>OY728146.1:958620037-959981287 GCA_963277665.1 Viscum album
GGATCTGATATAGATGAATTAAAAAAATTTAATATATTGGATTTTGGAACACATCCTACCAAGAAAAAATCTATGTTAAGGGTTTGTGTTCCAATTTTATTTTTTATCTTGATTGTTTATATTTAAATTTTCACTATGATAATAATATATTATTATCCTTTTTAACCACATAAGTTTTCATTTAATCTTATTATATCTATTTTCAAAATAATTCCTTCCATTTTTCTCAATATGTTTCCCAATACCATAGAAAAAATGTTTATAAGAAAATTCAATCTTATATTTCCTTTTTGGTTAGGAATATTTCTCTTCTATGAAAATGTTCATTATTTTATTTCAATAAACATATTTTTCATTTTTAAAGTAGCTATAATGTTAAATTTATATTAATGTTAATGTTCTATTCAAATGTTTTAAAATTAATTTTTTTAACATTTTCCTCCACATGTCATTTTTCACATTCATTACAAATTTGAGAAAAAAATATTTTTAATCATTTAAAAGATGATTGGATTTTATAGATACTATATACATTATTTAATATAATAATTTCTTTATAATATTTCATAGTTTTAGAAATAAATTCTTATATTTATTATTAGATAAATTTTTAATTTTTATTTTAAAATGCAATTACTTTAATATGATTTTTGTAATGGATTTAAATTAAATATTTTAATATTATAAATTACATAGAAAATTGGAATTTTTTAATAATATTTTCTTTTCATAATTCTATTACTAAAATTTATTTCACTAATATTTTTCCAAAATTAAGCTTAAATTTATATGAAATGAGTTTTGTATGTGATTCATAAGTACATTTTTACAATAAAGTTAAAAAATTAGTAAGGGTGTTTTAAAAAAATTATTCAATTTTATTATCTAGTTTTAAAAAATTACATCACTAAAAGACTGATTTTTTTTTTGAATTGATCATATTATTTCATACCTATCTAATTTATAGTTCATATATCTTTTTTTCACAAATATTTATTCCCAGATCAGTCATTTTGATGAAGTTATATTATCCGTCTCTATCTGTAATTATTGTTTATGTATTTTTCATTATTCTGATCGTGATTTTTTAAAACATGGATATATTTAACATAATTAAAGAATTTAATAAACTATACACAATATTTGGTTTACTAGAGTTGGTATTATTATAATATTTATGTGACCTTATCCATGATATTGTAGTGTAGTTTTAGAATTCCCAATAAGGAAGGTTGCTCATGAGTTGGTGGTTGATTTATTATATGATTCCTAGTATATATATATATATATACACATTTAACATAGAGAAGGTTTTTGGAACATTAATTATAGTGTTATATGTGATTTAGGTTGATAAATGTTTCCTCAGGGATTATGGTCTTTGTTAGAAGTGTTTTTTGGCCTATGTTGAAGTCCCCTAGTTCCAGTGATATACAACTTAGATAATTAGTGATAAGAGTGTTGAAATGGGGTAGCATGATATTTTATGGAATTTTAGGGAGAATATTTTAGATACCTGATGGTATATTGATAGAGGGGTTATCCAAGAATTAAAATATCCCTTAGAGATGAGGATCATGGGTATATTATTTTCATTAATTTTGATTCACGGTAAGTGAAATCAGATATATGGATACATTAATGAAGTTACAAATAGGCATGTGAGATGCCTTGAGTTTTTGTGATGTATAACCCATAGAGTGACATAAAGTGGAATGTAGGTAAAATTTTTTGGGAGGGATTTTCTAGAAGAATAACTGTATTTATTTTAATTTAATTCCTAATTACATAATTTATAAAGTCCCTAGATGATTGGTTCCATGGTAGATGGAGCATGGGTATGTGATTCTGGTTTTGGGAATGATTCTTTTGTTGCAAGAGATCATGAGATAAAACATGGCTTGAGTGATATGCCTATAATATTGAAATGAAATAACCAAATTGATTTTTGTGAGATTATATTGATATACTATATCATAATTATTAGTTATTTAGGAACATGATCATATATTTTCGGATGTGTGATTCAATGGATTGGGAGTAGGTTATGTGAAATGGTTGTATTAGATTATACACCCATTAGATCTCTATTACTAGGAGTTAGGTAGTGGGTATGAACCGATGATAGGTTTCTATAGAGAATGATAACTATTTTTTAGGAAGGGATTGAGTTCCTAGGTTGGTTTGCAAGAAAATACATATTATGTAAGGGAATTTTTTAACTTGTTATATGTGATATATATTTTGGTTATGAATTATTGAGCATCCAAGTGTGGTCTTAGTAATAAATGGTTAAATGAGGTTGTTAAAGGTTTTTTATCACAAGGTTTTGGATGAAAACGTTGAATGTCCCTAGGTCACGAGATATGAAATTTGGAATGGATTAGAATTTGATGGTTTGGCTGATCTGCGCATGATCCATGGATAATATGGGAATTTACTCAGAGGAGAGAAACACATGTGATGTTGAAATCCTATTGGGAGTTAAACATTAGGACCATTATAATATAATATATATGTCAGAAGATCACCTTTGACCATCGAATGGTGTGACTATTATTTAATATAGAATTTCAGCAGATGTTGAGGTTGAAGTTTCTGGTGGGATGGGAATAGGTAGTTATTGATGTTGTATGTAGAAACTTGTGATTTTGTGGGATCACCTAATACTGTCATTACTTAGTATAGATCATTTTTTATGTTCCATGAAGTTAAAAAAATTTATTAGTATATCCATAAGATAATATTATTCTGGTGAGGAGTATCTAATTCTTTATAGAGGATTGAATGATTCTTCGGCATGTCCATGGGTGCGATGAGACTTGTTATTGGATTTTTGAGATAAAATTTGGTTTCTAGTGTGTATAATGTTCTTATTTGGAATCATTATTTAATGAAAACTACATCTAGATATTTTATATGTAAATGAATAGAGTTTGAGTGTAGGAAACATATTCATGATGTATAAAGATGTGATCAGAGGGTAAGCCAAAACTAGATGTTTTTCGATTCTCATGGTGATAATAAAATGGATTTATTTGTTTTTCGGGGATATAATCATGAAATTGCATATATTTTCATGTTTGGACTTCAATGTGAATTTATGGATGTTATAATTATGCCTTTTAGGATTTAGGAATCATGATTGGGTGATGAGATATTACGTTTTTAGGTGAAGAAAATAATATACAGAAAATCCTAATAGAGGAGGTTCGATTGGTGTTTTTACCTGAGGTTGGGTGTTGGGAGGTGGAAACTACTCTGTGCATGTTGATAAACCCATTTTAATGCATTATTGTTACATGATTTTAATGATAGAGTGATTCGTGGCTTAAAATCATCCTTTATGATCTATGTTTTATAGTGGGAAACACCATGATCCTAGTAATGAATTTGTTAATAACACCATGATGACTTCAAATATATGGTAATGGATTAGAATCACCATATTAAAATAAATGGTAGAGTGTTCATGTGTTATATTTTTTTAGTAATAGTCCTTGGTGTTCAATACATGGAGTGGAATATCATTTGACCTTATAGGATAGAACATTAATAATCAATTGTGAATTGGTGACTCAACTATGAAATAGATTATGGTTAAATGTCTAATTATAATTTTTGGTGAGGGGAAATGTTATAGTGTTTATTTTATAAGGCACGTTATCATTACTGGTTTTGAAATTCAGATGAAAACTATTTTTTCTAGTCCAGAAAGGGGTTATATAGAAAATCATGTTTTGGATTAGAATTATAATGTGTGAAACATATCTAGGGGATTTTTTTCTATGTATACTATAACAATGGGGTATTTTAAAATAAGAACATTATGTTTGATAACATATAGAACATGAAATATTGAGCATAAAAAATATTATTATTTAAAAATGATATGGATAACATAATATTTGAATTGGTGGCCTTGGATAGAAATTAAAACATTTGGAAATATATATAAGGTTCATAATTGGTGAAATTTTACTGATTAATTCTCCATAAATTATCATTGAATAATTTATAATTATATATTATGATTGATAGAAACATTTCCCTCAATTTTCTAATTAATTCTGATGAGAAAATATTATATTTATTTTATTCAACTTATAGTATATTTATTTGATTATATAAATTCAATAATTAAATAAGTATTACAAAATTATCTTAGGGTGAATGTTTTTTATTTTTTCTAAAAATATTGATTTTACAGTGAATAGTAAAAAATAATGATTTTCATTGAAAATTAAATTTTATTCAAGAAATTACTAAGGAATTTTTTATGTTATTTAAAATTAAAATTAGTTATTGAATATTGTGAATAATCCAATTTTGTTCATAATAATAACTTTTTTGGTTGAATTTGGTATAAAAAATTTTCATATTTAAATATACTTTTTTTAAAACATATTTTTCAATTTTTTTTTATTTTTATCTTAAATTAATTTAATCTACTTATAGATATTGAATCTTGAATAAACGGTAATATATTATTTATCATAAGTTTTTAATATGGTAAATAGTTCCCATTATTTTTTATCATGATTATAAACCTTCATTAGTTGTCGTGACATCGATATGGGTAAAACATGTCAAATTGGTTTAAAACGTTGGAATATAGATTTAAAATTTCTCTAATAATTTTCATTATCATTATGGATGACTATTTTTTATATATTTCCATCAAAATCTCTAAAATATGGACAATAAGATCAATTTTTTGAATATTTATGTTTAAATTATTTTATGAAATGAAAATTAAAAAATGTCACTCTCTTGATGTTTAACATCACAATTATTCTCATATAAAGATAAAAAAAATTCAGAAATTTATTATACGTTATTTAGTTCATAATATAATCAATTCAATAATTTTAATTTATTTATAATATTTATTGGTAATATAACTACATAAATCGCTTATACAACACTGACACACTATTTATTCAAATAATGTAAAAATAAAATTACTTATTTTAAAATTAATAAAAGTAATACAATTTGAAGGAATTATTATTTTACATAAATTTCATATATTAATATAACATATTATTTATGTGCTATTGTGTTACATTTTAATTACATCCTTGTCATGAAAAAATAATTATTAATCAAATTTAAAATAATAAAAATATTAACAACGTATAAGGGGATAATATAAAGTTGATATTTTCATTCCTTATCCTATTAGTAGTTAATTTTTATCTTATAACTAAAATTAGAACCCTTTATGATTGGATAACAAATTACCATAGATATAGTTAAAATTAGTTAATTGGGTGATTAGACCATAGATAAGGTATAAATAAAACCAAAACCTATATAAATATGATTTTAATATGTTATCTTTACCTAATACACTTTTTATGAATTTATTTTTATTATTAATCATTTGTATTGTGAAAGACCAACTTATGATTTAATATTTTTTGTAATTCTATATTTTTCATTCCCTCCCTTTTAAAACAACACCCATCACTACTTTATTTAATCCACTTCAAGAAAAATAGTTTAACATGACCTTGAAAATATCATATAAAACAATTATACACCAATTATAGGAGCTGGTCCTCTAAAAATACTAATCCCATGTTAGAAAATAATGGATCTAAAGTAGGCATCCCAAAGAAGTGGTGGTTATCTTACCAGACATGTTTCAATTTTTTTCTTCACATACATCCTATAAATATTAATTAATCATAATGAAAAATAACATTAATATAACCATAATACTTAACTTTTATTATTTTTATGAAACCACTATTATCCACAATATTTTTTTAACAAATGGAAGTAAAAGTATCACCCATGGATACATATGACTTATCGTCTCCACATAGTGATACAAGTTTTTCCTCATAATATTTAATTTATGACTATGATGATGATTATAATGATTATATATGATATATATGAAATAATTACCCTTTTGGGGTAATAATATCATATCCACCTTCTCGCTTGAAAAATTATTGGAAATCTATAACATCAATCATAAGTAACAGTGGACTACCTGCTCCATGAAGCGATATGATTGGTTTTTCATTTATTCGATAAATTGATGGTAGGATGGTTGTATTTAAAAAATATATATTATATATATTATATAAAAATGAACTTTTACTGATGTATTATTATTTTCTTTTATTTTTTTCATCTTTTGAAAATTTAGAATATCATTCATGAGTACATATAACCAACCATCCCAATGAATGGTGTTATTAATTTTTCAATCTCTATATGATATTATTTTATATTTTTTTATTACATATGAAATTCATATCAGGATTAATATTTTTTTATTATGGAACCATGATGGAAGTATACTGGCAAGAAATATCAAACCAAAACATAAATGAAAAATGAAGAAGTTATCATACTAAACAATGATTATAATAATGAATTATTAATTAAATCTAGATATAAGGCTATTATTAAACAATATGTGGTTTTATATATATTTTTATGTGTATGAAATTGATTTATTATAGATATATATTTAAATTTTAGAGTGTTTGAAAACAAATGAAGGAATTTTGACCTAAGGTAAGGGTTTATTTCATAATCTCATCATTATTTTAGATTGTATATATATAAGTATCCACTAATAAAATTATTTGATATTTATATCCTAAAAAATATATATATTTTAGTCCTACTTTTATCTTCATAATACAAATTTTACATTCATATAATTTTATATAAGTACTCAAGACACCAAAATACTATTATTTAGGACAAGCAACAATGTTTTTTAAATCCATCATGAATCGTTTCTTGTAAAGACCCGTAAAAATCAAGGGAAATTTTTTCTAAATTTTCTTCGGGATTTTACAAGGACGCAGTTTCTAACGGTGCCTGATTCAGAGGACCGGTGAGCCCGGAATAAATTTATGAAGTTTAGCTCGGGTACATTCAGTGAACGAACGAGCGGGTTTTTCTAACTTTTGAACCAGTGCTCGGAATCGACTTCTGAGGGCACTGATTGATTCGTAGCGCCTGTAATTGCTTATGAAGATCTTCTTCGGAGTTGCGTTTTCACGGGAGGAGTTGTTAAATTTTTGCGGATGATAAAATCAAAATTGAGTTACAATTTTTATTTCTTTAAAGTAGTTATATACTTTGAGTGGAAGATAGGGAACTACCCATGAGAGTTTAAGAGGGTGGTGGGGCCCACACGAGACCCTAACCCCCCTTGATCATCCCATAACCCCCTTGACCTCCCCCTTTAATTTTGTAACTTTACTTTAACTTAAGTGAATCCTCTCCTCCTCACCTCCCACATTAATTCATGCCACCTAAACATTAATTATATTGACAACTCAAGATCAATTAATTAAGTATGTTCAATTTGAAATTTTGTAATTATTTTAATGCATGGCATGGGTAAATGAAATAAGGTGGAGACTTATTTTATTTTGGTCAGAATTTTTGTGTTAAGAGTAAGGGAAGATAGCATATCAGTTTTTAAGAACATCCTCCTCCGAAGAAAAATGCTTCATCATCTTGTTGAAGAAGGTGAAGAACACCGAAGCTTCGACGAGGAACGTCGTCTCATCTTGCACCTTCTCTAAACGACGAAGGAAGCAAGACACCGCATTCTTCATCGGGTGATCACTGACGACGTTACTTCTCCTCTTATTCCTCCGCGTCAAGGGAGGAGACACCATCGCGGGGAACATCGCCAATGACGACGACTCACCCTCCGACATCAACGGAATCAGCACCGATCTTCTGCGATGTCAGATCAATGTGACGCTTGCCTCTTCTGCGGCTCGACGACGTGAGACGTCTTTTCAAGGTATGGGTTTGGTTTTTATGTCGTGAATAATTTTAGACGTTCTTCGATATTAATGGCCAACTGTTATCAAAATAAAGGAGGAGTTCGGACCGCACAAACACGGCCGAACCTCCAACGTTTTTTTATTTTGATGGATTCCTACGTGGCTTGAAATGGAAGCGACGCAGTGCCGTCGCACCGTCCGGGAATATAGAGAATCACGGCGAAGAAGCGCGACACCATTGCACCGCACCTTTGGGTTCAGACAAATCAGCGGTCGGAGTCGAGCCGCGATGAAGAAGCGCGGCGCCGTCGCGCGGTGCCGGATAACCACGAAGACGGTGTGATTTGTTGTTTTACATGCGGATGGACGAACGATGACAAACGGGGTCACAAAGTAATTTTGACGGCTTTTCAGCGAAGGTCGGGTCCCAGGACGATCACTGGCGAATACCGTAGAAGAATCGGACCACCGGAGCGTGTCCGGTGTTCCGCGGAAGCCCTCGTCGGCGCGCCACGCCGGCACGACAGCGTCGGCAGTCGGAGTCGGCGGCGCCTGGCGCCCCGCCGGAAGCATCCGTTGCGGCTGAAGCTGCGGCGGCGAACAAGGGTCTCGCGGCCACATGGGACCGGGGAACGCGGGAAGTGGCAGCACGCTGCGTCCGGTGACACGAATCAGCCCCCGCGGGGGGGGGGGGGGGGGGGGTCCTTTGGCGAGACAGCTCGGACATCCCCAAGCCGACCAGGCCGGCCGGGCCACCCATGCAGGGCCGGGCAGAGCCGCGCCCAGCCGGGTCGGACCGGGGGGGGGGGGGGGGGTTGGCCGGGTCGGTCCGGGCCCAGACCCCCCGTTTTCGGACACCCACGGTATTTTGCCCATATCATGAGCTGTAGACCTCCGATCGACGCAACGTCAGTGGAGACGTGATCCTGGGATCGAGGCGGTCGTTTCTCTATATTACACTCAAGGTTTCTAAAGAATTTGGGTTCGGCCGGGTTAGTTCGTTCACAAAACCAACCGGGCGCTCAGAGCGGTAATGGATATATCTTGAGCACCAGACGTCTGATTGAGGTGCCGTCAAATTTTATGGATTCCTCTTGATGTGACGGAACTTTAGGAATACTTTTCCCGAGGATTGGATGATGTTGAAGTATGTCTGGGTTGGATTGTACCCGTAATCCAACAGGGCCCCTGGAACGAAAAAACTGATATTTTTCAGATCGGTCGTCCGTTTGACGAACCATCGGTGGTGTTGTTGATCATATTGTGAAACGGTCCCTATGAGTATACCCTATGGTAGTTCGGGGTATAGTTGAGATACGGCCGGGATAGTTTTCACATGAAACCAACCGGGTCCCTGGGACGAAAAGGCTAATAACTCACAGACCGGGCGTCTGATTGACGCACCATCAGTTGTGTTGAGACCTTTATGATGAGGCGGTCCTTTGAGATACTTCTTCATGGGGCAGTGTGATACTTGGAGTATTGACCAGTAGCTCGTGGAGCGGTCCCTCCCGAAGACGAGCATATAGAGTACGGAGACCGTGTATACGACTGAGACCTGACGACTGCTAGACCGACTCGACTTCGAGTGAGTCGACTAGCCCTGTGGATGGAGTGCCCGGTATTTGGTGGTAGACTCACTGCGGACGGAGCGCCTGGTAGTGGGAAGCAGACCCGCTGTAATCGACTGGAGAAGTACCTCTGTAGGCTATTATGGGGAGCGCCTGGTATTTGGCGGCAGACCCACAGCGGACGGAGCGCCCAATATTTGGCAGCAGACCCGGAGTACTCGACAGGAGGAGTACCTCAACAGACTTAGTTTTGTGAGCATTACCTCAGAGTCATGATAGGATCATTGTACACTCCAGAGACGGGGCTCTTCAGCAGTTACAGTTTCGATAATGAAAATCCAGGTTTGATCTGAGTCTATGACCTTTGTATTTACCTCTTCATTGAGATGGGTCACTTGATAACTTAGGTATATGTATGGGCATATACCTAGGTAGTGTTTATCTGTTGATTTCATAATCTTTGTGTTTCCTCATGTTTGAGGTGGGTTACTTGATAACTTAGGTATACGTATTGACATATACCTAAGTAGAGGTTATATGTTGAGATATTCATTGTGGTTATCCTTGATGGTTTTTGTGAGACCATGAGGGTATCGGGGTCCCTACTGAGTATCGTTATACTCACCCCTTCATGGGCTATGCCCGCACCTCGTTGTGTTGGTTGCAGACGACGGGCAGTGCTGACGTAGGCCAAGTGTTCAAGTAGTGGACGGTACCCGGAGGTGGACTACACGACGAGCCGGTATCCGGAGGTGGACTTCATGGCGATACGACACTCAGAGGAGGTTGACATGAGAGAGAGATATAGAGGCTATATGTACCTACCCTTCAGGTAGGATCCATGGAGGATGTCCCAGGAGCTGCTTCCGTTCCACCACCTGTTGTCTATTTCTCTAGTACTTTTGTTTAGTTGTAGTTGTATTTTCAGTTGAGTTTGTATTCTGGACCATTTAATTTTCAGCACTTCTCTTTGTACTTAGTGTTTTTCTTCGGCTTGTACTTTGTGGTGTTTTGTTCACTTTTATAAAGGCAATGCCTTCCCAGTTATTGGTATTTACGCCTTTGGTGCTAGTCGCCATCTCGTGGCCTATGGAAGGCGGGCTTGGGGTAGTCACGAAACGATCTTTGAGGACGGGTCGTGAAAAATTGTTATCAAAGGAGTCGGTTCTACCGCATAACAGATAACTTTGATATTTTCTTTCTGTGAAGCAATAGTGTTAAGGGTACCGAGTGTGGTCTTCAGTTCAGGGAGTCCAGTGTTGGTGCGGGCGGCCAACATATCCATACACCAGGACCCTGACAACTGATTTCTTGACTTTGTGCACGAAAATAATGAATGTGTGTGTGTTTCCAGAAGTTTTTAAAAGTCAGATCAAACAAGGTTAGCTCACCAGGTATAAATCGTTTGATCGTGTCATGTTTGTTTCTTTCAGTATGCCTCCCCACGGACGACCAACTAGAGCCTCGAGAGTTGTTCGTACTGACAGCCCGCCGAGCGATGTGGCCTCAGTACAGGGCCCTATCCCAGTTGAGGCACCAGTGAAGGCACCAGCAGTACTACTACCCGTTGGGCCACCGATACCACCAGCCCCAGTAGAAGAGGGTGCACGTCGCTTGAGCGCACTGCACGAGTTCCAGTGTAACACCCTGAGATTTTATGAAAAACATTCTTTTTAATTTCATTAATGTCTTTTGTATTACGCTACACCAAAATGAGATTTCATAACACACATCCTCTACTTTCCTTTCATTACACGCAATAACGACCTTCCTCGATAGTGTGTGTAGTACGCAGTACCGAGTTTCACTAAAAACGATATGCTATTAAAATAATATTAAAACTAGCCGTTAGGAATAGTAATAACCACTTTTTGAAATTTTGTAAATTTTATTTTTCAAAATGGACTTCATTTTTGGATTCAGAATATAGAAATTAGCTTAGGGTGAAATTTTGGTACTTTTCGGCTAAATTTCATTTTTTGATAAATAGTGAAAATTACTAAATTTTAAATTAAAAACAACCTTTTTAATAGAAATAATTAATAGTGATAAATTATTAATTTGAGTGGTTTTAAAGTATATTTAGAATATATTTATATAGTTTAATACAATGTTGGTCATTGGATTTAATTTCACATTTAAACCGACATAAACAAGTGTCAATCTTTTGATAGTTATTATCTCTTAAGAACACGCTATTTGTTTTGACGACGGGAATTAATTTTTAAATTAATTAATGCAACTGAATGTTTTTAATTTGGTACAATAGACATCATTTTTGAGTTCATAATATCAAATATATCTTAGGCCTAATTTTTGGTATTTTTCTGGAAACATTCATTTTTTGATGAATAGTGAAACCACTAAGTGGTAGTTAAAAAAATGAATTTTTCATAAAACAAAATTTTACCGCTTCTGTGAGTGTAATTTCAAAAATCTGAGAGACACGGTTGATGTCAATAAGTAAAATGTGCTTCAATGAGATGAAAATAATTTTTG
This sequence comes from Viscum album, assembly GCA_963277665.1. Classification (NCBI taxonomy): domain Eukaryota; kingdom Viridiplantae; phylum Streptophyta; class Magnoliopsida; order Santalales; family Viscaceae; genus Viscum; species Viscum album. The sequence continues at coordinate 958,631,889 of OY728146.1, forward strand.
GTGAACAATAAGTTTTTAATTTTTTTACCACAGTTAAAAGTAAATAGGGTAATTAAGGGTAAAAATGTTATTATTATTACCCTAACACAAGTCCTAATTCTATTGGATTAGTGTAATTCGATCCAAAACAACCTTAGGAATAAAATATGACCATTTAGGCCCACTTGTATTAGATTAGGACATTTATTATTAATTTATTTAAAGAAGGGTTAAAATAGTTAAAATCAATGTTTAATAACTAAATCATTTTTAATATAGGGTTATACATAAGATAAATTCGACTATAAATATTAATTAGACAGATAAAACTATTTCCTACATAATTATATTTTATTTGTAATTTTTATACTTTAAATAAGTTAATTTATTTATGACACAAATATGATGCAATAATTTTCTTATTAATGAAATATTGACATAATTGATGTTATAATTACCCATATAAAATTAATTTGAGACTTTTTATGAAATAAACTAATTTTATAGGTTAATATGACATGTTAGTATTAATTTAATTAACATTATACGAACTAATCATTCTGTTATAATTTTTACAAAAATTAATTACTAAATAGTGTCAAAATTGACATAAAATAGTTTTAAAAAATATATTATATTATTAATGGTTATTTTATTCCTAAAATTCTATGGTTCGGCCACATGACTTAGCTAAGGTTATATATATTAATAATAAACAACTTGGGGTTTGTTCGGCTTGTTATAGTAAGTTTATTAACCATATAGTGTAAGAACACAAAAAGACAAGGTAAAAGTAAAATTATCTAACTTAAAGTTAAATATAAATGATAAGGTTAAAATAGGAACCTAAACTTGTCTCAATTCGCTTGTATGAGATTATTTCGACCCATCACTACATTAGATTCTAAATAAATCAATTTGGAGATATTTAAAACCTAATATGGCTTTATAATAAAATAATATTTTTAGTTATTCCAAAGGTGCCCCTCTCCTCCCTTATAAAATGGAACCTCCTCCCTCTCTTAGTCACACCAGTTTGAGCATTCAAGCTTGGCCAAACCCTACCAAATTCTCTTCTACACATCCCTAGAAACATATTAGAGGTCCTGGTATTCTTCAATGTCCAATTTTAGTTCGCTAAGAGTAGGACTCAAAGAGGCGTTTCAAAGAAGAGGTAATGTCCGTTACCAAATCTTTCAACTTTATTTCTTCTTCCACTTCTTCTTCTTAGGTTGTTTCATTATGAAGTAATAACATCAGTATCACTAATATACTGATATGTTATTATAAGTATGAAACTACCTTTTTTCACCATCTATCCATCCTACGGAAAATGAAATCACCGCGCGTGCGTACGTATGGAATACCGTCTCCACGCCGTGGTGTATTCTATTTTCCACCACCACCTTACTCGGATGGGTATAATCGTGTACATAATAACAATATATGATTATTTTAAAGTGATATTAATTCTGAAATAGTATACATACACTCCAATACAATTCCACGATCATGAGAACGATATCATCGCTCGTGCGTACGTACAGACTACCGTCTCCACGACGCGATGAGATTCATTCTCCATGTTAAACATTCATGAATGATTATAAAGTATATATAATAAGTAATCAGGAAATATATGACATAATAATACTACTGGATTTATGTATATATATAATTATTTCATCTACTTAATTCCACACAATTCAATAAGGAACCGAAAACAATATTCATGTGTACGTACGCCCTACCGTCTCCATGAACGGTGTATTTCATTCAATTTATCGATCCATTGTATATTTGTATATTATGAATATTTATTATATATAAATCATGTTTTACATTCTGTATTTAAGTAATCATGATCTATGTAATCATATGAATAATTACAAGTTAATACATGAATGAAAAATGAGACAATTCTACCCAAAACGCTACTTTAAAATGAATTTACAAAAGAACGGGTAATATAAAGTCATAAGTGAACCATATATGATATAATAACAATTAATATGATTCTGTAATAAGTCAATGACATTATTTAAATCATTATACATGAGTTTCAGACACTTACGAAGAAAATCGGACCTAAGGTAAGGGATAAATTTTCCATCTCATTTTTATCTGAGATTGCTTATACGTAAGTATTTACTGGGGTTACGATTATCATCCGTGACCATGTTTTCTAAAACAATGTCTTCATAAAATGTTTACCATTATTCCATGAATTTTAAATTTAATTTTACCCTTTATTGACTTTTTACCACATTTTATGAATGGAATCTTTCCTTTGGTTGCCATATAAGGTTCTATTTGTCTTTTTAGACAAAACTATGAGGAGAATGTTATTTTTAACATATACGGCGTGAATGGATTTTTACAGTTTCATAACGCCTAATTTTCAAAAAGCTTACTCTATAATATTGCATGATTATTTTAAAAAATCCCTTATCTTTTAAAATTTCATGGAATTTTGTGAAAAGAATATGATTTTAAAGAAGAAAGGATATTTTCCTCAAGAATTCATTTCAAGTGATTTTTCAAAACTATTTTCCATCTAAGATGACATTATTTCATATGTGTATGTTTCAAGTAAAATTTCTCTATGATTTAAATGGTTTCAATTTTCGTATGATGAAATGATATCAATTGTTTATGGATTATGTTATGATGGCATGATGTTTAAAAATCCCATTTTATTACATGGGTTATGCTATGATGTATTATTTATGATTTTGTGGCCCACAAAAGAATTATTTCATTATGAGATGGGTGGGACCTATATCTCCCTCCTATGCATTGGGTAAAGATTTATATCTCATGAGATAGACATGGCTGGAATGGCAATTTAAACCGGTTCAGTAATACAGGACTGAAACGAGGAGTGAACTCGATTCAGAAAGGGTCTTTGTCCACTAAGATGGTCTTGGCTGTAATGCCTTGGCTACTATGGAAATCATATCATGTGCTTAAAGGTTTCCACAATTACATGTTTTATTCCCATGAAATTTTATCATTCTTAATGTTTCTTTATGATCTATTCCTTACGTACTTCCATGTTTTATGTCATTGCTCAAGATTTTGATGTTTAAACATTATGTTCATGTTTTTAAGATTCAAATGTATATGGTATGTTTTATTTTATCCATGCTTACCCTTACTGAGCATTTGATCTCACCCTTTTTATGTTTTCTTTTACCCAGGATATAAAGAACGATTTTAGGTATGAAAAAAAGGGGAAGATCTTTATGGGAGATGTTGAATATCTTTCTCCACGATTAGAAGATTACATTCCAAGTTTCCAAAGACACTAAACTATTATAGTACTTGTCTGTCTGTTCTTGTTATGTATTAAGTATTCCGCTAAAGTAATGTAATGTCCAAGTACCTCAAGCTTCGGGTCTCTATAGTTGGTATCAGAGGAAATGTTTAGTCAACCTTTGGAAACTAAGATGCGAGAACTATAGTGAGATCCCTTGAGATATTTCTAAGGTATGTCTAGGGATGTCCCTAAGGATAAGTATACGTATAAGATATAGTCCTAGAACTACGGTAACAATCATAGAATTTAACCTAAGGTGTTAGATATTGAGGGAACTCCCCCATTACTATGTTGTTTTCCCTAGCATGATTTTTTCCTCTCACACTATTCTTTTTGGGTTTTAGAAAATGGCTGGAAACAGGAAGATTCACGATAATGGAGGATATGACAGACAATGGAATGATATTCTTCATGAGAAACCAAATGAAACTGGATCTGGAAGTCCAAACATCGCTATTATTCTTAATCAGAAATCTCATAATACGATCAATAATCCCAACATTGGTATGTTTCCCGAATCAGATAATAAGAGAAAGGTGGAGTTTCATGATGATCATAGAGGAAAGAAAGTTCAATTTCCCTCATGTAAATAATGTGGGAAGAGGCATCAGGGAGATTGTTTCAATGGAACTGGAAGATGCTTTGGGTGTGGAAAAGAAGGACACAAAGACAGTAAGTTCAAAGGAAAAGGTTCAGTTAACACCATGGACGAGGATAATGGTATTTCTACGACATCAACAATGGTTAAATGTTTTAAATGTGGAATTTACGGGCATTATGGAAAAAAATGCCCTAAGGTAAAGTCTCATGATGATAATCAGTACGGTCGTATGGGTAGTATTTATGTTGATGATGATGAAGAGACTACAAATGATATGTGAGATGAATGAATTGTTGAAGCTCAGTCAATGGTTTAAGAAGGTAGTGGAATTATTACATGTTTATCAATTATAATGTTGTATATGTAATCTCATGGAACTATGGAATAAAGAGACATCTAAGGATTGTTACACTTTTGTCTTTCCTTATGTTTTGAAAGTGTATGATGAATGGTACCAATAACCATGAAAGGTTATTCAGATTTTTTTGGAAAGTAGATGATATGTGCATAATGAAGGGATAAGGAGAAAATTAAATGTTTGATAGTATTCATGAGCTCATGACTGATATATGGAAATAGTTATATCATGGTTTGAGTATATTGAATTTTGGGGTTTTGGTATGTGGAAAGAGTTAACTTTTGACAGTACTCATGTTTTCACTTAGGATCAATGGGTATTCATTTTTTTTCAAGACAATACATGATTAAGGCCTTAGAATGTTTGGAATGTGACCAACAGGACATATCTAATGATATATGGGGATCAACAATGGTATTAATGTAACACCCCAAGATTTCATAGTGTGTTATTTCTTCAAAATAATTCAATAACTTGCACTACACGCAACACCGAGTTCAATCACACCATGAATTACCAAAGGAAAAAGCCATTCAAAAGAGGTTATGAATATTATTAACTAAATTTTAAACTTTATATAATCCTTATAATTTTAGAATCCATATTATGAGTTTCTTAGTCATAATGCAAGAACAGATTCATTTTTAGTATTACACTTTTATCAACTTTTAATAGTGAAACCTTTTTAAATACAATATTTTATACTTTTTGACTAAATGGGGACATCCAAAAATTTAAAATGAAACATCCCAAGCTTACACGGTACGCTTTCCTTTGAATAAAACAGTAGCGTGTGTTGTACGCAACTTCGAGTTTTAACACACACCACAACCGATCAAACTAGCCGTTATGAATAGTAATACCTAATTTTTGAAATTATATATATATATTATATTTTGAAATGGACTTAATTTTTGGATTCGGAATATCTAATTTAGCCTAAGGTGAAATTTTGGTACATTTCGGATAACTTTCATATTTTGATGAATAGTGAAAATTACTAAATTTTAATTAAAAACAACTTTTTTAATCAAAATAATTAGTAGTGATAAATTATGAATTTGAGTGGTTTTATAGTATATTTATAATATATTTTTACCATTTAATATAATGTTGGTCATTGGACATAATTTTACAATTAAACCGAACATAAACAAGTGTCAATCTTTTGATAGTTATTATCTCTTAAAAACACGCTTTTTGTTTTGACAGCAGGAATTAATTTTAAATTAATTTCTGCCACTTCTGTGTTTTGAATTTAGGAAAATGGATTCCATATTTGGAATCAGGATGTTCAAATTGTGTAAATAGGTAAATTTTATTTTTAGACATTTTGAATAATTACTGCGGTAAATATTTTATTTACCATGGTTAAGGGTAAATCCGGTAAATAAGGGTTAAAAAATAATATTATAATAATAATAAATTACCCTAAAACGTGTCTTAACCCTATTGGTTGATAAATGGTCGACCATGGGAATCTTTGGGTCTATTTTGGGACCCCATGGATCCACTTGTAAGTGATAATGACACTTTATTTTAATTTAGTTAAAATGAATATAAAAATGACACAAGCATATATCTTTTAGAACAACAATTGTTACATAGGGTTATATATGTTGGATTTTAGATTATAAATATTCATTAGAAAGATAAAAATAGTTCCTACATAATGATATTTTATTTATAATTTTTAGACATTAAATAATTTATTTTATATGTGACACAATGATGATGCAGTAATTACTATAATAGTGAAAAATTAAAATAATTTATATTATAAATACCCAAATAAATATAATATCAAACTTTTAATGAATTAAACTAATTTTCTAGGATAATATGATATATTAGGATTGATATAATGGACTTTTTTCGAAGTAATCAATCTGTTATGAGTTTCAAAAAAATCAACTATTGAATAGTGTCAAAATTGACATAAAAGAGTTCTTAAAACAAATATTATATTATTAATTGATATTAAATTCCTAAAAATCTAAGGTTCGGCCAAGAGACTTATATCATGATAGGTTCATCATTAATGTACCACTTGGGGGTCGCTTGGATGTATATAGTAAGTTTATTAACCATATTATATAAAAATACAAAGAGACATTGTAAAAGTGAAACTAATTAACTTAGAGTTAATACTTAAAGATAAGGTTAATATAAGTACCCAAACCTGTCTAAATTCTATTGGTTGAGTGGGTTTCGACTTATCCCCACCTTAACCTTTGAATAATAAGCTTTGGAGCCATTAGAAACCGAATATTAATTTATTATAAATTAATCTTTCTAACTTTTCCAAAGGTGCCCCTCACCCCTCTTATAAAAGGGCACTCCTCCTTCTCATTTCTTCACACCTTCAAAGCCTTTTGGTTCGGCCAAACTCTGCCCAAATACTCTCCCAACATCCCTCACTACAACCTAGAGGCCTTAGTTTGATCGGAAAGCCAACCTAAGGAGCCCTTTTGATCAAATCAAAAGGAAGAACCCGAAGAAGAGGTAATGATTTCACCACCCTTTTCTAAGTTCATTTCTTCTTCCACTTCTTCTTCCTTTGTTTTTACCATTCTGAAATAATAACTCCAGTATCTCAAATATACTGTGATGTTATTATAAATATGGTACAATCATATTCAGTATTCTATCCACCCTTTGAATAACATGTCACCATACGTGCGTACGTACGGCTTACCGTCTCCACGTCGTGGTGTAATTGTTATTCAATATAATATTATTTGGATGGGTATAATAATGATGTGTAACTCATGTAAATAATAAATATAACATGCTAATGATTCTGTATATATGATATACCATCCATTTATATATTATTTTAATATCAAAAGAATGATATTGTCACTCGTGCGTACGTACGGACTACCGTCTCCACGAACGCGATGAGATTCATTCTCCATCGTATCCATTCAAGTATAATTATCATTTGATGATTTAAAAATGATGTTTAAGGACTTTATATCATTCTGGATATGAATAAGATACAACAACCATGGCTTATGTAACAAAACATATAAAAGAAAATGAGTAAGTTAACTCCCGAAACGACGATAATTCTAAGATATTATTAACAAATCAATGTTAAAAGATCATATATGATATCATATTAATATATATGATTCTTTTATAATTTAATAACAACTATTTAACCATTATACAGGAGGTTAACCTACCCCAACCAAGGAAAAGTACAAGGTAAGGGTTATTTCACAATCTCTTCATTATCCGAGGTTGTATTATACGTAATAATCTACTGGGATCTCTTTATCATCCACATCCATGTTTCTTCGAAATGTATTTCAAAACATTTTTACTATTTACAAGAATATGGGTTAAAGTCATTTATACCCTTGTTTGACTTTTTATAAGAGGTTTATAAAGGAATCTTTCCGTCGTTTTCAAAACAAGGTCCTTTTTAACCTTTTCGACAGAATTGAGGTAAGAATGTTTTTTTTAACTTATACGGCGGGTGCGGTTATTTTCCGCCGTTATAAAATCGTCGAAGCTTTCCTTACAAGCTTATAAGAATATTTTCAAAGAAAATGTTTTATTTTATATGGATCTTAAATGATTTCAAAATAAAAGGAGATACTTCTTTTAAAAGAATTTTGATTTCATCTATGTCAACATCCTTTGATGGATTTTAAGATTATTTGAAGTTGATTTATTATAATACAAAACTTCTATATTGTATTGAAGGTTTTGTGATATTTTTGAATGTGGATGTGCTATTTTATACCATTCATAGTTTATGGTGAAACTATTGACATTTCGTATGCTAGTTTTAACCCGAATGTTTATGTTATATTTCAAACTTTTCTTCAGATGAATGTGCTAAACAAGTATGTTCCGGGTTGGGGACCGGTAAAAGTAAGCCCTCCAGGTTGGGGACTGGTTAAAGTAAGCCCTCCAGGTTAGGGACTGGTAAAAGTATGCCCTCCGGGTTGGTGTCCGGTTATTAGAGGCACTCCGGGTTGGTGTCCGGTTATTAGAGGCACTCCGGGTTGGTGTCCGGTTATTAGAGGTACTCCGGGTTGGGTTCCGGTTAGAAGTAACCCCTAAGTCTTGGGATGAGGCCTAGACAATGAAATTAACGTTTGGCATTATGCATTCCAACATTATGAAAGTGGTTATTGATTTTTTCATGTGATTATTCATTTAGTAGAATATCCATGTGAATAAGTAAATGGCATTATTTCATTTTATTTATGCCATACCATGTTGAAAGTTCGTATTTAAAAGTCTTTTGTTTTAGTTATACATTGCCTTAAATGTTTATTCTTATTTATGAAAGTTTCCACTTTATTGTTATCCTTACTGGGCATTTGAGCTCACCCCTTTTCTATGTTTTATTTTTCCCAGGAAGTGAAGATGTATGTTATGAATGACCTGCAGGGATATTATGAGGGGATTATAATGTGGACTGTGGAAACATTATGTTGTTGTAGTAGTTTTTCATTTTATGATGTAATGTAAAACTTATGAATATATCTAGTGTTTCCAAGGATACTAAACCAATCGGTCTTTCGAGATTTGATCTTTCTTGTGATCATGCCAATGTTATGTAATTAATGCACCGACTCTGGGTAGCTGGGGTCGGGGCGTTACAGTTGGTATCAGAGGAAGTTTAGTACAAACCTTGGAAGCTAGATTTAGATAAACTCTGATTAGAGCACGTAGACCTAAGATGAACTTTGAGAATTAGTATAGAAGAACTTCCTAGAATTTTGGTATTGTAGAGATTTTGTGAGTTTTCCGAGCAATACATCCCTGTCTGGATACGAGCAGGTAGAGGCGGCTCTGGCACAGATGTACCTAGGGGTAAAACCCGAAAACACCGCTTTGAGCTAGACTCGAACGGGAACTGGTGCATGACAACGGGCCTTGCTGCACTCTTGGTTACGACACTCCCGGGGGATATGCTTAGGATAACTCTCATTTTCTTTACAAATCATTATGAAGGGTTTATGAGTATATACATCCTCAAATGAGACATTTTTATGATTATGGATTATATCCATAAATAGTTCAATTTATGTTAAGTGTTTTATAAGTATGGGATTATGTATTTTGATTCATAAACTGATCTAGTGTATTCCATTGTTTAGAAATGGCGCCCAATAGAAGGAATGAGAACTCCAGAAATGCACATGATCCAAAGAGAAGGAAGGATCATATCTTTCATGGTCTTAAGCTAGAATTTATAAGAGAAATAGTCTCCCATGTATTATCATCATATGAAGAAATAATATCATGTGTTGAGAAGATAAGTAAAGAGTTTACTGAGTCCTATGGCTTTGAAGGGAAGCAAGAGAAGAAAAGGATAGAAGAGAGAAAGATGGATAAAGGGAAGAGGGAAAAGAAGAATTTTCCCATATGTGGTAACTGTGGAAAGAAACACCCTAGAACTTGCCTGAAAGGAATGGGAGTTTGTTATAAGTGTGGAGGAAAAGGGCACAAAGTACATGACTGCAAGGGTAAGAAAATGGTTTCAAATGTACAATGCTTCATTTGCAAGGAGTTTGGACACTACGCAAACATATGTCCCAGTAATCAGACTATGCCACAAATGATGCTATTGGATAATAATCAAGTTACGATACTACCACAGATGAAGAGGAATGATTAGAGTTCTTATGTTGATTATGTCAATTGAGTGTTGTATCAACAATGTACTTGTTATAATAATTATGGAGTATATAAGGATTGTACTGCAATACTATTTCATTAAGGACTTGAGATTGTGTAGAACAAAGAAAAGTGACTCAGTAGCAGGTTAAATGTTTGGAAAATATATGGTTGAGAGAAAGATAAACCATAATATGGTTCAGATACTGAGGTGGTGATTTTAGAATAATACATGATTGATTTGGATAAATTATATTGGATATTATTGGATACCTTGAAGCTGATTAATGATTTGTATATTCCATCATTGTTGGGGTTTAAAACATTTTTGGATTAATGAAGTATATCCAGCATTCTATATGGAATAGGGGAACATGAATGTAATCAATAAGGAATATGGTAATACATGATGAAGGTATTCATATGCTATTATGGGGTAAAAAGGATCTATATTATGTTTACCTTCCTTATAAATGTTGGACTGTGAGTTTGGATAGAATTATTTTGGATAGTTCTTGATAGGATTATTTTGGATTGCCATAAAAGGACAACCCGGAGGTCGGGCGGCAACCCGTCGCGTCCGGCAAGGCTGCGAGACTTGAACCCGCAACCGAAGGGCGACAAGGGTGTATCACCTACCACTGGCCCACGAGATGTCCTGGATTAAATAATGTAGTTTTTATTAAGAGATCTTGTAGATGAATTATAAATTCGTTTATTTTGGAACCCTATACAAATAGTGTAAATAGAATTTTTTACATTCTATTATCTTTTAGAGTGAAAGATGAGTTTGTGGTAGAAATTTATTAATGGATAAAACTCTAATTATAAAGTAAGTATATCTCCTTATGATCTTAGCCAATCTCATAAATAAATTCCTCAACATTAAGAAAAGCAACTTAGAATAAAAATGTTTTCCTAGATGGTACCTTAAATCATCACTAATTTATGGCTTTGGGATTGTTGGCCTTTTCATAGCCATGTTCTCTACCACTCTCCATCAGATAATTGATGGTTAGATTTTTCTTACATATCCATATTTTCCTACATGGAACCCTAGTATGTGTTATTTTCGGTAATCTTCATACTTTCGACTCTTTATTTTAAATAGAGGCCTCATTAATTCATTCTTCGATGTGGGATTTCAACTAAGATATTTTGAAACGTCAAAAATGTGTTATCCCAATACCCTATATTTTGTTGAACCGATGGTACTTCAAATCATCATAGATTGATGAGTTTAAGGACCTCAATTTTATACTTGTTTGTGATTGATGACCTCAATCACTACCTATAAATATTTACGTTTTTCCTCCAATTATATGTCTCTAATTGCCACCAATGTTCTCCTAATCGAGATCATAATTTGGTGGTGACCCTTTCATTTCTCTTTTCCACATATTAAGACTAAATTTTAGTAACCCATTTTCCGATGTGGGTTTTCCCACAAATATATTTTCTATTTTCAACCTTTTATTTTCGAAGAACAATTTTAAATTGCGAGGACGCAATTTATTGAAGGAGGGGAGAATGTAACACCCCAAGATTTCATAGTGTGTTATTTCTTCAAAATAATTCAATAACTTGCACTACACGCAACACCGAGTTCAATCACACCATGAATTACCAAAGGAAAAAGCCATTCAAAAGAGGTTATGAATATTATTAACTAAATTTTAAACTTTATATAATCCTTATAATTTTAGAATCCATATTATGAGTTTCTTAGTCATAATGCAAGAACAGATTCATTTTTAGTATTACACTTTTATCAACTTTTAATAGTGAAACCTTTTTAAATACAATATTTTATACTTTTTGACTAAATGGGGACATCAAAAAATTTAAAATGAAACATCCCAAGCTTACACGGTACGCTTTCCTTTGAATAAAACAGTAGCGTGTGTTGTAAGCAACTTCGAGTTTTAACACACACCACAACCGATCAAACTAGCCGTTATGAATAGTAATAACTAATTTTTGAAATTATATATATATTATATTTTGAAATGGACTTCATTTTTGGATTCGGAATATCTAATTTAGCCTAAGGTGAAATTTTGGTACATTTCGGATAACTTTCATATTTTGATGAATAGTGAAAATTACTAAATTTTAATTAAAAACAATTTTTTTAATCAAAATAATTAATAGTGATAAATTATGAATTTGAGTGGTTTTATAGTATATTTATAATATATTTTTACCATTTAATATAATGTTGGTCATTGGACATAATTTTACAATTAAACCGAACATAAACAAGTGTCAATCTTTTGATAGTTATTATCTCTTAAAAACACGCTTTTTGTTTTGACAGTGGGAATTAATTTTAAATTAATTTCTGCCACTTCTATGTTTTGAATTTAGGAAAATGGATTCCATATTTGGAATCAGGATGTTAAAATTGTGTAAATAGGTAAATTTTATTTTTAGACATTTTGAATAATTACTGCGGTAAATATTTTATTTACCATGGTTAAGGGTAAATCCGGTAAATAAGGGTTAAAAAATAATATTATAATAATACTAAATTACCCTAAAACGTGTCTTAACCCTATTGGTTGATAAATGGTCGACCATGGGAATCTTTGGGTCTATTTTGGGACCCCATGGATCCACTTGTAAGTGATAATGACACTTTATTTTAATTTAGTTAAAATGAATATAAAAATGACACAAGCATATATCTTTTAGAACAACAATTGTTACATAGGGTTATATATGTTGGATTTTAGATTATAAATATTCATTAGAAAGATAAAAATAGTTCCTAGATAATGATAGTTTATTTATAATTTTTAGACATTAAATAATTTATTTTATATATGACACAATGATGATGCAGTAATTACTATAATAGTGAAAAATTAAAATAATTGATATTATAAATACCCAAATAAATATAATATGAAACTTTTAATGAATTAAACAAATTTTCTAGGATAATATGATATATTAGGATTGATATAAATGACTTTTTTCGAAGTAATCAATCTGTTATGAGTTTCAAAAAAATCAACTATTGAATAGTGTCAAAATTGACATAAAAGAGTTCTTAAAACAAATATTATATTATTAATTGATATTAAATTCCTAAAAATCTAAGGTTCGGCCAAGAGACTTATATCATGATAGGTTCATCATTAATGTACCACTTGGGGGTCGCTTGGATGTATATAGTATGTTTATTAACCATATTATATAAAAATACAAAGAGACATTGTAAAAGTGAAACTAATTAACTTAGAGTTAATACTTAAAGATAAGGTTAATATAAGTACCCAAACCTGTCTAAATTCTATTGGTTGAGTGGGTTTCGACTTATCCCCACCTTAAACTTTGAATAATATGCTTTGGAGCCATTAGAAACCGAATATGAATTTATTATAAATTAATATTTCTAACTTTTCCAAAGGTGCCCCTCACCCCTCTTATAAAAGGGCACTCCTCCTTCTCATTTCTTCACACCTTCAAAGCCTTTTGGTTCGGCCAAACTCTGCCCAAATACTCTCCCAACATCCCTCACTACAACCTAGAGGCCTTAGTTTGATCAGAAAGCCAACCTAAGTATCCCTTTTGATCAAATCAAAAGGAAGAACCCGAAGAAGAGGTAATGATTTCACCACCCTTTTCTAAGTTCATTTCTTCTTCCACTTCTTCTTCCTTTGTTTTTACCATTCTGAAATAATAACTCCATTATCTCACATATACTGTGATGTTATTATAAATATGGTACAATCATATTCAGTATTCTATCCACCCTTTGAATAACATGTCACCATACGTGCGTACGTACGGCTTACCGTCTCCACGTCGTGGTGTAATTGTTATTCAATATAATATTATTTGGATGGGTATAATAATGATGTGTAACTCATGTAAATAATAAATATAACATGTTAATGATTCTGTATATATGATATACCATCCATTTATATATTATTTTAATATCAAAAGAATGATATTTTCACTCGTGCGTACGTACGGACTACCGTCTCCACGAACGCGATGAGATTCATTCTCCATCGTATCCATTCAAGTATAATTATCATTTGATGATTTAAAAATGATGTTTAAGGACTTTATATCATTCTGGATATGAATAAGATACAACAACCATGGCTTATGTAACAAAACATATAAAAGAAAATGAGTAAGTTAACTCCCGAAACGACGATAATTCTAAGATATTATTAACAAATCAATGTTAAAAGATCATATATGATATCATATTAATATATATGATTCTTGTATAATTTAATAACAACTATTTCACCATTATACAGGAGGTTAACCTACCCCAACCAAGGAAAAGTACAAGGTAAGGGTTATTTCACAATCTCTTCATTATCCGAGGTTGTATTATACGTAATAATCTACTGGGATCTCTTTATCATCCACATCCATGTTTCTTCGAAATGTATTTCAAAACATTTTTACTATTTACAAGAATATGGGTTAAAGTCATTTATACCCTTGTTTGACTTTTTATAAGAGGTTTATAAAGGAATCTTTCCGTCGTTTTCAAAACAAGGTCCTTTTTAACCATTTCGACAGAATTGAGGTAAGAATATTTTTTTTAACTTATACGGCGGGTGCGGTTATTTTCCGCCGTTATAAAATCGTCGAAGCTTTCCTTACAAGCTTATAAGAATATTTTCAAAGAAAATGTTTTATTTTATATGGATCTTAAATGATTTCAAAATAAAAGGAGATACTTCTTTTAAAAGAATTTTGATTTCATCTATGTCAACATCCTTTGATGGATTTTAAGATTATTTGAAGTTGATTTATTATAATACAAAACTTCTATATTGTATTGAAGGTTTTGTGATATGTTTGAATGTGGATGTGCTATTTTATACCATTCATAGTTTATGGTGAAACTATTGACATTTCGTATGCTAGTTTTAACCCGAATGTTTATGTTATATTTCAAACTTTTCTTCAGATTAATGTGCTAAACAAGTATGTTCCGGGTTGGGGACCGGTAAAAGTAAGCCCTCCAGGTTGGGGACTGGTTAAAGTAAGCCCTCCAGGTTAGGGACTGGTAAAAGTATGCCCTCCGGGTTGGTGTCCGGTTATTAGAGGCACTCCGGGTTGGTGTCCGGTTATTAGAGGCACTCCGGGTTGGTGTCCGGTTATTAGAGGCACTCCGGGTTGGGTTCCGGTTAGAAGTAACCCCTATGTCTTGGGATGAGGCCTAGACAATGAAATTAACGTTTGGCATTATGCATTCCAACATTATGAAAGTGGTTATTGATTTTTGAATGTGATTATTCATTTAGTAGAATATCCATGTGAATAAGTAAATGGCATTATTTCATTTTATTTATGCCATACCATGTTGAAAGTTCATATTTAAAAGTCTTTTGTTTTAGTTATACATTGCCTTAAATGTTTATTCTTATTTATGAATGTTTCCACTTTATTGTTATCCTTACTGGGCATTTGAGCTCACCCCTTTTCTATGTTTTATTTTTCCCAGGAAGTGAAGTTGTATGTTATGAATGACCTGCAGGGATATTATGAGGGGATTATAATGTGGACTGTGGAAACATTATGTTGTTGTAGTAGTTTTTCATTTTATGATGTAATGTAAAACTTATGAATATATCTAGTGTTTCCAAGGCTACTAAACCAATCGGTCTTTCGAGATTTGATCTTTCTTGTGATCATGCCAATGTTATGTAATTAATGCATCGACTCTGGGTAGCTGGGGTCGGGGCGTTACAATTAACATGCTAGTTGTATGAACTCTTTGGTAATCTTTTTCACTATAATATGATATTAGATAGCATTATTTTGGATAATCGTAAATATTTGAAAGGAATATGTTGGACATAAGTTAGTATTGTTTAAGGATAGAAGTTTTTTCGATATTATTTATGGTATGTTATAGTAATGTAGTTTTAGAAAAAGGACAACCTGTAGGATGGGCGATAGCCCATCGCGCTGGACAAGGTTGTGGGAATCGAACACACAACCGAAGTGCGACTGGCCTTTATCGCCTACCACTGGCCTACAGGAAGTCCCTATTTAGTAGAAACTAGTTTTATTATATTAAGAAGTATGATATAATAAGTATAAGTCCATTTTAGGAACCATATATGATTAATCTCACTATAGATGGACTTATGTATTTTTTAAAAACTTTTCTAACCTTTTTTTGAGATAGATGGAATGACCCATCATTCTATCACATGATCTGCTAACACATCACAAATGACAAATTCAACTTTATTTCTTTAAGAGATGAAGTGGAAATTGTCCAATTAATGACCAACGATGAGACTATACCAAAATCACGAAAGTATTTATTCTAATTCCAATTTCATCAACTTTCGGGAAATGATCTTGAAAACCAAAATTGTTGTCCTAGAGCTCTTATATCTGATGAATCAGATGGTACATTAGGTCGTCGCAAATTTATGTCTTTGTGATTGTTGGCTTTTCCATAGCAATGTTTTCTACCACTCTCCATCAGAACATGATGGTTAGATTTCTCTTCCATATCCATATTTTCACCTATGTGGAATCCCAGTGATTAGTTTATTTGGGTAACCATTACGTTTCATACTTTTGTTTTTAAAGATTGGTTTTGGTATTCCTTTTTATGATGTGGGTTTCTATTAACGAAAATTTCGAGTAGTAAAGCATTTATAACCTCGATGAATTTCAAGGGCGAAATTCATTTTAAGGGGGGTAGAATGTAACACCCCGAGATTTTATGAAAAATATTCTTTTTAATTTCATTAATGTCATGTGTTGTATGCTACACCAAAAGTAGATTTCACAACATGCATCATTGACTTGCATTTCATTACACGCAATCGCGACCTTCCTCAATAACGTGTGTAGTATACAATACTGAGTTTCACTAAACAACGATATGCTATTAAAATAATATTAATGTTAGCCCTTATGTATAGTAATAACCACTTTTTGAAATTTTTAAATTTTATTTTTGAAAATGGACTTCATATTTGGATTAGGAATATCGAAATTATCTTAGGGTGAAATTTTGGTACTTTTCGGCTAACTTTCATTTTCTGATGAATAGTGAAAATTACTAAATTTTAATTTTAAAACAACCTTTTTAATAAAAATAATTAATATTGATAAATTATTAATTTGAGTGGTTTTAAAGTATATTTAGAATATATTTTTACAGTTTAATACAATGTTGGTCATTGGATGTAATTTCATATTTAAACCAGACATAAACATGTGTCAATCTTTTGATAGTTATTATATCTTAAGAAGACGCTATTTGTTTTGACGACGAGAAATAATTATTAAATTAATTAATGCAACTGATATGTTATTAATTTGAAAAAATAGATATCATTTTCGAGTTCATAATATCAAATATATCTTAGGCCTAATTTTTGGTTTTTTTTCTGGAAACATTAATTGTTTGATGAATAGTGAAACCAGTAAGGTGTAGTTAAAAAAATGAATTTTTCATAAAACTTAATTTTAACGCTTATGTGAATGGAATTTCAAAAATTTGAGAGACACGGTTGATGTCAGTAAGTACAATGTTGTTCAATGAGATGAAAATATATTTTTGGTGAATAGTAACTTTTTACTTTTTTTACCATGATTAAAAGTAAATAGGGTAATTATGGGTAAAAATGTTATTATTATTCCCCTAAAACATGTCGTAATTCTATTGGATTAGTGTAATTAGACAAAAAACAACCTTAGGAATAATATATGACCATTTAGGCCCACTTGGATTAGATTAGGACATTTATTATTAATTTATTTAATGAAGGGTTAAAATAGTTAAAATCAAAGTTTAATAACTAAATCATTTTTAATATAGGGTTATACATAAGATAAATTCGACTATAAAGATTAATTAGAAAGCTGAAACGATTTCCTACATAATGATATTTTATTTGTAATTTTTAGAATTTAAATATGGTAATTTATTTATGACACAAATATGATGCAGTAATTATCTTATTAATTAAATATTGACATAATTGATGTTATAAATACCCAAATAAATGAAATTTGACACTTTTTATGAGTTACACTAATTTTATAGGATAATATGACATGTTATTATTAATTTAATTATCTTATTTTGAACTAATCATTCTTTTATAATTTTTACAAAAATCAATTACTAAATAGTGTCAAAATTGACATAAAATAGTTTTTTAAAAAACGATTATATTATTAATTGTTATTTTATTCCTAAAAATCTAAGGATCGGCCACATGACTTAGATAAGGTTATATATATTAATAATAAAAATCTTGGGGTTATTTTGGCTTGATATAGTATGTTTATTAACCTTATAGTGTAAGAACACAAAAAGACATGGTAAAAGTAAAACTATCTAACTTAAAGTAAAATATAAGTGATAAGGTTAAAATAGGAACCTAAACTTGCCTAAATTCTATTGGATGAGAGGATTTCGACCCAACCGCACATTATCTTCTAAATAAATCAATTTGGATCTATTTAAAACCGAATTTGGCTTTATAATAAAATAATATTTTTAGTTATTCCAAAGCTTCCCCTCTCATCCCTTATAAAAGGGAACCTCCTCCCTCTCTTCCTCACACCATTTTGAGCCTTCAAGATCGGCCAAACCCTGAAACATTATCTTCTCCATTTACCTAGAAACATCCTAGAGGTCCTGGTCTTCTTCAAAGACCAATTTTAGTGCCCCAAGAGAAGGACTCAAAGAGGCGCTTCAAAGAAGAGGTAATGTCCATTACCAATTCTTTCAACTTTATTTCTTCTTCCACTGCTTATTCTTAGGTTGTTTTATTATGAAGTAATAAAATCAGTATCAATCATATACTGATATGTTATTATAAGTATGAAACAACCCTATTTCACCATCTATCCATCCTACGAAAAACGAAATAACCACGCGTGCGTACATACGGAATACCATCTCCACGTCGTGGTGTAATCTATTTTCCACCACAACCTTACTTGGATAGGTATAATGGTGTACATAATAACTATATATGATTATTTTAAAGTGATATTGATTCCTAAATAGTATACATACACTGTAATATAATTCCACGATCATGAGTATGATATCATCCTTCATGCGTACGTACGGACTACTGTCTCCACGACATGATGAGATTCATTCTCCATGTTAACCATTCATGAATGATTATAAAGTATATATAATAAGTAATCAGGAAATATATGACATAATAATACTAATTTATTTATGTATATATATATTTATTTCATCTAATTAATTCCACACAATTCAATAAGGAACCGAAAACATCGTACATGCGTACGTACGGCCTACCATCTCCAGGAACAGTGTATTTCCTTCCATTTATCGATCCATTATATATATGTATATTCTGAATATTTATTATATATAAATCATGATTTACACCTTGGATTTAAGTAATCATGATCTAAGTAATCATATGAATAATTACAAGTTAAAACAAGAATGACAAATGAGACGATTCTATCCAAAACGCTACATTAACATGAATTTACAAAAGAACAGGTAATATAAAGTCATAAGTGAACCTTATATGATATAATAACAATTAATATGATTCTTTAATAAGTCAATGACATTATTTAAATCATTATACAGGAGGTTCAAACACTTACGAAGCAAATCGGACAGAAGGTAAGGGATAA
This sequence comes from Viscum album, assembly GCA_963277665.1. Classification (NCBI taxonomy): domain Eukaryota; kingdom Viridiplantae; phylum Streptophyta; class Magnoliopsida; order Santalales; family Viscaceae; genus Viscum; species Viscum album. The sequence goes on from OY728146.1 coordinate 958,651,461, forward strand.
ATTTTCAATCTCATTTTTATCTGAGATTGCTTATACGTAAGTATTTACTGGGGTTACGTTTTACATCCATGACCATGTTTTCTAAAAAAATTTCTTCATAAAATTTATACCATTATTATATGAATTTTTATATTCAATTGTACCCTTTATTGACTTTTTACCACATTGTATGAATGGAATCTTTCCTTTGGTTACCATATAAGGTACTTTTTGACTTTTTCGACAAAACGTTGAGGAGGATGTTATTTTTAACTTATACGGCATGAACGGATTTTTACAGTTTAATAAAGACTCGTTTTCAAGAAGCTTACTCTAAAAGATTGCATGATTATTTTCAACAAAAACCCTTATCTTTTAAAATTGCATGGAATTTTGTGAAAAGAAAATGATTTTAAAGAAGAAAGGATATTTTCCTCAAGAATTCATTTCAAGTGTTTTTTCAAAACTATATTCCATCTTACATGACATTATTTCATATGTGTATGTTTCAAGTAAAATGTCTCTATGATTTAAATGGTTTCAATTTTATTATGATGAAATGATATCAATTGTTTATGGATTATGTTATCATGGCATGATGTTTAAAAATCCCATTTTATTACATGGGTTATGCTATGATGTATTATTTATGATTTTGTGGCACACAAAAGAATTATTTCATTATGAGATGGGTGGGACCTATATCTACCTCCAATGAATTGGGTAATGATTTATATCTCATTAGATAGACATGGCTGGAACGACAAGTTAAACTGGTTCAGTAATACAGGATTGGAAAGAGGAGTAAACTCAATTCAGAAAGGGACTTTGTCCACTTAGATGGTATTGGCAGGAATTCCATGGCTACTATGGAAATCATATCATGTGCTTAATGGTTTCCACAATTACATGTTTTATTCCCATGAAATTTTATCATTCTTAATGTTTATTTATGATCTATTCCTTACATACTTCCATGTTTTGTGTCATTGCTCAAGATTTTGATGTTTAAACATTATGTTCATGTTTTTAAGATTCAAATGTATATGGTATGTTTTATTTTATCCATGATTACCCTTACTAAGCATTTGAGCTCACCCTTTTTATGTTTTCTTTTGCTCAGGATATAAAGAAAGGTTTTAGGTATGAAAAAAAGGGGAAGATCTTTATGGGAGATATTGATGATCTTTCACCACGATTAGAAGATTACATTCCATGTTTCCAAAGACAGTAAACTATTACGGTCCTTGTGTGTCTGTTTTTGTTATTTATTAAGTATTCCGCTAAAGTAATGTAATGTCCATGTACATCAAGCTACGGGTCTCTACATGCAGCGCCCGAGGCCACCCTGGTTCAGGGGGGAGACGGACCCGCAGGCGAATGAGTATTGGCTGGAGGCTGTGGTGAGAGTCTTCAGGCTAGTGGGGACGCCAGCAGACTTCATGGTGATCCTTGCTGCTACCCTTCTTCAGGTAGTAGCAGGCAGATGGTGGAGCCTGATTCATGAGGTACATGAAGATGCGACACTTCTGTGGGAAGACTTTTAGAGCATGTTCCCGGATGAGTTTGTGCCAGCCACCCTTTGAGCGGTGCGTATACAAGAGCTACCACATCTACAATAGGGTAGCATGACGGTGGAAAATTATTCAGCGAGGTTCACATACCTCTCACGCTACTCCATAGATACGGTACGAGACCCGTTATTCAGGGCCCGAACCTTTGACCAGGGGCTCTGGCGAGAGATTAGATCTTCTGTTGTTTCTCACATCATTCTGACGCAGACAGGGGTGTTGGAGAGAGCCCTCTTAGTGGAGAGTTTCCTTGCTGTGCAGTCTCCGGCAGTAGGACCCATCATTAGCCGGCTTGCGGTAGAGTCTTCTGTAGTAGGAAGTAGACAGATGAAGTAGAGGTCAAAGAGGACCAGACCTACCGGTGGCCGACTACACGACTTGGGTTCAGTTGTGTGGGGGAACCAGGGTGGAGTCATAGCCAGTCATGCCGAGAGTGGGCAGTGTTACTCCCCCGGCGGGATTGGTCACATGGAACGTGACTGACCGACCCGCCATGCAGATGACCAGTTGTTAAATGAAGAACCTCCCAGGCAGAGGCAGCGGTTCGATCAGGGCGGACTGCAAGGAGTAGGCATCCATTGCAGAGGAGCTGGCCGTGCAGGTGGAGGTGGACGACGCTTCGAGGTGTTTCCACCACCACCACCAGGAGGTCCACCCCGACCGCAGGGGACATGAGGACATGGGGGAGATCAGATTCAGGCAGCTGGGGCCTATGGGCATGGAGCTCCATAAGCAGATGGACAGGAGCGGGACTAGCTCCAGACCTGGAGGCTATTGATCATGTTGCTTCTAGTTTTTTTGATGTTTGTTTGTAGATTGTTTGTGTCTTTGTACCATGAGCTGCAATAATATAAATACACTTACCTTAGTTTCATTTGATTCCTTCCTTTTTTTGAGTACTAAGAGATTCCGGTTTAAACTTTTGACTTGACCCTCACTTTCGAGATTCATACTGGAAGAGACCTAGTGACCTCACACTGATGCTGACAGTGAGACTCGACCCCTAGAGCCGATAGTGACGGCTGGATCTCTTGGTAGTAATGGCAAGGCCTTACGACGTCATCCATGGAATGAATAAAACATTCATGTCTGGATTGACTATATTAGGCAAATAACATGGTTCATCTAGGCGATGAGACCAGATTTCTCTTATCGGAAAAGAAGAAATAATAGCAGCTCTTGTGGGACCAGAGATGGTCCAGGCCACGACAGAGAAGGTCTAGATCATCCAGGAGAGAATGAGGACAACTCATAGCCGACAATAGTCTTTTTTATGGGATACAGGACCACTAGAATTTGAGGATGGCGACCACATTTTTTTATGGGTCTCACCTCGATGAGGTCTATGGAGATGTGGCTGAGGCGGCAGGTAATCTCCGAGGTTTAGTGGACCTTTTCTGGTCCTTAGTCGGGTAGGTGTGGTGGATTACCATTTGATCCATCCACCTTAATATAATCAGGTTCACGACGACTTCCATGTACCTCAACAAAGGAGATACGTGCTTCACCGGACGCATACCATCGACCATGGGGAGCTAGACATTGGCGATGGGGTGACATTCCCGGAGTTTCCAGTGGGGACCGAATATTGACAGGAGTGGATCCTATGAGGATGGTCGATTCATCGTGTGCACATTCTTTGGGAGTACGGGAATCTCCAGGTGAGAACATGGGAGTGGAAAGCTCAGATGTGTGCTCAATACAACTTTTGTATCCCTAGTCTGTGCTTAATCTTTACGAGGACGTAAAGCCCTGAGGTGGGAGTAATGTAAAGACCCGTAAAATTCAAGGGAAATTTTTTCTAAATCTTTTTTGAGATTTTACAAGGATGCAGTTCTTGACAGAACCTGATTCCGAGGCCCATTGATCCCGGAATCAATTTCCAAAGTTTAGCTCAGGTACATTCAGTGAACAAACGAGCGGGTTTTTCTAACATTTGAACCAGTTCTCGGAATTGACTTCTGAGGGCACTGATGGATTCGAAGCACCTGTAATTGCTTAATAAGATCTTCATCGGAGTTGCATTTTCATGGGAGGAGTTGTTAAATTTTTGTGGAAGATAAAATAAAAATTTAGTTACAATTTTTATTTCTTTAAAGTAGTTATATCCTTTGAGTGGAAGTTAGGGAACTACCCATGAGAGTTTAAGAGGGTGGTGGGGCCCACACGAGACCCTAACCCCCATTGATCTTACCAAAACCCCATTGACCTCCCTCTTTAATTTTGTAACTCCACTTTAAATTAAGTGAATCCTATCCACCTCACCTCCTACTTTAATTATTCCACCTAAACATTAATTTTTTTGACAACTCAAGATCAATTAATTAAGTATGTTGGATTTGAAATTTTGTCATTTTTTTAATGCATGGCATGGGTGAATAAAATAAGGTGGAGCCTTATTTTATTTTGGTGAGAATTGTTGTGTTAAGAGGAAGGGAAGAGAGAATTTGAGCTTTGATGAACTTCCTCCTCTGAAGAAAAACGCTTCATCTTCTTGTTGAAGAACGTGAAGAACACCGAAGCTTCGACGAGGAACGTCGTCTCATCTTGCACCTTCCCTCCACGACGAAGGAAGTGAGACGCCGCATACATCATCAGGCGATCACCGACAATGTGCCTTCTCCTCTTCTTCCTCCGCATTAAGGGAGGAGACACCACCGCGGGGAACATCGCCATTGACGACGACTCACCCTCTGACGTCAACGGAATCAGCACCGATCTTCTACGACGTCTGATAAATGTGACGCTTGCCTCTTCCGTGGCTCGACGATGTGATACGTCTTTGCAAAGTATGTGTTTGGTTTTTATGTCGTGAGAAATTTTAGACGATCTTCGATATTAATGGCCAACAGTTATCAAAATAACGGAGGAGGTCGGACCGCACAAACACGACCAAACCTCCTCCCTTTTTTTATTTTGGTGGATTCCTACATGGCTTGATATGGAAGTGACACAGTGTCGTCAGACCGTGCGTTAATTTAGAGAATCACGACGAATAAGCGTGGAACCGCGCCTTTGGGGTCGAACGAATCCGCGTTCAGAGATGGGCCGCGATGAAGAAGCGCAACGCCGTAAAACCACGAAGACAGTGTGATTTTTTGTTTAACATGTGGATGGACTGACGACGACAAACAGGGTCGCAAGGTAATTTTGAAGGCTTTACAGCGAAGGTCGGGTCCCGAGACGATCACTGGCGAAGACTGCAGGCGAATCGGACCACCGGAGCGCGTCCGGTGGTCCGCGGAAGTCGCTGCCGGTGCACCGCTGGAAGGATCCGCCACAGCTAAAGCCGCAGTGGCAAATAAGGGTCCCGCGGCCGCGCGGGACAGGGGAATGTGGGGCACGGTAGTGCGCCGCGACCGGTGACACGATGTGGCCCCCGTGCAGGGGGGGGGGGCTCATTTGGCACTCCCGCTCGGCCAGCGCCGAGGTGACCAGGCCGAGCTGGGCGGCGCCAGCCGGGTCGGACCTGGACCCGGGTCGGGCGACCTGGTTATGGCCGACCCAGTGGGGTTGGGTCGGGTCGGTCCGGGCCCATACCCCCCATTTTCGGACCCCTCACGTCCTTTTGCCCATATCTTGGGCTGTTGACCTCCGATAAATGCATCGTCAGCGGTGATGCGATCCTGTAATCGAGACGGTCATTTTAGTATATTACACCCAAGGTTTCGGAGGACTTTGGTTTCGGAAAGGTTGGTTCGTTCACAGAACCAACCGAGCCCTCAGAGCGGTAACATATATATCTTGAGCACCGGACGTCCGATTGACGTGCCGTCAACTTTGATGGATTCCTCTTGACGAGACATAACTTTAGGCATACTTAGCCTGAGGATTGGACACTGTTGAAGTATGGACGGGTTGGACTGTACCCGAAATCCAACCGGGCCCCTGGAACAGAAAAGCTGATATCTTTCAGACCGGAAGTCCGTTTGATGAACCGTCAGCGGCGTTGGTGATCACATTGTGAAACAGTCCCTATGAGTATACCCTATGGTAGTTCGGTGTACAGTTTAGATACGTCCGGGTTGGTTCGCACATGAAACCAACCGGGCCCCTGGAACAAAAAGGCTAATAACTCACAGATTGGGCGTCTGATTGACGCGTTGTATGTTGTGTTGAGACCCTTATGACGAGGCGGTCCTTTGAGATAAATCTTCATCGGACTTTGTGATAATTGGAGTATTGACCAGTAGCTCTTCGAGCGGTCCCTCTCGGAGACAATCATACAGAGTAAGGAGATCGTGTATATGAAAGAGACCTGACGACTACTTGACCGAATCGACTTGGAGTGAGTCGACTAGACCAGTGGACAGAGCGCCTGGTATTTGGAGGCAGACCCACGACAGACAGAGTGCCTGGTAGTTGGCAGCAGACCCGCGGTACTCGACCAGAGGAGTACCTTTGTAGGATATTAGGGGGAGTGCCTGGTATTTCACCGCAGACCCACAGCGGACGGAGCGCCCAGTATTTGGCAGCAAACCCACGGTACTCGACAGGAGGAGTACCGCACCAGACATAGGTTAGTGAGGATTACCTCAGAGTCGTGACAGGATCACTATACACTCTAGAGACAGGGATCTTCAGTAGTTATGGTTTCGATAATGAAAATCCTGGTTGGAGCTGAGTCTATGACCTTTGTGTTTACCTATTCATTGAGATGGGTCACTTGATAACTTATGTATATGTAAGGGCATATACCTAGGTAGTGGTTATCCGTTGATTTCATAATCATTGTGTTTTCTCATGTTTGAGGTGTGTTACTTGATAACTTAGGTATACGTATTGGCATATACCTATGTAGAGGTTATCTGTTGAGATCTTATTTGTGGTTATCATTGTTGGTTTTTGTGAGACCATGAAGGTCTTAGGGTCACTACTAAGGATCGTTATACTCACCCATGCACGGGCTATTCCCGCACCTCATTGTGTTGGATGTAGATGGAGGGCAGTGCTGACGGAGGCTGAGTGTTCGAGGACTGGACGGTACCCGGAGGTGGACTACACGACGAGTCAGTATCCGGAGGTGACATCACGGCGAGACGACACTCGGAGGAGGTTGACAGGTGAGAGTGATCTGGAGGCTATCTTTACCTACCCTTCAGGTAGGATCCGTGGAGGACATCCCATGAGCCGCTTCTGTTCCTCCAGCTGTTGTCTTTTTCTGTAGAACTTTTATTCAGTTGTAGTTGTACTTTCAGTTGGGTTTGTATTCTGGCCAATTTACTTTTCAGCACATCTCTTTGTACTTAGTTTTTTTTCTTCTACTTGTACTCTGTGGTGGTTTGTTTACTTTTATAAAGGAAATGCCTTCCCAGTTATCAAGATTTATGCCTTTGGTGCTAGTCTCCAGCCCTTGGCCTATAGAAGGCGGGCTTGGGGTAGTCACGGCACGGGCCCCGAGGAGGGGTCGTGACATTTCTATCCATGCACATAATTTGAATAAAATATTTTAATATTATTTAAAATGTTCTATATTGTTTTATTTAAAAAAATTACTCTTATTTTAAATTTTTTATTTTTTTAAAATAAATATTTTTACTATTTTCTGTATTATGTACATTTTAATTTTTTACAATAGTGTGAATGGAATTTTTTTCAATCTTATAACTCATAATAATAATTTATAACCATCATGACTAAGAAATATTTTGATTAATCCTTTAATTTTTAATAAGTTTCTATTCAAATAATATGATTTTTCAATTAATTTTTATATTTTTAGATAAATCATATCGGTGTGAAAATGTTATGTTCTTTAGAAAATTTAATGTTATCTTCTTAAATAATTTTTACATATGGAAACATTTTTTAAATAATTATTATTTATTTTGGATATACTATAAATACATCATCCGACATATTATTATGGATTTTTTAAGAGAAGTTTTATTTGGTAATGTATTGACGTTATATATTCAAGTTCTAATAATTAGAATAATTGTTGAGTTTTAGGGAATATTTATGAAGTGGTATTTTTTATTCATATGATGAATGCATTGGAATTATTTTTTGATGGTTATGGAAAATAATTTCATATCCACTATTACAATTAATATGACTCATGGAAAATACTATAGTGGTTATTTGACTGAGTAGATACCTATATTGTGGATGTCTAGGCATGAGTCATTAGTGGTATTTTTAGATTTCAGAGAAGAATTCCTTGATAGTATGTTTCAGATGTCTATAATTATGAATTATTTCATTGTGAATTTTTTTATTAAATTTGATATTATTGTTTAAATATTTTTTATATCTATGGATAATATTCTAGATCATTTTATTATTTATATGGGATTATTTGATCATCATTTATTTCTACCATATTGATATTTTTTCAAATGTTTTTAATTAAATGACTTTTGTTTTTAGTAATTTATCTTACAATATTGATTTATCATTATTTATTCAACATATTTTCTATTGTAAATAAATCATAGAGATATTTTATTTAACACTTTAATTGTATCCATTTTCCACTGATTCAAGGAAGTGTACTATGACTGATATAAATGTGTATACTAGAAGAATAATGGTGTCCTAAAAGAAAACAATATGTTGCATTTTATTTTTTAATGTGTAATTTTAGATTCATGTTTGAGTCTAATTTACCAATGCTACTAAAATATTCAGTACTTTGAGATGCAATAACTTGTATCTACTGCCAATGTAATAATGTTACCAAAAATTATAGGAAACTACAGTCAGAGTCATTATGATTACAATCAAAGGATATTTATTATAATCCTTCGTGACTTGATATAGGAATCATATATTAGATAGCATAACCCTGTGAATGGTTTGAGGATATAAAAGTGTAGGATAACATACTAATGTTTTTGATAGGAAGTGATTATGTAGTTTTCCAAGATATACATCCCAATATGAATTTTAAACGTTGACATGGTTTTTTTAAAACAAATTCTAGGTGTAATAACCTTTAAAAGAGTTGGTCAAGTGAATGACATCCATCATTCTGGTGAATGGAGAGTATTCCCTAAATAATCAACATTTTTAACAATCTTATTTGATATGCATGGGTTAATTCCCAATTTCTTTAAAAAAAATTTAAAATATTTTAGAATAATTTTTTGATTTGGTAATATTATCAAAGAAACCATCTTTATGATTTGGATATTAGTAATAAATAAAATTTTAATTTTTGTGAATGTTTTAATTTTTTTAAAATTTTACATTATACTTCATAATTATATGATATAATCTTGTGTATACATGTTTTTAAAAATGGTGCTTACCTAAAGGAATGAAAAACATGTTAAAAACATGCCTAATAAAGAAAATTTCACATTGAACAAGTTTAAAATAATCATATTGGAACTGAGTGTATAATTATTGTATTTGGATAGTTGAACCATGCTATGAAAAATAACCTTTCCTTTAAGGAATATAATATTTCTTTACAATATGATAAATTTTTGTCTGACCCCTTCATGTCGAGGAACCCGCCATCCATTAATGGAAGAACATATTTACATATATAAGAATAATGTATCAAGTCCATGGAAATGTTATTTATAGATTTTATAAGAATAAATGTGATAATGTTATACATATGCTTTATTTTTTAAACTGAGATTAATATAAATTGTGGCCACTGGTTCAATATATTATGGTGTATTAGGAGATTAAGATTATTTATTGGAAATTTTTTAAGGAAAAAGTATTTTAAAAATATATTCCTCAAGAGAAATTAGGTGAGATGGAATATAAATTCATCAATATTGGACATAAAGAAGATGAAAGTGCGGTAATGTTTGAGGAAAATATTATAGGATTAGTAATGAATTATATAAAATACATATGTAATTCCGAATTTTAGATTATTTAATTCTTTAATGGCCTTAATTTAGTCATCATAAGGTCAATAGTTTCTTATATTTTTTCATCATATGATGATATCGTATCATATTTCATTTGGATGGGTAAAAAATTGTCAAAGTCATATATTATCAATGGAACTCAGTAGAAAAATAAAGAGAATGATCACTATGTAAAAAAGAAATGGTTGATGGAATATAAGTGAAGGATTTAACTTCACACATGTGATACTATCGAAAGAAATATCCAGGTACATGCTTGAGGGGAATGAGTGTTTTCCTCAATGGTGGAGGGAAAGACCATTAAGCACGGGAATACACGGTTTGAAATGAAAAATAATTTATTACATGTTCCAAATATATGTATATTTGGAACTATTAACATGAATTCCTAAAGAATCAATGGAATATAACATAATTTATAGAATAAGATCATGGTCATGATTCTTAAAATATTATAGCTGATGTTAAAATCACTTAACTTTGGATAATTGGTACTCTTATCATAAGATAACTATTTATTTGATTACAAATATATATGTAATTTTATATTTTCCATGGATATAGAATCACATCTTGTGACCCTAAGGAAATAATTATCAATCAAGACACATAGTATTAATATGGTTATCAGGATGTTTCAATTAAAGTGAATAGTTATCCCTATTTGAAAACATGTTTGTTAAAACAAGGATTTTGATGCGAAAATACATATTTTTTGGGATTTATTTAGTTTTTAGAATTTTTCATTTGTATATGATGCATAAAATACTATTGTAATGGTATTTTGAAACAAAAAATAATATTCATTTACCTTTGTTGATTTATGATTTTTTTATCATTAAAATTATATTGACCATGTTCTCTATCAGTGAAAATTATTTCCCATATATTATTTTTCTATTCAATATATATATTTTAAATTATCTCTATTGGTCTCTTTATAAATGTTTTCAATGTTAAATTAGTTACCTTATATCATTAATAATATAATTGGGTTCGTTGGAATAATATTTTTCATTAACTTGGAATAAAAATATTTTTATACATAAATGGGTATATTTAAAAAATATTCCTTGCGTTTTGTGATTTTAATATTCAATTAGTTTTTTCCATGTAAGGATGTTGATTATCATAAAAATGGATAGAATATTTTTTATCATGAGATTAAAAATTGATAAATAAGTCCCTTTTATTTTTGGAAAATAATATCAGTTAACAGTGTAATAGTTTCGCCTTAATAACTGTAAAATTTATAAAATATGGTTCAACAGTTTAGATAAGGTTTTAAAATTTATATATGAACTTAATTTATACTATTTTATGGATATAGTTCAGATAGTTCCATAAAAATCTCTAAAATATGAGTCTTTGGAACATTTTTAATTTTATTTTTATCGTTATATTATTTTATGTAATGAAAAATACGAGGTAAATAACTTGGTATTAAACATCTATTTATTGTTTACATAATGATAGACATAAGTTGGGAAAGAATATTAAATGTTATTTCGTGCATAATGAAATTATTTATATGATGGAAATTTATTTTTAAAATTTTTGTCATTATATAATAACCGTAAATTCTAATACAACACCTACACAATATTTATTCCAATATTAGAAAAATAATATAAATAATTTTCAATATATTCAAATTAGTACTATTTGGGGGAGTTATTATATTTCATAAATGTTATATAATAGTATATAATATTATAGATGTTTTAATGTATAATATTTAAATTCCATCATTGTCTTTATGTCACAAATGTAAAATTAAATAAATATATTAAAACAAAATAAAGATATTTTATGAAACAATATTTATTAATTTTATATAAAAATAATAATAACATTGAAAAAGGGATTGGGTAATAATATCTGGTCATAAATTTCTTCTCATGTACATTTGTGAGAAAATTATTACTTTATATGTAAAATTACAACCTTTTATAATTAAAAAAATCATTATAGTAGTTAATGTGAAAATTGGTTATCTAAGGTGTTATAGCCAAAATATTTTTTAAAATGATACTAAAACATATATATATATATATATATATATATCATTTTATGGTTATATTTCAAAATTATCCTATTTTTATTACAATATATGGCCATTTAGAATTATATTCCATGAGATTTAATTAACTATGTTTTTATATTTTTTTGCTATTCCTAGTGTTTCGTTTTTCTCCTATATAAAAGTGAACTGCTTCCTCCTTTCTTTAAAACACTATGAGATATCTAGTTCAGAAAAAACCTAGAAAATGATCTTTTAAAATTCCATATACATTAATTATTGTTTCTATTCTTTTTAAAAATAGAACTATAAGATCCTTGATGATTAATCTATATGATTTCTCTCAAAGTAGAAGTAATCGTGTTACCAAACAAATTTAAATTTATTTCATATCCTATCTACTCCAATTATGTGGTATTTTTCATCAAATAATAAAATTAGTATACTAAATTAAATAAAATATTATTATTGTCATATCTCATCTCAGTGGGGCCCATGCTGCAACTCCCCAAACCCACCACCAATAGGCTTGGGGCTAGTGACTAGAACTGAGTATGAGTAACATTAACATGGGAGAAATTTTATAGGTACCTGTACACACATACATACATCAACAAGCCCCCAAATAATGACATGAAAAAACAACTAAAGAAATAAATGCATGCATACAACTAAACCCACCCCACAGATCACAATGGAATGTAATATTAGTAATGTAAACTGGTCCCAAATACAAGCCCACCAATAAAAAAAGAGTCTTTAAACCTCAAATTCAATCTTGTAAGAATAAATTTGTAATAGGACTTCTTCTCAAAGACATAAGAATACCTCGGCATGTATGGCACTCAAAAATCTTGTCTTGGCCCTAGTCCACCCTAGAGATTGTAATAAGGCCACTCATCTGCACAAGACATGACAAATGTGGGAAAATCCCATGTGTGGTTGAGTATAAAAATACTCGGTAGATGACAATGAAAACCAAAAATTAACATACACGGAAATAGTATAGTCATCTCTACACAGTATATGTCGACAAAACATGTAGAAAGAGAAACACAAACTAGATATGCCTGAAACCCGGACTCGAAGCCTAGAGACAATTCAAATTACTGAATTCCCATGCTAATGATTTTGTTTAAAGGTTACATGAAGCACTCATCTTGGAGAAATCACTCCATCAGTCTGTTAGTTCCGATGACGCCCATCCAATAAGTAATTTTCCTTAGGAAAATCCATCAGAGAAATATACACTCATTCTAGGAGAACACATAGCTGAGTGAGAAAAGATCATGATACACATATGAGGATCACTTCTAGGGACATAGAGGATACTGAGAATCATCATAATTCACCTACTAAGTATGGGATTATCATCATGTAAGATTATTCCCATAGATATAATACTCTAACTAGGTTTAGGAATGGATAGAGGATGTCACTCTAGGCTGCTCAGAGGGATACATGACTATATCTCGGAATGTACTGCTGAAGGGATCATACTCATGTGGATAGAGATGATACCTGACCAGTAGGGGAACATGAAAATGGGGAACTAACCCAAATGAAACATGTCTATGTAATAGTGGAAAAGAGGATCAATCCCTATTCTACGATGTACATGGTTTTTAGAGGAGGTCAAATGCATTGTCTTCCAAATATAGGTACTACCTGTCTATAACAACCCATGTTAGAGGGGAAATACCTTATACAAAGGTAATTACAAGGGGTGTAGGATGTACCACATGCAATGTTTGAGTAACTGGGTTTCCCTCCGTGTACACGACTATGTTCCCATACATGGCTACATCCCATGTATTCCATCCCATGAAACTAGTACATGCGGTAACCCATGAGGCTGCCAGGATTGGCAGTGTGTTTAATTTCATGGCTATTTACCCACCACATGTTCATGTATCACCACCAATACATGACTATTTCCACGTAAGGAACCACAGAAAATGTTCTTTGGATAAAACGCCAGGTAATCGATTCCTATACTGCCGAAACCTAGCAGCAACTGAGCTAGTGCCACACTGATAGTTCATCGAGATGCACACCACCTATTCTAGAAATATCTGGAAAATATCGTTCATCATAAGGTCCTACGGGGGATTCTTTTCTCTTCAATTTGGTTACCTAGACCCTAGTAATCTCATGGGGTTTGGTCACCCCAACAAGACAAATCCAATTATGTTAGTTTTAGACCAATGATCGACCACAAAAAATGTGTTTCTATTTACCTGCATGAAAAACCGTTGAAGAATGGGTTCTCCCAAACCGCGTCGATTCATCTACCACTACCGTCGTCTCACCTCCTTTGGAGCATCACAATGTCAGATATCTATTATTGGATTTGTTTGGAAAGATATATGCACTAAATAATTCCTCATTTTATCCCCATGATGAACATTAAGAATGCGGGTAAACAGGGGATGAAAAACCCAACAAATAAGTAACTAACATCCACCATATTTCAACACAACATTCACCCTTTCGTATTATAATATTTAAATTGGGAAAATGGAAACATTAAAATGTGAAAATAAATCCCATGGAACAAACCTGATAAAAAAATACATTTCATAGGAATGAGGGTGAATGGGTCAACAAGTTTGTGGGATGATTCGCGTTCATCATTTAATTAAAATAATGATGAAGAAACAAGTTAAAAACTTACCTATACATTGAGAATTGATAGATCATTGATGAAGGGATATAGATCCTTCAACTCTGTTAGCACAGTGAATCACCGTTGTTCGTTGTCCAGAGTTCCCTACAAAGGACAAAGAATTATCCATAATTTCTCTCTATTTTTTCTCAGTAACCAACATTTGATTAACCCATTAAAAAAGGTACCATGATTCTGTGTTTTTTTACATAGCAATAATAATGATTCAGCGTTGTTATTTAATATTCATTATGTCGTGTCATTAATTAACGAAACACCTATCCCATTGTTGGGTTGTAAGGTACAATTCCAAAAATAATTAAAATAAACATTTCAAATTTATTTTAATTAATTTTAATTTACATAAAACGTCTAAAAATTAACTTTTTCCCTCCACCCACAATGTCAAGGATAACCCCATTCATTGGTAATTTTATCTTTCCAGACACAATTGTGCCCTCAGATTTCTAATCCATGCATCCATTTGGAAATTTCAACAAATGTGCACACAAACCAACTCATAGAACATAAAAAATCTCATACCATCATTCCAGGCCCACTGGGCATTAGAATGACATGTCGTCTCGACACATGGTCTCCAAATAATTACATATTATATTTAAAAATAATACACAAAAAACCTGGGAAATTGCATTCTTCCTACCGTGGGGCTTTATGTTCCCGAAAAGGAAAATCAATGAATACTCAAAAAGATGTGGGTACTGGGAAGAGATATGAGAGTCCCACCCCCACATGCTATTTTAAACGTTCTTTCACTTTCAACAGATACAGACCAAGGGAATTTATCACCAACAATGTAACATATCATTTCGTTCATTGATCACCACTAAGTACTCAACAATGGTCACACTATCCTCGATGTCCATCTTGCCCAAGTAAGTGACATGCAATGGGTCATGCACATTCCTCATCGTCTGCGACATGTTGAAGACATCATGAAACCGGTGAAATATTTACAATAGAATTATTTGGTATTCCCCCTCACCTACTATGTGAAGTATATGGAATAGATTGATTAACCTTTGAGATAGCTTTCCACCCCGTCCAAATCAACATAACCCTTGTCTAGGAGAGACTTGATGGAAGACATGGTCCAACTCCGCGAACTATATAGGTCTCTATATTTTGTCAACGTAAGACTTCTACTAGCTCTGCACAGTCTTCATATGATATCTAATGATCTTCACCTTCTTGTTGATAGCTCTAAACATCTATGGACGCATAGGTGCTGAATCTCCTGGACCGGTCCAGTAGACTGGTATCTGGCAGGGTCTCCCACATAAAGCCTCGAATGGTGCCTTGTTAGAGTTTGTTATATAAAAACTAAACCAGTGGTAGGTGGTCCTACCAATTGTTAAAAAAGTCCATTATCTACACTAGCAATATATCATGCATAACCTGAATGGTTCCCTCTATCTGACCATCTGTCTGTGGATTGAACTCTATGATCTAGAGCATATGAGTCTCGAAACCCTCCTACAATCCCTTCTGTAACTTGGATGTGAATATGAAGCTTTATCTGAGTCCATTGTAGAAGGTATTCCATGATGCTGAAATATCTCATGCACGTAGATGCATCACAAGCTCAATACAGAATGCTCATCCCGGATAGTTATGATGTGGGCCAACTTGGTGAGTCAGGAAGAAATCCCATAGATGATATAATTCCCCTTGGAAGTTTTTGGAAAGCCTATCACAAACTCCAAAGATATTCTCCACATCCATTATGTAACTTCTAGGGTTTGGATAACCCCAATGGGAAATTGGTGCTCTTCCTTCACCTACTAGAATGTAAGGCATCAACAAATGAAATATCCTGCTACCTTCTTCATACCAAACCAATTGAACTACCATCGGAGATCCCGGTGCATCATTTCCACACCAGGGTGTAACACTGAGGGGGATTTTTGAAAATCACTTATGAACTCCTCCTGCACCGCAACTGGATTAATAATACACCTAGTGAAAAGTACGACATTCTTCCCACCTTGAAAATATCCCTCGGGAAAAATTCCTGCAATTAACTATGCAGTTAAGGTCTCACAATCGACATCCCCTATACATGACTCACTAAATCTTGATAAGAGTGGGGGTGATAACCATCAACTGAAGGTATGATGCATCTTATATGTCCCTGAAGGATAACTGTAATGAGGTTAACTAATCCATCACCTCATTTAGCTACTGCGAACTCATTATCTTAAATATAGAATCTTCAAAAATGTTACCGTCTAAAGGATTATAGTTGATCTCAAATTCATAATCATAGAGGAACTCTATCCATATCATATGCCATAAATTTAGATACTTTTGTAAGAAGATGTACATGAGGCGCTTATGGTCATGGTAGATGATAAACAAATTTCCCATTAGGTAGTGTCACAATATCATCAATGTTATTACTACCACTTCCAAATCATGGTCATGGGTTCCATAGTAATACTCACGTTTCCTTAGCTGGAACGAACCATAATAAATCACCATATGTATTTTCATTAGGACACATCCATGCCTAGTGTCAGATGCATCACAGAAAACTGCGCATTCGACACCCTCTTCTAAGAATCTCAAGATCGGTGCCCTCGTCCGACTATACCTCATCTGCTCAAAAGCTAGATGGAACTTCAGTATCCAAATGTTGGGTTTCCCCTTCTTATTAAAGGCTATCATCGGTGCTTCTATCTGGGAGAATATAGGAATCAATATCTCGTAACATCCTTCCAACCCAAGGAAGCTCTGAACCTCTATCACACTCTGAGGTGGCTCCCATGCTAACACTAAATCGACCATGAAAGGTTCCACTTCTACTACATCTACTGAGATAAAATTTCCCTGAATGTGGAACTCCAGTATCTAGAACTATAACTTCAAGATCATCTCATAAAACTGGAGCTCTCCTAGTATGTCTAGAACCATCCACCGATGTCTCACTTTCTCTTCCTATGACACTGTGTACACAAGGATATTATTTATTAAGACCAATACAAACGAATATATGTATGGATGGAATATCCAGTTCACAGGTCACATAAAAAATGTAGGGGAGTTCATCATGCCAAAAATAATCAATGATTACTTGTTGTGACTGTAGAGTTATCTAAAAGTCACCTTCTGCATATCCTCTTCCCGAACTCATAACTGGTGGAAACCTGATCAAATGATATCTGTTGAGAACCATTCTCCTCTCTTAAATGATCGATGTGTTCTCCTATCTTCGATATTGGATACATGTTCTTCAATGTTTCTAGATATAGGATCCTATAATCCATGCACAACCTGAATCATTTGTTTTCATTCTCGGAAAACAAAACTGGGGCTGCCTCGGGTGAAACAATGTGTCTTATGAAGCACTTTCACTACAAATCCTTCAATTGTACACTCATCTCACGATGCCCTTAACGTGCCATCAGATACACTAGTGAGGATATCAGTGTATCCCGGGTGTGTATGTTGATGTAAAACTTGATCTCTTTTTGGGGGTGGGAGTCGTGGAATATTTTTAGAAAAGACAACCATGTACTCCGCCTCAACTGTTGGGAAATGGAACCTCACAATGTCGACTGCTCTAAGAGTAAGGATATCCAACTCATGAGTGATCAGCTACACACTCATATGCATGATCCCATTCTATGCTACCTGGGTCTCTTTTTTACTAAAAAAAGGAAAACCTCATCCTATCCCTGCAGACACGCCTCCCTCGATGCCAAAATAATTCAATCATGGAATTGATCAAAGATAAACAATACCTCATGAGAATGATGTCATAAGTACTTGAGGCTTCCACCAAGTGGTTCCAACCAAAACTCTCGCCTCCAAGGGAATGATCACACTATCAGTAAAGGTTTATGATTGTCATGTCTCCTCCTATAGGGGTCACCAAAAATATGGTTTCAGTCAAGACTATACCAGAATAATAAGTCTTCACAGACGAAATTTTGAGAGGATTGAATGACTAAAACCGGTATCTATTAGTACTACATTTATGTTAGAAAGGACATAGATAGTACATCATATCATCCACGGAGACCCTTGGTTGTATGCCTCGACCACAAGCAGTTGTCCACTCCCCTACCCCTAGCTCCATGAGCCCGATACGGACCTCCTGGGGATGGTGGTGCAAGTCGATTGAAGTGACATCCACTATTAGCTACTATCATGGATCCTCTACCATGTTCACTTCCATGTGGGTCTATTTACTCCACTCATTGCATCTACTTTGGTGGTCTATCCACCACTTCCCTATCATAAGCTCGATGGGTCGGACAATCAATAGAGAGATGTCACCTACCACCTCACGAGTAGCTTCACCTCTCCCTATACCGACTAAGTCAAATCCAGGAGCTGACGACTGTCGATTACCTATCCTTGGTCCTCTAATGATGTCTCCCACATCCTTACCCTTATGCTTGATGTCAGTTATATGCTGCTAAGGTCTTCACACAAGTTTTAATGCTATCGACTACACCTAGTTGTCTATGCTCCACAAATAAACTCTCCATCTCCAAGGCCCTCTAGATAACCCCATCATATGTCAAAATTCATAGAGGCATGAATCCTGAATAGATGTCCCCTTGTAGGCCTCACTTGAAGTTCTGAGCTCTAATGTACTAATCCCTAGTCATATCAATTGAGTATCTAGGAGGTTTGTGATCCCTGATTAACAGTTTTCCACTATTAAACTACCCAATTGGAGCTAAATAAGATCCAAGATATTCACTTCTCTCATCATAACCGGATATAAATCCTCTTTAAAGAGTCGCTCAAACTCCATCCTCAAAAGAGTCTCCTCATTGTGAGTCTGTGTGGTCAAAATCCACCATCGTCCCTCTAAATCTTGAAGAAGGTTTGCTCCTAGGATCATCATCTGGTCTACTGGTGTCCTCAGTAGATGGAAAACATTGGTCACCACCTCAAGCCAGTCCTTAGCTGCCTAAGGGGTCCTTGTATCTAAAACTCATGGAGCGCACTCAGCCTGTGTCCCTCATTTATCAGTACTGCAAGTCTCATGGGTTGCTCTCCTGGGGGTTGTATAGCAAGTGCACCACATGGAGGTAATGCCTTGGGAATTTGTCCATGTATCAAATCCAATTCAATGTGGGATTCATCCTTCTGATAGATCTGTTGGATTATAGAATGAATGTGTCGTGGATGGATCTTGTAAATAAACAATATTTACTACGGTCAATGAATATATCTAGATATATGACATCAAATGACATGGATAACACAAACAATTCCTATATGATGAATGTACCATTCATTTCTGGCCCTTCAAAAAGTGTTTTCTTGTACTGAGTTGAAAACAAGTTTATCAGAGTCCTAATGTATTGATACGTCAGCCGCTCACACCAACACTGGAGTCTTTGGCCAGAAAGCCATGCTCGATACACTTTTCATGGTTTTCCCAAACCAATATAATATAATCTTGGTCCTACAATATAACTGACCACCTCTAATACCACTCTTTCATGACCCATCCCCACAACACCCGCACCACAACTCCCTAAGCCCGCATCCAATATGCCAAGGGATAGTGTCTAACACTGAGTAGGTATATCACTAAAATAGGAGGCATTTCCTATGTACCTGTAAAAACACATACATATACATGCCCCAAAATGATGAAATGAAAAAACCCACTAATGAACAAAATGCATGCATAAAACTAGACCCACCCATCAGAATAAAAAAAAATGTAAATTGAGGCATTTAAACTTGACCACAATACATGCCCCTAAAACAACATGAGTTTTCAAATAACAATGTCCAACCAGTAAGAATAGGGAGGAAATGGTATTTCTACTCGTATACCATTTATCACCTTAGCCTACAGGGAACTCAGAAATATTGGTCAGGTCCGAGTCTACATTGGACTCTATCAAAAGACCGATCATCTATATAAGACATGACACACACATGCAAATCCCATGTAGGGGTGAGTATAACAATATTAAGTAGAGGTCCCTGAAAACCTCAAACAATACACATGGAAAATGTCTATTCATATCTAAATAGTATATGAATAATAAACATATAGAAAGAGAAATACAATCTTGATATTTTCAAAACCTAGACCCGTAGTCTAGAGATATATCTAATGACCACATGCCCATGCTACGGATTCAGTTTGAAGGATCCACTATAAAATCATCCTGGAGAACTCAGTACATGAGTATGATAGCACTGATGAAATCCTTATTAGAGTTTTTGTTAATTGGGAAAATCCATGAGATATATATAATTTCATTCTAGGAGAACACACTTTTGAGTTTAAAAAGATCGCGATACACATATGATGATCAATTACAGAGCCTTAGCGGATATCGCGCCTCATGCAGATTCAACATAAGAAGTAATGGATCAATGTCCTGTTGTATTAGACATGGTGATACCTGAATCTTCTTTTGGTCAAGAATAGATAGAGGATATCGCTCTGATCCTCTCAGAGAGATACCTGACTCAATCTCAGAAAGTCTTGCTGAGGGGATCATACTCTTGTAGATAGAGATGATACCAGAACTTCATGGGGACATGAAAAATGGGAATTAAACCAAACGAAACATGTCTAAGAAGTTGGGGACATGATGATCAAGTTATGATACTAGATATACTTGGTGTGTTGAAGGGGTCACATGCCATATCTCACAACTCATGGTATTTCCCTTGTGTAATGCCCTGAGTTCGAGGGGACATTCCATGTATAATGGTATGTACACTGTGTATAGGATGGACCACATACTGTGTATGAGTAATCAGGGCTCACATTGTATATGTGGTTGTGTTCCCATACACGACTTCAACCAGTTTTTTCCATCCAGTGTAACCGGTACACATGGTAACCCATGCAGCTGACCTATTCCGACCATTTGTGGAGTACACAACCATTCACTCCGCCACTATGTTCGTGTAATGACCGAGATAGAAATAATTTCCCCCCAATGGAAAAACATTCCTTGTTCATTTGATAATATTCCATGTTATAGTTTCCTTCACTGTAGAACCCTAGCCTCTATTGAGCCGGTCCCACAAATCATGTTCTTCAGGATACACGTTGTGTGTTCCAGAAATTTCAGAAAACCTAGTTCTTCATCTCACATTGGGAGGGATGATTTTTTCTTCGATCTCATCACCTGATCACAGTAAAACTAAATATTTTTGGTCCCCAAAGCACCATAAAATCTAATTTCATTAGTAGTAGACATTCGATCTGCCCTAAAAACGAGTTTTTTTCCTGCATGAAGAACTATTGAAGAACATGTTCTCCCAAATGGTGTCAATTTCTCCACCATTATCATTGTCACACCTCAGCTGGGTAGTCATGATTACAGATCTCTGTTCTGAGATAATTGTGACATGAAAATGTTGTTCAATTATTCTTCATTCATATCCCCGTGAAGAATGTGAAGAACGCGTATTATAGGGGGAAGAAATCAAAAGAACATAGGAGGAATGAACCTCCACCATCATTCGTCACTGCGTTAATCTTCTCCCATAATAATTTTTAAACAAGGAAAATTAAACATCAAAATAGGATAATAAATCCTGAGGAATAATCATTTTAGAGAAAATCCCACCCGTATGGATGATGATGTACAGGTCAACCAGTTTGTGTGTTTATTGACATTCATTGTTTAATTTTAATAATGCGGAAGAAACAATTTAAAACCTTTACCTATCTTAAGAAGGGTTTGATCATTGATGAATGGATTTCACTGTGATTATCATTGATATCCTTGAACTCCGTTGGTGTAGTGATTCATTGAAATTTTTTGTCCATATTTATCTCTAAAGCTCCAAGAATTCTCTAGAGTTTCTCTCAATATTTCACCGACGACCAACATTCAATTAACCCATTAAAAAAAGGGAATGTGCTTCAATGTCTGATTACACTATATCATTAGCGAGTTAGAATTGCTGATTCAGAGTCATAATTCTATGTCATTAATTATCAAAATAATAGATTTGACGTTGTGCAGCTGTGAATGTTTCCAAATAAAATTAAATATAAGTTTCAAATTTGTATTCTTTTATTTTATTTTACATAAAATGTCTGATAATAAACATTTTACCTCGACCTACACCTATCAAGGGTCGACCAATTCCTATATTATGTTGTCATCCTAGATGAAATGATTCCCTCAAATTTGTAATCTGAGTATCTGTTTGGAAACTTTCACAACCTCACACACACGCCAACTCACTTAACAGAAAAAAGTTTAAACCACCAATCCGGGCTCATCG
This sequence comes from Viscum album, assembly GCA_963277665.1. Lineage (NCBI taxonomy): Eukaryota > Viridiplantae > Streptophyta > Magnoliopsida > Santalales > Viscaceae > Viscum > Viscum album. The sequence continues at coordinate 958,673,805 of OY728146.1, forward strand.
GGCCATAGAATGGCATTCCATATTTTTTCTTTTTCTTGAAATAATTCCATATAAAATTTAAAAATAATACATGGAAAATTTAAGACATTACGATTATTCTTATTAAACTACTAATATCCACCATCTTATCTATAAACTAGGAAGTGGATTTATCACTGGTGTTTATGTACAACATAAAGTTATAATGTTCTTATATAATTAATTTTCCATAAACATATATTATGCATCAGTATTATTGGGGGTTTAATTTTTATATATTTTATATATTAATTAAATATACTTCTATAATTACAATAACATATCTTCCTTCTTTCCTTCCAGTTTGTTGGAAAATGATAATATCACTCATGTGTATGTGTGGACACCCACCTCGATGAAGAGATATAGTTAATTTATCATTTTTAATTTAAATGAATTGTAATACAGAATGATTTAATGAATATAAAATATATATTATATATAAAAATTTTCATATAATTGTGATACATTATTATTTTTTCATTCATTCCAGCTATCAAAATGTGAAAAGATAATTCATTTTATATGGAACCATTAATCTCCCTGAACGATGTAATATTTTTTTTATCTATATATTTTATTGATATATATACATATAATGAATATATATATGTATATGTAAATTATAGAATGACAATTTTTTATATTATTGTACCATGATCAGTTTACATGGCTCTAAACTATTGAACCGAAATAGATATGAAAAACCATGTTGTTATCACCCAGCATAGTGATATTAATAATCAATTGTTAATAAAAGGGACAAAAGGATAAAATTTAATTAGATATTTTGCGATATATATTATTATGTTTCTAGAATATCTGTATAATACATATAATTTTATTATACTGGTAGTTTGAACACATTTTTTGCTAGTCAAACCTGATGTTGGGATTTCATTTATAATATCATCATTATCCATGATTATTTTTCTTAAAGTATCTATGTGATGAATTATCTAATATTTATATCATAAACCGAATACATTTTATTCTCCTATTGTAATTTCTAAAAAACACATGTTTTTCATTAATTTTCCTCTATTTATGTACTCAAGATACCAAACTTATGTTTTTAAGGATAACCATAATTATATTTCTACTCAGTTGGGAATATTTTTCTTCCATTTCATCATATTATTTTTAAAAAACAAATAATATTTTCAATATCTCTCAATTATTAATTAAAATAAATTTTACATGTGTTTTAATTTTTCAAAAATGGCTTACATGGATTTTTTTTAATTTTCCAACACAATATACTTTTCGATTTTTTCTAACAAAAGTGTGATAGGAATGTTTTAGACATATACATCATGGATGGTATTTACTGCCATCATGAAAAGTAATTGACATAGAGATTCCTGTTAAAAATAACATGGTTATTTTAAATAATGTTTTCTTTTCAAATAAATTATTTCAATGTGAAATGTGTATTTTCCTTGAAACTTTTCTAGTGGTAGGTTTAAATTATTTTCAACTATATCAACCACATTTTTTTGAATAAAATTGTTTAATGAATATATACTATAGATATATCATCCAACATATATTAATTTTTTGTTTATGATCAGTTTTATTGTGTTATTTATTGACATTATGTATTTTAGTTTTTCCATTATGGGTAGTTATTAATTTTTAAGACATAGTTATTATGTTTTAATATTTACTTATATGATGAATGCATTGGTATTAGATTGTTATGAGTTCGTAATATAATTACATATCCCCTCTATTCATTGGTAGGCCACATGGGATGACATATTTTAGATTTTTGGAAGATGTATTTTCCATTTATGTGGATATTTGTTCAAGTGGACTTGATGGTATTTTTATAATTCTTAAAACAAGGCATCAACAATGTGTTTAAGATGTTCAGAATTATGAATTTCATCATCATTAAATCATTTATTCATTTCCATGTAATTTTTTTATTTTTTAAGATTTCTACGGATAATTTTAAAAATCATGTGATTATTTATAGAGAATTATTTGATCGTAATTAATTCATATCTTATTATTCAACATGCTCTAGTGTTCATTAAGTGTAATGTGTTTGTAGTTTCATACCTTTACATATTGGTTTTTACATATTTATTCTTGATATATTATACTATACATATTCTTTAATATGTATTTGGGCTCACTTTTTATTTCTTTTTCTTTCTGTAGGATGAGACGAAGTGTGCTATGGTTGATTTTCATTGATATGCTAGAGGAAATAATATTTTCATCAAATAAAATATTATGTTTCATTTTATATTTTTCTAATGTAATGTGGGATTAAATTTTGTAAATAGTTAACCCAAAAAACTAAATTATTCCACCCTTTGTGATATGATCACTTATAACTAGAACCAATTTATTAAATTAGTCCCCATTTCTTGAAAACTGGATTCAAGGTAATTATACTGACCAAGGCCGAAATAGTGTATCAAAGGATTGGGTGAACAATGAAGTGTGGTAAAGATGGAACCTATGTCACTATTTTTTATCTATATGAAATGGGTCTCTTCATGACCTATAAGTCTTGTTTGGATGGCCTACTATAGGGTATGTGTCATGGTGGCAATGCTTAAAGGACCCACCATGAAGGGGAAGCATCGTACAACACACCATGACGGACGTGGAGTCCATAATAATAGGGGTGTGGTCCTTGGGTGTGGTTCTATAGCTTGGGGTATTTGTGCTATGATCCATAGTATTTCTAATGTGATTAGTTTTTTCAAAAAGGTGTCCCATCTTTATAAGGTGGTTATGCCACAACACAATAGGGTAAGTCTACATAAAAGGTAGGTTGAGGTCCATGAAAACTTCCAATGGGTGGTCCCTATATAAAATAAATGGTTGGTATATGACCTATATGGGAATGGGAGAATTTTTTTATAATCCCCTGGTCATGTCACATAAAGTCTACTGGGTGATTTTTTTAGCAGGGCGAGACTTGTAATTTAGTATTCACCCACTTCTGTTCTTCGTCAAACAACCACACAACAACATCTCTTTTAATTAATCCCCATTTTCTTCCCATATAGATCCCTCTTAAATGGGGTATATTTTGAGGTGATTTCAAAGTTATTCAATATATTTTCCCCCACTCCTTCTGTTCATATTAACCTATTACAGCCATTAATTTCGGATTTTTTTTATCTATGTATTTGGGGATGATTTCCATCAAAGGATGTTTTAAATGATTTCACAAGATGGGGAAATTTTTTGGGGTTAAAAGTGGATATCATAGAAGTGTGATCACACACACCATATAATTCCATTTCAATATAGGTATATATCTTTATGTGTTTTTCTAGTTTTTTTATGAAATTGTTAAAATATAGATCTTTTACAAGCTCTAAATGATAGGGATCTTTCCCATGATAGTGTATAGAACGCTATGAACCTCCTAGAAGTTCTTGGTCATACATTAAATTTGATTGAATTTAATTATTGTTTTTAATTCAATTATTACTATTTTAATCAAATTGAAAAAATAATTATAAATAGTTCAATTTAATGCTTTTATTTATTTTTTCTAGAGTTTTGAGCTCGAATGTCAATATGCACCCAGATGAGTCATGGAATGGCTTAGGCGTTGTTGTTTAAACTTTACGTAAATGGAATGACCTTGTGTATAAGGTTTTTGGTCCCCCAAACATATCCCTAAGGGTATATTACTTGTTTTTTTATAATTTATATGAGGTAAATCCACTTATTGGAGATTAACCAAAACATTAATTTTTTTAACAACTATGGATTATATGAAGGTGTTATGGTCCACTAGGGAACCATGAAAATAATATTGAAACATTATCCACTAATAATTTAAGTCGTTATTATATTATCTTTCATGAGGCATGTAGACTCTATAGAGGTGAAAATTAAATAAGATTCAATATAGCGGTCTATGGTCAGTTCCCTTGGTTCCCTTGAATAGGGGTGGTCGATGAACAAGGGAATGGTTGAATTATGGATAGGGAATATAATTTTCTTATCATACCAATTAAAATTTATGATAGTTGATAAGTGATTGGGGATTGCGTTAATTTCCTACTGGCCTGTGAGTACTGAGGGAGGTATACGCTATATATGAATTTTGGACGGGTTGTGTTCATGAGGACTGATCTATGAAAAATGGAAATTAGGACATCTATCATGCATAGGATGGTATTGACTATAAGGATAATAATTCCATTAAGTGATTATGAAAATGTTTAGGTTATTCATTATAAGTGAAGGGAATAATTTGAGAGATGATATTGTGATAGTGGAGCCCATGTAGAGGGTCTAGACGTATTTGTGACCAATGAGACCGTATAGGTGCCCGAATATTTTGTGGATCCATAGTAGTGATAGTGTAGGGACAACATTATTTTTACAATGGATGTCACCTTAGAAAATAAGGATCGACGGTGTGATCATAACATGACCACAAGGCCAGGTATGTGATAAAAAATCATGATTACAACCTAAGATACATTTAATATGTTTGGGTGAGTGGCTAATTTGTGAGGTATGATATGTAACTATAAAGATGTTGTACCACTAGGTATATGTGATATTTATTTTTTGATATGTAAAACGGGGGTCTGGCGCTACGGTTTATTATGTACCCTGCCTAATGGATACCTATCATTTAACCTACGGGGATAATGAAACCCCTCAAGTATATCCTTTTATGGTTCTCGTGTAGGATGTGGATCCCTCTAAATGGGATTTTCATTATTCTGAGTCTATTCAGGGTTCCCTATGTTTAGAATCTTTTAGTTCCCTTGATAGATTCTCCTTGTGTGTATTACATATTTTTTTGGGTATATGGTGTGCTACTGTTGGTGGAAGGATATTCCAATTTCATGTAGGGGATGTGAACCCCCATGTTATGGATATTTTGTAGTTCCACGTTGTGGATGAATCTCATGGGTGTGTGGATGAATGATAAGTTCCATGTAATAAATGGTTTCCTTAGGTGTATGATATTTTCAGGGTTTTGAGGAAACATTTATTTCTCCCGGATTTTTACTTGTATATATTTGGGGATATAAATTTTTTCACCATCAGTGATACATTAAATAGTATTTTTCTTCAGACATAAATGACCTAGGTTTTATGTTTTATGGTTAGAGAGATTTGGTGGTATCTGAAATAGGTTTGGTTGATCCCTGGTGAAAGCTATGAACATAGGGATTGATGGTGATGATTTTATTGTATATCAAAATTATATATTTATTCTAATAATATTACATCTTCATAAAATATATTTACTAGTTATATTAATTACATCATTGGTGGTGGTATCCTTAGTTTTTATCATAACCATATTAGGTGGCCCTAGCACCTTGGATTCCAAGAAGACCACATGTTCATAAGTTCATATTGGGAAGAGTCCAAATCTTGAATGATTATTCTGTAGCATCTCAATAGGGACTTGATAATGGATTTTGTTGAGGTCCTGTGAATAAAAGAATTTCTATTATATATATGTATATATATTATTTTGTTGTTAATTAAAATTATTTATCAGCATGTTGGGAGAATAGTATGTATATATAATTGTATGACTCCACATATCATAATTTATACGGTGATTACTATTAAATAGACTATTTATAGTCTGATTATTTATTATAGGCATTGTATGATGCTTATCGTATAATTTTATATTATTATGAGTTTATAACCTCACAATATTAACACATTAGACCATTACTCCTTGTCAAGAGCCACTAGTGCATGATACAACACACCTAAGATAATAAAGAATCACAAATCTGGACATTGGTGAATGGTCTTGTGATGGGTACATAATTATATTATATATAATCATTTAAAATAATTATTCATCCAGCCTGGAACTTGTAGATTAAAGTTTTCCCAAATCAATGGTATTCTTAAATAATTTCAAACCCCATTAAATGAAAACGATAAATCCACACTATTTTAGTTTAAATGATGGTGGAATTAGTGAATACTAAAAAAAATAAATGGGTTATATAATCAAATAATGAAATTCATCACATAAAATATCATAATTATGAAATAGGATTTGTCCTTAGTTATGTTAAAATTATACCTATAGAGCATATCTCTCACAAAATATAAGATGTTACTGAATATACCTAAGGTCATATTTTGAAAAAAATAGGTTGCACTGAAATAAATAATCACAATGAAACCCAACAAAAAAAGATATTCCTAATATACATAATATCATTAAATTTAACCATTCAATTAAAAAAACGTTATATAAATTAAAAAATACATTGAAGAAAGCCCATATTAATGGAGAAAAATACGTTATTGTAACATTTAGATATCCTACTATATATTTTTCCATAATTTAACATCCATTGTGGGTTACAATATCAATAAAAATTAAATATCTAAAAAATCTAAACTCTCAAACTTGTTTTCAATTAGATGCAACTATTGAAATGATCTACATTTTATGTGGGACAATATTCGCCTATAGTGGCTTTGAATCACTAATAACCACCACCAATTGAAGTCTCTAACCTTGATAATCTAGAAAATATTTTCATTTTAGTATCCAACCCTAACATAAAAACTCTCAATGGGAAAATAGATTATTTAATAATTACTGATAATGGGTGTCTATAAGAATGATACCAATTATACCATGATACATATTGGTTACTGATGCTTAAGATCCATATTTCCTGCACAAAAATATATGGATTAACTGTTGGTCACTCTAAACTGAATAAGGATTACATGAATATTGTGGTGGATATGGATAAAATCATCATTCATATCTAGCTACCACTATAACACCTACACTCCTACATGAAAGTCCTTTTAGAAGGATAAAAATCCAACATTGAGTATGATAATAATCATAATTATTTTTTATCAAGGATAATTTCTCTATAACATTATTGATTCTATCTATGGGGACACCCTATCATGTTACAAAATCTAGGGTGCATCACACGTTGAAACCCATCAACTGTAAAAACATACTCCAACTCTCTAACATAGGAGATTGGTGTAAGAATATACATTCCCAAACTCAAATAATACACCAAATTCTTCGTTTGAACAATTAAGATCATATGATTCAATTTTGAATCAAGATCGTTCAGTGCTCTATCCACAATCCACAGCATAAAAGTTGTCATGATTCCCAAAAAAATATTCCAATACCTAAAGTCTTTAAATATAATACAAAAATGAATTCTAATTCATAAGATGAAAATTAGACTCCATTTAGTGTAAGATAGTGCTGCCATGAGTTTTGATAAAAAGAAAGAAATAATTCACAAAAACCTAAAGGAAAAATAAAATACATGAACCAATATATGATTTATAGATGTTTGGACAAGATAGGTAGTGGATATCAAAAAATCAAACCAAACTCATATCATTGAAGGATTATTTACAACATGTAAACACTTGAGGAATCTATCAAAAAATCATAAATATTTTATCTAGATTCTAATTAGTATTTTCCTTCAAGGAATTAACTACCAACCATTCAATAAAGTGATCTTTAATAAGAATATATAGGATTTTTTCCCCTCCACTAATTTGGTATAGATATGTCGAATTTAATCTAATAATATAGGTCACATCTATCAACTAAATAGTAGTGTGGGTCTCAATCAAAGGTATGAGAACGCCATGATCCTCCTTCTAAATAAATTCAAGAAAACTATGGGTAACATCTTTTATTATACAATATGAACCCATCAATACTAGATCACATCCCAGTGAGTGGAAACACATGGAACAATGTAGATCACAACTGACAAAAAATGATTCATGAGATAACATACTCGGAACCTAGAAACCATCCATTTTAGGTCCATGATTACAAATAGATTATCATTATCCTGGAGAAAGGATTTGAGGTCTGCTACACCTATTATATTTTAATAAGAATGTTAGAAAAAACTCATGAATACATTAACATTTATCCCAATGTTCAAAAAAAAATCATCACACAAAACCAATGTCCAATATCTATCACTAAGCCTAAAGCTACATTGTTCCCATTCTGATATAAATCAACCCATCGGGACCCCTCCTACACTAGCAGTAAACCAAGTGTGTCACCCGAATGTTTCCTTAAATTTAATGTAGTCTTATGGCTGGAACCTAGAATATATAATCATACTTGGAATTCCATATCTTTTGACATAATATAATATAAATTAATCTCAATTACAAAATAATAGCTGAAAAATCCAAAATACAAATATAAAAAAACTATCCAATAATGCATGAATTGGAAAACAAATATCCAAACCAACAATATAAAGGGACATCCGAAAAAATATAAATTTAGAAGACATAAAACACTATAAGACACTTAGTCCAAGAATAAGATGATAACTACTTTATATATGGTCACATAGATCACACTCTACCAGTTACCATCTCCACTAAAAATTTCCCCCCACAATGAATTGATAAAACCAAATCTTGTAACTCCACATACATCATCAGTAACACTAATATTGTAACTTATTTATAGACCCAACACTATTATTAATAATGATATTGTAATTTCAAGGATAATTATACCTAGTAGGGGGCCCTAATTAAAAATAGTTTAGATATATAAAATTTTCAACTCAATACCTTTCCATAGGGAACATGTATGACATTTAAAAGGAAATTGATAGGCTCTAAAAACATAAAAAAATTAAAAATGGTAGAATCCCTATTATTAATCACAACTTAATTTATCATCATATCTCATTTACAACCACTAATACATCGAGAATCAGCAAAAATTATTTTATACAAAAAAATAATCACTTAAATGAAAAAATAGAGGATAAGAAGAGTCTCATTGAATTCTCGATTAATAAATAAATCATCATAAAGGGGAACTTAGAAAATAATCCATATATGTATTGAAAGGAAAATATTTCACATCATTCACTTCCACAAAAGACCTAAGTATAAAAATTAATGGGGGACCTATTGCATTCTATAAAAACCCTCTGTTGAGTGGTATACCAATTAAATGTGAAGAGGACCCTAGCCCTAACCCCTTTTGTGGGTTATATAATCTAATACATATATGGATAACCTATGCCCTATAAATATATTTTCTCCAAGAGTTTTACCATCCTCATAAATGATTTAATAACCATCCCACACACAAAAAAACATATATGAAATTATGAAACACAATCTCATTAAATGTATAGAACAAAAACCCAAGATGATTAAGGGATATGTACAATCATCTTTAATTTTGAAAATCAATTTGAATTGAAAGATCACACATCGAAAATAGAAATATTAGGAGAATGATATGAATAATGGTTTAATTTTCCATGTATATGGTGTTTCCATATGTGGTACATAACACGTAGCGTAACTCCAGGACGATTCTTGTGTATTTTCATTACTCAATCCATATGAAGCCCATATACATGGATTGTCTAGTGAGGCACAATTTTTTCAGGGGAAATAATTTATAATGACATGTGTTTTGGATTCATATTTACTCTCAAATCCACCTATATGAATGATATTAAAAATTACATAGTGTTTGGGTCTATATGTCTACATGGAACATATATCTTGAAATCAATAATTCTCTCTAGCTTCAATACATGAAAAGTTAGAGGTTAGTGAATGATACGTGGGTCCAGTATAGTCACATGGAATTTATGTGGTTATAAATTTATACATTTAATCCTATGATAGAATATGTGTGACTGGGAGTCCCAAGATGTGTGAAATAATATTTTCCAAGGAAACTATTGTTTTTACGGTCTTCTAGTATATATGATATATACCACAGAGATATAAGAAACATGGAATTAAAAAATATAAAGACTCATATATTCATTTCAACAACTTATGATGATGATTTTTAATCTCACCACAAAATATAAATGTTTTATGTTTTAAAATTATAATAAAGATGATATATAATTTTTCATGTAGTCAATTATTTATGATGTTAATTCATAAAATGTTCCAAAAGTGATGATTTCATGGTTTGAATGTCCCCATGATTCACTGTTCTGTGAACAATCTTGTCTTAGAAAAATAATTATAATGAACTTAAGGATACTTTTACATTTGAATTTGAATTCTCTCTTAAATAGAAACATGATCCAGAAGTGGCTAAAAATTCCACACGGTAGGATATTAATAATATGATAGTTGATACCCCTGATCTTATGTTATGACAATAGGTATTATTGAAGATTAGGAAATGTATTCTCTATAATGTTCATACATAAAATAATTAAAATGAAATGTATAAATTAGATTCATTTGATATAGAAAAACAAATTTTCAAAAGGAAATATGACTGATATTTGTAATAGGAAACTACATCAAAATATTATAAAAGTGATATTATACAATTAAAAGGGTTTATAAAGATAGATCTGGAAATTTTTAAATCCTTAAAGTGGATGAAGTGGATTAAAATAGCATAAAATATTTATGAAATGATTTTAGTGTTTTTAATATAATTATTCGACATGTAAAGGATAATTTGAATAAACATATGAAAAAAATAGATAGATCAAAACTAAAAAATGATGTGTTTTATAGTGGATGTGTTTATAAGGATTTTTTGATGCAAATGAAGAATCTATATTATTATATTTTGAGTAATTTTTATAATGTTTTTTTGTTAATCTTAATAAGGGGATATTATTTAAATATTAAATATATCTGTATAACCACAAATGTGGTTTTTGATAATAATATCCTTGAACCTATTTTACTATGAAAACATCATACAATATTATCAATATTAAAAATTATATTTGGTATATATATTAATTTTTATAAACATATTTATTATCATTATTTCAATGAATACGGTGAGGCTTATACCTTCCATGTACCACCTATTACACCAGAGGTACCAGTGATGATGCCTTTATGTTTAAAACCTCATTCAAGTTCTACTCATACCAAATCCTAAAATATTAATATAATTTTTAGTAAAACCAACTATACTTCATGGGATCATGAGAAAGAAATTAAAACCATAATGATTTGTTTGGGAAAGAGTACTGCATTCTGTTTGATAATAGTGAATTATTTATGAAGGAAAAAATATTTTGGACTCAAATGAAGTTAATATATACACTTTCTTCCACCAATATATGATAAATAGTCTAGTTATTCATCAATTACTCAGAAAACAAAATATCCAAATCAAACAAACTAGAATAATCCTAATCCAATGTTCATCTAATTCCATATTAAGAATTTATATGTTTGATTTATTTATCATATTGTATTACATTCATTTATTATCATGTAACTATATTAGACATATATTTAATTAATATAATTTAATTCAATTTTTACTATTAATTTAGAGTTAATTTTATATAATTATTTATATATTTTTTAAAACGAATATGGTACAAATACCTACTACTTTATTTCTTATAACAAAATTGGGGGAGAAAGATATAAATTGTGAATTTTTTTTGTTAGTATAATTAATTTTCTATTTCAATTTCATGGTTGTTATGATTATCAAAATTGGGAAGATTATAGGATACTTATCATTATTCAACGTAGCCTAAAATTTCATAAGTGTTGATGATAAAAAAAATTCTTTTTTATTTTAATAGTGAATCTAAATTAAGTGAGATTGAGTTTATTTATATATAAAATAATATGTTTCATATATTTAAATTATATTAAAATACATATTCATGGTGTTTTTAGAAAAAAAATTAATAGGGTAATATCTTATATTGCACAATTTTATTCATTCATAAGATTTAGAATACACAAGTTTATAATATATAGAGAAAAATTTAAAATGTAAAATATATTACATAGAATGGTATTACTCATATTTAATTTTTTCAATAATAAATTTATTTTTACATATCTAGTATTCTATAATGTATAGATTCATATGTGGATATGTATATTTAGGATATATCCTCATAAATGTATGGTTTTTTTATAAATGTTCTAAGTCATTCTAATTTAAACATCAACATTTAGAATAATGAATCTATATTTGCATATAGTTTCTATTTTTAGGTTTATCATACATGGAAAATTAAATTGTGAGTATTTATAAATTATTTAACCTTAATGATGAATTATGAAATAATTTTTTACCCTGAATTGAATTTTATATATTTTATCGACCCTGAAAAGATTAATTAAATGAAACATGTTTTTATGATGGTTTGGATGAGATTATTTTAGTCTTGTTGTGAACAACTATTTAATTAATTTTCAATGTGGAAAAATGTGAGAGATGCTGATGTAGTGATGTTTGGAGAACAGTTATGGATTCATTTTTTGGAATTGGATTTCATGAAAGATGAATTCATTGTGTTAACTCTGTCTATTATTCAAGTGATATTCAATTATAAAAGACATTCTATTAATAGATTTCCCATTTCATTAAAAAATTAAGTCCATTAAAATATTATTTTCATGATTAGAAGAAGATTAATTATTGTGGAAGATTATTTTAAGACAAAAAAATATTAATTTAGGAGAAGATTAATTAATAAATGGAATTGTGGCTTCCCGGGAAAAGAAAAATTTCAATGGTGTTTTTTGCTTGGCACTTGATGTTAATATAATTAGCTTGATATTTAATAAGTATTTTATATTGAGTTTAATTTAAAATATATGCCACCAAAAATCCATCCTATGGAAACCAAATGAAGCCACTTATGAGGTTATCACTAGGATCATCCTTGGGCATGTTCAGGGGATGCAGAGGTGCATGAACATGTGTATGAATTGTTGTAGAATTACCCTTAATAAACACATGTGAGTAGAAGAAGCACCACTGTGTGGGGAGGTATTTATAAATAGAGATAAGGAGGTCCATCGTGGGGCGGTTCTAGTGGGATTTGAATGTATATCTTAGTAGTAACTTCTAGAAATATGATTGTGTAAATTGTTTAATAAGACAGAATAAGGACCGACTGATATTTTATGTGGAATAAAGACTACACCTGCTATTGTTCCTCTATATATAAATAATTATATAAAATACTATCCATTGGAAAATTTGATCTCCACCATCTGGGAACTTGTGGGAGATCGTTTATAACCTCCCTTGCACGACAGATTTATAGATTGTGGGACTGCCTCCATTAATAATACACATTCAATCTTGTTCAAAATTCCTCAAGCTAAATAGAAGACCATTAATAAATTTATGATTGCTGGATTGATCTTCTTAAATAAAAAAGAATCCAATGACTATGATATGTATATAATTTCAGAAATAACTCATGTACAAAATAAATATCTTGTGCTATGTCTCCCTCCTAATTAAGAAGAGTGTTAGAATTTTTTAAATGTTTATATAAATGAACGGGTATGGTAAAAATTAGGCATTCATGTAACTCCAATTTTGGTTAATTAAAATTTAATGATGACTTTTCGTAAAGTGTCCTGGTATTTTTGAATATTATGTGAATAATAGATTTATAAGGATGGACAATATTCATTAGGTATTTAATTTTTATTAGGTTCATGAAATCATTCATTCATGGGTGGAACATGATTGATGACTCATTCACATACGAAAGAATTAATCCTTATTCAATCTAGTGTGTAAAAGAAAGAAGCTGAATTTTGAGTCTGAAGGAATGAATATAACGAGACAAAAAAATCTCACTATTTATGCATGCGAGGATATAACAAAACTCTTTATGTGTTTGGAAATTATATACAATGAGATTGGTGTATGAATATTCCTAGGTGAAAAGATATATATTAATAAAAGTTTAATGAGAAGAAGAACCCCCCCCCAATAAACTTTTATGAAACACATGAAAATTAGAATACACTTAGGTTTTATAAATATACACTCCACAAATATGAGAAATAAAATAACAACACCATTCATATATTTTAGAATGAGCAGAAAACACAATACCAAAATTAACCATGGTATTTAATGGAGTAATATAAATATCTAGGAATTATTGGGGTTTTTATATTTTATAATGGATAATTATTGATTTCATTTTTTTAAAACATTTATTTGAGAATTTAAAAAGAAGAATTTAACTCAATAAATTAATGAGATATTACACATTCACTATTTTGTAGCATAAATATGTTCATCAAGGCAATAAGAATAATAGAAATATAATTACAAGATAATTTTTTTGTTGAGTCTATAAGGATATCTTATGACTTCTCCATTCCATATGGTTTTCTGTTTTGAAATTCACAAACACTATTTCTTAAGTTCTAAATATTTTGATTTATGTATTTTTATTAGGATATGGAATTATCATTCCATTATTATTATAGATATATCATTACGTTTTTCCATTCTGTTAGACTTACAGATCTGTCATTTCGATTTTCAATATCGAATCTAGTGTATATGTGATTTAGTTTTTATGAATCCGAATCCATTTTATATATGATTTAGTTTTTATTATACTGAATCAATTGTACATATGATTTAGTTTTTATGATTCTGATTTCTGTGTATATATGATGTTGATTTTCAATACTGAATGTGGTGTATATGTGATGCCAATTTTCAATACCGATTCCGGTGTATATATGAGGCCGATCTTCCTGACACTGAATCCGGTGTATATGTGACTCTGATTTTATGATTACATTTTCTTAATAATGTTATTTCCAAAAACCTATTTTCCTGATTTATTAAGATTACGTTTTCATTATAATGTTAAAGTAGACTAACGTTTCATTCCAATGATATCGTATTCTAAGTTCTCTTATACTTATCTTCATTTATGTAAATAGAAACAATGTCGTACAATCCGTTATAAACTAACCATTGTATGTTTTCCATGTGTCCAATTCCCTATAAAAGTTAAGGAAAATATGACTATCAGAGAGGAGATGACTGTTGGGAAGTTTTTCTTATAAATACAAGACCATTTGAATGAGAAAAGTACTAAAACATTTATAAATGACTTCGAAAGAGTAATGTTGTGAAGTGATTTTTGAGGGAGTGGCTCTAACAACTCTCAGTGATTTGTGTGAATGTCATGAAATTTTTTTTCAGGAACGATCAACATGTTCAGAATTTCATTGTGCAGACTTCGATCGACCTGACCATGGGCTTCCTGGATTCGAAGATAGACGTTCCGATTTCCTTCTAAATCGTGTGCTTGCGGGGATAGCAAGATAGATACTGATCTTTATATTAAGGGCTTACCAGGGTTTGGCTAAGCCAAACATTATTTAAAGTATATATCAAGGGACATTTATCCTGGGTTTTTGGATACCCTTCTCATTGGGTTAAAAGAATCTTATTGCTTCATGTTTACTATTACAAGTTGTTTTAATTCTGTTGTTATTTGTAACTTTGATTAATGTTAAAAAGTATAACTTTCTTATACTTTGTAATTATTTTACTCTGATTATATTGCAGATTCTCTAAAATTTAAGGTAGACTCATTCTTTTATGAAACTAGAAAAGGATTCTATATGAGGTCTTGTAAATGTTTTTTCAACCTTGATAAACTTAACATTAAAGGTTCCAATGGAATTTTTAATGTATACAATTCACCCCTCTTTTATTTGAGCATCTCATTTTTACATATTAGATCCTACAATTGGTATCAGAGGTTGTATACCTCATACCACAAATCAATCTAACAATTTATATCAGAAGAGGTCACAAAAATACTTATTTTCACATATAAGTTTTCTTGTTTATGTTTTAATATTTCATAAGTTCTTCATATTTGTTTTTTAAACTTTTACTTATAATAAGTTTTGTGGAAAGAAATATATTTTTAGTATGAATGGAATTCATGTTGTATATTTAGATAATCTCAATCCTACTAGACCACCGTTCTAAGATGGAAATGACTATGAGTAGTGTAGAGATAAAATGATGGCCTTTGTGATAAACACAGGTGCATACAACTACATTATGTTAACTGGAGATTTTAAGATTCGTGATAAGGAACATAGAACCATTACTAATCTAGAAAAGGATGAATACCAGCTTAACATTAAAGTACGTAATAAATTTCTATGTTCCATGACTAGAAACATTTATAGCTAGATTTCATCCTTTGAAGATACAAATAGTATTTGTAAGAATCTTGAATTAACTCACTTTCGAACTTCCAATTTTATTGAAACTAGAAGATTAATTATCAGGGCTGAGTATCATGGTTTCTGTATTCCTTATGGAGAACCTGTATGTAAGGTACATCAAAGATTTATGAAAATTTACAATAGCATACAATAAATGGGTGAGAAAGGATTAGATGATGACGCTCTGGTAAACAAAATTATTGACATCATGCCTAACGAATGGAAATCCAAGAGGACTACTATAGATGAGAATAGGAATGTCACTCAGATTTCTTTTGAGGAACTGTTTGAAAATCTTCTTCATCTTGAAACAAAAATGAAGAGATAAGCTGGTAATATTAAGAAGATGAATGTAAATGGAGGCTTCTCTTTTAAAACTAATTCAAATCATATGAAATCCATGACTCATGAGATAATTACAAGATCTAAATCTAAGAAGGTATTTGTACAATCTGAATCTGGTGAAAGTGAAGCTTTAGAAAATGAATTATCCAATCTTTCTAGAAGGATGAAAAAGAATGTAGGGCAGAAGAACTTTCAATATAGATACAAGAAGAAAGATGGAAAAGAGGAGAAAGATGGAGAAGTGACTTTCTATGAATGTAGATAAACTGGTCATATCAGACCTGATTGTCCCTTGCTAATGAAAAGAGATAAGAAGCACATGAATTCTAAGAGAAACAAGAAGTTTTACAGATCAAAGAATAAGAATGTCTTGAATGAAAATGACACTTGGAGTGCTTGTGGTGGAGATTCTTCTGATGATTCTTCAGAATATGAATCTTCTGGGAAAAAGAACATTGGTCAAATAGCCAGAGCTCCATTTCAAATTCATTGTCTTTTGGATAAGGTACGAACTACTATGTCCTTAACTAATATGTCTTTAATTGAAAATTTTCTAGATAGAGACTTTTCTTCAGATGATTAATCTTCTTCATCAAATAATGATAATGATTTTCCTCCCTATGAAGAACGTTCTAGATGTGCTTAGTTATTTTCTTTGAAACATGATAAAACAAACTCTAGAGAAACTATTTTAACAAAAGAAATTTTGGACCATTCCAAATATCTTGATGAGAAAAATGATGTTTCAAAAAATCATTATAAGAAACTTGTGGAAGTTAATTCGGGGAAGGATAAACTTTCAGAGGAGCATAAAAATATAATTTTAGAAAAATATGTTTTAAAGGATAAACATAACTCTAAATTTATTATTCTCAAAGACAATAGTTTTTCCCTGAGACTAAAATATGAAATTTTTTCTTCAAGGAAACTTCATGCAAATTTTACTTTGGGTAAAGAAAATTTTTACAAGATGTATTCTCAGATCCAACCTTATGGTAATAATCACGGTTTAGGTTATTCACATGAAAAACCTATTTTTAAAAATAATTATTTTGTTCTATCTAGAGCCACTTTGGTACTAAATGTCAATGTGGTGGGCATTTGAAGGAAAATTTAACTTTGAATATTATTCAATATCGTGGGTTTCATAATAAATATTTTTTAAAACAAATTTGTTTACCCAAACTTTTATTACATAATAATTCCAGATCTATGCGAGTTCTGATTTTAAAAGCCTAACTCACTCTTTTTTAGGAAAAATAAAGAAGTACCAAAAACCTATGGTACATGGATAGTGGATTTTCTCCACACATGGCTGTTAATAAATACTATTTCAAGGAGATTTTAAAAACTAAAGGTGAAAAGGTAACATTTGGTGATAACTCTAAAGGAGAACTTTTCTATATAGGTAAGATTATTCTTCTTGGTAAAGCTATTATTTCAATTGTTCTTTTTGTAAAAGCCCATATGTAACATCCCAATTAAGTAATGAATAATATATATTTTTATCTATGTCTATTAATGAATTATATAGTGTTTTAGAGGATTAAAATGAAAATAAATCCAATATTAAGCATGGAATAGACTAATATTTTTAAAAGATTATTTTACTGCTTTTTGATGGAAAACCATTTTTAAATCTATATTTTGAAAATTTTATAAGCTATGTTTGTCAAAATAAACTTATTATTTATGATTAGGACATAAAAATTTACTTTTTGTGAATTTTTGGTATTTTTCAGACAATGTTCATTTTTAAATGAATAGTGAAAAATATTGCATTTTACATAAAAACTGATTTTTAATATAATATATTTATATGATTAGATTATCTTTTGAATTTGTTTTGAAGAGAAATTAGAATATATTTTTAACATTTAATCTAATGGTGGTCATTGGAATCAATTTCACTTTGAAATTGGACTTAAACTGGTGTTAATATTTTGATACTTATTGTTTCATAAAAACACGTTTGTCATGACAACAGGAATTGATTATTAGATAAATTAATGTGACTTATATGTTTTAAATTTTTTAAAATAGACTTCATTTTTGAATTCGGAATATCAAATATAGATTAGGGTGAATTTTTGGTAATTTTCTGAAAAACATCAATTTTTGATGAATAGTGAAACCACTAAGTGGTCTTTACAAAAACTGATTTTTCCATTTAAATGAAATGTTTCCATTATTGTGTTTTGAATTTCAAAAGTCCGACATACAAGGTTTTCATTAAGAAGTAAAATGTGGTTCAATGAGATTATAATAATTTTTTGGTGAATAGTAACTTATTATGTTTTTAATCGCGATTAGAGATAATTAGTGTAGTTTAAGGTAAGAATAATGTTTTAATAAAATGAAATGACCTAGACACATGTCCTACCCTTATTGGATGTGTCATGGCCGACCAATACAAGCCATGGGTCAACTTGGGGACCCCATGGAGCAACTTTGGTTGGGAAATGACATAAATAACTTTTTATTTAATGTTAAAGTAAAAAATGACACAAACATGAGTTATGTTACTAAAAAAAATTTATTTGGGGTTATACAAGTCGGATTTTTGACTATAAATATTCATTAGAAAGCTAAACAGATTTACTACATCATAGTATTTCTTTTATAATTTTTAGGCATTAAATAAATTAAATTATTTATGACATCATGATGATGCAGCGATGACCTCATTATTTAACGATTTAAATAAAATGGAAAGATAATGTAAAATCTAAGACCTAAACTTGGCCAAACCCAATTGGATGAGTGGACTTCGAACCCTTATCACCTTATCCTCTAATTATATCAATGTGGGACCTTTTTAATCCGAAACTCATTTTAAAATAATGTAACTTATCTTTACTTTACAAGAGTGCCCCTCCTCTCCTCTTATAAAAGGCCCCCACCTCTACCTCCTTACCCACACTCCCAAAGCTTTTGTCTCGGCCAAAACCCTTCCCATTTTGTCTCCACACTTCCCTCTCTTACTCCTTCAAGCCTCACTTTGGGCAGAAGTCTTATCAAGGAAGCCTTTGAGCTCAAACCAAAGGGAGTTACCTGATTTTAAGGTAATGTATTCTTTTGAGTCCTTTTGTTTTATTTTGCTTCTCCAACCCCCTAAACTCTTATTATTCTTTTCTTTTGTAACAAATACAGTATCCTCAATATACTAGGATGTTGTTATAATATGGATTCGAGATACACTTACACACACCTACATCTAATGCTTAACGAACATACTGTTTCCGTGGATGGTGAATTTATGCCTACCGAAACGATTATTGTTCAACATTATTTTAACACCTTCAAAGGTGGCCATTAAGATGTAACTATATTTATATATGATATATAATATTATTATGTTTTCCTTAATATTTTGTTTTTTTTTTGGTCATACCTTTATGGTTTCCATTATGGGTAACACGATATCTTCATTTAAGGAAGTGCGGACTACCGCCCCCTCAAAGTGATTTGATCCGTTAAATACCATATGTGGGACGTTTGAAGGATGGAACTATGATATTATATATAATATTATACTGTAATTATATTATACCTTTTTATCATTATGATTCCATTCTATGAAATATGAAATAGAAATGAAAGTAGCGTTCATGCGTACGTACGGCTTACTGTCTCCATGAACGGTGCCTTTCATTTCATACCTCTAAATGATTATGTAATATTATAAATTCATGTATATTCTGGATATATATGATATATACATAATTATTATAATTCTGGATATAATGGATACATGAACAACATGTAATTATAAAGGGTTTATTTTTGACTCAAGTACCAATGATCGTTAAAACGACCTTTATTAACTTAAATAATTACATAGTGTTCATGACATTGAAATAAGTGATATAAAAGTAATAATGAACTTGAAAAAGGTTCTTAAAGAAGTAGAAATTAACTCAAGTTTATTATTCAGGACATTAAAGAAGGATCGAGTCAAGTCGGACCCGAAGTATGGGACTTCGTCTCAATCTCCTTTCATTGAGGCATATTTTGTTTTATACACAACCTTCTTTTATACGGTGTATAAAACCCTTTGACTTTTATGTTTTTCCAAAATCAATCTTTTTTATATGAAGAGTTTTACTAAATGAAAAAAGGGAATGTTTTTGTCGTACATATGCGGCGACAAGGACTTCTCTGCCGCCGTGACCGTTATTTGAGTTTCGGCTTCCTCTACAAGCCAAACCTTCTTTTTAAAAGAAAAATAAATACCATGTTTTAATTTTCTTTTATTTTGGTATTGAAAATGGTTTTCATAATGTTTTTATATCAATGTGTTGTATTGATATCTTGTGATTGAAAGGAGGAAATCTTATGTTTCCTTTATGCATGTTTTATGTGATACAATTCTGTTGAGGTTCTTGGGCATTATTATGAAGATGGGTGGTTCGGTGATAAAATAATGGCGGGTGAGCCCGATATAGCTCTCCAATTCATTGGGTAACACGAAGGAGTGAAACGTTAAGGTTTCTCTATAGAGATTTAGGGAATATACTGTGATGGGTATTCCAAACGTAACCAAGAGGGTTACTCCCTACGTAAGGATGTTATGAATGCCTCAAGTTACTTTTATGTCTTATGATTTCTATGATTTATTCATGATTTGATGAGGTATGTTAAAGTGCATATGTTTTATGGGTAAATTATGATTTCATTCTTATGTATATATGTACCCATGTTTCTTTTCCATATTTTCATATCCCCTGCTGAACTTTTTATGCCCATCCCAAGTTTTTTTGAAATGTTTTTCACAGATCGAGGGAAAGGTACATGATATGATGATAGTGTTAAGGAAGTGTCAAGAAAGAATCCATGTTTTATTTTAAATATGTTTCCATTGATGGGAAAGAAGAATATTATATTTATGTAACCACTTTGATTATATGTGGAATGTAATGCATGTTTTATGATCTAATTCTCTAAAACTCTAAACCCGAAAAGATCCTCAATGTGTAATCTTGTAATAACTCATGATTAAGTAAGGTTTAAGGCTGGGGCCTTATAGTTGGTATCAAAGGTCGGTTTAGATAACTTTAGGAGTTAGAATTCTATTAAATGATTATCCAAAAATATATTTTTTTGAAATGATATAGCATTTGAAGATTACCATGTTGCTTCATCTAAGACATGTTTGTTCAGAATGGTTTTCCACAGAGGAAACATGGAAGCAGTGCTAAGAAGGCATACAAGAGGAAATAACCTTCCGAATCAGCATCTTGAGATGGTTGGAATTGGAACTGAATTGTTTGTTGCAGTAATGGCGCAGTTGACTCAAGCTATAAATGGCGGTGGTATCCATACACTAGATCAGCCAGATCAACCGCAGAGGAACATGTCAGTGGTGGAACATTTCATGAGGCAACATCCCCCATCATTCAGAGGATCATCTGACCCTGTGCTAGCCGAAGGGTGGATTAAAGAACTTGAGAAGATTTTTGATGTCATGGGGTGTTCAGAAAATCAAAAGGTTAGTCTTGCTATTTACCGTTTGGAGGGTGAGGCAGATCAGTGGTGGTCTATGGTTAAAAATATCAGGGATGCCAATGAGATTGATGCTCTCGACTGGTATGAATTCAAAGGTATGTTTCTTGGGAATTATTTTCCTAAGGCTGTTCGACTTAGGATGGAAAAGAAATTCTTATAATTGAGGCAAGAGGAAGACTCAGTGGCTACCTATTATGAAAGGTTCACTCGATTGGCAAGGTATGCTCCAAATTTTATCTGAGACTTTGATAGTAAAATCAATTGTTTTTACTCAGGATTAAAGACAAAATATCGAAGGGCATTAGCTTCTCGTGAGTTTAAAAGTTATGAAAAGATTGTTCGATGTGCTAAGAAGGTGGAAATGGAGTTTGCCGATGATCAAGTGTTCTATAACAACCAACATAAGAAGAGACCGAGGTGGTAGGAGAAAGGTATGAATTCTTCAAAAAAGTCTGATGGTAAGAAAACTAAGTTTCCAGTTTGTGATAAATGTGGAAAAAGGCATGCTGGGGAATGTCTTCTGAATTCTGGAAAGTGCTACTAATGTGGTAAGATGGGACATAAGGCTCGTTATTGCACTGAAAAGGATCAAGGTGAAGGTAAGACCAAATTTGATTTATAGTTAGTGAAATGTTTTAAGTGCAATGAGATGGGTCACTATGCAAATGAGTGTCCGACAAAGAGCTTTGAGTGATGGGAAGCAGTTAGAATACAAGCAGAAAGGGGTGGTGAAATCCTTTGAAACTACTTTAGCAGATGTCGGGCCATCAAATGAAGTTGTATCAGGTACTTAGTTTTTTTCAGATTATGCCAGTGTGTTGTTTGATTCAGGGTCTACACATTCTTTCATCTCTGAAACCTTTTCTAGTAAAATGGGAATACCATCTCAAGAAATGACTCCTGAACTTTTGGTAAAAACACTTGGGGGGAATGTTGAGGCAAAAAGAATTTATAAGAATCTTCATATCCTTATCTGTGGAAAGAACATACTTGAAACCCTTATTATTCTACCTCTAGTAGAGTTTGATGTTATCCAAGGTATGGATTGGCTCTCTATTTACCATGCTAAGATTGACTATAGCGCTAAAGAAGTTTCTTTTCAGAATGACTTTTAGTTTGTATACAAGAATGAACCCTTACTGTTGATACACTACAGGAAAAATGGCTTTTTGCGACGGGTTATTTGCGACGGGATTTATTCCCGTCGCAAATAGTCCCATTAGATACTTATTTGCGACGGTGGCATTTTCCCGTCGCAAATAACTAGTTATTTGCGACGGGAAAATCTCACCCGTCGCAAATAACTAGTTATTTGCGACGGGAAAATCTCACCCGTCGCAAAAGGCTTGGCGCGCATAGCGCGCCAAACCGCGGGAAAGGTATTTGCGACGGGTGGTTACCACCCGTCGCAAATAGCCGGCGGCGGTAAAAACTATTTGCGACGGGAATATACCCCCGTCGCAAATAGTGTGTCGGCAGGTTGTTATTTGCGACGGGACCCGTCGCAAATAACTATTTAACCGTTGACCGTGATAAATGCGGGTTAAAGTATTTGTGACGGGTCCCGTCGCAAATAATATTATTTGCGATGGGTATACCCGTTGCAAATAGTCCCGTCGCAAATAAGCTAACCTATAAATACCCCCATCCGTTTTTTTTCATTCATTCTCAACTTCTCTCAAAACTGTTTACAGTTTATTAAGTTTAATTTTTTTTTGCAGAGTTGATATTGAAGTCTTCAACAATTATCGGAGATCAACTTCAAATCCATTTTAAAGGTACTTATGTTATTTTTAATTTAATATTTATTTTAATTTTTTTATTAGTTTTAATTATTTTTAATTAGTTTTAATTAGTTGTAATTTAATTATGTTTATATTGTTTTGTTATTTAATAAATTTAAGTTATTAGTATTCATAGTTAATGGTAATTAGGTGTAATTAATAATAATTAGAAATAATTAATAATGATTAGGAATAATTAATAATAATTAGTAATAATTAGGAATAATTATAGTTATATATATATAGTTATATATATTTATAGTTATATTTATTCGTATATTAATATAGATTTATATTAATATAAATATATTTGGTTATATGAATAAATATATATATATATATATATATTTATTTATATATTAATATATATATATTTATTCGTATATTAATATATATTTATTCTATTTATATATATATATATATATATATGTAGTTATAAATTTTTATTCGTATATTTATTTGTATATTAATTAATATATATTTATAAGCTTAGTTTTAAATAAATTTATAAAATATGTGTTTTTATGTGTATTTATAAATAAATAAATAAATAAATACATATATACAATACAGACACACAAAAATACACATACACACATATATATATATATATATGTATGTATAGTTATGAATGAATACATAGAAATGAGGGGGTGAAAATCCTCTGAGAATGTTAAAACGACTATAACTTCTAATCCGTAAGTCCGTTTCAACTCCACAACCAGTCAAATCGAAGAACATGAAACGATCTTCGATATGATATGCAGTACAGTCCAAACGGACATCCGGATCGGAAGTTATAGTCGTTTGAATGTTAAAAGGACCATAACTTCTAATCCAGGAGTCCGTTTTAGCTCCACAATCAGTCAAATCGAAGAACATTAAAATATCTTCGACATGATATATGGTAGAGGTTTATCGGACATCGGGATCAGAAGTTATAGCTGTTTGAACGGTGAAAAACCGGGGTGCCCCGACTAAAAACTCAGTTTTGGAGGCCTTCAGGGCCTTTTTGGGCCTCGAAAAAACCTTGGACGGGTTCCACCGGTCCATAGGGCTGTAGAGCTCTTCGCAAGCTTCGATTTGATATGCTGTAGAGCTCAAACGGAGTCCCGGATCAAAAGTTATGGCCATTTGAAGTTTGGGTTTCATTTTCTTCTTATTTTCCATCTTTCATTAATTTTTTTATTTTTTTTATATTCAAAGAGTTATTAAATGACTATTAATTGATAAAAATTAGGTAATTATTAATTAAAAATATTTTTTAATTTATTTTATAACCCTCTTTTACTAAACATCTTATAAATTAATGTTATATTTCCATAGATCCTTTCTAAAACGTATTTATAAAATAAATATTATATTTATATCAATATAAATACGTTTATTAATTTCTATATTAATAAATATTTTTTTAATTTTTTTAATTTTTTTTAAATTTTTTTTATTTTTTTTATTATTATTTGCGACGGGAATATATTCCCGTCGCAAATAGTTGATTCGAGGCAACTATTTGCGACGGGAAAAGGCCCGTCGCAAAAACTTATTTGCGACGGGCCTGTCGCAAAAGTTTTTTTTAAAAAAACCACAAAACTATTTGCGACGGGCCCGTCGCAAAAATTTTTTGTTGCGACGGCGTTTTCCGCAACGGGCGATTTGCGACGGAGCCCCGTCGCAAAAGGCTATTTGCGACGGGATCCCGTCGCAAATGCCCCGTCGCAAATGCCTATATTTCCTGTAGTGATAAATTATCAAGAGGCCTAGAAACTTGTAAATGATGGAAATGAATGTTACCTTGCACACATCGTTGAAAATAAAGGAACTGTTCAGATTAATGATGTTCCATTGGTAAATGAGTATCCTGATGTTTTTCCTGATGCGTTTCCTGGAATAATACCAGATCGGAAAGTTGATTTTACTGTTGACTTAGTTCCTGATGCTAAGCCAATTTCAAAACCCCCTTATCGAATGGCTCAAATTGAACTTTTAGAGTTGAAGGAGCAATTGCACGATTTATTAGAGAAAGGTTTCATTCAACCTAGCACGTCACCATGTGGTGCTCCTGTTTTATTTGTTAAAAAGAAATATGGTTCAATGAGACTTTTCATTGATTATATAGCCTTGAATAACATCACTGTTAAGAAAAATATCATTTGCCTCATATCGACGATTTGTTTGATCAGCTCCAGGGAGCTCATTTTTTTCAAAGATTGACATGAGATCGGGGTACCATCAACTGAAGGTAAAGGAGGAAGATATTCCGAAGACCGCGTTCCGTACAAGATATGGCCACTATGATTTTGTAGTAATGCCTTTTGGGCTAACCAATGTACCTGCTGTATTCATGGACTTAATGAATATAATTTTCCATGAGTTCATAGATAACTGTGTGGTGGTTTTTATTGATGATATTTTGGTGTTTTCTAAAATTAAAGAAGAGCATGAAAGACATTTAAGGGTTATATTACAAACCTTAAAAGAAAAGAAATTTTATGGGAAATTCATCAAGTGTGAGTTTTGGTTGCAACAAATTTCTTTCCTTGGTCACATTTTTTCTAAAGAATGGATAACTATTGATCCTGGAAAAAAACGTTGTGGAAGACTGGCCAAGACCCACAAATGTAACTGAGATTCGTAGCTTCCTTAGTTTGGCAGGCTATTACAGAAAGGTTTGTTAGAAATTTTTCACGGTTATGTAGTCCAATGACTAAGCTAACTCGGAAGGGTGTTAAGTTTATCTGGAAAAAAGAATGTGATGATTATTTTCAGGAATTGAAAAGAAGATTGGTGAATGCTCTAGTTTTGGAACTACCTTCCAGGAATGGTGAGTTTGTTATATAATGTGATCCTTCATTGAAAGGACTTGGTTGTTTCCTAATGCAGAATGATCAGGTAATTGCTTATGCTTCACGACAGTTGAAAATTCATCAGATAAATTACCCTACACATGATTTGGAATTAGCTGCTGTTGTTTTTGCTTTAAAAATTTGGAGGCATCATTTGTATGGAGTAAAGTGTGAAATATATACCGGTCACAAAAGTTTAAAGTATATATTCACTCAGAAAGAATTGAACATGAGATAAAGGAGATGGTTAGAATTAATCAAGGATTATGATTGTACAATTCATTACCATCGGAGAAAATAAAATAAAGTGGCTGATTCTTTGAGTCGAAAAAGTAATGCTTCATTTGCAATGTTGTGTTTGGAGCGTGATCTTTTGGTTAAGGATTTGATGAACTTTGGCATAGAAGTTGTGGGTGCAGGAAGTTCTTCTGTTTTGTTTCAGGTATCAGTGAGATCATCTCTATCAGATAGAATCAAGAAAGCACAGAAGCCAGACAGTGAGTTGGAGAAAAAGGTAGAGCTGGTTTAGAAAGGTAAGTTGCGTGAATTCAACATTGATAATGATTGCGTTTTGAGATTTGGGAAGAGATTGTGTGTGCCTTGTGATTCATAGTTTAAGAGAGAGTTGTTATATTAAGCTCATAGTTCTCCGTTTTCAGTTCATCCTGGAAGTACTAAGTTGTACAGAGATCTGCGGGTGTATTACTGGTGGGATGGAATGAAAATAGATATTGCTGATTTTACTGTGAAGTGTTTGACATGTCAACAGGTTAAAGCAGAGCGGAAGTTACCGAAAGGGATTCTTCGGCCTTTACCAGTGCCAGAGTGGAAATGAGAGAATATATCCATGGACTTTGTTGTGGGATTATCGAAGATATCCCGTGGTAATAATACAAAATGGGTTATTGTTGATCGCTTGACTAAATCTTCTCATTTCCTTGCTATACGATATACATTTTCCCTAGATCAACTTTCCCGTTTGTATCTTAAAGAGATAGTCAGGTTACATGGAGTTCCCCTCTCCATTGTATCTGATCGTGATCCCAGTTTCACTTATAACTTTTGGAAAGGCCTTCAGAAGTCGTTTGGTACTGAATTAAATTTTAGTACAGCTTTTCATCCTCAATCAGATGGGAATTCAGAAGGAACAATTCATACATTGGAGGATATGCTACGTTCTTGCTCTATGGATTATCAGGGAAGTTGGGACCAACATCTTTCTTTGGTTGAATTTTCATATAATAACAGTTTTCATTCCAGTATACAGATGGCACTATTTCAGGCATTATAAGGGATGCAGTGTCGAACTCCAGCTTTCTGGGATGAAGTGGATGAAAGGAAGTTGATGGGACTAGAATTGGTGGAAGAGATGGCAGAAAAAGTTCATCTAATTCAGAAGCACATGAGAATAGCTCTGAGCAGGTAGAAGAGTTATGCGAATAACTGGAGGAAGGATCTATCTTTTGAGGTAGGTGATCATGTTTTTTTCAAGGTTTCTCCTTGGAAAAGTGTGATGAGATTTGGTAAGAAAGGAAAGCTGAGTCCAAGGTTTATTGGACCATATGAAATTCTGGAGAGATTTGGATCAGTTACATACCGGGTGTCTTTACCTCTGAGTTTATCTGATGTACACAATTTTTTTCACGTTTCGATGTTGAGAAAGTATATGCCAGATCCATCTCATGTTTTGAGTCCAGAGGTAGTTCAGCTGGAAGAGAACCTATCTTATGAGGAACAACCGGTCCAGATTATTGACCACAAGGAGCAAGTGTTACGGAATAAGGATATTATGCAGGTAAAGGTTTTGTGAAAAAACAACATGATGGAAGAGGCAACATGGGAATCTGAAAATTCAATGAGGGATAAGTACCCCCATTTATTCGATAAGTAAATAAATTGCGGGGACACAATTTTCTAAATGGGGGAAGATGTAACATCCCATGTAAGTAATTAATAATAGATATTTTT
Organism: Viscum album; assembly: GCA_963277665.1. Lineage (NCBI taxonomy): Eukaryota > Viridiplantae > Streptophyta > Magnoliopsida > Santalales > Viscaceae > Viscum > Viscum album. The sequence continues at coordinate 958,702,318 of OY728146.1, forward strand.
ATCTATGTCTATTAATGAATTATATAGTGTTTTAGAGGCATAAAATGAAAATAATTTCAATCTTAAGCATGGAATAGACTAATATTTTTAAAAGATTATTTTACTGCTTTTTGATGGAAACCCATTTTTAAATCAATATTTTGAAAATTTTATAAGGTATTTTTGTCAAAATAAACTTATTCTTTATGATTGGTACATCAAAATTTACTTTGTGTGAATTTTTGGTATTTTTAAGACAATGTTCATTTTTAATGAATAGTGAAAAATACTGCATTTTACATCAAAACTGCTTTTTAATGTAATATATTTATATGATTAGATTATATTTTGAATTGGTTTTGAAGTGAAATTAGAATTTATTTTTACCATTTAATCCAATGGTGGTCATTGGAATCAATTTCACTTTGAAATTGGACTTAAACTGGTGTCAATCTTTTGATACTTATTGTTTCATAAAAACACGATGTTTGTCATGACATCGGGAATTGATTATTAAATTAATTAATGTGACTTATATGTTTTGAATTTTTTAAAATAGACTTCATTTTTGAATTCGGAATATCAAATATTTCTTACGGTGAATTTTTGGAAATTTTCTGAAAAACATCAATTTTTGATGAATAGTGAAACCACTAAGTGGAACTTATAAAAACTGATTTTTTTGTTTAAATGAAATTTTTCCATCATTGTGTTTTGAATTTAAAAAATCCGACATACATGGTTGTCATTAAGAAGTAAAATTTGGTTCAATGAGATTATAATAATTTTTTGGTGAATAGTAACTTATTAAGTTTTTAATCGCGATTAGAGGTAATTAGAGTATTATAAGGTAAGAATAATGTTTTAATAAAATGAAATCACCCAGAAAAATGTCCTACCCTTATTGGATGTGTCATGGCCGACCAAGACAAGCCATGGGTCAACTTTGGGACTCCATGGAGCCACTTTGGTTGGGAAATGACATAAATAACTTTTTATTTAATGTTAAAGTAAAAATGACACAAACATGAGTTATGTTACTAAAACAATATTTATATGGGGATATAAAAGTCAGATTTTTTACTATAAATATTAATTAGGAAGCTAAATAGTTTTCCTAAATCATAGTATTTGTTTTATAATTTTTAGAGATTAAATAAATTAAATTATTAATGACATTATGATGATGCAACGATGACCTTATTATTTAATGATTTAAATAAAATGGAAAGATGATGTAAAATCTAAGACCTACTTATGGCCAAACCCAATTGGATGAGTCGATTTAGAACCCTTATCACCTTACCCTCTAATTATATCAATGTGGGACATTTTTAATCCGAAAATCACTTTAAAATAAAGTAACTTATCTTTACTTTCCAAGAGTTCCCCTCCTCTCCTCTTATAAAAGGCCCCCACCTCTACCTCCTTACCCACACTCCCAAAGCCTTTGGCTCGGCCAAACCCTACCCATTTTGTCTCTCCACTTCCCTCTCTTACTCCTTGAAGCCTCACATTGGGCAGAAGTTTTCCCAAGGAAGCCTTTGAGCTCAAACCAAAGGGAGTTACCCGATTTTAAGGTAATGTCTTCTTTTGAGTCCTTTTGTTTTATTTTGCTTCTCCAACCCTCTAAAATCTGTTTATTATTTTCTTTTGTAACAACTCCAGTATCCTCAATATACTAGGATGTTGTTATAATATGGATTCGAGCTTCACTTACACACACCTACATCTAATGGTTAATGAACATACTGTATCCGTGGATGGTGAATTTATGCCTCTCGAAACAATGATTGTTCAAAATTCTTTTAACAACTTCAAAGGCGGCCATTAAGTTGTCACTATATTTATATATGATATATAATATGTTTATGTTTTCCTTAATCTTATGTTTTTTTCTTTTTGGTCATACCTTTATGGTTTCCATTATGGGTAAACGCGATATCTTTATTTAAGGAAGTGCAGACTACCACCCCCTCAAAGTGATTTGATTAGTTAAATACCATATGTGGGACGTATGAAAGAAGGAACTATGATATTATATATGATATTATACTAGAATTATAATATACCTTTCTATAATTATGATTCCATTCTATAAAATATGAAATAGAAATGAAAGTAGCGTTCATGCGTACGTACGATTTACCGTCTCCATGAACGGTGCATTTCATTTCTTACCTATAAATAATTATATAATATTATAAATGCTTTTATATACTGGATATATATGATATATACATAATGATTATAATTCTGGATATAATGGATATATGAACAACATGTAATTATAAAGGGTTTATTTTTTACTCGAGTACCAATGATCATTAAAACGACCGGTATTAACTTAAATAATTACATAGTGTTCATGACATGGAAATAAGTGATATAAAAGGAATAATGAACTTGAAAAAGGATCTTAAAGAAGTATAAATTAACTCATGTTTATTATTCAGGACATTAAAGAACGATCGAGTCAATTCGGACCCGAGGTATGGGACTTCGTCTCAATCTCCTTTCATTGAGGCATATTTTGTTTTATACAGAACCTTCTTTTATACCGTGTATAAACCACTTTTACTTTTATGTTTATCCAAAAGGAATATTTTTTATACGAATCATTTTACTGAATGACAAAAGGGAATGTTTTTGTCGTACATATGCGGCGACAACGACTTCTCCACCGCCATGACCGTTATTTGAGTTTCGGCATCCTCTACAAGCCATACCATCTTTTTAAAAGAAAAATAAATACCATGTTTTAATTTTATTTTATTTTGGTATTGAAAATGGTTTTCATAATGTTTTTATATCAATGTGTTGTATTTATATCTTGTGATTGAAAGGTGGAAATGTTATGTTTCCTTTATGCATGTTTTATGTGATACGATTATGTTGAGGTTCTTGGGCATTATTATGAAGACGAGGGGTTCCATGATAAAATAAGGGCGGGTGAGCCCGATATAGCTCTCCAATGCATTGGGTAACATGAAGGAGTGAAATGTTAAGGTTTCTCCGAAAGGGTTTTAGGAAATATACTATGATGGGTATTCCAAACATAACCAAGAGGGTTACTCCCTACGTAAGGATGTTATGAATGCATCAAGTTACCTTTATGTCTTATGATTTCTATGATTTATTCATGATTTGATGAGGTATGTTAAAGTGCATATGTTTTATGGTTAAAGTATGATTTCATTCTTATGTATATATGTACCCATGTTTCCTTTACATATTTTTATATCCGTTACTGAGCTTTTTATGCTCATCCCAAGTTTTTTTGAAATGCTTTTCACAGGTCAAGGGAAAGGTACATGATATGATTATAGTGTAAAGGAAGTGTCAAGAAAGAGTCCATGTTTTATTTTAAATATGTTTCCATTGATGGGAAAGAAGAATACTATCTTTATGTAACCACTTTGTTTATATGTGGAATGTAATGCACGTTTTATGATCTAATTTTCTAAAACTCTAAACCTGAAAAGATCCTCAATGTGTAATCTTGTAATATCTCAAGATTAAGTAAGGTTTAAGGTTGGGGCCTTATACCATAGGCACAACCTCATAAGTATTAGCCAATTATGTGGTGAAGGTTACAATGTAAATTTTAGAAATGATAAATGTTTTGTTCACAAATCCAAGGATGAGTTTATTATATTTACCCTTAGGCATGTGAATGTGTACCCTTTAAACATATAATTCCTTAGAATTCAAAATATACCACGACTTAGTGAATTTGAAGATCAATCATGGATTTGGAATAGGAGACTAGGACATTGTAACTTAGGGTATCTTAATAAGCTTTCTAAGAAAGAACTTTTTCAGGATCTACGGGCACTTATGTTTGATTTTTCAAAAGTATGTGATCCTTGTCAATATGGAATGAAAATAAATATATCTTTAAATATATAAGTGACGTTACAACATCTAATACCTTACAGTTAGTGAACAAGGATTTGTTTGGTCCAACCCAAACATGAATTATTGGAGGCCAATACTATGTGTTTTTCCTAGTTGATAACTATACTAGATTTACTTGGGTCACTTTTATCACAATGAAATATGAAGCTTTTTGTTATTTAAAAATCATTAGAGCTCATGTAAAAAATGAGAAAAACCTGAGGTTGATAACTATTCATAGTGATCATGGTGGAGAATTCGAAAATTCTAATTTTGAACCTTTTTGTAGTAAAAAAGTTAATACTCACAACTTATCAGGTCCAAGAACTCCTCAACAAAATCGTTTTGTTGAAATAAGAATTTGAAATCTTCAAGAGATGACAAGAGCCATGTTGAGTGAATATTATATAACTAAACTTTTTTGGGCTGAATCTGTATGTATTGTTTGTTATACTATAAATCGAATTTTAATAAGACCGTTTCTTAATAAAATACCTTATGAGTTGTGGACTGGTCGAAAACCAAAAGTTTCTTACTTAAATATTTTTGGTTGCAAAGTATTTAAACTGAATATCAAGGATAACTTACATAAATTTTCAACCAATTCCAATGAAATAATTTTCATAGGTTACTCTACTAAATCAAATGCATAGAGGGTTTATAATTAAAACACTTGCACTATGGAAGAACCAATACATGTAAATTTTGATAAAAATGATCCTTTAATTTTCAAACAACATTAATCCCTTTCTGATATATTTTCTAAAACTAATCACAAATCTTTGATAGAATAACATTCAGACAAGGTTAATTATCATGAAAATGTTTCTAAAACATTTAATCCTTATGATTTTCTATCTTATGTTGATGAATAGGTTTTTCAGAATCCACGTCAGCTGTTACTTAGGAATCATCCCAATGATAATATCGTTGGAAATGATAATCAACCAGTAAGAACTAGAAGATCATTAAATAATGATGTTGAACTTGTTGTATTTATTTCTCAATCAGAACCAAAGACTCCTAAATAATCCTTGGGTGATAAAGATTGGATAAAGTATATGCAAGATGAACTCAATGAAATCATAATAATTCAAGTTTGGTCCTTGGTTGAGAACCTAAGGAAACATCTATTATTAGAGTAAAATGGGTATTTAGAAACAAATGCGATGAAAATGGATTCATTTTTAGTAACAAAGAAACACTAGTTGTAATAGGATACAACATAAAAGAAGACATAGACTATGAAGAAAACATTTTCTCTAGAAGCAAGACTTGAATCTATTCATATTCTTCTATGCATTGTAACATTCTATAATTTTAAACATTATGAAATGTATGTTAAGTGTGCTTCTAATAATGGTTATTTATAAGAGGAAGTCTATGTAGATCAATCCTTGGATTTGAAGATTAAAAATATCCTAATCATGTCTGTAAACTCACCAAAGATTTTTATGGACATAAACAAGCCCCTAGAGCATGGTATGATAGACTCTCAGGATTTTTGCTTCAAAATAACCATGTTAAGGGAACTGTTGATCCATCCATTTTCACTAAGAAAAATAATAATGATGTTTAGATTTTTCAAATCTATGTTGATGACATCATCTTCCGATCAATTCAACAATCCTTAACTGATTCCCTTGCGAATCTTACAAAATATGAGTTTGAGATGAGTATGATGGGTGAGTTAACATTTTTTATTGATTTTAAAATTTCACAAAAACCAGAGGGAACATAAATATCTCAACATAATTATATTAATGATATTCTAAAGAACTTTGGGTATTACAACAATAATAGTATAATTACTCCTATTGGAACCTGTAATACTCTTGATATTGATGAAATAGGGAAACCTGTTTATCAAACATCTTATAGAGGGATGATAGGAAGCTTACTTTACATAATATCTAGTCGACCTAACCTAATTTTCTTATTATACTTATGTGCAAGATTTCAATCAAATATTAAAGAATCCGATTTAAAAGCTGTAAACAGAATTTTCTGGTATTTAAAGGGAACATTAGATTTTGGATATTTTTATTTCTCTGGAAATGTTTTTCAACTTCAAAGTTTTTCGGATGCTGACATTGGTTGTTGTAAAATGGATAGAAAATGTAAATTTGAAACATTTCATTTCCTAATAGATATCCATAGTTTCTTGGTCTTGCAATAAAAAACATTCTGTAGCACTTTCTACTACTGAAGAGGAATATGTAGCAGCTGGAAGTTATTCTGCTCAAGTGTTGTGGATGCAACACACACTCACAGACTATGGTATGAGTTTTACAAAGACTCAAATTATGTGTGATAACACAAGTTCCATTTCCCTATGTACAAACCTTGCACATCACTCTCGTGCAAAGCACATAGATATTATACATCACTTTCTTAGAGATCACACACTTAAATAATATATTATTAATCAATTAAATGGAATGCAAGACCAACTTGCTGATATTTTTAAAAAACCTCTACCTTTCGATAGATTTGAATATATTAGACAAAAATATAAGAATGATTTTGGTAAGGTATTCATTCATATCTACTTCTGGTTTAAATCATCTCCTAACATTAAATTACTCTTTATTTCAGGAGGGTTACATATATTTTTTAATTTTTATTCTATAAATTTTCTTTTGGATATGAAAATTTTGGAATTGAAAATTCCAGATTTGAAAATTTTGTATTTGAAAATTCTAGATTTGAATATTTCGGATTTGAAAATTTCGAATTTGAAATTTTCAAATGTGAAAATTTTGGATTTAAAAATTCCATATTTGAAAACTTTTTTTCTAAAAATTTCAGATTTGGAAATTTCAGATTTTAAAATACCAGATTTTAAAATTTCAGATTAGAAAATTTCTGAATTAAAAATTTTGGATTTGAAAATTTTGGATTTGAAAATTTCAGAATTGAAAAGTTCATATTTGAAAACTCCCAAGAAAATTTATTATAATACTGATAAATCTATCTGAGTATTCCGAAAGGTAGTCTTTCTTACTATTTAATCTATTTATCTTATGTTTTAGTTGTTGGTGTTTCAATATTTCTTAAATTCTGGTTTACATTACTTCAAAAGATCAGAATTCATATTTTCTTTATCCACTCTCATCTGTTAGATCAGATCAGATTTTTTTCAGCCATTGTATTATCTTATGGAAGTTGAAAATTCATTTCTACTACTATATAAGGGGTGCCTAGTTTTCAAGTATCGCACCATCCTTAATGATCTCAGGGCCGATGTTCTGTTGCCATCAAAGCTCTCGTTCTGAAGATCTCCATTATCCTGAATGACTTCGGAATCCTCAGCAGATTAGATGTTGGTTAGTAAGGAGATTAAGAAGTGGTCAATCATTAGGGAATGGTTATTATACCGTATGTTCTTTGAGAAATATGACTCCCTTATTTCTAAGGTGATAAGATTGAATGGATGAGAAAGTGTCTCTGTGGCTAAGGAGAAATCTCAGGATCCGGTTAATCCGGACTCCTTATTCAATTATATGAATCTATTTATTTCTTCCAAAAATATGGTAAGGATCTATTTGAGATCAAATGTTAAGATAAGTCTTATACAGTCCCCTAAAAGAAGGCATCAAATATACTCAACATACATTATGATGGTGAGGCTATTCTTTTCTCCAAAAAACTCCCTGAGAAAGAAGGCTCTTATGAAAATGTCAAGGTTTTGGATTTTCTCGGTCTTATATATGTTAAGAATCTGAAGATTATAAATCTTTTAATGAATCACAATATGGTGTCTCTCTAGAAGAATGTATTTTTTATTCCAAGAAAGGGAGATAAGAATTCTCTAAATATATGTGATATCTTTCTTTTAGATTTCCTTGTAAGCATAAGGAAGATTAACTTGGTGAAGTACATATTTCTCACCATTTATGTAATAAAAGGTGGAACTATCAGATCTCAGATATTTATGTACCCTACAACTATTTCAAGGATAATTGTTTTATGTATTCAATAATTGGATCCATTATGCCGATCGGTCTCGAAGACCTTCAAAATTTTGTTTCTATGTGACGATACTCTAAAGAGAATGAAAATTGAGTTTATCCCAGAATCGAAATGTTTTGAAGAAATAGTTGTCCAGAACAAGGGTAAAGTTCTGGAATCATAAAAGTCAACTCCTGTGAAAAGGAAACTTGATGAACAATGTCTACCAGTTCTTGTTCCTGCTATTCCAGTTTCATCACCTCCTCCAACAAAGAAACAAAAATCTTATTGAGATGCAACTATTGAAAAGTGGAGAGAAATGGAAGCTACTAGGAAGGAAAGAGATCCTTCTTTTGGTCTAAATCCTTTAGAGGAAAAGGCTCTTAGAATCACGTAAGATGAAAATCTAGTGAATGAAAATAAGGATAATATGTTAAAGAAGAAATCATTGGAAGATCATGTTTTTTAGTCTCCTATAAATTCTATAGAAAAGAATTATCCAGAAGTAGTAGAATCTCAAGGTGTTCATAAGATATCGGTGGCCACTCTGGAAATCCAGAAAGATATGAAATTACTAGCTTTATGAAAACCAATTCAGGAAATGGAAGATCAGATAATCCAAGATTATGATGATTATGTTTTAATGGAAGTGTCAGATTCAGTTGGAAATCCTTCAATCTCAGGTTCCAAATATGATTCAGTAGAAAAAAACAAAGAAGAAGTTAAAGAAATAGAAGTTGTGGAAGAAATAAAAGTTGAGGTAGAGGGTAAAGATGATGATAAGGAAGAAGTTAATTTTGATCTGGAAGAAGAAGCATAGAATAAAAAGGTGGAACAACATGATTAAAATGTGGAAGAGTCTCATGAAGAAGATGAAGACAGATATCTAAATGTTTTTCATGATTTAGATGAAAAATATCCAATTCGATATCCTATTAAAGGAAAGAATGTTTCAGTTGCTCCATCTAATAAGGAAACGACTCATAATTCCTCTATGAAAATAGATTGAACAGCTTCCTTAACTCCATGATGAGTTGAGAAAGTGAAAGATGTTTCACGATCTGAGTCCTCTTCATCTGTCGAAGATTATTTTTTCATGTTATCACTAATAAAGTTGGTCAGTACCATTCTGGTTCGTGAAAACATAGATGCCCAAGGTCAAAGGATACAAGAGACCCTGATTCAAAAGAGATAATCAACCAATATGATTATGGACATGGTTTTCACGAAATATGAGGACTTCAGTAATCTTTTGATTGATTACAGATCTTAGAAGGTGAATTATAATAATGTCTTTAACCGTAGTGAAACTATCAATGAATAGCTAATACAGTTTGGTGAATTCATGGATTCAAAAAAGGGTATTTTAATTCTTGTGAAGCTGAGTTTTACAAGGTCAAGACATCAATCTCTGAGAAATCTAGTCAACTTATTTCTATTGGTCGATCTGTTAGCAGTGAGAAGGAAGTCAGAGCTGAATTAGAGAAAAAGGTAGCTGCTCAAGAAGAGAGGATCTGTTCATTAGGGAAAAAATCATGATCAAGAGATATTACTAATGAAATTTGAAGAAGATCATAATGAAGTTAAAAAAATCAAAGATTTGATAAATAAGTTGTTGTCGGAGCAGAAGAAGAGTTGATGACTTTTTACATTCCAATGATTTATTTTAATGTATACCTTATTTAAATGATTTTCTTAAATATGTTTCTTTCAATTTTGTTGAATGTATTCTTTCTTCACCTTACAGGTACATCTTATTCCTATTAATTCCTTTCCCTCTTTTTGAAAATCACAAAGCTTGATAATTTATTTTAAAGGAAGTATTTAATCTCTAAGAAAGAGAATCTAGTAACGGGGAGTATGGAATGAAAGAAAAATATCCATGTATGAGAGATTTTTATTTTAAGAATAAATGTAAGTATAAGGGGGAGATATTACCTTAGGAAAACGAAACATCAATGATCAAGAATATGATCCATGTGAAACATAACCTAAGGGGGAGTTAGTCGTATTCATTCAAAATTTCGTTCAATGGAGGAGATAAGTTTTTTTATCTAAGTAAATATATTATTCCTTATAAAAGTTGTTTGTGATTTCAAAAAAGGGTGAGATTTTTGGGTCAATAAGGATATCTTATGACTTATACATTCCTTATGGTTTTTTTTAAAATACCAAACAATTTTTCTAAAGTTGTAAATATTTTGAGTTCTCTATTTTTTCTTAAGATCCAAAATTATCATTCTGTTATGCTTACAAATATATGATTACGTTTTTCCTTTTTGTGAGACTTACAATTCTATCAATACGATTTTCTATACCGAATCTGGTGTATATGTGATTTAGGTTTTATGATTCTGAATCAGGTGTATATGTGATTCTGTTATTAAGACACCGAATCCGATGTATATATGATTATGTTTTTATGATTCCAATTCTGGTGTATATATGATGCTGATATTCAATACCGAATCTGGTTTATATACGATGCTTATTTTCAATAATGATTCTGGTGTATATATGATGTCGATCTTCATGATTCCGAATATGGTGTATATGTGACTCTAATTTTATGATTCTGTTTTCATGATAATATTATTTCTAGGAATCTATTTTCCTGATTTCAAAAGATTTCATTGTCTTGATAATATTAAAGGAGACAAATGTATAATTCCAATGATATCGGATTTTATGTTCTCTTATACTTAACATCTTTTTTGTTACAGGAAATGATGTTGTACAATCTGTTATAAATTTACCGTTGTATGTTTTCCACGTGTCCAGGTCCCTATGAAATTTAAGGAAAATATGACAGTTGGAGAGGAGCCGACCGTTTGGAAGTTTTTACTATAAATACAAGCCCATTTGAATGAGAAAAGTACTAAAACATTGACAACTGGCTTTGAAAGAATAAATTTGTGCATTGATTTCTTGGGAGAGAGGCTCTTACAACTCTTATTGCTTCATGCAAATGTCATGAAAAACTTGTTAAGGCATGAACAAATTGTTCATACTTTCTTTCTGCAAAATCTGATCATACTGATCATGGGATTCCTGGATTGGAGGACAAGGGTTCCGATTTCATTCTAAATCTAGGGATTTCGGGGATAGCAAGACAGATACCGATCTTCAGTTTGAGGGCTTACCTGGGTTTGGGTAAGACTAACTTTCTAGAAAGTATAAATCATGGGACCTTTATCCATGGTTGTTGGATACCATTCTCTTTGGGTTAAAATAATATTATTGTTACTTTCTTACTATTAGAAGTTGTTTTAATTCCACTGCTGTTTGTAACATTGTTAATGTTAAGAAGTATAACTTTATGATACTTTGTAATTCTGTTACACTGATTATATTATAGATTCTATACACTTTAAGGTAGAATATTTCAATTATGAAATTAGAAAATGTTTCTTTAACAGGTCTTGTGAATGTCTGTTTAACCTTTTTAAATATAACGTTAAAGGTTTCAATGAAATTTTTAAAGTATACAATTCACCCCCACCCTCTTGTATTTGTGCATCTCATTTTTACATATTCGATCCTACATTTTAGAATTCATTCATTTGATCAAGATAAATTTTGAGAGTTAGGAAAATATGTGTAATTATTGAAGATGGTGATTGCATATACCCTTGTATTTAATATAGATAATTCTGATCATTCAAGATATAAATGAATATTCATAGAAAATAGTATTAGTCAACAAATCTAATGAATACCTAGAAAATTTTTAGAGAAGAATTAAAATACATATTTTTGTGGAGGATGACTATATGTAAAGAAGATCATTTTATTCCTAGATCAATAATGTTGTAGAAGATTATATCTAGGGTGTATAACAAGCTACTATATTATTATGATTGGGGTGGATAATCAATTAGAGAATAATTTTATTTGTTGTGTCTAACCAAAAATGGAGAAGGGGAATGTGGGTGTATGACCTATTTTATAAATTTTCCAACCCGAGTGTCTAATTAGCGGTATTCATTTCTGAATATATTTAATAGAATCCATGTTGGGGTGTCTACCCAACATGTTAAGTTGTATTCCTTTCATTTCCAAAGATGTTAAATTGTTTGTGATGACATCCCTGCTTTTACTACTACATGTTAGGTGAGACTGATAGAAACTATATAGGGGATCAATAACATTAAATAGTTCAAGTTCACGAATCTAAAATGGAAGTATTTTATAAAATAAGGGTATCACATATTCAACCACCCCCTCTCAAAGAAACTTTAGCAGTCCTAGATTATTAAATGTGGTATCAGAGTGAAGTTCAACTCTCAATATATAATAATTCTGTAAAATTTTATCTAATAAGGACTTCAATGAGATAAAAAACATTATTTTAACAGGTTTAAAATTTTGTACATAAATATGAATGTAAAATGATTTTCAAATAAGTTTTAGATAAGTATAAAAGATGATTCACCATTAATTGGTTTATCAGATAATGAATCAAGATTATTTTCTCATGATAATAAAAGGTGTTATTCCTCATGTTTTTTCTGATGAAAAATAAATTAAAATGTTGGAGAAATAAAATAAATAAATAATTTATGGAAATAATGAGAAATAAAATTAGATGAGGTAGCAGACATTTCAAATTTGAAAAAAAACAAGATTTAATGTGATCTTGAAGAGATGATGTGTTCTATTGAAGAAAATAGATTTGACACAAAAGATATATGTGTCACATTTCTGTATTAGTTAAATTAGTCAAGATAAAATTAGAATAAATATTCTGAGATGAGGGAGAATCTTCTTAATCATTAAAGAAAGAAGGTAAAATGAACCTAATCATTTTGATATATTTTTAGTTTCTAATGTTGTAGATGAATAAACACAATCTGAGTATATGTTGGCCTTGAATAATAAAAGAAAATATTTCAAATAAATAGAATGTAATAGTATTTTATATATTCCACAACCCCCTATGAATAGTGTGCCTCTATTTTAAACAAGAAAACAAAAACATAGATCTAGAAACATCTAGAACTAATCTGGTAGAATAATATCTCAAAGATACTATTGGTATTATGGTATGAATTAAAATGATGGTTATTCTTAATATTTTAACATATCATAACATGGAATGAGGAGAGAATCAAGTTGGAGCAATAATGCGCATATCAGGGCAAGATCAAAGGGAAACCAATGTTTGAACATTTCTGCCGAAAAATTTTATATAAATTCTGTTTTTCTAGAATATTTTTATGGGTGATTCATTTTGGAAGATCACATTAATTAGGTATACAAAATAATTTTTTAAGGTTATTTTTTCTATATTTTTAAATGTTATATTTAATAAAATAAAATTTCTTAAAATAAATGTAATGATTTTTAGAAAAATAAATACATCAAGAAATATTTTTTATTTTCTTGACCATATTAGTTGAAACAAAAAAAAGTATAGTAATTCAAGAAAAATGGTAAATCATAAAGAACAAAATTATTCTATCAAATTTTTCAGAAGATGACGGAATTTTATCCATAGGTGAATACCTATGGATACCAAAGAATGAGTTTGAAAAATATATTCAGCACAAATAAGATGTATGTTAGATATATGATAGTCATATTAACTAGACTAAAAACAAAAAATATGTTTCAAAAAAATTCATCTAATGATATGATTGGATGAAAATATGTCACCAATTTAATGAAATCTCTCAGTATGAATACTATTTCATTGAATCAATGAGTTAACTCATTATACCCCATTATTTTTTATGTATATAAAATAAACTTCATGGAATTGTTTTAGATGTTTTAGTATGTAACATAGGGATATCATTATGAGAATTTGTTCATGAACTCCACTAATATCCATTAAATGGAATAAATGAGTGCAACCCATTTTGGTAGTCTTTTATGAGACATGATTTAAACTAATCACACATTCATCACTAATTATTAATTTTATTATACAGATCAATTTTTGGGGAGTTCTAGATTGATGAATAAATTAGACCAAGGGGGTTATTTATCTTTTTCAGAAGATATTTTGGAGATTTTCGTTCATCTTTGTAAAGGATTTAAAATTTTATTTATAAGTAAGATTTACCACAACTCCAAATATGAGAAATAATAAATTCTAATCTTGAAATAACAAGTGATTATGTGTTATTGAAAACATTAAAAACATAGGTTATTTCAATCTTGTTTTATTCATCGGGTAAGCCCACATAGACCTTGAGTTTTTTAGCTAATGTTCGTTTTCTATGTATCATGTACTATAATCAATTTATTCAAAAATATGAGGATATATTTTTGGGATGGAATTTTATATGAGAATTAACCTCAATTAGCATTCATATTTGATTTTCAATATGGGGTAGAAGAATATAATTTCTCACATATTTAATTTTTTATGTGGGAATATATTGATAATAATATACAATAGGGAGGTTGTTGTGACCATGTTTTGAATTCATTGTCAATATGTGAGATAAGATAAAATTTTGATTACATTAGAATTATAAGAGATTAATTTTTTGGCATTTTATGTCATGTATAAGCATGTCTCCATGATATCAATATTGAATGTTTAATAGAAATTAAATGGAAACAGGAATGTTCTTAATAGTTAGCACATTGTATAAAAATAAAGGAATTCCATGAAAACATTTATTTTCACAATGTGAAGAAGATAAATAAATGTTGAAGATGATTGGAATACAATGAAAATATTAATTTCATGTAGAATAATTATGACGATTAATGGAGGTTTCCATATAAAATTATGTTTGGTCCAAGTTACATGGGGTTTACATAGATATTTTTTTATTTTTTATTATGTTAAATTTAAAATATCTGACAACCATCAAGCCCCATATGGGGTTAAAGTGTATCCACTTATAATACAGGAACTGTGATCATACTTGGACTATCCCAGAGGAGGCATATGAGTGGGATTGTGTGTAAAACATATATGAGGATTCCCCACCAGGTTTTTATGCGAGTAGAGGATGCACAACCACATGTGGAGGCAGAGAGAAAGGGATATAAGACATAAGGTAGTGCCAATGGGATTTAGAAGTAGACCCTATTACTAGTTTATAGGGAGAGAAATGTGCATTTTGATTAATAATGATGTGTTAGTACCTGTAGGGATTCAAATTGCGATGGTGGATGTTCACGTTACTATTAAACCATCTTTAAAAACATAGATAAATTGTGGGTTATCAGATGAGATGATATCAACCTTCTAACTGTTTGAGGGTGATAGTCTTCATCCTCCCTCGCTCAAGGGATATGTGGAGTGTGGATCTTTCATTTGTGATGAAACATAAACGATAATTTCAATTATTCCTTAGACCAAAGAAAAGACCATTAACATATTTTTGAAAGCTTCATTGTACTCCCGATATCGAGGAGAGTCCAAATACATGACATGCATGAAATTCATGTAAACATTCACGAATAAAACGAGATCTTGAGCCATGTATTATTCCATATTAAGTAGAATGTTTGAATTATTTATATTCTGATATATATATATATATATATATAATATTTTGATAATGACTATTTATTCATGCATCTTTTTATTGGATTCAATATAATTTAATGAATATTTCACTTGATAAGGCATGTTATTTGTTATATACCAACTTATGAATAAATTTACATTGAAGTATGATATTATTCATTTATTATAGTTTGATGAGGTGTGTTAATATATTCAAGTTGGGGTGGAACACATTTGCATAATAATTTACATGGAGAACAATAATACATGATTCCTCCATCTGTTTATAGATTATAAATTTTACTTATAGTGTGATGAAATGAAAATAAGAAACCACAGATGTCCACTATTGTCAGGTGGAAGGATATAACCAGACAAATCAAGTGTTTTTAAATAATATAAACATAGTAAGGTTCATGTAGATTCATGCATGAAAATACATGGATTTATCACATCCTCAAGAGAAGAACCCACTTAGGTATTTTGTGATGAAGACCCAGAAAAAACATACCACACTCATGAATTTTAAATATACAATACATAAATATGAGGAAGGAAATACCCAAATTGATTTAGTATTTAAAAATGTGTATAAACTATAATAACCCCATCATTGGTTTATATAAATGAGTAATTTAAATACCGACATGTAATTGGGATATTTATATTTGATGAAGGAGAGTTAAGTAGTTCATTTATAATCACATATATATGCGGATTTAAATGAAGAATTTAATTATTAGAATAAATGATATTTTATACTTGAATATTTTTTTGTAAAAATATTATCATGCTTGGGAAATGAAAAATATAAATAGAATTGAAATATCATTTTTGAAACTCCCTACATTAGTGAATGTATAATTTGTATAGTGATCCAAAGTTATGTATTTGTAAAGGAGGATATTACATGTAACTATTAATTTAAGGAAGATAATTTAGATCATTCATGATATTAAAGGAGTTTTGAGGCCAAAAATATTGTTTAATACATCTACTTAAGACCTTGATCAATTTTACACAAGAAAGGGACATCCATATTTCTTGTAGAGGATGAATATCACTATTGAATATCTTTCTATTCATGGATAAATAATTAAGATGAGGCTTGTATATTGGGTGTCTAACCCACTAGTAGAGAAATATTATTGGGGTTTCTAACCAATCAGATAATTCGAGTAGTTGGGGGTGTCTAAAATACGATGGAGAGGAGAAATTGGATTGACTACACAATTGTGGAAATATTATATCATGGGTGTTTAACATGTTTTATTCAAATTTAGAGATAGTTAAAAGAATCTATGTAGGTTCTTCTTACCCATGTGAAATATAGTATAAATTTCATTGAAAAAACATGTAAATATAGTGTGATGTCATCTCCTATTTTACTTCTAAATATGAGGTTATATTAAGAAAAACTATTTAGTTGAACATGAACATGGAACTATTCAACATGATGAATTTAAAAGGAGTAAAATTCATAATATGAGGGTACCACTGATTAAACACCGCCCAATTAGTGGTTCCTATAATGTTCTTTATATATAAAGAAATATTATTTAGGAAACCCAAAACTATTTTTAACATGTTACATATTGTCGAGGAGACATTTAGAGAGTATTTTAAATTTATTAAAACTTGAATTATATTCATGAAAATATATGAAATATATAGAGACTCACATTCATGATCATATATATGAATTCTATTTGTATTTTTTTTTGAAATACCATTGATTTTATAAATGGTTATTTTATTCTATAGGTAATACAATTTATATTCTACTTATTATATAACTAAACAAAATTAGTGAATAAGATATAAAATTGTATGTCACTATTGTGTATACCTACAGATATTTTTGTTTCTAGAAATACAAATCCAAATGGATATATATTATTTCAAATATTTAGAATAAGATGCTTCATATGTTATATGTTATCCTATTAATTTTGACATTATATCGAGAAGAAAATTATTCATTTTTCTCTATTTCTTGAGTGCACACTTTTTGTACAATGGGTTGGTGGAAATTTTTGGAGGGGTCTTGTTATATGGGATTAGATAAAATATCTTATCATAATCTACAAGAAATTTGTGTTATCTAATTTCCAAAGTGGTGAGGTCGTTAAATAAATACCAACATAAAATCACCACATCTACATTGGGTATTGGTGTAGTGTAAGAATGGATTTCCTTTGAGACTCTAACCCACTATGAATATTTATATTTCAATTACTATTATTATACATGAAATTATATTTTATAAAATTTGAAGACTCAATGTTTTAATTGAATTGGTAAGATAATGTTTTTTAAATGGGAAACTCACAATATCAGTTCACACTACCACATAAGTCAATGGAATCAAAAATGGTGGGACAAAATCACTCGATTTCAAAGGAGTTACATTTCTTAAAAAAATCACAAAAATCATAAGGCACTATAATTTTTGGGGACATCATTTGATTCTGAAGGTATTATATAAGAAAGGAAAACATGCTTATCCAAAGGAATAGTATACCTAAGGAAGATCACATAATTTTTAATGCATCAAATTACTATTGTAAGAATGACATCCATATCCTGATAGCCCTACTAAGATATTACATTAAGTATTTGCGTATCATAAATCTATATTCTCATTCCAACATTCAATATTCAATCCAATAGAAGGGAAAACTGAAAAAAATAGGAAGATTAAAAATACAAATAATGAATATAGTAAATGGACAATCAAATAGGCTCTAAAAATGACATCAACGTCCCTAAAATTGAAACAACCACACACTGTAAAAAATTGCTGAATCATTAATGGGATTTCAAATTGGTACCAATTTTAAAATAATGATGAAATAAAAATATTCTAAAATTATACCCAAATAATTCTATATCAACTATTTAGAAACATGAGTATCTTATTTCATTCAACCCATCCCTCATAAATCGCATGAACAATCCCAATATTACTTATCACATTACCACATCAACCAATGTTTTCCATTGATTGATAAGATATTTTTTTCTCATTTTAGCTTCTGTTATATTTTCATTCAATTCATAAATTCATAAATAAATATTATAAAAATCATAGGAATGTTATCCTACAATAATATTTATAATATTTTATAAACAATTCCATTCATAATTTTAATTTGTATCAATGAAAACTAATATATGTAATTTATTTTATTTAATGACCCATTCTTGATTTGATAAATCAACTAAAAATGATCAAAAAACATTCTTATATAAAATTGGTATTCCTACACTATCATTACAAAATATTAGAAAAAAATTAATAGAAGATTCCTGCTTTTACTTCCATGAAAAACATACACCATTAAAAAAACAAACATAAAATATATAATCTTCCAAATGACTATACAATAACATAACTACTTAACAGTAAATATAAAAAATTATAATGTGAGAATTTAAACCATTAATTAATATTTTTTATTAATAAAACTAATATTAAACCATCTTTGGGAGATGAGATTTAATGTCTCTCAAATTAATTTGTTGATAATATTCATCTGATAAAAAATCATATTTATATTCAAAACCCACATAGGAATGTAATTACAATTATAGAGTTGGTTTTATTGAAATTGTATCCTCCCCCTAAAAATAGGATCCCTTACTAGTGGAAAGGGTGACATCATGTTTTTATAATAGATGAATAATTTTAATGGTGGTGTGGCTTCATCCTATGAGATGTAGAAAAATACATTTTATATGAGAATCCTTCTTTCATTTGTACATTCAATTATGGATTAAAATATTCTTCTTCAATTTTCTATTTCACTCTACAATTCTAGATAGCGAATGAAATTTTATTTTCAGAAATCTTTATTTCATTCTTCTCAATTAGTATTTCCCACACCTCAATTTTTAATAGCCTCATTTAAAAGATTTGAAGATTCTATATTCCAAACTCGAAAAGATAAAAAATGTCACTAATTGTGTTGTATTAAAATTTGACCAATTAAAATTATTAAATATTTTTCACATATGATTTAACACTATTAAAATAAAGAAAATGAGATTTCCCATGAACAATATCTCTAAATATTATGGCAAGTACCTGACAAGAAGGTTCCTTCAAAACCTATATCATGTTTGAAGAAAAAGGCCTAGTATTAAATTTTGACGCTAATTCATCCATTATAATTGAAATAGCTATGATATTGTGATCCTAATATCCATTTATAACTATGGAATTTCTTATACGAACTGAATATTTTATATGTTTAGGAAATGATTAGAGGGATATTGTATCAGGTGTCTTTTTCATAACGATTGTCACACCCTAGAGAAAACTAGATTTTACAAAAATCATTACTTCATCCTCTCCAACTGATTCAATGTTTTCAAATTCAACCTAGAAATACCATATTAGTTTTAATAAAATAAACCCACACCAATTAAAAGATCCAAATAACTATCTTTCATAGATATTAATTCATTATTTTAAATATCATACAATTTCTCAAAATTAATATTCAAAATTATTTGGTTTATTGATAGATATGAAATCATTAGAACAAAAACTCAAGTAGATATATTAATATATAAATTCAATGTACTAGGTGATATTTGTTGAGAAATGTATTGTTTTCAATAATACATAATAATGTTATATAAAGGGAGAGATTATTGAAAATAAAACTCTATATCTTTATGATAATTTTGATGCTCACAAATACCATTAATTATTTTTAATGATCTTATTTATTACTTTGTAGGAATTTATCATTTAATTTTACTCTTGATATTTCAGGAATTTATTGGTAAAATATTCGTATTTAGAATGTTCTAGAAACACTATTCATGCGCTACTTAGTTAGAATATGATTTAGCGTGTCGTGGAATCATGGTTCATACCCTACATGGATAAATATAGTGTAAGGATGAAAAGCATGTAAACTTTCTGAGATAAGGGAAAAGTATGGTTAATCAACCATACGTTATCAGCAAAGTATGGAAGAAGAACCTTACGTTAGGAAGGAACCTTACGTTTGGGTTATTAGCAATGTATGGAAAAATAACCTTACATTAGGAAAGAACCTTACGTTTGGGTTATCAGAAAAATATGGAAGGAGAACCGTACATAAATATTAAATGTTACATTTTTTTCTCAAAGGTATCGTTCATCAACCATACTTTTGTAAACAACCATACGTTCTTGAAAAGTATGGATCAAGTAAAAGTTTGGATCTTTTACCCTACGTTTGAAAGTTGAAGAAAGTGGATGGATGATGAACCCTATGTTTACGATCAACCATATATTTGAAGAATGTAACATGAACCCTATGTTTTTGTTCAACCTTATGTTGTCAACCCTACATTTTGAGGTCACATCATCAACCTTACATTTGGTGTCGGAAATTTTGAAAGACTGTATTTTTTTGCAACGGTAAGTAAGCTGATTGTTAGGCGGATTTCAAGTCGGATTTATAGTCGATTTTAAAAAATGACTTTGACCGATTCAAAGTCATTTTATCAATGGATTAAGGATCGAATTGAAAGGATATTTTTATGATGAGTCTTCTGGGAAGTTATGACTACTCTGTAAATTCAAATTTTTTAATATCGCGAATCAAAGGTAACTTTTATGGATCTAAATTTGTAGGTAATGTGCTCTGATTTATTATATATGTTTTCTCTGAAAAACTAGGGAAAAGTTTGTGGTGATCAATCTATTATTCAAAAAGGTTGAAAATAGAGACTGCACAAAGCACTCTGTTCTACAAATTTAAGAGGAGCGTCAATGCTCTATTAATTTTAAGAAGAATAAGGAACTCAATAGAATACTCACTTGTTCAACATAAAATGTCTACTGTGGATCTAACATTTCTGAAGTTGTGAATTATAACTCTATATCTACTGCAACCGAATCGACTCAGAACTTCTTTAACATGAAAATCATTATTTCTAGTGACGACAATCCATCTACTGTCAATTTCATGCTATTACAATTTTGAAAAACATCTGGAAAGTATTTTGAAAATACAAAAATATTTTCATTCTATTCTTGAGTAACCAACTTCTCATACTATGTTTTGTAGGTTCGTGTTTGATCCAGAAGGCTTTGTTTTGCCTTGGATTGTAACGGTTTCAACTGCCTATTCTCAATTGTGAATCGGTCTGTTGAAATGAGGACCTGATAGTGAAAATCTCCATGCTCGTAGAGTTGATCGTTGGTGGAGTGGACTAGGGGCCTTATGTTCCCTGAACCACTACACAACTATGTGTCCCTGCATTTACATATTTAGCTGCATGATCAAATCTGATAATGCATAGAGAATAGAATTCGTTCAATCGAAGTGTTAATGAAAAATCTGCAAGACACAATTCACCCACCTCTTGTGTATAATCTGTATATTCAAGATCCAAAAATCGGTATCAGAGGAGGATATTATGATAGAGCCTTAGAAAACTAGAAGCATTTAAAGATTATACAATAGTTCATAATGACTAATACAAGAGATGGAATGTCTATGTTCAGAGCATCGTACTTCAATTGATAAAACTATGGATGCTAGAAGTCTCGAATGAGTATTTTTCTGAAAAATCGTGGATACAGAGTCTATTCTATGTTTATAACTCCATATGAAATACCATAAAAACCTGAAACATGGAGTGTATCTACTGAAGCAGAATTTCATATGAATTTGAAAGCAATGAATGCAATTATATATGGTCTAGGACCTGATTAGTTTAACAGATTATCTCAATGCCCAACAATATATGAAATTTGGAAAACTATTTCTGTTTCTTATAAAGGAACTAACATTATTAGGGAAATGAGATATGCAACTAATAAGATTAAATTTATTAAATTTAGATTGGTTCAAGGTGAGAGTATTACTCAAATGAATGGAGCATTAACAGAGATTTTCCATAACATAACTACCTTGGGAGACCCATTATGTAAGCTGATCAAGCTTTAAAAGTATTAAGAGTATTGCCTACAAAATAGAGTGGAATCTCTACAGAAATCAGATAGTCAACACATGTCAATGATTTAACCATGAGAGAACTGATTGGAACATTAATGATGTATGAAGCTGAGAAGAAAGATGAAGCTAATGAACATAAAGAGCTTACCAAAGAGAAGATACTGCCCTGAAAGCATCATCACAGTGTAGAATCATAAAGATGAAAATCAGAGAATTCAAAGCTCAATTAAAGTGCTCCAACTCATCAAACTCAGATGAAGAACTGGCTCAACAAGCTAGAAAATTTAGAAAATTCTTCAGCAAGAAAAGAGACTTCAGAAAATCCTTTAAGAGAGATGATACGGAATTATGATTCTATGAATGCAATATGATGGGGAATATCAGACCAGATTTCCCATAATTAAAAGATTCAATGAAGAAGAAATTCTTCAATAGAAATGACTATGAGCAGAAAGACAAGAAATCTATGAAAGCCACTTAGAGTGTATCTGAATTCTACAGCATCTCTCTTGAATCAAGTTCAGAGAAAGAAGAAGCCAATATATAATCAAACATGTGTTTCATGACAGAAACCGATGAGGTGCACTCATATCACACCTCTAACTCAAATAATGAATCTAGTTTTGAATCATGCTACACAAATAACAAACTTGCAGCCTACTGCAATATGCATGAATAAAGATATGACTCACTATTTAAGAGACATAAGTCACTAAAAAACATACATAAATCTGTTTTAGATGAAAGATATACAATGCTAAAACAATATAAGTAATTAACTGATAAATACAATTTTATTAATACTAACTATATTAGTTATGAATCATGAATAAAAACACTGCAGAACGAAGTATAATCTTACAAATAGGCTTCATCGGTTTTTAAAAAAGGAGAGAAATGATTAAATGAAATTCATGGACAAACTGTAATTAAAAAAGAGATATTTGGAATTAACTATAAAGGATAAAAACCTAAGCTATATAAAAATTATTTTGTTCCTAACTCTAAAAGGGTTTATTGTTACTTTTGTGGGACAAAGGGACATATAGATAAAAACTATTTCTTAAGGAAACCTCAAATTTGTGGTATTAAGAAAGCCGATGTTTCAAAAGAGTTATATGATTCAGCTGATTTTAAAAAAACAAATCAAATCCAGTTACCCAGATCTTTGCTAGCTAACACCCCTGGACCGAACAAAATATGGGTACCAATGCAATTTGTTTGAAAGTCCTTGCAGGTAGCAGGCCATCAGAGTAGAAAATATATATGGTACTTGAACAGTGGTTGCTCAAGGCATATGATTGAAAAATCATTAAATTTTTCATTACTCACTCAAAAGGAAGGAGGACTTGTCACATTTGGTGACAATGCCAAAGGAAAAATCATTGGCATTGTACATGTTGGAGATCCAAAAATAGTCTCAATCAACAAAGTAATTTATGTACAAGGATTAAACCACAACCTAATATGTATCTCTCAACTTTGTGATGATGGATATACTGTTTTTTACTAAAAATTGATGTACTGTTTCTAAAGATAAACTGTTTAAATTTAAGGCACCAAGAACTGATAATGTCTATACCTTGGATTTAAATTCATTGTGCAAACAACAAGTAAACTTCTTTACTGCTAAAGTAAGTGAATCGTGGATCTAGCATCGGAGACTTAGACATTGCAGTGTATATGTTTTACATAATTTATATAAGAAACATCTAGTTTCTGATTTGCCTAGTCTCAAATTTGAAGGTGAAAGATTATGTGATGCATGAAAACTTATAAAGCAACACTAATCATCATTCAAATCAATTAATAAAGTTGATACAAATAAACCTATAGAACATATCCTTATGGATTTGTTTGGACCTTCAAGAGTAGCGATCAGACACGGTAAATTATATGTTTATGTATTATTTGATTATTATTCTATATTTACATGGATTTTATTTTTGAAATTTAAAAATGAAGCTTTTACTTTTTTTGAAAGTTTCTATAAAACTGTTCAAAATGAAAAAGACTTTAATATAATCTCATTGAGATGTGATCATGGTGGAGAATTTGAGAATCATGATTTTAATTCCTTTTGCTCAAACAAGGGTATTAAACATACCTTCTCTGCACCAAGAACACCTCAACAAAATGGTATTGTATAATTAAGAAATTGAACAATTCAAGAAATGGCTAGAACTATGTTAAATGAATATAGCCTAACTATATATTTTTTGGAAGAAGCTGTAAATACAACTAGCTATATAATTAATAGAGTTTTAATAAGACCTATTTTGAAAAAGACACCATATGAACTATGGAATAACAGAAAACCTAAAGTAAATTACTTTAAAGTTTTTGGATGCAAGGTCTACATCTTGAGCACCAAAGATAATCTTGGTAAGTTTGATGCAAAATCTGATGAAGGTATTTTCTTAGGATATTTTTCTACCTCCAAATATTATATAGTCTATAATTAAAAGTCAATGACTATTGATGAATCAGTTCATATGAAATTTGATGAATCTGATCCCTTTGAGAAAAGGACAGATCAAATGGATAAACCTGACTCTAATGATAACATGATACATGAGAACATAAAGAATTATTTTGAAAATGATATAAAAGAAATTTATTCCAGTTCAGAAGAACATGATACTGAAGAACCTATAAGTGTATTTCCTAGATAGTCTAGAACCCTAAAGAATCACCCTTTAGAAACTGTGATAGGTTACTTAGATACTAGAATTCAAACTAGAAGAAACTTAGGAAACCTAGTGGAATTCTCTTCCTTCCTACCTCAACATGTAGCCAAGACTATAGAAGAATCCTTAGATGATGGAAGCTGGGTAATAGAAATCCAAGATGAATTAAACCAGTTTAAAAGAAATGAAATTTGGGGATTATTATAAATACCTAAGAATTATCCAGTAATAGGAACCAAATGGGTCTTTAGAAACAAACAGGATGACCAAGGCACAATAACTAGAAATAAAGCAAGATTAGTATGTAAATGATATAATCAGGAAGAACGAATAGATTATGACAAGACTTTTGAACATGTACCTTGATTAGAATCCATTATAATCTTTTTAGCCTATGAAACTTATATGAATTTTAAATTATTTAAGATGGATGTTAAATCTGCCTTTTTAAATGGTTATTTAATGGAGGATGTTTATGCTGAGCAACCTCTTGGTTTTGAAAACTCTCAAAAACCTGATTCTGTTTTTAAACATAATAAAGCACTTTATGGTCTTAAACAAGGACCCAGAGGTTGGTAAGAAAGATTAAGTTCTTATATTTTGAAAAATGACATTACTGTTGGATTGGAAGATCCAAAAGTCTTTAAGAAAACTGTAATAAAATAATGTTTTATTGGTTCAAATTTATGTTGATGATGTAATTTTTGGATCAACCAATAAAACACTTTTTCATGAGTTTTCAAAGTTAATGCAAAAAGTATTTGATATTAGTATGATGGGAGAATTAAATTTCTTTTTAGGACTTCAAATTTATCAAAAACAGTTTGGAAATGTTTTGAATCAATGAAAATACATTACTGATTTACTTAATAAATTTTGACTTGAAAACAAGATGCCATTTACAACTCTTATGTGTTCTAATATAAAACTTGATTTGGATGAAACTGGGAAATCAGTCGACAACAAGTTATATAGAGGTATGAATGGAAGTTTGTTATATCTTAATTCTAGTAGGCCAGATATAATGTATTCATTATTTCTTTGTGCTAGATTTCAATCAAATCCCATAGAATCTCATTTAACTGCGGTCAAATGAATTTTGAGATATTTAAAATGAACTATTTTTCAATCTCTACATCATCCTAAATCTTTTGATTTTAATTTTATTTCATATTCATATGCAGACTTTGGAAGTTGTATATTAGATAGAAAAACAAATTAGGAACATGTCACTTTTTATGAAAGTCTTTGGTGACATGGTCTAGTAAGAATTAACATTCAGTTTCCCTATCAACAGCCGAGGAAGAATATGTTTCTGCTGGTAGTTGCTGTGCACAAGTGTTTTGGATGAAAAACTCACTTATGGACTTTGGATTTAATTTTAATAATACAACTATTTTATGTGATAATACAAGTGCAATTAATATTTCAAAAAATCTTATTTGTTATTCTATAACTAAGCACATTGATACAAGGCATCACTTTTTAAGAGATCATGTTATTAAAAAGGATATATTTTTAGAATTTCTAAATACAGAAATTTAATTAGAAGATATTTTTACTAAACCACTTTCACTGTAAGGTTTTATTTTACTAAGGGGGAGCTAGGTTTATTTGATTATAAATAAAATTTTATTTTACAATACATGTTCTTTTTTTAAATTCTGCTTAAAATAATTTTGTTTTTTTAAATAGAATAAGTTTATTTTATCCACGTAATCTATTTTATTTATTTTTAAATATATGTAATGATTATTAAAAACACGAGAATCAAGGTTGTCTGAATCCCTTTCAACTTCTAATCTGTTTCATTTCCATCGAACCGTTTTCGAATCTGCAAACTGCACCTCTGCTCGTGAACCCTAACCTTCGAACCTCTGAAACCCTAACCTCAAAACCTTCATAGATTCTTGCAAGGATGGTAAGGACTATATGACCCAGGGAAGCTGAGCCAAGAAATGCCAAGAGACAGTGCTTTGAAGGAAGAATGATCTTACAGGGCAAGATAATCGATCTCGACTGGTTATTTCAGACAAATCTATTGTTGAAACAAGCGCTGCCATTTCATAACCTTGAACAGACATTCAACAGTGAAAATGAGGAATTTTTGTTTGAGTTAGAACGTAGATACTTCTTCAAATCTATACAGTTTGGACTGGGGGATACTGAGGACAGAATGATCGCTATGATAGAGGATATGGATTTCTCAATCACGTCAGTAGAAATTGGTCAAATTCTCAATATCCCTCATGATGGAGTTTTTCATTTTGATTTGAAGAACATATGAGATGTTGTGCTTATGTCGGAGGACATTATGTCCTCTTTCTGGAACATCTACTATTAAGAAAATGATGGTGAATGATTTAGAACTAGATCAAAAGATCTTGGTTAAATTTTTTCAGACTAGAATAGCTCCCATAATGGCAGAAATGGAAGAGATTTTGTTCTCTTATATGTACATTATGTATCTTCTGTTAAGAAATATAAAATTAAACATCCCAAGGTACATGCTAAGGTACCACAATTACTATTGTCAAAGTGACGCCTGAATGAACTTTTACCCTTTTGGTCAATTTATTAACAAGTTGTTGCCTAAAAAGGACATGGTGAGATTAGTGGATGACTGAGTACACTGTCATCACAGTAATATGTTTAATGCTGGAACTTTAATAAAAATTGGCTATTTCTGGAGCACCATTAAAGGAAAATGTTTTCCAGTAGAAGATTAGGATGACTCAGAGAGTGCTCAGGCTCAACAAACTATGTCCAAGGAGGGACAAGCTGAATCAAGAATCAGCAATGTATCAAGAAGGATCTGATTTGAAGTGGAAGATACTGAGGAAGAAAGAAGTCAGGAGACACTTCAATCTCAATGAACTAGACCTGTCACTGAGTAAATTACTTCCCCTGCATTGGAAACAACAAAATCATTCTTTTCTTATTCTTTTGTAAGAGAAGCTAATATTGATAAGACCATGGAAGATGTAGGTGAAAGGAAAACACCAGTACAGAGATCAGGAGTTCAAGAATCAGCTCAAAGGGAGAATCGGGAATAGATTGTAGATGATGTTCAAGTTACACTTCAACAGGAACAAGATAAGGAGGCAGAGCCTGGTGAAGAAGTGGCCAGACCTCATGAAAATCCTGAAAATATTGTTCTCTAAATTCTAGTTGATTAAAAATATGTTGATGTTCGTGATGAGCATGCTTCTGATTCTCACACAGAAGTACATCAAGAGGCTGTTTCTATGGAGGATTCTGTAGACTCTATGTAAAAATATGTGGACTAAGCTACTCAATACAAAGAGAAAGAAACATATGATTCTAAATCATTACATTTGGTACTGCTGCATTATCCAGAGTCTGAGAATGCAAATCAAGCTCAGGGTGCCTCTAATTCATGAATGAAAGAAGTTAAAGAACTGTAAAAAATGGTGTCTTAGTTGGAATATAAGTATGTCACTCTGAGAAATTCCTTAGACTTCGAACAATTGATATTTAAAAAGCTAAAGGAGAGTATAGTATCAAGGTAATAAGTTGAAATGTTTAAAGAGGATATGCTAAATGCAGTTGACAAGTTGAAATCTGAAATGGTTATGAAGATAGATTTATCAGATCTAAAATAATTTAGGAAGAAGAAATTCACATCAGTTGCAAATAATACTTCTTGTGGATCAGGTACTTCACCTAATTTAATCAAGATATTTCAAGCTATCATAGCCGCGATGGGAAACATGAATGACAGGTTGCATGATCATCAATGTAAAAGTGCTCCATTTTTAGTGTTGCTAGACAATCAGATTTTTAAAGTGGATCAACTGACATCTAATTAGCCACCAATCCAAACACTGTTAAATCCAATGTCAGAGAAGCTATTGGTGTATATAGAAAAAGAGGAAAGGATGCATGAGTTTTTCAGAGTCAATTTAATCGAGGATATTCATATGACTCAGGAGAATAGAGAGCTCCTAATCAAACATGGAGATGGGATGATGTAGAGAATCATGGAACTGTTCACAGAAATCAAGTCTGTAATCAAGAGAAGATAGAACCTATTGCCTACCCCACCCAAACCTTGATTCCTATGTATATCATTGTCATGTAAAAACTGCAGTTTTTGAATGAAAATTTTCTCCATTGTCTATTTGATTCTTTATATTTGTTTAACTATCATTATTTTGAAATTCCAGTACTCCAGATGTAATTACTGATAAACAGTTAATAATACCATTGACCTACAGTTCAGTGAAACCTTAAATGTGTTCAAATCAATAATTTATCATTGTTTTTTATATCACAAAAGGGGGGAGAAATTTGGATAAACACAACATTTTATTTGAAAAACCTTATTTAAATGATTTCCTGTATATTTAATGTTTTGGATTTATACAGAAAAATATTTTAAGTTAATAGGGGGAAATTTGGTTAAAACTATAAAATTTTATTTTTTAAAGAAAATTATTTTATTTTTATGAAGGGGGAGAAATTTATATTTATTGAAATGATCCTGTTAAAATTAAATATTTTTTTATCCTCTCAATATTATATTACATTATGTAACTAATTTTGAATGTTAATATCATTTAATTAGTATTATTTTTATTTGGTTTTATTGATCATCAAAAAGGGGGATATTGTTGAGCGTTGTTTTGTTTTCAATAGTAAGTAATAATATTATTTAAAGGGGAAGATTATTGAAAATAATACTCCATATTTTTATGATAATTTTGATGCTCACAAATACCCTTAATTATTTTCTAATGATTTTATTTAGTACATTGTAGGAATTTATCATTTTATTTTACTCTTGAAATTACGGGAAATTATTGTTAATGTATTCGTATTTAACGTGTTCTGGAAACACTACTCATGCGCTACTTAGTCGGAATCTACATTAGCGTGTCCTGGAATCACTGTTCATACCCTACGTGTATAAACAAAGAATAAGGATGAAATGTGTGTATATATTCTGAGATAAGAGAAAGGTATTGTTAATCAACCAGTCTTTATCAGCAATGTATGGAAGAAGAACCTTACGTAAGGAAAAAACCATATGTTTGGGTTATCGGCAAAGTATAGAAGAAGAACCTTACGTTAGGAAGGAAACTTACTTTTGGGTTATCAGAAATGTATGGAAGGAGAACCGTACGTAATTATTAAACGTTACGTTTGTTTCTCAAATGTATGGTTCATCAACCTTACATTTGTAAACAACCATACGTTCTTTGAAAATTATGGATCAAGTAAAAGTATGGATCGTTTACCGTACATTTTAAAGATGAAGAAAAGTATGAATGATCAACCCAACGTTTATGATCAACCTTACGTTTCAATAATGTAACATGAACCCTAATTTTATGTTCAACCTTATGTTGTCAACCCTACATTTGGAGGCTAAATCATTAACCTTAGGTTTGGCGTCGAAAAGTATGAAAGGCTATATTTTAATGCAATATTCAGAAAACTTATTGTTAAGTGGATTTCAAGCCGGATTTAATGTCTATTTTAAAATATGGAATTAACTGATTTAAATCCATTTTATCAAAGGTTTAAAGATCGAATTATAATGATCTTTTAATGTCGAGTCTTCAGGGAAGTTACGACTACTCTATAAATTCAAATTTTTTAATATCACGAATCAAAAGGAGACTTTTATGGATCTAAATTTTCCGGGAATTTGATCTTCTTTGTTATATATGATTTCTCTGAAACACCAAGAACAATTGTGTAGTGATCAATCTATTATTAAAAAAGGTGGAAAACAGAGACTGCAAAAATATTTCCATTCTATTGATTTAAGAGGAGGGTCAAAGCTCTATTTATTTGAATAAATGAAGAAGCTCAATAGAAGATTCACTTGTTCTAAATCAAATATCCACTGTGGATCTACTATTGATGATGTTGTGAATTATATCTCTATATCTACTACAACCGGATCGACTCATAACTACTTCAACTTGAAAATCAATATTTCTAGAGATGATGATCCATCTGCTGTCAATTGCATGCTGTTTCAATTGTGAAGAACATATGGAAAGTATTTTCAAAATAGGAAAATATTTTCTTTCTATTCTTGAGTAACCAACTTCTCATACTAAGCTGTGTAGGTTCATGTTTGATCCAGAAGGCTTTGTTTTTCCTTGGATTGTAATGGTGTCAACTGCCTATACTCAGTTCTGAGCCGGGCTGTTGAAATGAGGACAAGATAATGAAAATCACCAAGCTCTTAGAGTTGAGCGTTGGTGGAGTGGACTAAGAGCCTTCTATTCCTAAAACCACTATACATCTATGTTTCCCTGCTTTTACTTATTCCGTTGTATGATCAAATCTGATAAATCATAGAGGACAGAATTCGTTCAATCGAAGTGTTAACGAAAAATCTGAAAGGCACAATTCACCCCCTCTTGTTTATAATCTGTATATTCAAGATCCAACAATATTTACTAATTTATTTATTAAAATATATATAAATGTACAATATAAACATAATTAATGTGAGGCTGTCATATGTTATTTACAAACTAACACTATATTATATACTTTCTATTTTATTTCAATGATATACATTATTTCACAATGAAAATATAATATATTTATATTTCAACATTGATTCAAAAATTATTTAAGCTTTTCTCTAATGTACACCTTATCCATAAAATAATACATAAATTTATTCGTAAAAACAAGTCACATAGACTTCATATTTGGGATACTTTTTCCTCGACCCTGATTCTTGAAGACACATTTGGGAAAAAAATTAAAATTATATTATATGATTTTTTATGATCCACCTATATTAATTCATTTGAAATCACATATGAGATTACTTCCCATAAAAATTCCTTAAATATATAAATGGAATAAAAAATCCAAATTCATTAAATATGGGGTTTAGAGTATAATAATGAATAAATACAAACAAATGAAATACAGTGTCTTAACATAGTGGTAATACATAAAGACTTATCATTTAGTTGGATAAAATTATAGTTTATAGTTGAAATGTTTCGATATATTATGATAGGTATTCATATGAGAGTGTGGATAACATAGGGAAGTGTGAGAATTGCACTTGCCTATGTTATTTTTCAAAAAATTCCCCCTTGTACATAATATAATAACTTAACCATAAAAAAATATAATCCTCAATTAAAAATAATATAAATATATTTTAAATAATAATGCATCTATATATAATTAAATTACCTTATTTATTCGTTTAGTTTACTGTATTTATCCAAAAACAATAATGAAAAAGAATCTAATAATATTAAAATTTAGAGTTGTTAAAACAATTCCACCATTATTTATACAATACCTCAAGGAACTATATGATTATTCCCAACATATCCATAATAATATAAAAGATTAATTTGGATACTATTTTCTTACTCTCATATATAAATACAACATAAAGTTAAAGATAACATATTCCAAATACTGACACAACACATATTCTATTACCTATTAAAATGTTTTTTGTTGATTTCCCCAACCACAATTATTATGAATTTACTCTTCCACATGACTTCACATTTATGGAGATCAATTAGTTTATATCTCCCATCAATTACTTCCATAATATAATTAAAAATCTCCAAAGTTTTCACATCCCTAGTACAACCATTTTTGGACTCTAGTATTATACAGTATGTTCTCTAAATTATTTTTATAAATTCCTCATGTTGAGGTATGCCTAGATCAAATAAAAAATAATATTAACTATTCGATAAACTATTATTTAATGACAAATCACACTAATATACCTACAATCATCTCATTTATTTTTTTATTCCATAAAGTTATCATTTACTAATACCTAAAACCTGAGAAGAAACTCTAAATGCACAATATATGTAATATGACGACACAACTAAGTCCCAATCACATGAAAAATGAATAAACAATGTTAGCTCATAAAGTGGACTGATAATTCTAGAATATTTTTTTCACTAAGATAATTAATTAATTAACATTCTTCATATAGTGGTTCATTGTTTTTAAATTATCTCCTGACTTGAAAACTTATACTAATCATATATATCAATAAATATCATAATTATTTGGTCAATAATACTCTATATGAGTAAAATAATTGTTATAAAACCCATAATATACATAAACCCAATATAATAAACCACAATAATAATATATTTCCAAATAAATAACTCTTATTTAATTTTAAAAAATAAATTTAATACCCATCATTTTAAAATATAACATGACATGCTACATCTATCTCATTAGATAATGGTTCCATGAAATAAAGAAACTTCATTTCAAACACAGTAATGATAATATATATACATATAACACTATATTCATAAGTATAAGTTTTAAGTAATGTTCACCCCACACATTAACATATACAATACCTAACACATTTATGATCCCACACACAAATTCATTATTTTCATTAATTTATATACTCCTTAACAATACAAAATCCTATAACATGTATAACTTTTCCTTTACACTATTCATTCAATTTTAGTGTACATAATCTTTCATAATATACTTACCTTATATAATATCAATCTATTTAATAAAAATTACAAAATCAATAATTTAAATGTACTTTATAGTTTTAATAGAAATAATAAAACATCGACATCTAAAATCTGTAAGATGATTGATATTAGTTTTCTAAGAAATAAAAAAATATCGAATATCAATTTTATTTCAATTTAGCTGAATACTTTCATCCAAATTAATTTTATAAAATTTTAAAATTTAAAATATAAATTTGAAAATAACACCATTTTAATGTAATATATGGTTTAATACATCAGATATATTCCCTTATCCTGATGTTCACTAAATATATTTTATCCAATTACCAATCCCTTTTATGGATATTTCACATCAATTCATGTTTCACTCAATTAATAAAATTTTAAAATCAAATAATAACACATTAAAAAACCTAGAAATGTCACTAGGGGTTCGATTTACTAATATAAAACCCTTATTTTGTCACCTGTTACACCTATTTTTTATAATAAACTTCATTTTAGGTCATAAATGTCTATTTATACCTTTAGAAAGATCTATTAATTGTTTCAAAGGTTGTTAAAAAATTTATCTCTTTTAGAGCTTATATTTTATATCTCATATAACCCAAATATATTATCTAATCAAATATTTTGACAATTTTTAATTATATAAACTATTATAAATAAAACATGGTGTGTGATGTAAACCTATTGAGGTCGTAGAGCATCATTACCTTTCCCTACCTAAGTATATATTATTAGTTTCTAAACACAATAACAAATATACTAATTCGATTAAGAGTGTTATGGGATTACAAGCATAACCGTTGAACACATAAGAGAATTCCATAATTTTAAATCATAAGTTATGGGTACAACTATACTGAAAATACAACAAATTATTCTAAAATTAAAGAAACTATATTATAATGATATGTAATGACACTAATTGATTATGGGATAATCAGAACTAGCATATATTAGTGCTAAAAAACAATGATAAAGGGGGGAAATTAATCAATGCTAGCTAACCGAGCTGGTAAAGGTGACCATTATCAGTAATAAAAAGTGATATAATAAAATGGAACCTTTTGATATCAATTATTCTAGCAATGAAAAACTTGATCCATTATCAATGATTCTCTTAGAATGAATAAAGGAAAAAGTGGACACCATTACTAATATATGAAAATTTATGTATTTCAAGAATGTATTTATATTAAAATAAGTATATATAATGAAATATAATATAAAAATTATATTTATATAAATTAATTATAAATAAAATTTATTATTAAACTTATTTTTATAATTTTGTATATAGAAAATTATCATATTAATATTAATAAACCAAAATGATTATTTGAATATTTATATATATATATTAATATTAAATAAATAAATTATTATATTATGATATACTATGATTTAAAAATTTTACATACATATAAAAATTTATATTTTTATTTAAATATTAAATTCTTATTTAAATTTTTTTATTAAAATTTATATTAAAAAATTTAAAATATACATAAATGTAATTATATTTAGATTTATGCAGGTGGAGGTATGTTGACGTAAGAGTATTTATATAACTTCATGTATGTGTGTGTTGAATATGTATGTATATCTTTTTTTTTGTTATGGTGTGTCTTTTGATTGTATGGGTTTATGTGTATATATATATGTATTAGTGTTTTTTTATGATTGTGCATATATATGTATGTGGATGTGAATATGTATGTATTTTTATTTATGTTGATATGTATGTGAATGTGTATGTAGGATTACATTTACATGTGTAATATGTATGTGTATGTATGTGTATATATGTATATGACATGTGTTTATGTGTATGTTTGTATGTGTATATCCCTGCTCGTGTATGTAATTCGGTGCTTGTGTATGTGTATTTATCTTCATGTTTATGTATTGGAATGAGTATGTGAATGTGTATGTGTATGTGTATGTGTATGAGAATGTGTATCTGTAGGAGTTTGTGTTTGCGTACGTGTATGTGTATGTGTACGTGTATGTGCTTGTGTATGTGTATGTGTATGTGTTTGTGTATGTGTATGTGTTTGTGTTTGTGTTTGTGTATGTGTATGGGTATGTGTATGTGTATGTGTATGTGTATGTGTATGTGTAGGTGTATGTGTATGTGTATGTGTATGTGTATGTGTTTGTGTATGTGTATGTGTATGTGTATGTGTACGTGTATGTGTATGTGTATGTGTATGTGTATGTGTATGTGTATGTGTATGTGTATGTGTATGTGTATGTGTATTTGTATGTGTATGATTATGTGTATTTGTATGTTTATGTGTATGCTGATGTGTATCTGAATGTGGATTTGTATGTGGGTGTGTGTATGTGTACTTGTACGTGTATGTGTACATGTAT
Source organism: Viscum album (assembly GCA_963277665.1). Classification (NCBI taxonomy): domain Eukaryota; kingdom Viridiplantae; phylum Streptophyta; class Magnoliopsida; order Santalales; family Viscaceae; genus Viscum; species Viscum album. Next base: position 958,738,184 of record OY728146.1, read on the forward strand.
GTGTATGTGTATGTGTAGGTGTATGTGTATCTGTATCTATATGTGTATGTGTATGTGTATCTGTATGTGTATGTGTATTTTATGTGTACGTGTAGGTGTATGTGTATGTGTATGTATATGTGTATGTGTATGTGTATGTGTAGGTGTATGTGTATGTGTATGTGAATTTGTATGTGTACTTGTATGTGTATGTGTATGTGTATGTGTATGTGTATGTGTATATGTATGTGTATGTGTCTGTGTATGTGTATGTGTATGTGTATGTGTCGGTGTATGTGTATCTGTATTTGTATGTGTGTAACACCCCAAGATTCCACAGTTCGTTTCCTTTTGAATAATGAAATAGCTTGCGATGTATGGAACTTCAAGTTTCTAACACACCACAACCAAACAAACTAGCCGTTGTGAATAGTAATACCAACTTTTTAAAATTTTATAAATTTTATTTGTCAACATGGACTTCATTTTTGGATTCGGAATATCAAAATTCACTTAGAGTGAATTTTTGGTACTTTTCTAAAAACACTAAATTTTTGATAAATAGTGAAAAATATAAAATTTTTAATTAAAAACATATTTTTTAATCAATATAATTTATTGTGTTAAACTATACATTTTAGTGGTTTAAAAGTATTATTATATCATATTTTTATCATTTAATATAATTTAGGTCCTTGGATGTATTTTCACATTTAAACTAGACATAATCAAGTGACAATCTGTTGAAAGTTATTATTTCATAAAAACACTCTTTTTATTCTAACATTGGGAATTAATTTTAAATTAAATTATTTTGATTCTGTATTTTGAATTTGAAAAAATGGATTCAATATTTGTAATTAGGAGGTGAAATTTTTTTAAATAGCTAACTTTTATTTTTTGACATGATAAATTTTTACTTGAGTAAATATTTTATTTTCCAGGGTTAAAGGGTAAATCTGGTAAATAATGGTAAAAAAATATTATTATAATAATAATAAATTACCCAAAAATGTTTCATATTCCTATTGGTTGATTAATTTTCTACCATGGTTACCTTTGGGTCCATTTGGGTACCCCAAGGATCCACATGAGAGTGATAATGACACGTTATATTAATTAAATTAATTTAAAGACAAAAATGACATAAACACATATCTTTTGGTAAAATAGGTTTTAGAATGTGTTATTTATGTTATCCATTCAATTATAAATATTAATTTGAAATCTAAAATGATTTCCCACATCATGGTATTTTTTTATAATTTTTAGACATCAAATAAATAAAACTATTTATGAAAAAATAATGATTAAGTGTTTACCTAAATAAAGAATGATTCAAATAAATGGGATTATAAAAATTAAATAAATTTACATAACCTGTCAAATTCTTATTTGATGATTTTATATTGAACATGAGACATATTATCGTCAACTTTAATTAGTTATGGACCTTTAGAAACAGAAAATCATTTTATAATAAAATAATATTTTCAAACATTCCTAAAAAGCCTCTCCTCCCCCGTATAAGAAGACCTCATCTCTAACCCATTTCTCACATGAATCAAGCCCCTTGGCTCATCCAACCATTTCCCAATTAATCTCCTTACATACCTCTATTTCTCTTAGAAGCCTTACCTTATTCAGATGGCACTTTAAGGAACACTTTTTATTCAAACCAAAGAGGGTTACCAGATTAAAAGGTAACATCTCCTCAAAAGTTCTTTTCTATTATTTAACTTATCCAACCCCCTAAACACTCCTTATTACATTATTCTATGACAAAAAAATTATCCTTAATATACTAGGTTGTTTTTATGATATGTATTTTAACTACCCAAACAAAAACCTCCATTTAACGGGTGTAGAACATAATGTTTCTGTGGATAGCGAACTACTGCCTCACGAAACGGTGATTTTTCAATCCTCTACTACAACCTCTTATGGTGTCCATTATGACATAACTGTATTTATATATGGTATTTATGGATTTTATTTTATCAATAATCTTCAGTAATTATCTTTTATAGCATACCTTTATTTTTTTCATGATGTATATATACGATAATTTCTTTTGAGGAAGTGCAGACTACTGCCCCCTCAAAATAATATGACTCATTCATACCATACATGGAACATATAATGGATGGTGATAATGAACATAAGTAACATATATAAAATATTATATTATACTATAATAGTAATAAACCTATGTATCATTTGGGGTCCATTCCTGTTCAAAAAAAGTAATGATGTTGATGTAGCGTTCGTGCGTACATATGGAATGTCTTCTCCCTGAACATGATAAGATTCATTCCCCATCATTACCATTCAAGAATAATTTTCATATTATAATTAAAAATAATATTTTAGAACATTATATCATTCTCAATAATAATCAAATACATCCTATCTATAACAAACAAGACTTACATAACAAAACATATATAGGAAAGTGAATCATTCAACACTTGAAACAATGCGACTACTAAAAATATTATTAATAATGAAATATTAGAAGATCTTATATTATTTCATAATTATGTATGTGGTTATAATTAAATTTAATAACAATGATTTAACTGTTATACAGTAATTTAACATACCATCGACGATCGAAAATTACAAGGTAATATTTTATTTTGGAAATCTCATTATTATCCGAGGTTGTTTTTATGTAACTGTCTACTGGGACCTCTTTATCATCCAGATTCCTGTTTCATAAAAATGTATTTCAAAAAAAATTTACATTTTAATAGACTATGGTTTAATGTTTTTATAACCTTCTTTGAATTTTTATAAAATGGTTTGAAATTAATCCTACCATCGTTTTCCAAACAATGTACTTTATGAAATTTTCGACAAATTATGTTAAGAATGTTTTTTTCACTTATATGGGGGCTGCAGTTATTCTCTTCCATTATAAAACCTTTTATGCTTCCCATAAAACTTATAAAAATATATTCAAAATAATTTTTCCTTTAATAATTACATGACTTCTAATTTATTTCCAAATAGAAAGATATATTTATCTCAAATAGTTTTTATTTCGTCTATGTCAACATCCTTTAATAGATTTTATACTTGTTTGATGTTGATTTATTATAAGTAAGACATTCCATGTTGTATTGACGGTTTTGTGATATGTTTGATTGTGGAAGTGTTATTTTTATACCATTCTTTTTTTGGTTAATGTATTATCATTTATTATGCTACTTTTAATACAAATTATTATGTTATGTTTCAACCTTTCCATGTGATGAATGCATTAGACTATAATGTTAAGGGTGGATCCCGCTATAACTCCGCAATTCATTGGTATTTATCATGATAAAAATTGGTTTCATGGCAGAAGGCCTTTAAAAAATCATATTTGTAGTCTTGGAATGAAGCTTTTACTATGTGGTTATGTTGTCTGATATTATTCATTCCATTATTATGAAATTATCTATTGATATTACAAGTGATTATTTAACTAGTGGATAATCGATATGAATAATTAAATAAAATTATTTGATTTATATTTAAAAATATTTTTCGGAATATTATGATTAAAGGGATTTTGTTTTAGTTTTATACATTGACTTAAATGTTTTTTGTTTATTTATGAATGTTTCCGCTATACGGTTATCCTTACTGAGCATATGTGCTCACCCATTTCTATGTATTATATTTCCAAGGATGTGAAGAAATATTTTATTTTAGACCTACAAGGATTGGATAAGGGATATGATTGTGGTAAAGAGAGAAAAAATGTTGTTGTTTTAATTTAATGATGTAATGTAAAACTTATGAATGTATCTAGTACTTCCAAGGAAACTAAACTGATCAATATTTCATGATTTGATCCCTTTCAATCATTCAAATGTTAAGTAATAATTCACCAACCCTGCATAACTTGGGTCAGGGACTTATTGTTGGTATTAGAGGATGTTTAGTACAAACATTGGAATCTATATTTCGATAAACTCTGTTTAGAGTAAAATACACTCTGATTTTCTTTGAGGATTTGTATAGAACAACTTCCTAGAATTTTGGTAATGTGCAGATTTTGTGTATTTTCCTTGAAATATCACCATGTCTGGTTATGTTTATTTAGAGGTAGCTCTGGAAGAGATGTACCTTGGAGAGAAAACTCTGACATGGTGTTTTAGGCTTGACCTCGTGTATCGTGGTACACGACAATGGGCCTTGATGAACTATTAGTTACGATGCTCCCAAGAGATATGTATAGGACAATTCAAAATTTCGATAACAACCATTATGATAGATTTATATGTATATAACTTCTCAAAGAATTTTTTTTTCTAAATATGGATTATAACTATAAATAGTTAAATTTATTCTATATGTTTTACATGTTTTGAATTATATATTATGATTCATAAATTAATTTAGTGTAGGCTATTGCTTAGAAATGGTGTATAGTTGAAGGAATTTGAAATATATCAACACACATAATCCTTGTAGGGATTTCCCTCCTACTCAAGATAATTATAGTAGAGAAGGTTATGCAACTAGAGATGATCAGCTTATCACCATATTGGGACAACTCACTCAGGTTATGAATAATAACATTACCCATATGGAGCACCCATATCCACAAAGCGGAGGATCAATGATAAGCCAATTAACGAGGAAACCACCACCAACAGTCAATGCGACTAAAAATCCATTTGTAGCTGAGAAATGTAAAATTTTCTTGGAGAAAGTATTTTATGCTTTGGTAGTAGCGAAAATGAAAAATTCATCATGTAATTTTATCAGCACACGTGTCACAACTCGTCCTCAGGACCCATGTCGTGACTACCTCAAGCTCGCCTTCCATATGCCAGGGGCTGGAAACTAGCACCAAAGGTGTAACACCCGATAAAAAGGGAATGCATTGCCTTAATTAAATGAACAAACACCACAGAGTAAGCCAGCATAAGTAAAAACTAAGTAAAACAGTGTACAAAAGTAAGTGTGGAAAAGTAAGTGGGCCAGAATACAAACCCAAACTGGAAGGTAATGTACAACTCGATAAAAAGTACAGCAACTGAAAAGTAAAGTAGCAACGTTGAGCTGTCCACCAAAAATCCCACATGAAGGGTGGGTACAGATAGTCTCCTCAGCTCCTTGGGTCCAACCGTGCGCTATGTGTATGTCCCGCCCAGTGGTGCACCACCATGTACCATCTTTCTCAACAAGCCTCAACCGCGATCAGTGCTATCTGTCGTCTTCATCCAACACAACGTAGTGTGGGCATAGCCCGTGCAGGGGTGAGTATACGCTACTCAGTAGGGACCCCAAGACCCTAAAGGTCTCACAGAATCTACAAAGGATAATCCAAAAAGGAAAGATACAATCATGAAGTAACAACTAACAGTACTTAGGTATATGCCCATACACATACCTAAGTCCCCAATTCCAGTTTAGCTCCAACATCTGAGCCCAAGTTTGACCTAGTCCACATAGGATAGCACATCAAACCCACATAGGATCACACAACCCAATCCACATAGGAAAGAAAGTCAATCATATCGATGATATTGATTGAATAGTCAAGAATAAGCTCAGACAGGTATACATCATTTGTAAAGCAAAAGGAGATGATAATATGTAGTTACTGATTCATATAGCTAGGACCCTCGTAGGATACTAGACCAGCTAAGCGGTCGGACCCACGTAGGATACTACAAAATATGTCAATACTGTCAGACCCACATAGGATACAAGTACTGTACTCGTCACCTCCGAACCCATAGAGGATTCCAGTAAGGATTTCCTCGTCGTCGAACCCATGGAGGATTCGAGTATGAAAGTCTTCACCATCGAACCAAAGAAGGATTTCAGTAAGGTTTTCATCATCGTCGAACCCACAGAGGATTCCAGTATTAAATTCATCACAGTCGAACCCATAGAGGATTTAAGTATGGTTGTCATCGTTGTTGAACCCATAGAGGATGACAGTACGAAAGTCTTCACCGTCGAAACCATGGAGGATTCCTGTATGGCTGTCATCGTCATCGAACCCACGGAGGATTCTTGTGCGAAAGTCTTCAACGTCGAACCCACGAAGGATTCCAGTACGGTTGTCATCGTCGTCGAACCCACAGAGGATTTCAGTTCTAAAGTCTTCATCATTGAACCCACGGAGGATTCCAGTATGGTTTTCATCGTCGTCGAACCCATAGAGGATTCTAGTACAAAAGTCTTCACCATCGAACCCACGAAGGATTCCAATACGGTTATCATCATCGTCGCAGCCAGCTCTAGGATTCTCGCACACAGTATTCTCATTTCTAGGAGGGTCCACTCCACAGGCCAAGGGGTTGATACATCAACTGACATGTATTCCCGATTTGATGTATCCCAATGTTCCGCCTCATCGATAGGAACTCAACGTGACAGATGACGCTTCAATAAGACACCCGATCTGAGAGTAAATGGTTATTTTGTTCCAGGGGCCATGTTGGTTTTTATGTCAAAACAAAACCAAACATAATCCAACTACATCTAAAACTCGAGAAAAGTATGAAAAAAGGTTTGTCTCACTATGTGGAATCCAACAAAGTCTACGACACATCAATCGGACGTCCGGAGCTCAAGTTATAAGTGTTTCCGCTCCGATGGCCCACTTGGTTTCGTGTTCGAACCAACCCGGCCATACCCAATATTCTACAAAAACATTAGTGTAATATACATAAATTACCATCTCGATCTAAGTATTTCATCTCAACTGACGGTGTGTCAATCAGAGGTCTTTAGCCCATGTTACAGGTGTTTTAACAAACCTATCCATTTTTATGCTGTTTGGGGCCCAGACCGACCCATCCCAAGACCCCCTGGGTCAGCCCGAACCAGGTCGACCTAACTCGGGTCCGGGTCCGGCCCCCTAGGGTATGGCCCAGCTCGGCTGGGACAGTCCTGCCCAGCCAGCGGGGCACGCGTGGCCGGTCAGTTCGGCCGTTTCGGCCGAGCGGGAAACAGGGGGGAGGCGCTGCCCCCCCCTTTCATTGAAGTGTCATATCATTAATGTCACTCCCTCCCCGAAAACACACAATGGAAATTCCATTCCGGTCCGCCGATGCTCAGCCACGGCTGTTTCCTCCGGTGGCGTGCTGCCGTGCCGGAGTGGCACACCATGGCCGCTCTCCGTGGACCACCGGACTCGCACCAGTGGTCAGTTTCGGCCGCCGTCTGCATCTAAGGTCATTTCGGGACCTGAAATTTAATGTGGAGTCTTCAAATCACCTCCACGGCAGGTTCCGTCATCGCCCGTCGATCCGCACATCAATAAACAATCTGCGGAGGGTTGTCGGGCCGTGTTTGTTCGGCCCGCACCCTCCGCGTTAGGTGTTTCCAAATGGAAGTCATTAAAACACATGCTTTGAGTTTCAACGTGGGTATAATTTATTCAAGAATAGATTATACTAACTTTATACCATTAAACGCTTTATCATGTGAGATTAACTCTCTCAAAGAGTATTAAACAAAATTCCACTACATTTTTCCCGCAAACATAATCTTTCACGAATCAACTTAATATTGTTTTGATCCACGCTCTTTGGTTTAGAAGGAAATAAAAAATGTTTTATTAATATTCACAAAATAATCCCCTACCTTGAAGAAGTCGTCGAACGAGGATCGTCTCGGGAAAAGGACGTCGCAGAAGATGGCATCACGGAAGATGATGATGCGGAAGACGACATTGTATACGTCGTCAGTGCATGCCCGATAAAGGATGTGGTGCGTTGTCATTCTCCAAAGAAAGTGTCTCTCACCGGCTGTAGAGAGAAGAGGAGACGACACATCGATTCCCTCGTGGTGTCGGAGTTCTTCATCATAAACTAGAAGTTCTTCGTGTTCTTTGACGAGGAAGAAGATGTTCTTCAGAGCACAAGGGTTCTCTCCTTGCATCCGCATAACGAATCAACCCCCAATAAAATAAGAAATTTTCTTATATTATTCCCACTCAAGAATTCCATTATTAAATTTGAAATTTAAAAAGATCTCATTCAATTAATTAAATTAATTGAAGAGCCTTTAACAGTCCATTAAATTTGGAGAGTTGACTTGTCAATTAAAAAATGGGGGTGCGGGGGTGTTACACAATGAAATGCATGAGGGAGATTTTAAGGAATCTGAAGGGGTGGGGCTTGTGTGGGTCCCACCTCACTATTATCCTACCAAATGGATTTAGGATGTAGTGGGCCCCACTCCAACATCCATGCATAGGTTAAAACTACTTAGAATAGAAAATAAAAATTGTTGCACAAATTTTTATTTCATTCCTTAATAAACCCATTTTTTAATAACCTCCCTCGAGTAAATGGAACTCTAGAAAAGGTGTTTCTAAGAAATTATCGGCGCTGTGATTTCATCAGTGCCTTAGGATTTCTATTTCGAGCACCGGTTCAAATGTTAGAAAACCCCGCTCGTTTGTTCACTGAACGTACCTGAGAAAAACATCAGAAAATGATTCAGGGCACACTGGGCCTCAGAATTAGGTTTCGTTAGAAACTGCGTACTCGTAAAATACCAATGAAAATTAAGAAATAAAATTTCCTTTGAAATTTAAGGGTCTTTACATTACTCCCACATCAGTGCTTTACGTCCCCGTAATGATACATCACAAACTAGGGAAACAAATGAGGGTACTGAGCACGAATCTGAGCTTCCTGCTCCCAAGTGCTCTTTTAGAGTTTCTCGTGCTGCCATCTGATGCGCACAAGAGGAATAGACCACCCACATAGGACTTGTTCCTATCGATACTAGATCTCCACCGGGGCCTCCGCAAAAGATGCCCCATCGTCAATGTCCAACTCCCCATGGTCGATGATATGTGTTGGGTGGTGCATGTATCTCCTCAGTTGAGATACGTGGAAAATTTCGTGCACCTAGTCCAACTGAGGTGGATGGGTCAAGCGGTAAAGCACCTCGCCTACCCTGTTGAGGACCTAGAAGGGTCTGATGAAGTGCGTAGATAGCTTGTCACCCTGGAAAAAACTCCGTAATCCATGTCGAGGTGAGACCCGTAGGAAAATGTGTTCGCCATCCTTGAACTCTAGTGGTCTTCATCTCTGGTAAGAATAAGAATTTTGTCGGCTCTGAGCTGTCCTCATCTGCTATTGGAGGACCTGTACCTTCTCTGGTCCTACAAGAGCTGCTATGATTTCTTCTTTGCTGATAAAAAAAATCCGGTCTCATCCCCAGGATGAACCACGCTCTTTGCCTAATACGGTCAATCCCGGCATGGATGATACTAATACATACGAAGGATGACATCGTAAGTCCTCGATGGTACTACCAAGAGATCCAACCATTACTCTCGACTCCAAGGGTTGAGTCACACTATAAGCATTAGTGTGTGGTCAATGGGTTTCCTACAGTAGGTATCTCAAAAATTGAGGGTCAAGTCAACGGTTTTTAAACCAGATCCTCATTGTAAAAACATAAAGAGAGAACTGGAAAGTAAACACCATAGTGAAAGGTGACTTTTATTACTGCAGCTCAAGGTACAAAGACACATTACATCAACAAGCTAGAAGCAACATGAAAAAAAGTCCCCATGTCTTGTGCTAGTCCCGCTCCTTTCCATCTGCTCCTGGAGATTCATTGTCGTAAGCCTCACCTGCCTGTAGCTGAGCTCTCCCATGTCCACCCATTCCCTGTGGTCGGGGTGGTCTTCCAGGTGGTAGTGGTGTCAACACCTCGAAGCGTCGTCCACCTCTAGCTGCATGGACAACTCCTCTACCTCGTCTGCCTACTCCCTGCGGATAGCCATGATGGAAACTTTGATTGGGAGGTCCCTCTACTGCCTGCTTCTCATCAGCAGGACAAGTCGTGCAGTATTGAGCCATGTAACCCTACCCACCGCATGCGTAGAACTGCCTGCTCCTCGTGTAGATGGCCCTCTTTCGTGTGCCTCGCACAACCAAATCTGCATCCTATGATTGCTTGTCTGATGGTCTGGCCCGTTTGGACCTCAGCATTATCTGTCTTCTGCCAGCTACAGAAGACTTCTCTATGGGTCATCATGCGGAGGGTCCCGCTGCTTGTGACTGCTCGGCGAGAAAACACTCCACTAGAAGGGCTCTCTCCAGTACCCTACCTACGTCTAAATATTGTGGGAGATCATAGAAGCCCTAATCTCATTCTTATGTCCCTGCTCGAAGGTCCGGGACTGGAAGAATGGGTCTCATACCATATATGTGGAGTTGCGCGAGAGATCAGTAAACCTCGCCGAGTACTGGGCCACGGTCATGCTACCCTGCAACAGCTGAAGTAACTCTTGAATGCACACCACATGGAGGGTGGATGGGACTAAATCCAAGAATAAGAGGCTCTAAAAGTCTCTCCAAATGATTGATTCCTCGTCGTGCACCTGGAACATCAGGCTCCACCATCTGCCTGCTACCGTGTGCAGGAGACTCGCTGCAAGGATTACCATGTGGTCAGCAGGTGTCCCCACTAACCTGAAAACTCGAACATTAGCCTCCATCCAATCCTTGACTGTCTGAGGGCCCATCTCCCCATAGAACCTTGGTGGTCTCTGACCCTAGAACTCATGCAGTTCAGTAAGGCGACATTCACTCTCAGCGGCTGAGGCTGGTGGAATCGGTGGCACGGTGGGTAGAGGTACCACGGGTGCCTCCGCTGAAAAAGGGTCTAGCACCGAGGCCTCGTCACTCGGTGAGATGTCATCTCTCACAAAGCTCGAAACCCTAACTAGTTGCCATCGTGGGGTCATCCTGAAAAGAAACATGTGTGCCACTGTCCAAACAGTATACCTAGTGAGCCAAAACCATGTAATCACAATGAAAACTTTTGAAACACACATGCAATAAATGTTTTCGTGCACGGAGTGAGAAATCAGAAATCAGGGTCCTGGTGCACGGATATGTCGACAGCCACACCAACACTGGAATCCCTATACTTATAACCACAGTCAATACCCTTAACACTATTGCTTCACATAGAAGGAATATCAGAGTCCTATGTTCTGATGTAGAACCGAACTCCTCTGATACCAATTTGTCACAACCGGTTCTCGGGACTTATGCCTTGACTACCCCAATCCAGCCTTCCATAGGCCAGAGGCTGGTGAATGGCACCAAAGGCGTAACTCAGGATAAAAAGGGAAGGAATTGCCTTAATTAAGTAAAAGAACACCATAGAGTAAGCCAACAGAAGTAAAAACAAAGTAAATCTGGGTACAGAAGTAAGTGAGAAAAAGTAAGTGGGCCAGAATACCATCCCAAACTGGAATGTAAAGTACAACTTGAAAGAAAGTACAACAACTGAAAAGTAAAACATCACCGTCGAGCCGTCCACAAGAAATCCCACCAGATGGGTGGGTACAGATAGACTCCTCAGCTCCTCGGGTGCAACCGTTTGGTCCGTGTACGTCTCGCCCAGTGGTCAACCTCCAGGTATAGTCTTGCTCCACAAGCCTCAACCACGATCCGCGCTGTCCGTCTCCTGCATCCAACACAACATAGTGTGGGAATAGCCCGTGCATGGGTGAGTATACGCTACTCAGTAAGGTCCACGTGACCCCAATGGTCTCCCAGAATCCACAAAGGATAATCCACAAAGTAAGGATACAATCACGAAGTAACAACCAACACTACATAGGTATATTCCCATACATATACCTAAGTCACCAATTCTAGTTTGGCTCAAACATCCAAGCCCATGTTCGATCTAGTCCACAAAAGATTGCACAACCAACCCACACATGATAACACAACCCAATCCACATTGGAAAGCAAGTCAATCATATCAATGATATTGATTGAATAGTCAAGAATCAGCTCACATAGGTATACATAATTTGTAAAGAAAAATGAGATGATCAGAAGTAGTTACTGAGTCATCTAGCCGGGACCCACGTAGGATACTAGCCCAGCTATGCTGTAAAACCCACATAGGATACGACAATAGAGGTCAATACTATCGGACCCATGTAGGATACAGGTACTGTAGTCGGCACCACCAAACCCGAGGAGGATTCCAGTACGGTTTTCATCATCATCGATCCCATGGAGGATTCCAATATGATAGTCTTCACCATCGAACCCATGGATTTTTCCAGTACGAAAGTCTTCAACATCGAACCCACAGAGGATTTCAGTACGGTTGTCATCATTGTCAAAACCATGGAGGTTTAAAGTACAAAAGTATTCACCATCGAACCCACTTAGGATTTTAGTACGGTTGTCATCGTCATCAAAACCACAGAGGATTCCAGTACGAAATACTTCACCGTAAAACCCATGGAGGATTCCAGTACGGTTTTCATCGTCGTCGAACCCAAGGAGGATTCAAGTACGAAAGTCTTCACCGTCGAACCCACGGAGGATTCTAGTATGGTTGTCATCATCATCGAACCCATGGAGGATTTCAGTACAAAAAGTATTCATCGTCAAACCCATGGAGGATTCCAGTATAGTTTTCATCTTCGTCGAACCCACAGATGATTCCAGTATGAAAGTCTTCACCGTCGAACCCATAGAGGATTCCAATACGGTTTTCATCGTCATCGCAACCAACTCTAGGATTCCAACACACAGAATGATCGTTTTCAGGAGGGCACGCTCCATGAGACAAGGTGTCGATAAATCAACTGATATGTAGTCCGGTGTTGATGTATACCAAATTTACACCTTGTCGATAGAAACTCAATGTGACTTACGTCGTGTCAATCGGACGCCTGGTCTGAGAGTTAATGGGGTTTTCGTTCTAGGCACCCAGTTGGTTTTTAAGTCAAAACCAACCTGACCGTACTCCAACTGCATCTAAACCTCGAGTGGAGTAATATGAAAGGTCCATCTCACTAAGAGGAATCCAAAAAAGTCGACGAAAAGTCAATCGGATGTCCGAAATTCAAGTTATATGTGTTTCCCCTCTGAGGGCCCGGTTGGTTTTGTGTTCGAACCAACTCGGCCATACCCATAGTTATCCAAAACCCTGAGTGTAGTAAACCTAAATGACCATCTCGATCCAAGGATTGCATCTCAACTAATGGTGCATCGATCGGAGGTCTGTATTCCATGTTACGGGAGTTTTAACGAACCTGTCCGTTTTTAGGGGGTTTGGGGCCCGAACCGACCCGGTCCAAGACCCCCTGGGTCTGCGCGAACCAGGTCAACCCGACCCGGGTCTGGCCCACTAGGTCGCATCCTAGCCCAGCTGGCACGGCCTGGCCTAGCCGGCACCGGTGGCCCGGCCCAGCCTGGGTGGCCCGACCCAGTGCAGTCGGTCCGGTGTAGGCAAGCGCGGCCCGCATGGCCGGTCAACTCGGCTGTTTCGGCCGAGCGGGAAATTGGGGGGGGGGGGGGGGTGCTACCACACCCCACCCCTTTGATTGAAGCTGAGAAACATTAATTTCACGCCATCCCACAAAACCCGGAACGGTAAAGCCATTCCGGTCCGGCGCGGCTCAGCCACTGCGGTCTCCTCCGGCGGTGCGCCGCCACCGCCGTCGCACTCTGCGGACCACTGGACTCGCACCGGTGGTCCGTTTCACCTCTGTCTACATATAAGGTCATTTAGGGACCCAAACATCACTATGGAGTCTTCGAATAGCCTCGGCGTCCCGTTCCGTCATCGCCCATCGATCCGTACATGAATAAACAATCTGCGGAGGGTTGTCGGGCCGTGTTTGTTCGGCCCGCCCCCTCCGCGTTAGGTGTTTCCAAATGGCAGTCATTAAAACACATGCTTTTAGTATCGATGTGTATATAATTTATTCAAGAATAGATTATACTATCTTCATACCATTAAATGTTTATCATGTGGGATTAAATCACTCAAAGAGTATTAAACAAAATCCTCATACGTTTTTACCGCAAACATAATCTTTCACTAATAAAATTAATATTGTGTTGATCCATGCTCTTTGTTTCAGAATGAAATAAACATGGGTTTATTAATATTCGCAAAATAATCCCCTACCTTTAAGAAGTCGTTTAACGAGGATCGTCGAGGGAAAAAGACATCGCAGAAGACGGCGTCACGTAAGACGGTGTCGCAGAAGACAGCATCACAGAAGACATTGTCGTTTACGTCATCGGTGCACGCCCGATGAAGTATGAAGTGTTTCATCATTATAAAAATAAGGCATCTCTCACCAGCTGCGGAGAGAAGAGTAGACGTCACGAAGATTCCCTCACGGTGTTGGAGTTCATCGTCTAAAACTCGGTGTTCTTCGTGTTCTTCGACGAGGAAGAAGATGTTCTTTAGAGCGCAAGGGTTCTCTCCTTGCTTCCGCACAACGAATAAAACCCCAATAAAATAATACATTGTCTTATTTTATTCACACTCATTCATTCCATTATTAAATTTGAAATTTAAAAATATCCCATTCAATTTATTAAATTAATTGAAGATCCTTTAACAGTCTATTAAATTTGGAGAGTTGACTTGTCAATTAAAAAAAGGGGGTGCAGGTGTGTTACACAATTAAATGCACGAGGGAGGTTTTAAGGAATTTTAAGGGGTGGGGATCATGTGGGCCCCACCTCAATATTATCCTACAAAATAGAGTTAGGATGTAGTGGGACCCACTCCAACATCCATGCATATGTTATAACTACATATAATAGAAAATAAATATTGTTGCACAATTTTTTTTTCATTCCTTTGTTAACCCATTTTTTAATAACCTCACCTGAGTAAACGCAACTCCAAATAAGGTGTTCCTAATCAATTACCAGCACTGTGGTTTCATCAGTGCCTTTGGATTTCGATTCCAAGAATCGATTCAAAAGTTAGAAAACCCACTCGTTCGTTCACTGAACGTACCCGAGAAAAACATCGGAAAATGATTCCGGGCACACCGGGCCTCAGAATCAGGTTCCGTCAGAAACTGTGTACTCATAATATACCAATGAAAATTAATGGAAGAAATTTCCTTGGAAATTTACAGGTATTTACAACATGTGAGATGCAGATCAATGGTGGTCATTTTTTCAAAACACAAAGTAGGATGTATAAGTAAAGAATCTGTAATATATGGAGTATAATGTGATTTTAATAAAACAAATTCATTCCTTGTGACCATCGAGTATATATAGAAAGTCAATTTATGAGTCTGAGGAAAAAAGAGGATGGAAATGTCGCAAAGTATGAGGCTTTCATTACAAGGTTATCAATGCATGATACAGATTATATACATAACCCAAGGAGTAAGATAGATCTTTTATTTGATAGCATAAAACCATTTATCCATCAATAATTAGTCTCACAATAATTCTCATCATATGAAGATATTATCTCATGTGCTATCAAGAGAGAAAATGAATTCTCTAAGTCATACGACTTTAAAGAAAAGCATTAAATAGTCATTTGTTAAACACTCTGTAAATGGAAATAATGGTAAGATTGGAAATGTTGAATATCCATCCTTTCGTAAATAAGGGATGAAACACCATGGAAAATTATTGAAGGTAATTGGATCCTGTTACAAGTGTTTTAAAAAAATTGATGATGCTCATGATTACAAGGGATAGAAATAGGTTGCCAACATCGAATGATACAATTGTAATGAAATGACGCATTACACAAAGGAATGCCCTAAGAGCCAAGTAATCTTACCTAAGGGAAGCCAAGGGAGGGATTCAAACCCCATGAAATCACTAATATTGAAGATGAAGCTCTGAAAGATGTGGGAGAGGTTAATTTAATGGTTTCCTCATGCTTAGCCAAATATTTATTTTATTCTCAGTCATCGCATAGTTTCTTATCTTCCCAGTTTAGTAAGAAAATTAGATATTTCAAGTTTGATTTAACAAAGGAGTTTCTTCTCAAAACTCCTATGGAAAGTATCTTTGCAACAAATATTTGTAAATTAGTCCCCATTAGAACATATTAATATTATTTATTCACTGATCTCATCATCATACACATGATTTAATTTGAAATAGTCTTTTGTGTGGATTTGATTTCAGATCATGATGCAAAAAATTATAGTAAGAAGAACGAGGTTAGAATTTTTGATGATGATAAGGAATACCGTATATTTAGAGAAGAAACATCACCATGTGAATATTAACTAGATCCACTCATATCATCTCTACTCAATTCAATTATTGGGATGGAAGGGAGTAAAATAAATATGGGTGAGGAAAGAAATGTTCAAATAATGGATGTAAATACTGTACAAGAGTATCTTGATGTAATTATAGAGGATTTACCTGGAAATCCTCAAGAATAATGATTTGTGTTTTCCACGGATTTAATTCATAGTTCATGGTCAACATCAAATACAACTTATAAAATTCCCATTGTGGAATTAGTGGAGCTAAAGAAAAAACTGATGGAGTTGTGTAATAAAGGATTTATTTTCCATAGTGTTCTTCCACGGGGATCCCCTATTGTTTTGGTTAAGAATAAGTTTTGATCTATCAGTTTTTTCATTTACTACAAGGTCATCAATGTTATAACAATAAAGAACAAGTATCCCCAACCTCACATTGATTATTTAATTGATCAACTTCATGGAGCTCAATATTTTTCAAAGACTGGCCATTGATTTGGATATCATCAATTGTGTGTGGATAAGTAAGACATTCTAAAAACAACATTATGAACTAGGTATAGGCATTACGAGTTCACATTAATGCCATTGGGACTGAATAATGCACCCTCTGTCAACAGGGATCGAATGAACAGAGTTTTCAAGTAACATCTTGATGAATTTGTAGTTATATTTATTGATAATATATTTCTATACTACAAAAGCTAAAAATATCATGAAAATCACTTGTGTACTATTCTAAAGACTCTAAGAAAAAATGAATTATATGGGATGTTAAGCAACTGTGAATTTTTCTTCAGGAGATTTCATTTCTTGTCATTAATGTCTCAATCGATGGAATTTATGTTGATCCTTCAAAGACCAATAAAATCCATGAATTGATAGCACTTCCAATTATAATCGAGTTACACAGTTTTTTTAGCAGGTTATTGTCCATGTTTCATCCAAAAATTATCCTGATTGGCTAGCCCATTAACCAAGAACACATGTAAACGGATTAAATTTGTTTAGAAAAAAGAGTGTGAAAAATTCTTTGATGAACTAAAGAGAATATAAATCAATTATCCAATATTTAAACTACCATCAAGGAATTAAGGGCTTGTTATTTATAGTTATTAATTAATGAATGGACATGGTTATTTCATTATAGATAATGATAGGGTTTTTGTCTTTGCATCATGATAGCTAAAAATTAATTAAAAAAACCATCCCACTCATGATCATGAGTATGTAGTTGTAATAATTTCAATGAAGATATGGGGACACTATCTCTATGGTAAAATTGTGTGATTTATACTGATCAAAAGTGGTTTAAGTATATTTTCTCACAAAAATAACACAACATGAGGCAAATGAAATGGATCGAACTACTCTAGAATTACGAATGCACCATACACTACTCCGAGGGGAAGGCATATAAGGTGGTATATGCTTCATGCCAAAATGATCATGGAGTTTTATACAAGATGAGTGTTGAAAGGGATCCTATATTCATGGATCTATTAAATGTGGATATGGGAATAATCATGGAATGTGAAACATCAATAATTTTTTAAAGGGATTCAAAACCTTCTTTACTAGAAAGAATAAAATGTTCTCAAACTAATGATAAGGAGTTTCAAAAGAAAAATAATGCTGTGAATTATGAGAGATTTATCTAATTCGTATATGATGATTTGATATTGATTTTTGGGAAGATTCTTTCTATTCCTGGCATACCTGATCTAAAAACAGAATTGTTGGATGATGCTCATATCTCTAATTTCTCTATACACCATGGTAGCACAATGATGTATAGGGATTTTAAGGAACAATTCTTGTGGAAAATATGAAGTGAGAGATTTCTGATTATGTTTCAATATGTATGGTTTGTCAACAAGTGAAATATGGAAGACAACATCAAAGAGGAGTCATGAAACCTCTTCCCATTCCTAAGTGGAAATTGGATGATATTACCATGTAATTTTTCATGGGTCTACCAAAGACTCCTTGAAGGAATGATACAATATTTTTCATTGTTGATCATCTTACCAAGTTAGCTCATTTTTGTGCTATAAGAGAAGATTATCCACTTGAACATCTGAAAAGACTATATATTAATGAATTTTTACGGGGTCATGTTGTACCACTATCGATTGTTTCTGATTGTGATCTACATTTTTTTTATGATTCTGTGAATGTGTTTAGAAGGCCTTGGATACTCAACTTCATTTGAACACTTCCTACCAACCTCAAACTGATGGACAATCAGAATAGAATTTTTAACCAGTAGAAGAAATGTTGAGATTTTGCTAACTAGACATTCAAGGCATGTGGTATAAATATTTACCAATGGTAAAATTTAACTCTAACAATAGTTTTAATTCATGTATTCAAATGGAACCATATAGAGTGTTATATATAAAGAGTTGTCTCACACTAACATGTTGGGAAGATTTTGGTGAATGAAAACTAAAAGGCCTAGACCTTATTGAGGAAACAATGGAAACAATGAAGGTTATCAGAACCCACATAAAATCAACTCAATGTTGGCAAAGGATCTATGACGATAACCGAAGAAAATATTTGGAATTTCATGTAGGATATCATCTTTTCATTAAGGTATCTTCATGTAAGGGTGTTATAATATTTGGTAAGAGAGGAAAATTAACTCCTAGGTAAATAGGACCTTTTGAAATTCTAGAATGAATTAGAGTTATAGGTTATCATTGGTCAATGCCACCAAGTATCTCCAATGTTCATGAGGTGTTCCCCATATCACTACTGAGAAAATATATGAATATCCAAAAAATGTACTCACCTATGAAGAAATAGAAATGGTACATGATCTGTCTTTTTACGAAGAGCCTATCGGAATTATTGATTCCAGAGAACAAGTGTTGAGAAAACGGACGACTCGTCTGATGAATGTTCTATGGAGAAATCATAAGATGGAAGATGCAACATGGGAACCCAAGGAACATATGATGAAAAACCACTCTGATATTTTTATGTAGTAGAAATCTAGAAATTTTGAATATTATATTATTTTAAGTAGGGAAGAATGTAACACCCCAATATTCCTTGGTATGTTTCCCTTTAAATAATGTAATAGCTTGCATTGTACGCAACTTCTAAATCCTAACACACTGCGACCAATCTAACAAGAACTTATGAATAGTGAAAACCACTTTCTTGAAATTTTATAAATTTTATTTTTCAAAATGAACATGATTTTTGGATTTGGAATATCGAAATTATCTTAGAGTGAATTTTTGGTACTTTTCTGAAAACGTTCATTTGAAGATGAATAGAGAAAATACTAATTATTAATTAAAAACAACTTTTTAAATCTAAATTATTTATAGTGTTAAATTACATATTTTAGTGGTTATAAAGTACCATTAGATTACACTTCTATCATTTAATATAATTTATGTAATCAGATATAATTTCACATTTATACTGGACATAACCCAGTGTTAATCTTTTGATAATTATAATTTCTTAAAAACACAATTTTTTTTGACAACGTGAATTAATTTTAAATTAATTTCTTCCACTTCTATGTTTATATTTTGGAAAAATGGATTCCATATTTGGAATTATGAGGTTCAAATTGTTTAAATATGTAACTCTTATTTTTAGACATTACGAATATTATTTCAGTAAAAAATTTATTTACCATGGTTAAAGGGTAAAAATGGTAAATAAGGGTAAACAAATATTGATATTATAAAATTAAATTATGCCCACATGTGTCCTATTCCCAATGGTTGATACATGTTCTACTATTGGCATCCTTAGGTCAATTTTAGGACCCCATGGAGACACTTTAGAGTGATAATGACACATTATATTAATTTATTTAATGTGAGGACAAAAATGATATAAACACATATCTTTAAGTAAAATAATTTTTACAAGGGTTTATTGAAATTATTTGTTCGACTATAAATATTCATTTGAAATCTAAAACTATTTCCTAAATCATGGTAGTTTTACAGTAATTATTAGACATCAAAAAAAAATAATTATTTATGAAACAATAATGATGTTTTGTTAACCTCATTAAAGAATGATATATATAATTGAGATTATAAAAATTAAAACAATATCCCTAACCTATACAATTTTTATTGGATGATTTTATTTCTAACATGAGAAATTTTATATTTTACTTTAATGAGTTTTGGACCATTAGAAATAGATAATTATTTTATAGTAAAATAATATTTTCAAATATTCAATAAGAGCCTCTCCTCCGCCTTATAAAAATCCATCACCTCTAACCCATTTTTCACACATCTCAGGCCCCATGGCGCATCCATTATCTATCCAATTAATATCCCTTCATCCCTATATTCCTCTTAAAATCCTTAACATAGGAATATGGAACTCCAGGGAAGCCTTTTTGTCCAAAACAGAGGGAGTTAACCGATTTTAAGGTAACATATCTTTTTATGTTCATTTCTTTTATTTACATCTCTAAACCCCTAAGAATTATTTATTATTTTAATTTATAACAAAACTGATATCCTATATATAGTAGTTAGTATTTATGATAAGTATTTGAACTAAACATACACACACCACCATCAAATGGGTATAGAACATAATTATTCTATGGACGGAGAACTACTGGCTCATGGAACGATGATTGTTCAATCCTCTACTACCACCTCTTATTGTGTCCATTATGATGGAATGGTAGTTATATATGATATTTATGATATTTATTTTTATTTATTTTATCCATTATCTTTTTAAATTCTCTTTTATAGCATGCCTTAATTTTTTTTCCTGCTTTATATATACGATAATTTCATTTGAGGAAGTCTGGACTATGACCCCCACAATGTGATATGACTCATTCATACCATACATGGACCATATAAAGGATGGTGTTAATGAAGTAAAGTAACATATAAAAAATATTATATTACACTAGAATAATAATATTCCTATGTATAATTTGGTCTTCCGTCCTTTTAATATAAAAAAATGAAATGGAAGTAGCGTTCGTGCGTATGTATGGATTACCGTCTTCACGAATGAGATGAGAATCATTCCCCATCGTAACCACTGAATAATAATTTTCATTTGATTATTAAATATAATAGTTAGGAATATTTTATCATTTTTGATATGAATCAAATACATCCTATCTATAACAAAAATGACTCACATTACAAAACATTTAAAGGAAAATGAATTAGTTAACACCCAAAACAATGATACTACTAAAACATTATCAGCAATTAATTATTAGAAGATCATATATGAAATCATATTTATTTATGAGATTCTTTTATAGTTAAAAAATGATTTTACTATTATACAAGAGGTTAAAATTACCCTCACTCAATGAAACGTACAAGGTATGGGTTAGTTTTACAATCCCTTTATTATCCGTGGTTGTTTTTTGGTATGTGTCCATGGGAACCGCTTTGTCATACACATCCATGTTTCTTAAAAATTCATTTCAAAAAATTTTTACTCTTTACTAGACTATGGGTTAGAGTCATTTATACCACTATTTGACTTTTTATAAAATGGTTTGAACGGAATCATTCCATCGTTTTCCTAATAGGGTACATTATAACCTTTTCGAAAAATTATAATAAAAATGTTTTCATAACTTATATGGAAGGTGAGGTTATTCTCTGCCTTTATATCACATTTTAAGCTTCCGTTACAAGCTTATATGAATATTTTTGAAATAAATGTTATCTTTTATAATTACATGACATTTTAAGGATTTCAAAATAGAAAGATATATTTTTCTAAAACAGTTTTGATTTCATCTATGTCAACATCCGTTAATAGATTATATACTTGTCTGAAATTGATTTAATATGATACCAATCATCTATATAGTTTTGATGGTTTTGTGATATGTTTGACTGTGGATGTGTTATTTTTATACCATTCTTGGTTTCAGATTAAATTTTTTACATTTCGTATTCTTTTTTATACAAATTTTTTTGTTATGTTTCAAACTTTTCACGTGAGAAATTCATTGGACTATGTTAGTGATGGGTGGAGCCTACTATATCTCTTCAATTCATCGTTAGGTCTCATGAGGCAAATTAGTTTCGTGGCACAAGGACGTGACAAAATCTTATTTCAATCTTTGGACTGAGGCCCTGAATATGTGGTTATGATGTCCGAAATTATGCATTCCATCATTATGAAATTAGCCATTGATATTACATGTGATTATTAGACTAGTAGACTATCCATGTGAATAAATAAATTGAATTATTTGATTTATATTTTCCATATAATGCTGAAGTTTACGTTTAAAAGGATTTTGTTTTCGTTTTATACATTGCCTTAAAGGTTTGTGTTTATTTATGAATGTTTCAGTTACACTGTTATCCTTACTGAGCATTTGAGCTCACCCGTTTCAATGTATTATTTTTTCAAGGATGTAAAGAAGAATTGTATGGTTGAACTATAGTGATAGGCTAAGGGATATTAATGTGGTCAATAGAGAAAAAAATTTGTTGTTTTTATATCATGATGTAATGTAATACTTATGTATGTATCTAGTACATTCAAAGCTACTAAACTTATCATTCATTCAGGATTTGGTCCCTTGTGATCATGCCAATGTTATGTTATAATGCACCAACTCTAGGTAACTGGTAATAGGATGTAACAATGTGTATTTATATGTGTATGTGTATGTGTATGTGTATGTGTATGTGTATGTGTATGAGTTTGAGTATGTATATTTGTATGTGTATGTGTATGTATACTTGTATTTGTATGTGTATGTGTAGGTGCATGTGTATGTGTACATGTATGTGTACCTGTATGTCTATATGTATGTGTATGTGTATGTGTATGCATGTGTGTATGTGTATGTGAATGTGACTTTGCAATTTTTTTGTGTATGTATGTTTATGTGTACGTTTATGTTTGGATGTAGGTGTATTTGTATGTCTATGGGTATGTCTATTTTTATATGTATGTGTATGTGTATGTGTATGTGCATGTGTATGTGTATATCTATAGGAGTATGTATATCATTATGTGTACATGTATATCTATTCACATGTACATGTTTATGTGTACGAGTATGAGTATTTTCATGTGTTTAAAATTTTTAATGATATGTGGTAATGCCACCTTTTTTTATCAGGGAATGAAAGAACTATTTTCAAATGTATTGAGAGGTAACTCAATACATTAATCAAGAAATCTATGTCTCAAAGCCCCATTAGTGTTTTATGGACTAATATCATAGTGGCCTGAATGCCTATACATGGCCATATAAGGCCTTGAGTGAGTAGTATCCATCATGCCATGTTTCTGGACAAATGGATTTCCACAACCCCATGGAATTAATCGTCACAAATTTATCTCAATTGAAAAGTTTCCTCACCAAACCACACCACAACAATTGGGAACTGTTAAATCCAAAAATCCGACACATCGTGGTAGGGAACCCCTTCTTCTATTGTGTGGGATAAGAGATAGATGATTGGTGTTAGCACACCTATCTCACTTTTATTCTACCCACCCTCTGATGTTTGTGTGGACCTCACCTTCACCACATTTCAATTTCTCTTCAAACATAGATAATTCTGATGTATAGATTGTCACGTGGCAGAGCAACCCTCCCCCCCCCACAACAGTTTCTTTGGGGAAAAAGTTTGGATGATAAGAATCAACATGCCAATCCTTAATATCTAGGTCTCACACCTGGTCCTCTTACACTAAACCATTTTTCAATTCCTTTTCACTCCATTTTCTGCCCATATGTGCTAACTAGAAGAACCCTTAATAGCTAGGAGGCTATGTTCTCCAGAGGCATGGGTGTCTTGATGGCCCTATGGCTCATAGCCCCAAAACAGTGGACATGAATCCCAAATAGACTTAATATTTACATTTTTATATTACCTCTATTATACTTTCTATGGTTTTATAGTAGTAACTTATGAAATTATACAAAAATATTTATTTTATCTTATATTTCATGAAATATTATAGAGTATGTTAACCATTTCTCAACAACCCCCATTGCATGTTTATTCACTTTTATGTAATATGTTTATGTATTAATATATATATATATGTATATTTCTTTATATTTTAACGTACTTTCATATAATTTTTTATGTGTATGTGCATACAAACATGTATGTGTATATTTATTGGTAGGTGTATGAGTATTTTTATGTATATGTGTGCGTGTATTTGTATGTGTTTTTGTATGTGTATGTGTATGTGTATGTGTATGTGTATATTTATGTGTATGTATATGTGTATGTGCATGTGCATGCGTATGTGTATGTGTATGTATAGGTGTAGGTGTATGTGTATGTGTATGTGTATGTGAATGTGTATGTGAATGTGTATGTGTATGGGTATGTGTATGTGTATGTGTATGTGTATGTGTATGTGTATGGGTAAGACTACGTGTATGTGTATGAGTATGGGTATGTGTATGTGTATGTGTATGTGTATGCGTATGTGTATCTGTATCTGTATCTCTATGTGTATGTGTATGTGTATGTGTATGCGTATGCCGATCTGTATGTGAATGGTGATTGGTATGTGTATGTGTTTGTGTATGTGCATTTGTATGTCTATGCGTATGTGTATAGGTATGCGTATGTTTATGTTTATGTGTATGTGTATGTATGGATTTGTGTATTTGTATGTGTATGAATCAATGTATGTATGTTTTTTGTTTTATGTTTTATGTATATGTTTGTTTTATCATTAAATATTATTTAGGGATTTTTATTATTTCTCTATTTTTTAATATTTTCTTTAATTTATTAAATTTTAATATTTATGAAATTTCAATATATATTATTTATCACCATCATATTTTTCTGATATATTTATCTTTAAATAATTTTTAATATTCGATTGGTTGTCTTACACACAATATTGGGTTTATATGAACCACATAACATTAATAAAATATTATGTTTCTGTTATCTCAAATCCATCTGGTTTAAGGGTGTGAATAAAAATATCTAAATTATTAAATAATATATGCCCTACACATTTATAAAGTTAAATTCTATGTTTTTAAAATGATTAGAATTAAAATTAGAAATTACAAGCATGTAAAAATGATATCTTTTTCTGAAAACTTTTATTTATGAGAGAAATGTAATTTTATTAATAAATTTAATTAATACTTATTTTTGAATTATTTTATTGAAATTTATATATTTTTTACCTTAAAAATTGTTTTAAATGGGAAAAAATATTTGTAGGCATGAGATAAGTATAAATTAGGTTTTTACTTAAAATGGATTTTCTTATAAGAAGAAATTTTTGTCACATTTTTCTCACATACTTTAATATTATTTTAATACATTTATAGATGTTTAATGAGATAAAATTAATTACATATTTATATTTTTTAGGTTCATATTTAGAAAAGAGTCCCATTTTATTTTTCGGAAATATTAATAGAAAATGTAGTACAAGTTATCACCTTGTCAAAGAGTAAATCGTGTTAATATAGATTCAAAAATAAGTGATGAGGCCAAATTTATTCATTTTAAATATTAATGGATTTTTTTCATTTTACCATTATCATATTATTCTAAACCATTATTACTTTAATAGACTCTTTCCAATTAATATTATATATATATTAATTTAAAAGAAAGAAAGCTACCAAATGACACTCTCTTTGTGTTAAAAATCCATTCAATGTTTAGAAAGGGTAGAAAACTATTTATGATTAATATTAATATAATTTTTTTTCAGAATTAGGTTACTATCATAAGGGTAATTTATTATTAATTTTAAAGTATTATATAACTACATTAAATTCTTACGGAACATCTAAACAATATTTCATCAGTTAATAGGAAAATATAATAAATGAATTTCAAAACATTAAAAGTGATATAGATTTGGTAATATATAGTGTTTGAAAGATATTATAAATGATGATTATATATAGTTTCCTTTTAAAAAGAATATATTCGAGTTCCAACTTTGACATAATGTCTTTCAATCAAAATAATTGAATATTTTCATCATTTCCATTAATGATATTTTATCAAAATAATTGTTTATTAAATTATTTATAAAAATATAAAAAAACATGATATTTTTTAAGGTGGGTATTATATTGTTTAAAATTTCATAATGTGACAATTTATGGTCGAATTTAAACCTTATAATAATAATTATAACTGTTTATTATGGAAAATTTATTATTGTAGTTAAAATAATAAATTGTCAACTAGGGGTAAATAAAAATGATAATGTTTAAAATGTCAACAAACCATTTAAAAATTTTATAGGTTTATGGAATTTGAACCCTATCCTTAATTTTCCTTCAATCCATATCAATTTAGATGAATTTTTATTTAATATGGTTGTATTATAATTTGATCTTTTGGGATTTTCCAAAAGTTCCACCCACATAAATTATAAAATAGTACATCCTCACCTAGTTTTTTACACAATATAAGGACTTATACCTGAAACAGAATATTTAAATTTACCTTTTAAACATTCCTAGAAACATACAATATGTTTTTTCATCTCAAAAGATCAAAACTAGAGGCTTTTATATGATATATAAAGGAGTCATCTCAATGAAGAGTTAATCACCTTAACTGGTCATTTTTTCTTCAACTCTTCTATACCACATCTAGATATTCATTATTTATCATAAAAAAATAAATTACATACACAAAATATACTTAAATTTTATCATTATTTTTAAAATACCATTATATAACCTCGTTCTCTTCAAATGAGAAGTGAAAGTATCACTTGTTTGTACATACGACTTATCATCTCCACGGAGTGATAAAATTCATTTTTCATCAACAATGTTTATGAATGGTGATTATGGAAGGTTTAATGATTATAAATGAAATTAAATAAATAATGGTTCTATTTTAATTATAATATAACATCCACTTAAATTCCATACAATCCATTGGGAAACAAAAATTTAGTTTATGCTTACGTGTGTACTGTAAGCTCCATGAAGTGATGTGATTCATTTTTCATTTATATATAATAGGAATGGTAATAATGAATAATTTTATTAATTTATATGATATATATATTAAAATAATTAACTGATGAAGATGATGTAATATATTCATTTCTATGATTCAGCTCGTTAAAAAATTAAAACATTTTTTATGTGTACGTACGACTTGCTATCCCTATGAATGGCATAATTAATTTTTCTAGTTATTATGTTTATTGATAAATCTAAATTTTTATATAATGAATATATTTTTTTTACATCATGATTAATCTTTTTTGGATGATGTAACTATGATAGATATATATGGACTATAATTACTGAGCAGAAATACTCATGACTGAATGAAAGTTATTTTTTTATTACTCTTTAGAAGAGGGAAAGTAAAACAAATAATATCCCTTAAAAGAGGACAAAAGAAATGAAGTCCAAGGGAATCCCCTTGGACTGCGGTGAAAAAATTAAGGGGTAGAGAATTTATGCTATCATAGATCATAAGTGACTCCTCATGTCTGCCCAAATGAGCAAGTGAATCTGCCTCAAAGTTGGCTTCCCTCCAACGATGTTGAATAATCCTTCCCTGATTGGTCTCTACGTTGCACCTTCGAATGGGTTATATAAATTCCCAAGGTGACTCATGGATTCCCTGTATTGCCTTAACTAGAACCTCAAGAATCTGACTCCACCTCCATCACATGCAACACTCTCCAACTATAAACCATCAATCTAGGGAGAGGAGCATGAACCTTCGCACCCAAAGAGTTTCCTGGACCATAAAATGCACTAAAATCAAGAATAACAAATCCCCAATAGTCCCGAAGCAAGCCACTGCCCCTCATGACTCCCCCCATGATGGATCCATCAATGTTCAGATTCAAACATGGCTTAGAGGGTGCCAACTCACCCAACATCCTCTCCCTCTATGCTGAATTAAGGGACAGTTAATCCGATTGCAAACTGCAACTGAGGAGAGCCCACCTTTGAGAAGCGTTTCTGGTTCCACTATAAGACACTTAAGACAAAACTAGATGGAAAACACATTCATTTTGTATCCCATACTAACCTGATTTCTCTCCTCCCATATTACCAAACAATAGAAACCAGAATGATAGTCTTTAAAGTCAGTTCCATTGGTCTGTTTTAAGAACCAGAGAGTCAGACCAACATAATATCATGGGTGGACCAGGAGTCACCATCAGGGAATGGAGGATGAGTGAAGAGTGACCAAAGATAAGAGGCCCATTGCCCTTGAAAAAATAAGTGGGTCGTCATTTCTAACCTCAAATTCTCACAGCAGTAACATCGTGAAACAATGAAGACCCCTTTTTTCTGTATATTTTTCTCTGCCAGTATTGCTCTGTTTTTGATCCTCCACCCAAAGAAGTTAATTAACATTAGTATCTCCTATCACCAAGCAATCGGTCCCAATTCCTCCATTGAGAGATCTCTCTGATGGATTTTCTTGAAGTCACAAACATTATACCTCCCAAAGCGTGCTTCTGTTAAACAACACAAATCTAGATCATCACTCATCATAATGCCTTCAAGCAGGTTTAGTTGAGTAGAATTTAGTGTTTCATGGATAAAATTTTTCCTGTCACTTGCTTCCCTAATGTAAATACGACAAGATGGGCAACCTAAAATTTCTATCCTTTCACCAACCTAGTTATCCTCCCAGAAGTTTATTTCCCCCCGGCCCACAACCCACCTGACATAGAATGGGAAGTTCTCCATATGTGCAAACATGCACTTAGCTAATCCAGTCTCTCCCTGCATGTTATACTCCCCCTACCTGCCATACCACATTCTAAAAAATATCTCCCAATGTGTCTCCCCAACAATGACTTCCCCAGATAATCGAGCAAGTAATCCCAGGATCGTTTCTTGAATGTCGCGGAGACAAACACCTCCTTCTTCCACTGGCTGAGCCATCCTCTTACAAGATTCCCAATGAAACCGCCCTACCAATATAGTATCTCATAGAAAATTAGTAATAATACATTGAATTTTCTCCAATTTACCTTTCGGTGGTTTGATTAAAGAGATGTTATGCATGGTAATGGATAGAAGAACGATATTAATGAGCATAACCCATCATCCAAACGACAATAACATCTTCTTCCAATTGAAAATCCTTCCCCGAAGATGATTAAGAATCTCATTGAAATGAAGTTTCATTATTCGTCCACAAGAAATTGGTACCCCAAGGTACAACATAGAAAGTTTTTTCCTCTTGGATCCTAGGATCCCATGAATAACCATACATCTCCTTCTGGGTCATTTATCCGAAATAAACACATGTATACTCAAAGGGTTGATAGATTTTCCACTAATCCTAGCATATCTGGCCATGATATATCTAAGATGCTTCAAGGATCTAATAATTACATTCATAAAGAGCAATATATCATCAGAAAACATCAAGTGTGAGATGTACCCTATATGCCTTCTGAAATAGAATGGTGTCAAATTTCCATCTGTTAAGCTTCTAACCAAATTCCTGGACAATGCATCTTGAGTAAGGAAAAAAAATATTTGGGGACATGGGACCACCCTGTCAAACAACTCAGACAATTTTAAAGAAACCAAAACACTTCACCATCATAGATAGCCAGAGCCAGGGTGAGGAATAGCACCTGAAACAAATGTCCCAAAATTATTCTTGAAAACTGAACCACCTCATGACACGAATGATAAAACTCCATTCAATTATATTGTAGGCATTATTCATGTCAACATTGAAAATGATATTGGATCACACTGTATGTTTGTTGATGTCATGAACCAACTCACTAGAAATTCCAACTGCCCCTTGGAAGCTTAGACCATCTATAAAACCGTGTTGCTCTGCTGAGATCACCTTGGGAATAATTATAGAAAGTCTTCCTTTAATAACATTTTGAAAAATATTATACGAAATGTTGCAGAGACAAATGGGCCAGAAATTATTAAGAAGACTAGGGTCCTTGACCTTTGAAACAAGAATAACCCTTATCTAAGACATACCCCTTATCAATGACCCACCACCAAATAAAACTTATATCGCATGAAAAACCTACGAGCCCACGACATCCCAATTCGAACTGAAAAAAGGATGACATAAAATTGTCTCAGCCGAGAGCACTCTCCTTCGGCATACTCATCAATGATTACCTGATCTCATTATCCTGAGGAATAGAATAGAGACAAGCATTATTTGTTTCCTTCACCAGAAGAGGCAGACAACTGAAGAATTCGAGACAATCCAAATCATCCCTCTCAAAACTCGGAGTAGTCCCCCCATCCAGGAGACCCTAAAAATGCTCCAATTAAATATTCCCAACAATATTAACATCTGATGTGTATGACCCATCCTCTAGTTTTATACTGAACGACATGCTTATCTTCTCCTTAATACAGGTCTAGAAAAAGGCATTATTTCAATCTCATTCTCTTATCCATCGAACCCGAGACCACTGTTTGTAGACTCTCTCCATCTCTAAGAGTTTTTCATCAAGGAAAACCTTCTTGTCACATAAAATAATAAAAATGTTCTTGTCCCATGATTTCTGGAGGGATTCATCCAATCATCCCACATCATCTTGCATACTAGTAATCCCATTGAAAATATCTGGTTGATTGGTCAGCCATTCTCTTATATAATGTTTAAGACGTTTGAGATGATTCACCAGCACTCCTCAGGACCGTTCTCCTTCCTCCTTAAGCCATGAAACTTTCATCATTTGCGTGAATGTAGGATCACGATTCCATTCACTAGAGTAATGGAATGACATTCCAATCACCACTTCATGTGTGACTTCAATCAGAAGTGGAGAATGATCCGAGAGTATATGTGTAAGATGTGTGACCAAGGTTCTTGAAAAAAGAACCAAACCTTGCATATATGTGAGACATCTGTCCAGCCGACTCTTGATGCGATTATGACCATTACGGTTGTTGCAACATGTATATTTAGATCCCATGAATTCCAAATATAGTAGACATGTGTGCGTCATGCACTCCCGAGACTCCAGTATACTCTCCTGGTTAAACCCAGATCCTCCTCTTTTTTAAGAATCATCCACAATGGTGTAGAAATCCCCTCCCACAAACCACGGCAGGGAACCTTTTTTCATTGCCTCCAAGTGACTCCATAGTTCCCTTCGTCCATTAACCACAATACTCGCATAGAAATGTGAGAAATGAAGTCAAGATCCTCTATCATCATTCTTCGTATCAATACACTGAGGCATAATATTCACAATTTCTACTGAGATGTTTCTTTTCCATCCAATCCAAATATATGAATTGATAGAACCTCCATGAAAACAATTTGGAAATCCTATCTTCTTAGAAATCCCTGATAATTTTCATGGATCTTTTTTCTGTTCCAAAATAACTACCAAAGACACCCTAGACATCCTACCTTATGATTCTATATAAGCACGCTTGGCTTGATCTCCAAGGTCATGTGCATTCCAGATAATGAGTGAAAACATTACAACGAGCCCTTATAAGCCTTCTGATATGGAGAAAGAGGTAAATGGGATGGTGTAAAAATACCTTTCTCCTTGGTCATAGAGCGGGTAATTGGTCTAGAAAAACAATCTTCACAATTTCACCATTTTGGAGAAAGAATCACCTTCTTAAAAGAGCTATTTGAATCCTCAGAGTGAGGTTTCCTTCCCGACGAATGATAATCTATGACACCTTCCCACCACTCTCCTTGAACTAAAGAGAACAAAAGTCGTCGTTGAGGAGAAAACGAGAGACCATCAATTCTTTTTCAACATATTTCGACATGACATTATTTTACCAAGCTCCATTTTACGGTAAGTCAGGCTACTCACCATGGATTTTTGAATCATCTCCGACAATAGTTGAGCAGAGATACAGATAGGTGACGAAGGAAGAGACAACGATCTAAATGGGATCCTTAAATAAAAATCCATAAAAACCTATGTATCCTGCTGAGAGAGGTTCCTCGAGTGGAGGGATGGAGACAAATCCTGGAAGTCCAGTCCAGGTGAACACGATATAAGATCCATATGCTCTGAGGCAGAGGTCATCCTCATACTGACCATGTGAGTTTCCTTTTTCCCCACCCACTATCTCTGCCGTAAAAGGACCACCAAAATGGTTTGAATTTGAAAAAGGCTGGGGGTAACTGTAAACTCTCTAGTCTCCTTTTTTTCCGAGGCGGGTAGGTTCTGACCTGAATCATCAACTTGACCTCATTGGGAAGACTCTGCAACTTCCTGCCATCTCCAGCAAGACTTCTCCATATGACCATTTAAATTACAAACAACACAAAACCCAAGAACCTGTTGTTAGAAGATTCTATTCCTCCATGAAAAACCATCGTTGGACTCAATCAAAACCATGTAAAGCCGCTTCACCGGTAAATCCATCTCAACACAAATACGGGGTTTAGTAGTATCCTGAATTCACCTAGTGTTGTCATCAGCACAATGAAATGTGCCAATGGAGTTTCCCTTATCTTTTGGAATCTTAGGGTTATGAAATGGTAGTGGTAATCATGGAAGAGATAACCACACTACATCCGAAGAATAATCCCACCATAGAAACAGTCCTAGGAGAACCTCGTTAAAGAAAAGCCCAATGAACCACATTTCATAGACCCCCTCATGCAAGCCTTAATGAATCCTTCCTTAGAAGCATGATGATTGAGAAAAGAAACCCTCGAGATTTACGAAAATTCTACCAGATAAGACAGACCCCACGAGTCAAAAGTGTTTCAGAAACAGATCAATGAGGGATTGTTGCTTCCAAAAAGTGCCACCAGAGAGAGATCGTGAAAAGAGGCTGCCACCCATAGCTCCTGAGGTTAATGTTATTTCAAAGTAAGGCTAACTTGAGGTAATGGGTTTTATTTTTCAATAGCATTGATTATTGAGATCTTATATGATTATGGTTCCAATAATTTATTATAACGATATATCTCTCAATAAACTCATGATTTTATTTTTCATATAGTTAATTTTTTAAAATACATTATTTTCTTTTTATTTTCCTCACCTTATGCACTGAAGATTCTGAAAATATATTTGTAAATAAAATTGAATTTATTTATCTCGTTGGTTGGAATCCATTTTTCCCATATCCATTATTTCAAAAAATGTATTAATAAAGGTTTTTAATATCCCTATATTAATTTTTAAAGTCATTTTCAAAATTGATGGAATTATTATAAAATGTATTTAATGGTTTCTTTTTATTTTTTTTCCAAATGAGGTAAAATGTAAATTTATTGAAAATTTTATGGAGTGATATTTATTACAATTTGTATGGAATATATGTATTTTATTTATATATAGAATTATATTTTATTTTAATATAATGTTATAATATGACAATTTTTTAAGTAACTATTTTTCATTTATATTTTATTTGTTTTTTAATAAGTGGATTCTAAATGGAAAGGTTATTTAACTCAAGAATGACATGATGATATTTTAATGGTATTTATATTAATCAAAGTGCACCACCCTAGAATTAATTATTCTCTGTTGAGGATATGATCCAAATATGCAATTCTTATTCATTATATGGATGGTTTATTAAAATAATGAAATAGTTTTTATGAAACATGTTTATTTTCCATGTTTTTTGTCATGATGAAATGATAAAATTTATAAGGAAACCATTAGTTTTCCATGGGTTGTGTTTATGAAACCCAATTTTTGATAGGATATGAAATTATTAATGGTTTATGATCTTTTGTCACACACATGTATAATTTTCATCATTTTATAGGTGTTACCTATATCTCCAACTAAGGTATAGGGTAATTATTGATATGTCATTAGTTAAATTAGACTGTAAATTGGAGTGAACCTTGTTACGTAAGAGAAATTGTCCACTATGATAATATTGGGAGTAAACCTTGACTGCAATGATTGTTTGAGGAGTGTACACATTCCATTATAACAGTTTGGAAAAAGATCCTTGATTACTTAGGATATTATTTTCACTGCATATGTGTATGCCACAAACTCATGTATAATGCTTAGTTCATTCATTAATATCTCATGTTATTTGATTATTTTATGTATCATGCCTAAAATACTTCCATGATTTATTTCATGAAAAAAATATTATGATCTATGATACATAGGAAATGGTTTAAAAATATAATATCATGTCCTAATACCGTGTTTATTAGGTTATACATATATAAGCATTTGTATGTCTCACATTTAACCTTACAAAGCATCTGAGATTACACTTTTGTAGTAATTCCTATCCCTCGGTTACAAAGAATGGTATTATGTATAATATATCTATGAGAATTAATCAATATGAAGAAATAAATTAGAGACTATGTAGTGTACTAATCCATAATACATTAATTCGTTCCCACATTCGGTTGGCAACATGACCACATGTGTTCCTCCCTATATGTCATAGGCTTCCAACTAATAGTGAGGGCCTAGGGTGAGTCTGTAAGGAGAATATTCTCTCATGATAAGATTATAGCCCAATGGTAAATAAAATATATTATTAGAATAAATAATTATTAAAAATCAGTAATTCAATAATAAATCATCCAGATGAATAAATAGCTAGAACCCAAATCAATACCATACAAAAAAATTATATTCAATTCATGATCCTATACAAAAATTGAGGTATACAAGATGTTGGGGTATAATCATATATAACATGATAAACCAAATTAAAAAAATACATATGATATATCAAGTAGCATCACAAGTATATACTTGGTCCTCTGAACTTTTACACCACCCTAGTATAGAGAATCAAGCATCAAATGTCCAGAACATCCCATTATCCATACATATATTCATTATGTCTATTAATGAACTAACTCGTAGACTGAACGAGGTGTGAGATATACTCAATAGTCCACCTCCAATGATGTCTAGTAAAATATATCTACTGCATATAAAATGTCAAGTTTTCATGATTAATAACATTTTGAAATTTATAAAATGTAAATTGTCTATCATTGATTACTAAAGGACGCCATGTTCACACTATAAACCTCGGTCTAACTTGAGCGATCTTTGAACAAGTAACCATGTGTTTACATATATATTTTATATATACATAGTCACTTATATATCAATATATAATGATACTAATACTTTATAAGGCCAAATTTTTTACTCGGACATCCATACGTAGTAGTAAGATTCCTATTAGTATCAGGGGACTCTATTCCTAGTCATCATGAATATGTGGGACACCCAACCTGAAAATCAACAATATATGGATGATATTACTAATTATAAAAATTAAATGGGACTCTCATTCCAAGAATCACAAGTACAAGGGATTCCCTTCTAGAGATTCACAATTAGATGGGACACACCACTTGACTATCACAAGTAGATGGGATTTTCTACCCAAGTATCACAAGTATTGGGGATTCCCATTAAAATTATCACAAGTGGATGGGATTCCCTACCTTAGTATCAAAATTATATTATATTCCATTACTATGTATCACATGTATACAATAGTTTTATCTAAGTATTAACACGATTCGATTTTCTAATTACATATTATATATCATTATATTTAATTAAGGACAATACCAATAATTTTTGGGATGTTACAAGAAGTGGTTACACCACTCACTTCCTCTTAAATAACGACTGACCATCCATCTAGGAAGAAAATGTTTCTGTATTGGTCATATAACCTGTTAATAAATTCGTTAAATCACACCCTAACATTCTAAAGGGGTGGAACAAGTTCATGATGTAACATAGAATGATAATATAGGAGAAAATTTATATATATAAAGTTGAAAAAAATTCAAATAAAATTTTAATTTTGAAGAAACATATAAAATGTAAGGAATGTAGAAGGATGCGCATGATATAAAATAATTTATATATATGGAAAATTTACTATACCACATACCTTATTCATATAGAACTATCCCTATATAGTATCAACAGTTAAATGATTATAAAATTTGAGAAAAAAATAGTCAATATTCATGAAAAAAGGGCACATGAACTCACACCAAAATATTGAAAAAGATAAGAGAATAAGAGGATAAAGGATGGAAGTAGATCATGAAAATTTCCAGCAGGCTTCCAATATGAAAAATAATAGTGAAAAAGATGGTTGGATAGAAGATTAGGATCAAATCAAATAATAGGTTACAGAAGCTACAATGAAGGATAGCCTACTGTGCATATGGGATTAAAATATTTCTCTAGAAAAAGGGTTACATTACATTTAAAAAATTGTAACTTTAAATAAAAATGTTGTATAAATTCATTACATGTCCTGTAAGTCTTGGGGGTTTCACATCCTCGGGAAAATCAATAAACAACATGGAAGGGGTCTGGAAATACCAATACGTGTAGTGTTTTTAAGTAGACACATTGTATATAAATACACATCGGGTATTTTTACAGGTGATAGCCTCAATACCTCATTCTACTTTCATTCGAAAAGATAAATAGACTATACGGAAGACCCAATAACCAGGTTATAAGACATGTAATAGATTCAACAAGGGTTTTACCAAATTTAAATGTGTGTACCACATAGACAAAGCTAGGATGATACATCCGCACCTCAGTAAAATAAATCATCCTTATGTTTCCCTTATGATGGTGGTAATGCATTATCTATGAAATTTTTTGGCCACTAAACTTGTACATCGACCTCCCTCTCATAGGTATCTTCCTTTTCGAATCCATACTTCTATAACACCCATACCAGAGTAACTAACCATCATTGGAGAGACTTATTATTCAAATAAACTATACATATTAGATACTACTAAATATAACCATCTACATGTAACTCAATATCCATAGGATTGGACAAATGAGAAGGTTCATAATGTTAATGTTGAATTTGTAATACATAGAATGCATCAAGTATATCCTGATAACTCTGATGTAACTCCAACTAATATACTACCTACATGAATCTATTAAATATCTCAAAATTCGTAATTTATTGAAATAATGGATAGAACTATATCTGAATATATATTTTACCCATCATTGGAAAAAACCCATAGAAATTCAAGATGTACCACCTTGATCTCCATAAGGTTGTGGTGATGATTGGTTTAAGACGTATTCATGGACTAAGATATATCTATATACTTCTGAATAAATTGTACCGACTTTAATTTCTGCTATACAAGATGTGGTCCTAGTAGCACTTCCTCACCAACCTCTAACGAGAAAAAGGGTGAACTGTATAACCAAACCTAAATGTCATTATAAAGACCACCCGATTAATTATGTGAAAACTACTATTGTAGGGAAAATCAATGAGAGGCAAGTGTTTATCCTAAGATCTTCCAAAGTCAAGGATGAATGCTCAAAGCATTTTCTCTAATATTATGGAATGATCTAACTAACCATTGACCAAAGGATGGTATGTTATCCTAAGTATAACCTATGAACCATATGTTTTTGACATCCTATTCTAGAACTATGGTATCAAAATATCTACGTCAGATTTGATAGATAGGGAAACACCATGATGGAATACAATATCAGGAATTTAATGCCTCGTATGATCATCAACATATAAGGTATCTGAATAGGTATAAAATACATGTCCTTACTCAGGCTTTCGATTATCACATATACCACATCACAACCTCATGGGGATATTATCAAACTCATTAAAAAAAACTATTAGTGATGTCTTTATCTTTCCACTCATGAATGGAAAGAAGGAGAAATTTCTAAAAGTCCTCTAGTTCTCTTCCTCTACATGTTCACAGTTGGAACACTATGTCATAAAACCTAAAATATACCCCTTAATACCCGACCACTATTATTTATGACCTATAACTGTGTATAACTTGGTCAACCCAGTGTGTACTGTCAAAATAGAGGCATGATTTTCCCATATGAAAACATACAGTATATCTAACATCACCCAAAAATATATTTGAATGATCATAATCTCATTCTCAGTACAAACCCAACCCGGAAGTGGGTCCCCACTTAGGAAACTACCCCTTAGGACTAAGACCATTGTATTTGAAGGCTCTCCCACCATTACCTATTCTAGAAGGTAAAATTTCATGATAAAAATCCTAAATAAGCTTCCCATGATATTCGTAAACCTCCAGGTGCATCATGAGAAATAGTATGATCAACAACCACTCAAAACAATCTGCCTAGATGTCCTAAACTTAATTATTCTCCCTCATGACATCATCTACCAAATTTCTCTTACCATGTGTATAAGAGATATAGAAAATAAATGTTATATTGTATAGTAACCACTTATGCATATTAATATTAACTTCATGTTTTTTGAAATTTATTTGATTCATTTTTAGTCTGTGTGAATGATGAAACCTTATCCTAATAGAAAATTCCCCTAATAGTATAAATCATGAACCATGGATGCCAGATCGAGGTCATGTATAGTATATTTAAACTGATGAGGTCTATGTTGGAGGGACCTATACACTATAACTATATATCCATTAATCAAAACTATGACAACCTTTAACCATGTCCTATCATAATAAATTGTATAAATTTTTACAAAATCGTGAATAATAAAGATAAACATTTATGTTATTATTCCTTTTATCTTTTGAAACACTACCTTACATGAAATATACCATAAAAACCTCACACCGTTTTTAGTCAATCTCATGGGATATGATTCTAGGAATGAATAGTCCTAAAAAAATTTCCCATAATAGTCAAACATCCCCATGAAATTACCTATATCAAATAACATCTAAGACTCTCTAACAAAACTACAGTGCTTACCGTATTTTGGAAAATAGAAACATAGTACTCTGAAATGATGTGACCCAATAAGAGAACATTATTAATACAAAAGTTTCATTTGATGAACATAGAATATAGATTATTCTCTACCTATGAATTCATAAAAATCTGAATATGTTTAGCATGGTTGTGTTTAGTATAAGAATAAACCATGATAGCATCTATGAAGGAAACCACAAATGAATCATTATATGGGTGAAAAAAATTCATTAAATGAATTAAATATTTTGGTGTGTTCGTACTTATAAATAGAATGAATAAATTATCATTCTTGACATATCTTCTAAAAAATGACATACTTGTATTTCATACAGTTAAACATGCACCTGATGGTAGCCCAATCGGATGTGAGAATTGGATTAGACCATATCTCATCAAACCTGGGGGAAGAGGTAATCTATAAAATCATTGTGTTATTGGTTTTTATCCACATGTTATTTTAACCAATGGTAATCTATGAGAAATATAACATTAAAATCCTCCTTTTAAATAAATATCATAGTTTAACCCCATGGTGATGTATTAGTTCACATAAAACCCATAGTATTGAAATATTAAAACATATTCTTGAGTTCCCTGAGATCTATAGGTTCTATCATATAACGAAGAATATACATAATTTCCAAACTGATAAATATCTTGATGGGGGAATCCACATAACTCATAGGTGATAAACAATAGAATTCAACAAGGAAAACATCCCTCAAACGATTCACTATAAGGGGGAATCTCATAATACTTATTCCCTGATAACTCATAAAGATGATACCTTCCTAGGATATCACTACACCCCGCCCACAATGCTCCGGTCCACTGATAATTTCTTGGATATCGCATTCACCCTTATGGATAGAAGTACTGCACTCAGATGATATAATAGAATAAATATGAAGATAGATATTAGTATGTGCATTTAATGGAACCAAATAGTCCATCTTGAGAATAAAATTAAATCTTTTCATCTCAAGGTAAAATAAATTAATCATGAATTGATTTCCAACTACATCAAGGGGCAACCTCTTTCACTTGTGATGACTCTCTAATTAGACCCCTAACTATTTTTTCATAGTCATGATTCCACAAAATATCTCAATCCTCAAGACAAAACATTATATAATTTTCACTAATATATAAAAGTGTGTAGTTACTATATTAATTAAGAAAAGAAATAATGTTGCGACCACTAGAATAATACCTTTAATCATAGGATTAAAAATACATTGGTCATTTGGTATAGGCTGCACTTCAAAAATATGTTGTAATCTGTAACCATAATATACTACTTGGCTACATTGAGATGGTCTGTTCTAATATTGCTGAATTTATATATCCTGAATACCTCTTCCCTGACTTCCTTTTTTATCCTGATTAGGTGGTATTGATCACGATACTTTACATGCAAGGGGTCCATGAACATGATGGAGGAACTAATACATATTCTCCATTGTGGTATTGAGGGAAGATTCCTCAAAAAATGAAGAAGTTACCACCTTATGTCAAAACCTTGACATTCAGTGGGGTCTCAAATACATTAGGGATTCTTATACCCTTTATTTATACACTATTATTACAGTATATAACTATTAGTATGTGTCATATAAATTATACTACCACTACTATAAAAATTGAAGAGACACTTCAAACTACTCAATGGATCACTTCCTTCTCTCACATAAAGATTACCATACCCAAAACATTAGATTATATAAGGTTCTAATTTTTATGAGGTACTGAATCAGTATCTCTAAACCTATTTTCAAATAGAATACATTCACTTGTGATCATATAGAATATTCAATACCATCCTCAAGTAATATTTTAGTCATTGGTATGTCACCTGTAATATTTGATGAGAAGTGTCCATGATTGTTTAAACAAGATGATTATCCCATCACATACATAGGTCCCTACATTAGATGAATAAAACGACTAGCATGGTCCACTATAAACATGTTTGAAAATAAGTAATCTTAGTTGCTTATTAAGAATTTCACTAAAACAATAGGTTGATGATGATCATCGTAGGTGATAAAATCCCAATAATGTTAGTGCAACCATAAATAATAAGGGTGGACATATTGAACTACCACTCTGGTAGAATCCCTATTTTATCAAAGATCGGAAACATGTTCCACAACAATGATTGGGAAACTAGAGTACCACCATAACTGAAAATATGGGAGGATGATACTATTAAACTCCAACATCAATTATTCCATTTAAGGGGTAATTCACATAGTTCACTTTATAGATGGCATAACAAAAAATAATATATCATGAAACTTGGAATCATTTCCTAGTGGAGAAAGAATTCGACGTTCCGATAGTGGAACTACCAGAGGAAATACATATGACTTAGGTCCCACCACCTCTAGGGGATGATCATCACCACACTTCTATTTCATTACATGAGGAAGTAATGGTGGCATAGCTATTAATGTTCCAAACACACACCTCATATAATATTTCAACATTGATTATACCACAGATAATATCAAATGAGATGTTCGTAGCCTTCATCTAACGATTGAAACCTCTATGCCTTCTCCTATATCTATGCTATGGTGAAATTAAATGGCCATAGAAGTCACAAGAGACACTACCAACATCACAATTCTTAGGGCCTGATTTTGTTAACGACACATATCTTGTAGCAAAAGTTCTGATATATTGAGTTTAAATTAACATGTAATGTGGAAAACACACTTTACATTTCCATTAGAATCCACATTAATGGTAACCATTTCAATTTTCATTTAATATTTATTTGATTTTATATTTATATTTATGTATATATATCGTAGTCTAGTTGTTTTCATTACCATTCCCAATTTATATATGACCATGCACATTATAAATTTACATGGTTACGTACACTAACTGTGAAATGACCCTTTAATCTAGTATTAGTATGTAATATGCCATCTATAATGATTTGATTGAATGAACTTACATTCCTACTTTAAATAAGTACATGCTTCATAAATTATAATTATAGTTCACATAATCAAATCA
Source organism: Viscum album (assembly GCA_963277665.1). NCBI lineage: Eukaryota > Viridiplantae > Streptophyta > Magnoliopsida > Santalales > Viscaceae > Viscum > Viscum album. The sequence continues at coordinate 958,779,954 of OY728146.1, forward strand.
ACTAAGGTTTCAGTACAAAGACCCAATGGTTAATTTCCCAATTGTGGAATAATTGGTTATTTAATGTTTAAACATAATTATATGAATGATTAATAGTCTATATTTGTGTAGGAACTTTATTTGAGCCAATTATTTCACCTCTTGATGAAACATTAACAAATTTCCATATATAATATTCAAGGTACTTACAACACTAAAAATAATAAATGAAATGATAATAATAATATCTACCTAAATGGAATGGAATAATGAATGACATTTGATACCCCAAGAGCCTATAATTATTCATTAGATGATAACTAACTATCCTACCTAGCAATGGAAATTAATTACATAATAATAATATCAATAATAATAACATCACAAAGCATGTGCATCACCAAAATGGATAAATCAGAACAACTATAACTCCAATAACCTAGTAATAATAGTTACCCATACCATGTTATTTGGGTTTTCCCTATACATAGACTAGCCACACCAAGGAATATGATCATTAATAAATCCCATTAGCTTCATAGTCTACTATATAATACTAAATAATTAAGACAAAAGAAAAAAATATCAACAAAAAAACATTTTTGCAACCCGAAATCGAAACCACTACGAAATGTCCCAAGAAGCTTGGACACATGACCTAAAGCATGCCTCCACATGCAATAAAGGATATAGAATAGCTATTAGGGCCCAGGGTGAGTCTTTGGGGAGACTACTACCTCTTGATCCAAGTGTATCATAGTGGAATATAAAAACGATAAACTGTTGAAATAATAAGGAATAGTTATTAGTGGAAAAATAAATCATCTAAATGACTAAAAACGTGAAATCAAAATAAATATTAGATAGAAAAACGATTATCAGATATAGATTTTATATGTAAAGGTAGAGATATGAAATACTGATGTACAAGAATATACTACATTATAAAAAAGAAAATAAAACAAAAAAAACTTTAACTACAAAAATCCCAAGCATAGGATCAGTCCTCTACACATGTAGTCTGACATAATACATATAATCAAGCATTAGAAGTCAATAACTTACATTTATCCATAAAATTGTACTTGATTTATATTCAGGTACCAATCAGATTCTTGAAAGGTGTGTGAGAAATAATCATACATCAACAAAAATGGTTTTTATTGAAATCCATTAGACACATATAAAATGAGCAGTTTGAATGCATAATAACCTAAAAATGTTATAAAATGTAAAGGTTTCATCTCTGGTTCATAATGAAAAATAGGATAACATTGTAAAGACTCCAACCCCAATATATCAAGGTCAATGCCTTTCATTATTATATTATTACCACGAACATGTGTTCAAATACTGAAGGACCAATTAGTTTAGTTGTTTTGGAATATTGAATACAACATTATGTTTTATACTGCAGAATTATTTTAAAAACAACACTGAAACATTATTTGTAACTTACAAAACTTCTATATTATCTCTACAAGTCTTTCATAATATACATATTTTCATCCTATGAAAAAATAAATAAAATATAAAGGGGTGAGTTCATATTCTCAGTAATTTTTAAAAATAGTTGAAGTATCAATTAATATGAATGAAAAAGAAATGATAAAACCTTAAACACATGCCTATAACACATAATCATGAGCATAATATTCAAGAGAAAATAGATAAATAAATAATGTCATATAAATAATCACAGTAAACATGAAAAAAGATATTATATTTATCAAGTTATCCCATGATTTATCAGTTAATTTTTTCATAATGAGGGAGTTTAAAATTCCAGACATCAGAAACATACAGTCAAGGCGTCATCCAAGAAATTTGAAAATAAATGGTTAAGGCCTTAGCCAATTCCCATTCTGTTTTGTCTCATTACACACACTAATTACTAAAGGGGATATATAAGTATTGATTTCCCAACCCAGAATCCATTGAACGGTGCCCCAATCAGGTTGTCTATATTCCCTCAAGTACGCCTCCTCATATGACAGAGAGTGCCGACAAGGAGCAAGGGTCTGGTAAGTTATTCTTGAGGAGACTATACCCTCTATTATAATAATAGAACACTAAAGAATGAAAATAAAAATTAATCAATCACATAAGTGTATAAATTACCAGAACAATTATTTCACATATGATAGTCAAAACCATAGAATAAAATACTCAATTGAAATGTAAAACTTGATATGAAAATGCATGTTCCACGTGTCTACAATACAATAGAATGAAAAGACACAATGACACCAAACGGGTCCCGAATCACATCTGGTTCCCTCTATCATTCTCCCATACCAAACTAAAATCTATCCCAGGGCCTTGACCTAATCCTGTCATGCAATAAAAAACTCATCTAGAGTTCCAATTAGGTTTCTCGAATAGGGTATGAGTACAAATCATTAGGCCAGCACCAAAGGTGTCTAGAACGAGTCATGTCAAAAGACACTGCAAGCAGTTTTATTAATTAATAAATACAATTCCTAATATAAAAAAGTTATCACATTGTCATTTAATCTTTAATAATCACATTACGACATGTTAAATTCATGTTTCTCATTTAAACATCATTCATTATCATTTATCATTTGGTGTAGGTTGTCATGCCTAACACAACAAATCTTGTGAGTGTATGTTGTCATTCATGGCACTCCTCTTCTCATTTGGTGTGGGTCATTAGGCATATAACCCCATAATCCCATTATTAGATTACTATTGGGGAGGAATTTTGCGTCTATGTCCCAACTTGTTATTGTACAGGACTCCATTATAGCACCACAAATTGTCAACCGTTTAATCATTCTTTAACTCTCAAGAATTATCCACAATATATAGTTACTAATACAATTATTTGTTAAACATTCCTAAGGCTATTAGTTAATTCATCAATTTACTGATCTTATAACCCATTAATTAATTCATTTATTAATTAATCAATCAAAATGATTTTCATTCCCTATGTTATTATTCAAAATAAATTATCCATTTCAAAATGATCATATCAAAATTAATTCTCACAATTAATCATCTTTAATCACATCATGAAACATAATTAATTCACCTAATTAATTATCTTTTTTCAACATCATGTCACATAATTAATACTCGCGATCACTTATACTTCAAATCCAAATGTAATTCCATAATTAATTTCCCCCAATTACATATCTTTCCACATTCAATTTAATATCTCTACTACAATATGAAGTCTCCAAATGATAAATTTTGGCAACCACTATCATTTATATTGTGATCAACCATCAATTAACCAAAAACGAAAATCAATTGTCCAAATCATTTTCCTAATTACTCATATTTAGGAATATAATTATCAAAGGAATCTAGAAATTTCAAAACACATATACATATCATAAATCATGACTATGGGAGTTAAATTTACACCACCTACTTCAGCTTATTTATAGAAGTTAACCTAATGGAAATCCCCAAAATCTGAGTGGAATAACATCATTGACCAATCTCTGGATATGGGTGCCTAAAAACAAAATTACGATGAAAGGCATAAAAAAATACACAACTAGATCTAGATCTACAATACTAGACCAAGATCATAACTCATAGGTTTAGATCAAAGAAAAAAAAAGGTGAATATCCTCTATGAAAATATTTAAGAATGATGGAGGAATGAACGAGATAATCATTGGGGAGAAATCCACTTACCGGGAGAAGAGTGGATTTTCAATTAGGGCATTCAATCTCAAAGAACGATTTTTAGATCACCTTGGAATCGATCCGAAAGACATTGATAAAACCTTTAATTTGTCAATCCTACGAAAAAGGTTGAAATATGAGAGTACTGTGGGGTTTGGTGGTTTTAAAATAGATTTTAGGATATAAAAATACATGTGCACATTTTCTTATGTAGTGTTGCATGGTTAGTAAAAATGTGCACTAACCATGTAGACTCCACTGTCCAATTTTCCATGGTTGGAACGATTAGGTTGCATTGTTTTCCAAACCACGCACAAACTATAAAAAGCCGACTTTCATTTATTTTTCTTAAAAATTTCGCCCAAAATTAAACCAATCCACTACTACAAGTTAATAATACTTAAAAACATAAAAAAGTACCTGAAAACGTGCCTAAGATGAGTCCATAAAAGGTTGGGATCTTACAATCTCCCCACCTTATAACAGCTCATCCTTAGGCTGCACTCCCGAAAATCTATATGTTTCTGAGCCAAAAATACAAGGACATTGAGCCCTCATGTCTGATTCATGTTCCTATGATTCCTCTCAAACATTACCATGTTTCCATAACACATGAAATAAAGCCACAGTCTTTCCCTATAATAAATTCTCACTACAACCCAACACATGTTTCAGATGCTTCTTAAAGGACACATCTATCTTGAGATCAACTTGTTCCACATCAATAACATGGTATGGGTAGGGTTGATACCGCCATAGTTATAACAAATGAAAAACATCATGAAAAGTGATGAATTTATATGGAAGTGATAATTGTTATTCCGCATACCAGATTCTCTCCAGCACCTCAAACGGTCCCACAAAACTAGGCGCATACATGCCATGTCTCTGTATCCTATGCTGACCCAATATAGGAGACACCGGAAAGAATACAATATCACCCTTTGTAAATTCTATGGATCGTCTTTGTCTATCAACATATGACTTTTTCATTCTCTAAGCTGTAGCCTTATGCTTTTGAATCAACAACACATGGTACGATGTCTCTTGAACGAGACTTGGTCCTTACAACTCTATCTCTTCTACCTCTAACCAACATAGTGTTGATGTATATGGTCTACCATAAACTGTACCATATGGTTTCATCTTTATATTTTCATGATAACTGTTGTTATGGGATGATGCTCCTATGGTGTCCCAATATAGGAGACACCGGAATGAATACATGATCACCCTTTGTTAATGCTTTGGATTATCTTTTTTTATCAACATGTGACTTTTTCCATCTCTATGCTGTAGACATACACTTTCAAATCAGCAACACCTAGTACAATGCCTCCTGAACAAGACTTGGTACTTACATATTTAACTCTTCTACATATAACCAACATAGCCTTGATGTATAAGGTCTACCATAAACTGCACCATATGGTGTCATATTTATAGATTCATGATAACTGTTGTTATAGGAGAACACCACTAAAGCCATGTACATCTTCCAAGAACCACCAAGGTCAAGCACAAATGCTCTCATAATATCCACTATCAATTGTATGGTATACTCTGACTTCCCATCCATCAGTGGGAGGAAATATAAAATTAATAGAACTTGTGTACAAAGTGACTTATGTAAGCCCTTCTAGAAGCTTTAAGTGAATATCGAATCGCGATATGAGAGAATAGTCTGTGGCACCCCATGGAATCAAACTATCTCTCTAATGTACAGTTCTCCCAAATTCTCTACAATAAATTATTCGTTGATAGGAAATAATTGTGCTACATTAGTTAGTCAATCCACAATGACCCAAATAGCATCTTTATTCCTAAGATAATTTGGATGTCCTACAACTATGTCCACATTCATGTAATCCCACTTCCGTTCTGGAATACGTAATGGCTGCAACAGGCCTCTAGGTCATTGATGATTTCTATTCAACTATAGATAGGTAAAAAATTTTGTTACGAACCCTACTATTTCCATTTTCATTCATGGAAGAAAATACTATTATCGAAGGAAACAATAGATTTTTCTCACCCCAAGATGTACCGCCCACCTTGAAAGATTGAATTCATGCTTGAGTTCCTCTCGTATACTTGTAGGTACAATAACCAAATTTTTCATAGAGATAATATCATCCTCATCTATTTTCTATTCTGATAATGTCTCTCTTCCTTTGAGGCTTTCCCTCAAGGATAAAAACTCGAGGTCCTCTTACTGCCTATCTCTGATTCATCTCAAGAGTGTAGACTCCACTAGTATAGAAACCGGAGTCATCCTCTCCTGACTCTCTTGGACTACTAAATGAATTTTTTCCAGGAGGTCATCATCTTCCTCTCTGCACTTGAATCATGTACCATATGAGTTTGAGTTTTTATTCTCAATGCATCAGCCACATTATTTCCCTTTTTGGGTGCATATTACAATTCAAAATATAAGGACTTCATATACTCCACCCATGTTCTCTGTCGTAGATTCAAGTCGTGATACGAAAATATATACTTCAAGATATTGGGATCCATAAAAAATTCAAACATTTCATCAAACAAATTATGTCACCATAAATTAATATCATAAACCACAATTTCAAACATGAGGTCCTTCGTATGATAGTTCTTCTCATGTGGCCTCAACTATCGAGACCCACAAGCAATGACACTACCCACTTGCATCAACACATCTCCGAGCCCAACATTAGAAGTGTCACAATACACTATGAACTCCTAACCTGGCTCAGGTAAAATGAAAATTGGTTCCAAAGTCAAGAGATTCTTAAAATCCTAGAAGGAATTCATGCATGATTTTTTGAAAACAAACATTTCCCCTTTAATTTTCAAACCAGTAAGCAGTTCATCCAATTGGGAAATGTCCTGGATAAATCCATTTAATTACCAGCTAATCCATGAAAGATTTAAATATCAAAAACATTCTTGGGTTCTCCCAAGAAACCACTTCCTTCACTTTTTATGGGTCCATCACTACCCCTTTTTTATTTGTTTATATTCCCCACATTGTGTACCCTTTAAATAAACAACTAACATTTATATAGCATGGCTTATATCTGATGCTCTCTCCCAGTACCCAGGATGATGTCATGATGTTGAGTATCATCGTCATGTGCCTTAGAGTACACAAATATTTCTGCCACAAACACCACCACTAAATGATCTATGTATGGATTAATGATCATGTTCTTTTTAGCCATAAACACTGTTGGGACGTTATTCAACCCAAACAGAATTAAGATATACTCATAAAGGCCATAAATTCTCCGGAATGTAGTTCTTGGTATATCAGAGTCCAAAATCTCACTTGATGATACGCTGATCTCAGAAAGATCATTGGGAGTACACTAGCCTCCATCAGCAGGTCAAATAAATCCTCAATACACGAAAGATGATATCTTTACTTGATAATAATTTTATTCAAATTCTGTTAATCGACAGACAAGAATAAACTCTCTTCAACCTTCTTTGAAAAAAATACAGGTGATCCCCAAGGAAATGTACATTGATGGATAAACCATTAATCCTATAACTCTTCCAACTATACTTTGAAATCATGATGCTTAGTCGGTGCAATTCCTTAAGGTGTAATTGATACAGGTGTAGCCCCTAGTATGAGCTCAATATAGAATTCCACATCTCTCTTAGGTGGAAACCCTGAAAAGTTTTTAGGAAAGATGCTTTTATATATTACGATAACTGGTGGAAGGACATATTTTGTACCACTCCCATCATCCAAAAAAAACGAGCAACTTGGGTTGTGATCTCCCCTAGTTGATCAGTAATTATCTCAACTCTACTTGCATGAATATCCAATTCTCCCTAAAAACATATTGGTCAGCCTTAAGAGATACAAAGTTCACTCTCATGTGGTAACAATCTATGTGGGCTCAGTATGCGACTAGCCATTCTATACCAATAATCTGGTCAATGACCATTATATCAAGGACATAGTTATACCAAGGAAACAATACTCTCTAGTCTTTTGGAAACATCCCTTACATAATCGGATATTCCAAGATTGTATTCCAAACATTATATTGATATTTAGCATCCCACTTACAGACTCTACCTCCAGGCTCAATCCATTAACAATATTTGCTGATATGAATGAACGAGAGGAACTGGTATCCTAAAAGCAAGTGGCTAAAGTAGAAGAAACTAAAATAGTACCTTTGACTATCGATGGACCATCCTCCCTCTCCATAAGTGTAGGCTGCACTGCATGTAACTGTCCCGCCCCTCTTCCCCATTTCACACCACACTGTCTTACATTGAGGCATTTTCACTACCCTAAACTATCCAACACCTAGGACATGGTTTACTAGGCCATATTTATTATGAATGATTAATTCATCCATTAAATAAAAACATTATTTTAAAATATTTAATTAAAAAATTAAATAATTTATTGTTCCCATTACATCAATCGATGTTATTATTAGAAACACATTTATTCTCAATTTCCATCATGGTTTCAATATCAAATCAAAGAAAATATATTGAGTTTAAAAACCTAGCCGTAACCCTATTTCATATTAGTTCATAGAATAATGCTTTTCACAACCAAAAAACGTGACAATAATGATGTATGCTGACTCAAAAATTGTGCCTCTTTTGAACAAGAATGAAAATTCAACAATTATCAAATCAAATATCATATAACACCATAAGTTTGTCACCCAAGGTGAAATAATATACAACTGTATCAAAAACAACAATCACAAAAATCCCACCACGATTACATGGATTTTACCCTATAAATAAGCCTGCAACTCCCATGCACATGCTCATTACCATGCCTTAAATCTTCCTAGTATCATTTCTACCTTTTCCCAAAAATAATAACCCAAAAGATGAATAAATAAAAGAATACTTCTCTGATACCACTTTGTGATGTCCCCACCCAGATGCAATTGAAAGGTGCATGAGCTGGTTGGCCACATGCCCCCATGCGTGCCACCCTATGAGCTAGAGGTTGTTAACAAGAAGCGAGGGACTGGTAAGCCTGCATTGGAGAGACTATTCACTCTATTATTAGAATAATACACGAGTAGAAGAAAATAAAAATTAACCAATTATAGAAGAATATAAATAACAACATCAATACCATGACATATGAAAGTAAAAATCAGAGAATAAAATACTCTTCTGAAAGGTAAAACATGCTATGAAAATTCATGTTCCATGTGACTATAATGAAATTGAATGTAAAGACACAATGAGTCCAAATAGGTCCCAAAACACGTCTGGTTCTTTATCCCATGCTTCAATCCCAAACAAAAATCTATACTAGGCCATTTCTCATATCCTATCATACAATAACAATGTATTATTGGGTGCCAATAATGAGTCCCAAATAGGGTGTTTGTACAACTCTGTAGGACACCACCAACTGTATCTATAACATGTTCAATTAAAAGATAGTGCATGGAATTTTATGATGTAATAAATACAAGGCATAACTTAAAAAGTTATCACAATGTCCTTTAATACTTAATCATCACATTAGGATTTGTTCAATTCATTTTTACCATTTTAATCATCATTCATTATCATTTAACATTTGGTGTATGTCTTCATGACTAGAACACCATATCTTGTGAGTGTGAGTCGTCATGCCAAGAACTCATTTTCTCATTCGGTGTTGGTCGTCATACCTATCTTCCCATAATCTCAAGCCTGTATAACTATTGGGGAGTAACACCATATCTAAATCCCAACTTCTAATGGGTCTAGGTTCCATTACTAGAACCAATAAATCTCAACCATTAAATCATTTTTTAATTATGAATAATTCTCTACATTATTCATTTACTAATCCAATTATTAGTTAAATATTTCAATGGCCATTAGTTAGTTCAACAATTTACTATGCTCTTAACCCATTAATTAATTCTTCAATTAATTAATCAATCAAACCAATTTTCATTCCATAATTAATTCCTCACAATTAATAATCCATTTCAATATCATTAAGTTAGAACTAATTCTCACAATTTATTATATTTAATCACATCATGAAACATAATTAATTCTCCAATTTATTATCATTTGTCCACATCATGTAACATAATTATTTCTCACAATCAATCATCTTTCAAAGAGAAATATCATTCCATAATTATTTTTCCCGAATTACTTATCTTCCCACATTAAATTTAATATCATACTACAATACTAAATATCCGAAAGATCAATTTGGGAAAACCCCATTATTTATTCTATGATCAATCATCAATTAACCACCAATAAAAATCACATGTAAAAAACATATTCACAATTAGTTCAACTAATGAATTCAATCATCAAGAGAATTTAGAAATATCATTACATATTTACGTATTATAAATCATGATCATAGAAGTAAAATTTAGACCACCTACCACGATTTATTGATAGATGTTAGCCCTATGGAAATCCCCAAAATCCGATCAGCACAATATTGTCAGTCAAAAACTAGATCAAAATCTCTCAAAACAAAATTAAAATCAAAGGCATAAATATCTTACAAAGCTAGATCTATATCTACAATCCTATATCTAGATCATAACTCATAGGATTATATCTAAGAAAAAGTTGAAGATCCTTTATGAAAATATTTATGAAATATGGGAGAATGAAAGGGAATATCATTGGGATGAAATCCACTTACTAGGAAGAGAGAACATCTTCAATAGGGGTTTTTAAACTCGATGAATTATGTTCATATAACCTTATAATCCTTCAGGAAGTATTTTAGAACTCCTATAATTTTGCATGCCCGATCAGTGGTAAAAATATGGTAGTTAAAGGGGATTCAGGTGTTTTTAAAAGAGAATTTAGGATTTTAAAAACTGCATACATGGTTACCTAAGAAGGGGTGCATGTTTAGGAAAACAATGCACCAACCATACAGACTCCACTGCCATGTTTTTCATGGTTCACATGATTTGTCAAACCGTGCACAAATATTGTGGGCTCATCTGTATATTTTTCACGCATGGCATGGTTTGGTCACATGATTTTTCAAACCTTGTGCAAACCATCCCCAACCCACTGTCCTTTAGTTTTCCTTAAATGCTCACCCGAAATCTCTCCACGCCACTTCCTCAAGTTAATGTTACTTAAAAACAACAATAAGTACCTAAAAAACACCTGAGATGAATCCAGAAAATGCCGAGATCTAACACATGTCCCTGACCGTCAATTACTAATTCCAATGAAATAGTCATATGAATTGGTTTAAACATAACAATATATAAATATAAAATGTAAATAACTTTCCCAAATCTCTAAAAATAATCACTAACCATTCAGAGTAATATGGTAAATGGTTTAAAGATAACACAGCCATAGTAAAAATAAAAATAAAAAATTTAATTAAATATGTTTGATCATAATAATAAAGGATCAATAATGATAAACCATAATAATAAAAATATTTGTTTAAATAGATGAAATTATTTTAATAAAATCATCATGGAATTCAGAGAGAAATACATTTTTTATTTTTCTATGATGTGTTCTATTGGAAAATTAATTTATATTTGTCAGAATTGTTTTTATATATCAAGAAAATAAAATATACAGTTTTTTTATGAAAAAATTACTGACTATTAAAAGATAATGGTGTCTTATAATAGATTATGTATGAAAATTTACAATTTGTATGAAATCAAGAACTTCTTATTATTTGGGCTTGATTATCCTGATGAACTCAGAAGAGAAACCTGTAAAATATGTATTTCACCATAAAACATATATGAGATGATCTAGATCTACGATTTTTGTATATATAGATAGAATTTATGATAATTATATAAAATAAATGAGAAATTATATTCATGTAATCATGGAAAAATCATAACCCGAATAAAAATGGAGGTTCAAGATGAAACTCTTACCATTTGTCTGAAAATGATTTGAACACACACTTCACATCCGAGATAATGAAAATATATTCATTAATGAATTAATTAAAAACCTCTTAGAATTTTATTTTATTTATTATAATTTTATTGAGTTCATTTATGACTCATTCGATGTGTTTTGAGATTCTAGTTTGTTATTTGGGAGTGTTATTTTCCTTAGTTTTAATGATGGGTTTACATTTACACATATATAAATGATCATGTAAAAGGGAAATAATTATGAAGAATTGTAAATATATTTTATTAATGAACATCCAGAATGTTGAATGACCTTAATTTTTTTCATAGATATGGATGTTTTATTAGATAAAACATTAATGATAATTATTTTGATTCTTTTGGTGGGTTTTCAATCTTCGTGGAATATTTTTGTCTTATTAATTTACATCATTTACATATAATAGTTTCAAAGAAATAAAAAACATATAATATATATACTAGGATATTTTTAAACAATAATTATTGTTTTATAACCATCCATGAATTAATAATTGAAAAATAAAAACTCATCGTTCATGAAGGCGGTAAATCCTAATCTCTTGGGCAATATTTTCATCTTTAAAATAAAAGAAGTCGAAGAGACATGAAAGTTCATTTTTCCTTGAAATAATAAAATTATATAATATAAATGATATTTTAGTTATCATGTAAATTTTTATAATATATGTGTGTGAATGAAATGAATAAAAAATAAATTCAAAATAAAATAATATTAAAGAAAGTGTATTTTTTATTCTTTAAATATCCTACTTGAGAACCTAACTTATGGGATTGAATTTGGTGTTTTTTTGAGACGAAATGCTCTTAGTTATAGGGGTGGTTCTTTGTAAGAGTACTTTTTATAAATTGTAAAAGGATCAAGGATTGCGATGGGTGAGAAGAAGTGATGTGAGGTTGGTATTTATAGGGGAGGGGTGGTGTGCTTTCTGATTATTTTAATCATTTGTTTTTATATTTTGATCAATACTATTAATAGTTTGAGATTTATAACTAAATACACGAAATAATAAAGGGAGGTTCAATATTATGGTGTTTAAATATTTCACGACTCAAGGAATAGTGTATTTATCCTATAATATATATATACCACAAATTACCATATTTCACTATTCACTAAAAAAATAGAACTATTTCTGGAAAATCCTAAAGATTAACTATAGACTATTTTATATTTTTAGAATTAAAAAATAGACTCAATTTTAGGAAAATAATTTTCTAATTAAGAGAAATTTAATTTTTAAATAATAGAAACTTCTTGTTGAAAAATTCAAATTTTAAAACTATAACTAACTATATTACAATTTGAAAAATCAATGAAAGTCTCATAAAATATCTTATAATAATAATACAAAATTTAATTAATTTAGGAATATATGTTATGGAAGAAAATAATTTTAAATAATTTTAATAGTTATAAATTTTTTATTCAATAATTATGTCCTACATGAATACATTCACTTTATTTATTATCTTTAAAAAATTTAGTTACTTATATCAAGATATTATTATATCATTTCACATTTATTAGATACCAAAATATTATTTATACTTCCATATGTGAAGTAACAATTCTATTAGTATTATCAATAATTTTAATGATCACAACATTATTCAAAATGTCATGTTTCAATTTGATTGGTATAGGTTCTTTAACATCTTGAATAACTATTTATTTCATTCGTTATTCATTTATAATGTTTTTATTTTGTTCTCTATGTTATTTTATGTGATTTATATTATATAAAATAACAATAAGAAATGGAATTTCATTAACATAAATATGGGTCATTACTTTCTCCCCATAAAAAAATTTATCATATAAATTTCTTAAATGTCACGTCATAAAAATATTTCGGTGGTTATTTATCATAACATCCTCTGGTTCCCATGTCACCTTTGACATATTTTTTTTAAAGTAACATAACTAGAAGAGTCATATAATTCCTAAAAATAGGTTCACTACAATCCAGAATCTAGATAGGCTATTCCTAGTAGGATAAATTCGGTTCCAATTCAATTTCTTCATATGTGAAAACATATGATGGGTCCGACATGGAATTCATTAACAAGGATATGAGGAACACATCATGAATATAGAAAGGCTAGGTTACATTTCCTAACGATAAGAAAGAAAATATAATTCTATCTATAATTTTAAAAGGTCTATAGTAAATGGGTCTTAGTTTCCCATTCATATCCAACCGTATGACGCCCTTCCATGGTGATACATTCAGTCTAAAATGATATCCCACTAGAAACTCCAAATCTTACCACCAGTTATCAAAACACCCTTTTTTCAAAAATTTCACTACATTGATATTTTTCTTAAAATTATTTACCTTTTCTATGGTTTCCTCCACAGGTTTTGGTCATATAAAATTACATTCACCAGCATTGTATCTATGAGTTAGTGTATGACATCTTGGTCCACACAATGCTTTAAAGGGTGAAATTATAATAAGTGAATGGAAAACATGGTTTTTGTAATCGTATGACAATGAAAAATGTTGATCCTATCTACCGTGAAAGTAAAGTAAGAATGATCTCAACATTTCTTTCAATATTTATAATTTCCTTTCCCACTTCCTGTCAGTTTCAGTTTGTTAGGAAGTACTTAAACAATGCTCAGTATTGAAATAATTTTGAACAATTTTTCATTATTTATATGTAAATAGTGGGTATGGATCAGAAATAATTGTAACTGTTTCCCTATTAATCCTTAAAAAATCATTCATATAGATTCATCCATGCTTCTCCCGTGGAAATCCCTCTTATAGGAAGGAAATCTACAAATTTGGTTAGTCGGTAAGCAATTAGACATGTTGCATCATTATTTCTTGTAGTTTTTGAGAATCCGTTAATAACATCCATTTTAATATCATATAATTCCCATGTAGAAATAAGAACATGTTTCATGGGTCCTCTAGGATGTTTTCATTCATCCTTCACTTATTTATAGAATAAACATCTTGATATATAATTTGAAATTTCTCATTTCATATTATCCCACCAGAAATGTTCCTTCAAATCTATATGAATCATTTTTTACTCAGGTTTATAGAGAAATTTGAGCTATGAGGATCATCCAATAACACCATTTTTTTCTTAGGAGTATAGGGAATAAAATGTATTTTCCGGGAGTTTCAAATTCCACCCTCATACATGAAGGCTTTTAACATCCAATCATTCACATCTTAAATTTTATTTTGAAAATTTACATCTTTCTAATGGTAACTTCTAATCATTTGCAATAAATATGGTTGTGAAACTGATTTAAAGAGTAATTACATTTCACCTACTTTAATAATTACAATATCCATATTCACTAGATCAATGAATTAAAGACCCCCTTCAAAACCCAATTTTATTAGAACTCCATGATCTGTCCAACTCAATTCATCTATTACCTTATTTACCTTCCCTTAGTGATAGTATAATAATGGATGATAATCCTTGATCATATCAAGCATTAAAATTTTCCTCATGATTTTTCCATTCCCTATGAAAATTTATTAAAAAATATTGTGATATATATATATCTCTCATATCATTCTCCATAGAGATAGCGTCTTTATATTTTTAGATCAACGATTACAGATTCTAACTCATAATCATGAGTCATATAGATCTATTAATGAGTTTCTTACTACATTGTTGTATATGAAATAAATAAATAATTATTCATAAGGAAAAAACTATTTCCAATTTTTTATGCATCACTATGAATCACCAATCTACTATTTCCTGATGGTACAATAAATATTATTGCATTCAATAATATCGCCTTCAATTGTTGAAAACATTCATGAAATTAATTTTTCTATAAGAACATAAACCTATTATGAGTAAGAATGGTAATGTATTAGTTAATCAGGAAATATTTTGAATGAATCTCTAATTGTAATCAGTTATACCCATGAAACTACATAGCTTGATTATGTTCTCTTCTGTAGACCAATCCCGAACCACCTTTTTCATCATATGATAAACTGATATTCAATCCTTAGAGACAATATATCTACGAAATGAAACTGATTAAATCCAAAATTCACACTTGATAAACATCCTATATATCTATTTTCTTCTATGAGACTTCAAAATAATCCACATGTGTTTCTCAAGGTATTTTTATTTGGAGAATATCAGGATATTAACAATAAATAACACCACAATGTCATCAAGATATTCCATGAAGTCTATGTACAGTGGATCCATTAAAAGAGAGAGTGAATTAGTCATTCCAAATGATGTTACTCTAATCTTGTAATTTCTATACATATTTTGAAATGATGTCTTCAGAATACCTTCCTTCTTCACACACAAATATTGATTACTAGATTGAAGGTCAATCATTTAAAAGTATTGAGCTTTGTGAAGTTGGGAAAATAAATCTTCAATGCCTAGAAGAGGATACAGGTTAGTGATTGTAATATAATTTATTTATCTATAGTCATTTCACAAACTCATGGATCCATATTTATTATAGATATAAAGAATAGCGACTCATCATGAAGAAACACAAGGGTGAGGTCCATTATTACTCAATAGCTCCAGTTTTTTCTTCAGATACAATAATTCCATAGTGTATATTAAGTAAGAATACATTGATATTGTCCAAGCATTATGGATTAAATCAATATTAAACTCAACTTCCCACTATAGAGGATATATTATTAAATCTTCTATAAATACATCAATCTATTCTTACATAATAGGTACATCCTCAATATGATGATTTATTTCCTCATCCATATATGATTTTTTGACATCCTCCCCAAGAATATCATATAGTGGGGCTTTTAGGGGTGGATATGAATAATAATAAGATGATGATGTTTTATCTCTTAAGATAATGGATTCAACATCTTCCACAAAAAAGTTTAATTACTTTTTCATAGAATTTATTTTCACAATATATTTTGAAGGATAGTTCATACCAAGGATTATATAAAAATAGAACATAGGTATGATGATTTGGTTGAAATTTAAAGAACAGTTCTGTTTCATAAAGGGTAGTTACATACACATCTATATTTTAATGATACTTCCATTAGGAGTTTTGATAGAAAACTCATTTATTAAATAAAAAGGGAAATTTATAATTTTCATAGTAAACTATGTTGATTGAAACGATTGAGGTGATCTAGAATCCAATAAATCAATGGAAATGTTTGAGGAAATGATTAAAGAACCTGCACCCACATCATTAAGAACATCAATATCCCCAGTTGTGATCACATATGCCTTACCTTTCTCTCTTAGCCTTTTCTAGGGAATGTTTCATTGATAATTAGGAAAATTATTTTATTAGTGTACTATATTCCAATAATAATATTATAGAACATTGGTTCCTTCATTATTTCCTTTGCAAGCACAGGATTGGATGTATTTTTCTCTTTACATGTAGTCGTCTTATTTTCCATTTATGAATGCTTAATGATGTATCATTCCGCATGTATCATAAGATGGAAAATTCCCTTTTTTATTCTTCACATTATCCATTATTTCCTCCACTACCATGTTTTCTCTTATTTTACCATAAATAATAAGACATATAAAATTTATTACCTAATTTAATTGTGCATGAGAGTATATATTCATATGATGAGAATGTTTGGGTGATTAGTGACCTTTATAGGAATGGTTTTAACGCATCAAATAATGAAAAATCTTTCTACCAATATTATGTTTGTATTATATTTAATTAATTGAAAATATTTTATTGTTGGATTCATACATGGAAACATTTTAATCCTATTTATGTCTCAGACTCAAGAATTGTCTCTCTATATTCTCTCGCTATTCAGGATCGAAATCTATATTCAATAAAAATTCATTAAAATATTTCCATTACATATTTTAAATTTCATCATATTATTTTTTAAATAAATAACACCAGGGTTCTGAATAAGTAGAGATATGACAAACTACAATGATAACGTAATCCCTTTTATTACTTCCCAATGTGAGAAGTATCTTCTTTTTGGAACTTATCCACTACTCAGCTATAAATGATTTTGTAGTCCCATTGAATGATGGATGCTTTTGTTTCATGATGTGGTCAAACATTGGTCCTCCATGTTTGGTATTAGGATGCTCCATATGGGTTATTTTATTATTAATACATAATTAATGTGTCCTTATATTGATATAAGTTTCTTAGAAATAGTCGTAGCTCCATAATCATCATCATTATTTTTCATAGAGGGTAAATCTATAGATATGGTATGCATATTGATAGAGTTTCCATTCCATTCACCTAGAACCATTACTAAAAAATGTGATACACTAAATTAGGTTATGATTCATAAATATTAATTTCTAACTATAAAAAAAATTAATATAAATTGGAATTCAATGCATAGAAAATATCATAATCATATTCTTGGTTTCTTTGGGGACATAATAACTTTAAGACACCTCATAATGGTTTGTAAAGAAAATATTAATTATGAAAATAATATTCTTATTGGAGTTCAATCGAGGTGTGTATTAAGACACATTTTCATGTACTAGGTTACATCGAGGCAGGCTCAGAACACTATATTAGAGTTTCTACCCCTAGGTATATAAATTCCAAAAAACAACCAATTTTAATATCTATTCAATGATGTATTCATAAGAAGACCCATACAATTATTAAATTTCCAAAATTATATGATGGTATTATAAACTTATCCTCAACTTGTTTCATAGAGTTATGTTTACTGATCTATGTTTTCTAAATATACCTTCTATGGTTTCTATTAAAATTCCATTGATACCAACTATAGAGACCCCTGCCCTAGTGGCATGGAGTTAGTGCCTTACTATATTAAATTGGTACTATGAACATGTTTTCCCATCTGAATGGACCAAAAAATTTAGTAGAATTTTAAAAATAGATATAAAAATAAGTTTTATATTAAAACATGAATTTAATAGAACAACATTTCTACTTCTTTGGTATCATCCATAATTGATAGATTGTTGTAACAAGTCATTCATACTATACATCTACACATCGTGGGGGTGAAATAAAAAAAATAAAGGGGTTATATCTGATGGTTGATAATTTTACACAATATAGAGAAAGATAAAATAACCATAAACAATAAGGTAAGGTGAATAACTGAAATACAATCCAATAAAACATAATATTAGTCATAATTTGATATAAATAAATTATTAATTAATAATTACATATAAATAATCACATGAAAATTTACCCTGGATATTATACTAGAAAAATAATAACATAATTTATTTTTATCTAATAATATAATGCGCGAATTAATAAATTCCATCATCTGAAACATACCATTGAGGCGTCATCCATGACATCTGAAAATAAATTGTTAGGGCCTTATCCAAATCAATTTCTATTTTGTCTCATGAGACATACCAATATATCTATGGTCAATAAAGGCCCCCACCCAAACCTTACTATGTATAATTAATTCCTTGTAGTAATGATTTTGAAAATTATCAACATATACCTATGAAATGTAAATAAAATTTCACAATCTATATACATAATAACAAACCATTCCAATTAGTATAGTGAATTGTTTCATGATATCACATCCGTAGTCAAATTGATCATAAACTATTTAATAAAATATGATTTTTGATAACAATAACAGATAAATATTAGTAAATAATAATATTAAAATGTAATTTTGAAATAGATTAAAATACTCTAAAAGATTATTTTACTAATTTTTGAGAGAAATATCCCTTTTCGACTTTTCAATGAAGAGTTCTTTTAGAGAAATATTTGTACATTTCATTATTGCTTATATAAAATTAGAAATTAAAAAATATAGTTTTCCAGGAAAAAATTTTTTATTTTAGAAAAATAATGGTGTATTTAGTAGTATATGGGAGGTATATTAAAATGTGTATGAAATAGAGAATTTTCCATCAATTGGGCATGTGTATCGATATGAATTTGGAAGGGAACCTTCTAGAAAGTATATTTATCATAAAATAATGAATAAATTATCTGGATACATGACTTTGGAACATATAAATATAATTTTGAATAATTATATACTCATAATTAAAAATTATATTGGTGTAAAGAGGGATAAAGAGTAACCCAAATCAAAATGGTTGTTCGAGAAGAAACCCTTACCTTATGTCTGAAAGTGTTATTCCATTGCACTTAATGACCAAGATATTGAAATAAGATTAATTTATAAATTAATTCTAAACCTATATAACATTTATATTATTTATTATTGTTTTATTACGTTTTTATGGAAATTTATGGAGTTATTAGAGCGTATTTTGTTGTTCAAGAGTGACATTTTTCTTAGTTTTCATGATTTCATTACATTTCTACATAAATCGAAGATCCTGTATAATAGAAATAATTATCTATAATTGAAACTATAAGTTTTTAATAAATATAAATAATATTTATTAGTGTTATATTTCATTAATATATAATGATATTCCATTATATATAACATTAATGATAATCGTTTAGATTTTTTGGGTGGGTTTTCGATTGTCACAAACTAGTTTTGTATTATTAATTAATATAATGTATATATATTGGTTCCAAAAAAATGAATTACATATAATATATATAATAAAATACTTTTTTACCATAATTATTCTTTTAAAACCATACTTGAAGGGGAAATTGAAACAACCAAATGTTGTTGTCCATTAAAGAGGTAAATCGACACCCACAAGTGGTATTTTCATCTATAAAATAAAAGGATAATGACCTGAGTCTTGATGGTTGATTTTAAATTGACATGATAGAAGTAAATTATGAAAAATATATTGTGCTTATTATGACACTTTAGAGGGGTTAGGTGTAGGATGGATAATAAATGAAAATAAAATGAGTAGAAAATAATAGTAAATAAATATGATTTTTACCCCATGAATTATACTATTTGTGAACCTCCTTAAATGGATTCGTATTTTAATTTATTGAGGTGAACGACTCTTAGATGTGAGGGATGGTATTGGAAAAAGTATTGGGAATTAATTTGTCATTTATAAAAGATTAGATGGTGTGGTTAGAGTAGGTTGTGAGATGTTATATTTATAGTGGAGAAGAGGGGTCTATTTTGATTATTTTACCAATTATATTATTATATTGTCTCATGACTATAAATAGATTGAAAATTTTCACTAAATAAAATAGATAATGAATGTATTTTAGATATTATGGTATTTACATCATTCACGACTCAAGAAATTGTTAAATTTTTTATAATATATATATACTGTAAATTAATGTATTTCACTACTCAGAAAAAATCCCACTATTTCATAAAACTACAAATAAATCACCATAACAAATTATCAAGATGGAAATTTCAAAAATAGATTTCCTTTTATTAAAAATTTTTTATAGATATAAAAATTTTAAATTTAATTAAAAATATCATTTATTTAAAATGTAGTAATTTTAAAACTACTATTAAATTTATAAGACTTATAAAATTTAATTATGTTCTCATAAAAATATATTAAATCATAAGAAAGAATTGATTTATGAATATATTAAATGAAAATAAATTTATTTTAATACATTATAACAATTATAAAATTATAAATAAATAATTATTACTTAAAAATACAAAAATATTATTCAATATCCAACCAAAATATAGTTACTTATATCATGATATAAAATAATTTGTTTTCATTTATAAGATACCCAATTATTATTTAAAAATTAATAGGTGAATTTTTTGTTTAATTGGTCATACTCCAAGTCTTAATGGTCTCATTACTCTTCCAAATGTTAAATTACTATTCCATTGGAATTGGTTTCTTAACATCTTGAAATTTATATTATTTAAATAATTAAACATTAATAATTCTTATATTGTAGTATATAAGTGTTTTAGGAGATTCAGAATATATGAAATTACTTAAATAAGTTAAATTTCATTGATATAATTTTTGGTTATTACAAACACTTCCTGCTTCAACCTATGATGATCTTGAAAAAGTAACCATGTGTATACATATATGTGGTCTATACATGTAATGATGTATATAGTCATATATATGGATACTAATACTATCTTGGACCAGAATAGTAACATACAAATCCATATTCAGTATTATGAATATCACAACTATTGATGGAAATCATGCCCAGTCATAATGAATATGTGGGATTCTCTTCCTCGTGTCACAAATATATGGGATACCCAGCCTATATAAAACAAGTATATGTGACATCCGGTCTGAATATCACATGTACAAAGGATTCCCTACTTGTATATTAAATCATGATGAGATACCCTTATCGAGTATCATAACTAGATTGGCTGCTCGACCCATATTTCAAAATTATATAGGAATCCCTTCATGAGTATTACAAGTATATCAGACTCCATGAATGATTATCACAAGTCTATGGGATTCATTTTCTATGTTTAAAAAGTATATAGTACTGTCATTCATTGTTTATCATAAGTAAAGGGTTGAACTACATTTAAAATTTCATGACATTTTAAATAATGGCTATAACACTAATTATTGGAATGTCATGGGAATAAGTCATACCACTCACTTCCCTTAAAATTAAAATGGACCATCTAAATGTGTAGTAAGTGAGGGTGTATTTTCCATGTAACTATTAAATATATAAGTGGAATCACATGAGAACACAGTAATGGGTTGTGATGTGTGGAGGTGGGAACTGAATTCCATTACCGAAGAGAACACATGCATTTAAAGAATATAAAACAATTTGGAATAAGAAAAATATTATTTTTGATGGAACACATGGATAGTCTACCATATGGAATGAAAAAATATAATAAAAAAAATATTATTTTAGAAAAATTTATTACTCAAGCTCTCGCAACTTTTATCTTTATCCCTAGCATTGAGCTATAACATGTGACATCTTCTATATGGACAAAATCCATGAAAATAGGTAACATCAACATATACCATAATAGAAAAAATACAAAGGAATAAATCAAGTGTGAAATAAATTAGATGAAGTAACTTATTAAAATGATTCCAACATCTTAATCAATGGCTAAAACAAATTTCAGACATATAATGGAGAAAAAAATACTAGGATAAGATCTATAAGATCAAAGGTGGAGGCCTTAATTTATGAAGGGGGGAAGGGTTTCTATAAATAACTATGGATTATTCCTCATTTAAAAAAATGGATCCATAATTTACATGTCATATAAATGCATTACATGTCATGTAATTGTCATGTTTATACATTAATAGGGAAAAAATTATTCATGAAATTCAAGGAGACAATCTAGATTAATAAACATCATGTATATGTCTTTCAACCATCCTCTACCCCCTATTAATTTCATTCCAAAAGAAAACCTAATGGCATAAAGTCTTAGTCACAAGGTTCTAAGGTAAAGGATAAAATGATCAAGGTTTTATCCTAATAATTAGTGTACATTCCCTTGAGACAAATTTATGATGTTGTAGACTATATTTATATTTTATGAACATGTTTTTTATGTTTCCATTTATGAAATTATAATAGAACGAAATGACACTAGCAAGGATAAAAAAATTATTTAATTAATATATATCTATTATGATGTAACAACTAGGTATAAAAATTATTGGTCACAATTATTGGTATCAGAAATTGGTTTAGGTGTCCTTTGGAAACAAGGATGAGAAAAATTTATCAGGAATACAAGTGATGTGTTTAAGTATAAGAAAAAATCTTAATGTCCTAGAAATGATCCTGAATGAACTATGTTAAACCTAATGTGTTATAGAATAAAATTTCATTATTTAGACAAGTTATAAATGTTTTTTATAATTATATGGTTTCAAAAAATTATTATTATTGCTCACAACATTCTTTTCAATTATATTTAATGGCCAGAACCAAATAGAATCATTCTAATGTTGAATATAATGGAGAAATATGTGCTTATTATCCCAAGAAACTAAATGTTATAGGAGTTGAAAGGTAAAATATCATTTTTATTCTCACAGAAAAATCTTCAACTATGAATCATGCATCACTTATTATGAAAAATGGTTGTAAATGAATTTTCTTGAGACCATTATAAGGAAATTCCCACCATTATTTTTTTCCCACTAATACAATAGACATTGTTTAATGGATAGGTATCATTTAAAATATAATTTTAATTATCTAGTGTTTAAAACATGAGATAGTTATTATTTTTTTACTATTTGAAAGAAAAATATGGTCAGTGATGGAATAATATCAATAAAAAAAAGAACAAAATCAAGATAAATCAAGAGAGTAGGAATATTTTTATTGAATGTTTTTAAATAACAAATTTTTAATATTTCTCATACAAAAATAGAGAATTAATTTCTTGAGCTAAATTTGAATTATGATTAATCTATAGGTACTTATGATTAAATTTTTATAATAATCTCATGGTATGCTAATGTTAGTATCATCCAACATAAATATAAGGTTGATTTATTATTTAGTTCGACACAACCTAGAATCCAAATGGATTTATCCATAAAGGGAATTCAGTACCTATATATAAATTGTTCAATGTGATATGAATTTACAGATAGTGATTAGTGTTACCCATACATCATTAATTTATTATATGAAAATTAAAATGAATTAAATTTAAATTTTAAATACAATATGAAAAATAATATAAAACTTTATTCATGATGAAATTGTGGAAGAAAACATGGAGATATTTTCTTATAGGATGTTTTAAATGATTAATGTGTAGAAGGGGTGTTCGTTAGGTAATGGAATGTATAAGTGATTAGAAGAGGTTAGCTAATGTTTCTAACAGAGAAAATTACTCACAAAATACACATCCATGCTTTAGTGTTTTAAATGAATGGATTTTATGAAATATTCTAACCAATTACCAAATTGGAGGGCTAGTGGTGATGATTAATGATGACAGCCTCTCAAGACCCAATAGAAATTTAAATCATAGGCGATCACTATTTTTAGTGAGGGTATGATAATGACGTAGTGAAAGGTACACCTACCATCCAATCTAGAACTACAAATATATTATTATATCTATAATATAGCAAGTTATTTATATCTAAAAAACATTCTAAGGGAAGCATAACATCACCTAAAAATTTAGATGTTTAGATTGAATTTAAGTACCATTTTTGTTTAGTATTCTCATCCAAAATATATGATTATTCCATAAATGATGTTTGTGGGAATGAATTTCTTACAATTATTTTTTTTATTCCTCATCTTCAATTTGATGTTAATTTTGGAATGGAGTGGATTTTATTTTATAAATACAACATGAATTATTTATGATGGAATTTTAATTTTGATATTTTTCCAACCCTACAAAAACATATTAATGTGATTACATAAATGAAATATTGATTAAAATTACATCAATTTTATGGGACATGAATCCTATATAGAAAAGGATTTTATCTTTGCTAGTTGGGGAGAAATGAAATATCAAAAATATGAATATTTGGTGGGATTTTATTGAGGTATTTATAGAAAAGTTTCCTCTTATTCCATTGAATCATGATGTTGTGTTTTAAATAGAACGCAAACCTATTGCTACACCAATTACCAAGACAATTTAAATAGTGTCCCTAGTGGAATTAATAAAGAAATAATGTATCAAATAATCATGATAAGTGAATCATTTGTCCATTTTTTACACCATGTGGTGAACATGTAATTTTTTAGAAGAATGTTGGATCAATGAGACTCTACATTGTTTATCCAGATATTAACATGGTATCTATCAAGACCAAATATCATCTTACCCATATTTATGACTAGTTTTATCATATATGTGGAGACAAATTTTTTTCAATGATTGATTTTTATTATGAAGATCATCAATTTATTTTCAAGAAGGTGGGTATGACAATGGCATCATTCTATAAAAGATATTAACACTATGAATTTATAGTGATTCCATTTTGTCTTACAAATTACACCACTATCCACAAGAATTAAATGAATATAGTATTTATAGATTACCTTAATCTGTTTTTGGTATTATTTAGATGATATTATATATATATTAAAAGATA
This sequence comes from Viscum album, assembly GCA_963277665.1. Lineage (NCBI taxonomy): Eukaryota > Viridiplantae > Streptophyta > Magnoliopsida > Santalales > Viscaceae > Viscum > Viscum album. The sequence continues at coordinate 958,805,531 of OY728146.1, forward strand.
AAGCGTGGGTATGACAGTTATATGAGAATTTTGGAGAAGTCTAAACGGAAGGATAATAGTTATAATAAATTTACCAAGGGTGAATTTTCGAGTTAGAAATTATCAACATTTTCATATATGGTCTCTTGTGGTGCTATATGAGTAGACCATTCAAGTGAAGATGTTTTTGAACACTAGCCCAGAATAAACACAATGACAAAGAACCAAAATGATAATTTCTTAGCTAGAGATTATCTATTCATTATGGACAATGTTTCATGTATATCAAATCCTCTCTCTATGTTAAAATGGATGTGATACATGTTCCATTATATGGATTAATGTGATGAATTAGGTATGGAACTAATGATATGGATAGTCAGTGCACTTGTGATTACACTTCCCTACTTTGGATAAGGTTTTATAATTACAGTGAGACATCAATGAATGAATTGTGATTCATCCCATGAAAATGACATAAATATAAATTATTCTTCATGGAAATTTATGGTAGAGAAGAAAAGTTACCCAAATCATTATCTCAATTCTGTTGCGGTGATGTTTATATGAAATATATAGTGTCATTAAATCTATAGATAAATGGGTTTTATTATATTGATCACAAAGGTTTAAATTATATTTTAACTTAAAATTGGATGAAAATGTACCAAATAAGTTTGTTTTAGATGACTAATGATTATAACATCTCACTACATTACAACCCAGACTAAATGAACTAGGTGGAACATGATTTTTGTTAAAAGGATCATGATTGATTATCTATATTGAGGATCAAAAAAGAACCAAAACCTATGGATTGTAAATGTCTGGGTATTTAAATATTAAAGGGAAGAAATATTATCAAGATCAAATTAGTGTTCAACCACCTATTATAGTAATTATTATATTGGAATATAAAAGTTAACGTAAAGAAAAAAAAATTAGGTGATAAATGGTTATGCGGTCAACCATGACTAAGATGGAATGCTATGATTCAATAATCGTGTATGAAATTCATCCATACCAAATTTGAAGAATGATCTATTATTAGAGGCTCATAGTTCTTCATTCTCAATTAATCCTTGAACATTAAGATGTATAAAGATTTCAATCAGTATTTTTGGTGGGATAATATATATATTGATATTGAATATTATGATTATTAATACTTGGTATGTTATCATTTTTAGAATAACAGTCTAATGAATAAGAGTAAATTACAACCATTACCCATACCCAGATGGAAATTGAAAATCATCATTGTGGGTTTTTTCAGAATACAAAAAATATCTATAATTAATAATATTATATGGGTTTTAGTAGATCACCTTATGATATTATCAAACATCAACCCTATTAGATTATATTTCCCTATTTATCAACATAATAATTTATACATTATGTAAGTGTTAATATTATTTTAGGTACCACTATTAATTGTATCTATTTGAAAAATGAGTTTTAGCTAGAATATCTGGATAATTAATTAGTGGTCTTTGGATATGGAGTTATTATTAAAAACTCATTATCTTCATCATATAGATGTTTAATTTGATAGGACCATTAAAACTATTGAATACTTTTCTGTTCATTCTCTACGTATATCAATGGTGGTAGGGATCAAAAAGTGTATTGGTGAGATTTTCATACAAAAATAGGTTCACTCCAGCATTATGTAAGATACTTATGAATTCCTATATGGAAGGAATTTACTAACTCATAAATTCTAGAATGTGGTTGGAGAATGAAATAATTTCATACCTAATCTTAATGAGTAAATGAAACAGAAGTTTAGACGCACTCAAAGAACATAAGAGTGACTCAAGATCGAAAAAATATATATGACGATAATCATCAAAATGATGTAGAATATAAATATAGTGATAATATATTATAATGAATATATCATTTTAATAGGGTGTGTATACATTTAATGATAAATAACATATTCCTTAAGTAAATATGTCCTTTAGGAATACATGATCAATCAGGATGATATCTTATCTATTGGATAATTAACTTAATATAGAAAAATTTCAAGATATATTCTATGTATATCACTGGTTGATTTAAATAATTGATCATTTATAACTATTGAATTTAAAGGATGTACCCTTGGATGATTACCTTTATTATAAGGTATAATTTGTGGAAAACCCACCATATTGAGGAAGCTATATGGGAACCTAAGGAAGTGATGAGTTCAATGTATTCATATATGATGGTATTAGAGTGATTAATTTTGATGAAAAATTCTTTTTACTAAGGGGATAATTTAATTCAAAAATTTTTATATGATATATTTCTCTTTACATAATTTGAGATATTTGATAGCATGTGTTACATGGAAAAACTTGTTTAGAAAATTTACATATCAATATTAAATTATCATGTGTCTATTATCAACTAATGATTATATAGGTAGAATATAAAATTAATTAATAAATTATGAAAAATATATGGTTTAAGCATTTATATAATTAATTCATTAGTGATAAAATGATTAAAATAAAAAACTAAAATTACATGAAAAATTACTGTGATACATTTAAAAAAACATTGTGCATAAGTTATTTTAATTAATAAATTAATTGATACATATTAATGAATTATTTTAATGGAATGTATATATCATTAAATTAATATAATTTTTAAACATTCAAAAAATAGTTATCTAGGCATATGATAAGAATAAATTTAGTTTTAGGCATAAAAGTATTTTTTTGTAAAAAATAGTGTTTGTCACATTATGTGAACATAATTTAAAATTAATTTATTTCATTTATAGATATTTAATTGGATAAAAATTAAATATGTAATTATATTCGTTAAAATTATATTTTTTAAAATGGATGATTTTCTTTTTTGTCAATATGTATAATAACTAAGGTAAAATTTATCACCTCGGTAAAGGGTTAATCTGGTTAATCTAAATGAAAAATAAGTGACTCTTACCTAGTTATTGGTGTATAAAAGGAATTATAACCTTATCTCCTTAGCCAATAAATTTATTAGTTTAATGGAAACATTTCCAAGAAAAAGATTTATATATTATTTAAATCAATGAAAGTAACAAAATGTCACTTTCTTTGTTTCAAATATACAATATGTGTTCAAAAAGGTATAAAAATTATTATAAAATAAATTTAAAAATAATTTTTTCATAATTCAATTATATTAATAATTTTTATTTAATTTTAATTTGTATTTATTATTTAATTACCAAATATTCATACACAACATCTAAAAAATATTCATTTAATTAATGTAAAAATATAATAAATGATTTTGAAAATATAAAAGTGATATAATTTGGTTAATTTATATTATTAAATGTATTTTATAGGTTAATATTATATATTAGGGTTTTTATATGATGATATTCAAATTATAATTGTTTATTTAAGTCTTTTATATCAAATTATATGAATATGGTCAAATTGACAATATTGATATTTAATGAAAATAATACATTGTTATAATATTTAAGAATAATATATATATTTAAATATGAAAAAACAGATATGATATGGTTGGAAATTTTATAAATTGGACATTTATTGTCCAATTTATCACCTTATAAATAAAAATTTAAAATCTTTAATATTGAAAATGTTTTCAGTCTAGTTAAAATTAAAATTGGTTCACTAAGGGTTAATCAAAATGATATGAATTAAAATGATTCAAAAGAATGCCTAAATAATATTTTTATTGTATTAAGACCCTACCATTCCTCATATTCCAATAAAAAATAATTTTGAGAAATATTTCTTGAGAAATAATCTATTATAATATTTTCTTTTGAGTACATTCAAAAAATCCTGCAACCTCGATTATAAAAGGGCACACACTCCCTCACTTTTTTAATATACCTTGAGAAATGTATCTTCAGATAAGTATACCAATTTAACTTCTCAAATACCCTATAAAAGCCCTATAGGTTTTGACTATTTCAGAATCCCAACCCTAAAACCATTAAGAGGAGATCTAAAGGAGTGATCTCAATTAAGAAGTGATCACCCTAACTGATCACTTCCCTTTCTAATAATTATTAATTATTGTAAATTAATTTTACATTTCATAAAATTATAACATAAGTATGCTAAATAATATTAAATATTTTTATTATTATGAAAAAACATGTATACACCCACATTCCCACCAAATGATAAGTGAATGTATTGGTCTTGAATAAGTATGCCTTATCATCTCCATATATCAATAAAATTAATTTTTGATCACCATGTTTTATATATGGGTACTATATGGGGATTAATGTGTATATATTATATATATCATTTATCTTACCATTAAATATCTTGGGAAACCATGACATCGTTTGTGTATCTACGTGGACAACAACCTCTATGAAGGGATGCAGAAATTTTTTTATTTATATTTTAATTTTTTTAAAATGACCAATAATATCATATGAATATATGACATATATTATATTATAATTTTCATATAAATGTTAATTAATATTTTACATTATTTTTTCCCATCCATCGAAATATTAAAACATCTTTCATTTATACGTATAGCTTACTGTCTCTTTGAGCGGTGTTACTAAATTTTATATCTATAACATTATCTATGAATCTAAATATATATTATGAATATAAATTATATTTATATAATTATCAGAATTCTTTATAATATAAAATCAATATCAATATACGAGGATTGGAACTAAGAAACAGAAATACTCATAATAAAAAAAATAGTTAAAACACAGAAATGGCGATATGAATAAAGAATTATTGATAACAAATGTTGTTAAAAGGATATAAATAGACAATATATGATATTATAAGTTTGTGAAAGAAAATTTTATTAAATAATAATAAATGTTAATTTATTAAAATTGTGGTTAAAATTCATTATAATAAAATAGAACTCAATATAAGGTGTTTTATATTATAATATCATTATTTATCGAGATTGCTTATGATTCAGTTTCCAATGATGATCTATGTTATCTATATTTCAATAAACACTTTATATTTATATTAATATAATTTTTTTATTTAAGATAAATTTTTTTTTACGATTTCCTCATTTTTTGTACTCAAGATATCAAAAATATGTTTTTAATGGAAATCAACATCATTTATCTCTTCAGTTGGAAAACATTTTTCATCCAAATCTATTCTTTCCCAAAAAATATTTTTAATATCATCATATGATTTTTATGGTCAGTTTTATGAATTTATTATCTTTAATGAAATGGTTTTAATGGAATATTTTATTCATTTTCTAAACAAGGTACTCTATTACTTTCCTAACAAAAGTATAGAATCAATGTTTATTAACTTATATGGCTTGAATTCCATTTCACACTCTCATTAATTTTTTTTACTGAATATTCTTTTAAAAGTTTATATAGTTCCCTTCAAAGAAACGTTTTCCCTTTATATTTTAATATTCTTATAAAGTCACCTGAAAATGGAAAGTTTATTTTCAATAAGAATGTTCTAAATATTTTTAAATGATATTTTTACTCATTACAGACAAAAACCTTTGATTTTAATTATGATTTATTTGGTATAGAATCCATGTCTACCATCAGTATTATTTATCCATATGGTTTATGAGTATGATGACATAATTTTTATGAATCTCATCTCTTTTCCATGCATTATGGTGTAATAAAATGAAGAAATTTTTATGAAAATCATTCATTTTCCATTAGATAAGTTTATAAAATCCATTTCATTTTATTAGTACGGATATAATGAATGGTTTATAATGTTGTGGCACATGTATGTATGATTTTAAATTTGTGATTGGTGGGATCTATACCTCCTTCAAATGAATTGGGTAATGATTGATATACCATGAGATAAAAATGACTAGAATGGTGAGTATAGCAATTTCGATAAGGGGATTTGTACACTATGATACTAATGGGTGTAAACCTTATTTATAAAATAATAGTGTTAAATACCCCCACATGGGGGGCAGGTGAATCAGGATATGATAGATTAAAACAATTTACCCATTTGATCATGTTTCATCATTTAACCAAACACTCTTCTCTTTATCTCCTTAATCGATGTATGAAAATTAATGAAATATGGAATGGGACATGAAAATTTTACATGGTTGACCCTAATTGGTCTACGTCTATGGAGTATAAAGTGAAAATGTGTTGATATACCAAATTTACGATGACCCTAATCCAAATCAAGGTTCTCAGAAGATCGATTATTTTACATGCCTCACAAACCTTATATTGTTTAGGGATATCACACTACCTTTACATGGGTCACTGCCTTAGTGTCATTTTATGTCTCACTAATGTAGGAAGGGATAATAGTCACACTCTTCCTTTCTCCCTACTAAAGAAATGACCAGCACAATGTTTATGGACGTGTAGGTAACCTCATTATCAATAACGAACACGTCCTCAATTATATGTAGATACTCTATTAAAGTCCCACTTTCATCTAGTTGATTAATATAACATTACTACAGAATCACTATGAAATCCCTTATGAGATATTTTTTGATACTCACTGCCTTTTTGGCACTAACTTATTTTATGAAGATCAAGTAGCTTTCATGAACCACCATACATTTATGAAGCTCAAATATACATAACAAAGCTCCTACCATTAATGAATCTCAAAAATCCTTCATGATGAAAAAAAATGATTAGAATCTCACAACATTCTGTAAAGTTATATTCCCTTTGTGAACATCATTTCTCTCTTCATAAACCTTTTTCACAAAAACAACCATCACGAATCACCTTTGTGAATCTGATGCCTCAAAATATTTGGTAAATATTTCAATACATTTATAATGGTTGTATAAGAATATTTAGTGGATTATCCAGCCATTTTAGATGCATCTAGACATGTCATCCCCATTTCATGAAGATATACCCTTTCATCAATGATGATCCCTGATTTCCTGAAGCATTAAAGAAATATACATTCACGATGCTTCTCATAGTCAATGATATTGCCATCAATCCTTCGCACATTCATGATGCTTGTTCTCAATGATGAACACATTTTCAAAATTCCTATTTTGAAACCTAGTCATCATAAAACTCATTACATTAAGATATTTATATAATTCCTTCATGGGAATCCATCATTTTTTATGACAATTATCCCCTAAATTTTGGACCCCAAAAATTTGGAAATCAAAGAGACACGTATCCACCTTATATAATCAATTTTTTGTACTACCTCTAGATAATAAATTACATTTTCATGGGACTTTATCTATATTCATTATTAGAAATTTCTCAAAAACTCCACAGCATTCCTTAGAATCCATCTTTTTTAAATAACACAATAAACCCAAAAACACTAAAATTTTACAATGAGAATTGTTTTCTCAGCAATCTACCCCTTTGGGTTTGTTGAAAACTCCTATAATTTTTCTTCCTAATTAATTATTCAACAATATTATTACAAAATTAACCTATTGGAATTAAGATATGGATCATGGACTTACTCAACATGCACAATAATAATACATGATCCATTCTCATCATGAGAAATAATATTAGTATGAAATGTTCATCAATAAATCACATTATCCAAAAAAACTCAACTATATCCATCATGAACATCATCTATCGTAATATTCATCCATTGTTTGATCACATTTTTCATTTTCATATTTAAACCCCACTAATCTATTTATCCCTCAATCATATACTCCCCATTTCTTGATTAATTCATTTTCTCCCCATATTAATCCAAAATTTCCCCCACTTTTCAATGAACGTTAAGGCCACAACTGTGTTCTTTTCAATAGGGTATATATCACAAATTAATTTGTTTTTGGGAAAACACATCATCCCTCACAAATAAGAGTCCTTACATTAATACTTTTCATTTATGGAGTGTCAACTCGACTCTATGAGCTGGTTGAGGCCTCTCAAATACCTATTCTTACAAGGATTTCAACAGAATGTAAGACACATATTGTTTTGTATGAACTTAATTGAATATAAAAAATCCATGATCTACCTTCTCTAAGATAAAATTATACTTTAGTTGAATTAAATTTTTCTAGAGTGGGGGGATAGAATTTTTCTATGATTGATAGAACTTTATTTATCAAAATATTTTCTAATCAGAGACTTCACTTTGACTCCAATGTAATCAAGTTATTACCTCATCAATAATAATTATATGCATTCTTGATTAGCAACAATATAATTAATTTTTTCTATGATCAATGAAATAAAATTTTGTTTTTTAATTAACCAATAAGTATACATTCCACCATGATAGAATGAAACAATTGATGATAATTCTCTACCATCTTCTTAACCGGCCCAAGTTGTATCATTATAACCCAATAACTCCTTCAAAATTAGGAGTTGTACAACAAAACCAAATCCCTTGTCTCCTTGATATACTGAATTGTTTTTTAAATTAAGAATGTGGGATTCATTGGGATATCATTAATATATCACTACAAAACATAGGGAAAAAATAAAAGGTTTTTTAATATTCTAGTCTAATATACTACCAATGATTTTTCAATATTCTATGAAAGTAACTAAATTTACATCATCATCCAGTGATATTTTTATATGGGAAACAACTAGATTCATCATCTCCTTGAACTTGTCTATTCCATGTCTTCTTAATACGTCCATGGAATATTTATATTGAGATATTAATGATGCACTCATTCCTTATGTCACATGTAAAAAAGAATTCAATTCAACAGTCATTGAAATTTTTAATTCACTTTTCATGTATTAAATAAATTTATGAATTATTCTTCATTTGGTCCTAAAAAAAATATTTTATTGTCATATAAAATTACCATAATCCTTTGAGTAATTTTATTTTTCACATGGACATTATGATCAACCCCACTAAGCTAAAAACCAAGATTATTAAAAGAATGATCTATTCTGTAATAACAATATCATGGCGCTTGTTTCAACCCATATATAACCTTATTCAATCTACAAAATTTTTTCTCATCTTTTTGAATTAGAAACTAATCCCGATTCTATATACAAACTTTATCTTACAAAACCCCATTCAAATATTCTTACTTGACATCAACCTGTAAAAATTTGAACCTTGATTTCACTACTATGGACAATTATAATTGTATTGTCCCTATCCTAAAAACATGTGAAAATGTTTCATCAATATCTATAACATCATTCTAATAGTACCCTTTACATAATAATCAATTTTTTATCGAATCATAATGTCATATTGATTCATTTTGTAGTGAAATACCCATTTGTTCCCAATGAAAATCATTACTTTTGTCCCAAAACATTATTCCATGTCTTACTCTTTTAAATTTTGTGTAGCTTTACATTCATAGCTTGCAGCCAATTCTAATATCCACCTACATCATCAAAACATCTAGGTCATACATTATATAAAAAAGAATCCAACTGTAAAAAATTTGGTCATCATGTTATAACAAGCATCTCCTAATCTCTGAGGATATTCCATATATCAATTTTAGGTCAAATATTCAGTTTCCTGAAGATATAGATTGTTCTACTTCCTTCTCATTGTCATTATCATCTTCTAAATCATCATTTCTCACTTCAACTCTCCCCTATGGTGCTTCCCTCATCGTCACTCTCCTTCTAAAACTGATCATGGAATTTATGATGATTCTTTTCATTCTATTATATATTGAAATCATGTTTTTTGACAACCATTCTAGGCCTCTTGTGGAATCATTTATATGATATTATTTTTCCGGAATATTCAATAAATATCCCCTAATCTCCTAAGAATTAAAATTTATTATGTTTCCCCTTATTGAAGGAAACATTTACTTCCATTAATTAAATATTATTATAATGTATCATTCCTTCCTCACCACATTTTTAAGGAGTCTTTTCTTCTCTTAGACCCAAAAAATCCCTATTAGATGTGTAATCTGATGCCAATACTATTTCCTTCCGTAATTTTTATGATTGTTCCTTTTCAATAAGAAATGTTTTATTCATTTTGTTAATGATATAATTCATCCTCTTAACCACACATTTTTTTGAAGAGTTATTATTGATGAAACATTATCCCATATCCTATGTTTCTCAAGATAATATACCACACGTTGTTATTGAATTTCTCAACATTATTAGAATGAAACATAAAAATCTCCTATAAAAGTATATTTTATGATTACATCTGATACTATTTCATGAAACGAATAACATTAGACTTATTTGAAATGAAAAATACTCATTCCATCTTCTAGAAATCATAAATTAATAGAATATAATACCTTTTACTAGAAATTTTTCTATATGAGATCGGTGCTCATAAATCATCATGCGTTAGTTCAAGCACTATCGATGAAATTTTTTATTTTATCCTTATATGTCTTTATGATGATATTCCATAATTAACAAGAATATATCATATGAGAATAATCATGTGATATCATAGGGTTATATTGAGTTACATCAAATTTTAGTAGATCATCTAAGTTTGGTTTGGCATAGATGGCCAATTAATTTATTACACTACCTATTTTTTCCAATAAACAAAAAAAAATCATGTATCCTCTTTTCCACATACAACGTATAGATTTACATATGTTATTTTTCCATGTAGAACAGTTTCAATATCTATTAAAATGATAAATCACATATTTTTGGTATTTTTTATTTCCAAAATCATGTCTAATTGAGGACATACACTAAGAAATTTTTGACTGAAACCTTCAACAACAAAGACATCCTCATTGCTCATTTATTTTCGCAAGAGAATAATCTCCAGACCTTTATCAGTTAAAAATCTATCAACCCCTTCCTTTTCATATATTATTCTTATAACAAGATAAATATTACATATTATATGTGATGTGTATCCACTATCATTGACCTATACACTAGAAATATGTTTTTCTTTAATGGATATCTATGAAACCATATCCTTCATTATTGCACTGTATTCTATCCATGTTATTAACTTCATAACTGGCATGGAATGATCTTATTAATCACTCTTAGAATATAAATAACCAAATTCATGTTTCAAATCTGGGAATTTATTTCACATTTTCTCCTCAGTTGATGCATTACTAAACTATTGATTATGACCACAGTCAGTCTACACTATCAGATTTCACTACATTTTTGATGATCAATATATTTCCATGTTTCTGAATCATCTTTAACTAAAATAACGAAAATAAAATTATTTACAATATTATGTATCTCTATTTTGATGTATCTTTTTTATTATTACCCTATAAACCTCTTGGATATGGAATAGAAATTTTGTGAGTGTCCCATCCTTCCAAAACAATGAAACATCATTTCAGGTGCATTTCTGTTTGTCAATATTAAACAACTTGTTTTCCTTTATGTTTTATGAATCTAATAGTTTTGATTCATATCCAAATAAATATTCAATATCCATGATGTTTTTGGAGGTCTGGAATCAACCATATCTTCTTCTTTTTTCTATCAATCATCATACTATCCTTATCATTTGGTTTTGAAAATTTCTTCTTTTCTGTTATACATAAAATCTCCAATATAAACTTTTTTGTTTCCTTAATAATTTTATTCCCTGATTTTGTACCATGTTTCAATAGGTTTTCATGATCATAAAAACTTCATTTGCAGGACTATGACCTATTCTTAATGTTCTTCAATACTTTTTATTTGATATTTTACAGCATTAGTCATTCAATCAATTTCCTTTTTCAATTATTTGATTTCGATCTTGCACTCAACATGATTTTATAAGGTCTCTTTAATTGATGACATTATATTTTCAATTTCATCATTTTGATAATAGCAATATTATTTATGATTCTAAATATAACATTGGGCATCATGAACCACTTTTTTGGATTTCACATTTCCCCAAACATCTATCTCCTCCTGAAAAAACTCTATTTCATCATACATATCATCTATTCCATCAACTTATTCTTTTTCATTGTAGTTTCATCTTTTTTCGGGAGTGATAAAAAACATCCACCATATAATTTTCTCTATGATAATTTCATTTATTTATCTCATAGAACTCATATTTTTCTAAGCGATCATTTTATTGTGAAATAATATTTTTTATTTTGAACAAAATTTTTTAACCTTTCACATTTGTTGAAGTCTTCATCATTTGAATTTCTACTTCATCTTTTTTATCTTAATGAAACATGAAAGGGATCCTTAGTGCAATATTTCCATCATTCAACATTGAAATCTTTCATTTGAGAGTTTTCCATTGAACTTTCCTTTTCATATTTAGATATTTCAAGAAAGGAATAACAACACATCATCTATCTCCTATTCTTCTTGATAATATTCAATGGTGAACATATTTATGTCCTTGAATGAATTTTCATTAGACCCCATTTTGTCTAAAGGATGATTAAAACCATTTATCATCTTTCATGAAAAATTATTATTGTGTATTTTATCCAATGACATCTCTTTTTGATCTATATATTCTAATTTTGAATCATTTAGATTTAATTGACATTGAAGTCCTATGAAATTGTTCTTATGGATTTTTAAATATTCATTAATTTATTAGAGACAATTCATGTATTCTATATTTACATTCATCGAGTCAAATGTTGGATCTATAGACTCATTATAATGAATTATAAAATACTCATATTTGTTCCATAGAACCTGTAGCTAATCTTATCTGAAATTTGAGTCACCCTCATAAATATTTTGCCACATTTATCACACAACATTTCATGTCTTACACAATATCCCCATCAAATATATTAAATTGGATTGTGATCCCCAAAATAAATTTATTACTTTTTCGTTAATATCCAACTATATCCTTTCAGCTTTTGATAAAGTACCACTATCGATACTTGCTAAAATTTCAAGTTTCACTACAATAAACACATCCCTTAAAATCGATCAGATGTATTGATGCATTTAATTCTTTTATAAATGAATGTTGTTCCCATCAAATATTGGAATCCATTTTTGATAGACAACCTCTATTCAAACCACATAGAGATAAAAACATTAATTATCATATGGATCTGATACAAATTGTTAGTCCAACATATTTAATACCTGGAGAGAGGGTGAATAATAGTGTGGCAGATAATAACAACTACCCCTTTGGATCTTGTTTCATCATTAAACTGAACATTTTTCTCTTCGTTTCCCATAGAAATATATTACCAAAAAAGTAATCCTGCATAAGAAAAAACAAATTCACTTTCTTCAAAAAAATTGGGATAATAATACGAAATGTATGATGATATGTTCTGATATATAAAAATTTTCAATTCTTATATCTAAATATAGGTTTGGGCATGATCAATTTTATACCCATGATCACTAACAATAAAAAGCTTAGTGATATCAATGCTCCTTCTCATGGGACACTCCCAAAATCTCATTAAATTGCTCAGTACCAGTGGAAAGGAATATCATCATCCTCATTTTTTCACTAATCTATAAGGCATCCACAGAAATTTTATGGATATGTATGTCCCATCATTACTAAAAAGGAATGTATCCAAAACTATAGGAAGATTCTCTATTGATTTTCCACATTCATCTAGTTGATGAATAACACTTTACCATGAAAACACTTGGAAATACCTTCTAAAAACATTTTTGATTCCCACTTGCTTTATGAATATCACCTATTTCACAATGCTCAAATAACCTTCATGAAGAACCATGCCTTCATAAGTCTCAATTATCCGTCACAAATTTCCTACATTTACTAAACATCATTTATCCATCACTAATGACACTACATCCATGAATCTCATATCTTTTGGTTATCTTATATAGCCATTTCCATCTTTAATACTTTCTTCATGAACATTTTCAAATGAAAAAACATCACGAATCACATTTTTGAATATAGAGCCTTAGAATCATGGTTACACGTTGCTCTTATTTAATGGGTGGGGTGAAGGATTATTTTTAGGCTTTTATACCTATTCTAGATTCATACATCCACCTCATCACCCTTTCATAAATCTCTCCATTTATGTTCAGGATCCACCATTATTTCATAAATCACTTGAGAAACTTCCCATTCATGAAGCATCTCGTAATCATGGAGATCACATTCGTTCTTATATTAATGTGTGATGATAATTTATAATACTCCACACCTTTTATAAAATCCCTTAAAAACCCATTATTTACAAAATTCATTCCTTTACCATATATTAATAAGGCACTTCAGGAAATCCAAATTTCATGATGATAACCATCCATTATACTTTAGACCCCAAAAATATAGAAAACACATAGAAATAGAACCACTTTGTGAACTCACTTATCATTACTTCCTCCAAAGAATCCATTACATTTTCATGTTCCATAGTCAAAATTCTTAGTCAAAAATATCTCTAGACCTCTATAATTGTCCATGGAAACATGTATCTTCAAAAAACACAATCATTCCAATAACACTATAATGTTACCGTGATGGATTTTCTTTTCAACACATGAAAAAATATGATTGTTTCGGAAGTGAACTAATTCATGTATGATAGTCTAAGAAAATATCCTTTACTTCAAACAAAATGAAATTATATGACTATATGTATGGCACAATCTCTTGTTCATGCCTAATTTAAGCTATCGTTGGGTAATGTTCATTGATTCCTTTATTATTCATGTCTTATAAATAATCTTTGTTTATGAAATGACTAAATATTATCATTTATAATATGAATTTTGTGGTCTTAAAATGTTAATATCACATTCTCATATCATTTGCAAAAATTATAGTTATATGATCATTGATATATATATATATGTAATGACCCAATTCTTTGACCATGGTATGGATTGATAGATTTTATTATTGAATGTCTTGAATGGTCCTAATGAATTACGTTAATAAAGATAAGGAGTTTATGGGGGAATATAAAGAACATATAGATCCCACAACTATGAAAAAGGGTAATTTAGGCTAAGCTACACGGTTAAGAGATACTGTGCGGGTCTAGACACATGGTCGTGCGACCTTATGCAGAGAGATGCAGAAGTTTCAGAACTATTTTTAATGGATTTCACTTGGTTCGGGAAACTGGGAACATATACAGTGAAGGATTTCTATAAGGGAACAAAATCTTGCACACTGATTTCATATGGTTTACAAAAACCCGGTGCAGAAATATTGTGATCCATATTTTAGTTCAAATTTAAAATTTTCCCCAAATTCCCTTTAAGTTAGAATTTTCTTTTTCTTCTCCCTTGTACAAACAACATCCTCTCACACTAATTAATTAACTCTAAAAGCACTTATCCCTTCAATATCATACAATAACTTCATCGAGAATCAGAACTTTTGTCCATTGATAGTGTTGGATAGGCCACAGTATGCTTAACCTCTTGTGCCCCACTTTCTTTGTGGAATCATTCCATCAGTTTCACTATTTAGATGCAGACTCATTTTCCCTATTTTCTAGGTGTTTGATTGAAAATGATGTCTATAATAACTTTTTTCAAATTTGTGGTCGATACTCATTGATTCATCAGATACATCATTAATGTATGTTGTCATGATGTTTTCGATTTGAGTTTTGGTCATTTCTTATTTAATCTTACTGTGTCAGGATTTGGACTTTGTTGTGCTACCATGTATTGTTGCTTCTATCATGTTTAAATAACACTAGTGAGTTTACATAGGTTAATTTACTCATGTTTAGGGATCAAATTTTCTCTCTTTCTATATATGAACTCCCAAGGGGTGTTGCACATAAATTGGTCATTTTAGGCCAATTTTTCCAAATTTGTGAATTATTGTTTAAGATTATAGTCATGTGATTAAATTGAATTTACTAATTTTCGATGTGTATTTGACTTATATAAATTTTTCTTAATGATTATTTTCCTCCTTTGAATTGGAATTGGTGAATTGACTATATGATGGATTGACTTCACACTTGAGCCTTGACACCATATCAAAGAAGATAATTTTCATGTGAAACAATTTGTATTGTCTGGCTAGGATGGGATAGACTAATAGTAAAATAGGATTTGATATAAATTTAAATGGCATCAATGGAAGGAATGGACTTTCCCTTTACTAGATTCATTTATTATGTCTTTGTGTATTTTTTTACTTTTTAATTGAAATAATGTGTGATGGTTTGGCATACTTTAAATAATGTAAATGTTATGTCATATGGGTATGGACCAAAGGAACGTGAGATCCTTGAGGTATGTAAGACCCTGTGAGCATATAGATATAGACCCAAATATCATGAGAGACTTGAGATAGGGAAGCCCGTGACTTCTCCCTCATGTATTTCCAAGAGACCATGATAGCTCATGGAGTAGGGAGGAGGGTTATACCATGAGAGCTACACTCATATTGGATGTCTGAGAGTTACGTTCAGATCCACCCCAACATATATCTACCCACACACAAACACACAAACACACACACACACACACACACAGACACACACACACGCACACATATATATAACTTAACAATATATACATATATATAGGTATGGTGACATGGTCAGACTTTCCATACTTGTGATGAAGTAGGTAGACATACAAGGTGTCCTTTGGGAACCTGAGTGAGATGTTAATGATTTATTTTGCATTTTTTACTTCTATTTTTACCTCACACTATTTACTAATGAGAACCTAATCAGATTAAATGTAGACACCATTGGTGGTGAACTGATAATATTTATCTCACACCTATTTTTTATAGTATACAACACCAAAGAAGATTGTTTTTTACTAGTACGGATAAGGGAAAGAATCATTATTTGTGTTATTGAGCATTTTTGTTTATATGGAGCTTAGGAGTAGTGAAATGGGATTAGGTTAGAGATTCTATGGAGAAGCCTTTGGTTTTTTGATTCCAACTGAATCTTGTACTTTAAAGAATTTTTCTGTATTTATTTTCCTCTCATTACTTGAATGATATGAATTAATACATATATCTGAAACTCTTAATGAGGCCTTGGTATTTATTTTTCAATTTTAAACTGTTTATTTATTCTGTATTTTTATTGTGATTTTAATATAGTTTGTTCCTATTACACTAATTTCTACTCTAACATGGGTGTAAATTACACTCACTTTACCATTGAAACCCCCACTACTAGTTTGCAGCCCCGGGTATGTTGGGAGTTGTGAAATGGGTCAAGTGGTAAACCGGGATCAGTGCATGGGTAAATTTCCAACCACATCTGGGATGTTACAATCTTGGTTACACATACTATGCATTTGAACTCACCATTTTCTTATGTTTCCTTTACACTTTTTATGAAGAAATTTATTAAGTATGATATGAATATGAAGGATTTTTAATATGATGAAATTTTTTGGAGACTATATATATATTTAGGGGTTCCATTAACTCCCTTTCTCTATATGGACTCGGATGGGTTGTTCCACCTAAATTGGTCAATTTAGGCCAATTTTGTGAAATTGATGATTTATGGATTATGCTTAATAGATTGGTTTTAAATCTAATTTACCCATTCCCCCAAGTTAATTGGACTTATATAATGGTTTTTGAAGGATGATTTTCCTCCTTTGAATTGGAATTGGAAAATTGACCATGTCAGTATTTGATATGACACGTGAGCCTTGACATCAAACCTTAAAACAATATTTCCGTGTGAGGATATTTGTATCAGTTGGATAAGATGATATGGACTAATACTATAAGATTTATTTATATAAATTGAAATGGCTTCAAAGGATGTTATTGTCTTTCCCCCGACATGAGTTATTTATGATGGCATTGTGTATTGGATTTCTTGTTTTAATTGAAATGATGTATGATGGTTTTCCTTAAATTATATAATGTAAATGTTCTATATTATGGGTGTAGAGCCAATGACTATGAGTGCCTTGAGGTATGGAAGACCATGAGAGCTTCTAGCTTGAGACCCAATGATTGTGAAAGCCTTGAGGTAGGGAAAACTATGAGATCTCACTCATGTATTACCAAGATACTGTGAGAGCTCCTGGAGTTGGGTAAAGGCTTAGACCGAGGGAGCTACCATGTCATTGGATGTTTGAGAGTTATATCCCGATCCACCCAAACACACACACAAACAAACATATATATATATATATACCTATCTCTAATATATATATATTAATAGTGACTTGGTTAGACATACCAACCTTGACACGAAGTTGGTAGACCTACCACGCATCCCATTGGAACCCGAGTGAGAAGTTATTTATTTCCTTTTCATTTTTAACCTTTTCTATTACATGAACTCTTTTTAATTACAATAACATACTAAGTCTACAAGAATACACAATTGGTGGTGGCCTACTGTGATTTATCTAACACCCTATATGTGACACCATCAAAACATGGGAATAATATTTTCATATATGTTTGAATAAGGGATATCATCACTCCTCTCTATGTTGATCATTTCTATTTAGATATAGAATTTGAGTAGAGGAACTGGCTTTGGATTGATATTCTATAGCGTATATTTTGGTTTCCTGTTTAACACTTAATTTTATACTACTATGCCTACTTCTTAGATTTTTTTCCCTTTTTGTACTAGAATGCCATGCATGCATACTTTTATCAAATATTACATATGAGGACCTAGTATTTATTTATTAGTTATCTTAAATATAATTTTTCTATTTTTTAATTATAAATCTAATTTTTATGTTTCATTTACACTACTGTGTAATCAAACCTAGGTGTAATGTCTATCATATTTACCATTAAAACCCCCCCACTACATTTTGGTAACACCTACATTATGTGGATATGAACAAAGGCTCATGTGAAAAAATGGGCATGGGGAATGGGTTATGTGGAAACCAGGTTCAGGAAATCACAATGTGCGATCATAGGATATTTATTTTCTTGAATTCACTACTATAAATAATATATATACAAACTTTTTTGTAAAAACTATTTCTATATTTAACTTATATGGACCTATAAAAATGAATTGGAAAAAACTGCTGGTATAGGTCACTAATTTGTACAGATACTGACTGTTTTCCATAATCTGATAGTATATGGGAGACCTATACCAATGGTTTGGAGAGAAACATAGAATATGTCACTTATATGGACCTATCCCATCAGTTTTTCCAAAACCATTGGAATACGGTCTCTATTATGGACCTATGCCAACAGTTTTGGGAAAACCTTTGGTATAGGTCCATTATACAGACCCTATACCAATGGTTTGGAAAAAGCTTTGTCATAAGTCCCCAATATACCAACAGTTTGACTAAACCGTTGGTGTAGGTCCCAAAATCAATGAATCTACACCAACAGTTCTCAAAAACGTTGTTATAGGTCTATACCAACAGTTTTTGAGAACCCTCGGTATAATTAGATGTTTTTTTATTGAATCTTATAACAGAGAACATTGAATAAATCAATATTTAAAATATTTATGATAATATGTTTATATATATATATTTATAAAATTATCTAAACAAAAGTCATGATAGGTTAGTGGTTAGGTCGTTCAATCATAATCTGGAGGTACTGGGATCAAAACCAACAAAAAGATTCCTATTTGAAATACAAATACGAACAGTTTTATGGATCATTTGGTATAGATTTTTCATATTAAGTATACCAATGGTTTTGAAAACCATTGGTATAGATTTATACCCATGTCTTACCAGCCAACGGTTCTCCAAACAATTGTTAAAGGAAATACCAACGTATTGGAGGCCTATACCAACAGTTTCAAACCATTGGTATATGGTATTTTTCTAGTAATGTTTACAATTCGACAATAATAGATATGATATTGGAAACACTTTGGACTTAGTCACAAGACATTCTTGGGAATCACAATCCCTTTAATGGGGTATGAACATTTTTGCATGTTTCATGGTTGTTATTGATTATGTTATTACTACAGATATCATTTTACCTTTGGGATCGTCTCATGTTTTGCAATGTTGTTGATATTGATGATATTGGAAATTTTGATTTCACTATTCAAACCTATGTAATGAGGGTTACATATTAGAACATGATTCATGATAAGCTGTGACTCAGGGCCACAGTACATGCTAGTTACATACAGATGTTCTTACACTGCACGGTCAGAGTGCCAAAACTTCTACTGTACAAGGTACTATTTTGGATTCCTCCAATTTAGTATCATCTTTTTTGGATATAGGCCATCCACACTCATTCTAGCCTGATGTATGAACAAAGAGTTTGGGTCTCAATGTTTAGTGTTATAATGGAATCATGATGCTTAATACACTCTCAGGTATCCGCTCAGAGGGAATTCTCCATTGTCATGATTGTCCCCCTGTGATAGTTGATTACCTTTTGAAATGGAACAAGTATGTTCTTGATATGTTTTGTATTGATGTAATAATAAGGATGGACTGGTTAATTTCTTACTGAGCACATATTGACTACTATCATTGGAGGGTTATGTTTATATCACTAGATGGTGTTACATGCATGCATAAAGGAGAATGGGATATTTGTGCAATATGAGAATGATCTAAGATGTAGAGTGTGGGTAGTGTCACAACACATGTTTCAAGCCATTAACTCGATGATTAGTGGTTTAATGCTTTAATTTTCCCTCATATAGTCGATCACATAGGATATTTTCTTCCTAAATAATTCTTCAGTCAACCTCCTGTATTATGGGTGGATTTTACTTTTGCTGTCTTCCTGACAGTGGCACCCCTGAAAATTCCTCTTTATAGGATTGAACCTAAAAATATTTTGGAGCTAAAAACAATAAGAATATATAGAGAAAAATAGCTCTATAAACCCATGTACTTCTCCATGGGTTTCACCAATCCACTTTTCCAAGAAGGTGTATGGTACCCATAGGCTTTATGTGGATTACCATCTGTTAAATCAACTGACAATAAATAACTAGTATCCTATTACCAGAAAAAATTACCGCTTTGATTTTCTTTGAAGATGGAATGTTTTTTCAATGATAGATCTGAGGTAGGGCTGTCAATCAGGTTTGAATTTGGACCTCATACATACCACATATTTCTTTTGGGAGCATGTATGGTCTCTACAGGTACCAAGTTATGCATTTTGGACTCATGAACTAACCTACTGTCTTAATGGGTCTTAAGAATCATGTTTTTTCACCCATATCTAGATTCATTTCTGGATGCCTTCATAGATGATATCTTGGTTCACTCTTGGTCAAAACATGACCATAAATCCCTTCTTAATATCAGGCCAAATACGACGAGAGAGAATCATCTAAATTATAAAAATAGAAAATTCCCCTTTTGGATAGATAATATTCACTTCCTAGGTCATATCATATCTTAGTCATGAGTTTCTGTTGACATAGAGTATATGGGTGTTCTGGTTTTATGGCAGTATACTATGAATTTCATTAATATATAGAGTTTCTAGGGGATTTTTGTATACGATAAATTCTTAATTGAGGATATTTTGCACATTTCAATGCCACATGAGGGTATGATGAAAAATGGTGTGAAATTTAAATGGTCAGAATCTTGTGAAGAATCCTATTTAGAGTTAAAGGGAATACATACATCAACACCAATACTGATTATTCTAGATCCATGATGGGAATATAATGATTATTTTGAGGCATCTGGAATCTGGATTGGTGATGTTATGATGTAGGGTGAGTGATTCATTGCTTATGGTTCTCATCAGTTGATGCCTCATTAGGGAAATTATCTACCACACGACCTCGATATCATTGTTGTTTTTCATGCCTTACACTACTGGGGACACTATTTATTTGGAGAGTGTTTTGTGGTGTTCACAGACCACAAAATCATTAAATAAATCATCACTAAAAAGGATGTGAATCTTAAGTAGCATAGGTAGGTCAAGTACCTACAGTAGGATGGTTTTAAACATACCTACACTATAGGTAAAAGGAATTCAGTAAGTAATGATCTAAGAAAAAAGAATCAGACACAAGAATTTCTGGAGTCTAGTGATGAATGGGAGCTTATAGAATTATCCTCATAAATTTCTTATGTGGTTCAGAAAGATCGTGGACGTACGATTCACTCATCCTTACTGGTGACTTATACACTTCAATAAGAAGTATAGTTAAGATAGTTATCTCATCCTGAAGGCCTTTTCATTTTGGAGATGACCTTAAAGGATGACATATATTCTTTCTGGAAATTCAATATGAATGATACTCTCTTATTCCGCAATAATGTAAGGGTCCCATTAGACATTATAGAAGAGATGATGAGGGATTTCTAGTGCTCATCATGGGTTGTTTAACCTTGTATCACCAAAATGTATTGAGATCTTCGATGCAAAATATTTGTGGCCCAGCATGATTCATGAGATAGCTTGTTCTAATACATGATAATATACCTATCACTTGGTGAAGGTGAAATACCAGTGTCATATCCATCAATCATTGTGCATTCCTGAGTGGAAATGGAAAAACGATTTGATGGACTTCATGACTGGTTTACTGATATCACCTCATGGAATCGATGTAGTGTGGATTTTAGTTGATCGTGTGATGAGGGATTCACCTTTATAAATTTGTGATATACATTATCAGTTGATGATCTGGGATGGTTGTATGTTAAGTAGGTGGTACATCATCATTGAGAAACTCTTTCTATTTTTTCTGAAAGAGGTGCATGTTTCATGTCTCGGTTCTGGAATGGGTTGCAGAAAGCATTGTGTACAATGGTATATTTGAACATGACCTATCACCCTCAGAGCAATGCGATGATGGAGTGTACAAATAAGGTGCTTATGGATATGCATCGTGCATGTGTTCATGACTTTGGGGTTTTGGGGGAAACACACTTCTCTCATTGAGTTTTCTTTAAATAATAGATTTCGGTATTACATTAATAAGGCTACCAATTAATCATTGTAGGGTATGTCATGTCACACACTTTTGTGTTTGTTGGAGGAACGGGAAGCATATATCCTTAGGAATCACCTCATTATGGAAACATCAAAGATGGTCCTACTAATTTAGAAGTGTATATTGATAGCTTAGTCTAGATAGTAGTGTTATTCCAACCAGATCCAATGACCACATGAGTTTGAGGTCCTAGATAAGGTTTTCCTTTAATTCTCACCCAGTATAGGGAATATAGTTATTCAGGAGCTGGTTATGTTATCAAAAATATTCGTTGGACCCTTTAAGGTTGTGAAGCAGATTGGAATAGTGGCTTACAAGTTGTCAATTCCTCAGAGATATAGGCCCGTGCATGATATATTTCTTATAACTCAGCTTTACCGTTATTTTCCAGACACATCCCATGTCGTTTATCCTTATGAGGTTGATATGGATATGGATACTTCCTTTTGGGTTATCTTGTTTTTATTGTTGACCTGGGAATGAAGACACTCTATGGTCGGTTTATTCTTCTTATATGTGTGAAATAGAAACAGAACCGGTTACAAGATGAGACATGGGGGAAGAAAGATGATGTATGATCTCAATGGTCATAACTCATTACTAATAGTACCTCTTAACCCTTTAAATGACAACTTGGGGATGAGATTATATAAGGAGGGGAGGTTGTAATGACCCCACTCGTTTACTAAGATAAGGATCGTTATTTTTTTGAATGTATTGAAGGGTACTAGTAAAGTATGATACTCATTATAAAAAAAATTGGAATGTCTAGGGCAGTTCTAGAGCCCAGAACTCCAAAAAATAGGAAAACACACTGGTCTGCATTATTAGGAGAAACCGTGTGGGCCATGATGAACGACTGGGTGAGAATGTTTTAGAAGAATATTACAATTTTCAATTAATTTTTTTTTATCTTCTAATATCATATTCATCCCCCATTTGTGCATAGCATCCTCACACATTCATCATTGAGCTCTAAAATCCTTTATCCCATCAATATCTTGCTACCCCTTCATCAAGAATCTGATCTTCCATTCGTTAGTGGAATTGGATAGGACAATGTATGACTAAACCCTTATGTCCCTCTTCCATCATTGAATCTTTCTATCAGTTGTGTTATTAAATGTAGGCTCATTCACCATATTTTTATGGTGTTGGATGGAAAATCAAATCCACTCTAACCTGCTCTGAATCTATGGCAGATACCTAGTGATTCAAAATTTATGACTTTATGGTAGGAATTCACATTGTATTCCTTTTATATTATAGTTCATTCTTGTTTAATATTGTTGTGCTAGGAATTCATCCTTTTATAAGATCCCATTTAATTATCTTTAATTCGTATCTAAATGACCATATTGCATGGATATTGGTTAATTGTCTCTTATTTATGGGTGTCGTTATCTCCCTTTCACGATATCGACACTTAAGGGGGTTTCTTCCTAAATTTTTCTTTTTAGGCAAATTTTACCAAATTGATGAAATGTGGTTTATGATTCCAGGAATGGTTTTACATCAAACAGACCCATGTAAACGTTTTTTTCACATATATTAATGTGTCTCAATGATTCATTCATCCTCTAAATTTCAATTGTTAAATTGAACATTGGAGTATTTCACGTAACACATAGCATTTTCACATAACCATAGAATGAAATTTCCATGTGAGGAAATTTGTATATATTGGGATAGAATGAGATAGCCTAAACCTAAAGGATGGATTGATTTTAAATTAAATCGATTTAAGGGATTGAATGGCCTTTCCATTGAATTGATTTATTTATAAAGGCCTTGGGTATTAGTTTTCTTATTTTAATTGAAATTACGAAACATGGTTTTTGTTACACTTTATAATGTAATTATTATGTCTTATTGGTGTGGAATCAAGGATCGTGAGATCCTTAAGGTTTAGAAATCCTTATGAGATTCTAGATATGGACCCAATGACCAGGAGATAATTGAGGTTGGGAAGATTGTGATAGATATTTTATATATTTCCAGGAGAACGTTAAAGCTATTAGAGTTGGGCTTGGGGTTAGACTATGAGAGATACCTTAGTATTGGATGACAAAGAGTTATACCCCAATGAACAAAAACA
Source organism: Viscum album (assembly GCA_963277665.1). Classification (NCBI taxonomy): domain Eukaryota; kingdom Viridiplantae; phylum Streptophyta; class Magnoliopsida; order Santalales; family Viscaceae; genus Viscum; species Viscum album. The sequence goes on from OY728146.1 coordinate 958,830,414, forward strand.
TATATCTACTTATATATATATATATATCTAATCTATATATATATATTCATGTTGAATTGGTCAGACATACCATCCTCGATCTAAAGTAAGTAGAACTGTCAAGCTTTCTATAGAACCTGATTAGGAGGTTATTTATTTATTTTACATTTTTAAAATTTTCATTTTCATACACACTATTTACTTATGAGAACCTACTCTAATTACACATAGACACTATTGATCGTGACATATTTAGATTTATGTCACACATTATTCGGGTCACCTTCAACACCCGAATAGATTGTTTTCCTACATGTATGGATAATGGAAAGAAACACCAATCTTTATGTTGATCATTTCTATTTAGATGGATCTTATGAGTATAGAATCGGTCTTTGGATTGATATTCAATGGAACATATTTTTCTTATTTTCTCACTTTTTTATTTTCTACATGTATTCCTGATTCCTATAATTTTTTCCTTTTCTTACTAGCATGCCATTCATGCATACTTGTATCAGACCCCACCTACAATATCAAGGTATATATTCATTAGTTTTACATTGTATAATTATTCTATCTTTTGATTATACTTATACTATTTTATGTTTCTAACGCTCCTCAGTGTACTCTAAAATATGGATATAGTCTCCATAGTTTAAAAATAATCCCCGCACTACTAGTTAGATGCCCCTGACATATTCGGAGATTCTCCAGTTGTCATTTGGACAACTGGGCTTAGGGAACGTGTCACGTGGAATCCAGATCAGGGACATCACAATGTTCTATCATAGGGTGTTTCTTTTATTTCATTAAAATTTTCGGACATTATATTAGAGAATAAAAACACATGGGATTTGGTCACAAGCCATGCTTTGGCATCACAAACCCACCTACAGGGTAATGGACAAGATTCTTGAATCATTGGGGTTATTGAATCTATTATTATTATTGATATCATTTCTTCGTTTAGTGCTTCAATTATTTTGTGATGTTGTTAATATTGATGATATTGGAAAATGTGACATCTCTTTCCAACATGATGAAATAATGGTTAAGTATTTCAACAAGAATAACGATAGGAACAATATGAGTTGACCATTCATTTTTACATGTCACATTTAATTTTATAGAGAGAATTTCCTATTTCATATTATTGTGAGTTTTTTCATGGATATCATTATGTTGACGTCTTTCTTCCATTATTGGATCATTTAATGGTGTGAGTTTAGGGGGTTCAACTATTTGATTCATAAGGTGTATCACCTCCTATGGATCAGAAAATGGAATTTCGACTAGATAAAACATTTTAGGGATGATATAATCAATTAATATAAGAACCATTAAAAATGAAAATGACATCCATGTGAGTTTAATCTTTTGAATCATAAGGATTTGACGGACTTATGGGATGGGAAATTACATATAATTGGACTAAACTATTTAAAAACAACAAAAAATTTGAGAACAACATTTATAAAGAAGCCTAAAATTTAAACATGAGTAGGACCCGACCTTAGTAGTGGGTACAGGTGTTCTTCATTCTTATGGCCTGTTGTGGTCTGTTCCAACATCTAGACCTGGTTGTAAAAGCAGGCCCTATGACATGCTTGTTCATTTGGAATACTATAATTTGATTCATAGTTTTTAAAATCAATGCAATAAATTACTAAATCACTTATGACGTGTTCAGTTGGTATTGTTGCATTATTCTACCATGACATGATCCAATCATATGCCCAGATGGAGGGGAAGATCGTGTTCCTGAGGTGTCAGGCCCTATTTTTCTAGTCATTTGTCCATAAGAGGCATATGTGGATCCTCATCCTAGACATGAATTGGGTGTTGACACATAGTTCTGAGAGGATTTATTCAATATGATGTAGAATATGCAATGAATAGTGTGACCTTCCTCGATCATGGCAGAGTAGACTCTTTGAGTTATAGCAGCAACATCCTTATAAATTCTCATGGGATGTCATGCCTTTTTTATGGAGTCATCGAATGAGGACATCCTTTATATCTATTTGAGAACTAAGAGATGTCTCTAGAGTAGAGTTCCAATACAGCTACCTATATTATACTTGAAATAGCCAAGGGGTGGTGGGATTCCATCACCTAGGCAAGTAATTATTGAGAGATGCTTTTAGATTACTTCCACAATAACTTCTGTGACATTTTCCTTCCTCAGACTCCATAAGATGACATATCTTGGATGTTTATGAATCTGTAAAAGGGGACTATAAAAGTTATGGATTACTCATCAAATTTCCCAGAGTTCTAGTGTTTAAACTCTATCTATAATATGATGACCTTATAGCTACAAGCGGATTAGTGGATGAATAGTGTTTCACCTTCTGGTCATAGGTAATTTTTTCAGGCTGATGACTTTTTAGAAATCTTCAACCAAGCCCAAATTATTAAGTAAAATGTGTGGTATGATGAGGGTGAAATACATGATGGTTCGAAACCTAATTATTTTTGTTTTTTTTATTCTAGGTGGAAATGGGGATTTGAATTCTCACATAGAGGAAGCAGCAGTACGGATCATTTTGTTGATAGCTATCATGCATTTCACCTTTATAGAAGCATAGGGCACTTCAATGCGCATTTTCTGTGATTTTCAGTAGTGTGCGAGGGATGTTGTTTGAAAACCCATATTCAGAATTTCTGTAAAAACATTTCCAATAGTCCCAATTGAGAACATATCCTCACATTCTCCTCAGTCATGTTCAGGTTCGGTAGGATCCAGATAGTCTGGTTACTGGAACACAACCAACAAATAAAGATGTGGAGGTAGTTGAGGTAGAGGCAACTAGACATATGATTCATGGTTCCAACACGGCAGGCCTACTTAGGGTATACAGTTAGTGACTTAGGGATATGGTTTATTCGAGTTACATGTAGTGTAACCAAAACCACAATAGCATAGTTCCAGACCTTCTACTATATGAGAAACTATTTTGGAAGCCTCCACGTTAGTATCTATTTTTTTGATATATGCTCTTTTGACTTATTCATGTCTGAGCTAATCACATAGATTTTTGGTGTCAAAATATACTATTATCATTGTTTCATGATGCTAGATATTCCCTTATGTATCTTTTTAGTGTCCGTTGAATATTTTTATATTTTTCCCCTTGATATTTGTGGTTACCTATTTGAATTGAACCTATATATTCTCTATATCATAGGTTTTGATGTTATCCTCGTGATAGGATGCTAAATTCCCTATAGATCCCATATTGACTACAAACATTGAAGGGTGATGTTTACATCAAAAAATGGAATTATTCATGTGCTTAAAGGAGAATGGGATGTAGTTACAACATGATCAAGACCAGATTAGCCTTAGATCATTAGTGTAAAGGTATATGTATCCATTATTTACCTCGATGATGTGGGGTTTAAACTTGTAGATTTTACTTTTTTAGTGGATCTGTTCATATATGTTTTCCCCAACAACTTCTCTGGTCAACCTTTGATACGAGAGGTGGTATTTACTATTAAACCTTTCTCGCGAGTGCTTTCTATGAACATTCTTCTATATAGGATGGAACATAAGGGTCTTTTGAAGCTAAATAATAAATTGGAGGATCTGGAGGTGAAAAGTTATATACTCTCCAGTACTTCTCCTTGGGTTACAACTATCCAATTTTCAATGAAGGATGACAATACCCTTAATCATTGCATGGATCATCATTGGTTGAATCAACTAACTTTAAATAATTGGTATAATTTTCGTATAATAGATGATTTTTTTAGATTCTTGGAGTTAAGGTGTTTTCAAATATAGATATGAGGTTTGGAAATCTTCACGTGTGTGTTAAGGCTTCAGACATACCTCATACATATTTTAGGAGCATGTACAGTCTATACGAGTACCTCTTTATGTTTTATAGACCCAAAAATACACTTGCTGTATTTAGGGCTACTATGAATTTGGTTTTCCATCCATATCTGTTTTCATTTGTGTTTTTATTCCTCAATGATAACATAGATTATTCTCGTTCCCAAAATGACAATGAGACCCATCATGATATCATTATGAATAGGGTGATAGATCATCAACTCTATGTTATCCTCAGTAAATGAAACTTTTGGATCGACAATGTTCATTTCCTGGTCATATCATTTCAGATTAAGGATTTCTTATTGACCTATAGAATGTGAGGGTTGTGCCTTCTTGGGAGAAACCCAAGAAAGTATTTGATAACAAGAGTTTATTGTATCTATATAGTTACTAATGATGATTCCTTCATTATTTCCCAATCCTTACAACACTACTTGTGGGATTCATTGAAAAAGGTGTAAAATTTGAATGTTCGAAATATTGTGAAGTAACCTTTTAGGAGTTGATGAGAAAACATACATTATTATCAATAATAATTCTTCCAGTGCTTGGAAAGGATTATTCAAGATATTTTGAAGCATCATGTATCTGTTTTGTAGACATTCTGATACATGATGAGTGAGTCATTACATTTTTTTCTTATCAGTTTAATTATCATTAGATAATTTACCTAATTCACGACCTCGAACCCGTTGAAGTTGTTCATGTGCTACACTATTGAAGACATTGTTTATATGGACATAATTTTGTGGTCTTCACAAACCAAAAAAGCCTCAAATAAATCGTCATTCTGTGGTATGTAATTTTTAAGAAGTGTAGGTGGCTTGATTACCTAAAATATTTTGATATAAAACATTCCTATACTCTATGTAACGGGAATTTAGTAGTTGATTATCTATGCCCAAACACTCAGATCAGGGCAGTTTAGGTGTACAATGATGAATGGAAGCTGGTGGATTCATTCTCAGAGATTCCTGTTAAGTTTCAAGAGGACCACAATCATACAATCCTCCCATCCATAGTGGTGACATATACTATTAAGGAATGTGTAATGTCGAGACTTATATCTGATCATGATAGCCTTATCCTATCGGAGAGTGTCTTAGATGATGACACATTTTCTAGATGAAATGTCGATAGGGAGGATACTATTTTGTTCAGTGGGTGTGTATGTGTCACAATTGACATTAGATAGGACTATACAAGGGATTTATACACCTCATTGTGGATAGTTCACCTAGGTGTCACCAAGATGTGCCAATATTTATTGCACAAATATTTGTGGCCCAGCATGAAATGTGAGATAACTGATTTCATTACATGATGTTCCACCTATAAATAAGTGAAGGCATGACACCGTCATATGGTAGGGATTAATATGCCATTGTCCATTCTCAAATGGAAATGGGATGATGTTTTAATGGAATTCATTATTGGTATACACTGATCACATTGTGGAAACAATGTAGTGTGGGTTCTTGATGATCATTTGAAGAAGTTTGCAAGCTTTTAACCTATGGGAGAGGACATTATAGTTGATTATATGGGTTTATTGTATTTTAATGATGTGGTACATCGTCATCTAGCACATCGTTCTATTTCTTTTGTTATAGATTCCTATTTCAAGTGTCAGTTATGTCTGGGGTTGCAGAAGGCCTTTAGTGCACATGTACTTTTGAGAATTACCTATCACCCTTAGATCGATGGAAGTATGGGGCATAAAATTCAGGTAGTTTATGATATTCTTCATGCGTGTGTTATATACTTTATGGGTTTTGGGAGAAACACATTCCCCTCATCGAGTTTTCTTTTTACAAGATATTCCATGATTCTATTGAGATGGATTCCTATGAAGCCGTGTATAGTAGTAATTATCACTCTCCATTGTTTTGTTTGTAAGTGGGGAAGTAGTAAACCTTGTGACTCGCACATAAAGTGACTTTTGAGTAGTTCCATATGATTTATAAGTGTATGTTGATAGATTGGTCTATACAACTATCGTATTCCAACATGCACCACTGACCTCTACAGTTTGAGGTCAATGACCAAGTTTCATAAAAGTATCTCCCTAGTTTGGGGAATAGATGTATTTTGAAGTAGTGTAAGCTATCAATGATATTCCATAGACCCTTTGAGATTGTGAATAAGATACAACAAGTGGATTACTACTTAGAAAATGCCTAGAGATATCAATACAGACTTGATATCTATCATGTATCTCAGCTTCACCAATATTATCCAGACCATTCCCATGGCATTCATCCTAATGAGGTTATGATGGATATGGATTCTTGATTCAAGGAATATCTAGTTCATATTGTTGATAGGGGAATTAACAGACTCTAAGGAACATCCATTAATCTTATACGTGTGTTATTATAGAAAAACAATGTACATGATGAGACCAAGAAGTGGAAAGCTGATGTAGAATCTCAATGGCTGAAACTATTTTCTGAAAGTACCTCTTTACCCTCATAAGGAAAATGCGGGGATGAATTTCTATAAATAGCGGAGGTTCTAATGACCCTACTCTTTGAACAATGTAGAAAAAATTTTATTTTTATTTTTGAATGTATTTAATGGCTCTTGTAAAGTCTGAAAATAATTCTAATGATGTTATGGGAGCGTGTAGGGAGCATTCAGTGCCTCGAGCTCCAAAAATTGGGATATCAGAATGCCCCCACACAGTTAGGTGAAATCGTGCAGGCCTGGATTCAAGGTCATCCAACCTACTATAGTGAGTTGCAGATGTTGCAGAACTATTTCCCACAATTTTCAAATGGTCTAGAAAACCATACAAATAGACCATGCATGCTTATTGTATGGGGATTAAACCTTACTGAGGGTTTATGCATGATTTCAAAAAATAGGGCACAAAAACCATGTGATCTAGATTTTAGAGAAAAATTACCATTTCCCCTTCCTTTTATGTTCTAATTTTCATTTATTCTCCCTTTTGTGGACAAAAGCATCCAATGTTCCTACTTGTGCTCTAGAATCCTTTATCCCTTCAATTTCATGAAAAATTGTCATCCAAAATATGATATTTAGTTTGCCGGTGGCGCTGGATTGTTATAGGTTTAGATTACTTATTTTTCCCCTCTTTCTCTGTTGAATCATTCCATTAGTTACGCTATTTAGATGCGTGATCATTGAGCTTATTTTCAGAGAATTGTATGAAAACGTGAATATACAATAAATTCATCCAAATATACGTTTGATACTCAAAGATTCATCATCTACAACCCTAATATTGGTAGTCACGTAGTTTTCAATTTTATATTTGGTAATTTCATATTTAATATTATTATTCTAGGATATGGCCTTTTCCAAGCACCCCTGTAGTGTTGATTTCATCAAGTCTAATTGACCATAGTGTGTGGAAATAGGTTAATTGACTCATTTTAGGGGTCTCGTTATCTCTTTTTCTCTATATGCACTCCCAATGGGTGTTCCGCGTAAATTGGACATTTTAGGCCAATTTAACCAAATTGATGAAATGTGGTTTATTCTTCCAATGTTGGTTTTAAATTTAATTTACCAACATACCATGTGTATTTGAATTATATAATGGTGTATCAACAATAATTTCACTTCGTGAATTTGAATTGAAATACTCACGATTGGATTATTTGACATGATACATAAGCCTTAACACCTTACCTTAGAATGAAAATGGCTTGCGAGACAATTTTTATTGGTTGGCTAGGATGTGTTGGCCTAAACCTAATGGATGAATTGATATCTAATGAAATTGATTCAAGGGATGGGAAAGCCTTTCCTCTGACTCTTATTATTTATGGAGGATTTTTGTATTGGTTTTCTTGTAATAATAGAAATTATGTAAGATGGATTTTCTTAAATTATATTATGAAATTGTTATGTCTTATGGGTGTGGACCCAAAGACCATGAGAGCATTGAGGTATAGAAGACCATTTTAGATTCTATATTTATACCCAAGGATCATGAGAGAGTTAAGGAAGGGACGACTCAGGGTGATCCCCCATGAATTTCCAAGAGACTGTGAGAGCTCTTGAAGTTGGGCCAAGGGTTATACCATGAGAGCTACCCTATTATTGGATTTCTGAGAGTTTCCTCCAGATCGACCGCCACTAAAATCTTCATATATATATATATATATATTATATATATGTATGTCTTCTTGGTCAGAATTTCCATCCTTGAGCAGAAGCTGGTAGACTTACTAGGTTTCCTTTATAAACTTGAGTGGGATGTCATTTATTTATTTTCCATTGCATACTATTTTGTTTTTTGAAAAATATTTACTTATTATCACCTACTCAGATTACATGTATACACCGTTGGTTGTGGCCTAATAATATTTATCTAACACCCTATTTTGGCTACTTATGACACTCTAGAAGATTGATTTATTATAGTATGGATAAGGTAAAGGATCACTCTTCTATCTATATATCATTTCTGTTTAGATGGGGCTTAGGAGTAGAGGACCAGGATTATTTTTGAGATGCTATGGAGAAGATTTTGGTATTTTGTTTACATTTGTATCTTTTACTTTTATTCATGCTTTATTTTTTTCACTCTTTTTTACTAGCTTGATATTCATGCTTACTTATATCAGGAAATACCTAGAGGGCCCTGGTATGTAATCTTCAGTTTTCCACTATTTATATATTCTATCTTTTGATTAATTAAATGTTATTTTATGTTTCTCTTACACCACTGTGAAACCTGAAAGGTCGGTAAAGTCTCCAAACATCACCATTAAAACAATGAAAAATATTTGGAAGCCCCTTCCTTATAGAGAGACGAGCCAGGGGTCATGTTGTACACTAGGCTCAAGGCATATTTTATGTGGCATCCAGGTACGAAATGTCACAATCTTGATTACATGTACTAAGAATATGAACTCACCATTTTCTTATGATTCCTTTCACCATTTTATAAAGAAATGTATTAAGTATGATATGTATAAGGTGGGTATTAGTTATGATGAAATTAATGGGTGACTATGTATATATTTAATTAATAAGTTGATTATAATTCTATGCTTCCAATGATACTAGACCTAAACGATTAGGGTGGGGATCCAAAGTCTATGTAATAAGTATTCATTCATTAAGATATAACATATGTTTATAGAATGTATGTGTTTCTATACATTCATTTATTATTTTTTAATTCACTCAATTAAGAAAGAAATTTATACATTTTTAATATTTATCAAACATAATAAATATCTATGTTTTTAATTATTATTAAAAATTATAATGGTTATTAATTAATTATTTTTTTATATACAATCAATTAAATAATAAATCAATATTTATAAATAGTATTATTATTTTTCATCGATTTTATTTATTTTTTATATTTTTTCAATTCATCTAAATATTGTTATAGATACACTTTTTAAAAATATTTTTTAATTTATTCATTATATTTATTAATTTTTCAATATGCTTTCATTAAATATTATGTTTTAAATTTTTTATATTTATTAGTTTTTAACATTTTTAAATTAATTAATTTTCTAAAATTTATTTACATTTTATAACTAATTTTTAATATTTTTAATATGTTTTAATTTATATGAAAAATATTTAAATTTTTTATACATTATGTTTAACTATTTTTAATATTTTTATGATTATATAATTTATTTATATAAATATATTTTTTTCTAACGTTTTTATATTTAATATAATTCACTTTTAATAGTTATGTTAATTATATAAAATATAGTAATAATTTTTTAATTTTTAATATTTTTCTACAAGTTTTACATTCATGTAATTGATGTTATGAATTTAATTTTTTATAATTTTTTTATTATTTATTAAATTTTATTTGTTCATTTCTAATATTATTTTATTTAACATTATTTATTCATTTTGATATTTATTAATATTTAAATATTTTATAAATTTTTAATTTTTTATATGAATTTACACATATTTATTTACTATGTCTTAATATTTTCAATATGGATATAATTTATATGATTAATATTAATGATATATTATTTAATAAGTTGTAATACTAATAAAATATCTAACATTTATATATCTAATTTAATTAAATGATTTGTTTAATATTTTTTTAATTTAATTTATTAATATTATTCATTTTTTATAATTTCTTCATTGATATAAATAATATTATTTATTTATTCAATATTCTACAATTTTACATCTATTTAAAATTATTGAAATTAATCTAAAATATTTATTTTTAAAAATTATTTTTTATTACATTTTATAATATATATTCAATTTTAATATTCTTCAATTTAATATTATTTATTTATTTTTATTAACTATTAGTCTTTATATTTTTCTAATATAATTATATTTTAGTATTTTTTTAAATATATTTATTTACAAAACATTATAACATTCTATATTCTTGTAATATATATGATTAATATTAATACCATATTTATAAGATTTAATATTTTTGAATTGAATAAAATTTAAAATATTAATTTCTTTAAATTAATTATATATTAAAAAATTTGAATTTCAATAGTTAATATTTTTCATTTCTAGTCATATTTTTTCTTATATAATTAATACTATTTTTTTTTTCATTTTAATATTTTTGTTGTTTTTAATATATGAAATTTATTCCATGAGGGTGTTTTTTAATATTTTTGTAATTTAATAAAATTTATTTATTCATTTTTAATATTTTTTCACTGAGTATTATTTATTAATTTATAATATTTTCAATATATTATTTATTTATATATTTAATTTATTAAAATGAATTTTCTATATGTTTTTATTTTTAATAGTTTGTATTATTAAATTTTATTCATTTCGTAATTTATTTATTTACTATTATTTATTTATTCATTATTATTATTATTTCTATTTTTAATTTATATAGTTACTATTGTTGTGGATGAGGGTGTGAATAGTCATTCCTCTCCATTCAAGGGTTTGGTAGCTGGTAACATTCGATGTTAGGGTAACTTTTCTAATTTCAGGGCTGATCTAGTTATTGTCTACAAATGCCTTGAAATATGTAACAATTCTATCACTGTTCGTCTTCTTCTTCCAAGGGGATCCATGTTATGAAAAATTAGGGCTATGTTCAAGCTTCATTCATGAATTTTTTGTTTTATAATTTGGAAATATATTATTCTAGGTCATTATTTATTGCAAATGCTTTTTTCATTAGGATAAATTGAGCATGTGAGCATGGAGATTTGGTTTTCATTCTCTCAACACTAACTTTGTGCACATTTAAGAATGGGATAAGAAATTTATTCCTTTGGAGGTTGTCAACTCTAATGTTCAGCTGTGTCTCTTGGTTTACGGTTTAAACTGGATTCTTGGGCACCCTAGGATCTAATATGACATCTTATTTTCGATAGGCAGTCCATTTAAAATGGGAAAATAAACATATGTGGGTAGTTTTGTCCACTTTAAGATTTTTTTAAGTGGATTTGTGATATAATTATTGGAATTAATTGTTTTCACTTCTAAGGATTATGAGATTTCATTGAGAATTGAGAACAGTAAGGTTCCTAGAAGAATTATGGATTGTAAGGATATATGATATGACATCTTGAATATTAATAGAGCATTTATTTTTGATTTTTTATCTGTGTGGGAGAATAATTTGATTTCATTCCTTAAAAATTTTAGATGCATGAAATATAATTCTCAAGGTTGTTATGAATTTTTTTGTCATGCTCAACCTCATTATTTAGGATAGGTTGTCTTAGAGGGAGTTTGTCTAAATTGGAACTCAGTCTTTATGAATGAACATTATAATGTTGTAAATTCCACTTCATATATTTGGATTCAAGAAAAGCATCTACCATTGGATACGTTCAAGACTTCAATATCTGCAAGTCTCTTTTGGTGTAAGGGAAATGGATCAAAATGGGAATTAGGCTTCCACGTGATGGGCCGAGATAATCGAATATGGGATAGTTCATTCAGATGATGATGTATTGAAAACAATTTACCTAATCAATAGCTATTACAATAGTGTATATTAATATCAAGATCTAAAAATGGTAAATAAAATTATTTGAGGATGTAAATAATAACTGAAATACTAGAATGGTTATTGAAAATGATTCAGTGTCCTATGAGGTTGGGCCTATGTGGATAGGTTCCTTCACATTGGTTGGTTCCCCTCCTATAAATCATTAATTAGATACTAAATTGGATCACATTAATGGATTTTCAATACCTATTTATTCCAACATCCATATAGAGACTCAATGGACTAGTGGTTTGGTTTTTCCCATACTTTATGATCAAAAAATTATTACTCGTGTGTCAGTTCAATACCCATATCAGAAAAAAAGTTATGGTTTTTTATTTTGAAAATCAAGATTGGAGGGGGTCTCAAATTACATGTGTGGTAGATTTTGATTTCTTGTGGTTGATTGTGTCTCATCACTTTTTTCTTTTATTTTGGCCATTTCTTTTTTGATTTGGCCTTCCCCATGTATTTTTATTGCATTTTAATTTATGTGATATTGTATTTGAACCTTATCATATATACTTTTTTAAAATGTTTTAATATTATTTATTATTTATCATTATTTAATAAATTTTAATATTTATTAATTCATTATATTTTTAATACCATTGTTATATATAATATTAATTAATTTGTTGAAGTTTATAATATTTTTTAAATTTTTAAAAAATATTATTTATTATTTTTAAAAAATTTATTATTTAAATAACTAATTTAATATATTTATTTTTATTATTAATTTTTACATTTTCTTCTCTTTTAGTTCATGTGGTAATAAAAATTTATTTTTTTAGTGCTTATAAATTCAACTTTTACCAATGATTTTTTATTTTGATTAAGGAGATGATTTATCAGTGATAATATTGTATAGAAAAGTGGTATTTATCTTCATATATGATTTTGTTGGAGATTAGACACAATTAAATATGTTCATTTTAATAAATTCTGATAATACCTTTTTTCCTCTTTAAAAAACAAATATACATATTTCTTTTTCCTCAAATTGCATTCAATCTCTCATAGAACCCATTTGTAAAGAAGTCAGAATAAATTATTTTGGACAAATAGAACAACAAATATGAATGCATAAAATTGTAAACATGTTTTTATGATATTTCAATTGATATTTTATGCATTTTGTATGATCATTCTGATTTTATCTCTCCTTTTAAATCTACATTTATATTCCTAACTTATTTCTTTTGGAATTAAACAAGTGAGACTAAAATGGATGTCTCCCCATGCTTGTTAACTCCCCTTTCTTACATTCTTGTAGCATTTTTACTCAATTATCATCCCATTCTCCCATTTATGAAATATTAACTAAAATACCTAAACCAAATAACCTTTATTTATAACATGGTGTGTCATAGTTATTTTCAAAATAAATTTACCACAAATAGCCAATGAAAATTCGACTTTCCGAACTCATATAATTGTTTTTAATATATTATATGTAATTTAATATTCCAAATATTTTTTTATTATAAACCCATATATTTTAATGTTTTATAATGTTTATGTATTTATTGGGAAGAAAAGATATATTTTATATATTTACATTTTAATGATTACTGTTAGGAAATCATTTTATTAAAAAGTGAAAGGATTTTTGATGCTCTATTGTGATTGTAATATATGAAATACAATGTTATGATATCTCTATAATAATTAGGATAAAAAATAGTATAATACAATGTTATTGACTATTTTTTATAGGAATTTAAAATTTACCCAAACATTTATAGAACATTAAATATTTATAATGAATGGGTTAATTATTATATTTTACTTTTAAATGATATTCAAAATAAGGAATTTATATTAACTGATGTTAAAAAAGTGATCATATATAGTAATAAAAAACATTAGACACAACCATTATTAGGATTAAGAGAAATTCCATTTTCATTAAAAGGGAAAAATCACATATATTTTGTTACACATTATCAAAATATTGAGTAGAGGATTTTTTTTCAACTGAAGTAGTCATAGGGATTGATACTGGACTGCTATAAAATATTAATAATTATATCATAATAATGATTTTATAATATTAATTTTTTCATTATATATATATTATCAAATCCCTATTTAATTTTTAAATGTAAATTATGTCTATTCCAATCACTTTTATTTTTTATATATGTCATTAAAATTTTAATTTAATTTTTTTTATTAATTTCACTCTTTCTTAAAAAAAATATTTTCAGGGTTGATCTTTGCCATGGATGATGCTGGTGGATCTTAAGTAATAATCAATTTTATAATTTACTTCATGAAAAAATTTATGTTGTAGTGTAAAAATTAGAAGATTCTAAACTGTAGAAATACTTATGCTCAAATAACTATGGGGAACACACCCAATTTGGGAGAGTGATTTGAGGAAGTGAAATTGTTTGTAACTAATAAAGATGAATCCTTATTTGGTGTGCCGCCAATGCTACTGATAATATCCAACAACAAGAAAAACATGAAGGTTTAAAGAACCAACCCAAACCAACTATTGGCAACTATGGTTACCATCATCTATATAATGAGATCACTTCCCATGAAATTGTAATCTATGTATATTATCATATAATGAATTTATCCATAGTGGAATAATCTATAATTTTCCCTCTACTCCCATAGATGTATGAAAAATTGTTGGATCATGTTAATCTTGTGTGTAATTAATTTCTATCTTCTATTTTATGTGCTTTTCATCACCACAATCCTCTTCTTCCCCAACACTAACAACACAACATTAGAAATGTTCTAGGAATAGAACATAATAATCCCTAATTTTATATCCCTATCATTCTCTTCTTCGTTATGATATTTTTATATTCCTTGATTGTTTACACCAATGAAGAAAATGTACTTGGAAGAACCCCTATTCTAATGTCTCACGTCAGTTGATGGATTATTTCCATCATATATCATCTTCAATAAAATAATAACTAATATAATAGAAAAACAAACATGTAAGATTATTGTATGATTAATTGTTATTTAACCTTTCACAATGAGATCTATAATATGAGTCATGTACACTTCTAAGAATTGAACATCATTAACCCTGTATAAGTTATCCAAAAATTCATTCTTCAAGCCCAATAACAAATAAGGGGAATCATTGATGGATTCTTCCTCTACCTTATACTTATTTTTATCAACATAATTATTTTTCTTCCACGTATCATACATATAAGACTCAGCAATCATGGAATTAGGTAAAATAAGGTTATTATCAAATAACATTCCACCCGCCATAATCCAAATTTTAATGCTAACAGTAGGGATCGACTCGAAATAATGCTTTTCCATTTTCAATTTTATCCAAATTAATAATCTATTGGGGATTCTATAAAACCTTATAGATAGCATTTTCTATGAAATGTGTGAGGGATATGTTGAGTGAAATAGAAGTAGAACACTATAACCCAAATAGAAGTGAACTCATATTTCATAGTATGAAGTTAAAATTAATAAAAAATAAACAAGATGAAAGAATAATAATAATGGACATGAATACATTACTTTTTATTATTTGGTCCCATTGGTACCTACAAACTTGAAAACAACACCACACACACTGACACATTTACTTATAAATAAATAATAAACACTATCAGATTAAAGAAAAACATAATGAAAAATTGAATAGTGGAATTAATGAATTTTAATCATTAAAATAAATGAAACCTAAATGAAATAAATATATGGACTAAGTGGAAATCATAATGGATGTTTTGAACTCTTGATTTTAGGTGTTGGGTGTGGTTGACACCTCGATTGATTTAATCATTATTTCTTTTGTTCTTCTATAATAGTAATGATTATTCCACTCCTCTTACATCATGGATATACATTTCCTCCACCATAAACCTTCTATGAGATGATGACAAGGATAAATATAGAAAAGGATTGGTACTCCGGTTATAAGGAATGGAAGTAGAGAAGTACATCTTTTCAAAGGGAACCAAGAGAAAAAATCATGGGAGAAGCAGAATGAACGAATGCTGAACTTAAGAGGGACATGTAGGTCATCAATTACATGAAACCCTCTAAAGTGAACACAAAATAATAAGTTTCCATGAAATTATTTCAAATATATTGAAAGACCACATACTCATTGGAAAATAATGAATATCAAATTCTTTTCCATGATGTAAAATTGAAGCCAACGGGGCCCAACACCCAAGTAAACTTGGTGAATATCTTCCACAACAAGCCTATAAAAGGGAGAATATATAGAAAGATTCCCTAATATTGTAAAAATATTTATCATAATTAAAAAAATAACATGAAAGTGGATTTTATTCATGAATTTTGTAAAATATAATTGGAAGAGTAAAAATAAAAACATTTCTTATTGAAAAGAGAAAATTGAATTTATATTTCAAAAATCTCCCTTATTGTCAATTGAAGGTAGTTATTTTCTTGCTCATATTGTTAAATAATAGGATAAAAAATCAATATATCTAAATAAAATTTAATTTTAGACGACACCACATTGATATTAAAACTATCCACTGGGTTATCATTATTATGTAATTGGTTCACATACGTGGTTGTAGATTTTATAATGTAACGAATAAAGTCTACATAATATATATGTGTTTTGATTTTCAAATACATAGTAAATTTTTTGATAATTAAATAGAAAATTGTATATTTTAATATATGTTGATAAAAGGATTTCAAAAATTTATGTTTAACAGAAAATCCTATAAGCCATAATTCCGCTTTGATATCCTTATCCAAAGAAGTGTACTTAGATTCCATGGTTTAAAGTGAAACCAAGGACTCCATGCTACACCGCTTTGAAATTGGACCCATATACATAGTAAAAACATAATCATTCAAGTATTTTATACTATCAATATTACATGCATAGTAACAATTTATAATTCCAATTACAATTTCATATGCAATCATATTTTTAATATAACATAAAGATATATTTTTACAAAATTAAAAGAATCTAAAAATAAATTTGAGGTCATGAAAATATGGCTTCACAGATGTAGACATTAATCTTCTCTGGTAGAAGATTGGAAACTAAATGTCTAAACTAGTTTAGATAATAGTATAAATGATGCTTACAACAATATTATCATATGTTAATTGATAAATTTAGTTAATATCATCATCAATTATGGTTGCATGTGCCAAATAAAATTGAATGTTCTATCCAGGTGGCACGTTAAAAGGTTTTATACATTTATAAAAAATTATTTTCACAAAATTTAAAATTTAATCACACTGAGCTAAATATATTAGTTTATTTGATCTGTCAGTAATTATTTCAAATAATAATATTGGTTTAGATACACCTAATCCATTCATTTCAAACATTCTTTTTAAAAGATATTTTACAACAATAATGACACTCGTGTTTTTTAAGAAAAATAAGCATATAATCAACATATAATATTTATTTAATCATAAAATTTGAGTTTATTTGAGATACACAAAACTATCATAATGACTTCTTGAAAATTTATTATCAAATATTAAGGGATCAAATATCTCATACCATAGCGTGCAGGTTTTTATTAATCCATAAAATAAATTTTTCAACAAACATAATTTATTTAATTTGATTTTCCTAGTGTAACAACCAACATGTTTCAGGTAATGATTATAATTTATATCACTATACAAATAAGGTTGTTTAAACATAATTTTGTATAAGATTCATGTCAATATAGAAAAAAAGAAATGTAAAATCATAATAGAATAATGCTTGCCAACATGAGAAAATAATCTTAGATACCCATAAACATCTTTTGGATGAAATACCTAGAATACAATTAATTCAATGTATTTAATTATATTTCCATTAGTGTTATATTCATTTTTTGTATATATCTACTTAGAACAAATTAATTTACCATTGGGTGGTTTCTGTAAAACATACCAAGTGTGTTTTTTTCGTAAATTAAGCAATTCTTCATCCATGGAAAAGAGCCATTATTTTTAGTCTTTTTCTTTTATATATTTTATATAGTTATAATTATCATAATCTAATAGATTCTATGAATAATGAATATGATAATAAGCCATAACATATTGGATGAACCATGTAAGATATTTAAGGAATATTTTGACTCTATCTCAAGTCAATAAATTCTCAGTACTGTTGAATACAGATTCAATTTTAAAATAAGAACCAAAACTGGTGGAGGAATCAACAGGTTTGACGGGTTATTGATCTTGAAGTGTGGTCTATACTATAGCCTCACACATGGATGAAATATTAGTTTCATCAGTCTATTCTACGGCAGGATAACTTCTATCAGATATGGAGAACATTTATTTAGAATAAGTGGACTTATAGAATGCTACATCCATACTTATGATACATTATTTGTAGTTATATTTATATACCCAATGTTTGTAACCCTTAACACAATCATGATTCCCTAAATAGAAGAATATAGTTTTCCTTGGTTCTAGATTATAAGTTTTAATCTCTATATAAATAGTACAACTAAATACCCTTATGCATGAATAAATGGAGGCTTACATTAAACAATTTTTTAGGGTTTTCAATTTTTTTGTAGTGAAAAGACGTCTATTAATGATGTTGGAAATAGTTCTAGAATCCTATAGTAAAAATTATTTATCAATACCCTAGCTTGAAATATTGATCCAGACTCCTTTTAAAAACGATCGATTCATTATATATACATGAAAATTTTGTTGGGGTTGCCTAATAGCCCTATGCCTTTCAATATACCTGTTTAAATGAAATTTAATTAATTCAATGTATTGTTCCTATGGGATATTATCTATTCTAGTGGTTTTATTTTTTCTCACAACATGATTTTCTAATAAATGTTTCTAGTACTAATTCATTAAATTTTATTAGACTTGTTATTTATAATATAAATCTGGACATTTCTTGAGAACACATCTATGAAATTGAAAAACTAAAACTTCCACCATGGTAGATTTTCCTAATTGGCCCCCATAGGTAAGAATGGATGGGTACTAATAGGCAAGAATATATAAAGTTATACCTATTATAGGTGATTCTCTTATCCTTTATCATAATACAATATCAACAAAATGGATTATTAGAGGGTGAGATTCCACTCAATAACTCATTCTTATCGAGTTCCTCAATACCATTGGGGATTATATTCCACAATAAAAAATTTAATAACAAGTTATTATCATTATTAGTTTTATAGAAATTACATTTTATAAATTTTATCATTTAATTAAAAATAAAATACCCATTAATTAGAGAAACATTAATGATAGTTCAAGAGAATGTGGATTATTTTTAAATGCCTATTTTAGACCCAATGATGAACCTATTTTGTTTTAAGATCCCAATGAAAATTAGGTTTATACAAATGTTTGGGACCCACTTAACATTAAGAAATGTGGTGATGGAATAGTCATTAAGATCTTGTAAACTCAAACCTCTTCTCTCAACATTTCACCTTTTATTATTTCCTAAGAGGAATCCTCCTTCTACAATTTCTAATAATTCTATGAATGACTATCTAAATTGAAATATCTGAAATGAAATCCCAAGTTAAGAACCCATTATTTATTTATTGATTATATGTACATATTTATCACTTCAATTGAGTCCTTACAATAGAAAAATAGACCGGATTGGTCGGTGATATTCTTAGATCCATGTTTTTTTTCTTTGAGTTTCCTACATTCAGGATTAATATTCCCTAGTTTACCATAATGGAAAAAAACATTTTATTATTTCATAGAATTATACCTAGGTCTATGTTGTTTAATATTATCTATTTTATTCCTTAAATTGTTTATCTTTTCCTTTTATAGTGACCCATACATTAAATTCCAAGATATTACTTCAAAATAGAATAATAGTCATTAAAAAATATAAAAAATATACCATAGGACCAAATGGGTATAGTTAATTTAGAAATTTGGAAACATAAAAAATTTGTTAATAATGCATATATACTATCTTCAACTTCTTCGATTATAACTAGTTTACTTTCGGACATATCTTAGTTAATAACCATCTTCATGAATAGGGGAATAAATCCTTAGATTGGGTGAGATCATATGTTATATAAGGTTAAATATGTATATTTCAGTCATATCATAATATAAACACAAAATAGTATAAGATATGAAAATAATATCTGGAATATGAAAGATCGTGATATTGTGCAATGGGATAAAACATAAAAGATCATAATAAGAAATGTACGTAATACCAAAAGACAAAACATAAGAAATGATATTTTATGGAATAAAAATAATAATATAAAATCATTTCATAATATCATGTCTCATTTCATAGACCATCATAGCAGACGAAGTACATTACTGGACAAAGAGCACTCCTCATTCCTACCCGGTATTACTGATCCCAGATCATTTCCCTTTGCAAACCCATCTATCTATTGAGATATAAATCTTAACCCAAAGCATTGGAGGGAGATATAGCTCCCACCAATCCCATAATGAAAGAAATATTTCATGTTCCATAAAAACATAAATCATTCATGATATCATAAAAAACGAATAAAATAGGTATCTTAAAAATCATTTCATTATAACATAATCCATGTAAAACAAATAGATTTCATAAATATAATTCCATAAAAAATTGAACAAAACTATAGGAATAAGTGGGATATTATACATGAATCAAAACCATATTAAATAATTTCAACATTGTTGAAAAATAATTTTTATTGAACACTTGTAATAAATTATAGAGAAAAATATATTTTCTTCATCAATAAAATTTTATTTTCTCAAAATACAAGAAAATTTTAAGACGAATTTATTTGAAACTAAAAAAGAAATATATTAAATTTTTATTTATGTAAATATAGTGTTATGAAAACTAAAAACCCATTAATTATATATATTTTAAAAGAAAACAATCTTTTTTTTACTTTTTTAGATTAGTCAAAATGTACCTTCTGTTGAAAAAGAAAACCTATTCCTTTCAAATAGTTTAAAAAATACACCAATTGCGTAAATTGGAAAATAAGATATTTATACTTATATAATGAATATTTTGGAATTCATATTTAGAAAACATGGAAATGTATGATAATAATAACCAAGTATATACTTACGTTTAAACAATCTTGGATAATAAGAACATTGAGAAATTATCCATTACTTTCGCTCTGATATCTTTTGTATGTTTCTGAAACTCATTATAATTATTTAAATAATTACATTGAATTATTCTAGAATCAGAGTCATTTTTTATTTCATATATTATTATATTATCATCCATTTTATAGTAATATAATTACCCGTCCATCAATAATAAACTTCTTCATTTTCGAAAACATATTTTGTCTGATAAGTTCTTGATCGTATTATTATGTTATAGTTATACCATTTAAAAAGTGATATTAGGGTGACATATATCATATTTATTAATTCAATTCATATATATAATTATGCTTTAATTAAGATCATGTAAAATGAATTGTATCTCATCGTGGGGATTGTTGGACATACATCAACACAAGAGACAGTATCATTCCCATAATTATGGAATGGTATATAATATTTAAGGATCAATATAATGTTATAATAGTAATATATTGTTATTTTTTCCATCATTATACCCATCCATGTAATGTGATGGGGAGAAAGATATTTCACCATTGTGTGGAGATGGTAAGTTTTACGTACGCACACTTAGTAATTTTGTTTTCTTAAGATAGTTGATGGAGGAATAAGGTTTTTCATAATCATCATAACTCATAATAATATAATTGATACATGATTTATTACATTGTAATGAAAAAACTCATTAAGAGTATGTAGATGAAAAAATGAAGTTTGAATGAATCATTAGAGAAGATTACATCTTATTCGATGCACTCCCTCTAAACCTCTTTTTAAAGCATTGTAGTTTATATTTGAAGAAGAACCAAACCTCTAGATATTTTCTAGAAAAGTTGGGAGTGGATGTGGGTAGGGTATATCTAAGCATGAGGTCTCAATGAGTTGTGAAGACCTGAGGGAAGATGTGGCCTTTTAAAATTAAGGTAAGTGTTTTTTGGAAACTCCTAATATATTAATTATTTATTAAATAAAAACACATTGAAACACATCCACAATGAACCAATTTCTATGATGTGATGATATAGGGTTTTATTATCATAAACCAATATATTTAAAAACATTTGTTTCTATAAATTTAATCCTAATAATTTTAATTGACACTTAATTATTCTATTTTATTTTTTACTATAGTAACAAATATTTTAATATTAGACTGGTGAAGTATTTAATTATTTTATTTAACATAATATATAAATGAATACTATTGAAAATTATATACCCTATCATTTTATTTTATATTTTTTAAAAAATTAATAAATTTTTAATAATTTAATAAATTATTATTTTGATAAATAATCAATAGTTTCAATTTTGACACTATTCAATTAATTAATTTTTAAAAATATTAAGATAACAAGTAATGTCAAAAAAATTATTGTAATTTTTAATTGGTCATTGTCGTCTATAAATTCATAATACATATTAATTAGTAGAAATTATATTTATTTCAATTATTTCATAATATGAATTTGATATTTCATTTAATAAAATAATTACTACAACAGTATTGAGTAATTATTTAATATGCATATTTTTAAAAAAATATATAAAAATAAAATACTATGAAAAAGATGAATCGTATAGATTTTAAAAGAATGTTCATACTTGAATATATTTTCATTAATATTATATTTTATAAATGTAATAGCAATTAAATCATGAATGTGAAACCTTTAACATAACCATAAATAACATATTATAAGTGTCATAATCTTTCCAATATGGCTCCAAATAGTCAATAACATAACCCTTGGATGATTATAGTTGAGATATACTCAACTAATATGATTTTTTCATGTGTTTGTCTCGTTTAATGGTTATTATAATTTTGATAATACTTTTTTTTTAATTTTCATTAATTAAATAATTTTTGTATCATCAATATATATACATATATGATAATTTTATATTTCTATTAAATTAAAAATAAATTACAACTATAATGAAAAATATTTATATTGCTAATGTGTAATTATATTCAATTTTATCGTCTATATAACATTATATTAAAAATGATTTAGCTATTAAAATTTTAATCGGACCTATTTTACTTTTCGTTAAATAAATTAAATTAAATGTCCTAATCTAAACCATTTGGCTTCCAAAGAATACAATATTGATCCAAGGATTACATAGGTTGAAACACACTCATCAAATGATATACGAAAATCATTTGGTAAATGTTTTAACATTAGTTTTAACTTTTATTATCTAATTCACAATTTTATCGTATTAATAAAAACTACCCAATTTACTATTCAAAATGCACAATGATAAAAGAAAAATATTTAAATAATTTGGATGTACCAATTCCAAATATGGAATCGCTTCTTAAACTTCCAAAAAACATTGAATTTTCCTTATTAAATTTTAAATTAAGCTTGTAGTCGGAAAGACATAATGCATTTTAAATGTAAGAAAATTTTAAAATATTGAAATGTTTTTATATAAAAATTAAATATAAAATTAATCTCAATGAACTATGTTATATTAATATATAAAAATATATTCTATTTATACATCCAAATTATTCAATAATATAAATTTACTAAAAAAATTATTACGATGAAAAATGTTTTCATTTAATATTTAGTGTATTTTTAGTATTCATCAAAACCTGAATGTTATAATAAAAATAAAAAAAATATTCCAACACAAATTTTTATATCCCACATCAATGGATGAGCATTATATTTACACAAAAAATTATTAATGGGTCCAAACATTATTTTAAAATTTTTTCCCCATAAAATTCAATAAAATTATTCTTTTTGAAAAAAAAAAATTTATACATAAAATAGTGTTTCTTCATAAACTATGAAAAAAATATATTTTAGATAAGTCTGAAAATTAATTATTTAATTTTATAAAATAAATTTTTCATTAATTTTATTTACAAATATTGATTTTCTCAATTTTTTTCATACATAAATATAAATTTATAGTTGATTTATATTTTTCATAAATAATTGGTAGCCAATGAATTCACCATACATTTTCATAAGATAGACATATTTATTTCACCTAACATGATGACTAGGTTATAAGGGTCATATTATACAATGGGAATATTGTGGTTCTTTTAAACTCACGATTGTCTACAATGCATGTTAATGAAGAATTAAAATTATTTAAAGAAAAATATTTCAAAAAAACATCAGCGAGTTACATTCAAACTACCTATAAATGAATTTTGAGTTGAAATTGATCACTTAGATGCAAACTGATGAGTACAACTAGTCCTCATCACATCCTCTTCTTCCTATGAATCTTCCATAAATTAGCAGTTCCATCCTATAACCATATCCAAGTGAGTGGTCTTGTTTCATAGAACTCTTAACCAAGGATCTAGAATCTATATCTGTTGTTCCTAATAAGAATGATCCTAGTCCAGTTGTATACATTCGAAATTTAGTACAAGTGTTGAATCTTGTATGTAAATTTTTTGGAGACATAAATGGAAGACATCATGAACTTGAGAAAGATTTAACGTAAGCCCCATTCTATAAGACACCTCCAATACACGATCTAGAATTCAAAAAGGATAGACATACCTTGGCCTCTGTTTTCATTTATTTCCAAATATAATTTGTATCTTCTAAGAAGATATTCATAGGAAATCCTTGTCAACAACTTTATATTCTAGTTCTATTTATCAGTTGTCAGCATAACATTTTTTTACACTGAGACACTCTTTTGATTTTTTGAATAGATCAATCATTTTCCACTATTTAATCAACAAGATTAGGTCCTAATAGATTTATTTAACCAAATGAATCCCATCCTGTTGGAGTTATTCACTTCTTTCCATATAAGGATTAATAATTACTCATAAAAATACTTGAGTGAATGATATTTTTTAAGAAACTTCCACTAAAGGTTGGAGTTAATACCAATCAAGTTTGAAATCCATAGAGCAAGATCTCAATATGTCTTCTAGAGTTTGAATTTTCTTATTAGGATGACCATATGTTTGAGGATGATATGTTGTGATGAAAAAAAATATCTTTAGCTAGTTCCCACAAATGACATTTCCAAAACATCAAGGTTAATCTTGGACCGCAATCAGATATCATGGAAAGTTATACTCCATGAATTCATACAACTTACTTTACATATTTCAAGGAAGGCTGGTCAACAAATAAATAATCATTAATCGGAATGAATGGTGTCAACATTATAAAAGGATCAATTATAACACATTATGGACTTTATTTATTTTCATAATTCCTACATCAATGTATTTAGTGATGTTTTCCCATTTCCATTCCAATATGGTTAATGGTTGTAACATCCCCATATATTTATGTATATCTTCCATAATTTTCTAAAAATCAAGCACTGAGAGACATTTTAGACAATATCTATTTTCAATCCATCCAACCAGATATACTATTTCAGGTCAATGTAAATCTTTTTTTCTTCTATAATGAATATATAATGAAAAACAATTAGGATAATCTAATAGCTCCTTTTTTAGCTCTCATATGCGTGGAAAACCAAACCAGTTCATGAACCTTTTTATTGCATCCCAATCAAGGTTTCATTCGAGAAAATTTCTCACATTATTTGGTAGTTCTAAATCATATATATGAACCTTCTTAAGATTAACTTATATAGTTGGTTGAATATTCATTTGAGATAGACAATATTTCTTTCCTTCATTTTAAATTTAATGTTACATCTTTTGAAATTCAATAAACATTGAATCTTCTGTAATCCACATCATGGATAGGCTAGTAATGTTCTTTAGACTCCAAGCATCGTCCACCCTGTTCGCTTTCCTAGGGTGGTAATGTGTTGAGATATTTTAATAATTATTCAACTCCAATAATCTTCCTCGAATAATATTCGTCACATATAGTGAGAAAAAATGCATTAATTTTCTTTATTTGTATAAATATGACACCATTCACCATAATGTTAATTCCTCCAAAAAATTTGTGAAAATATTACCATATCTATCTCAAAATCCTGATTTTAGTGATTTTTCTCATCAATTATCATTTTTTTCAAGGTATAATATATTATCAAATTATTTTTCATGAGAACACAACCCAAACCATATTCAGATGAATCAATCTAGATCATAAAACACTATCCAATACAAGGCAATGTGATCACATGTGGGCACACTATCCTTTTTTATGCACTTTGATATTCTCTTCACATTCCTATTTCGACACGAACATAACTCCTTTCCAAGTAAACTTGTTGAGATGATTAGATAATATTGATAATTATTTCATAAAATGTTTATAATGTCCATCCAATCCATGAAAACACTAGATCTTAGTTAATATTGATAGTCCCAGTCAATATTCAAAAACTTCAGTATTTACTAGATCCTAATATATCCCCTATATTGAGATTATGTGACCCAAAAATGAAATTTTTGGGATCCAAAATCCACCCTTGGTAAATTTTTCATACTGATTCTATTTTCTTAGAGTCCTTAGTATGGTTTACGAGTGATCTTAAAACTCCTCCTTGCTATTATAATTGAAAATAATTACATATATAAATATGACCACAAAATAATCAATATAGTCTATAAAGTCTATGTTTACTAGATCAATAAAGTTAATTGGGAAGTTAGTAATACCAATAGACATCACTTAAAATTCATATTATCCATTCCTTGTACAGAATTATATTTTTGGATATCCTCCTTCTTGATACATAATTGATTATATCTTGAACGAAGATCAATATTGGATATTAATTGACTTCCACATAGTTGGTAAAATAAGTAATCAATGGAGGGAAGATTATTTTGTAATTGATTCTGATCGTTTTTATGATCTCTATAATCAATGTAGAGTCCTATTGATCCCAAATTATTCATATCAAAATAACATGTTCATCCCACGGTGACTAACTATTGTGTTTTAATACCTTATCAAAATTCTCTTGGAGTTACTTCTATAGTACCTACTACTAAATTGGGGAAATTCAATAAGGTGTCCTTGGAATATGCATATCACCAATTATGAGATCTAATAAAAACTAAACGTCACAATTTTGTGGAAGTCTTGAAAATCCTCTGGAATAGAATAAAAAAGATCACGTAAAATGGGTGTTTTTATTTATTAATGTTTCTCCCCAAGCATTTATGATAGATAAATATCATTTTTTGGAATAAAAACCCATTATATGGAATAAATTTATTTTGGAAAGTCATATTCATCCTCGCATAGATAGATGTTCATAGATTGATACATAACATGAAATGTCACTTACATTCCATGGAAATTGAAATGAGATCTATATAGAGAAATCAAATCCATGGTACGAATCACATTAAATTACACAATACGAAGGATAAAAATATTTATATGATGAATTTTTCTAAAAATTTGAACCAATGAAAAATTTTAAACTTTTAGTGAGGCCATTATTCCATTAGGAGTTGAAAAAACTATCTCAATATCTAGTTACTGCAGTAATATGAAAAATCCTTTAGAAAATTGTTTAGAAATAAATGATTTGTTGGATATAGAACCAAATAACACTTGTTATACTTTAGAGTGGATAGAAATTCCACCTTTCACAACTTCATTAACATACTCCACATCACCGATAATGATTAAATGTGACAATACTTTATCATTTGCCTTAATAGTTTTCTAACATTAATCATAATAAAAAACCCTTTTTATGAAAATTTATTAGCATAGTCACTCATTTCCTTGCACTTGTAACATTGATGTGTTGGATGTCCATTTTGTGTAGCATTTTCCCTAATTTCAACATCAGACATATTTTTCTCATCACTTAGAAATAAAACTACTTGATGACCGTCTATACAACAATTAAATCATTTGATAGTCTATTTAAGTCAATTTAATCCATGTTTCTTTCGACACATTGATCATAAGAGAATATTCATATTATATTCAATGTGGTATTCATATTTTTTCTTGAATTCCATTTTTCTCTTCTAATCAAACCTTTATGAATAATGGGTTAGTCCAATATTCATCTCATCCTTGAGAGATAATCAAATAAGTTCCTTATAGATATTTATTTCCCTTAAGGATAATTCCATTATGAGACAAGGTTTAAGCCACTATAGAATTGATAAACATTATACTTCGTCTGGATAACAATTCCAGAATCATACCTTATAAGTCTTGTAAAATTAGCTATGTAGTTACCAATTGATTAATCATCTTTTTTCTCAAGTTCAAGGGACACCTTGTCTATAATTTTTTTAAAAATATGAGGAATGTACTTATTAAATTTTTTTTATTGAACTCATCACATTCCACGGATTCCATTTCATCTTATATACATGTATTCATGATAAGATTCCATCATTAATTAGCTTCACCTTCTATATGATAGCCTACCAATATGGAATTATCATGTTCTGAACATTGGATAAAGAAAAATCTATTTTCAGTGGTACTAATCCATTATTCAACCATATGTAGATTATAAGACCCACTGAAAAAGGATGAAACTCCCTAAAAATACTAAATAGAATGTTGTTCATTAATTTTAAAATTTTGATGTCCAGCCTGATTTATAGCATGAGAAGTAGTGTGCGAATAAAAAAATGTTTTCATTCTAGATCCCATAACATTTAGATTCATTGGAGGATAATCATTTCATTTCCCATCACATCCACCATTAACACGGTTCCTCTAGTTTCAATCCATTGACTAAAACCAAGAAGTATGGAATGAGAAACACTATATATTATAGAAAAATCACAAAATAGGGAAAAATATCATATAAAATCATTTTATGATTTATCCAAGGTTATTCAAGATCATTTATCAAACAGTTGGATTGTAACCTATACTTTGTAATATCCTTATGCTTTTTCCTATGGTTTTCTCATCCTAGTTTCCATATGTGAACTATACCTTTCTTATAATACCAATTATGGTGACCCATACACTACATATATAAATATTAATTTAAAATCGAGGAATATTAAATAATATATATAAAATATTAATGATGAAACTACTATAGGTATATTGTTTTCAATAACAATGAAGTATAAAAAAACAAGTTCATAAGAAATTGACATTATATCAAAATTATTTCTTCAAAACTTGTTCAGTTTTTGATATATCATACATAATACTTTGGTTTTTTAAAAGGTTGGGGTCGAAGCCTCATTTATTATAAAAGGAAAGAAAAGACCTCTTCAACTGTGTAGAGGGAGACCAAATACATAGCTTGAAGGCCCAGTGGGCATTTAGCCCATTACATAGCCCATACGCCAATTTTTTAACCCCAAACCCAATTCTGTGAATAGTACTTATACAGTACCAACGCTGCTACAGTACTGCACAGTACCCGCCCCCGCTACAGTGCTCTGTCATCGCTATAGTGCCTGTCGTTGCTACAGTTCCGCCGCTGCAATATTACACTACAGTAATGCTACAGTAACCTACGCCCAATGGGTTTTGAACCCCCTTTTTCATGTAGAATTAAGGGGTGCTTACCACTAGGCCAACCCCCAACTACTATCATACATAATACCTTCATTCATGGCATAGGAAAAAGTATCATAAGAATGGGTGGGCTAAGATTCTTAGTAATGGTAAGTAGAGAGAAATTAATCCTTTCTTAATCTTGAAACATATGAACTTAATGTTTGAAACACATATCATAGATATGAATTATAATGATATCATTCCATTAGATAAATCATAAACATTTATACGAATCAGTTAAAATAATACCAAAAGCAATTACATAATAAATTAAATTTTAAGGCGTACAAATAAACACATAGATTAAATACATATTAATCAATTATCATTGCCAATACCGCTATAGTGGACTAATTCCTTTACTAGACTGTGCTCACTTCTCATTCCAGCCATGTGTATCTCATGATATAAATCATTAAAAATTGAATTGGAAATAGATATAGGTCCCACCCATATCATAATAAAATCATTCTTATATGTGCCATAAAAACATGAATCACACATCATAGTGTAACCCAAGGAATAAAATTGGATTCACAAACATCATTCTATTATAATATAATCCATATAAAAATAGATTTTATAAATACAATTCCACCAAAATCGATAAAAAACTATAAGAATAATACAGATAGTATAATTGAAACATAAAACAACTAAATAATTCCATCATAGATGAAAAATAATTTTTTTTTATAACATGAAATTAATTATTCAAGAAAATATTATTTCTTCTTAAAAAAATATCTTTTCAAAAAATTCCACACAATTTTAAAAGAAAAAATTATATTTAAAATCACCTTGAAATATTGTAAATGAACATTCATGGAAATTCACTTTTATGTAAATATAAAAACCCATATTTCGACACATGTTAAAATAATACATTATTCTTGTAATTCTGTTGTATAAGTAAAAATTTACATCATATTTTAGAATGACAATAGATTTCTTTCAAGATGTTTAATAAAAATTAATCAATTGGGAAAAATTGACATAAAAAAATTATAGAAGGATTCAAATAATATTTTGGAATACATATTTAAGAAACATGCATATGGATGAGAAATATATCTAAATATATACATATGTATAAACAATATGTGATAATAATGATATTGAAAAATTATCTAATACCATAGGACCGATATAATTTCTATATACCTGAACTACATATATAATTATTTAAATAATGTTATTGGATTATTCCATAATCATAATCATTTTAATGTTGTCAGAAATGATGATATTATCATTAGTTTGTTTGTTACATTATTACTTATCCATTGAGTATTAACATCTTTATTTTCATAGGTTTGTTTTGTCAGATAAGAAAATGTCCAAATTCTTCGGTTACTGTTATACCATTTATAAAATGATATTAGTATAATATATATCATATTTATTCATTAAATTAATTTATATAATCAGGAATTATTGAATATTAGGTAGAATAAATCACATCGGATCGAGGAGATGTTAGGTCATATGTACGCACGAGTGACGATATAATTCCCATTATTATTAAATGGTATTGAAGTTGATGTTTTATAATATTTAATAATCAATGTTATGATATAATAATCCCAAATATTAATTATTTTTATTATTATACCCAACAAAGTATGTTGGTGAAGAAAAAAAGATTACACCACAATTTGGAGATATTAGCCACATGTACACATGCTTGGTGATTTTGTTTTTCATTGGATGTATAGATGGTGGAATATGGTGGTTTCATAATAATAATATCATTTCACTATATAAGTGAAATTATAGTTATTAAATTATAATGAATCAACTCGTGAAGGGGAATTAGATGAATAAATATGTTTGAAAAAATCGGTGTAGGATATTACATCTTCTTCGGCATTCTCCATCTAAATCACCCGCTAAAAACTAGAGATGGACATTGAAGAAGATGATAAACTCTATAATTTATATAAAAATTTTTATAACGGAACATGGTAGAGTATCTCTAAGATTGAAGGATTAATGATTTGTGAAGAAATTACAGAGGAAGTGACCTTATATAATTGATGTGAGGGGCACTTTTGAAAACTACTAAAATATTAATTTATTTAAAAATCAATCCACATCCCAAAACCTCAAATATTTCCCATTTTATATGATGAGATTAGATAGGGATGTAATTTAAAAATATAATAAATTTAGAATATTTTTAATACAATTTAAACAATATCATTTTAATTAACACCTAGTTATTCTATTTAATTTTTAACTATCATATCAAATATTTCAATATTATAAGTGAAAATATTACAATATTTGATGTCAATTTGACCATAAATAAATTAATTTTAAAATTTTATACCATATAATAGTTATTAATCATTAAAAATATATATAATTATTAATTTAGTCAATATAATATTATTTTTATAAACAATAAAAAATGTTGATTTTGACACTATTCAATTAATTATTTTTAAAAAATATTAACATAAAAAGTTAAATTCTAAAAAACTATTTTATTATATTACTATGTGGTCATGGTAATCTTTATAATTTATTTGGAATATTAATTGGTCTAAATTATATTTATTTATTTATTTTTTATAATATTTATTTGATATTTCCCTTCATAAAATAAATACTACAATAGTTTTGTTTAATTATTCAAAATTCATATTTGTAGATTAAAAAATAAAAAAAAATCTATGAACAAGATAAATCATCTATGTTTCAAAAAAATACTTATAATATAATATAAATTCATTAAAAATCTATATTAAAAATGTTAAATTATTCAAGTCATCAACGTGACAACTATAACATCACATTAAATAAAATATTCTAAGTCTTATAACCATTCTATATTGATCAAAATTGGAAATAAATCGAACCATATATAAATATGGTTTAATTATAAGGAAAAAAATATTATGTCGTCATGTTTTTTTTCATTTAAGGGTTATTATATTTTTAATAAATATTAGTTTAATTATTTTTCAACAATTAAATAATTTTTGAATCATTAATACGTAAACCCATAAGGTAATTATTTATTTTCTAAAAATTAAAAATAAGGTATGATTAGAAATAAAATAATATTATATTTATAATGAGTATATAAAATATAATTTATCTTATATATGAGCTTATATTAAAAAATATTTAGTTATAAAACATTGATTCAAGCATATTAAACATTTCATTAAATAAAATATATTAAATATAATAATCTCATCCATGTGGCTTCCAAAGGATACCATTTCGACACAATTATGGATTAGGTAAAAAAACACCCATCCTATGAAATTAGTACCAATGTTAGTGTAATTTTATAACATTATTTTTACCATTAATTTCCTAATTTAACTTTTTACCGTATTAATAAAAATTAAAGAAGATACAATTAGAAATCACCAAATAAAAAAATTAATCTATTCACATAATTTGGACTTACTGATTCCAAACAGGTAATAACCTTTTAAAAATTTAAAATATATCATTTTTTGTATTGAATTTAAAATTAATCATTTTTTTTCTAAAGAGAGAACTAGTTTTAATACATAAAACATTACAAATGATTGCAATATTTTTACATTCAAATTCCATGTAATATAATTTCCAATTAATAACATAATATCTACTAATAATAAGATATTATATTTATACATGTATATCATTAAATATTATTATAGAACAATTTAAATTATTTCAATAAAAAAAGTATTGAATTAAAATTTAATGTATTTTTACTTTTCATCAAAACATGAAATTTATCAGAAAAATATCAAAAATTCATCCAATGTAAATTTTTATATCATAATTAAAAATAATAGTTTTATGTTATCATGTTAATAAAATTAATGTTTGAATATTTTACTTTATAAATGGTTTACTATAATAAGGCCGTAAAATTACCCTTTTGAAAAATATTACAATTTATACATAAAATTGGTGGTATTTATATCCAATGAAAAAATATATATTTTATCAATATAATAGATATTTTATTATGTATATAAAATATATATTTCCTTAATTTCATTTAATAATAATAATTCACTAAATTTTTTACTACATAAATATAAATATATAATTGATTTAGATTTTGTATTAATATTTTTTAGCCAATGAATTCATCATAAATTTTCATAAGTTTGTAATATTTATTCTATATAACCTAATATCTTGGTTATAATTTTCATTTTATACTAAGGGAGTATTGTCTTTTGGTTAAACTCACAATTTTTTGTAATGAAATCTATTGTTGAATTAAAATTCTACTATGAAAGTTATTTTATAAAAACATCTGGGTGTTACAAAGTTTTCCCATGTTCTTTCCCTAGTAAACTAGTTCTCATCCTAATATTTTATTCTAGGTTTAGAATGTTGTTATTTGGAGAGAAGGTCAGAGATAACGACAAAATTGTTTAATGAGTCATGGTCATAAATCATGGTTCATATTAATGTTATATAGGAATTAAAAAACTAAATAATCATTTCTTGATCTTAATCCTAAAAAGATACATTTATGTTGGCTAAATATAACATAACATTTTTATATTCAACTAAATAGGCCTTAATAGAACAACAATGATTCATCTTAAAGGGTAAAATTCATTTTTTAAATACTATAAACTAGTGAAGTAAACATTTATATTTTTTCCAATTTAAGACAAACACCAATAGTAGAAGATTAAAACCGAATAATCAATAAGAAAATTATCTCCCAAAGAAAGAAGTAGAGAAATATGTTCATTAACTATAACATCAGAGGAATCATTTTAATATTCAGTGATAGAGTTTTTGGTATCATTTAGTGTAAAAATTGGGTTGTAGTCCCTTGAAGGGTATCAATTAACCCATATTGAAAAATAAGGGCCATAATCAAAATACTCGAAATGAAAATATAATTATCACCAAAAAATTTCATGATTTTCAACATCGTTTTTGAGGTGTTTACAAAAATATAAGATGTCGACTTCTTGAATACAACAAGAAGTGAACTCCCAAATCAACCAACCTACCACAAGTGTAATAAATGATTATCCAAATAAATTCAAAATGAAAATGAATTATTCATTGGAAATTGGATAAAATCAATTATATTAAACAATATATAGTTAATTTAAGAAGATATAAATCTGATAAAATAAAATATAGAATCCAAATTGACACAATGAAACAAATTTGATAGCGAATGATACCTAGTGATGATTTGATACCACTTTGTGAGGGGTGAGGGTGAACCAAAATGAATAAGAACACCGAGACTATAATAGAACCGAAGAGGTATTTCCCACATATAAGAGGAAATCTACACAACCATATAATAATGATTAAAGAAAATAATAAATAACAAGAAATAACAAGAAAAAAAAATTTTTGATTCAAAACAATTAGGACCAAGGTTCATGACAATAACACCACCCACACACATATTTTATTAATATAACATTCAATAGCTACATCACTCACTATCGATCCCTAATCATCATGTTCCCCTTTTTTTCATTTTTCAAACTCCTTTGTAATAATCACTACTAGTCATGATCCATTAAAACTATAATATTTTGGAATGACTCATAAATTACAAGATCATAAGTAGAAAATTTCAATACTAAGATTGATATGGTCATCATTTCTATGAGGGGAAAATATTTTAGGGGAGTTTGTTTTCCCGCCTCCATTCCAACCTCTTGGGCGATGTTACAAATATGATCAAAATATATAAACACTAATAGTAAACAACTATGACATTCTATTTGACACATGAAATGTATTATATGGTAAAATGATTCAGAAATTCAAAAAAAAAATTAAAATATGAATAGAATATTAAAATTTTTATTTTTATTATTACAAAACTATGAATTTGAATATGATATTCTTGATAAATTTAAAAATTAATTAATAATTATCGATGTGATTACATTGTTTCAATCTTTGAAGAAACATTATGGAAAATTAGTAATTTCATTTAATAGTGAAATCCTATTAAATACCCCCCAATACGTATCTAGTTTTATAAATCCATAGTGTTCTTATAAATAATTATAGTGAAACGGATTGAATTATCTCTCTAGTGGAATACAATTAAAAAATAAAATTTTATTATGAGTAACTTCTTATAAAAATAAATATGTTATTAAATCATTAAATTCATAAAATTATTAGTTTTCATATGTTTTATAGATTTGTTGATGCAATATAATGTTTAGGAATCCTCACCCTCGTATAGAGCGCTAAAACATATACTTTATATATATGGTTTTGATAATGATAAACGTGACCTGTTTTCCACAATACAAAATATAAAACATCCAAAAGAAAAATTGATACAATTACAAACCCAATTACTTTCTCAGTTTAGAATTTAATGGAATTTGGACAACATATTACATATCAATATCCCTATCTTCTAATGAATATATAATTTTCAAAAAGTTCCCAACATTTCATATTCCACTTTAATTCTTAAACATCTTTGATAAAATTATTCAATCATGAAACCTTTATAGGCATAATTAATTTGATACAATTCTTTATAACCTAGGTAAAAGTACAGCATAAGAATAATGAACACAAATGCTCATTGAGGATAAATAGAATCATTAGCAATTTAATTCCATATGTGTTAATAATATGATAATAAGTGTATGATGACCTAATAAATTTTCATGATCCTAAAATAATATATTTCTCATCCTTAAAAACATTGATAATAAATTGTGAAACAGGGAATAAATATTTTACATAAGATAAGAGTCATATTGGTCAACAAAAATGAGCCATGTGAACCAAAACATTGAGTAAAAGATATATTTGAAATTGATGCCTGAATATAGATAAGTTGTTTATAACATGGGACATAATTTTAATAACACTCTTTTAGTCACTCATAAAATTGGAATAAAATACCTAGTAAATTAAAATAATACATCTAGAGAAACCAAATCCCAATAAATCTCTCTATTTAGGCAACACATTCGATAGATAAATTGATTTTTTCCCCATAATCATGTGCTATATCAAGCTCACTCATCATCCTAAAATTTTTACAAGAACTATAACATTACCATAACACATAAAATATTTCAATTTTAAATATACAAAATAATCATTCATCTTTTATATCTGGATTTACATATTAAGAATAATTCAGTTTCATAAAAATATAATTATGAAAAATATAATCTATCCAAATAAATAAATTTGATGATGGCATTATAATATATTACTAGTGTAACAGAATTTAAAACAATGGTTGTTTTTACTAAAAAATAAAAATCACTAAAAGATCATTATAACATTAATCTAGAAAATACCCATTCCACTTTGAAAACTAATTTTAAAAATAAGAATCTAAAAAAATATTATTAAATTTCCATTCCGTGAAAATAATAACAGATGTTTATAATTAAATTATGATCATGGATATGGGAAAATATTTTCATGTTTTAAATGATTAAAAAACCTTCCATTTAATATTTTTCATTTATAATTAAAAAGTGACACATATAGAAAATGTTCATAAATGTTCATTTTAAACCCATATAAAAATATTCAATGATATTGTATAATAAATTTTTTCAATTATTTATTTTTATAAAAAAATACTTGAAAACATTATAGACAAGATGGATATGGAAAATAATAACTCTCAAATTAAATGAAGATTAAAGACCAGTATAACAAATAAAAAACATTATTGATTTTTGTTTAATTAATAAGAGAGAAACTTAAATTAACCATGTAATCCTCAATCATAACTTTTAGAAAAAAAATTAATGAAAATATGAGCATATGATCTCTCCCAAATAAACTTTGAAAAAAAATCCCAAAATTAGATGAGATTATATCATTAAAATCATTACAATTTTATTAATTTAAATATAAATTCCATAAAATAAATTGATTAAATTGACAAAATACCATGAATATAAATTTTTTCATGATATAAAATTTAAACATGTATTATATACAGATTATAAAATTATATAGTTGATTATCATAAGCATATTAACCATTTAAGGAAACATTAAGATTAATACACCTTATAGAAATAATATAATTGAATTGATAATTATTCAATAGAGATATAATGTGTAACAAATATTAAAACATTAATGAAATGTTTAAATAAAATTAATAAAATAATTTAATTTAACCTCAAATCTTTTTATATTAAAATATATTAAGAAGTGATACCACCCAATGAAATTATATTGATTTAAAAAATCAATTACTGCATCAGTAACTGTCGAATCTAATACCTTTGGATGAAGTAAAATAAATTATATCCTAAAATAAAAATAATTATAAAGGATTCATGATAAAACATATAAATATTTATTATATATACCATTTAATAAAAATTAGTTATATAACATCACATCATACCTCAATAACTGGATACATAGATGATATCCCTAACACCGAGTTCACACTTGATGTATATGTCATATAACTCCTTTATATTAAAAATATATAAATTATTTACATAAATAAGAACATTTTTAATGTTTAATAACATATCCATAAATGATAATTTTAATTTTCTATTGACATATTTTATTACATAATCAGTTAATTCTATGTCAGGTCTTTTTACGATGGTCGGTTCATAAATTTAAATTGAATTTTTTTTGTTGATTGTTGTCAAAAGGATATTTATTCTACAATATCCAAAATAATAATCATGGAATAATTATAAAAATTTGAAAATAATTAATCTTTTAAAACATACTATCGAATATGGTTATTAGAAATGGATTGTGATACAATCTTGAGGATAGTAGTTCGTAAGTACACATGATTAATGTTTTCATATTTCAATAAACAAGAGCGAAAGAAGGTAAATATCAATTTCAATTGAAATAAATATGATTATATTATAAATGTAATATTATACATTTAATGAATATTATATATACAATACATGTGATGTGGTGATGATAAACAAATCAGATTGCCTCGTGTAGTTGTTAATTCACACGTACACATGAAATACATTTTCATTTTTTAATTAATGGAAAGGTAAGAAAATAGTTAAGTAAATAAAAATAATCACAAATAATTGTAGTTATATTAAAAATATTATTCAATTTATTTGACCAAATATATTTTAGGTATATATTTTTAACAAATTATGATAAAATCATACAATGTAAATTGATACATTACATGTGGAAATTTATACTCATGAATTATTTTCCCACTATAAAAAACACTATATAAAACAGGGTTTATTTTCATAATATAACATCAAAATTTAAATATTTTCCTCATCTGTGTCCCTACTAATCCTTGTTCCTACTCAAACATTAGTCATGTGAAAAATAATTAAAAATATGGCTTGATCATTAAAAACACAATAACCGTCATAAAAAAGAAAAAAACAAGTAGTTTATTTAAAAACATGAAATATTGTTTAATTTTTATTGAAAGTAAGAAACAAAACTTTTTCACAAAAAAATAATACATTTTTTTTTACATATATGGCCCTTAAAACCCATTTAATGAATTTGAAAGTAATGTTTTTTAATATTGATAATGTAACACATAATATCGTTTCAAACTCATGTAAGAAATAATTGGAGCCATATTATATTCATAAGAAAAGACCGTCAGGAACATCATACCTCTATCCTCAAAAGAAAAGGTATATTACCTATTTCATTATAGCACTATCTAGGTGAACCCATATTTTAATAAATTATGGGATTACCCAACTCTATCTGGGGAACCCAATTTTAAGCTATAACGGGCTTACACGCTGATATATAGGGCCCCCTTGTCAATATTTAAGGGCCTTACCTGAACCTATTAGGTCCACCCCATGTTTAATGTAAATGTACCATATAATTAATTATTTTATGATTTTAATTTTTTATCCTAAATCAATTAAATATCTTTGTTAATTTACTAGAGAATCACTTTTGGATATCAAAATTCATATTACTTTAAAAAAGACTTTTAAAATAGAAACATGATGTAGAAGATAAAGAAACCCATTTAAATTGAAAATAAATACGGAAAAAATAAAAAGTAGCCATTAAATAATTATATAATTTTGAATTTGGAAAATTTATTTCAAGGCATTTAAATTTAAGTATTTTTTGTGAATGATTTTTTAAAAAGAATCATTAAATGTTTTTTTCCAATAGAACGTCCCTTATATTAAACTGTAAAAGGATTCCATTTTTAATTTTTTTGATAGAAATAAGAAAATTATATTTTTGAAACATTCATTTCTATATAAATACATTAATAAAAATCAATTTATAAAATTGGAAATAAGTGATAAAAATTTAGAAAATAAATTTTTAGATCACTTAAAATGTTGTCTCAATTAAATAGTCTTATACATATAGTCTACATTTTTATGTATATACTATATCATCATAACTAATAATATTTGTAATTATATAAATTCAGGAGAAAAATATCCATGTTTATTATTACTATTATAGCACTTATTATCGTGTCATACAAATTAAATAATTATTTAACATCACATAGGATGTTTTGATGGCAACCTGTACTTGAATCAAAAATATCTTTGGTATGTTGTATAAAGTAAAAGTGGTCCTCAAATCATAATATCAAGAAATATATTTTTCATATAAAAATTATTTTTATAATTCAATCATACTTTTTAATCCATTTTTAAAATATGATTATAAAAAATGAACTGTGCTACAGTCATGGAGATGGTAGGTCATCTGTATGCATGTGTAATGTATCGATTTTTCAATGATCGGTAAAAAAAATATAATTAATTAATCATTGTATAATGATAAATATATGATGAATTTCATATTAATAATTTAAAAATACTTATATTTGTCATTCATGTGATTTGGTGATAAAAAAATCCCATCGCTTCATGGAGGTGATAATTCACATGTATACATGAATGACGTTATCATTTTTATGTGAAGGTAAAGGTAAGGAAATAAATGACATATTATATTTTTATAATCATAAACATATTTTTCATATCATATATATACTTATATTCTATCATTATAAAACATCATGGGAGATAATGAATCAAAAAAATTAGATCGCTTTGCAAGACTGTAGTTCACCATGCACTCGAACGATTAATTATTTTCCCTTTTGAAAGAAGTGGATATAGTTATAGATTATTGAACTAAAAAAATGAAATGTCAGTATATGTAGGATAATTTATTTCCTATTATATCATGGATGAATATGATTTTAGGTGTGTATAATAATAAACAAAATAAAAATGCTCGATTTAAAATGATACTTCTTTAGAAATCCTTTATTTTATAACAACATAATGCTGGTAAAGTTTGTGTTGAGCATAAATTTTGGCATGTTGAAGTGTGGTAGGTACTATTGGATTTTATTATTTATTTTATTTTATGAACAATAGGATTTTATATATGAATAAATGATATATAGAGGTGTTCTTTTGTTAGAGAGGGTAGGGGAATTATTGGAATTTCAAAAAATATTATATTATTATAAATTTATTTTCAATTCCAAATGAATAAAAAATTATAAATTTATTATATAAATTAATTATGGGTCTAAATAAATTTATTAAAAAAATAAATTTGTGTTTACTAAATTTATAACATATTCCATTAGTTTTAACCATTATTTTACTCATTTAATTCTTACTGTGACAACATGGATTTGTACACTTTCATGATTAATTTAGTTTTTATAAAATAACATACTAAAAATAAATGAACAATAAATAAAATTTAAACCTTATCCTAATTGGTAGAAGTAATTTAATGTTATTTTTGGAATTTTATATCTTTTTATAAGATAATTTTTATTTTTGAAAGTCATTATTGTCAGTTTCAACAATATTCATTACTATAACATTTAACAATATCAAAAAACAAGATAAATATAAAAAATATATTTTATTACATTCTTAATATTTCCAATTAATCCTTTTAAATAATTTATGATATTATAAATATCAATATGTATTTTGTTTAATAATTTTTATACAATTTATTTTATTTTTACATTAATTGAAAAAATTACTTTATCAAAGTAGTTTCATCTTATAGGGTAATTATGTAATCACTAAAAATCATAAATATTCTACAATTATTTAGATAAATCATTTATCTCTCAAATTAATATTTATAGTAAGATATAACTTCTGATGAACCCTATATAAGAATAGATATGTTCAAAACAAATATATGTATTACATTATTGAAATTTACTTAAATAATTTTATAGAAATATGATATATTCATACAAGTGTTTTAAAATGGAAATAAATTTGATAACATGATGATTACTGTCAGATATAACTCATCTCATAATATTGGGGACGGTTTTGAGGTCATTTTCTTGTCTGTATCATATAATTCTTACTCTTAATTACAAAATTTACATTTTACCATGGAAATGAAATTTAATAATTTTTCTCTTCATATTGTATAAAAATAGAAGGGAAAATATATAATAAAACACTTAAATTAATTTTTTAAATATGGAATCCATTTTTTAGAATTAAAATAATTTAGGTTTCATAATTTTTCTTTAAATTAAACCCATAAAAGGCAATAGTAAATAGTTTTCCTGATAAATTTCCCTTTTAAAGCTGAATATTTATCAAATTACATTATAAAATCATTAATTAGAATCTTTTGAATATAATTGAACTATTTAAAATTTTAAAATTTCTAGAAGTTAATTTTAACTTGTAAATTATTGAAAAAAATAATTTAGATAGAAAATCGGTATTTTTCACCATTCATTGAATAAGTTAACTTTTCATTAAATTTTAAAAAATTAATCAAAATAAAATTTGTATAATATGATGGAAAAAATAAATTATCTTTTTTTTCAAATAAAATTTAAAATGATTTTGGTTTGTAATTATATTTTTTGTACTTAAAGATAATGAAATTGTTTTTGAATAATTTGTTTGGGTGAAAAAAATGAAATTACTAAAAATATTGTCCTTATTTACAAATAATTAATTAAAAAATTATCAAGGTATATTACCATTATATATATCATATTTCCATTAATACTATTGATTTCTACCAATTTAATTGATTGGTTGTATTGGTCATATTTCATCTATATGATTATATTTTATCTAATATTTTTTTTCATGTCATTAAAGTAATTAAAGTAGTGTTTTATTTTTAAAAATTGCATATATTACATTATCCCCCCTTTTGGGAATTTCATCATCCCAGTTTTGAACAAGGTCTTGGTAGTGATGGTTTTATATTTCACAATACTTTTATTGAAACCCTGCATCTAAAGAAGGAAAAAAATCACTTTATAAGAGACAGATAAAATGGTCATCGATTTATCAAAAAGAAATGTTCTAGAATAACATTATTATTTAAAGGTTATTTTTGTTAGAGTTGAGTAATTACTTTTATATATATAAACATAACTAAATATACATACATTTCGATTAATATTCCATCCTTTAATTTTTTTTAACCAAAAAATTATATTTTCCCTCCAAAAAATGAGTATGATTTTTTCATGCATGAAGAACTAGAATCATCCTCAATGGATCAAAATATATATAAATTAAAAATAATATATTCCTTCTATATTTTGTAATTAACAAAATAAAAAATGGATAGAAAAAGATAAGATAATTCTGAAAATTAATAATCCATTATATGAATAAATACTACATCAATCAATAAAATTCTAGAGTGTCAACCAATGATCAAGATTGATATTTTATTAAATAAATATACATAAAATAACTCAAAATTATTTTAACTATGATTCTAACCAAAAAATAAAATATTATTTTACCACTGAATCTTTCATGATAATTTTTATCATTCATCTCAAAATTACATCACTACATTTTAAAGTCTTATTCAAAAATTAATTTCCCAAATTATCATCATTATCAAATAAAAATTTCCATAAATAACCAAAATCAGTAATATTAGACAATAAAATAATATATTCCTCAAAATGAAAATTCATTTATTATTAGTTAAATAAAATTATACAATTTTGAATTCTCCTTAATCAAATATGTTTTCCAATCTAAACCTATCCTTTCTCCATCAGACTATTTAAATAAATAAAAATAATTTTATTTTAACGAAGACATCAAGTAGGCCACTAGTAGGTGACACACCCTTGTCACCCTTTGTGTGATGTTTTAATACCCCCAAAACCTTTTGGATGTGACAGGTTTTCACCCAAACTATGGGTTGTCCTTTTTCTAAAGATATATTAATATAATCCTTTTTGAATTAAATAATTTTTTAAAACATACTGAAAAATTACTTTAACATGTTTAATCCTCAAAGGTTTTCTCAACAGTCTTATTTTGAAACAAAAAATATAATAAACCATAATTACCCTAAATATGAATGTCTCTAAAAATACCATTAGTCCCCATAAAATTTCATAACATAAAACCTAAAAATGGGGTATCCTTGTAATTGAACATTTGATCAACCAATGATTATAAACCCATGATGTTATCCATTACTCATAAAATAACCCCAAAAATACATCATAGTCTCCAAATTAATTTATACACTTCCATTATACAATATATAACGACCCATTCTTAAAAATATTTATTATAGTTAATTTAAATTAGAAGTCACATTATTTTACCGGAGATAATTTTGATTTAGAGTATTAAATAATTTGAAAAAACTCTTACAAAGTAAACTTATACATTAAATGTAGTAAATTTTACTATATAACCATTTTTTCTAATAATCAAAACATTCTAAAGAAAATCATTTTTCATTACTCAATATCACATATATATTTTCATCTTATCTCCATATTTTTCTCTACTAATCCATCAGTGAAGAAAAATAAATTATAAAATGTGAGATTAGAAAAAAAAATTATTAAGGGATATAAAAATGTAAGAAAACAATTAGTCATGTAAAAAATCTGAAATCAAATTTATTGTTATTTTTTGGAATTAAATAATAAAATTTTAGAAAAATCATGTTTTTCTACAAATGATTCTTTAAAACCAATAGAATAAAATTTATACACGTTTTTTAACATCCGATGTAAATAATGAATATGAAATTTTCATATTTATTAATATTTGTGAATTAAATATTAAATTTACTTTAATAAGGAATCTGTGTTTTATGGAATACTTTATATAAAACAACATGTTTCTTTTAGAACATACATTCCACACAACATTGAGTTATACTAAAATATATTAATATAATATTATTATTTTAATTGGTAGTTATTGTCTAGAAGTTGTAATTGAGGTAATGAA
This sequence comes from Viscum album, assembly GCA_963277665.1. NCBI lineage: Eukaryota > Viridiplantae > Streptophyta > Magnoliopsida > Santalales > Viscaceae > Viscum > Viscum album. The sequence goes on from OY728146.1 coordinate 958,875,044, forward strand.
TAGAACTAACTACAATATTATTATTCCAGTTTTTAAATAGGTTTACATTAATCCAATAAACTTTATAGGATTAAAAGAAGAATGAATCTAATTTTAAGCATAAATACTCAAATGTTCATTAAATTGTCATTTTACCGCCTTTTAATTGGGAACCCTTTTTAAATATCGTTTTTGTTACTTTTATATGTTCTATTCGACAAAATAATTTTCTAATTTAGAATTCGGTCATCAAATATTTCTATGGTAGAAATTTTTTTGTATTTTTCGGATTTGGTAATTTTTTTAATGAATACTGATAAATATTGTATTTTAATTGAAAACTACCTTTATTATAATTTATTTATATGATTATATTATATTTCAAATTGGTTTTTAAGTGTAATTAGATTATTTTTTTAAAATTTGATAAAATTTTGATCATTAGAAGTAATTTCACTTTGAAATTAGACATAAATAATTGTTAATCTTTTGAAAGTTATTATTTTTTAAAAAAAAGCTTTTTTGACAACAAGAATAAATTTCCAATTAATTTATGCCACTTATGTGTTTTGAATTTGGAAAAAGAGAATCCGTATTTGGAATCATGATGTAAAAATTGTGTAATAATGTAACTTTTATTTTTATACATTTTGTATATTTATATTGGAAAATATTTTATTTACCATGGTTAATGTGTAAATATGGTAAATAAGTGTAAACCAATTTTATTATAATAATAATATTTTACCCTAACAAGTGTCATAATACTTTTATTTGATACATGAATGATAATTCACATCCTTATTTTGACTTTGGGACCCCATAGAGCCACTTGGTAGTGATAATGACAATTTATATTAATTAATTTAAAGTAAAGACAAAAAAGTCATAATCATATATCTTTTAGTAAAATTTTTATATATGGGGAAATATAAGTTTCCACTTTGAAAATAAATATAAATATTAATTATTAAATTACTTCATACAAAATGGTTTTTCATTTATAATTTTTAGACATCAAATATATAAAATTCTTTATGACACCATGATGATACAATGATTTCCTTATAACTGAATAATTTAAGTAAATGAGATTATAATGATTAAACAAATATCCAAAACCATTGAAATTATTTTCGGAGGATTTTATTTATACTTATATGAACCTAATCTTGTACTAAAATTATTTTAGGACCTCTTGAAATCGAAATTCATTTTATAATAAAATAATAATTTCAGTCTTTTTTAAAGAGTTCATCACCCCCTTATAAAAATCCATCAACTCTAACCCTTACTCACAGCTCTCAAGACACCATATATAATCCATACCTACCCAAATAAGCTTTCAAGACACCTATATTCCTCGTAGAATCTATACCATAGGTATAAATATTTTACAGAAATCGTTTTGTTTCAAACAAAAATGTGTTAACCGATTTAAAAGTAAAATCTTCCCTCAAGTTGTCTTGTTTTATTTTACTTCTTCACTCCATATGATATTTTTATTATTTTTTACATAGAAACACCAGTTTCCACAGTATACTAGGTTTTTTTATTATAAGTATTATAACTATACTTACAAATACCTCCATCTAATGGGTAAAGAATATACTGTTTCTGTGGATGGAAAACTACTACATCATGAAATGATGATTGTTCAATCTTCTTCTACCAACTCTTATGTTGGCCAATAAGATGGAAAATTATTTATATGGGATATATATTATATTTATATTTTCTATATAATTATTTATTAATCATTTATAGAAAACCTTGATGGTTTCCATTATGGGTAAACACGATAATTTCATTAGAGAATGTGTGGACTACTGCCCCATCAAAGTGATGTTACACATTCATGCCATGAGTGGGACGTATAAAATATATAGTTAATGAAACTATATACTATATTATATTGTAATTATAATATTCATATCTATTATTATGTTTTCATTCAATTAAAACACGAAATTAAATTAAATGTCTGGTTCATATATACATACAACTTACCATCCCCATGAACGGTGCATTTCACTTCTTATATATAAATGTTCTGTACTGTAATAAATACACATATATATTGGATATATATGATATATATGATATCTAAATCATGAATATCATTCTCAAGATAACATACTATTTACCACATGAACAACTTGTTATTATATAAAGTTTATTTTTGACTCAAGTACCAAATATCGACAAAACAATCTTTTTTAAATTATATTATTGCATAATGATTATAATAAGAAAATAAGTTATATAAAAAGAATAATAAACATGAAAAAGGTTCTTAAATATGTAGAAATTAAATTTATTTTTTTATTTAGTATGTGAAAGAATGATCGAGTCAAGTAAAACACGAGGTAAGGTAATTATTCTCAATCTACTTTCATTGAAAAAAAATTAGATTTACACACAACTTTCAATTAAACTATGTATAAACCCCTTTGACTTTTCATTTCATTTAAAGGAATACGAATAATCTTACTAAACTAAAATAATGAATTTTTTTAAACAACACAGTGACAATAACCCTACAATTTTCATGAATATTTTTTGATCTTTGGATTCCTTAACAAGTTGTAGTGTTTTTTTAAAAGGAAAATTAATACGATATACCCATTTTCTTATTTTGGAATTATAAATGGTTTATTGAAAACATGTATTATTTTAATGTATTTAAATGAGATATTTAGAATGAAATATGGGAATTTTATCATTCCTTTAAGCTTGTTTTATGTATTATGAATATTTTATTGTTCTTGGGAATTTTTTATGTATACGAGTGGTTCCATGATAAATATAGGTTGGGTGAGCCTTAGATAGCTCTCTAATGCCTTGGGTAATGTGATAGAGGTAAAAATAAATGCTTCTTTTAATCTTTTTAGGGAATATACTATGATTGATAATATAAATGAGACATCCTAGGTAGTAGTGAAAGCTATAACGTAAGTATGTTATAAATGCCACAAGTTAACTTTGTGATTTGTGATTTCCAAGTGTTATTAAGAATTTTATGATCTTTTGTGGTATTTTAATGATTGAAAAGTATGAATTTATTTACTTGTATGTATTAATGTATGAATTTTTTCTTTCCTTGTTATATTATCCTAACTATGATTTTTATACACATCCCATGTTTTTTATATATTATTTATAATATATAATGAAGGGGAGGAGACTTCTTGAGATAATGATGAAATCTAGGATAATGTTGATCGATTAACTATATATGATCATTTACTTCCTATTCTAGATATGTTGTCTCTAGATCAACATTCTTAGTTGTGTTTAATAAATATTGTCAGGTTTCAGGGACTTCCCCTATTCATTGTATCTAATTATGATCCTAGGATTACTTTTAACTTTTGGAAAGGACTTCAAGAGACATTGGGTAAAGACTTAAATTTTAGTTCAACATTTCATCCACAATCAGATTGGAAGTCAGAACGTATAATTCAATCATTGGAGGATATGATATGTTTTTTATAAATGGATTACCATGGAAGTTAGGACCAACATCTTTCTTTGTTTGTATTTTCCTATATTAATAGTTTTCATTCTAGTATACAGTTGGCTCCGTTTGAGGGATTATATGGAAAGCGGTGTCGAACTCCATCTTTTTGAGGTGAAGTAGGTGAAAGGATGTTTATGGTACTAGAATTGGTAGTAGATATAAAAGAAAAGATTTAGTTTATTCATAGTAACATGAGAACAACATAGAGTAGGAAGAAAATTTATGCTGATAACAAGAGGAAGGATCATTCTTTCGTTGTAGGTGATCATGACATTCTCAATGTTTCTACATGGAAAAGTGTGATGCATTTTTGTAAGAATGTAATGGTGAGTCTATGGATAATTTGACCTTATAAAATCCTAGATAATGTTGGATCAATAACCTAAAAAGTTTTTATACCACCAAGTCTATCTTAGGTACATAATTTCATTCATGATTCAATGTTGAGAAATTATTTTCCTTATCTATCTCATGTTTTGAGCCTAGAGGTAGTTCTGTTGGAAAAGAATCTCTCTTATGAGAAATAACTTGTCCAGATACTTGGCCGATGAGAGAAAGTGTTGTGGAATATGTTAATCCATCAGGTAATGGTTTGGTGGAAATATATTTTTTTTAAGAGGCAATGTTGGAATTTGATAATTCTATTAGAGATAAGCACACCCATTTATGTGATAAGTGAATAAAATTGCGAGGACATGATTTCCAAAAGGGGGGAAGGATGTAACATCTCAGGTAAGTAAAGAATATGAAATTTTCATATTTATTAATATTTGTGAATTAAATATGAATTTTACATTAAACTAGATGGTATTTTTGATGGAATAATAGATACACAACAATGAGTTTCTTTTAAAACTAATGTATCACACAACGTTGAGTTATACAGAAAAATATAATTATAATATTATTATTTTAAATGGTAGTTAACTCCTATCCGTTTTAATATAGGGGATGAATTGAACTAACTACAATATGATTATACATGTTTTTAAATGTTTTTACATTCTTCAAATATCTTTTAGAGGGTTACAATAAGACCAAATCTGATTTTAATCATAAATAATCTAATATTCTATAAAAGTCTATATTACAGACTTTTGATGAAGATCCATTTTTAATCTATTTTTTCCAATTTTAAATGTTCAATTTGACCAAATAATAAATTATGATTAATAATAGAGACATCAAAATTTTCTTTGGATGAAAGTTTTGAATTTTTCTCATAATGTTAATTATTATTGAATAGTGGAAAACATTGTATTTTAATTGAAAATGACTTTTAATATAATTGATTATATAGTTATATAATATTATTATTATTTTTTAAGTTTAATTAGATTATGCTTTTACAATTTAATCAAATTTTTCTCATTGGAAGTAATTTCACATTGAAATTAGACAAAAACAAGTGTCAATCATTTGATAGTTATTATTTCATAAAAACATGCTATTTATTTTGACAACATGAATCAATTTTAAATTAATTAATGCCACATTTGTGTTTCAAATTTGGAAAAAATTTATTCCATGTTTTGAATCAGGTGGTCCAAATTTTGTGAATAGGTATCTTTTATTTTCAGACATTATGAATATTTACTTGAGTAAAATTTTTATTTGAAATAGTTCAAGGGTAAATCTAGTCAATAAGGACAAACAAATATTATAATATTAATATTAAATTACCATAATATGCGTCCTAATCATATTGGTTGAAACAAGTACGATCATGGGTATCTTGAGGTTGATTTTGGGACCCCATAGAGCCACATGGAAGTGATAATGACAGTTTATATCAAATAATTTAAAGAAAGACAAAAATGACATAACCAAATATATTTCAGTAAGATAATATTTTCAGGGGGTTATATAAGTTATCATGTCGACTATAGATATTCAATTGAAATATAATAATATTTTCTAAATAATTTTAATTTATTTATAATTTTTAGACATCAAATAAATAAAATACATTATGACACAATGATGATGTAGTGATTACCATATTAATGAATTATTTAAATAAATGATATTATAAGGATTAAAAAAAATATTCAAAACCTATAAAATTTTATTGGACTATTTTATTTCACCATATATGAACCTTATATTCTTTTTATGTAATTTTTGGACATTTTGAATGCAAAAAACAATATTCTAATAAAATAATACATTAAATCATTTCTAAAGAGCCCCTCCTCCCCCTTATAAAATTCCATTACCTCTAACCCCTACTCAAACCTCTCGAGCCCCCTTGGCTCGCCCAAACCCTACATGAATAAGCTTTCAACATCCCACTTTTCCTCTTAGAAGATGTACCTTTGGTAGAAATCATTTCAAGAATTCATTTTGGTTCAAACCAAGAGAGTTACCCAATTTAATGGTTACATCATCCCTCATTTTCTCTTATTTAATTTTAATTGTTCACTCCATATTATATTCTTATTATTATATTATATTACTTAAACAATATCCTTATTATTCTAGGTTGTTTATATGAGATGGATTATTGATAATTTTACAGATACACCCATCTAATTGGTATGGAACATACTGTTTCAGTGTACGATAAACTACAGCCTCCCGAAACGATAATTGTTCAATATTCTTCTACCAACTTTTACTGTGGACATTAAGATGGAAATGTTTTTATATGTGATATATATTATATTTAAATTTTCTTTATAATTATTTATTTCTCATTTATTGCATAACTTTATGGTTTCTATTATAGGTAAACATGATAATTTTCTCGTGGAAATGCGGACTACAACCCCCTCAATGTGATATGACTCGTTCATGCCTTATGTGGGACATATAAAAGATGGAGTTTATTAAATTATATTTTTTATTATACTTGAATTATAATATACCTATGTATTATTATTTTTTAAATCCATTATATTATGAAAAAGAAATGAAAGTAGTGTTCATGAGTACAAACGACTTACTGTCTCCAAGAACGATGCATTTCATCTATTATCTTCAAATATTATATACTCTTATAAATACATATATATTCTTTATATATATTATATATATGATATCTAATGCATGAATTTCATTATGGAGATAATGGAATTTTTACCGCAAGAACAACTTGTAATTATGAGAAGTTCATTTTTTACTCAAGTACCAAATATCGAAAAAATGAAAGTTATTAACATAAATGATTACATAATGTTTATAACATGAAAATAAGTGATAAAAAAGAACAATAAACTTTTAAAAGGTTCTTAAGAAAGTATAAATTGGCTTTAGATTATTATTCATGAGATTAATGAATGGATGATTCAAGTTCGACATGAGGTAATCTACTTTGTCTCAATCTCCTTTCATCGAGGCATATTTTGATTTATACTCAACTTTAGGTTATACGGTGTATAACCCCCATTGAATTTTCATTTCCTTCAAATAGAATATATTTAATTTAAGCGTTTTAATAAAATACAGAAAATAATTTTTCTTATTAACATACGTGGTGAAAATGAAATTTCCACAGCCACAAGTATTATTTTATCTTTGGATCCCATCACATGTCGTAGTGTTTTTTTAAATAGAAAATAAATACCATATGCATATTTTAAATAATTTTGGTATTGAAAATATTTTTTGGAAAACATTGATTATTTCGATATCATTAAATGATATATTTTGATTGAAACGTGGGAATGTTATCTTCAATTTATGCTTGTTTTAGGTATTATGAATATGTTATCGTAATTGGTCATTGTTTACAGATACAGGTGGTTCTTTAATAAAACTATGGTTGGTGAGCCCGAGATAGATCTCCAATGCATTGGGTAATGTTAAAGAGGTAAACATAAATGTTTCTCCAATTAGATATAGAGATTATATTATGATGATTATTCCAGATATAACTCCCTAAGAAGCTGGGAATGCTCCAATGTAGGTATCAAATGAATGCCACAAGTTGCCTTTTAGATTTATTATGTCTATGTGTTATTAAAAATTTTATGATCTTTTATGGTATGTTAACCATTGAAATGTATGATTTAATTGACTTTAATATATTAATGGAGTAATATTTTCATTCATATTATTATAATCCTTATGATGCTCTTTAACTCATCCCTTATTTTTGAAATGTTTTCCACATGATATAATGCAGTGTAAGAAAAAGGAATAGTTCACAAAGATTAATATCAATACATGAATTCTTGTTTTATTTTAAGAGTTTTTATTTTATTTAAAAATATATATGGAATAGAAGTGTATACATTGTATTATTTGAGATGTAATGTATTAGTTATCAGATAATTCTATAAAGCTCCTAACCGGAAAAGATCCTCAATGTGAATTATTAAATTAATTAAATTTCATTTAATGTTTATGATCGGGTCCATAAATGTTTGCCAACATAGGGAATGAAAAACATAATCCCAAAATATATCTATGTAAGTAATTAATTGAGCCCAAATAAATCCAGAGGAGATGACTTTTAGTGGATATCGCCTTATTGGATTGAAAGAAAAGGTATATTACCCAGTAAATTAGAGCTCTATCTTGGTACACCCATCATTTAAGCTTTTAAGGTGTTACTCAGTACAATTTGGGATACCCCATCTTATGCAGTATTTGGTTTACCATGCTCTATCTATATCACCCCATGTTAAGATTTAGTGGGTTTAACTTATTCTATATGTGTCACGCCTTGTTTAATGATCAATACCACATAATGAATAAATTTCATTGCAAGAAATTTATTTATCATAAAAAATTCGAAAAACCATTTTATACTAATAATATAATCACTTTTGGATGCCAAAATATAATTTCCTTGAAAAATTAATTTTCAAATTGAAACAATAGGAAGATAATAAATGGGAACATATTCATTTAATATATATGAAAACATATAAACTAAATATTAAAACATTAATGATTTATTAAAGAAGGATATATAAATCATTATTTCTCAGTTAAAAAAATAAATTTTTTTATTCATTAAAAACTGAAACATTAAATGAAGATATTTCAAAAGAATCCCCTTACAACAAACAATAAAATATTCATTTTTGAAAATATTTTCAGATAAATTAAAAAAGAAATTTTTTAAGTCAATCATATAAATATAAAATTATTCAAAAAAATAATTTTATAAAAATGTTAATGAAAGTGAATGATATAGAAAATAAATCATTATTACTTTTAAAATGGTGTTTTAGTTAAATAATCCCTTACCTCAAGTATGATTTGTTATGTATTTCCTTTATCATCTAGAATAATAACTAATGTAAATTATTTAATTTCATGAGAAACTATTTTATGTTTATTATTAATTTTATATAACTTATTACAATGTTATAACAATTAATTAATTTTTTATTATCACATTATCCATTTTGACGATATTCTGAACATGAGTCAAAAGTGAAATTGGTATGATTACTATAGTAAATGTGTCCATTAGTCCATGATAAAAAAGATTTTTCACCTATAATCGTTATTGTTTTATGTGAACAACACTTTTAAATCCAATAATTATATATTGATTTGAAAACTGATCAACATTACAATCATGAAGATTGTTGGTCGTATAGACGCATGAGTGACGTTCCCATTTTTCAACGATCATTGTATGATGATGGTATGCATTATTTTATACTCCTAAAAATATAATTAAATCATTAATATCATATTAATAATTTAAATATACTAAAATATATATCATTCATTTTTTGTGGTGATGAAAACCATATCAAATCGCTTTGTGGAAGTGATAATTCACATCTATACACAAAGGTCGTTATCATTTTTCATGCATGAAATGTAAAAAAATCAATGATATATTATATTTTTACAAATAATATACCTCTATAATATTATATATACATATAAATTCAACCCTTATAACCAATCATGATATACAGAGATTGAAATCTTAATACATAGCTTCACGAGGAGAAACCAAGCCATACACATGAACGATTAATTCAATTCTCATTTGATGGAAGTTAAGATATAACTAGGCTACAAAACTAAATTAATAAAATATATGTATATTTATGATACTTTTTTGATTATTTTATAAATTTTTATGAATATTTTAGGTATCTAAAAGAATAAACAATCTATAACTGCAAAATTAAAAATGATACCTTGTCTTTAGAAATTCTTGTTTTCATAACACCTTAGGACCACTTTGTCTAGTGTTTTCGTATAGTAATGAATCTTGAGTAGGGATTGATATTATATGAACATATTTGGGTATTATTTTTATAATAAAAATAGGTTTCTTAGTGTGATTAAATGAAAATATGATACGTCATTTTATATGAGATAGAAGGGGCACTAATGGCATTTGTTAAAAATAAAATAAAATAAAATATTATTTCGTAAAAAAAGATTCCAAAATAAGAAAATTATAATATTATATGATTAATCTTATAAATCCATAAATATAATTAAAATTATAGGGGTTATTCACAAATTTATAACCATGTATTTCAGTTTTAACCCTTATTTAACTCCTCTAATTGATTATATGACAACATTGATTTTTACTCTTTAAGGCTTAATATTGTAAATATAAATCAAACAAATACCCATAACATAATCATGAATTGTATTTTAAACCATATACAATTAATTTTTTCAAATACTATATATTTATATATTTTATATAATTTAATAAATTATTATTTATTTTTAAATAACATTAATGTCAATATTGACCCTATTTATTAGTTTTAATTTTATAAATATCATTACAAAATGATAAATTAGAACCAGATAAATTATTACATACCTAACATATAAAATTGAACTAAATTGTTTTTTGGAATGAAAATAACAACCCCAAGTTATATTTATTTTTATATTTTTAATATAATGTATTTGATTTTTTCATTAATTGAATAATTACTACATTAGCATTGTTACACCATTTAATGTCATTATTTCAACACAAAAAATCATAAATAAAAATAAATTATATAGATAAATATTTAAAATTTAAAATTTATATTTATAGTTTATTTTATATTATGAATAAACCTATATTAAATATTATATAGTTATTAAAAAATATGAGTATATCATCTTTGACTTTTCATTAAATAATATATTATAAATTACATTCTCTCATCTATGGTTCTTCAAAAGTATAAAATTTCAATACATGGATAACTGTTTTTGAGGTTAACTTATAAAATATAATTAGTATAGTTTTTATGATCATTTTATAGTCCTTACCATTTTATTTTTATCCTTAATAACCCAATTTAACTTTTACTAAGGTAATAAAATTTTCTTATATTGCAATTCATATTGGATGAAAATATAATAAACTTATTTAATAAATTTTTACTTTATGATTCCTAATATTAAATCTATATTTTATAATTAAAAGAACACATTTTTAATAATTTAGCTTAAAATTTAATCGGTAAATCTCGATAAATGGATATTTTCAGAAAATTGAATTTTTAGACATAATGTGTCTTAATAATAATTTCATGTATGGAATAAATTTAAAAATAACTAATTATATTTCTTTAAATCATATATATATATTTAAAATTTTATACTAATCCATAAAAAAATTCTAACATGTAAAAATTTTAGAAATATAAATTTTATTAAAAAATTTTATTTTCACTATTCAATTAGAATTCATCATTTTCAGAAAATTCAAATACTTTAACTATAGGAAAATATTTTAAAAATTATATAAAAAACGAACGTAGTTTTTAAAATTTAAATTTATAATATCTATATACATTAATTATATAATTTGTACACAAAAAATAAATAAAAATCATTTTTGAAGAAAATATGTTTTTGAGAAATAAAATGAATTCACTGAAAAATGTGCAATTCATTAAAATGATTGAATGAATAAATTATAAATTATTTTGACCAATATATATTTTATAAATCCATTAATAGTATTCACTCTAAAATATTTAATGGTTAAGTTATAATGATCACATTAAACGACAAGATTTTGTATTTCTTTTAAGCCCTGTGTTGTGCATCTTTACATCAACGAATATATTATTTTATTTTAAAATCCCAGGAAGCTACAAAATAGATGATATATTATTTTTGATTAATTAAATTATTATAAATAATTTCATATATATATATATATTAAATCCATCAGTATATCCATCAATGAAAGGTGTTGTTGGAAAATGAATTACATTAGTTTGCTAGATGGTAGTCCACCATAAACAAGAATAATGGATTTTTTCCAATATTATTGTAGTTGAAACTATTAAAAGTTATGAAATTAACAACATAAAGTATTAGAATATGTATGGTACTGGTTTTATTATTTCATAATTTTATAGAGAAATTTGAAGGAGGTCGAGGAAGAAATTAAATGAAAATCCTCTCTTAAGAACAAATCTACTTTTTGAGCCAAACTATTTAGGTTTATACCTAAGGAATTCATAGGTATGATTTTTGGTCAATACAACGACTATAGGATGTGTATATGGATGTTTGGAAGGTATTTCTACTAGGATATGTTAAATAATAGTTATTTAATGTGTGAGGACAATGTGAGAGGAGGTTACGTTTTATAAGTGAGTAAAAGAACATATTTGGAATAAATTAAATTATTTAATAATATATATACATATATAGATATCATAATAATTTCATGTGGAACCATGAAATCACAAATTAGAAGATAATATATTTTAGGGTCTTAATAAACTCAATCCATCATGTTTAGACAATTTTAAGATACATTTTAATCTATATATCATAGTTAAATGACATTAAGCTCAATTTAACCATAGTCATTATTAGGTAATCATTTACAATGATAATGTAATTATAAGACCAAAAATAAAAGGTGAATTCTAAAAAAATTAGAAATGCTAATTCCAAATATGGAATCAAATTTAACATGTTCATTTTTATAAGATCTTGTGCTTTCAACAGGTTAAAAAATTCTAAAGGATTTCGTATTTTCATTTAGTGGATAATATAAATCCTAAATTAAGATTTAGAAAGTAATGTTGAGACTTTTAATGTATAATTGTTCTTTTAGATGTGAAACAAGGCCCAATATGTGTCATAGTGGTTTCAAGAGTATCGAGAAGGATTGGAACACGAAATAGATGTTTTGGAAAATATAGTCGAGGCACACAAACTGTAAATGATTTGTATTAACCATTCTCCACACCCTTGTGACTAGTTTTTTATACTAACAAAACAGAGTTAACAATGTGAGGTGAAAAATGAAACTATGAACGTCGTTCTTAGGTTCGTAGAGACATGCACGGTTAGGATACAATTGTTTTAACCATGTGTTGTAGCCATGTATGGTAATAGAGTTTGAGGGAAGTAGTTATAAACTATTAACACATATTTTATAAATAGTATTAGATAACCAAGTGGAATTCATGTTCTTTGGGAAGTGACATGAAAAGATTGGTTTATTGTTTATCTATCCATGTTTCAAATCTATCTTCCTCTAAAAAAAGGGGAAATTACCTTTTTCCCTCCAAGATTAAAAGTGGTATTACCCATTTTATTCATTCATTTCACCAATTAGGTCCCATGCACACACCCTCCTCAGTGTACTCTCCCTAAAAGTCGATTTACATCATTATTGGTCCAAATAAATTTCAACTAGATGCATTCAAATCATATCTATGAGCCTATTAATCATATTTCTTCATTTATGTTTTTTCATTTACATCTTAAATGGTATCGTTGTTCAAGGTCAATTTCCTTAGTTTTTAGGGTTTTGTCTTATTTATTTAAATTTTTTTATTCTATATCGATTCAAATACTAATAATATATAAGTAAAAGTTTTTTTATAAGGTAGTTTGTCTACATGCATTTCGTATAAGTTTTTTTTGTTAATAAAATTTGACCTTGTTCTATGCAAGGGATTCCCTATAACTCACCTACTAAATGATAAATTATTGTACCTGAGTTTTTATCACAGTGAATTGAGTTTCTTGATTCCCAAATTCAATCATTGGAGGTTTTCTACCACAACAGGAACCACCCCTTTTGGGGTGTTGATATTAATTCCCCTGAACAACATGTCATGCTTAAGTAATTAAACCAATCATGGGAAGTTATGATTTACCAAAAAAGTATTATGAATAATAATTGAATTATGTGAACACATAAGTGGATGAATACCATCCATTAAACCCTTAAAGGGAAATTAATATTGAACTGTTTGGTAGTATTAATTGAATTAAAATAGGCATCATATTACATAATGAATTTTGGAAAAATATATATTGTCATGGAGTCTAACTTGTTCCTCCTTAATCATAAGATATTCATCTGTCAAATATATTATAAATAATTCAACCCCCTGGTCACATTCAAATGAAATGGAAATTGTTAATGTAAATGAAATGGTTATTAATCAAATAGAATGTAAATGTCATGTTCATTTCACATGTCCTTTTATGTTTCTTGTAAATGATATTTTTTAATGTATGTATGCATTGATAATTGGTTTAGGTAATTTAAATTGAAATATACATAGTTATTGAAGGAAATATGAATGTCAATTTATGGGATTGATTATTACTTGGCTTTTGAAATGGAATACCCTACATGGATTCAAATGACACCGTAAACTCAATGAATTATAAAATTTTAGGATATGTTGGACATAACTCTCTTCACCTACAATTGAAATTGTTAGAAAGGGTATTCCTATTTATTATTTTAATTTATTTTACATGACGTAATTTATTGTAATTATTATAACGTGTTGAACATAATTTTCCCTATAATTCAATTTAGATGTTATTGGCCATGACACCCTATATCAATACATATTGAATAGTTTGTAATGGATACATTATCATTAATCCAAATAAAATATATTTGGCATGATGATCATTTTCATTATTATTAAATGGTTGGGCATGGATACCCTTATCACTTTTTAGGAATTGTTAGACACGATTCCATCTATCGATTGGATTATATGTTTTGATCGATTCTCCTTATTTATATATGAATTCCATTATGATTATAATTTTACATGGAAAAATTGGTTACATAACATAGTCCCCAAATATATTTTTTTTAAAATATGTTGGTCTAGAGGAATCCTAGATTAGGCCAAAGAAGGTTGAACTAGATGGATATCTCATGAAGAACCTAATCCAAAATGATCTATTTATTTTAGTACTTCCATAATTTTAACTATACACAATATAATTTTATCTTCATGGAATGTATATGTATTATATTATATGGTTGGTGGCATGCTAAGTTTTAATCAAACCATGTTTAGGTTAATGATTGGTACCCAAAATTCATCTCATGGTTTCTAGTTAGGACGTCACTTTTAATATTTTCTTTCTTACTCATTATAGAGTATGAGTTGACAAGGAATCTGGGGATTTAAAATTTACTAAGGATATTTGAAGGTGTTGAGTATTTTGTTTATTTATTCTTTTATATTCCTATAATTTCTATATATATTATATCATAAATGTGGATTTCCTTTTATTTCCGGAATAATATGTTCATCAATGGATTGTTTATCCTTGTATTACTATGTATTAATTATGATTATATTCTAATAATTTCAATTTATTTATTTTTAAACTTGGTTTATTGCTGATACAGAGTGTATAGTCTACACACTGTACATCCTTTATTCCCTCAAAACAATTTCGTAGCCTCTAGATTATAATGAAGAATGGTTGAGGCCTTTTCACTAACTAGACTATGTATAATTTAAACAGATCACTAGGTCAGAATGTGATAATGTACAGTAAGTTCATTATTTTTTCATTGCCTTATTATTTTGGTTTTGTGGATAAGAGTTTAAAAATTTGTTAGCACTTGGTAAATAACTCATGTTTGGGTCCAGCTAACCCACACCCAAGGGAAAGAACATGTACTAAGGAACAAGTGTGTTTTTCATGTTATTCATTGTTACAATTTATTATTTTCTCACGTATGGTGATTATATAATTTATATTGGTTATGGATTTAGGTATTTATGATATTTACTAGTTAAACTAGTTTTAAATGATATTAAGTGTTTTCATGCATCATTTCAGGATCATATGATTTTCCTTTTCATTGATTGTTTATCTGTATATGATGATGTCATGGTTATGTCCCATGATTATTACTACTCCATGCTCATGTTATTTTTTATAGTTTTATCTTTATTTATATTTTTGTGTGATTATAGTTTTGTTTTCCTATATTCCCTATTTATGTTGTTTCATTATGTGTTATAATTTTGAAATATGGATGGTTAAGTAAAGTGTCAGAAAAATCCTAAACTATTTTTTATAGCATGACAGTTGAATTCTATTTAACCAACATAAAATACAATTTGGATTTAGAAAGATTTAAAATTAATAATAATAAAACCTTTTTGGATTATTAAATGTACAAGTTCATGGAATTGTTTTAAAAAAATTCCATATTCATATAATTTATGTCAATTAAATTGGTTTCCACTTGTATCTCATAATGTTTTTCCACTATATAATTGGAATGGATGCCCAAATAATATATTCCTATAAAAATTAATTGATCATTTAAATTCAAATGTTCATTGATGGGTATTATTTGAATGAAATTATGATATTTAAGTAAAAATGGGTTATACATCTATTACACAGGAAGGGTGACCTATATAAGAAAATCATAATTCATTATTTGACTACTGTATCTCAGCCTTAGATTTATATTCTTATAAACAATCCCATTATAAGTGTTTGAGATCATTAAGAATTAAATTTTCACAAGTTTCACTTAAATGGGATTCAGATTCTAAATTATAGGGAATTGGCAGCATATATTGTAGATTGGTACCCATATAAATCAATCTAGGATGGGATGATGGGATCCCCATAGGTCTCTTATCCTAATATATTCCTTGGTATTAAACCCCATGGTGGTTTGATGGGGATAAATATTAATTTGTTTTCATGTGTGAGAAGTCCCTTAAATGTTGTTATGTATAAATGTATGGTGGAATCTTATAGAACCTATCACATTGATAAATAAATGGATATTTATCTGCTTCTGATATATATTTTATACGATTAATTATCTAATAAAAAAACATGTGAATACTATATATTGTATTCTATTATAACATAGAATTTAAATTATCTTTATGTAATATGGTTGTGGGAACATATGGATTAAAAAATATTGTTTTTAAAAGAATTGGGAGATAATATCCAAAAAATACTATGCAAGGCTAGTTAAATAATTCCTTAAGTAAATTTTCCAATCTATTAAAAATAGATCATATTATACCATATATATTAGCCTCCATAATGTTATAATAAATTATAAATCATTAAAGCGAATAAAAAAACCATTAGTGATTTTAATATCGTGAACACCCATGTAAGGGTTAGTTATAATGTTTTCATGGGAGATGCAATGAATGGGAATGTGGATATTTACTATGAGTGTCAGTTTGATTCTTTCATCAGTTAAATTGGATCAAGAGTATATACAGTTGATTCCAGTACCCATTTAATCATGACTCTAGTTTTAGGGTTTATACATAATGATTTAGTGAGGGGTTATCTGTTTTAGGTAAAACACATAGAAATTCCAAACTGTTGGACTTTGGTGCCATGTTCCAAGAAAATATATGTTCCAATAGTTGACCATTGATTTATAAGATACTCATAGTTGATTAAATGAACTTATGTTGAAGATTTTTTTTGTCTAGTGAGTGGATCCTCAAGGGGTATTTCCTTATGCATATACCCATTTAGTGTCAGATCCTATCCCTTTCATGTAAATGATATGACCATCTAGGTATAAATTATATAGTATGATACTCAGTTAGGATATCATCCTGGGTTGGAAGATTCATGGAAGGTTATTTCATTATGCCTTTATTGGAATGTTTAGACCCTTGTGGGTCAATGATATTTTAACTAACCATTAGTATTATCTTTTTAGAGAGAGATTATAGGTTTATTTGATTCCATGTAATATAAGCCATTATGTGTTGATTTTTTCTTATGTTATAGACCATATGGATAGGTGTGAAGCCCTAGTTGTCTTATTTTTAATTATTTTCACAAGGATAGGTGTTCTACTAAGAGACCCATTGATTATACATGGACCATTATGGTTTAGTGTTTTAAGTGATCAATGGAAACATGTGATAGAGGATATTCTAGGTATATGAAATTATTTTAGTGGTAGTGATCTTTGTTGTACACTAGTTTTGATACTGATGCATGGAATGTGAAAATATTTTGTGACCTATGAGTGTTGATGTATGATGACTCTAAAGAAGAACCTGGGGAATTTGTGTTTTAGGAATGTCTTTGATGTGTATGATTGTTCTGGTGTCTATCCATGTGGACCGTTGGTTGTGTGGTTGATGCATACATATTTGGGATGCCAGGTGAGAGGTTTTCATTGGTATGTCAACTCACATGTAAGCTCAAAATTTTGAGGTGTACGAAGGGAGATCTTATTTTTCAGAAACTGAGATGAAATGTAGCATAGTCTGCTAGAATTTTTTGATAGAAGTATCCAAATAGAATGAGTCAGGTATTGAATCCATTTTTACAAAATGTACACCCAATAAGTATGGAAGGTTTATTTCACACCGTTTGTGCATCGGGATACGTTAATATAGAACATTGTTGAGTGGTTGGGTCTGTACATAGGATCGATGGATGATGAAGTGATTCATTCATTCTTGGGAAACCATATCATTGGGTGAATTGAAGGATGTTCTCCCATAATGAGTGATAGTTTTTAATTTATTTTAGTGATATTATATGGATGTATTATTTGAAAACCATCAAACATAGTATAAGGATACATGGTGTTTGGATTTTGTTAAAGTTGGGTAAATCCTACTTTATGTGAGCATGGATCAGAGAGAGACGTACACTTAATGATGAAATCATAGTGTACTATAACTTGGGATGTGATCATGCCAAATATATTTAAAAAATATTGATTATAGTAAGATATCACAATCTATATGACAATCTATCTAAATATTTCATTATGGTTTGATAGAAAAACACATTGGCAGTTTTTCTGAAGGAGTTGTTTAATCTAATCCATAAGGAAGGGAGTTTACCTTTGGATATTATAGGCTAGTGATCCTCTTTTTAAATTTTAGATCCTGACAAATTACATGAGATGAATTTTCATAATGTGTGTTTAATTGAATAATTATGTTTGTTTTAGTAGTTATTAATGAAAAAATTCATAGAAATTCCAATATTGATGTATTAATATGAATTGGGAATGGATTATTTTTTTGAATTTTTTTCTATTAATACAATGATAATGATGTTCCAAATGTGGGGAGTGAGGAATAGGTTATGGATGGGAATCCATAATGTCATAAAGGTCATGGGACCATGAGACCATTCATCCAACCATCATTTGGGTCACTTATTCATAAAATTCAGGATATAATGTGGCTATGATTTTCGGAAAATTCCATGTGACATACCACCTTGGGGATTAGTGAGGGGTGTAGATGTCTTGACATTTCATCAATGTACAAACATTTCAATAGAAAAATCTAGTGTATGGACTTCCTTCAATTATATCCTTGGACATTAGTTAGTTTATTCTATGGTTACATCAGACATTAAGTCGGTCTCTATTGATAATTATCGTGTAAAAATACAAGGGCACTAGATCAATAATGTATAAAATCTCTTGCATTGTCATGAAAATTGAAATGAGATAGAGACATAAATAGAAGATAGTTATTCTATTCACTAAGTGTTCTATAAACTAACTCATGTTACCCAAATTAAATTCATTAGGGTCTAGATGTTGATGTTTCAGTAGTAGAGGCATACCAGTTTAAAAAATAGGAAGACGAAGGTGTTTCAACATACATTAATTCATTTTCTTAGAATTTGATGGTGGGAACCACTATGGGAATGCTATTGGGGTGAGACATGTTCATTGTGAGAGTCAGCCAAGGATTTTTAAGGAATATCCACCTTTACTAAGTTATGTGTGGCCAATTGTGATTTGACTATTTAATTTGATTATATATTTCCCACAAGCATCATTCGGAAGCAAAGGAAATGATTCAATTTGACTTTTTATGGTGGGATAATAGTGACTTCAAATTATCTGTTAAAAACTAGAAAATAGGGTGGGGAGAATCATAGGACAATAGAATTGGGAGAAGAAGATATGATCATGCATCAAATTATATGGGGTTAGGTAATAACCCTCTCAATGATTTAACTTTGGATACATGTGTTGTATTGTTTTTTGTGGACTAGGAAAAACTTTTTTAAACTGATTTTTAAGGGTTCATTGGGAATATGAAATTAAATACATCATTCTGAATAGGAATCCCTGACTTAGGTAGGTTTAGTGGTTCATTTTCATTGCCCCAAAACTTCTTGGTTTGACATGTTCTATGGTGTAGTGGTTATAAGATCCCATGTATTGGAGGAGGTGAAAAATATAAATCTTTTTGAATTTAAATATTGTGAATATAATATATATATATTATGTTCTGTTTTGGTTGAAAATTTTATGAGTTGAAACTCTAACATGTTTTTCTTGATGGGAAATTTGTCATCAAAGGTGTCTTACTAGTTTTTGGAGCATCCTAGGGGTAAATACCGAAAATGGATATTTACAACAAGAGATCCAATGTTAATAGTTTTTTAATTCTTAGTAATAACCATTTGGAAAAATTATAAAACCTATTTTAATGGGAAAATTATTCAGTTAACTAAGATACATGGCCAAAAAATAATTGCAAAATAGTGTATATGTGAAAAGACATCAACAAGGTTTTTTTAATAATGCATCAAAACCACGCAGGGTAGGAGTGCTTGGAGGATATAACACCGTATTGTTAGAAATCAATTTGTATACTATGCAAAATATCATTGTATCAACGTTGTGATTTGGATAGTGGAACTTCAAGGATGACACACAATTTTCCCAGCCATGTGGCATAAGATTTTACAATTTGAAAAGAGAAAAATTAAAATTTTCTCCTCTAATAGTAATGTTTTTTTTTCTAATTTTCATCATTTATGTCACCCAGGTGGACCTTCGCATAAACCATCCACCTTCCCATTTCCCATGGAGTGGATTTCCACTGTTCTTGGTCCAAAAAAAGTAAACTAGGATGTGTTAGATGCCTAAAAAAAAGTATGAAAATCCTATCTATTCATTTCCATGTTATATTTTCCTACATAAATGATATTGGTCTGTGATATTATTTTCACTATTTTTTATGTTTTTTTCTACTAATTAAATTTTCATCACTATAAATTAAGTCAAATCCTAACAATGGACAAATGTAGATTACTTGGTATGAGGCTGGTGGCCTATATGAATTTCCCCTAAAGTATCATATTTTATAAAATGATACGTTATTCCCTTTCTTAGATAATGTGTGTGTCACCTATAAAATAGTAAAATAATTTATATGAATTGTTTTCACCTTCAATTAGTTGTCCTTGAAATCAAAATTCCATCGTTGGATATTTTCTACCTAAACACAAATCATCTGATAGGGAGTGTTCATATAAATTCCATTGAATGTTATATAGTGGTTATATAATAATGCCTACCATGATACTCATTGAGTATCATCCAATTCTATGGGACTCAATATTGAATTTTGGAATCTCATAAATGGTATAATACAAATAATTACTGAATTAAGTCCCAATAAAATATAATTGGATCATATTATTAAATAAATAGAAATGGGAATAATTTAAAAAAATGAGTATCAATGAGCTTTATATTGAAATGAAGTATTACATGGACCCTGTTAATCATAATGTATGATTATAACCAATAAATTATAAATAACCATGGAACCATTACACTTTTAAATGAATGGGAAATGAGTAATCTAATGGAAATTAATAATGAAATAAATTAAATTTAAATTTCATGACTATGTCACATAGAATTTTTGAAACATTTAAATGCAATATTTAAAGTTATTTTTAATTTTCAATTGGTGGGGTATTTTCCATAGGTTTACGACTAGTTATTAAATGCCACATTCCTATTTATTAATTTATGGGATAGTCACATGTATTTTGATATTGAATTCAATGGAGTATATTGAGAATTCATTTAAACTGAATGATTTTTAGATGGTTAGGTAGTGTTCTACAAGGATCTCATTACAGTTTTGTTTTAATTGTTTCTAATGATGTTAATATTTATTAATTAAATTTACTAATCATTTGATTCATTATTTTTATTATTATTGAATTGTACTCATGATTTTCAATATTATTAAAATTATAGGTTGTTGGGAATGGCACCCTATATAATTACTTATTTAATTATTTTGAATGGAACCCTTTTAATTACTTATATTCAAACACATTAGGAAAGAAGATCATTTTCATTATTATCATTATTATTTTCAGTTATTTTTTTTGTTCTGATTCCCCTTATCAATTATTGGAAATTTTTTAGATAACCCCAACTCTTCCTACTTTTAAATTTTGTTATTTATGTTACATATTTATATTTGAAACCCCTTGTGATTTTCATTGCACTTGTAAATCATGTTTATATACCATGAGGGCCAAGTATAATTATATAAAAAGTATGAGTTTATAAATATTCCATATTAGTTTGTAATATGTGGGATCAGATTAGTATCTCATGAGGAACCCAATCCAATATGGTAAATGTATTTTAACTCATCCATCATTATACCTTCACACTATATCATTATGTATTCACGTAATAGATTTGAATTATATGTCCTTGTTGGTGGCCTACTGATATTTACTGACAACCTATTGGTTCCCAAATAGTTGACAGAGGAGGATGCTATGAATTTTAATGAGATATTTTACTTATACACTTTATAGACTAGGACATGACAAGGGAGTTGGGGACAGAGAATGTAGCAAGGTTTCCTACTACAGGTGGGTCTTTTGTTTTTTGTTCTCTTATATTTCAAGTCTTACTATATGTAATGTCTGATGTATGTTCACTACCATTTATTTTTTTACATAACATGACCATGCATTGATCGATTAACAATTTATTATTACTTATCAGTTTTGATTATATTATATAGATACTAATTTATTAATTCTTATATAGTGTTTATTAACTTTCCAAAAGGTACAATCTCCCCACTATACCATATTTAGACCCTTGTTACTAGTTGTCTTCCTTTAGCATATAGGGTGGAACACATGATGTATATTATCCAAATGGTCAAGTTAATATTTTAATAGTAAAAAAAATGGTTGTGAATTTTTTTGAATCTTCTATGAAATTTAAATTTATATAAAAACACAAAATGCATCCAAAAATAATTTTAAGTAAATACCTTATTTTAGTGTAAAAAAAATTTTACTAAAAAATCAAGGACTAAATTGGTTTCCATGGATTTTTTATTTTTTATAATAGACAAGTAATGTTTTTAGACTTTTGGAAAAATAAAACATAGAATACAAACATTGAACCATGAAATAATATTTGAATAGTTTTTTACTAAAAATTGATTAAAATTAACTTATATTTATAAATGTAATCCTTGAGGTCCCAAATTAAAAATTATGTTTGAAAATACCTTATGTAACTCCATATACATATATTTTATTGAATTATATTAATTCAATAAGAAAACATATAGGTTTAAAAATATTTTAAAGAATCACTTAATAGTTTTAGCAAAGGTTTTCCTCTTTTAACATTACTTCCTTTGAAAATATTTAATACAATTATGATAAATAATGAAAATAATTAAGTTGAACGTTGTAAATAGTATTAATTATGCATATTTTAATTATGTAATAAATTTTTTCAAATTTAAATCATCCAAGAATCAGAATATAATTTAAAACTAAACATGAAAAACATAATGAAAAGAAGTATTATAGAAAAACTCTTTTCAAAGAATAAAAATGTTTTTATAACACATTTAATGAAAATGTTGATACCAATGTAATTTATTTTTTTATGTTTAATCAAAAAAACTAATTACAATTTAAAACTAATCAGTAATATAATGTTACATTATAAATACTTATAATGGAAAAAAATCCATAAAAATTATATTTTTTCACCTTTCAATAAAAAATAAATTATTTTATAAAAACAATAAAATTTCAACATAATCTAATTGTAAAATTATGATTTAAAAAGTTATATATTTTTATCAAATATATGTTCTAAATTTTTAATGTAATGATTATAATATCAACTAAAAAATTAATAATTTATTTAAGAGAACATATTTTTAGTGTAAAAATTGACTTTAATAAAAAATAAATTCATATATTATTATTATTAATCAATAAATTTATATTGGTTGTGATAGTTATAAAAATTTAGTAATGTGGTTGTTCTTATCTATAAATTCAAATTCGTAAAATATGTTATATTGTCCTTTTTTAAATAATAATATTTATTTTCATGTATGCTCGATGATTTTCTGTCATATATTGAATAGAATAAAGTGTTTTAATTGAAATTGGGGTCTTAAATTCTACACATTTTAAAATTTTCAACATCACAATTTTATAATAATCTCCGTAATCAAAGGACTATCATTTATAATTTCGTTTTAAAAAACCCACATGGTAAAAATGGTTAATAAAAATTCCTCTTGTAAAGATGGATATGGAAATATAGAGGTCATATGTTATAACATATAACTAGGTTTAGAAATAAAATATCATTATTTGATTGTCAAAATATAGACATAGAGGATAATAGTAATATCTAAATAACTATGATTAGTGTAATGAACAATGATCGCAATAATTTGAATGATCTGTATAATCTCACTTACCAAAAAAAGAAAAATCAACGAGGTGTAAAATAGACTTTTAATTCATTATAATAAAAGGTAATATGATAATGTAATTTTTTAAATACCATTTTCCTATTTTTATGAAATTCATTTAGAATCTAGAGTATGATAGTATGTAAATACATATACTATTTTATCTTCTATTCCATAAATTCAATATGATCCTTTGAATGTGAGTTTCAATGACTTATCACATTTATGTATTATTTTACCCCAAATTATGAGTATGAATATTTAATTCTAGAAGTATTGTACTCAACTTGTAATAGAACATGAAGTATATAAAGGGTTGATAAGTTGTTATTCCACTCTATAATAAAATTATTTTTTTGTCACAATTTATGATAACACATAAAATTAATAAACAATCATATTTATAAAAAATTAATTAATTTACAAAATTTGACTATAAAATTAAATGTTACATATAGATCATTCCATAAATAAATTTCACTATATAACAATTTACCTAAATAACCCTAACATTAAATATGATTCAATCTCAGTGGATGTACCATACCTTTTAGACTCTATCCCAATAATGGAATACTAGTTATAAAAAATAATCGTTCATATTAAATCAAATGATATACCTATGTGTTACTAATATATCAACCCATGAAAACATTTCTCCATGTATAATTTGTCACCTTAATCCCTCTAAATGGTAATATATTCCATTGAATTTATAATCTACATCAAAACATAGAATCATATGATGGTATCCATAACTACAAAGTCAACTTTACATTAAGATATCATAATCACCAATGTTTTCTAAACCCTCTCCTAATAATACCATCAATAAAAACATAGAATTATCACTCACGAATCCAATGACATTAACTTAATCATTAAATTTATAGTTTTTTTAAACCTAAAACAATTTCAACCATCCAAAACTAAAAACCTCAATATAAAATATTTTCTGACATAAAAACTCAATGAACATTTAGGTGAATTGTTTTATAGAATTGTGTAATACTATTACATAATAATACCCATGCCCTAAAATTAGAATTTGTACACCTTACCCACCTTTTCCATTTCCACATTAAGACCTAAACATCTAACAGAATGTTCACCAGTCATGAAACATTTGTAGTCATAATTTGTTTTTATCACCCATCATCATTTCATAGGGAAAATGAAAATATATTAAGAGTTATATAATTTTTTTATTATGGGTAATCACATCCTTTAAAATTTAAATAGAATTTATATGTCATCAAACGATGATAATAAGGGTATGATGACATAATCAGTGTTCATGAAAATAATGTAATATAATTCTTACCCATCAAAACAAGGATAACAAATCAACAATAATGGCTTAAAATATTATCATATGAGAAGATTCATTCCAGTCATCAATCATGAACAATTTAAAAATAATCCTCGATTAGTGAATAAATTATAACATGATGAATGAATAAATAAAAAACATTCATAACATAGTATATCATGTTCATATCACTCATAAAATAATATTTACAAATAGAATATCATACCTAGTAAATTATAATAGGAAAGTAGAAAAAACCTATAAAAATATAATTTCATCCATTTTACATGTGTATGGGATATATATATATATATACTTCACCAATCAATATTAGATATATAAGATGAAACTGTAATCATAAATAATTTATGAGAACCATAACAAAATTGTTACACATAAATGATTTAATTTTTCTACATTATAATAACCCTTTGTCTCTGATAACCTTATTTAACTGTGGAATAGAAATGGTTTCCATGAAAAAATCATTTAAAAAATTAGAATTCAATTAGAGAAAAAATTATGATGATATCCTAACAATATATCACTAATAGATAATAATTAACATTCCGTTTTATTTTAATTGGTGAATATAAGCATCCATAAAAGATAATTGAAAATATTTTGGAGGAAAAAGCCTATTCAATATTGAAATGACTTCTAAAAACTAAAACTTCATAAAATAATATAAAAACAATTTTCCATAAAATTAAAATTAAAAACTATTTAATGATAATTAAATTAAAATAATTTTCATGATGGTGGAAAAATCCATTCAGGTTGTAATTATAAAAAATTAACATTCCTTTTAATCATTTATAATAATAGTCAAACATGACTTATGAAGGAAATTTTTTATAAATAACATTTGAATTTTTTTTAAAAATGGTAAAATCTCATGTAAAAAAAATATTAAATCTTTTATAATTATAAAATAATATCCATTAATATGTTTTAGAAATCAAGGATATGGAAGATAGTAAATCCTAATCTAAAAAAATATATAATATCAATATCACTTACAAACAACATTATTTATATTTCATTAATATGTTAGGGATGAAATTGAATCAAAATTTTTAATCTAAATTAATATTAAAAAGGGAGAAAATTATTTTTACTTTTGAAATATGAGAGTATATAATCCCTCCAAAATTATCTTTTAACATAGAACACCATGAAATAATATTAGAATTTATCATAAAAATAATAACCATTTCTGTAACATTTGATAATTATTTCTATGAATGAAATTATATCAAATTAAACTTTTAATTCCTTGAATATAAAGATATAAATGATATAAAATTTCTACTATAAGAATATATGATCCATAAAATAATATAGGTTCATAAACTAAACATATTTCATGAATGGAAATCATAGATGAATAAACGTAAAAAGGTCATAACAATGAATTGAGTATTAATCAATGGAGATATTATGTGAAAAAAATAATATAAATTAATAAAAAGTGATATTATATATAATATAAAAATTTCATTTCACACATAATATGGGAATAATATAATCAACTAATAAGTGATATAACCCAATAAAGGTAGATAGATAAAAGAAATACCTTTCTACTTTAGTAGAATTTGAATCCAACCCCTTCGTTGATATAACATGAATGGAAACATAAAATTATATGTGTTATTAATTTTTGATTTCATCACATATAAATGGAGGTATATACACCATAAAAAAATTACGTTTATTCCATTAAAACAATCCTCAATGAAGGTAAATTGAGATGAAATCTGTTGTCTCATTTCAATACATGACATGTATTCCTCTTAACACCTATAAAATAAAAATATATAAATTATTTTATTTCATATTAACTTTTATAGTTTTAATAAGTTATCTTTATACAATTTAATTCATTTATTTAAATTAAATATTTAATTTCATAGTATTTTCTTTCATGATAGGTTCTTTGAGGATGTTATGTTTATAACTTCATATATTTTAAATATATTTCTTGTGTTAAAATAGAAAATTTATCCTCAATATCCAATATTATAATAATACCATAATTATAAATTTTATACATTAATAATACTTTCATAAACAACTATTATGCAGGGATATTAAAAATGAATTATGCTACCATCATAGAGACGATAAACTGTATATTCACATGAGTAACATTTTCATTTTTCATAGTGCATAGGGGAAGGAAGGTAAGAATAAATTTATTTTAAAATTTTGTTATTTTATCACTAATATCATATTATTTATCAAAATACACATATATATACCTTCCATATTATGCAATGATGAAAAACAAGCCACATCACTTAGTAGATGGAGTCACCCACAGCTATGCACGAACAACTTTTTCAATTTTCAATCGACAGAATGGTATGGAAATAGATTATATATTTTCTTTATAGAATGATAATTATGTCATGAATATAATATTTATATATTAATTACATTAATATATTTATCTATGAATGGTGGTGAAGGAAAAAATAACTTTGGTTCACCAGGCGGTAGTCCGCCACACATACGAACAATGGTTTCATTTCCCATTTGAGGGAGTATGAGATAGATATAGGTTATAAATCATAAATGATAATGTATAAATATATTTAATGTACTAATTTAATTATTTAAAAAAATTTTAAAAACATTTTGATTTCATATGGGGAGAAATAAATAAAAATACCCAGTTAAGAGATACACATCTTCTTCAGAAAACCTCTTTCGTTTTAAATATAATTCCTTACTAAGTTATTTTTGTGATAAATAATGGGACTATATGAAATTTTGAAGGATATTATTAAGGTAAATAGGTAGTAATTTTCAAAAATATTGTACACAAAATGTTTGAGGAAGTGATGAGAGGATGGTCCCTTTTATATTTCCGGGAAAGGACAAACATAAAAATAAATAAATTATTGAAAAATATATAATGTTTATAATAATGTAAAGTGAAACCATGTATGCTGAAATTAGAATAAAATATTTTATATGTATAATGTAAACTCAAGTAATGATATTTTTAAAATTATTTAATACATTTTAATCCTTATTTTATTGTTAAACCACTTTAAACTCATTTAAACCTTAACGATGATAATCTAAATTTTAACCATAAAAACTTAATTATATGAAAAAAATAAAAGATTATATCTATCAAAATTTTGAAATTATTATATCATTTTTTGGATCCATTTTATTTTTCTTAATTTTATAATTTGGATTAATAATTATTAATTATGAGAAAAAAAATCCATTAAAATCTTTTTTTCGGATAATACCAAATTTATTTGTAAAAATAATGTTCCCTTAAAATAAATTAGTAAATTTGATTCCATTTTTTTTATATAATAAAATTATTATTTTTTATTTTTGGTGTGTCAAAAACTGAATGGAATATTCCATCCATTCTATTAAATTAGAAGACAAAATATTTATTTATAATTTTAGTAAAATATATCTTATCCATATAAATGTCATGATTGGGTTAGAAAATTCTATATAATGTTTTAGAATAAACTATATAACTCTATATAAAAATATATAGTCTAACAACACCCATATAATAGGATAAATTTATGTGATAGAGATTTTTAATGTCTTTAACCAATATTTTGAACTGTCGTTTACATGTTTTAAAGATATAATAGTGGAAAATATTTATATTGAAAAAAATTAAGTCAAAACTGTAATGACCCGGGAATTTCAAGGAAAATTTTTTCCTTAATTTTCTTTGAAATTTTACAAGAACACGGTTTCTCACGGCACCTGATTCCGAGGCCCGGTGTGCCCGGAATCAATTTCCAAAGTTTGGCTCGGGTACGTTCAGTGAACGAACGGGTGGGTTTTCCTATATTTTGAACCGGGGCTCGGAATTGAAATCTGATGGCACCGATGAACTCGCAACGCCGGTAATCTCTTAAGGGAACCTTTACCGTAGTTGCGTTTGTGCTGGAGAAGAAGTTAATAAATGGGGTTTAATTAAAAAAGAAAATAAAATTGTTAAATCAATTTTATATCTTTTTCAAGTGGTTAGTTCTCCCACGAGAATTTGGTGGTGGAGCCCACATCCACCCAACATCCCATGTGTGGATAATTAAAAGGGTGGGGCCCACACGATCCCCCCACCTTTTCAATTTTCCCTAACTCCCTAATCCCTCTTAACCCCTCACATTCCAAAATCCCCATTAACTCCACTCTAATTAATTTGAAAACATGTTGTAATTAATTTGGTGAGTTACATGTACGTATTTGGAAATTCAAACAATTGAATTTCAAATGCTTTGTTGTGTTAATATAATAAGTTTAGAACTTATTTTATTAGGGGTTGGTGTTGGGTTGTTTGAGAGATTTTTGGAGAAAAAGCTAAGGAACACCTTCTTCCTCGACGAAGAACATGAAGAACACCGTTCTTCAATGAAGAACTTCTCCGCCGAAGAACACGGTTCTTCCGCGATGCTATATCCGCGACGCGATGTTGTTCTTCCGCGCCGTCTCTTCCGCGACGGTTTTCCGCGATGAAATCGTCGTCAACGACTTCGAATCCTCGCTTCGCGACGTCGACGTTCTTTCCCCGCAACGCCTGACCTCTGCGACACTCGTCCTCCGTGGGTCATTGACGAACACCATTCCGGAACCGAGGTAGGGGTTTTATTTTAATTAATTCTGTTCATGATTCTAGTTTGTCGATCTTCGTGGTTCTCGACTATTTGATATCGAATAACGTGAGGGGGTCGGTCCGCACAAACACGGCCGACCCTCCTCCATATTTTATTAATGATTCCTTTGTGGTTGGTACGAGGAAGCGTGGTGCCGTCGCACCATGCGGTTTCATGCGGAAGATATGCGCGGCGTCGTCGTGTCGCGCCGTGGGAAGAAATTCAAGGACGCGACGCTGTCGCGCCGTGTCGAAGGAAAACGAGGACGCCGCGGCCGGACCGGGACTACGGCGGAGGGGCGCGGTGCCGTCGCACCCCGTCGGATGACAAGATCCATGGCCGGTTTCGGGATGCGGTAGAGCAAGGTTACCGGCTGCCAACCGGACCGCCGGTGTCGGAGCCGGAAGGGGACCGGCCTTTGCCGGTCCCGTTGAGAAGGAGCCGGCAGGCCAGGTCGGGCCGGCCAGAAAGGGGAGGGGCTGGGGGAATTAAAATCCCCCGGCCAGTTAAAACGGTCCCCATTATTTGGGGGGGGGGGGCGTGGTTACACAGTGGGGAAAGCGCCCCCCCTGCCGAACGGCTCGGCCATAGCCGAGACAGACAACGCGCTGGGCGCGCTGTCCCCAGCCGGACCGGCACCCGGCCGGTCGGCCAGGCCGGGCCACGTGGGGTCGTGCCGGGCCTAGCTGGGCCAGGCCGCGCCAGGCTGACCCTTTCCGGGGCGGGTCGACCCGGTTCGGGCCCACCGGGGGTCTCGGTCGAGGTCGGTCCGGGCCCGAAACCCCCGTTATCGGACTATTTGGGTTCAAATTCCCATAACTCAGGCTACGGACATCCAAACGACGCGCCGTCAGCGGCGATGCGATCCTTGGATCGAGACGGCCGATTCAGTATATCGCACTCAAGGTTTTGGAATACTTTGATCTTGGCTGGGTTGGTTCGTACACGAAACCAACCGGGCCCTCGGAGCAGAAACACTCATATCTTGAGCTACGAACGTCCGTTTGACATGCTGTCGACTTGGTTGGATTCCTCTTAGTGAGACGGATCTTTTGGAATACTCCGCCCGAGGTTTGGACGCAGGTGGAGTATGTTCGGGTTGGTTTTTCCATAAAAACCAACCGGGCCCCTGGGACGAAAAAGCCAATAACTCTCAGACAGGGCGTCCGATTGACGCGACGTCTGTTGCGTTGAGTTCCTATTGACAATACAGAATTTTTGGATACATCAACTCTGGACCATGTGTCAGTTTATGTATCATCCCCTCGGCTCGTGGAGCGGACTCTCCCAGAAGATCTTGTTGTGTGCGGGAACCCTAGAGCTGGCTGCAACTGCTGCTGTGATGACGACGACTGTACAGAAATCCTCAGTGGATTCAACTGCGACGATGATGAAAACAGTACAGGAATCCTTCGTGTTTTCGGCAGTGACCACTACGGTACATCTTGGGATACATCAACTCCGGACTACATGTTAGTTGATGCATCGACCTCTTAGCTTGTGGAGTAGACCCTCCTGGAACGAGGATGAAGTGTACGGAAACCCAAGAGCCGGTTGAGACTTGACGACTGCTGATCGAACGACAGGGGTGCACTCGGTTGTAGCCGCACAGGGGAGCGCTTGGTTGTAGCTGAAGACCCACGATAGATGTGCGCTTGGTTGTAGCAGCACAGGGGAGCTCTTGGTTGTAGCGGCATACCCACGACAGAGGCGCGCTTGGTTGTAGCGGCACAGGGGGCGCTTGGTTGTAGCGGCATACCCACGACAGAGGCGTGCTTGGTTGTAATGGAACAGGGGAGCACATGGTTGTAGCGGCAGACCCACGATAGAGGTGCGCTTGGTTGTAGCGGCATAGGGGAGCGCTTTGTTGTAGCGGCAGACCCACGACGGAGGAGCGCTTGGTTGTATCAGAAGGCCCACATTACCCGATAGGTGAAGCGCTTGGTTGTAGCGGTATAACTACTGTACTTGATGGAAAAGGAGTTTCCCAATAGCTTTGGTTTCAACTTCCTGAACGATTCTGTGTAGTTCATTGCGGGGGTTAGTACCTACCGATCCTTTGTGGGTCTGACGGCTTAGATGAATCAGTGGTTACATCTGATCATCTCTATCGACTTTTGAAGAAGTATACTTGTGTGAGCAGAATCATGTTTTCTTTCCTGTGTGGATTGTGTTGTACTATCCTCTATGGATTACGTTTTTCATTCCTGTGTGGAATACGTATACTTTCCTGTGTGGACTTAGTTGTACTTGGGCTCGGAGGTTGGAGCGTATTGGATTTGTTGACTTAGGTATATGTATGGGCATATACCTAAGCCGTGTCGGTTGTTACTTCGTGATTGTAACATTCCTTTGTGGTTTATCCTTTGTGGGTTTTGGGAGTCCTTCAGGGGTCTCAGGGTCCCTACTGAGTAGCTTATACTCACCCCTGCATAGGCTATCCCCGCACTACGTTGTGATGGTTGAAGATGACGGAAAACGTTGATCGTGGATGAGGCTTGCTGATCAGGACGGTACCTGGAGGAGGACCACTGGGCGGGAAGTACTCGGAGCGGACGACGGAACCCGAGGAGCAGTGGAGCTATCTGTACCCACCCATCAGGTGGGATTTCCAGTGGACAGCTCGGCGTAGAGGCTTTTTCTTTTATGTAGTTGTTTTCCCTTTTAGTTGTACTTTACAGTTGGGCTTGTATTTCCAGCCCCCTTTACTTTATGCACCTACTATTGTACAGTTTTACTTAGTGTTTACTTCTTCCTCTTGTACTCTGTGGTGTTTTTTTACCCATATAAAGGCAATGCCTTCCCTGATATCGGGAATTACGCCTTTGGTGCTAGTCACCAACCCCTGGCCTATGGAAGGCGGGCTTGGGGTAGTCATGGAACAAGCCCCGAAGACGGGTCATGACAAACTGGTATCAGAGGAGTTCGGTTCTACCACGAACTCTGATCTTTTCTATGTGAAACAGTAGTGTTCAGCGTATTGAGTGTGGTTATCAGTCCAGGGAGTCCAGTGTCGGTGCGGCGACCGACGTATCCGTACACCAGGACCCTGACTTCTGATTTCCGACTTAATGCACGAAAACATTGATTGCGTGTGTGTTTCATGTTTTCCTTGTGATTACTTTGTATCAGCTCACCAGATATACTATTCTTACCGTGGCGCACCTATTTCATTTTCAGGATGGCCACACGACGACAGCCAGCTAGGGTTCCGAGAGTCGACTGTGACGACAGCCCACCAAGAGACGAAGCCTCGGTGCAGGGCCCTTTGTCAGCAGTGGCACCGGCGGTAGCTCTACCAGCCGAGCCACCGATACTTCCAGCACCAATTGCTAACGATGCACGTCGCCTCAGCGCACTGCATGAGTTCCAGCGCCAGCGAGCACCCAGGTTTCATGGGGAGACGGACCCCCAGGAAGCCGAGGACTGGCAGGAGGCATTAGTAAGAGTTTTCAGGCTAGTGAGGACGCCAGCAGACCTCATGTTGATCCTCGAAGCGATCCTACTGCATGCAGCAGCAGGCCGATGGTGGAGATTGATGCTCCTGGTGCACAACGAGACATATCTTCTCTCGACGTACTTTGAGATCATCTTCCGCTTCGAGTTCGTCCCATCCACCCTCCGTGCGGTGCGCATTCAGGAGCTTCTTCAGCTGCGGCAGGGCAGCTTGACAGTGGCCCAGTACTCGGCGAGATTTAC
Organism: Viscum album; assembly: GCA_963277665.1. NCBI lineage: Eukaryota > Viridiplantae > Streptophyta > Magnoliopsida > Santalales > Viscaceae > Viscum > Viscum album. The sequence continues at coordinate 958,908,974 of OY728146.1, forward strand.
TGGTCTCTCGCACTACTCCACAGATATGGAACGAGACCCGTTCTTCCGGGCCTGAACCTTCGAGCAGGGACTGAGGCACGAGATCAGGGCTTCAATGATCTCCCTCAACATTCCGACACAGACAGACATGTTGGAGAGAGCCCTTCTAGTGGAGAGTTTTCCCACCGAGCAGGCTCCAGTGACAGGGCCCTCCGCAGGACGACCCATAGCAGGGTCTTCTATAGTGGGCAGTAGACAGATGACGCATGGGTCCAAGAGGAGCATACCTACAAAAGGTCGACATCATGACTCTGGATCGTTTGTACGAGGCACTCGGGGTGGACAATGACTTTCCATGAGGGGGCAGTGTTACTCCGGCGATGGGATTGGTCACATGGATCGTGACTGTCTGACCCTCCATACGGATTACCAGTAGATGAACGAAGGACCCCCCAAGCATAGGAATATGATTGATGAGGGCGGGCCGCAGTGTGTAGGCAGACGAGGCAGAGGGGCTGGCCATGTAGCAGATGGTGGGAGACACTTCAAGGTGTTGCCACCACCACCACCAGGAGGTCCGCCCCGACCTCAGTGAGTTGGTGGACATGCGAGAGCTCAGATTCAGGTAGCTGAGGCCTTCAATCATGGAGCTCTGGGAGCAGATGGATAGGAGCGAAACTAGTGGATACGTATTTTGTACTTCTAGTTCCTTGTTGCTATTGTGTATCGTCTTTCTATTATGAGCTGCAATAATAAAAGACGCATACCTTTGTGATGTTTTCATTCCTGTCCTCTTTTGTGTTGTTACTAAGAGGTTCCAGTTTTGACTGTTGACTTGACCCTCACTTGTGAGACATCTACTGGAGGAGACCCAATTATCACACACTAATGCCGACAGTGTGACTCAACCCTTGGACGCGAGAGTAACGATTGAATCTCTTGGTAGTAGTGTCGAGGCCTTATGACGTCATCCTTAGTATTGATTAGTATCATCCATTTCAGGATTGACTGTATTAGGAAAAGAACGTGGTTCATCCAAGGGATGAGACCAGATTTCTCTTATCGGCAAGGAAGAAATCATAGTAGCTCTTGTGGGACCAGAGGTGGTTCAGGCCACAATAGAGAAGGTCCAGGTCATGTAGGAGCGGATGAAGACAGCTCAGAGCCGACAGAAGTATTTCGCTGACAGGAGGCGGAGGCCACTAGAGTTTGAGGATGGCGACCACGTCTTCATGTGGGTCTCACCTTGATGTGGATTACGAAGATTTGGCCAAGGTGTCAAGTTGTCTCCATGCTTCATCGGACCCTTCCAAGTCCTCAGTAGGATTGGCGAGGTGGCTTACCGCCTAGCTCTACCGCCTTTGTATCCCTAGTTTGTGTTGAAGCTTTACGAGGACGTAAAGCCCTGTGGTGGTCGTAATGTAAAGACCCGGAAATTTCAAGGAAAATTATGTCCTTAATTTTCATTGGAATTTTACGAGAACGCGGTTTCTGACGGCACCTGATTCTGAGGCCCGGTGTGCCCAGAATCAAATTTCGAAGTTTGACTCAGGTACGTTCAGTGAACGAACAAGCGGGGTTTCCTATCTTTTGAACCGGTGCTCAGAATTGAAATCTGATGGCACTGATGAACTCGCAACGCTGGTAATCTCTTAAGGGAACCTTTACCATAGTTGCGTTTGTACAGGAGAAGATGTTAATTAATGGGGTTTAATTAAAAAAGTAAATAAAATTGTTAAATCCATTTTATTTCTTTTTCAAGTGGTTAGTTCTCCCATGAGAAGTTGGTAGTGGAGCCCACATCCACCCAACTTCCCATGTGTGGATAATTAAAATGGTGGGGCCCACACTAACCCCCCACCATTTCAATTTTCCCTAACTCCCTAACCCCTCTAAACCCCTCACATTCCTAACTCCCCATTAACTCCACTCTAATTAATTTGACAACTTTTTGTAATTAATTTGGTGAGTTACATGTATGTTTTTGGAAATTCAAACAATTGAATTTCAAATGCTTTGTTGTGTTAATAAAATAAGTTTAGAACATATTTTATTAGGGGTTGGTGTTGGGTTGTTTGAGATCTTTTTGGAGAAAAAGATAAGGAACACCTTCTTCCTCGACGAAGAACACAAAGAACACCGTTCTTCAACGAATAACATCTCCGCCGAAGAACACGGTTCTTCCGCGACGCTGTTTCCGCGACGCGACGTTCTTCTTCCACATCGTCTTTTCCGAGATAGTTTTCCGTGACGAAATCATCGGCAATGACTTCGAATCCTCGCTTCGCGACGTCGACGTTCTTTCCCCACAACGCCCAACCTCCGCGACGCTCGTCTTCCGCGGGTCCTTGACAAAAACCGTTCCTGAACCGAGGTAGGGGTTTTATTTTAATTAATTCCGTTCATGATTCTAGTTTGTCGATCTTCGTGGTTTTCGACAATTTGATATCGAATAACGCGAGGGGGCTGGTCCGCACAAACACGGAAGACCCTCCTCCATATTTCATGAATGTTTCCACTGTGGTTGGTACGAGGAAGCGTGGTGTCGTCGCACCACGCGGTTTCATGCGGAAGATATGTGCGGCGTCGTCACAGCGCGTCGTGGGTAGAAATCCATGGATGCAACGGTGTCGCGCCGCGTCGAAGGAAACTGAGGATGCCGCGGCCGGAGCGGGACCGCATCGGAGAGGCGTGGTGCCGTCGCGCCGCGCCGGACGATGAGAGCTGTGGCCGGTTCCGGGCCACGGCGGAGCAAGGTGACCGGAGGCCAACCGGGCCGCTGGTGTCGGAGCCGGAAGGGGGCTGACCTTTACAGGTCCCATTAAGAAGGAGTCGGCCCGCCAGGTCGGGCCGGCCGGAAAGGGGAGGGGGCGGGGGAATTAAAGTCCCCCGGCCGGTTCAAACGGCCCCCATTATTTGGGGGGGGGCAAGCCCCCCCCCCCCCTGCCGAATGGCTCGGCCAAAGCCGAGCGAGACAGCGCGCTGGGCGCCCTGTCCCTAGGCGGACCAGAACCCGGCCGGTCGGCCTGGCCGGGCCGCGCCAGGCCGGGCGGGGCCGGGCCGACCCTGTCCGGGGCGGGTCAACCCGGTTCGGGCCAACCGGGGGGTCTCGGGCCGGGTCGGTCTGGGCCCGAAACCCCCTGTTATCTGACTTTTAGGGTTCAAATGCCCATAACTCGGGCTACGGACCTCCAAACGATGCACCGTCAGCTGAGATGAGATCCCTGGATCGAGACGGTCGTTTCGGTATATCGCACTCAAGGTTTCGAAATACTTTGAGTTCGGCCGGGTTGGTTCGTACACGAAACCAACCGGGCCCTCGGAGAGGAAATGCTCATATCTTGAGCTACGAACGTCCGATTGACGTGCCATCGACATGGTTGGATTCCTATTAGTGAGACGGATCTTTTGGAATACTCCGCCCGAGGTTTGGACGCAGGTGGAGTATGGTCGGGTTGGTTTTGCCTTAAAAACCAACCGGGCCCCTGTGACGAAAAGGCCAATAACTCTCAGACCGAGCGTTCGATTGACGCGCCGTCTGTTGCGTTGAGTTCCTATTGACGATACGGAACTTTTGGATACATCAACACTGGACCATGTGTCAGTTGATGTATCAGCCTCTCGGCTCGTGGTGCGGACTCTCCCGGATGAGCTTGCTATGTGCGGGAACCCTAGAGCTGGCAGCAACTACTGATGTGACGACGACGACTGTACAGAGATCCTCAGTAGATTCAACTACGACGATGATGATAACAGTACGGGAATCCTCCGTGTTTTCGGCAGTGACCACTATGGTTCATCTTGGGATACATCAACTCCGGACTACATGTTAGTTGATGCATCGACCTCTTAGCTCGTGGAGTGGACCCTCCCGGAACGAGAATGCTGTGTATGGAAACCCTAGAGCCAGTTGAGACTTGACGACTGTTGATCGAACGACAGAGGTGCGCTCGGTTTTAGCAGCACAGGGGAGCGCTTGGTTGTAGCGGCAGACCCACGACAGAGGTGCGCATGGTTGTAGCGGCACAGGGGAGCGCTTCGTTGCAGCGGCATACCCACGACAGAGGTACGCTTGGTTGTAGCGGCAGAGGGGAGCGCTTGGTTGTAGCGGCATACTCACGACAGAGGTGCGCTTCGTTGTAGTCGCACAGGGAAGCGCTTGGTTGTAGCGGCAGACCCACGACAGAGGTGCGCTTGGTTGTAGCAGCACATGGGAGCGCTTGGTTGTAGCGGCAGACCCACGACGGAGGAGCGCTTGGTTGTAGCAGCATTCCCACATTACCCGATAGGTGAAGAGCTTGTTGTAGCGGTATAACTACAGTACTTGATAGAAAAGGAGTTTCCCAATAGCTTTGGGTTCAACATCCTGAACGATACTGTGTAGGTCATTGCGGGGGTTAATACCTACTGATCCATTGTGGGTCCGACAGCTTAGATGAATCAGTGGCTACATCTGATCATCTCTATCGACTTTTGAAGAAGTATACCTGTGTGAGATGAATCCTGTTTGCTTTCCTGTGTGGATTGTGTTGTATTAACCTGTGTGGATTGCGTTTTGCTTTCCTGTGTGGAATACGTATACTTTCTTGTGTGGACTGATTTGTACATGGGCTCGGAGGTTGGAGCGTATTGGATTTGTTGACTTCGGTATATGTATGGGAATATACCAAAGCAGTGTCGGTTGTTACTTCGTGATAGTAACTTTCCTTTGTGGTTTATCTTTTGTGGATTTTGGGAGACCTTCAGGGGTCTCGGGGTCCCTACTGAGTATCTTATACTCACCCCTACACGGGCTATGCCCGCACTACGTTGTGTTGGTTGCAGATAACAGAAAGCGTTGATCGTGGATGAGGCTTGCTGAGCTGGACGGTACCTGGAGGAGGACCACTAGGCGGGACGTACTCGGAGCAGATGACAGAACCCAAGGAGCAGTGGAGCTATCTGTACCCACCCTTCAGGTGGGATTTCCAGTGGACAGCTCGGCGTAGCAGCTTTTACTTTTCAGTAGCTGTTTTCCCTTTTAGTTGTACTTTACAGTTGGGCTTGTATTTCCGGCCAGCTTTACTTTCTGCACCTTCTGTTGTATAGTTTTACTTAGTGTTTATTTCTTTCGCTTGTACTCTGTGGTGTTTTTTAACCCTTTATATAGGCAATGCCTTCCCTGATATCGGGAATTACGCCTTTGGTGCTAGTCTCCAGCCCCTGGCCTATTGAAGGCGGGCTTGGGGTAGCCACGACACGGGCCCCGAAGACGGGTCATGACAAATACTATTTAATTAGAATAATTATGATAATTTTATGTATGGAATATATTTGTTGATATGAAAATCACAAAATATTCATAGTATAATTTAAAATCAATTCTGAAAAACCTAACAACAAATGGTTTTCCAAACAAAATGTCTTCTTAAGTATAAATATGTTTTTATATTAAATTCAAGTATAATGTCAATTGAAATGAAATTTATTATTGTATTTATAATAAAAAGTAACTAAATAATTTAAAAAAAACAAAAAATTTAAAATTTGGCTATGTTAATACTTTTTAAGAAGAGGTAGTTTTCAATCAAAATCAGAATTATTCATTATTCATTTGAAAAATCATTGTTTTCAGATAAATATCAACATTCCACCCAAATAATACATGGTATTATTAATAATAAAATGATACCCTTTTTTAAAAATATAATTTATTAAATCAGTATACAAAAACTATTTAATTTTCTCATAAAAAGAAATAAATATAATTTTGAGGAAAATTTATTTTGGATTCATAAAATATAAGTAGTAAAAATTAAATTCTTATTTCAAAAGTATTAAAAAAATATTTTTTATTGAGTATGATATCATTATATATTTCATAATGTGTTTATTTCAATTCATACACCCCACAATCTACATCTTGTTAATAACGATTATATTTAAATAATAATATTTCGCGGTTCATTTGTGCTCAGTGTTTTGTGTCACGAACTAGATCTGGTTGCCATCAAAACTAGCACAAAACCCCACTCATGGAATGTCTAGAAGGGTGTTCCCTATCCCCATGGACTGTCAAATGTTAAAGGGTATACTAAAAATGGTTTGGAATGATTTACTTGAGTTAGGATACATAAAACAACCAATAATGAAGAATAAACCAAATATGAAAATTCATGCCAAACTAGCATTAATGAAAATTCATAAATGAATAAATTGTTTTAAACAAGTCACAATAGGTAAAAAATAGAAAAATTTGTTGCAAAAATATCCCAAGGACTTCCACATGACAAGGGTTCATTAGCTGCTAGTTGTCCCAACCACATCGCACCAGTGATGCCACTAACTACCTGAACTGTTTTCTCCAAAGGCCTTTCCTTTACCCATGTCAAACATAATCAATCCAACATACATCAAAAGGTGTAAATTGGGTGTTATACTAAGCACAATTGTATAAAACCCAATCATATTCCATGTGATAAATAGTATAAGACAAAAATCTTAACAGTTTTTATAATAACAAATGGTAGCATTGATTTCTAATGAATGTAACATTTAAATGAAAATAGTGTTCAAGGGGTAAAATTAATTAATGAAAAAATTTAAATAAACCATTAATGATACTGAAATTTTCAACCATACACACCATAGTTTATAGGGAAATACCATGTATTCAATGAGCCCAAAACGTGAGAACACCAATAGCCACTAGTTAGTTGTATGCCCTAGGTTCCTCATATGTCATTGTGAAGGTAACCATATCAATATGAAATCTAATGAATGAGCCACTACAAGGGAATATACCCATAACTGAGCGGTCCCCAATCATATCCATTATAATATTTTAGTTTTTTCAACATTAAACATGAAAAGTAAAATATGGGGGAAACCACTCTAAATCAATAGCTTACTAGTACACTTCCTCCCACCTTGATTCTTGGGTTTCCCTCTTTGTTTTCAAACATGATCTACATTTTATCAAATTTCATTTTCACATAAAAACCATTTCTGTTCATACAGACTCAAAATAGTATCTTAATATGATTTTAACCCATTGTGTAATTAAATAAACCATTTAGAATATTCATAAAATAACTTCTAGAAGTACAACTATACTTTGTAGATAAAATCAATCTAAAACCCCTATTTTGAAACCAAATGTATAACTAAATCATGCAAAAATAGAATTGGAATCCCTAAATCCATTAAATAATATCATTTAACGAACCATAAATCAAACCCAAAAAGATTCAACAAATTACACACAAGAAAAAAACAAAATTTTCAAAAAACATCTACCACATTAAAATTAACCACTTAACTAATGCTATCGAAAACAGTTTTCAAACCCAAAAAATGGATGAGAAATATGAGGAAAATATAAATTAAGAATAACTAACACCTAAATTGATGCATACACATGTATTCACATACCATATTTGTCAAACCCCTCTAATACTTGTACGGAAATTCAACTACAACACCTCTGCACCACAAGGGAGTGAAAAAAATCCTAAAACCAAACTGTTGGACCATGAAACTAAAAATCAAATCCTAAGCATGGAACCCCACTTTCTTGACATCTATAATTTCAAGGAGGGTAGAAGTACTATAGAAACGTAAGGAACAAGAGAGGAATTAACTTACTTGAGGAAAATTGAAGAAATTTCACCAAATATATCCAAATTTTAATCTATAAGCAGCCAAAATTGAATGGGATGATCAAATATGGTGGAGGAGGTTGATTGGTGAATAAAATGGGGGGAAAGATTGAAAAAACGAATGATTCATGAGAGAAACAAATTCCCTTTTCAAATATAGTCTATTTGAGTAATAGTGAGTAAATTTATACAAATCCATGATGAAGATGAACTCCAATGAGGGAAAATTGAACATAGGGGTGCACGAAGGGTATTTGGGATTGATTAAGAGGTGGAATGATCAAAAAATTAACAATATGATTTATATACAAAAGAAATAAATTATTTCCTTAAATCTTGAAATGGTCTCATGGGTTGGCCCAATTCCTTTATAAGTCACCCAGATCCACCATTATTATGTGATCATATGTAGTCCAAATGGATATAGAGGTTTGAATAGGATTGGGGAGGCCACGTTGGAAGTTTGATGTGTGAATAATGTTAAAAAAATAAGGAGTTATAAAAGAATCTATTTTTATTGAATTTGGAAATTGGTGCAAGGTTTGTATCAAATCATGAAGAAACTCCAATTTTCTATAAAAATACTATGGAAACCCTTGGAAAAAAGTAAGAATAGAAAGTACATAAAAATACCTCAAACATAAGTCATGGTAGTAAAAATTCAATCCTCCATAAAATAATTATTCCTTCATAAAGTCATCTTGAATCCTGATTAGATATGAGAAAGAGAAACCACACATCAAACCAAGACTTCCACTCCCATGTCTCATGCTCATCAGTCCCCTACTACAAAAGGACTACAATCAAAGGTATATTCATCCCGTGAATCACTATTTCTTTTGATTTCCCAATATGAATTGGTATCTCAAGCACATTCATATGAATTTACAACTACAAATATTTCCAAATCAAATCATGGGACATGTCCAAATAGTATTTTATTAGGTGGGAGATGTGGAACACATCATGGATCAATGTTAAATAAGATGGAAAACCTAAATAATATGCCACCATACCAATCCTATAAATAATTTCATATGGTCCGAAAAACCTTGGTATTATCTTCCCTTGCTTACAAAGAGGGTTATAATCATTACAAGGTGCCAATTTCAAGAATACACGATCACCCACAGAAAACTCCAAAGCTCGACACCTCTGATGAACATAAGACTTTTATTGACTCAGGGATTTAAAATACCATTTTCTAATCAACTGTGCCTTTTCTGATATATCCTACACAATACTCAGACCAAATAGCGCAGTATCACCCACCTCCACCCAAATCAATGAAGATCGACATGACCGACCATAAAGCTCTTTGAACAGTGACATATTGATTAATGATTGGTATAGATTTTTATAAAAAACTCTACCAATACCAAAATGGAAATCCCCCAAACCACAAAAATCCAACACACATTCCAAAAGAATGTCTTCAAAAACATGATTAAATCAGTCTATCTAACAATCCATTTGAGTGTAAAATGTTGTACTCAATATAACATGGCCCAATTTTTTTACATTATACGAATCAGTCATTGGAATGAAATGAAATACTTTTGTCAGAGGGTCAATCACCACCCAAATAGAATTCTTTTCTTGAGGTGTTTGAGGAATGAAAAATATCAAATCCATTTCATCCTCATCCCACATCCCTCTAGGAATGGATAATCGATAAATAAAACCTATGGTCCATTGATTCTATCTTTCACTTTCTGGCAAGTATAAAATCTCGATACAAAGTCATATATTTCCAATCTCGTGCCTAGCCACCAGATGTAACAATGAACCTGACAATAAATCTTGGAGGCACTAGGAAGGAAAGCACATAGAGACCAGTGGCTATCATACATATCCACTTTACACATAGACAAAGGCAACAATAAGGGGAACTTGTAGTGTATGATACACTCCTGGGTATAAGACTAATCAGAATATGTCTCCCTAAAATGAAGATACTATATCAACCACTAATATTACTCATCACTAGGATGATCCCACCGAATCAACTCCATATGATAAGGGTTAAACTGAAAGAACACAATAAATGCACCTCCACTATGCTCTTTGGTCTCCACATACATTTTATAAAGGATCCCCATCAAAATACACTCATCATTGGATTTCCCCAAAGCCTATACTAATAATCTTTTTCTCAAGGAATTTGCCACCACATTACCCATCCCCATGGTGTAGATGATAACAATGTCAATCCTATGTAAGTACTCTTTCCAACCCCACTACAGTAGGTTATGATCCTTTTTTGAAAAGATTAGGCTAAGATATTGTGATCATAATAGACCAAAAAAATCTCCACAAAGATGTAGAGACACCATGTATTCAATGAATGAATCATGGTTTCGAGCTCCATGTATTGGGTCAGGTAATTCTTTTTGAGTTGTTGGATTTGGAAGGATCCATAAACCACTAAATGATCATCCTCCATAAGCGCAATCCTAATAACTATACCTGATGCAACATAATACACCACATAACCCTTTGCAGATTCTGTAAAGATCATCATGGGGTCGATAGTCATATTTCGCTTCATCTCCATGATGTATGCTTGAGATTCTAGGCCCCAAAAAATGTTCACCCCCTTCTTGGTTGGCATGGTAATGGGAGAAAAAAACTATGATAAATCCATTAAAAACCACTGGTAGTATCCAATAATTTTGAGGAGAATTATTATCCAAAACAAGTTCTCCATATGCCCCTTGAAATCACTACACATATATTCTCAGGATACACATAAACTCCCGGCATGAGATCCCATGCCCCAAAAAATTCACCTACCCGATCTAGAAGTTCCTCTTGGACATATTTTCATAAATGTGGTGATCCATCAATGTTCCCCATATGATCTAAAAATGATTCTCAAGATCATCCTCATATCTAGAGAAATCCAAATTTTTCATTAACGATTACTAGGACACATGATATGAGATACTGGTGGGAAAAAACCTTCCAGAGTTTCATAAATTCCAATATTTAATTTTTTAATACAATGGGAATGACTATGTACTCAATGTTGTAATACATGCTTTATACGGATATCATCATGATATATGCCTCATTCACCCAAAGCTACTGGAAACCTGAAAGCGATTCTATTTTAGAAAATCACTTTTTCCCCTTTAAATTATCAAAAATGTCATCTATTTGGGTAAAAGTATATTTATTCTTTATGGATACCTTTTAAATCTTCTGGTAATCAATACAAAATCAGAGGGATATGCTAGCCTTCCTCATGAACAGAATAAGAGAGACCCAAAGAGAGATTCTCATTTGAATGAATCCTTTGTATTTTCAATCATGTTGTTGTATCTTTAATTACCTTGTATTATATAGGGCCACGAGATATGAGGGAAGATATATGATTTGTGTTCATGGCCTCAAATCTACCGAGAAATCCACTTCCTACCCCGGCGAAGACTGAAAAATAATCTGAAAATTCTTTCGAGAACTCAACACTGCATTGGGTAACCAAACCATAGGAGAACTACCATTGTCCTCTAGTTTGAGTGATGAAAACATGAAGAACATAACTTAAAAATATTGGAGTAGATGTCCCTCATGACCTGACCGAGGGTACCATAACCCAAGAAAAACATGACGATTTCCATCATGTGTAGTCAAAATAACCCGCTGCCTCTAGAAATTGATGTTTTCCTGAATGTTTACAAGAAAACGATTTCCATGTATTACGTTAAATAGATCCATATCTATGACTAGGAGGTCCCACTCTATATCAACCCTGACATTGAAAGTGCACATGATAGGAACCATTGAGCATGTTCCATTATCATTTCCAACAGCATCACCAAATCCATCACAAAATACTAAATTTTAGTTCTTAAATTTAGTGTGATCACAATACTGGGAGAGATAAATGAAATAAAAACACTAGTATCGAAAACAGAAGTAGCTATAAAATATGCAATCAAAATGGTACCTCATAAAGATTATGGATCTATATCGGATCCAATAGTTTCTTATTCTACAAGATAGAGATGCATAATATATACTTGATAATAGAATCTCTCCTATATCCCTACACTGAACTAGGTCAGCCCAAAATATGTTTTGACCATACTTCCATGACCACCAAATAGAGATCCCCCATCCTTGATGGCTCTGACTTAGATGGAAATCACCTAGAATCCACCAACCATGCCCTACACTGAAGTGGAAGTGTCTTCTTAAAAAATAGTTTAAAGTGTACCATAACTCCACACTGATAAGAAGGCTTTTAAGGAGATGTACATGCTGGTCAGATGTTCCATGCACTTCTATATTGGTGGCACATGACAGACCTCACATCGGAAGTCATAGTTGAAAGATTCCTTGAAGAGTTTCCTGAACTATGACATACATTCTTCCCTATCTACTCTCGCTTCCGTTTATTCTCCAATGAACTACAACTACCCATCATTGATAACACATGAGAGAGACTAGACTTACCCCTTTTGGTAAATATCTACAATAGAATCCTGATCAACCACTTCCGCATAGGTCTTCATCTTTATCATGATTAGCTGTTAATAGATATCTAGATGTTAACCCCTCTCAAACTTTGAGACCATCTTCTACTCATTAAGGACCATTTCAGGTGTTTAATGGAGTATCTCTTCAAAGCGGTTGGCATAATCCATTTTTAAATACTCCCCTGATGAATGTTCCATAATGTATTAGGACATAGTATAAGCCAATACCTTATGATAGTACTAGTCATTGAATGTGACCTTGATGTCCTTTTAGATCATCTGATCGCTCTTTCCTGGTTGAAGCATTGATTCCCAACACCAACAGCCTGGACCCTCAAACAAGACGAAGACACAATTCACCTTAACCATCGCTGATGTAGTAAGGAACTAAAACAAGAACACAATATTCTCAACCCCTTCCCCTACTTCCTGGGGTTCGGTTCTACCTTTAAATGTGGGAGGCTTTTTTTACAAACTAATGGGCCTTTTCCTTCCTTGGACCAGACTCATCTTCAATGGATGGAGTAGGAGTAATACCTTCTCCCTGTCCATGTGCTAGGATAGTTTAATCTAGATCTCTTAAATTCTTTGATGAAGCGATGAGGGAGAAAACTCCCTAGTTTACTCCAATGTCAGGAAAGATTTCATGGGAGGTGTGTTGCCAAAAAAAGAAACAATTATAAAAGAGATAATTAGTACAACAATCCTAAGAAATTTTAGAAATAGTATCAAATACAAAGGAATAAAACTCATAATAATAATAAAATATACAACTACTCTACTCACACCCAATGTGAATATGTTATCTTCAGCCCACATGTACCTCTCGGAAGAGAAGTCAAACAAATAATCCCAACATCCCTTGAAGACTCATGGCTTGTCATGAGAGGTGCAGGACAGACACACTACTCGCTTCTGAAACTCATAGTCCTGCTAGTCCTAGATGACGTCTAAATAGAATCATCATAAAATAAAAATACAACTCAAAATTATTTACCCCCGCTGATTCCATTTTGTCACGAACCAGATCCAGTCTCCATCATAACCCTCACCCGACCCAGCTTGTGGCATGGCCGAAAGGGCATTCCCTGTCCGTACGAGATGAAGCAAGTGATGGGGTATCATAAACAATGTGTAGGGAATGAATTAATTGAGTTGGGTTATATAAAACAACAACCAATAAAGAAAAAAACAATCTAAAAATTCACTAAATACAAGAATTCATTTAAATTTATTACTGAATAAAAGTTTTTAAACAAGAAATTAGTTGTCAAAAAAGAAAAAATTTAGTAGAATAAAATTTTTAAGATCCTCTACGTGACAAGGGTTTATCGCCCACAATCTGTCTCCACAACACTACACCATTGATGCAACTAACAAACCGAACTTCCGTCTCAATACGCCTTACCCTTACCAGTATCAAACATAATAAATTCCACTTATACCCAATGGTGTTTGGAGGGTGTGATCCTAAGCCCAATAGGATAAAATCCCAAAATATTCCATGTGAAAAACAACATAAGATAAAAATATTTCCATTTTTTATAAAAAGAAATGGTAGCAATGATTTCTAATGAATGTAACCATTCATTCAAAACAGTTTTCAAGGGGTATGATTAAAGAATGAACACTTTTAAGTAAAACATGAAATATACTGAATTATTCATCCAACCACACCATAGTCCAAAGTTAAATACCAAGTTCCCAATAAACATAAATCACATGAACACCCTTTGTCACTAGTTAGTTATGAGTTCCAAGTACCTCATATATTAGTGATAAAAGTTCCATATCAACATTTTTTACATTTCACAAGCCACTAATAGGTAACATAACCCTAAAAAAGTGGTTTGTAAGGACTTAGGATTAAACGTTACATAGTAGAGGACATTTCACCTGTATATGTTCTAGAGAGTAAATATGATCTTAAAAAAATATTAAATTAGAAACATAAATTAGACAAAGTAAAATCCAAAATTAACATCCATACGTGATAATAAAACAATGAATTCAAACATTAGACATCAATGTGGCCTATGAAAATTAATTAAAACAAGGTGTGAGTTTTATGTATGCCCAGTGAGGGGTTTAAAATCATTCGATAAATATTTTAAAATATTATTTGAAATTAATTTAATTAAAACATAATGAAATAACCTTTTTTAATACTACATGAAATTACTTATGACTTTAAAATACTAAGTCTTTTTAGAAACTACTTATGCTCAAAATTGATTAAATATAATCAAGTGTTTTTTCAAAAAATATATGCACGATTCTGGGAAAATACACTATTCTGAGGTAACTTGAATGGATGAAGACTGTCTAGGCCTACCCACATAGAGAATGATAGATTCACACCCCAGTTACCATCTATATTTACAGCGATCAAGTGCTGGATTTTCTGAAAATGATTCAATATTTCTTTACTAAGGTATAAATGTTTACTTGAGTTTTCACATTAAGAAAATAATGCTGCAATGAATTACACATTACATAATATATAAGTATGTACCTGAATATATATAAATATATTTATGTATGTCAAATTTCATAACAATTTTGATTTTTGTAACTACCAAAAACCATATCATAAATCATTGAATAAACTATCATCTTATTCCATCATTTTTCCATCAAATAAATATTCCATTATTTATTGTAATAATTAATTATGCTCATCACATAATATTTTAAACAAACCCTTTAAATAAAATAATATTATATGATATCCATGTAATTATTAATTTATTAACTAATATTAAAATTTTAATTAAATCATGAACTTATTTTCAGTGAAAATAATGTTGATATAATTAATAAATATATGGAAATTATTAGTTACATATGTGACATCCATAATTTTAGTTTGACATGTTATTATGTTATGAGCATTTTTTGTGTAATGTGATGATATAAAAAAAGAAAGAAATTATAACATGTCATCAATAATTTCATCAATGAGTAAATTACATGTAAGGTTTTGTATAATATTTTTATATTAATTTCTACCCAAATAATGAAGAAAACACCCTTTAATTAAAAATTCCTAGGAAACCCACAAAAACCATGGATGAAATGAAAGTACATGAAAGATTGATTTCAAATAAGTCATGGTTGTGACGTTATGTGTCAGATAAACTAACAAAAAGGTGTTATTTTTAATACTTAAGGTGTTACATTCTCCCTATATTTATAAACAGAGTCCTCTAAATTTTATCTTAAGATCAGTAATCAATGGTTTAACATTTTAAAAAACCATTTTTGAAAACTGATATCACTAAAAGGGTTAATAAAACATTTACATGAAAATAGAGATAGAAAAATTTTATGGGAATCTTCAATATCACCTAACTTGTGTAAAGAAAAAACCTACGTACCCTAGTAACTAAATAACAAAGAAAACACCAAAATAGCCTGAAGGGAATTCTTGATTCCCACAGGTTAGATACAGACATTGGGAAACATATGAACTGAATATTGAAAGATTTTTCTATAAGAATTGTATAAGTAAATACTAAAGACAATATTAATATTCAAAAAAATCTACATGGTGGAATATATTAAATGTCAAAATGGAATTACATCCCAATTTACAAGAATAAAAGTACCAAAACATGGAAGACATTCCATGTCCCAACTCAAACTCAACACACCACGTCTAAGGATCAATAGCGAGATCCACCTCCAAGAGATCCTCTACCCTAGCTCGAAACCTAGAAGGAGATAAAATATAAACAGTTAAAGTTATATTTGGGGTGAGATTCAAATCCAATTTGTATTTAACAATATGATTCCATAATAATATTTGACTTTCAAATTAATGAGGAATGCGATTTTAGTTTTAAAACCAATAGGTTTTGTATACCTAGAAAATATTTAAACAAATTATGCATTATGATATATGAAATGTAAATACATTATTACTTCATGATTCACATTTCATATGAGGTATATACACTACAAAAGATGGAATTTTCCATCTTATAAAGGTTTCTTTACACATAATTCACTTTTAATAAAATGTTGGTTAAATAAAAACATTTATTCAAATTTTTTTATATAAGTTATCAATTCATGTATTGTAATTTAAAAAAATGGAATATATAATATTTAAATAAAATAATTTCAGAAAATAGTCATGATCCTATTAATATATGGAGGATATATGATATAAATTTCATACAATCATTGTTAATAGAAAATATACACATACATCCCTTTGAATTCATTCCAAAGGGGACTCATCACCAACACCTAATGGATGTGTTGTGATGATAAGATATTTTAGAATATATTATTCATAATTTTCCTTCTATATAACTAACTATTTACATAAGGAATTCATGTGATAAAGTAATAAAATGATGGGAAATTTATTTCAAGGCTTCTTAAAATACAATTAATCCCATTATTAAATTAAAATATAGAAATTTTCCCTTTAATAAAACCCACAATATTTTTTTTTTCTAAAACATGACTTTTTACTAGACAAAACACTTTGATTTATTTGAAAATATTTTAATTTCATTTTTGAAAAATAAGGATTTGAAACCAGTTCATGAAAATCGATGATCTAATATCATAATTAAATTCCTTAATTTATTTTTTAAATTAATTCTATCAATTTCATAAATATACCTAAAATCATTAAAATTAAGGTATTAATTAATATTTCATCATATTCATTTCAAAATTTTGATTAAAATTTTTAATCTATTTTTATTTCCATAACAACACCCCAAATTCACTGGAATCGGGTATTTCTAGATTTGATTCCAAAACCCTATTTTGAAACCACAAATCCAATGGAAATGGGTTTTCTCGAGAAATACAACTGAAATCTATTTTAAACATAGTCAATAAATTACATTTAACTCAAATAATTGAAATTAAGAATTTAATTTTAGGTTAATATAAATTGGCCATCATGATGGAACCACCTACCCTTTTTTCATTGAAACAAAAACCCCACAGGATACTCAGAAATAAAAGAAAATCCATAGGAGATATAACAACTCATCCTAGAAAAAATATTTGAAAACATGTATTTTAGAACAATCAATTATTAGAAGATATGTGAAACCCATGTAATTGTATAGAAATAGGTAGAGGGAGAGAACACGTAAATAGTATATTACACTTCAACTGCAACAATGAACGAATTTTTAATGAAACCACCAATATGGTTTTAATAGCTCCCAATTTTCATTGTAAATCCTATAGGGTTGGGATCAATAAGATAGATAGAGTAGGAAATAATATTTTATTCATGATGAATGTTTAAAAATAAGGATTCATGTTTTACATGGCGTAAAACCCAGTTACACAATGTGTAATTGAAAAATTTTCATATCCTCTGAAAAACCTTTATCCTTTTTAATAAAAAAAGTTGTTTTCATTATAGAATTTACATGATGTGTTGCCATATTCCATTAATTATAAATCACTGGTAGGATTTATAAATGAAAGGTTAATTATGAGAATCCAATAAATCCATTACTTCACCATTATAGTTATCCTACCAATTCTTTCTCGGCAAGGATGGTACAATGAAAAAGGATACCCACAAAAACATTAATGATATACCTGATAGATCTGTAACGGGATGTTACAACATCCCCAATATAAATAAGATATGTTTCCCTAAAAAACCTACGAAGAAGGTTCTATTCAAAAAGGAGAAGCCACTATTTTATGGTTAGTTCCTCGCATTCTAACATCTAATGACAATACGAACTGTGCTTCCATAGAACTCAAACAAAAGGTAACATCCTCTCCTGAAATACCTAGGTTCTAGAATCTACTATACTGACAATCTAATTTATCCAAGATAAATGATGGTTTATGTCAATATCAAAAACACTCAAAATGTGACATGTTTCATAAATCTACATATTTAGTTATGAAACATGGAAAATGTTATGTATCGATATCTACTATGGTGGAAGTGCATTATGATAAGAATCCTTCCCAAGCATCTCAAAAAAATATTAAAGCATATCCTCAAGAATATCTATATAACTTTTTATCTGGAAATTTTAATTAGGATGGTATGTCATACTAAAATGTAAAGTACATCCTACTCCCTCTTTATGTCCTCCAAATTTTTTTTAAGTAAATCAATGATCCCTAATAGAGACTGTACCAGATGGAACTCCTTGCAACCAAAAAAAAATCATTGACATAATGATTTCCAAACTCATCATAAATGGATATATCTAGAATGGGTATAAAGTAATATAAATTTATAATCAGGTCTATCAATCTCATATCACATTCTTCATTATCTGGTTACATGTCAACCCATCCACAATTCCAATTACGATTGCATGACACATCCTAATATGCACTAGATGTGGATGAGGCGAACACATATGTTTATATTGCTTGATGTTAACCAAATAGCATGTATTTGACCATGACACTGACTCATGAATGTATAGTCTTATACCTAGAAACCTGAACTACATTTATACATCATAAAAAATAATATTTTTTCCTAGGTTCACATCAAATTTGGAGTTGTAGGAATCTACCATAACATCATTTTGAACAATTAATTTCACAAAAAATAAATTATGATAGCATAGAATATCCTCTTTGGGGAACAACCATTAGGAAAATATATCCCCAACATAAATATAATCTCTAGTGATATTGATATAATCATCAATACAGTAATCCTGAGTAATCATTTTGAAGACAGGGAATTTCAATATAACACGGGAAAACGGACTGTTGATCCCCTCTTCCTGGAAACTAATATGCATATGGGAAAATAGATCCATCGAGTTCCACAATGTGGATTTCTTTTCTAGACTATGTTTTCAATTTCCATCTTAAAGCATCCTCAATGAAATACCATTCATTTGGGGTATAGGAAATTTATATATCAATGGACTACAAGTATTCCACCCAGTTCCTCTGGTTGATATTCATATCATTTTTAGGGAATATGTAAATCTACATCTTTAGTATGATAGTGTGGTATACCTTTCTCTTTAATTCCAATGCTTATGACTATTAAGCATTTGCATCATAAATACAATTTCAATATTATAGTTTAGACATTTCTTCTCATGCCAACCAAGCTAATGTGTTATGTATTAAACGATATGATTACCTTTCATAAGAACACAAAAAAATCATGAACTCAATGAACACCATAATAACACAATGTCATGACCGACCTCTGGTATGGTCAACACATGAGTAGTAGACAAATGAAATATCAGGTCAATAAAATAATTCATACCTATTTCATCCTAATCAATCTTTACTCCCTTTCGAGCTCGTTTAGTCATTAGAGAACCCATCTATGATAAGTCCTTAACAAACGGATGAAAATTATTTTATAGACCATGTATGCTTCAGTTATCAATGACATTCAACGGGGTTTCCCATGTCATGAAAATAAATAACTTTTTAGAATAATTTGAAATACCATCTTCTGACATCACATGTCCAAATAATTTAAACTCCCAATTAAATATGTTTCACTTCCAATGTGTTGTAAACAGATGGTGATTTTTCATCAAACACAGAACTATTCTCAGATGATGCACATGATCATACATGGATTTAGAATAAAAAAGGATATCATATACAATGTATTCCACAAATTGTTCTAGATTCACATCAAAAATATTTTTCATTATTATCCCCAAGATTTCAGGGTCATTTGTAATACTAAGGGGCATAACAAGGTACTCATAATGACCATACATGCACCTAACAGTGGTTTTCTGATGGCTAGATTCATTTATTTTTAACTATTGGTAACTACATTAAAAAATCAATAATCAAAACCCACTTTGACCCATTAAACTAATCAAACATATCACAAATATGGGGTAAAAAATATTTTTTTATCACTTTCACATGAATGAGGGTTCAGTAATCATCACATGGTTGAATTGAACAATTATTTAATATTAAAATAGAGCTGAAACCGCCTATAGTGACACACATAGGAATATAAATCCTTTCTCTAGGTGATCATCCAACTCGGTCATCATATCATTATATTCAGTAGGATCCTTGTGATAACATTGAGTTGAAACTGGTAGAGTACCATGCATTATGTCAATGGTAAATGCAACCTCCATTTCAGGTGGTAACCTAGCGAAGTTAGGAGGATAATGATAGAAAACATGATGAACACTAGACGAAGATCACTAATCAAATATTCCCACTCCATATAAAAATAATAAAATGACATTTTCTTCAACATATTTTCATAAGAAGGTCCATCGCTGATTGACCTCATGTCTCATTCTCCATGAAAGACAGGAAACACTCCTCCTGGTTTTTTATGGTAGACCCATTGAAGATTACATGAAATTCGTGATTTATTATAAATGATCAAGCCCATATTGAGAATGATTTTTTGGAGAGTTCATGTCGAGAATAATAGAACTCCATGAAATATAGACATCTAATGCAGAGAAGACACAAGTGGGACTATGGATACCCTTCTCTCTCTTCATACCAGTGGGGTAGTAGTATCCATTTCAGAAGATAAAATATAAATAAAATATTAAGAATATTAAAAATACATGTTGAAGTAACTAAATATGATACACCAGTAAGATATAGATCAGTCACTAATTATGAAGCTATAGTAATGCTACAGCTTACAGTCACTAGATCTTTTTATGCTTCCTCTATAGATTCCCCCAATGTGTGAAGTTGATTCATTGTAGATGACTGTTTCTGGAACCCTATTATACTCAAAGCATCTAATTTACCCATTGTTTTAAGAGGATGTGATGATACAATTACACTATGTAGAGTATAATATATATGGAATAATATCTATATGTTCCTTAAACATTCTTAGGTGCAACAATTCTTAAGTTCCTCATTGAAAACCCTTTTTGAATGTCCTGGATTGCAACACTAGTATAAAAAAAGTCAAATTTTTTACTTGTGCCATAGGAGGTCATGATTGACCAGTTCATAGAAAAGTTACCTTAAAATCAATATGATTCCTCTTTCATTTGAAGGATGTAATGATGAAACTGGTAGAGAAATAATCTCATGATATCCATGAACTACCTACTAGGTCCATCTCGATCATTAGTGATATTTATAAAACATATTCATAAGAAAGAGCATTCTAAAGGAAACCCTGTGAAATAATATCTTGAAAGAGTCACAAAAAAAACAAGCAAGATTTTTCATATCCTTCAATACTAAATTAGGTGCTAAATGCATGAGTTTAGAGAAATGGTTTTCATAATCTATCATGGCCTCTTCATCCTACTCGAACTTTAAACACGCTATATACTTAGCTAATAACATTAACACTTGATATCACTATTTAGTAAAAATAACATTGATGTACTTCCTCCCTAAGTTCTCATGCTACTTCACCATTACCATACTGTCCCACGATATCTTTATTGGTCCTTCTAGTATAAAGGTTTCACAATTCACATTGATTCAATTGGGAGTGTCCATGAACTCAAACAATCACTACATTATACTCAACCAGTCCTCAAAATCGATAGGATTATTCAATCCTTTGAACCATGTTAGTTTCTGGTGAAGGAACTCATGATAACAAATATTAATAACAACACTCTAAAGGTCCATTTTTGGAGCCTGAATGAGAACATGAGGTAGTTCCTATCTAAGATCATGGACTATTAATACAATCACCTCAACTAGATTTAAATACATTATTGGGTTCTCTTGGTGAGGTCCAATAGTATCTTTCTCCTAGGTCTGACTCCCATGTCTTCTGAGAGGCATGATACTTCAAAACCTCAGTCAACAATAAGAAGAGACAAATTTAAATCAAACAGAGAAACAAAGATGATTGATTAAAATATATAAATAAAAATATTTGGATTTCAGTATATCCAAATTAAATGAAGGAATAATCGAGAATTAATCAATAAGATTTATTTCCCTAACCATCCAGAGTAACATAAGGTTCATTATAGTGATAGATGGCTGGGGACACAATCACAACTACCTACTATGTCCTGATAATATTTCACAAATTCATACTGAAAAGAAGAGAAAATATCAACATAAACCTATAATACAAAAATTTCAAGAACAATCTGAGGTACACTAGTAACCCAGTAACAAAGATGACACTGAAATTTCTTGAAGAGCGTTCTGATCCCGAAGGGTCAATGACTAGAACCTATTATTAGAAAAATTGAATGTGGGAATAGTTTTTATATTATATTTATAAGAGTAAAAAAACATGACAGAATGCGTATTTAATGAAAACACCGTAATATTATTGTACCATTAGTCAAATCTTCTTTAATTACCCCATGTACATCAACCATATTACCAAAATAATGAGAACAATCCAAGTAAAAACTCAGATGCAATTCACCTAGTCCATGAATCAACTGCTTGATCAAAATCCAAGGGATAATTTACCATTTCTTGAACCTATATGGATATAATCTACAAAAAATCTTATAGGCACGTGTAGGGTGTGATACAAAGTCCAATATGAGTTCACCAAAATATTCCATAAGAACATGCTAATATTGAATTAACAATGAATATGATAGTGGCATTAAAACATGCACATTTGTCAAATCAAGAATTTATTAAAACAATTCATGCATTATATTTTAAAATATGTATATAATTTATATATCCATGCTTAACATTTAAAATAATGATAATACATTTCAAAAGGTCGAATTTTTCTTCAACCAAAGGGAGCCCTACATAAAATTAACAATTTAAAAATGGATTAAATAAACAGTTCTATAAAAAATAGATTATATAAATTCTCAAGGAATGTAAAATAGTTAACATTAATAGAATATATAAATTTAAAATACAAAAAATTGAGAAATATAATCACTATACTAATATGGTATGGATGTTCTAGGATACAAGGATCCCATGCTCACTGCGAACGAAAAATATGTACTTACATCACTTTGAACTCAGGTCAATGGGAACTCATCACCATATCCTATGTGATGTGATGTGCTAATATGAAATTTTAGAATGTTGTAAGTCATAATTTTTAATCTAAATAACTCACTAACAATATAGTTTTTTCATGTGTTCAATTAAGACACAACAATGGGTCATTTATTTCAAAAATAATTAAAATTCAACTAATCCAATTATCTATAAAAAATATAAAAATTTCACTTTAAGAATCATAATGGGGTCTTAAAAGTGAAAATTCTGTTAAAATTGCTAAAACCTTAATGGTTCCATACTAATAATTTTAGGCCATTTTTCAAAAATAAGTTTTCGAAACCAATTCATCTTATTCCACAATCCAATGTCACGATTAAATTAATCAATTTAATTTTAAAATTATTTCCAAAAATTTCTTAATATACCACCAAATCAATAGAATTGTCAGTTTTCAAAATTTTCTATCAAATTCATCTAAAATTAAAATTAAAATATTTACACATTTTCGATTTACAATACCACACACCAAATTCACATTAAGTGGAGTTGTTCCATTCCCATTTAGAAAACACATTTCAAAACTCCATAATCAAATTGAATTTTCATTCTCTGAAAAAAAAAATGAAAATAATATTTAAAAAAGAAAACAATTTTATTGTACTCAAATATTTGGAATTTATCATGCATGTTTAGGTTAATAATAATTGGGAATAAAGATGGAACTAACTACCTTTTTCTCATGGAACCAAAAGTCTTATTATGTACCCACCATCAAAATAAAATAACATTTGAATTAGGAGATCAACCATGAAAGGTGATTTTTCCACATACATTTTACATCCATTAATTCCATGATGATCGATAAAAGTTAAAAGAGGAAATGATAAAGAGACAAAAAGTTGAATTGAATGGGTACACACCATATTACTTCAGAGCTACAATAATGATATAATTTTGAACGAATCTGCATTGAAGGAATTGGTTGATCAAATTTTTATTGAGAAATACTATAGTTTCTAGATGAAGAAAATATTTAGAGGAGGAAATGATATTTTTTAACTAGTATTCTTGTTTAAAAAAATGGAATGGTGCTTTACATGACGTGTAACCTTATTAAACGTCATGTAATTGAAATATTTCCATATATAGAAGAAAACAATTCTCCTTTTATTAAAACAAATTAGATACATTTTTAGAGTCACATGACATGAAACTATATTTCACTATGTATAACTCTCCAAAAAGCTGATGAAATGACTGGATAAAGTGTAGAATCCAACATATTTGTGACTTCACCATTATAGGTATCCTCAAAATTCCTTCGTGTCCCTATCCAGACATTGAAAGGGGAAAACATGACATTGTTATAAATGTACCTGAATGATCAATAATTTTATGATAAAAAATGGTTTTCGAATTGGACAACATCAGTTGGATGTGAAAATGTAGACATCGATGAACAAATAGAGTGTACAAGTAGTAATGGAGTGTGATGGTGTATATGGACCCAAATAAATGTGTTAATCAGGAGATATCAATAGAGAAAAAAATCATAAATCAATTAAGAGTGAAAAATACCATAAATTCAAGATAAATTTAGGTGAATTGTAACTCCCCAATCCCAGTTACCCAGAGTTGGTGCATTATTACATAAAATTGGAAAGATCACAAAAGATCAAGTCTCGAATGATTGATTAGTTTAGTAGCCTTGGAAACAATAGATACATTAATAATGTTTACATTACATCATAAAATGAAAACTAAAACTACATAGTCTCGATAGTCCATAGTCATATCCCCACATACTATCCCTGTAGGTCATTCATAAAATACTTCTTCACATCCCGGGAAAAATAAAATATAGAAAGAGGTGAGCTCAGATTCCCAGTAAGGATAACAATATAGAGGAAACATTAATAAATAATCATAAACATTTAAGGCAATGTATGACTTAAAAAAACCTTTTAAACTTTCATATAAGCATAATATGGAAGAAGTAAAATAAAATAATTGAATTTACTTATTCACATGGATATTCTACAAATCGAATAATCACATGAAATATCAATAACCACTTCCATAATGATGGAATGCATAATGCAGACTATCATAACCACATAGCCAAGGCCTCGTGCCAAGACTACAAATAAGATGTTATCAACTCCTTGTGCCAAGACACTAGATTGTCTCATGAGACCAACCGATGCATCGAGGAGCTATAGAGGGTCCACCTGTCACTTATTAAGTCCAATGAATTCCTCATATGAACAGGTTTAAACATAACGTAATCATTCATATTAAAACCAGCATATTCAATTTCAATACTTCTACATAAACAATGAATGGTATAAAAATTACTCATCCACAGTCAAACATATCACCAAACCTTCAATACAATATGGAAGTTTTGTATCATAATAAATCAACTTCAAATAATCTTAAAATACATCAAAGGATGTTGACATAGATGAAATCAAAAATATTTTAGTGAATATTTCTTTTTTGAACTCATTTAAAAGTCGCATAATTATAAAATAAAACCATTAATTTGAAAATGTTCTTATAATCTTGTAAGGAAAGATTTGAAGATTTTATAACTGTGGAAAATAGTTGCACCCTCCGTATTAGTTAAAAAAGACATTCTAACCTTAATTCTATTGAAAAGGATAAAAAGGACCTTGTTTGGAAAACAACGGAATGATTCCTTTATAAAAATATTATAAAAAGTCAAAAAAGGGTATAAATAACTTTAATCGATATACTATAAAATTTTATGAATGTTTTGAAATACAATTTTAAGAATCATTGATGTGGATTATAAAGAGGTCCCAGTAGATAATTACGTATAGGAAACCTCAGATAATGAAGAGATTGTTAAATAAACCCTTACCTTGTACATTTCCTTAGTAGATGGTATTATAACAACATGTATAATAGTTAAAACATTATTATTAAATTATACATTAACCATATACATAACTATGATATCATATATGATCTTTTAACATTGCATTGTTAATAAAATCTTAGTATTATCATCGTTTTGGGTGTTAAATTACTCATTTTATTATATATGTTTTGTTACATAAGTCATGTTTTTTATTGATAGGTTGTATCTTATTAATATCTAGAATGATATCATGTCTTTAAAAATTATTTTTAATCATCAAATTACAACTAGTCTTTAATGGATATGATGGGGAATGAATCGCATCGCGTTCATGGAGACGGTAGTCCATACGTACGCATGAGCGACAATATCATTTTTTTGATATTAAAATAATATATATTGGTATGTTATATCATATATAAAGAATAATTATCATTTTATATTTATTATTTACATGAATTACACATCATTATTATACCCATCCAAATAATAATGTTTTGAATAACAATTACACCACGACATGGAGACGGCATGTCATACGTATGCACGTATGGTGACATGTAATTCAAAGGATGGATATAAGATTGAATATGGTTTTAACATATTTATAATAACATCACAGTATATATATTATACTGGAGTTATTATTTTAGAATTTTAAATAACAATGAATGAGGAAGTTGAAAAAGAAACGAACTTGAAAGAGGGTGGTGAAAACATTACCTCTTCTATGGGTTCTTCCTTTTGATTTGATAAAAAAGGGTCCATAGGTTGAATTTATGACTAAAGGAAGGCATATAGTATGATGGGAGAATATTTGAGGGGTTATTCGAGCAGAGGTTGGCCTAGACCAAAGAATTTGAGGGGTTTAAATTGAGAGAATGGGGAGTTCCCCTTTGCAAGAGGGGTGAGGGGAACCTTTGGAAAAACTAGAAATATTATTTTATAATAAATTCATATTCGGGTTCTAATGGCACCAAAGTAGATTATTTGAATGTTATGATGGGTATTGGTCCAAATAATTTCAACCAAAAGATTTTAGATAGGTTTGGGTCATTATATTAACCTTATCTTTTAGTTTTAACTATTAGTTAATTAGTTAGACATTTACCATGTCACTTTGAATTTTTATATTATATAGTTAATAAAATAACTATATACATCCAAGTGACCCCCAAGTGGTCCATTAAGGATACATCTATCATTATATAATTATTTTGGCTTAATCTTAGATTATTAGGTATATAATATCAATTAATAATATAATAATTTTTTTAAAAACACTTTTACGTCAATTTTGAAACTTTTTGGTATTTTTTTGATAATTTCATAACAGCATTATTACATAAAAAATTTATATTATCTATAATAATATGTCATATTAACATAGAAAATTACTGTAATTGATTAAAATTCTCAAATAATATTTATTTTGATATTTATAACATCAATTATTTTAATATTTACGTAATTATAAAATTACTGCATCACCATTGTGTAATAAATAATTTATATTATTTAATTTCTAAAAGTTTTAAATAAAATAAAATTATATAAGAAATCATTTTATCTTTCTAATTATTATTTATAATCAAATCTATCTTATGTATCACCCTATATTAAATTTTTTTAGTAATTAAACATTGATTTTAACTCTTATAAATCTTCTATGAATTAAATGATAATAAATGTCTTAATCTAATAAAAGTGGACCAAAATGATAATATTTTATTTCTAATGTTGTTTTTGGTCAAGATACACTTGTCCAATAGAATTAAGAAATGTGTTAGGATAATATTAATATCATTTTTACCCTTAATTACCCTATATACTTTTAACCGTGGTAAATAAAAGTAAATAGTTACTATTCACAAAAAATTATTATCATCTCATTGAACCACATTTTACTCCTTGATATTATCTGTATCTCTCGGGTTTTCAAAATTCCACTCCCAGAAGTGGTAAAATTAAGTTTTATATCAATTTCCAAATTCTCCTAGGAGGTGGGTAAAACACGGTGAAAAGTTTGATAAAATTTTTATATATCAAAATTTATTCTTAACTGATTATAATGAATTACATTGAACTTATATAGGTATTATTTATCTATTTTGACATAAATTAAATTAAAATGAAATAAATAAATATTTAAATAAAAATTCGGTTTTAAATTATAACACAGTGTCTTTTCACTATTCATAAAAAATTGAATGTTTTCAAAAAAATTCTGAATGTTCACCCTAGGCTAATTTCGATATTCCAAATCAAAAAATGAAGTCCATTTAGAATGATAAAATTTATATAATTTAAAAAAGTGGGTATTACTATTCATAACGGCTAGTTTGATTTGTGTTTGTGTGTGTTAGGATTCGATGTTACGTACAACACATTCTACTATATTATTCGAAGAGAAGTGTATCATGGAAGTTTGTGGTGTTAGATTCTCCCCTCCTTCAAATGATTTCATCCTTGAAATTTCTAGAATACTACAGCATGAAAAGACTTGGTTGATTCTTCATCATAAGTTCCTCAGGTTCCCACGTTGCTTCTTCAATCTCATTGTTTCTCCAAAAAACATTTACCAGATGAGTCATCTGGTTTCTCAGTACTACTTCTCTCCTATCCAGAATCCTGATGGTCTCTTCGCAATAAGACAGATCAGGTTCTTGTTCTAATTCCTCATAGGTGAGTACATGCATTGGGTCCGGTATATATTTCCTTAATATTGATACGTGGAACACATCGTGAACTTTGGAGAGACTTGGCGGAATTTCAAAACGGTAAGCTACTACTCCAATTCATTCTAGAATTTCGAAAGGTCCGATGTAACTGGGACTCAATTTACCCTTCATACCATAACGTATAACTCCTTTCCTTGGAAATACCTTCAATAAAACATGATCTCCTACCTGAAATTATAAATCCTTCCTTCGGTTATTGGCATAGTTCTTCAGCCTACTATGAGATACTTTGATGTGGTTTTAGACTACCTTTACCTTTTCCATTGTTTCCTCCACCAGTTTTGGGCCTACGAGTTTTCTTTCACCAACGCCATCCCAACAGGTTGGTGTGCGACTTCTCCTTCCATATAACGCTTTATATGGTGCCATATAAATACATGCATGGAAGCTATTGTTATAGGAAAATTCTACCAGAGGTAAATATTGACCCCACATACCCTGAAAGTCAAGTGAGCATGATCTCAACATGTTATATAAGGTTTGAATAGTATGTTCTAATTGTCTATTTATTTGAGGGTGGTAGACAGTGCTCAAAAGAAGTTCAGTATCCAAGGACATCTGAATACTTTTCCAAAATCATAATCTAAAATGGGGATCACGATCCGAAACAATTGATAGGGGTACTCCATGAAGTTTCACAACTTCAATAATATATATTCATGCTAAACGTTCAAGTGGTAAATCATCCCTTATAGAAAGAAAATGTGCAGAATTGGTAAGACGATCAACAATGGCCCATATTGTATCGTTCCATCTATGAGTCTTTGGTATCCACATGAAAAAGACCATCATAATATTATTCCATTTCCACTCCAGTATGGGAAGAGGTTGCATGAATCCACCAAGTTGTTGCCTTCGATCTTTCAATTGTTGAAAAACTATACATCGTGACACAAAATTCGCAATCTCCCTCTTCATGTTGTACAACCAAAAGAGTTCCTTCAAATCTCTATACATTTTGGTGATCCTAGGGTGTATAGAAA
Source organism: Viscum album (assembly GCA_963277665.1). NCBI lineage: Eukaryota > Viridiplantae > Streptophyta > Magnoliopsida > Santalales > Viscaceae > Viscum > Viscum album. Next base: position 958,938,617 of record OY728146.1, read on the forward strand.
AGTGGAGCTATGAGAATCATCTAACAGTCCCCTTTTAAGATTAGGTATATCAGGAATACAATGTCTTTTCCCAAATTTTAAAATTCATTCTTTATACATAGTCTCTCAATCTCCCATCATTCACATCATTAATATTCTTTTCAAATTCTTCATCATCTGTCTGATAACTCTTTATAGTTTCTAATAAAGATGGTTTGGGAACCATTAGAAAAAGTATCAATGTTTCGCCTTCTATGGTAATTCCCATATCCAGCTTCACTAGATTAATGAAAATGGGATCCCTGTCAATGATCATAATTTTCAAAACTCCATGATCTTTTCTGCTCAAAGCATCTGCCACCTAATTTTCCTTCCCCGAGTGGTAGTGTATCATGCAATCATAATCCTTGAGTAGTTATATTAATATCCTTTGCCTCATGTTTAGTTCTTTTTGTTAGAAAATATACTTCAATCTCTTGTGATCAGTATAAATCTCACATTTTTCAACATAGAGGTAGTGTCTCCATATCTCCAAAGAAAAGATCACAACTGCTAACTAGAGATCATGTTTAGGATAGTTTTTCTCATTAATTTTCATCAGTCGTGATGCATAGGCAATAACCCTATCATTCTGCGTAAAGACACAACCAAGTACTTTATTTTATGCATCATTATAAATAACAAAACCGTCATTCCCCAATGGTAGATTCAATATAGGATAATTGACTAATCTTCTATTCAATTGTAAGAAACAATCTTCACACTCTTTTGTCCAAACAAATTTAACCCCTTTATGTGTGAGATTCATTAATGGGTTAGCCAATCATGGAAAATTCTGGAAAAAACGTCGATAATAACCTGCTAAACCAATAAAACTGTGAACCTTAGTTATACTCATCGTTGCCAGCCATTCATTGATTGACTTGGTCTTAGAAGGATCAATAGAGAATACATCTTTAGAGACAATATGGCCAAGAAATGAAATCTACTAAAGCTATAACTCACACTTGCTAAACTTCCAATATAATTCATGTCTTCTAAGGGTCTTTAGGATAACGCACAAGTGATTTTCATGTTCTTTGTAGATTTGGGAGTTTACCAAGATATCGTCAATAAATACCACCACAAATTCATCGAGATATTCCATGAAAACGATATTCATTAGATCCATGAATACAGAGGGTGCATTAGTCATCCCCAAATTCATTACTGTAAACTTGTAATGCCCATACCTGGTTCGAAATGTTGTCTTCCGAAATTCTCCCTTCTTCACACACAACTGATGGTATCCAAATCGAAGGTCAATCTTTGAAATGTATTGGGATCCATGCAGTTGGTCAAATTAATCATTAATGCGAGGTAGGGGATACTTGTTCTTTATTGTTATATCAATGATCTCTCTGTAGTCGATACATAACCTCATAGATACATATTTTTTTTAAAGGTCATGGGCTACCCATAGAGAAACACTAGTTTGAATAAATCCATTATTACTAAATTTAATTAGTTGTTTCTTTATTTCAACTAATTCCACAGTGTCCATTCTATAAGGGGTCTTCGATATAGGCCTTGAACCAGGAATTAAATCAATGGAAAACTCAACTTCTCGTTCTCAAGGATGTCTAGGTAAATCTTCCAGAAACTCATCTACATATTATTTCACAATACGTACATCCTCTATTTGAACATTCCTTTCCTTAACCACAGACATTTTATTCTCTCCCTCCACAATAATTAAATTTAGTTGGGTTACATGGGGTGGATCTAGATAAGAATTAGGTGGTGACGATTTAACTCTAAAGATAAGCTGTTCCTTATCATCATCATCAAAAATCATATCCTACTTATTCATACAATAAATCATCAAATAATGGTCTGAAATCAAATCCATACTGAGTATTATATCAAACTCAATCATAGGTATGACAATGAGATCAGCGGATAAAGAACATTTATGTGCTCTAATGGGTACTGATTCAGAAAACATTATTGCAATTATACTTCCCATAGGAGTTTTAATTGAAAACTCCCTTGTTATATCAAATTGGAAATATCTAATTTTCTTATCAAACTGGGAAGATATAATACAATGCAATGATCTAGAATAAAATAAAGCATTTTCTAAACTTCAGGAAACCATTAAATTACATGCCACCGCGTCCATTGAAGCTTCTACCTCATCAGTAGTGATAACATAAGCTTGGACATGATACCTTGGCCGTTGCTGAGGTATTTTCCCCTATCTCTTAAAATATTCATTTTAATAATGTACCATCTCTCTGCAGTTGTAGAATTGAACATCGGTAGATTCTTTCTTCTCCTTGCAATCATGAGCTTGGTGGCCTTTTTCACCACAATTGTAACAGACTCCCATTCCCTTAAATCAAGTACCAGGGTATTTCTTCCCACATTTACAGTAGGATGGATATTAAAAATTTCCCTTATTCCCCTTATTTCTTTTCCCAGAGTGATCAGAAGATCTCTTGTTCTCTTGTTTTTCTTTAAAGTCATAAGACATAGAGAATTCTTTTTCTTTCGTGATAGCACACGAGACAATATCTTCGTACTACGAAAAGGTTTGTGAGATTAATTCTTGATGGAGAAATGGTTTTAACCCATCAAATAAATGATCAATATTACTTCTTGGATTACGTATATAATCTCTAACATACCTTGATATCCTTCAAAATTTATCTTCATACTTTGTGACAATTTCTTTCTCCTTTTGTATCAGACTCAGAAATTGCCTTTCCATATCAGCTCGATGGTCAATCGTAAAGTATTTTTCTATGAAAATTTCTTTGAACTCCCTCCATTCCATATTTTATACTTCCTCGTCATCCTTTGTGTTTTGAATCAAGGAACACCATTTATCATCATCTCTAGTGATGCGGTAAACCGCCAGGATAACTTTTTCCCTTTCATTATTCCCTAAAGCCTGAAATATTTTTCTCTTGAAAATTTATCCATTTCTCAGCTACTAAGGGATTTTTACTCCCATTGAACGTTGGTGGTTGTTTCCTCATGAAGCGATCTATCATTCATCCTCCATGATGCAGATCAGGTTGATCAATACGGGTAAGGATATTATTCATAACCTGAGTGAGTTTTCCCAGTATGGTATTTATCTGATCAGCACCAGTTGCATCACCAGCTCCACTATAATTATCTTCAGTAGGAGGGAAATCCCTACATAGAGTACATGCATTGATACGGTTTCCATTTATTCTACTATGCGCTCTTTCTAATCAATGGCATAAACTATATCAGTTTATGAATCAAAATATATAATTCCATACTTGTAAAACACTTTACATAAATTGAAATATTTATTTATATAATCCATAATCATAAAAAAATTTATATTTGAGGATTTATATACTCATAAACCCTTAATAATTGTTTGTAAATAAATTTTGATTTATCCTAAGCATATCCCCTGGGAGTATCATAACCAAAAGTTCAGCAAGGCCCGTTGTCGTGCACTAGTTCCTGTTCGAGTCTAGCTCAAAGAGGTGTTTTTGGGTTTTACCCCTAGGTACATCTGTGCCAGAGCCACCTCTACCTACTCGTATCGGGACATGGATGTATTTCTCGGAAAACTCACAAAATATCTAAAATACTAACATTATAGGAAGTTCTTCTATACTAATATTCAAAGTCTATCTTAGGTCTATGTTCTCTGATCAGAGCGTACCTAAATATAGCTTCCATGGTTTTTACTAAACATCCACTGATACCAATAGTAACCCCCCGACCACAGTTACCCACAGTCGGTGCTTTATTACATAACATTTTCAGGATCACTAAAGATCATGTCTCAAAAGACTGATTAGTTTAGTATCCTTGGAAACACTAGCTACATTCATAAAGATTATATTACATCATAAAATAAAAAATACAACAACATATTATCCATAGTATACACTCATATCCCCTCATACTATCCCTGTAGGTCATTCATTAAAATACTTCTTGACATCGTGGTAAAAATAAAACATAGAAAGGGGTGAGCTTAGATGCCCAGTAAGGATAACAATATAGTAGAAACTTTAATAAATAATCATAAACATTTTAGTCAATGTATAACTAAAACAAAACCCTTTTAAAAATCAACATCAGCATAATATGGTAGAAATAAAATGAAATAATTCCATTTACTTATTCACATGGATATTCTACTAATCGAATAATCACATTCAATATCAACAACAACTTTCATAATGATGGAATGCATAAGTCCGGACTATCATAACCACATAGCCAAGGCCTCGTGCCAAGACTACAAATGATAATTTATCAAGGCATTGTTCCAAGACACTAGTTTGTCTCGTGAGACCTACCGATGCATCGAGGAGCAATAGGGGGCACCACCTGTCACTTTTTAAGTCCAATGCATTCCTCATATGAAAATGTTTAAAGATAACATAAACATTCGTATTAAAACTAGCATATGAAATGTCAATACATCACCATAAACCATGAATCATATAAAAATTACACATCCACAGTCAATCATATCACAATAACTTCAATACAATATATAATATTTGTATCATAATAAATCAACTTCAAATAAGCTTAAAATACATCAATGGATGTTGAGATTGATGAAATAAAAACTATTTGAGAGAATATCTTTTTTTTAAATCATTTAAAAGTCACATTATTATAAAATGAAACCTTTAATTTGAAAATATTCTTATAATCTTGTAATGGAAGATTTGATGATTTTATAATAGCGGAAAATAGTTGTACCCTCCGTATTAGTTAAAAAATACATTCTAACCTTAATTCTGTCGAAATGTTTAAAAAGGACCATGTTTGGAAAACGACGGAAAGATTCCATTATAAACGTATTATAAAAAGTCGAAAAATGGTATAAATTAATTTAATCGATATTATGTAAAATATTAAGAATGTTTTGAAATAAAATTTTAATATACATGGATGTGGATGATAAAGAGGTCCCAATAGATAAATATGTATAAACAACCTCAGATAATGAAGAGATTGTAAAATAAACCTTACATTGTACTTTTCCTTAGTCGATGGTATGATAAACTACAATATAATAGTTAAAACATTGTTATTAAATTATACAAGAACCATATACATAATTATGATATAATATATGATCTTTTAACATTGCTTTGTTAAAAGTATCTTAGTATTATCATCGTTTTTGGTGCTAACTTACTCATTTTATTTTATATGTTTTGTTACATAAGCCATTTTTGTTATTGATATGCTGTATTTTATTCATATCAAGAATGATATCAAGTCCTTGATATTTATTTTTAATCATCAAATGAGAATTAGTCTTGAATGGATGCGATGGGGAATGAATCCCATCGCGTTCGTGGAGACGGTAGTCCGTACATATGCATGAGCGACAATATAATTCTTCTGATATTAAAATAATATATATGTGGATGTAATATCATATATAAAGAATAATTATCATGTTATATTTATTATTTACATTTATTACACATCATAATTATACCCATCAAAATAATACTGTTTTGAATAACAATTACACCACGACGTGGGGACGGTAAGTCGTACGTACGCACGTATGGTCACATGTCATTAAAAGGATGGATAGAATACTGAATATGGTTTTAACATATTTATAATAACATCACAGTATATATAATATACTGGAGTTATTATTTTATAATGGGAAATAACAAAGAAAGAAGATGTTGAAGAAGAATGGAACTTGAAAGAGGGTGGTGAAAATATTAACTCTTCTTCAGGTTCTTCATTTTGATTTGATCAAAAGGGCTCCATATGTTGGCTTTCTGAATAAAGGATGTACTCTAGGATAAAGGGAGGATATTTTAAAGTTTATTTGGGCAGAGTTTGACCAAACCCATAGGCTTTGAAGGTGTGAAATTGAGAGAAGGTGGAGTGCCCTTTTATTAGAGGGTTGAGGGGAACCTTTGGAAAATATAGAAATATTATTTTATAATGAAATCATATTCGGTTTCTAATGAATAAAAAGTGGATTATTTAAATTATAAGATGGGTTTGGGTCTAAATTCTATTATCCAATAGATATTAGATAGTTTTGGGTCATTATATTAACCGTATATGTAAGATTTAACTCTTAGTTAATTAGTGTGACATTTACCATGTCACTTTGTATTTTTATATTATATAGTATATAAACATAAAATATAAATACAAGAGACACCCAAGTGGCCCATTGAGTATACACCTATCATTATATAATTCTTTTGGCCGAACCTAAAATTTTTATGAATAGTATATCAATTAATAATATAATTTTTTTAAAAAAAACACTTTTATGTCAATTTTGACACTATTAGATATTGTTTTTTTATATTTTCATAAAAGCATTATTACTTCGGAAGAAATTTATATAATCAGTACTAATATATCATATTAGCCTATAAAATTAGTGTAATTCATAAAAAGTATCATATTACATTTATTTTGTTATTTATAATATCATTTATTTTAATATTTCATTAATTAGGTAATTACCACATCACCATTGTGTCATAAATAAATTAAATTATTTAATGTATAAAAATTTTAAATAAAATAACATTACTTATTAAATCGTTTTAGCTTTCTAATGAATATTTACAATTGAATTTATATTATTGATAACCCTATATTAAAAATGTTTTGTTAATTAATTCTTGATTTTAACTCTTTTTACTCTTCTTTGAATTAAATATTAATAAATATACTAATAAAATCCAAGTGGGCCTAAATGATCATATTTTATTCCTAAGGTTTTTTTGGTCAATATTGTCTTGTCCAATTGAATTAGGACATGTTTTAGAGTAATATTAATATCATTTTCACCCTTAATTGCCCTATTTACTTTTAACTGTGGTAAATAAAAGTAAAAAAGGTTAGTATTCACAAAAACTATTTTCATATCATTCAACCACATTTTACTCCATGATTTTAAACGTGTCTATTTGATTTTTAAAATTCCACTCACAGAAGCTGTGAAATTTTGTTTTATGTGAATTTCCAAATTCTCCTAGGATGTCGGTAAAAGACGGTGAAAAGTTTAATAAAATTTTTTTATATCCAAAATTATTCTAAACTAACTACAATTAATTACAATGAACATATGTAAGTATTATATATGTATTTTTTCATTAATTAAATTTAAATTATTTAAATAATTTTTTAAATAAAAATTCGGTTTTAAACTATAACTCAGTGTTTTCACTATTCATCAAAAATTGAATGTTTTTCGAAAAATACCAAAATTTCACCCTTGGCTAATTTCGATATTCCGAATCCAAAAATGAAATCCATTTTGAAGGATAAAAATTATAAAATTTCAAAAAATGGGTATTACTATTCAAAATGGCTAGTTTGATTGGTTGTGGCGTCTGTTAGGATTCGAAGATGCGTACAACACACGCTATTGTATTATTCAAAGAGAAATGTACTATAGAAGTTTGAGGTGTTAAATAATTGAATAATTTTTTATTTCAATATCTTTTTGTTAGAGTTGCGGAATTCATTTAGCATATATACTAAGAATATATGGAATGAAAATTAATTTATTATTTCTAATTCAATAAAAGGAATTTCAAAATATTGTTTCATTTTTTAATAAATCTCCATCTTTATCTGTTATTTTACTCTAAATATTTAGTATGATTTTTTAGTTCCATAAACACTATATAAAATTATGATTGGCCATAAGGTATATAAATTGATTAAAATCTATTCCTCCAATATTTATTATATCAATATTTTTAGTAAAATTAAAGATAAATTTAAAAAATGAATAATCATTCATATGAATAAATAATACGTTAATCGCCAAAATTCAACAGGAAACCCAAAGGATCAATATATATCATTTCCTCAAACAAAAAAAATATCAAATTTCACCTCGATTAAATTAACATTAAATATTATTTTATACTTAAATGTCAACACATTCATTTCATTTTATATCACAAAATTATAATATCATTCATTATAAATATTCATTCATGTTAAATGAGAAGATACACATTAGTGTTACATGTATATTAACCTAATAAAATGTCCCCCATAAAATAATTATTCACCCTAAAATCTCAAACAATATATCCATTCATTTTAACTTATGATAAAACACAAACTTATAAGATTGTGATGGTTTCCATAACATATTAGTTACCCACAGATAAAATAACCATAATGTCCAATGTTATCTAAACCCTCCTATGATACCAACTCTAACTGCCTTCAATCCCGAATTTGGGATATAGTGTTAAAAATATAATCATTATATTTATTATTTTGGTAAAGATTGACATTAAAAGCTTCCTACCACCAAAATACTAAAACATCAAAATGAATTATTTAATAACTTACATACTAAATTACCTTTTTGGGATTATAGTTTTCAAGAATTCAGATAAATAATTACATATTACTAACCATGTCCTAAAATGAATAAGTTTTCCACTATAATAATATTTACCTATTCCAAAATCATTATTATACAACATCCATAAATTTCAACCACAATGAATCCTTTATAATAATAATTACTTAAAAATAATTATTCATAATATGGTGAGAGGGAAATATATGAAGGGTGAGATGAAATTTTCGAAAAGGGTTGACATATTATATTATAATTCAATTTCATCAGTGATTATAATATAATAATATGGTAATGTCAAAACAATCGAATATCATGAGAATGTTGGAAAAAAATTCATACCCATAAAAACGTTGATTATAAATTTGGAATCATGGATGAAAGCTATAAAATAATAAAAAAAAGTAATATTATTCAAAAATACTTTCCCAGGTGAAAAAAATCATTGAAGAAAAGATATATTTTAACATAATTCACACATAAATAATTTTTTTGGGAAACATGTAACAACATTTGTATACCACCCATACAATCCCCAATACAAATGTAATAAAATTTATATTAAATTCGAATAACCACTTATGTGAAATTTATTAATACTTACCTCCATCCCTTTAACCAACAAATTGAAATGATATATGGTTCTCAGATATGATTATTGGTTATATTAAGATCACCAATAATCATAAAAAAATTCTAAGAACCATCATATAATACTACCACATAAAAAGATAACATTTTCTAATATAATATTACCTATTGTTCTTTTATAGTGTAATTAATCTGTAGAAAAGAAACACATTCCTTTATAATCTCATTTAAACAATAACACAGCTATATAATTTTGATGGAATCATTAATATATATTCATAGTGTATAATAAGTGATATTTAGGTTATTTTCATTGGGGAATAAAATTACAATTAACAGATCATTAGAAAAATAATTCAGAAAATATCCTTTCCACCTTGAAAATCACTATGGAAAACAAATAAATCCCAAAATATTAAGATATTAATATTTTTTGAAAGTAAACTTTGAAACATGTATTTTACTATTGTAATTCCCCAACCCCAGTTACCCAAAGTCGGTGAATTATTGTGTAACATTGGCATGATCACAAAAGATCAAGACTCGAATGACCGATTAGTTTAGTAGCCTTGGAAACACTAGATACATTCATTAGTCTTTCATTACAACATAAAGTAAAACAAAACTACTACAACATCTTGTCTGCATATCCCCTCATACTATCCCTACAGGTCATTCATAATATACTTCTTCACATCATGGAAAAATTAAAACATTGGAAGGGGTGATCTCAGATACTCAGTAAGGATAACAATATAGCAGAAGCTTTCATAAATAAACATTTACATTTAAGGCAATGTATAACTAAAAAAGCCTTTTAAACTTGAACTTCAACATAATATGGAAAAAATAAAATGAAATATTTCCATTTACTTATTCACATAGATATTCTACTAGTCAAATACTCAAATGCAATATCAATAACCACGTTCATAATGATGAAATGAAAAATTCTAGACTATCATAACCACATATCCAAGGCCTCATGCCAAGAATAAAAATATCATTTTGTCAAGGCCTTGTGTGAAGACACAATTTTATCTCATGAGACCTACCGATGCATTGAAGAGCTATAGCGGGCTCCCACCGTCACATATTAAGTCCAACACATTCCTCATATGAATAGGTTTAAACATATCAAAAACCATAACATAATTATATCACATAAAAAATGCATAATGGAAACATAAAATTTCCAGATTTCAATCACATGATATCAATATATGACATTGATATAATAAAAAAACACTTTCAAAACCATTTTCAATACAAGAATAAAATAAAATTTAAACATTGTATTTATTTTTCATTTAATAAAAGTTATGGCTTGTAGAGGAAGATGAAATTCAAATAATGGACACAGCGGTGGAGAAGTCAATGTTTCCACATACATATGACAAAAAAACATTCCTTTTTTTCGTTTAGTAAAACGCTTCATATAAAATTATTCCTTTTGAATAAACATAAATGTCAAAGGGGTTTATACACCGTATAAAATAAATTTGTGTATAAAACAAAATATGCCTCAATGAATGGAGATTGAGACGAAGTCCCTTACAAATAAAATAAAATAGATCAATTATGTGTATTGACTATAAGTACACAAATAAAGTACAAATACATGATAGTACATAATAATATAATGACATAATTTGAAAGAAGGAGATTAAGCCAAAGAACAGAAATTGGGTTAAGAAGTTCCCTTACCTCGTGTCCGACTTGACTCGATCGTTCCTTAACCTCTTGAATAATACACTAGAGTTAATTTCTACTTTCTTAAGAGCCCTTTTCATGTTCATTATTCCTTTTGTATCTCATATTACCATGTTATGAACATTATGTAATTATTTATGGTAATAACAGTCATTTTTTCGATCTTTGGTACTTGAGTCAAAAATAAACTTCTTATAATTACAAGTTGTTCATGTGGTAAAATATCCATTATATCCATAATTATAATCATGATTTATATATCATATATGTCATATATATCCATTATATACATTCATTCACAATATTACGTAATATTTAGAGGTAAGAAATGAAATGCACTGTTCATGGAGACGGTAAGTCGTACGTTAGCATGAACGCTACATTCATTTCTATTTCTTATTTAATGGAATGAAATCGTAATGATATAAAGGTGTATTATAAATCCAGTATAATATAATATATAATACAATTTACTCCATCATTTATACATCCCACATATGGAATTAACGATTCAAATCACTTTGAGGGGGCGGTAGTCCGCACTTCATAAAAGGAAGATATCACATTTCCCTATAATGGAAACCATAACGTTTTTCCATAAAAGAAAAATACAGAAGCATATGGAAAACATAAAAATAATATATATAATATATAAATATAGTTACATCTTAATGGCCACCTTTAAACGTGTTAGAATAATATTGAACAATTATCGTTTCATGAGGCAGAAATTCGTCAATCACAGAAACAACATGTTCTTTCACCATTAGACGAAGGTGTGTGTATGTGTAAACCAAATCTTTATCACAAAAACATCCTAGTATATTGAAGATACTTGTTTTGTTACAAAATAAAGGAATAAAAATATTTTAAGGGGTTGGAGAAGAAAAATGAAACAAAAGAACATAAGAGAAGACATTACCTAAAAATCGGGTAACATTTTTTGATTTTAGCCAAAGGCTTCCTTGGGGAAACTTCTGCCCAATGTGAGGCTCCTAGGAGTAAGAGATAGATGTTGAGAGAGTATTTGGTTAGAGTTTGTCCGAGATAAATGGCTTGATGGTTTGAATAAGGGTGTAGGGGTTGGGGCCTTTTATAAGAGGAGAGGAGGGGCACTTTTGGAAAGTCATGAAATATTACATTATTATGAAGTGCTTTTCAGATTTTAATGGTCCCAAAATTATATTTTTAGAGGATAAGGTTATAAGGGTTCTAAATATACTCATCCAATAGGTTTTTGACAAGTTTATGTCTTAGATTTTACATTAACTTTTCATTTTATTTAAATCGTTCATTAATGTGGTAATCGTTGCATCATCATGGTGTCATAAATAATTTAAATTATTTAATATCTAAAAATTATAAAAAATTACCATGATGTTGTAATTTTTTTTATCTTTCCAATTAATATTTATAGTCTAAATTTTAACTTATATAATCCCATGTAATAAGTGTTTTATTAAAACAACACATGTTTGTGACAATTTTAATTTAACTTTAAATAAAATGTTATTAATGTCATTTTCTTATCAAAGTGGCACCATGGGGTCCCCAAGATGACACATGGATTGTCCTGGTCGGCCATGACTCATCAAATAATATTAGGACAAGTTTCAAGATATTTTTATATTTTTATAATATCATTTTTACCGTAAATTTTACTAATTACCTTTAATCTTGATTAATAAAACATATAAGTTACTATTCTCCAAAAAATTATTTTTATACCATTGAACAACATTTTAAATCCTAATGACAACCATGTATGTTGGATTTTTGAAAATAAAATCACAGAAGGGGTAATGTTTTTTTTAAATGAAAAAATAGTTTTTAAACTACCACTTAGTGGTTTCACTATTCATCAAAAATTGATGTTTTTCAGAAAAATACCAAAAATTAACCATAATATATAATTGATATTCCTAATTCAAAAATGATGTCTATTTTAAAGAATAATGAACATATAAATTGATTTAATTAATTTAATAAATAATTCCCGTTGTCACAACAAATAGCGTGTTTTTAAGAAACAATATATATCAAAAGATTGACAATTGTTTATGTCCAATTTTAAAGTGAAACTAATTCTAATGACCACCATTGGATAAAATGGTAAGAATATATTCTAATTATATGTTAAAAACAATGAATAGTATAATTTATCACTATAAATTAATTTTTTTTTAAAAAAAATTTTATGCATTTTCTCTATTCATAGAAAATTGGACGTTCTCAGAAAATTACAAAAAAATTCAACTTGGGATAATTGCGTTATTCCGAATACAAAAATGACGTCCATTTTGAAATATAAAATTTATATAATTTTAAAATGTGGGTATTTATATTCATAACTGCTACTTTGATTGGTCGCAGTGTGTTAGAATCTCAAACTTGCTTACAATACAAACTATTGTACTATTGAAAGAGAAGCGTATCGTGAAAGCTTGGGGTGTTACATTCTCCCCTCATTCAATAAATTTATTCCTCACAATTTGATATTTTTCATTGAAAATAAAAGGTTTAAAATAGAAAATACCTTTGTGGAAAACCCACATCAGAAATAAGGATTATAAAATTATAACTTTAAAAGAAGGAATGAGAAGTACAAAGGTCACCCAAGATAGCCCATACATGGATTTATAAAAATATGGATATGGAAGAAAAAAAAACCAACAAGGTCTAATGGAGATTTGTAAGAAATAGGATTAGGAAAAAGTTGACAATAAGAAAATCAAAAACTAGTGATTGGTTAAACGGTCATTAAATCCCCATATGGAAAAGTTAATCGGAAAGTTTTTATTTTAAGTTACCTTTCATAATGTTCAGGAATTTATTTAAGATATTTACTAAGAACGTAATTAAATATAATTACTTGTCATTTAGACTTTCATTCTTTAATAAATTTTTACTACAAACTCATCTTTCACTCCAAAAGTTAATAGAACTCAATAATATTCTATTTATCCTCATTGTATAAGGCTCAAAATATTAACACATAACATTTAGATTAGGAAAAGTATTTAGTAATAACCATAGACTTCATGTAGGCTAGTGGTCGGTAATAAAGGCCTATCACACTATGGTTGTGGGTTCGATTCCTGCAGCTTTGTCCAACCCTACGGGTTGTCACGCGGTCTGCGTGTTGTCCTTTTTATCAATATCCAAAAATAACCTTAACAATATTATCCAATGTAAAATATAATCCATTCCAACCTTTATAGTTATCCAAAATACCTCTGCCCAGACTTTCTCTAAATGGTCTCTAAATTCCAAAATCAATTGTAACATCAGAGTCCCCAAACCATGTAATGGTTCTCCTATTGTCACATACTAAAAATATGATTACCTTCATCATATTAATACCTTAATTAAAACAACAAGTAATGCAGTACAATCCTTATATATATCACATTATTCATATAACAAGAATATAATCCTTGAGTCCAAAAGCACCAATACATTAATTATTCCACTTAAACTATAGTAACAACATAATCCCTTGGCCTTTTATAAGGTAACATTCCCTGAGTCTTAGGACATTTATTTTCATAATTCCCCACTTCCCTACAATTGTAGCATTCAACATTGATAGCCTCATTCCTTCCCTTACAATCACGAGTCTGGTGACCTTTTTCTCAACATTTATAACATACTCCAATTTCTTTTAGGCAAGCACCGGGGTGATTCTTCCCAAAATTATCACATAATGGAAAATCCGTCTTTCCCTTTTTCCCTTTATCTGTCTATTGTTCCACTGTTCTCTTCCTCTCATGCTTTACTTTATTGTCATAAGATTTAGAGAATTTCTTTTCTGTCTTAATAGCACACGAGACAATATATTCATACGATGAGAAGGGTTGTGAGACTAATTCTCGACTGAGAAATGTTTTTAACCCATCAATGAAACAATCAATCTTACTTCCTGGGTAATGTATATAATCTATAGCATACTTCGCTAACCTTGTATAGTTATCCTCACACATTGCGACATTCTCATCCTCCTTCTGCCTCAGACTCAGAAATTGTCTTTCCACATCTACTATATGGTCATGAGGGAAGTATTTTTCTATGAAAAGCTCTTTGAACTCCCTCCATTCCATATTAGATACTTCATCATCTTCTTTCGTGTTTTGAATCAATGAACACTATTGATTAGCATCTCTAGTGAGGCGGTAAATTGCCATGATATCTTTTTCCCTTTCATTACTCTCCAAGGCATGGAATATTTTATCTAAGGAATTTATCCATTTCTCAGCTAATAAGGGATTTTTACTCCAATTTAATATTTGTGGTTGTTGCCTCATGAAGTGGTATAACATTGATCCTCCACTTTTCGGATCAGGGTGTTCCATACGAGTAAGGTTATTATTCATAACCTGAGTGAGTTGTCCTAGTATGGTGATCAGCTAATCAACACCAGTTTTATCACCCACTCCATTATAATTATCTTTAGTAGGAGGGAAATCCCTACATGGAGTGCGTCCATTGATATGGTTTCCAGTCCTTCCACTAGGCGCCATTTCAAAACAATGTCACAAAATAGATTAGTTTATGAATCGATACACATAATAAAAAACTTGAAAAACACTTAACATAAACTGAACTATTTATGGATATAATACATTCTCATAAAAAAGTTTTCTTCGAGAAAGTATATACTCATAAATCCTTCATAATAGTTTTTAATGAAAATGAGAATTATCTTAAGCATATCCCCTAGGAGTGTCATAACCAAGAGTGCAGCAAGGCCTGTTGTCGTGCCCTAGTTCCCTTTCGAGTCTAGCTCAAAGAGATGTTTTCAGGTTTTACCCCTAGGTAGATCTGTGCCAGAGCCGCCTCTACCTGCTCGTATCCAGTTAGGGATGTATTTGTTGGAAATCTCACAATATTTCTATAATAACAAAATTCTAGGAAGTTCTTCTTTACAAATCCTCAAAGTCTATCATTGGGATATGTGCTCTAATCAGAGTTTATCTAAATCTAGCTTCCATGGTTAGTACTAAAATTCCTCTGATACCATCAGTAACACCCCGACCCCAGTTGCCCAGCATCGGTGAATTATTGCGTAACATTGGCATGATCACAAAAGATCAAGTCTCGAAAGACTGATTAGTTTAGTATCCTTCGAAACACTAGATACATTCATAAGTCTTACATTAAAACATAATGTAAAACAGAACTACAACAACATCTTGTCTTCATATCCCCTCATACTATCCTTGTCGGTCATTCATAATATACTTCTTCACATCCTGGAAAAATTAAAACATTGGAAGGGGTGAGCTCAGATGCTCAGTAAGGATAACTATATAGCGGAAGCATTCATAAATAAACATTAACATTTAAGGAAATGTATAACTAAAAAATCCTATTAAACTAGATCTTTAGCATAATATGGAAAATATAAAATGAAATAATTCCATTTACTTATTCACATGGATATTATACTAGTCGAATACTCACTTGAAATATCAATAACCACATTCATATTGATGGAATGCATAATGCCAGACTATCATAACCACAAAGCCAAGGCCTCGTTCCAAGACTACAAATAGGATTTTGTCAAGGCCTCATGCAAAGACACTAGTTTGTCTCATGAGACCTACTGATGCATCGAGGAGCTATAGCGGGCTCCACCCGTCACATATTAAGTCCAATGTATTACTCATATAAATAGGTTTAAACATATCAAAATCCATAACATAATCGTATCACATAAAACATGCATAATGGAAACATAACATTTCCACATTTCAATCACAAGATATCAATAAAACACATTGATATAATAAAAAACACTTTCAAAAACATTTTAAATACCATAATAAAAGAAAATTAAAACATTGTATTTATTTTTCATTTAAAAAAATTTGGGATTGTAGAGGAAGCTGAAACTCAAATAATGGTCCCAGCGGTAGAGAAGTCATTGTCACCACATAAATATGACAAAAAAAGCATTCCTTTTTTTAGTTTAGTAAAATGATTCGTATAAAAATATTCCTTTTGAATAAATATAAATGTCAAAGGGGTTTATACACCGTATAAAGGAAATTTGTGTATAAAACATAACATGCCTCAATGAATGGATATTGAGACGAAGTCCCTTACAAAGAAAATAAAATATATCTATTATGTGTATTCACTATAACAAAACATAATGAAAGTAAAAATACAAGATAGGACATAATAATATCATGACATAATTTGAAAGTAGGAGATTAAACCAGAGAACGGAAATTGGGTTAAGAGGTTCCCTTACCTCATGTCTGACTTGACTCGATCGTTATTTAACCTCCTATATAATACACTAGAGTTAATTTCTAATTTCTTGAGAACCTTTTTCATGTACATTATTACTTTTATATCACATATTACCATGTTATGAACATTATGTAATTTTTTAAGATAATAATAGTCATTTTGTCGATCTTTGGTACTTGAGTCAATAATAAACTTCTTATAATTACAAGTTTTTCATGTGGTAAAATTTTCATTATATCCAGAATTAAATTAATGATTTATATATCATATATATCATATATATCCATTATATATATTCATTCATAATATTACGTTACATTTAGTGGTAAGAAATGAAATGCATCGTTCATGGAGACGGTAAGTCGTACGTATGCATGAACACTACTATCATTTCTATTTCTTATATAATGGAATGAAATCGTAATGATATAAAGGTGTATTATAATTCAAGTATAATATCATATAAAATATAATTTACTCCATCCTTTATTCATCCCACATATGGCATTAACGATTCAAATAACATAGAGGGGGTGGTAGTCCGCACTTCCGAAAATGAAGATATCGTGTTTCCCTATAATGGAAACCATAAAAGTATGCCATAAAAGAAAAATACAAAAGCATATGGAAAACATAAACATAATATATATAATATATAAATATAGTGACATATTAATGGCCCCCATGAAAGGTGTTAGATGAATATTGAACAATCATCGTTTCGTGAGGCAGAAATTCACCAATCACAGAAACATTATGTTCATTAACCATTAGAAGAAGGTGAGTGTAAGTTTAAACCAAATAATTATCATAAAAACATCTTATTATATTTAAGATACTATTTTTGTTACAAAATAAATGAATAAAATGATTTTAAGGGGTTCGATAATCAAAATAAAACAAAAGAACATAAGACAAGACATTACCTTAAAATCGGGTAACTCTTTTTGATTTGAGCCAAAGGCTTCCTTGGGAATACTTCTGCCCAACATAAATCTTCTAGGAGAAACCGAGGGAATTTGAGAGAGTATTTGGGCATATCTTGGCTGATCCAATGGAATGATGGTGTGAATAAGGTGGTAGAGGTGGGGGCCATTTAAAAGAGCAGAGGAGGGGCACTCTTGGAAAGTCATCAAATGTTACATTATTATGAAGTGATTTTAGGATTTGAAAGGACCAAAAATTATATATTTAGAGGATAAGGAGGTAAGGGTTCAAAATTTACTCATATAATTGGTTTTTTACAAGTTTATGTCTTTTATTTTACATTATCTTTTCATTTTATTTAAATCATTAATTAATGAGGTATTCGCTGCATCATCATGGTGTCATAAATAATTTAAATTATTTAATGTATAAAAATTATAAAAAATTTACCATGGTGTAGTGAATCTTTGTATCTTTCAAATTAATATTTATAGTCAAAAATTTAACTTATATAATCCCATGTAATAATTGTTTTAGTAAAACAACACATGTTTGTGACAATTTTATTTTTACTTTAAATAAAAAGTTATTAATGTCATTTTCTTACCCAAGTGGCTCCATGGGGTCCCCAAGTTGAACCATGGATTTTCATGGTCGTCCATGACTCATCCAATAAGTTTAGGACAATTTTGAAGATATTTTTATATTTTTATAATGTAATTTTTACCTTAAATTTCACTAATTACCTTTAATCGTGATTAATAAAACTAAAAAGTTATTATTCACCAAAAAATTATTTAAATCCCACTGAACAACATTTTACTTCATAATGACAACCATGTATGTCGGATTTTTGGAAATCAAATCACAGAAGTGGTAATGTTTTATTTACATGAAAAATTAGTTTTTAAACTACCACTTAGTGGTTTCACTATTCATAAAAAATTGATGTTTTTCAAAAAAATACCAAAAATTCACCCTATGCAATATTTGATATTCCTAATTCAAAAATGATATATATTTTAAAAAATTAAAAACATATAAGTTGGTATAATTAATTTAATAATTTATTCCTGTTGTCACAACAAATATCATGTTTTTAAGAAGCAATATATATCAAAAGATTGACAATTTTTTGTGTCCAATTTCAATTTGAAATTAATTCTAATGACCACCATTGGATAAAATGGTAAAAATATATTATAATTATAATTTAAAACCACTCAATAGTAAAATTTATCACTATAAACTATTTTTATTAAAAAATTTGTTCTTTAGTATTTTCTCTATTCATAGAAAATTGGATGTTCTCAGATAATTACAAAAAAATAAACTTAGAATAATTTCGATATTCCGAATATAAAAATGAAGTCCATTTTGAAATATAAAATTTATATAATTTAAAAAAGTGGGTATTATTATTCATAACTGCTAAATTGATTGGTCGCGGTGTGTTAGAATCTCAAACTTGCGTACAATGCAAGAAATTGCATTATTGAAAGAGAAGCATGTCGTGAATGCTTGGGGTGTTACAAATATTAAAATCAAGTAACTATTATGATTTTGGGAAAATTAATTAATGAAAAAATTTAATAATAAACATTCCTTTTACTGTTTTTAATGTGTGTAAAAAGGGAAGCCTTTTTATAATGATGAGAATTTTACATTCCAACCGTTTTATAAAAATGAAACATATCATCAAAAATAGCAATATGAAAAAATTTATATTTATAAAATAAAATTCATGATGTCTTTTTAGAATATATGGATATGTAGGAGAAATATTATTAATATAAAAAAGATACAAGGACAATATTAGT
The DNA here is from genome assembly GCA_963277665.1 of Viscum album. Taxonomy (NCBI): domain Eukaryota; kingdom Viridiplantae; phylum Streptophyta; class Magnoliopsida; order Santalales; family Viscaceae; genus Viscum; species Viscum album. The sequence continues at coordinate 958,958,300 of OY728146.1, forward strand.
AACAAATTAATATATTGATGGTTCTTTAATACATAAGGGATGAATTTTAAATTAATCCCATAAAAATATTCATAAACATAAGAGAGGAATGTATATTTTCTTTAGGAAAATGAAATAATATGATCCCTCCAAAATAAACTTTTGACAATGATAATCCCAAAATAAATGATATTTTATCCTAAAACAATTATCATTTTGGTAACTCTTATATCCTTAGGTTGTAAAATAAATGAATTCATATGATACCTAAAATACAATGAATTTAAATATATAAATTATATAATATTTAATTGGGTATTATATACACCTAATAAATAATATTGTCTCATAAAATAATTATATATCACAAAAAAGGAAAATTTGAGATTAACAACCATTACAAAGATCATATAATTCAATTTATCAATAAAAAATTGGTAGATTATGTGAAAAACATTAAACCCATAACATATAAGTGGAAATAAAATTTAAATCCTGAAAATATAATTTCACACATAATCATGGAATAATATAACTAATGATAAAGTGATAAAACCTATTAAAAAGAAATGGAGTTATGAAATCCCATACCGCTTTGGTAACATTTAAATAAAAACACCTTGGATAAAGTATCATTACTTGATTCACATAATGAAATAAATTATTGTGGATTCATGATATAAAATATAAAATTGAATTATTAAAACTATATAAAACAAACTTGGTGTATAACATGAAAACATGCCCCTATGAAGGGAAATTGATATTAAATATCTTAATTTAAGTCCAAATGTTCAATTTATGTCATTAAAAATCTATATAATTAACTTATATTAATTATTTTATTTCGTAAGATAATTATATTGGGTATTTAACTTATACAGAAGCCATTTATTTCTTTTATTTTAATGATATAATTTTTTACATAATGTGTTAATTCCACATTGATTTTTTTGAGGTTGGTCGATTCACATATTGTAAATAACTCTAGTATGTTGAATGTGGTCAAAGGTATATTTGTTCCATATTATAGAGAAAAATAATTATTATATAATTTTAATTTATATACAATAATTTTAATTTTAAAACAGACTGTGAATAGTGTTTTTGAAAAATTAATTTTGTTAAAATCACAGAGATGATAGGCCATAGGTTTGTATGGGTAATGTTTTTATCCTTCAAATAGAATGAATGAAAATGGAATGTATAAATTTATATTTATAAAATTATTTTAATACCTTATATATAATATTATACTTTTAAAAACACTGTAATATACCTTCCATGTGAAGCAGAGATGAAAAACAGATCACAATTCTTCAAAGAGGTGATAATCCAAACGTACACAGGAACATCATTTTAATATTTCAAAATATATAAGGTTAAGAAAATAGATAATATATTATTATTAAAAAATTTAAATCATTTCATTAATATAATATTTACTTATTAAGCTCCTCATAAAATACATCCTTTAATGTACTTAATGGAAAACAAATTACATTAGTTTTCATGGATATTGTTCATCAAACACATGAATAACAGTTTGATTTACATTTTTAAGGGAATTAGAGATGAATATAAGTCTTGAAAATAACATAGTAGTTTATATTTATATTAAATATACTTATGTTATTTTTTGAAAATCCTTTAGGAATATCTGAAAGTGGAAGCGGAATAAATAATATTAAAATAATCGATCACGAACTAGACCTCTTCTCATAAAAGATCAATAGGTTTATACTTAAATCATTACTAATTTGGTTTTACAATAAATTAGTTTATTATAAAATGTTTGGAGGGATTATAAGGATTTAATTTGAAAGATATGTTCTGAAAATTAGTAGGATGATGGTGTGAGGATGATAATCGAGTAGGTTACCATCTATAATAGAGGGAAACAACACACTTGAAAATACATGAATGATTAAAAATAGTATATATATATATATATATTAAAAATGAAATGGGGATCCAATGAAACCAAAATTAAAATATAAGATTTTATAGGTTTGAAATAAGTTCAAAAAAATCTATGAGTTTCAAATATATTATTTTCTTCATCTCATAGTAATACCTCATTGAGCTCATTTTAAAGATAGGTTGGATTAATTAACTTTTTTCCATTATACATATATTATAAGACCAAAAATAAGAGGGAAATAATTAAATAATCTAAAAATAATGATTCAAAATTTTAAAAATATTTGCAAGAAATTACATTTAAAATAAGAACTGAAAAAACAAGAAAATATTTTTTAAGAAAATAACCATTTTGAGAAAAAACCTCATTTTTCCTTAAAATCATATGATAAATTGGATTCTATTAAATTTATATGTAAAATAACAAAAAATAAACTTTTTTATAATTTTCAAGAAATCCATAGAAGAGTGAAATCATCCAACCATCCCCCAAATGAAATATCCCATTAGTATTATTTTATTTGAATAAAATATAACGTATCATTATAAAAGTCAATATACATCCAAAAATTAAAATAATTTTTTAAAATTTCGTTCATAACTATATGGTCATATATTTAATAAATAAACTCATTCAATATGATACATTCAAGTTTTGGAATGATTGTAATTCCTTACCCGACAGTTGTAAAATGCCTTTATCTCTATTACCCTTAGCATGATGTTAAATCTTTTAATACAATTAATATTTGTAATGATGAAAATTTAAGATTATTCTGTGAAATTATATTTTTTATGATAATTAAATTTATATATTCCATTTTATATAATTATTTTTTTAACATCCTCACATGAACCATCAGGTTTGAAATGGGATTCCACATAACCTCATCCACAACTCCCTGTATCAAGAGGTTGTTAGCTAGAATCAAGGTTGAAAGTTAATCATTGGGAATAGTATACCCTCAGTATCACATCATATTATCTATAATAAGTAATGAAAATATTATTAATAATCCTATTCATCATGTAAAAAATAAATGGCATTCATTTCATGAAAAAATGTATCATTTAATACGTCAAGCCTTTCCTGAATGATAGAAACACATGATAAAAAAAATATAGGGTGATCTAGTATCTGAAGCACCCTGGTATTTTTATGAGGTAGCTTTTTTTTTTTAAATTTAATTTATGTATATTTTTGTATACTAAAATAAGATAATCTTTCACTAATGCATCATCAGATCAACATGGCTTGTGTTACACACAATTTTGAGTTCTTTTGATAAATTTCATTTCAGACAAGGCCAAGTTTATGGGAACACCTAAATATTGGTAGGTTACAATATAACCTATAAATTATAATTGATTGAATGAGATATATTAACTGAATTATGAATATATTCTCCAGACATGTATATATAAATAACTATTTGTCGACAAATTAAATAAAAATTAAAATAAAACCCTTTTTAAATAAAAGGTAATGCATTTCCGATAAAACTATTGAAATAAAAAAGTGATTTTATAAAATAATAAAATCATAATTTATGGGTTTTTAATGAAATATTTATGTAATATATTCAATCTAATGTTTAAAATTTGAATTATATGTTTTTATGACATGATTTAAGGACAAATTCAATTTTTAGGATTGTTGATGTATTTTTAAGAAATTAGTAATTTTTCCATCTTTTGATAGAGAACACATTATCAAAAGAGTTTTGAAACGTTTTTATATTATATTTGAAAAAAACATGTTCATTAAAAGTAGAGTATAAGAATTTATTATGGTTTATTTTTTTATTTTATTGATATGTTTCACGTTTCGATGAATAGTAACAAATAATGTATTTAAATAGAAATATACTTCATTTTCAAATTTATTTATAGTGTAAAATTATATTTTTTTAATGTTTTTAAAATATAGATATATTATATTTTTATAAATTTATATAATAAGTGTGATTATTAATAATTTCACAATTAATTTAGATGTAAAAACATTTCAATCTTTTTCATGTTTTAACTATAGAAACCCATTTTCACATTCCAACAACATGACTAATTTTAAATTATTTACTGATGCATATTTGTTCTAAATTTTGGAAGTTGTATTTAAAAATAGTAACCACTAGGTCAAAATTTTGCTAATAATATTATCTTATTATTGAGAATTATTAATAGTAAATTTAGTAATATTCATTAATAGAGTAAAAAACAAAATTAGATAATTTAGTGTAAAAATACTATTATAAAATTTCCATAAAACTTGTACTAATGTTTATGAATGATTTTGATTTTAACAAAATAATTATTCGGTCAAACTTTTATCCTTTTAAAGCCTCTTGGATGAGATTACTACATTTAATATAATATATTAAATTAAATTTGAAATATGTCTTACTGAAATTTTAATAAATATATTATTTTTTATATAAATTTATACAGAAGACAAATTCAAATATATGTACACATTGAAATGTAAATTTATTTTCCTTATAATGTTATTTTTTTTGTAATTATTATCATTTCAGTAATTACTATAAATGATTACACAACGTTGATGTACAAAATATTTATTTGATGAAAAATCAAAAAATTCAATTTAATTACAATGATAATATCCATTAAATGAAAAAAAACATGAAAAAATATTACTTTTCGAGTATATTTTGACCATAATCATCCATGGTTCTAATTATTAACCATTTATAAGCATAAAGTAAATATTATGACACAAATATTTTTTAATTTAATGTAAATTCAATGTTGTAATATTCAGGTTTTATTAAATATAATATTTTTAATAATGGATTTTACAGAAAACATATTTGACAATAAATATTACTCCAAAATATGGAAGAGTTATATTTATAATGATATCTTATTTTTTATTCTTAGCCAATAAATTAGTATATTAAATAATTAAACGAAACTATTTTAGTAATTATTTTATTAATGGAAATATCATATTAATATTATAAGAAATATTAAAAAAAAAATATTTTGGGGAAATTAATATTTCAATAGAATTTAATAGATTTCAATGACCTGTTATTTTTATAATAATCTAGTTTTTTGGGGGATAAATTATATCATTATATTTTAAAAAATCCAAGAAAGGATTAGGGTCAAAATTAGAACCATATTTATTTTATAAACATAATGTTTTATAAAAATATTTAAAATTTATAATTCATTTTTCAAAATATAAAACAATTATAATATGATCTAAAATATTAAAATTGTCTATTTATGGTCTTGTTGACTTCGAATAAGTAAAAAATACAATATACTAATATATAATATTTTGTTACCATAATTAAAATTACAATAACACAAAAAATTGTTAATTATAATGATGAGGTTTAAAATTATGGAAAATATTGTCTAAAATTTATTTTCTAATGTAATTATAACCATATCCCTTCTTATATTCTCAAATATGAAATTTTGGTGTATCCGAGATGTGGTTTCAATTATTTATAAATATATAATTTTTTGAGATTCCAAAATTTTTCAACACCTCTCTAAAAAATAATTAGTTTTTTTCTACAATGGTTTATATTTTGTGAAAAGTGCATTATATGTTGGTAAAATGTTTTTCAAAATAATTTCTGGTCCTTTAACTATTCATAAAATATCAATAGATAAATATTATTGTGATAGAGATTATTATTATGATTCAATTATAATAATACCAATAGATAATATATATGTTTGTAAAAATGTTTAACAATAGATTAATATGAAAAATATATATGTTCGTAATATTATAAATATTTATAAAAAAAATTAAAATTTGTTTATAAACTATACTCTAATAATTTGTATTAATATATTTATTGTTAGTATTTTATATCATATTTATTAACATCAATATATATAATATTTTATTATATTTATTATATAATATTTAAAAAATTAAGTTATACAAAAAAATTAAAAATTGATACTTTATATTAAGAATCACATTCCAATATAATTTAAATACATGTCAAAATATAATGAAAAGAAAAGAACCCCCAAGAAACATATTAAAAAACAATTTTAAATATGTTGAATCACTAAGATAATTTAGATGAAACACAAGGAAAATTTGTCCAAAATCTATTTCTCTCAAACATGAGACATTAATTTCATGGAATACACAAAAATTCTCATAATTAATTATTTACATTATTCTATTAAGGCATGCAACACTTCTTTGTCATCTATTTGGCTGTAATGGGCCACAATTTGATGCTTGATGTATCACATATATCTACTCCCTCAACATTAGACATGCACCATTATAGGGAATGGTCTGATCACGCAAAAAAAACAATTGGAATTTTAGTTTCATTTAAATGAAATATATAACAATTATAACCCATGATATTAAAATATCATCCAATGATCATAATAAGAGGATAGTTTTTCTACTAGGGACAACAATAATAAAATAATCTTACTAGATACTAACACAACAATAAAATTATCCATCTGGACCACAAAAATAACATATAATGAATTCCAAAACAATTTCTATAACGTGTGATATAAAAAAACAAGTGAGCCAAAAAATAGAAAAAATAAATGAAAAAGTAATGGTAGAAAAAAAATTACAAATTAATTCATTAATTGAAGAAATCCAGTGCCCATACCAAATAAAAATATAAACACATTATATAAAATTTTTTTATCTAACATGTAACCACAAACAATTTAGAATGACACTAACTTCAATTAAAATTAACACATAACTCAATATTCTATAATATTCTCCAAACCATATGAGACAAGATTTACTTTCCCACCCGACACCCAAAAAAATTATGAACGAAAATATTGTTTTCTGCATACATAAGGTGAAATTTCACCAGTAAGGAATTGAATGTGATTTCAAGTATACAAGACATTAACAATCATAATTGGGAAAAGTCAAAAATTTAAGCCAGACATCCCAACCATCATCAACAAAAATATTACTCAATGTATCCAATAAACTATACAATTCTAGTCAATCCACAACATATATGTTATACCAGCTATAATTATTGAAGAAATTTAATTCTTTAAGTGATGCAAATAACTTGAGAATTACCATCACCACAATCGATTTCTATTAGAATTGAATTCCATCATGAAGACTCAAATCGCTAACAGATTACAATTCATATAAACCAATAGAATACCAGATGAATCATTGAAAAGACATGAAATCCATCATGATGACCAAATTTCAATCGAGTCCTTGCGTGGTTTCCTCCTTCAACAGAATTTTTTTATTTTCAGGATAATTTATTGGTTACCAAAAAGAAAAAAAAAATAATCACCATTAATGAATAAAGTGAAGTGGAATTAAAATACTATAAAGGATATGAAATTTAAAAAATTCAAAAAGGAACTACCATCAACATTCACCCAATCTCCATTAGAACCGTCATTACAAATCCATCTACCACCATCAACATTAACCTCATTCCATTGGAGCCCCCATTAATGTCCAAAAAATACATTATGAAAAAAAGATTCACAGAATAAATTATTCAAGAACACCATAAAAATTTAAAGGGGATCATCATGAAAAATCGTAAAACTGTCATCATAGAATATCGAAAATGAGGTAACCACAAAGTAATTTTTCTTGGATTTGGAATGAGATAATTTGGACACATCTCGTTGATGTATATCCCTTGATTCACATAGTTAGAAAACAATCATGGGACCCATAAAAACAAATATATAGAGGAAAAATATAATGGGATGGAAACCAATAAACATCGATAGAAATGTCAAAAAAACAAAGATATATAGAAAAAATGATCCTATGATATAGTGCATTAGAGAAAGAACTCATCTGAGATAACTCTGTGAGTGCATGGTGGAGGAGGTGCACCATTGGTGTTCCTCTGAGAAGGGGGTTCATGGAATAATTGTGTAGAATGGGAGAATGTCAATTAAAAACCAATAATTTTAATAAAATAAAATAATAAGAACAATAATAAAAATCTTTTTTTCATAATAAAATGAATATTATAAGGTTGGGTCTGACAATAGAAGACACAATAACAGTGATATGATCACTACATCTCGAGACGTTTAATTTAGAGAAGAGAGTGTCGTATTATTGTTATAATTTCAAAAATATATCCTGATGTTTAATAAATGTATATATATTTTTTATATAATGAAATATGTTATGAATTTATATATATTCTAAATATAATAATACACAGAAATAATAAAATAATATATACTTGAATTTATTTATTATTACTATAATTGATATTATTCAAGTCTACAACCATTACAATAATTTATCATCAAATTTATATCAGATATTTATATATTATATCCCAAAAATATAATGTGTCAATGAAAACATATGATTATATAATTTTATTAAAATATTTCTTATTAAAAACATTTAATGAAATTAATATATTAATATATATATTATTTATTGTTATTTTTTTTTATTTTATTAGATAATTTATTACAATAAATTTTAATAATGTTAAAAAATATGATGTTAAAAAATATTAATAGTAATAGATTCAATTTTTTTTAAATGTTAGTATTAAAATGATAAAATAATATATTTAACTCTTTGAAAAAGATTTGTTTTTGTTGAACTATCAATATTATTATATATAACTTCTAATCAAAAATGTTTTTTCATAAAATAAATGATTTAATATCTATTCAAATTTCTCATTTATACAAATAGATATATAATATGTCAATAAATTTTTGTTTGTAGAAATCATTTTTTTGTGATGGACCTCAATAATAAAAGGGACCCACCTACCTAACATCTTCCCATCACATTGAGCATTGAATATAGGTTTTAACAAACCATTTTCCATTAATAACATCCATAGTTACATTTTAGAGATTTTTTTATTCCAAAATGTACAACTCTAACGTCCCTAAGAGGATATCTAGAGGGAACTCATCAAAAAAGAGGTAATCTCATACGCTGATTCTTTCAATCATATTTCATCATCTACATACACTTAAATCGTTTTAATATTATAATTTAATAAATGATTTTTCAATTATATTCATAGATGTTATTATAAATATGTATCAACCATATTACACCTTTTATTCATCCAATAAAAAATGAAATCACCATGCATGTGTATGTATGGTTTACCGTATCCACACTATGGTGGAATCTATTAGTCACCACCATTTTACATGGATAGGTAAAATGATGGAAAATATATATATATATATATATATATATTATAAAAATATATTTATTATGGAATAATATATATACAATCCACCACTAGAAAATATCATAATTATAATAATGATATTGTTGCTCAAGCGTGCGTATGACTTACCATCTCCACAACGTGATGTGATTCATTCTACTTGATATTATTAATATTTGGAATGTAAAAAAGTATATAATGAATAAATATTTTATATTTTACATTATTATCATTCTAGAAATGATTTATAGTAATCCCATAAAGAATTACCGTGATTTATATGACAAAAAACGTAGCAAATAACCCTTTAAAGAAGAGTCATAATGAAATATTATTAAACAGGTAATAATATGAGCTCATATGATATCATATATATTAATATGGTTTTATATCAAGTATAAGACACAATTTAATCGATTATATAGAATTATTTGATACATACAAATGAACCCAGACCCAAGTAAAGGGATAATTTGTCAATATCAATTTTATCCAAGATTGTTTATATGTAAGTACTTATAAGGGTATATTTATCAACAAATTTTATGTTTCCAAAAAATGTATTATAACCTATCCTTTATATTACTATAATATTGTTGAATGTTATGTTTACCCATTGTTGAATATTTTTTTTAAAAGGCATGAAATGAAATTGTTGTCTTTTTTGATACGAGGTATGAGAAGCATCTTTTCTTCTAACATTTTTGACATGAATGTATTTTTTTTTGTTTTTATAAATAGTTAATTCCACGATGATTAATTTACAATATTTCAATGTTATTTTCAATGAAATAAATTTATTTTTAAATTTCCTGGAATTTTGAAAAAGAAAAGAGTTTTGAAGAAGAAAGGATATTTTCCATAAGAATTATTTTCATGCATTATATCAATATAAGTTTCCACCAAATAATGAATTATTTTATAGGGTTACACTGCAAGTTAAATAACCATATTATTAATATGGTTTTAATATTTTTGTAGTAGAATTATATTTATTAAATCCATTTATTTTACATGGATTATGTTATGATGGAATATTGCATACAAAACCCATTTTATTCCTTGAGTTATGCTATGATGAATAATTCCTATTTTTGTTGAACACGTACGAATGATTTAATTAAAAGATGGGTGAGATCTATATCTACCTCCATTGAATTTGGTAAATATTTATAACTCATCTGATATCCATTAATGGAATGTGAAATTTTCTATTTTCAGCAATACATGACTAGAATAGAATGTAATCAAAGTCTAGTAGTACATGTGTGGAATGAAAAGTAAACGTGGTAATGTAATACATGGATATATTAAGGAAAGTGCATAGTCTAGTAAAGGAATATGTCCTCAATAATGGTAGTAGAAATGTTTCTAGGTTAATATGGAAATTATTTAATAGGACTATGTGATTTCCACAATTCCATGTTTTATGCCAATGGTATATTCACATGGATAATTTTCCTTTATGATTTATTCCTAATGGACTGGAAAATATTATTTCATGATTAGTGATTGTGATATATGATACATTTTGTATGATGTAAAAAATTAATGTTCATTTTTTTACATTCTTATGATAATATTTTTTTTCATATTTTAATTTTTTTACACTTGTTGAGAATATAAGATCAACCTCCTCATATGTTCTATTATCCCCAGTATTTAAAGAAAAGTACTAGGTATGAAAAATAAATTGGAAGATATTTTTTTAGTGGTGGAATATCTTTCACCAAATTGTAATATATTGTTTAAACAATCCAAATGAACAAAAATAATATTACCTTTTGGAAATTGTTTGTGTAATGTATTATATATATATATATATATAATGTAATTTAATATTTTTATTTTTCAATATTGGGTAGTTAGAGTTCTTATTATTGTGTATATTTACTCAACCTTTGGAAATAAGGCTTAGAATTCTTCTATGAGACCCATATAGATATTTCTATGGATATTTCTATGGATTTTATAAGGATAAGTCTAATAATATGTTTCAATCCTAGAATTTTTGAAACGATCTCGAATAAACTAGTAGTAAACCAAAGATATCATAAATTTGAATAATATATGTAATTTAATATAATTATTATTTTTCATGTATGATATGTATTTCTCACACTTTTCTTTATGGTTTAAGTCAATAGCAGGAACTGGATAGAATATTGTAAGCATTGAATGTTTATGTTGTCAAAATAAATGGTATTATAGTTAAATATAGAAATATCATATAGTTAATCTAGAAGGTGGTATGATTTTTGGTTATGAAACCACGGATAAAGAGAATAAAAATTACATGATAAAGGTATTAGGTGATCTAACCATACTTTCTACATTAATCATAATAAGGATGATTAGATCAAGGTTGAGGAAAATTATTATTTGTTTGAAATTTTAAAATCCTGGAATAAATAAAATAATGAAGCAAAATTAATAAGTTAATAATAAGTTTAGATGGTTTATGTTTATATTTTTTTGAATTCAAGGATTATGAAAAATAAATCATGAAATATAAAAATATTTTGGATATAATGTTTTTGTTGAGGATTGAAAAGGATAAATCAAACAATGATGAAGAATATGAAATGTAATTTAAGGGAAGCATAATATTTTCTTTAATGGAAGGTAACCCTTAATGTGTTCAAGATGTGGATAATTTTTTTATCTTAGATAAAGATATATTTCATATGAATAATTATATGATACTAATTAAGGTTTTTTTGACATGTGGGTTTTTCTTTCATGGTTGAAGTTTAGAAATTTTGGACATATAAAATATATCCAATAAATGTTGGAATAATGAATATTTCATGTTATTAATAAGGATTTTTTGTAGTTTAGGATATTTAAATGTTTTAACGGGATAAATAATGAAATCATTTGTATGTTTGGAATGGGATAAAGAAGATGTATTTTATGATATATGGGGGATAATTGTTATGTAGATTTAGTAAAAAACTTTTTACTTTTTTTTATTTTCAGTTTTTCATGGATTTTATGGTTATCCATTTATGGAAGGTTTATGTTAATATACAAATGTTGTTTATGTTATTGACGTATAATCTCACCATTGTTTATTTTTTCATATTTGAAAACTTGGGATAACCAATTTTTTATAATGACTAATATAATGAATTATCAAAATAAGTATTTATCTCATGATCTATTAGTATTTATGAAATTCCAAATTCAATGTCATTTCAGGGAAGATGAGATGATGTGGAAATATATAATGGGATTACAAATGTTGGGATTATGATGAAATCGAGTATTTATGCCTTTTTATGAAAATTCGTTAACATTAGAAAAATGACATGATATAAAACGGTTATCCTCTTATAATAATTTTGATGTTATCAATGACCCCTTTTACACTTATTTATTTTATGGATTTTTGTTTGATAACATTATTTGGTTCACCCACATTCTTTTGATCTATGATCCTAATTAATCTATATTATTATTTATGCATTTCCTCTATACACAAATCTTCCCTTATGTACTCATATGTAGAAACCTAGTTATTAGTTACATTGGGTAACCATAATGTTTATAAATTTGATTTTTGATAGGTATTATTATTATTCATTATTACGATGACAGTTTCTATGAATGTATATTTCATGTAATAATCCTTATATAATCTTGAAAATTTGAGGTTTAAATTCATTTTTGGGGGGTAGAATGTAACAGTCGAATTTTTTTTTGATAATTTTTTTAATTTAATTGATGTAATGTGATGAATGATATACCAATATAATCATTCACTATATGAAACATTGGATCAGTTTCTTTTATACAGAATAATATTCTTGGATTTTGTTAAACAATATTTTTAAATCAATTGATAGATTTAATTTCATACAAGATCTAGTTTATCTGAACAATTAAATATTATTATTTTTAACATATAACATAGCCATTATAATGGTGAGTATAAAATGTTTTAACTAAATTATGAAAACATTATTTAAACATGTATCTCTAATTAATTATTTTGTGATAAATTAATTATAAATTAAAATAATACCTTTTTTAAATAAAAGGAAATCATTTGCAGAAAAAAATTTGAACGATAATATGTGTGTTTATAAAATACTAAATTAACTCTTTATGAATTCTATTAATGGTAAAAATATTTAATATATTCATCTTACAATTTAAAATTAATCTTATATTTTTTCTAGACATTAGAGAAGAAAATTTTCAATTTTTCAAATAAAAGAATAATTAAAAAAAAATACATTTTTCCATCTTTCGATGGTGTTACCATTTTAAATCTAGTTGATACATTTTTAAATTATATTAGAGAGAATCATTTATTGGAAATAGGAGTAGAAATATTTAATTTGGTTGAATTTATGTTATTTTTGGGATACGTTTCACGTTTTGATGAATAATAAATGAATTAATGCCTCTTAATTGAAAACTACAAATTAGTAAAATGTATTAATAGTGTTAAATTATATATTTGAATCGTTTAAATGTATAAATATATTATAATTTTTTCATTTCATATAATGTAAGATAATTTAATTAATTTTACATTGAGTTTGGATGTAAAAAACCTTTCAATTATTTTATTTTTTTAACATTAAAAACATGTTTTTTCAATAAGAATGTGCGATTAATTTAAAATTAATCACTAAAAAAACTTTTATGGTTTTTTTGAAATGGATTCCATAATTTGAATCATTATTTCAAAACTATGTAAATATGTTCTTTATTTAGTTAGGGGGTTTATGAATATTATCTTTAGTAATTTTTATTAATAAGGTAAAAAGGTAAATCCAGTTATTATGGGTAAACATAATATTTTAAAATTCCCTTTAAATTCCCCCTAATGAACATTGATGAGTTTATTAGACATAAATAATCCTTGGTTCCAAATTTTATTCTTTGATAGCAATGTGGATGAGATAATTACATTTATTTTATTTTATTTAAAGAAAAGATAATCATTTCTTACTCTAATTTTAAAAAATATATTATTTTTAATAAAATTCAATACATAAGATAAATTCAAAAAAAAACATTTTAAATATACAATTTTTTTAAGGTAATTTATTTTAAATGTTAATGATATAAATAATTTCCCTCAATTCTTATCTAGTTATGATATAGATATTATTTAATTGATCAAAAATCCAAAAAAATTAATATTAATTAAAATAAAAATAAACATTAAGATATCATAAAACGTGAACTATTATTATTTTTAGATAATATATCGACCATAATCATCCTAAGGTAGAATTATTTACAATTTTGAGCCAAATGTAATTGATTATTACATTTATAATATTTTATTTAATGTGATGTCAATATTGCAACATTCATGTTTTAATAGATATAAAGTATTTTATATAGGATTTTCCTCACGATATATTCAACTATAAATATTCCAATGAAATATATAAAACAGATATTAATCATTTTATTCTATTTTTAATTTTTATTCAATAATTATTTATATTTTTTAGTTATAGAAAACTAATGTAGTAATTAATTTATTAATAGAAATATCCAATAAATGATAATAAAAATATTAAAATAAATGTATTTTTTGGTAATTTATATAACCAAATAATTTTATAGACTAAATTATCTCCTCATGTATATAATAAAATATTTATTTCTTGGATAAAATCTTATCATTACATTTTAAAAAATCCATGAAAGGAATAGTGTCAAATTTGACACGACTGAAATGTTTTATAAATAATGTTTAATTAAATTATTTTAAAAAACTTAATACATATTTAAAAATATAAAACATTTTTGATATGGTCTAAAATGATCTAAAATGTTCATTTAGTGTCTAATTTACATCATATGTGTAAAAAACTATACTATTTCAATATTAAATATTTTTTTACATTTATTTAAATTAAAAGAAAATAACTAGGGTTTAATTAAAATATTAATTCTTAAATTGATAGATAAGCATTTATTAAATTATTTTTTAATGATATTACAAAATTGTATAATATCATATAAGAAAATAAGAAATTTTTTAGGATTAGGGTTGGAGTTTTATTTTATTATAAATAAATACTTTTGGTGATACCAAAAGATCCCCGGGCCTTAATAATAAAGGGGAACCTCATAATACAATTATTCACTTCACATAGATCCTTAATGATCAATAATAAAAAAAGAATATAAATTATATGCATCCATAGTTACATTCTAGTGGTGATTTTCTTTTCAAAAGATCTACTCTAGTGTCCCTAAGGGGAGATTTAGTGCGAGCTCATCGAAAAATATGTAATCACATCTACTGATTCTTTCTTAATTATGTTTAAAAAAATCATATTCATGATTTGATACCATTATATTTTAATAACTCTTGAATAAATTATATGAGGGGATTTCATTCTGATTATAGACCAATCATATTTCTCCTTCTATCCATCCCAAAAAACCAAAATCGCTAAATTTGCATATGTACGGCTAACCATCACTACGTTGTTGTGTAATATTTTTCCTCCATGACATTACATAGATGGGTATACTGATGTAAATAATATCCATATATTATCACTATAACTATATATTTACTCTATAAAATGTTATATACCATCTAATTCCATACCATTTCATAATTAGAGGAATGATATCAGAACTTGTCTGTACATATGACCTACAATCACCACGATGTGGTGTGATTCATTCTCAAAATTTTCATTTAAATCATGATAATATAAATGGATAGAAAGTATAAATATGATATATATGATAATATTATAATTATATAAATTATATAAAGGAAACCCATGAAGAAAAATAGGGATGTGTATGATAAAACCAGCCATAATGAACAAACAAATTAAGAGTAATAATAAAACATTATTAAATATGTGATAATATGATTACAAATGATATCATAAATAAATATATTGTTCTGTTTCGTGTTAATAACACTCTTAAATCCATTATACATGAGTTTTTTATAAATACGAAGGAACAGAGACCTAAGATAAGGGATAATTTCTCAATCTCATTTTTTTCTGAGATTGTTTATATATAAAAACTTAATGGGGTATATTTTTTTATCCATGTTCATATTTAGTGAATATGTGTTATTAAACATCATTTATATTCATATAATATTTTTTAATGTCAATTTTTTTAATTTTTTTAATATTTTGTTAGAAATTATTAATGTCAACTTTTGTGGTTTTTCGTACTAGGTGCTTTTTGACTTATCCGGGAAATGTATGAGAAGAGTGTTTTCTTTAAACATATACTACATGAATTGATTTTTAAATTTTCTTATAACCATATTTATATGAATAATAAATTCAGAGATTTAATGGTTTTTCAAATGAATCCGATTTGATTTTATATTGTGTGGCATTTTGAGAAAAGAAAACGTTTTTTAAAAATAAAGGATGTTTTCTTGAATAATTAGTTTCACGTGATCAATAAAAATTTTGTTCAATCAAATATATAATAATTCAATAGAGTTATGTTTCATGTATACTATCAATATTATTCACGTGGTGTGATTATGTTTACATTTTGATGTTATTTTTGAATTCTATTTACTTTTCATAAATTATGATATGATGAAAGGATGATTAAGAAATCCGTTTTGTTCCTTAGGTTATACTTTAATGGATGTTTTTGGTTTTTTTGGAACATGTAAGAATGATTTCATTAGGATATGGGTTTTACCTATATCTCCCTCCCATTAATTGGGTAACAATTTATATCTCATTAGAAAGAGAATACTAGAAGGGCATATTATATAATTTTAGTAATACTTGGCTGCGAAGGAATGTAGATTTGGATTAGTAGTACAAGGCAGAAACTGAACGTAAACTCATTTTAGTAATACAAGGTTGGAATAGGGCTTAAAATCAGTTCAGTAAAGCACTTTTTACCAATAATGAAGGTCATGTTAATGATCATTGGATAATATGGGAATGATTTCAATTCGTATTTTATTTCCACAATTCCATATATTATTCCATTTCTATGTTATCATAGATCATGTTCCTTATATTGTATTAATTTTATTATAAAAGTAATTTAATATTCATGTAAATAATGTTTTGATCATTAGAGCTTCATTCATGGTTCAACTAGCTTCGTGCTCCACCTACTAAATCGTCCACTAGAGGGATAATTCCCTTCCTTAAGAATTTCATGAAATCAATAAGAATATTGAAATTCCAAAGTATGGTGTAAGTACAAGACTATTTAGGACACCAACAATGCGTCTTTAACCTGATTTGATTGTGTATATATGTATATTACAAAATAATAAAAAAAATTCAGTAAGTGTATAAACTTATAATCCAAAATAGAGTGGTAGTGCACTAACAACATTTCCATATCACTCGACTATACCTGATTCATATCTATGTTGGAAGATAATTGAATGAGTAAAAAAACCATCCCTTGTACAATGTCCTCAAGGTGTTATTGATGTGATACATGTCGTCATCTATCCCTAAAGGGGACCATGCCACCTATATCCAATGGGTGAGAATAAGTAGCTCTCACATCAACCAGGCTATCTAGTGGTGAATGGAACATGGAATCAATAATACCATGAAAAATTACTCAACATGCTTCCCTGGATACCTCGTACCTCCATCATGTGTTCAAGTCCTTCATCTCCATTGTTTCATTCAATAATTCTCACCCACTAGTGGATATTAAATCATGATTTCCCACTTAACTCAAATACCACTAACAACCATAAAGGAAAGGAAATACATATAACAGATGAGAAAAAAAGTATGAGTAGCATATAAAAATGAGTATATAAATGAATTCACAATAACATATGATCACAATAAAACATCAATAAAAGATAAAATAATATCACTAATGGAATTAGAATATGTATGTGGTCTACATACAAACTCATATGCTATAAAAATGATTCATGGTCAATCTAGATTCAAACAAATATAATTATCAAAGAATAAAATGTAAATGTGAGACTAATCTTATAAGGAACTTCTTACCCCAATAGTTATGAACACCAATTCACAGTTCTTTTATCATTGAAGGTGTGATATAAAAGACTTGTTTTTATTTCATGTCAATGATAATGGAATATCATTGGTTTCCAAGAATAAGAATTTTTTTTATATTTTAATAAAAATTAAAATATTTTATTTAATTATACAATATCTCTCTTGGATAATTTTGAAATTATTTATTAAAATATCACATGAGATTATATTTTTCTATCCAAATAACTAATTTCAAAACTTCACTTAGATTATCATATGTGATGACAATTATCCTTCATGAATAAATTAAAAATTATCATTTTAAATTGTCACATTTGACGATAAGTATCTATCTCTAGAAATTTTAATTTATCATTTCAAAGAAAGTGCTAAAAATTATCCTTCCATAATTTCACTATTGTAATGTCAAAAAAATTTGATTGTTAATTTTTTGGAGATTTCGCAAAATAAATATATATTTTAACCCCTTAATTTTTTTATAAGTTATTCATCGATTAACCTTGAAATAATATTTTATCTATTTTTTCTAAATATTAATTTGATAATTTTCTCTAAAAATAATTTTATATCCTAATGGAATTATCATTAATCAACCGATGAAATTGTGATTTGATGATTCATAATCATTGTCTTCGGATAGTTTGAGGAAATAATCAATTGATAATATCTATCTTATAATATATCATGAAATTATTTTAAATTATACCAATATAATATAGTTTACTAATTTTTAATTTATTTATTCCATTTTCTAATAATAATATAATTAAAGAAAAATGTAATTGTAAAATTATAGAAAATAAATAAAATGAAAAAACCATCACATAGAACCACAAACATGAGAAGAACTAGAGGTTCTCTTGTAGAGAAGACGATCAAAATTCCATGAATCGAGGCCTTGTGGTAAAATCCAATGAATATATAAGTTTTATAAACTCTTCAAGATCCAGAATTAGAAAATCCCATGACCATTCACTATTTTGAGAACCCTAAAACATGGGTTTGAGAACAACTGTTTTAAAAAGAGAATTTATCTCACTATTTAAGTGGAAAATTATGTTGTTTTCATTTTTTCACTTAATAATTAATTTATAATTTTTAATCATTTAAAAATACATTAATTTGAATCTTTATAAGGTACATAGGGTCATTAACGAAGCATTTGGGAGTTTATTTATAGAATATCTCAATAAAAATTTAATTAAAATAATAAATAATTTTTTAAATTATAATTTTTATCTCAAAATGTACCAACTGTTTATATATTAAAAATTTATACCCTTTATAGTGTAAAACCCCCTTTCTACACCCAGTAGTGATATTTGATTTATCATATGAACCATTGTTTGAGTTATATTAATTATTTATTAACTAAAAATGGAATTATTATTTAATTAAAAATAAAAAGCGTCTTTATTCAGATGTATATGTCCAAACATCAAATGTCTACAAATGTTATACCACATATTGGGTTAAATGGAAATCTAGAATTTACTATTCCATTATATTTCTCAAACGAAACACTATATATAAGATAATAAATTATTTTCCAAACTATTTTAATAAAAATTATTAAATAAATAAATTTTTCGAGTGAGGCCTACAAACATTCAATGCATAAAAATGTTATACATTGAATAGGGTAAAAACTATATCCCAAATCTAACATTTTTCATATATTTAACTAATAACAAACCATTTAGGTGTAATTTAATTATATTTAATAAATTGTGCATGCTTAATATAATATATTTATTAATTTTTTTAGACTTCACTAACGCTTTAGGGGCCTCTGAATCTTACAGCAACAAACCATCCAACGTGGAATGAATTCAATTGAATATTATAAAATAGTTAACAATGATTTTACCCACATATAAATTCTTTAGAACATTTGGTATTTTTTTTTCAGTAGGAGTCGATTTTTTCAAATAAGACATATAATTTATCAACATGAGCGTATATATTATCTTTTTAAACATCATTATATTAAAATTACCACCCTCTATAAACTTCTCATACATGAGAATTTTCTAGAGAGGTTTTTATCAAATATTTAAGGCCACTAATCTTGAACATCATACTAATACTCCTATATATTTTCCATGAATTTTCTATACTAATACCCAATGCAGACTACTGGAATCATCATTCCTTAAAAAACATCTTTCTTCGATATATGATCCACAAAAGAATATCTTCATAAGATATTTATATCTCCAACTATATGACTTCACAATCCACAACATTTGAAAGGTGGTTTATGTACTTATGATGTTGTGACATAAGGAATACGTTGTGCATACCACAATACAATGATGGAAGGTCTGAATTATATGTCATTTTTCCTATCCTATTAGTGATCTGAAATTTTCTGAAATTAATTGTTTATAACTTTTATTTATTTTCAATACATTTCTTACATAGTGAGGATTTACAATCAAGAAAAAAAATCCCCCATAGAAAACTCTATGTGTCTCATCATATGTTCGACATATGAAATGTGTCAGCTCTAGGTAGTAACCAATATTTTTCATACCTATTGGGATCTCTTTGAGGTCTCTTGTACCAAAACTAGGCCAATAACTTCAATATCATCCACCTCATACAAACAAAGTGGTGAGAAACATGGCATCCCATAAAGAGTTCATAAGGTGATAGTAGGAACGAATACATAAAAGTGTTATTACATGTAATTCAAACATGGTTGGGTGATCATCTCATTCTATATCCTGGTCTCTAATACAAGGATGAAGCATATCCTTGAATACGTGAATAAGTCCCTGAAATTTTGTATTAGTTTAAAGATGTTATACTGTGATCAATCTCAAATGAATCCCTAAGACTTTTTTTAAGAACTTTTTGATTTTAAATGACAAATGTGCATTGATCAATGAAATAATTCTCAAAGGGACATAATTATGGAACACAATATCTCATATAAATATATTTTCCCACATCCACCATTGAGTAAAACCTGTTGATTGGAATGAAGTGAGTTGACATCATTAGATGATCTAAAATCACTTAGACTACACAGAACTTCTCAGGGTCCTAGGTAACCCTATTTTAATGTCCATTGTGATGTCATTCAACAACCACATAGGTATCAAAAGTGGTTGCGAAAAGACTCCAGGATGCTAGTTCTAGGACTTAACACTCTAATAGGTGTGACATTGATAGATAAAACTAGTATAGTTATAAATGGGATATGGTGCATTAATTTTGGTGTGGTTTCACCCATTGTTCAACACCATTACACTAACACCCTAGGTAAATAAAGAATATGACATTTTCATATTTATCCATATTTTTGAATAAAATATTAATATGACTTTAAAGGGGATGCTATGCTCGTTGGCGTACCCAACATGAAACAACGAGTTTCTTGGGAATCTTACGTTGCACTCTAATAATAAAAATATATTATTTTAATTGGTAGTTAACATGTAGTCGTTGTATTGGCAGGAATGGATATAAATAAATAAAATATGATTATATATGTTTTTAAATGTTTTTACATTTATCCAATAAAGGATAGAGGCTTAAAATACGGAAAAAAATCAATTTTAGGCATATATGCCCTAGTTTTCACTAAAGGTTCACTTATCGCCATTTGATGGCGAACCATCATTAAATATAGTTTTGTTCACTCTTATAAATTCTATTGGACCAAATAAAACTCTTCATAAGAATCGGGACATCAAAATTTACTTTGTGTAAATTTTTGGTATCTTTCTGATAATGTTCATTTTTTTAATGAATAGTGTAAAATGTTGTATTTAATTCAAAACCTCTTTTTAATCTAATTTATTTATATGAATAGATTATATTTTGAATTGGTTTTAAAGTGAAATTTGAAAATATTTTTACCATTAAATCCAATAGTGGTCGTTGAAATTAATTTCACTTTGAAATCATATATAAACTAGTGTCAATCTTTTGATACTTATTGTTTTATAAAAACACGCTATTTGCTCTGACAGCGGGAATTAATTATTATATTAATTAATGTGACTAATATGTTTTGAATTTTGTAAAATGGACTTCATTTTTGAATTCGGAATATCAAATATAGCTTAGGGTGAAGTTTTGGTATTTTTCTGAAAAACTCCAATTTTTGATGAATAGTGAAACCACTAAGTGGTAATCAAGCAAACTGATTTTTCAGTTAAATGAAAGTTTCCCACTAATGTGTATTGAATTTTGAAAATCCGACATACATGGTTGTCATTAGTATGTAAAATGTGGTTCAATGGGATGAAAATAATTTTTTGGTAAATAGTAACTTATTAAGTTTTTAATCGCGATTAGTGGTAATTAGTGTAATTTAAGGTAAAAATGATATTATAAGAATGTGAAAACACCATGACACTTGTCTTACACCTATTGGGTGAGTCATGGCCGACCAATACATTCCATGGGCCAACTTGGAGACCCCATGGATCCACATTGGTTTGGAAATGACATAAATAACTTTTTATTTAATGTAAAAGTAAAAATGACAAAAACATGATATGTCTTACTAAAAAAAATTTTAAGTGGGGTTATACAAGTCATATTTTTTATTATAAATAGTAATTGGAAAGATAAAAATATTTCCTACATCATAGTATTTTTTTTATAATTTTTAGACATTAAATAAATTAAATTATTTATGACATAATAATGATGCAGCGATGACATCATTATTTGACGATTTAAATAAAATGGAAAGATAATGTAAAATCTATGAACTAAACATGTCCAAAACATATTGGATGAGTGGATTTATAAGACTTATAACCTTATCCATGAATTATATCAATGTGGGACCTTTTAAAACCGAAAAACATTTTCATATAAAGTAATATTTCTTACTTTCCAAAAGTGCCCCTCCTCTCCTCTTATAAAAGGCCCCCACCTCTACCTCATTTCACACACTCCTCAAGCCTTTGGCTCGGACAACCCCTGCCCATTTACTCTCCCCACATCCCTCTCCTCATCCTAGAGGATCCCCTTTGGGCAGAATCCTTTCAAAGGAAGCCTTTAGGCTCAAATCAAAAGGAGTTACACTTTTAAAGGTAATTAATTCTCTCATGTTCATTTGTTTTATTTTGCTTCTCCAACCCCCTAAACTCTTTTTATTTATTTCTTTTGTAACAACACCAGTATCTTCAATATAATAGGATGTTGTTATAAGATTTATTCGAGCTACACTCTCACACAACTACATAAAATGGTAAAGAACATACGTTTTCCGTGGATGGCGAAATTGTGCCTCCCGAAACGATGATTGTTCAATACTCATTTAACACCTTCAAAGGTGGCCATTATGATGTCAATATTTTTATATATGATATATAATATGTTTATGTTTTACGTATTATTCTTTATTTTTCATTTGTGTCTTACCTTTATGGCTTACATTATGGGTATACGCGATATCTTCATTTTAGGAAGTGCGGACTACCGCCCCCTCAAAGTGATGTGATTCGTTAATGCCATACGTGGGACGTATAAAGGATGGATTTAATGTTATTATATATGATGTTATACTGGAATTATTATTTACCTCTATATCATTATTATTTCTTTCCATTAAAGTATGAGATAGAAATGAAAGTAGCGTTCATGCGTACGTACGGCTTACCGTCTCCATGAACGGTGCATTTCATTTCTTATCCCCAAATGTAATGTAATATTATAAGTACATATATATATTGGATATATATGATGTATGATACATCTAAATGATTAATATAATTCTGGAATTTAAATATACATACTTCTCATATAGTTTTAATTCCATTAATACGACATAGAAATGAAAGTAGCGTTCATGCGTACGTACGGCTTACCGTCTCCATGAACGGTGCATTTCATTTCTTTCCATTAAATGATTATGTGATTTTATAAATACATGTATATTCTGGATATATATGATATATATGATATCCAAATCAGGAATGTCATTTTTGGATATGAAGAACCTTTGACCAGATGAACAAAATGTAATTGTAAGAAGTCCACTTTCGACTTAAGAACCAAATATCGACAAAACAAACATGTTTAACTTAAATGATTAAATAATGTATATAACATGGTAATAAGTTATATAAAAGGAATAATGAACTTTAAAAAGGTTCTTAAGGAAGTATAAATTAACTCATGTTTATTATTCAGGAGATTAAAGAATGATCGAGTCAAGTCGTACCCGAGGTAAGGGATCCTACTCCTCTCTTTCTTTTTAAGTACACACTTTTATGTCATTCCTTTTAAAGCTCATATTTCTTGTTATTGGGATGATCGTTTATATTACAATTACTGTAATTTTTATGTTCATGTGATGAGATACCCTATTCTCTCTCATCAATCCATTTTGGATGTTTTGAGTGGCGCCGTTAGGCTGTCGAATTTTCGTAAGAGATCTAACCTCTCTCTTTCTTTTAAAGTACTCTCCTTTATGTCACTTATTTTAAGCTCCTATTTGTTATTTTGGGGGATGTTCTTTTATATTCCTATTTCTGTAAAAATTATGTTGATGTAATGAGATACCTTATTTCCTATCATCAATCCATTTTGGATGTTTTAAGTGGCTCCGTTAGGCTGCAGAGTTTTCGTAAGAGATTTTTCATCTCACTTTTATTCCTGTGAGATTTATGCTACATTTGCCACAATTTCCATTGAGTGGTTTATGTACTTCCCACTATTACAATCCTATTGTAATATAATTCCATTTATGGGTATTTACATATTCATTGTATGACACTTCTTCAATGGGGTGTACTTTTCAAAAGTTACCAAAGTCGGTAAGGGAACCTTTCACCCTCTTTTTTTTAAAGACTTCTTTTGTTGGGTCTTTTAATTTACATATTGTTATGTTGGGATATGTTCTCATATATCCTTATTGATGTAAATTTTCTGTCCAAGTGATGAGATACCCTTTTTTTTATCTCTCATCAACTCTTTTTGATGTGACGCAGTTAGGCTGTCAAGGGAACTTCTTAACCCAATTTCGATTTCTTTGGGTTCAACATGTTGTTATTGAATATGTAATCCTTTGAATATTTGTGAATTACCTTTGATTATTTTACACTTAATATCCACTTATATTTGGTGTATTCATTTGTCACACATAATTATGTAATTGATTTATCCTTAACCCAAGGATACCGTCTTTGTAAGGGACTTCGTCTCAATCTCCTTTCATTGAGGCATATTTCGTTTTATACACAACATTCTTTTATACGGTGTATAAACCCCTTTGACTTTTACTTTTATACAAATGGAATATTTTTCTACGAAGTGTTTTACAAACCAACAAAAAGGAATTTTTCTTTTAACGTACGCGGCGACAACGACCTTTTCCGCCGCCACGAGTATTATTTGGTCTTTGGCTTCATCAACAAGCCTTAATGTTTTTAAAATAAAATAAATACCATATACTCTTTTATGTATTTTGGTATTGAAAATGGTTTTGAAAAAGGATTCTATTATGTCAATATATTTATGATATATTGTGATTGAAATGTGTAAATGTTATCATTCCTTTATATTGGTTTTATGTTTTATGATTTTATACTGGTAATTGGACATTTTAACGGGTGGTTACGTTATAAACCATATGACGGGTGGTGCCGTGAATACCAGGATGGGTGGTTACGTTATAACCTCCAATGCATTGGGTATGGAAGTCGGCCGTATGGCTATTCCAATAAGTTTGTATGGAAATTGGCCGTATGGCTATTCCATTAAGTGATATGTGTGGAAGTCGACCATATGGTTATTCCACTTAAGTATGTTTATGTCCCAAGTTACCTTTATATATGTTATGTGTTCTTTATATGGGTTTTATGGTAATCCTTTAGTTACAAAAAGGTAAGTAATGATATTTTTTTTCAGTGAAAAGTTTTTACTACTTCATGAAGGTGAAAAGTATTAAATTGATAAAGTATTCATGGTTTACTTGTTGTTTTGAAAAACTAACAGTTTTCATTCTTTGTGTATCCCTTAATGAGCTTCTTATGCTCATCCCAAGTTTTTGAAATGTTTTTCACAGGACATAGCGTGGGATAGGGTCATGGATGGGATCAAGGGAAAGTAATGCTACCTAAAACATGGAACTATACATGTTTCTTTTTAAGAATTTTTATTTTATGGAAATTTAGTAGAAGAGACTACTTTATAATTTTTTGAGATGTAATAGTTATGTCCTAATTCTCTAAAACTCTAAACCTGAAAAGATCCTCAATGTGAATTATTAATTTAATTCAGTTTTAAGTAAGGTTTAAGGCTGGGGCCTTATAGTTGGTATCAGAGGTCGGTTTAGATAACTTTAGAGGTTAGGGTATTCTTTAAGCATAAGTGACATTACCATAATGGTTAGGATTTCAGAAAGAGTCCTAGTTTTAGATAAAGTGAATGAGTAAGTGTATCTTAGTGTTTACCTTCCTCATTAGTACATGATGGTTTTGTTGATATACTCACACTAACATTTCTATTTTTAGTGAATGGATGGATCTAGCAGGCACCAAAGAGACAACAGGTTTGAAGGAAACTGTGGTGGTTCTCTGATTAAGATACTAGTTAAAATGGAGGATTCAATGAGGAAACATGTGGTTGTTCTAAACCAAATATCAAGGAGTCATGATCAACCACTTCAACCTTGGTGAGTTCTCTAATGCATCATGTACGAGATGGCCAACTCGATGTGGAAATTCAGGTAATAATTATTAAGGTAACCATTAGGGTTTCTATGATCCTTACTTTTGAGGTAATTATGGGTTATTATATGATATGATGGAAAATGAAGGGCATGAGATAAACATGAGGTTAAAATATGTTATGATTATTCTTGAAAATTTTACCTCATTTTGGGGAATGTTTTAAGAATTATATAGTTTTGGAAAAAGGACAACACGCAGACCGTGTGACATCCCGTCGCGTCGGACAAAGCTGCGGGAATCGAACCCACAACCAAAGTGCGATTGGTATTTATCACCTACCACTGGACTACGTGAATTCCCTGGATAGTTTGACAGATTCATTCTAGTTATATGATTTTATGAATTAATAGTAAGTTGATTTTGGGTTATTTATGAAAATGATTAACCAATCATGGAGGATATGTGATTAGGTTAATTACTTTTCAAAACGAGACTTTAGGAGCAACTGATATTGTTTGGAGATAAATTTTATGATTTATCTTGGAAGACTATGCGACTAAATACTTCAAATATTTGGGTTTCAAAATTATATTGGTTTACTTTGAAGAATTTTATGGACAAATTTATTATAGAATGGTCCTCATTGAACTTTGGGTTTTGTTGGACAAATTTTGGAGATTAAGAATAGATTTTCTTTTTATAAAGGGTTATCCTTTTATGGATTATCTGATCTTGTACTAGCCTTTTTGGTTTTGGTTAAAGTCTAAAGACATGGGAATTATATAGTTCTATTTTGGTGGATTAGGTGATTCTCTAGAAGTTGATTATAGTACTCTTAATGTGAACAAGTCTTCTTAAATAATCCTCTTTTGGAGAAAATATGAGTTTGTGTAAGGAATCTATTAAAAGTTGAAAGTCAATATGATAAGTGATTATGTTTCCTTATGAATAAATTCATCAATGAAAAGTAACTGAAAACAAAAATGTTGTCTATTAACTTTTCCTACTAGGGAATCGAATACCGTTTAACCCATCACAAGTTTGTGATTTTCTCATGGTTAACTTTATCCTAAACATGTTTTCTATCACTCTCCATCAGAACATGACCCTTTGTTTTTTCCTCCATGTCCATATTTTCATACTTGGAATCCTAGTATGGGTTAACTCGGGTGACATTTGTACTTATCTTTCTTTATTTTAAAGTGTTTTTTTTACAGACTTTTGTTCCAATGTGGGACTTTCAAGGATGTTTCCAAGCGCAATTTTTAAATTGCGAGGATGCAATTCCCAAAAGGGGGGAAGTATGTAACACCCTAGGTAAATAAAGAATATGACATTTTCATATTTATCCATATTTGTGAATAAAATATTAGTATGACTTTAAAGGGGATGCTATGCTCGATGGCGTACCCAACACGCAACAACGAGTTTCTTGGGAATCATACGTTGCACTCTAATAATAAAATAATATTATTTTAATTGGTAGTTAACATGTAGCCGTTGTATTAGCGGGAATGGATATAAATAACTAAAATATGATTATATATATTTTTAAATGTTTTTACATTTATCCAATCAAGGATAGAGGCTTAAAATACGGAAAGAATTCAATTTTAGGAATATATGCCCTAGTTTTCACTAAAGGTTCACTTATCGCCTTTTGATGGCGAACTGTCATTAAATATAGTTTTGTTCACTCTTATACATTCTATTGTACCAAATAAAACTCTTCATAAGAATCAGGACATCAAAATTTACTTTGTGTAAATTTTTGGTATCTTTTCGATAATGTTCGTTTTTTTAATGAATAGTGTAAAATGTTGTATTTTAATTCAAAACCCCTTTTTAATCTAATTTATTTATATGAATAGATTATATTTTTAATTGGTTTTAAAGTGAAATTAGAAAATATTATTACCATTAAATCCAATAGTGGTCGTTGGAATTAATTTCACTTTGAAATCAGACTTAAACTAGTGTCAATCTTTTGATTCTTATTGTTTTATAAAAACACGCTATTTGCTCTGACAGCGGGAATTAATTATTAAATTAATTAATGTGACTAATATGTTTTGAATTTTTTAAAACGGACTTCATTTTTGAATTCGGAATATCAAATATAGCTTAGGGTAATGTTTTGGTATTTTTCTGAAAAACTCCAATTTTTTATGAATAGTGAAACCACTAAGTGGTAATCAAACAAACTGAATTTTCAGTTAATTGAAAGTTTACCACTAATGTGTATTGAATTTTGGAAATCTGACATACATGGTTGTCATTATTATGTAAAATGTGGTTCAATGGGATGAAAATAATTTTTTGGTAAATAGTAACTTATTAAGTTTTTAATCGCGATTAGTGGTAATTAGTGTAATTTAAGGTAAAAATGATATTATAAGAATGTGAAAATACCATGACACTTGTCCTAAACCTATTGGGTGAGTCATGGCCGACCAAGACAAGCCATGGGCCACCTTGGGGACCCCATGGATCCACTTTGGTTGGGAAATGACATAAATAACTTTTTATTTAATGTAAAAGTAAAAATGACACAAACATGATATGTTTTACTAAAACAATTTTTAAGTGGGGTTATACAAGTCATATTTTTGATTATAAGTAGTCATTGGAAATCTAAAACGATTTCCTACATCATAGTATTTTTTTTATAATTTTTAGACATTAAATAAATTAAATTATTTATGACATAATAATGATGCAGCGATGACATCATTATTTGACGATTTAAATAAAATGGAAAGATAATGTAAAATCTATGAACTAAACATGTTCAAAACTTATTGGATGAGTGGATTTCGAAGCCTTATCACCTTATCCACGGATTATATCAATGTGGGATCTTTTAAAACCGAAATAAAATTTCAAATAAAGTAATATTTCTTACTTTCCAAAAGTGCCCCTCCTCTCCTCTTATAGAAGGCCCCCACCTCTACCTCATTTCACACACTCCTCAAGCCTTTGGCTCGGCCAAACCCTGCCCATTTACTCTCTCCAAATCCCTCTCCTCATCCTAGAGGATTCCCTTTGGGCATAATCCTTTCAAAGAAAGCCTTTAGGCTCAAATCAAAAGGAGTTACACTTTTAAAGGTAATTCATTCTCTCATGTTCATTTGTTTTATTTTGCTTATCCAACCCCCTAAACTCTTTTTATTTATTTATTTTGTAAAAAAACCAGTATCTTCAATATACTAGTATGTTTTTATAAGATTTATTCGAGTTACACTCTCACACAACTACATCAAATGGTTAATGAACATACGTTTTCCGTGGATGGCGAAATTGTGCCTCCCGAAACGATGATAGTTCAATACTCATTTAACACCTTCAAAAGTGGCCATTATGATGTCACTATTTTTATATATGATATATAATATGTTTATGTTTTACTTATGCTTCTTTATTTTTCATTTGTGTCTTACCTTTATGGCATCCATTATGGGTATACGCGATATCTTCATTTTAGGAAGTGCGGACTACCGCCCCCTCAAAGTGATGTGATTCATTAATGCCATACGTGGGACGTATAAAGGATGGATTTAATGTTATTATATATTATGTTATACTGGAATTATTATTTACCTCTATATCATTATTATTTCTTTCCATTAATGTATGAGATAGAAATGAAAGTAGCGTTCATGCGTACGTACGGCTTACCGTCTCCATGAACGGTGCATTTCATTTCTTATCCCCAAATGTAATGTACTATTATATGTACATATATATAATGGATATATATGATGTATGATACATCTAAATGATTAATATAATAATGGAATTAAAATATACATACCTCTCATTTAGTTTTAATTCCATTAATACGACATAGAAATGAAAGTAGTGTTCATGCGTACGTACGGCTTACTGTCTCCATGAACGATGCATTTCATTTCTTTCCACTAAATGATTATGTGTTTTAATAAATACATTTATATTCTGTATATATATGATATATATGATATCCAAATGACGAATTTTATTTTTGGATATGAAGAACCTTTGAGCACATGAACAACATGTAATTGTAAGAAGTCCACTTTCGACATAAGAACCAAATATCGACAAAACAAACATGATTAACTTAAATGATTAAATAATGTTTATAACATGGTAATAAGTGATATAAAAGGAATAATGAACTTTAAAAAGTTTCTTAAGGAAGTATAAATTAACTCAAGTTTATTATTCAGGAGATTAAAGAACGATCGAGTCAAGTCGGACCCGAGGTAAGGGATCCTACTTTTCTCTTTCTTTTTAAGTACACACTTGTATGTCATTCCTTTTAAAGCTCATCTTTCTTGTTATTGGGATGATCTTTTATATTACAATTACTGTAATTTTTATGTTCATGTGATGAGATCCCCTATTCTCTCTCATCAATCTATTTTGGACGTTTTGAGTGGTGCCGTTAGGCTGTCGAATTTTCGTAAGAGATCTAACCTCTCTCTTTCTTTTAAAGTACTCTCCTTTATGTCACTTCTTTTAAGCTCCTATTTGTTATGTTGGGGGATGTTCTTTTATATTCCTTTTTCTGTAAACATTATGTTGATGTAATGAGAGACCCTATTTCCTATCATCAATCCATTTTGGATGTTTTAAGTGGCGCCGTTAGGCTGCAGAGTTTTCGTAAGATATTTTTCATCTCACTTTTATTCCCGTGAGATTTATGCTACATTTGCCACAATTTACATTGAGTGGTTTATGTACTTCCCACTATTACAATTCTATTGTAATATAATTCCATTTATGGGTATTTACATATTCATTGTATGACACTTCTTCAATAGGGTGTACTTTTCAAAAGTTACCCAAGTCGGTAAGGGAACCTTTCACCCTCTTTTTTTTAAAAGACTTATTTTGTTGGGTATTTTAATTTACATATTTTTATGTTGGGATATGTTCTCATATATCCTTATTGATGTAAATTTTTTGTCCATGTGATGAGATACCCTTTTTTTTATCTCTCATCAACCCTTTTTGATGTGACGCCGTTAGGCTGTCAAGGGAACTTCTTAACCAAATTTCGATTTCTTTGGGTTCAACATGTTGTTATTGAATATGTAATCCTTTGAATATGTGTGAATGACCTATGATTATTTTACACTTAATATCCACTTATATTTGGTGTATTCATTTGTCACACATAATTATGTAATTGATTTATCCTTAAACCAAGGATACCGTCTTTGTAAGGGACTTCGTCTCAATCTCCTTTCATTGAGGCATATTTCATTTTATACACAACTTTCTTTTATACGGTGTATAAACCCCTTTGAATTTTACTTTTATACAAAAGAAATCTTTTTCTGTGAAGTGTTTTACAAAACGACAAAAAGGAATGTTTCTTTTAACGTACGCGGCGACAACGACCTTTTCCGCCGCCACGAGTATTATTTGGTCTTTGGCTTCATCAACAAGCCATAATGTTTTTAAAATAAAATAAATACCATATACGCTTTTATGTATTTTGGTATTGAAAATGGTTTTGAAAAAGGATTCTATTATGTCAATATATTTATGATATATTGTGATTGAAATGTGGAAATGTTATCATTCCTTTATATTGGTTTTATGTTTTATGATTTTATACTGGTACTTGGACATTTTAACGGGTGGTTACGTTATAAACCATATGACGGGTGGTGCCGTGAATACCAGGACGGGTGGTTACGTTATAACCTCCAATGCATTGGGTATGGAAGTCGGCCGTATGGCTATTCCAATAAGTATGTATGGAAATTGGCCATATGGCTATTCCATTAAGTGATATGTGTGGAAGTCGACCATATAGTTATTCCACTTAAGTATGTTTATATCCCAAGTTACCTTTATATATGTTATGTGTTCTTTATATGGGTTTTATGGTAATCCATTAGTTACAAAAAGGTAAGTAATGATACATTTTTTTCAGTGAAAAGTTTTTACTACTTCATGAAGGTGAAAAGTATTACATTGATAAAGTATTCATGGTTTACTTGTTGTTTTGAAAAACTAACAGTTTTCATTCTTTGTGTATCCCTTACTGAGCTTCTTATGCTCATCCCATGTTTTTGAAATTTTTTTCACAGGACATAGCGTGGGATAGGGTCAAGGATGGGATCAAGGGAAAGTCATGCTACCTAAAACCTGGAACTATACATGTTTCATTTTAAGAATTTTTATTTTATGGAAATTTAGTAGAAGAGACTACTTTGTAATCTTTTGAGATGTAATAGTTATGTCCGAATTCTCTAAAACTCTAAACCTGAAAAGATCCTCAATTTGAATTATTCATTTAATTCAATTTTAAGTAAGGTTTAAGGCTGGGGCCTTATAATTACTTACCATGTGGTCACCCATCCTAGTACAACTCTCAGCCAATAATAATTAACCGATGAGTACTAATGACCTATCCAAAATTGATGGGATATCGATTCTCTACCCAACACCACTATATAAATTTCATGTCCCTATATGTGAAGATATAGTGAAGCTATAGTGGTTCGTGTAAACAATAAATATTTAACCTAAGAGATCATTTCTTCGAAACATAAGAGCGGGAACAACCACTGCCAGCTCCAATCCATGTGTAAGGAATATCATCTCATTTTTTATCACTGGTGATTCCCATAAGCAATTAAATTCATTTATTTCATCAATACTTCTACTAGACCTATGGGTAATGCATCACAGTGCACTGCATAACCAAACCCAGTCTCAGGTAGTGTTAGTACTAGAGTTGTCATCAAATTTCTCATTAGATCTTGTAAAACATATTAAAACTAGTCTGACCAATGGATCTTTTCACTATTCCGTTTAATTACAATCATGTGTGTTGATAGTAGTGTGAAGTCCTTGATAAAACTCAAAAAATATATTTCCCAGCCCAAATGATCATAATCCCAAACACAATTTGGGGATGTCTCCAAGACATGACTGTTTCAACATTATCTAGGTCCAATGCAATTTCTTTCTTAGACAACACATGTCTTAGAAATATCACATCTTAAATCTAGAATCCACACATTGGTAGGTTGTTGTAAGTCCTATGTCTTTGAATAATACTCATGAATATCTAAAGGTTCCTATCATGTTTCATTATTTTAAGTGTGTATATGAAGATATTGTTTTACTAACATCATGAAGAATGGGTCCATGTATAGAAGAAAGCACTTGTTGATGATGGAATTAAACATTTCTGTCATGTTCATCTACCCATATGACATTATTATGTTCTCATATAATCCATTACTTCTCTAAAACACTTACATCGAAATATATTCCTCCCTATAGGGAACTAGGGATAGCCCGATCGTAGATCAATCATGGATATCTATTTGAATCCTGATTAATGATTGAAAAGATTATTGATCCTGGGAAATAGATATCAGTTAGCTAACATCAGCCGGCTCATCATCATGTTAGAAAATAATAGATCAATACTATCATTATTTTTCTCAAAAAAAAATAGGTGTGACCCTTGGTGATGTGCATGATCTATTGAATCCCATTCATGTCATCCATATTAAAATTGACCCCCTTTAGATTTGTTGGTTCCATATGATAATTTGTATAAAAATGGTTGTTCTCCCAACAGAATCTCAATCTCATATTAATGCGTCAATACATCTAAGTATCTACTCTGTCACACATTCCTAACAAAATCAATATGTTCTTTAGTAACCTCAGAGCCATTATTTCTCTAGAAGTATTATTAATTCTGGAGTTGTAAAACACTCCACACTTCACCAAAATTTTGGTATCCTATGCCTTGGACAAAACATAGTGAAATAAATCTAGTTGATGTGGCTCTTATTATTAATCCTAACATAAATATTTGGATAATTCTCAATCTTATTCTCAGATACATCCTATTGTAAAGTAGAAATATACTTCCATACAGATATATTATGGCATACTTCATAATTAGTCTTATGAGACTATACTAAGGTGAAATTTCATATAACAAGAAGGAAACAAACATCGAAAAATAATCAATCTCATTGTAATCAACCTTAAGAAGTATTTAGGGTTGAAAAATATTTTCTCTAAACATGTTTATGGAATAAAACAATGTTTTACTTGAAATAAAATCTTAACCCAATATAGACTCACCCATGACCTAACTCATTTTTTCATCATTGTGTAGTAGTCATAGTCAACACATAAATACTAACATAATAGCATGCTCAGTTCGACTAGTTATTTCCAATAATGATATATCACTCAACATGGAAGCAGATATATATGAAATAAATAAATACTATCTTGATATGAATGAAAATATAAAGGAATTTTATTTACTACTATTCTTAAAAAAAATAGGAATATATATGGTATATGACCATTTGTTCCTTGTCATGATGTTCGAATGCCCCTAAAATATATAAAAACCCACATATCCACATCATTTTCACCACATGAGGTTATTTTAATTAGTAGTGA
The DNA here is from genome assembly GCA_963277665.1 of Viscum album. NCBI lineage: Eukaryota > Viridiplantae > Streptophyta > Magnoliopsida > Santalales > Viscaceae > Viscum > Viscum album. The sequence goes on from OY728146.1 coordinate 958,993,511, forward strand.
AAAATAATTTCCCATTTTATGGAATCATGGAGGTCCAATATATATTGATGGATATGCACTGACATAGCTCCCATGTCCAAGTTCCAACCATCCTAACTCCAGTCTACCTAACCCAAAACCAATTAATGATAAGAAACAAATTATTGACTCCAAATGCTCTAATACCCTTTTGTAACATCTGACCAAACCCACCGATTCTTAGCTGGAATGCCACAAAACCTCATGTGATCCTCCCTATATGCAAGAGATTTTTAACTTGTATTAATGGTCAATGATCATCACTAGGAAGACTGTACCTTCAGTATCACATCATTAATTAAATGATACATAATGAAAATGTAATAAATAATCATTATGGCCTTTATGAAAATAAATATCATGCATGTCATGAAAATAAAAGCATCTTCTAGTTTGGAAAGATGGAACAGAATGATGAAAATAGATGAAAAATAAGAGAAACTATGGGGGTACTCAATGTTTTTTCAAGGTCAGCCCCATATACATGCTCCAATGACTCATCCATCCACCACATGGCCATTTCCCTTCACTAAGTATTTATATAAATCTACAAGAGCATCAAAATGGCTGATTTGGGTGGGAGTAAAATACTTAGTAGGACATTATTAATGAATCCATAGCTTGATATTCTCATGTATACAATTGTATGTCATCAAAATAGTAAATATAGAGTTCTCATAAAAATACAACACAAAACATAGTTGTAGATCAAAAACTATTCTTCCATAACCCCAAAATGTACATTATTTAAAACCATGATAGAGTATAACTGAATGAGTTGCTAAAAATAAACAATCACTTGTACATCATCCTCACAGTGTCGTGGAGGTGATATCAAGCATCATGTATCCCTCAAGGGGACCATACCACCAGGATCCTCTGGAAGAGAATAACTAGTACTCACATTGACTAGGATGTCTCTTGGTGATTGGAACGTGGAATCAAGGATACCTCAAGAACACCACTGACATGATTAAATGGATTAACTATACCTCCACCATGTGCTCCGGTCCCTCATCGATATAATTTCAATAATGAATTCTCCCCCACTAGGGGATATTATGTCATCCTGTTCCAACTAACTCAAATAACAATAACAACCAAAAATGAATTTAAATACACATATAAAATATGCACACATGTTTTAATAATATATCCAAACAATTATATTTCAACATACACAACAACAAATGATCACAATCCAACATTTCTGAATTCTACACTAATTTTACGCATGGAATCAGAATAGATTTATGGTCAATAAAAACACACACACACACACTGACATGAGATCAAAATAAAACCTGGTAAACCAAATTGAAAAATATATAATCGTGAAGGAAAAAAGTGTAAACATGATCCAAATAAGATAAGGAACTTCCAATATCAAAAGCCAAGAAACCCTCTTCGCACATTTATTATCATTCAAGGTGACACATCAGTGTCTCATTTTGTCATCACAACAATGATCATGGTATATCAAGGGTTTCCTAGAACCAAAAAAAATATTTTATTTTAAAAATATGAAAATATTATTCATGAAAATAATTTAACTCCCCTAGATAATTTTCAAAATTTTCATTAAAATTTCACATGCGATGATATTTTCTCTACCTTAAATAATTCTAAAATTATAATTTATATTATCACATGTGATGATAATTATCCTTACGAAATAATTTGGAAATCAATATTTTATGTTTTCATATGAGATGATAATTATCCTTCTTGGATAATTTTAATTTAACATTTCAGAACTATGCAAGTGTTTAATATTACCCTTTTATAATTCCACTATTTTTATTTCACTCAAATAATCCAACGTCAATTTTATTGATGATTAACAAAAATAATTAAATTTTTTATCTCGTTAATAATTTAAGATAAATTATTCACTGATATACATTAATATTATCACTTAACCACTTTTTTCAAAATTATCCTTTGATATTTTTTGTTAAACAAAATTTGATAATGTAGTGGAATTATAATTGATCATTAGATAAGATTTTGATTTGAAAATTCATCATATTTATCTTTCGATAAGTTGAAGAAAGTATTGGTTGATAATTTTTATCATATATGATATCAAGTGAATCATGGGAATTATTAAATTATAAATTTGTATTATTATTTATTTTTGAATTATACAATTTTTTAGTTATTTTAGAATAAATTATAATGGAATAAATAAGTAATAAAATTTTAATGAAAACCCAATCTTATGCCTCCACACATAAGAGATCACCCACATGTTTAGGGAGGGAGACGGTGACCAAAACACCATGAATAAATCATCTTGATCACAACCAAGCACGATCTGGGTGGAATAAACTCTATGAGATCATGTAATATTGATGGAAAATACATTTAGTGATTTTAAAAACCATTATAATGCAGGTTAGAGAACACCAATTTATATCATTATACTGGAACCACTGTATAACTTTAAAATTACGTCGGACTTATTTATCTTCATATAGTAATATTTTTATAATTAATAATGGCTCAAAATCCAATTAATTTGAATCTTATTAATGTACACAGGGTCATCAAGTTATGGGTTTGGAATTTCATAAAAGAATAAATCATTAAAAACCATTTTTAAAATTTAATTAATGAATAAAAATTTTATTCACTGAAAATGGTGAACATAGTGTCCTAGACCTAGCGATGGTCATAGAATTTTCATAAGTCAGACAATTTGAAATTACACAATTATTTTAATAAAATGTGATTGTTTAACATAATATTTTTTAAAAAATTATTCTATCTTCACTAAGACATTAAAATCCTTTAAATCTCACACAAAAAATTCATTGAATTTAAAAATAAATGATTTGTTACTATAAATAGTTAACTAGGATTTTATCCATACACAAATACTTTAACAAATTTATTAAATTATATTCACTAATAAATCATTTTTTCATATAAAAATGTTAATTTATAAATAAGTGCATTTTATTATGTTTTTAAAACCTATTATAATACATGATTCAGATAATTGGAATATTTTAAATTAAAAGTAAACTAGTAAAATTCAATGAAAAGAACTTAAAAAAATTTTATTTTTAAGTATAAAAATATATTTATACTAAATTAAATTATAATGTTGATTCCAATGAAATATATTAAATTATGTTTTATAAAAATGATCTAATAAATTTATAAAAAATTTCCAAAATTTAGGGTAAACATGTAAATAATGGTGAAGGAAATTCATTTCTCAATATGAATTAGTATTTTTTTACTATTAATTTGGAAACACATTATTCATAGATAAATCCGAAATTTTCACCATATGATAATTTTGATATTTTATTCAAAAGATAATATGATTTTTATCAAACACAATTTCTGAAATCATTAGAAAATAATTATAATATTTATGTACAAAAATGAAAAAAATCATTTTGGAATAAACTATATTTTTGAAGTAATAAGCCACATTACTAAAAACTGAATGTATATTTACTATAATTTGGAAAAAAATTATAATGTTTTAAATATATATTTCATAATGTGGATATTATTATGTAAAACCACTAATTAAATTATGGGGTTATAATGGTAATATTTAAATAATAATATTCTATGATTTATTTAAGCTCGATGTTGCAAGTCAAAGGCACTATAAAATAATGTGTTATTTTTAGAACATAGTGTATTAAACACAATAAAAATTTATATCAAATATTATAAATACATATGGGTATATAAATGTAATAAACTTTTAGGGTTCCAAACTCATACCTTATGTGTATTTATTTATTTATTAAATATATATATTATCAAATAAAATAGGTTGTATATGAATTGAAAATGGATGAATTCCAATAATATAAAAAATGAGTATGTCGATGGGGTGAAGGATTTAATTATTGTTGTAGAAGACTGTTCAGATAACCATTCTCAAATACACTTTTTGTTTTTATGTTTTTTTAATCATGAGTAATTAGTTGAGAGGAGGTTGGAGAAAAAATGATCTCTAAAAGAAAAAAAACAATGTTATAATGATTATTTTAAACAAAAGGAATAACTTAATGTTGTTAGTGATTGGGATAATAATTCCATTTATTTGTTATCTAATATGATTAAATATGACATCCATGATGAGTACTACATCAATGATATGATTATATTTTCAAATAATGATAAATATCTTATTGAGGAAATAAAAAGTAATGTATAAAATAAACTTTGTGATTGGCCAAAATTGTTTTCGAAGTCATATTGTTCATAAAACACACAATATTTTGATTGTTTTAATAAATATACAACATTATTAATACAAATTATTATATATAATTTAAAATCTATCAGATGATCTAGTAACAATATCTTTACAAAATTACTTTCTCTCTTGATATATATTCTATGAGAAGATAATGAGATTTCTTGTTCAATATATCACTCTAAAATATTGCTATGTTCCGTGGGTATGATCATTGAAAGAATAAATACCACTGTTAATGATTGTATATTAATTTTCAAGAATATAAATCATATAAAAATGAACGATGTGTGGTTCTTCTTGTTACATGAATGATAAATCATGTTATTCAAAAAAATTATTGTACATTCACATCATTCCATGGTTTAGTTGAATATATTGAATTGAGGATAATGTATGGAAATTTATATAACATGTAGACACCTAAAATCATGATCTGAAACTCAATCAACCAGTTTAAATCTTTCGATGGATGAAAATTTATCATGAGTATATGGAATTTAACCATGATAAGAAATAATTTTATCTAACACTATTTATAAATACAGTTAATAATTTTAGATCACATAGTATCACATATAGTACAAGGCATGTTATGATGGAAAATTATAAATTTACAACTTGGTTATGCATGATGATAAAATTCATTTTGTTTTTGATATATATATATAAATAAAAAAACAATCTGGTAATGAAATTGATTGTTATTTTTTACCATCGATTTATTATTTAAAATTAATGTAGTGTTTAGGTGTCACATTATAAGATGCTTATTGAAATTTTTATTTCACAATGAGAGCCATGTTTTATTAGAAAATATATAAGTCACTTTATAATGGAAATATTTTAGAAACTGTGATTAATTGAATACAAAGGGGAACAATTTGTGAAAAAGGTCCACATTTAGTTTGGTTGAAAATTTAGTCGTAGGAAAGGTTTCTTTAAAATTACTATTTTCTACCTGAATGAAAAAAATATATATTTTAGAAAAAATAAATCAATATTAATTCATATAATGACATAGCTTCATATTTTCTCACTTGTGATTAACTATTTTGAGAAGGAAAAATATATGAAAACCAATTTTGGTAATCATTGTTAAAAAACTATGTAAAAACATTATGAAAAAGAGATAATTTTTTTGAAATAGTTATGATAGAATTTTTTAATATAGAAGGAATTTTCATTATAAAATTTATGTGGGAATAATTTATGTGATGGTGTCACTGATACAATAATAAACATAGTTTAAAAAAAATGGATGAAATTATGGTAGGTAAGAAATTACATACATGACGTTATGTGAGGAGTAGGCTCCAATGAAGGGTGAATGATAGAATATTCTTCCAGCAAATACATTAACTATTTCTAGGATAGATGGATATTAGTTTTTTATCATCATAAATAAATAATGGTAATAGATTCATATTCATAAAATATAAAAAATATCACGTCAACGACTAATTTAATGTTAAAGTTACAGAAATCACATTATTGTCATATTTTGATACAATATATTCTATTTTTTGCATTATGTCTGATTTTTTGTAATAATTTTTTATCATACATTAACAGATATTTATTTTATTTTTCAAGGATATAAGAAATAAATTTATAAACCTAGTTAAATTTACAACTATGGAGTGGGAATTACTACCGTATTATTTGAATTACATATTTTCTTCCTACCCTCATTACATGATATGATGGTTCACTATATTGTTAAATTGGTTAGTAAGATCATGATATGTGGTATTTTACATTACATATGGATGTATCCCATTGAATATAATATTAATATTTTAAAAGGGTAATCAGAAAATAAATGTTGACCATATGGTGTTATTTTAGATAGATATATTATTGAAGAAATTGTTAAATTAGGTGTCGACTACCAATATGATGTAGAAATAATTGGTCTACCAAAATCTTATCCCACATGGTGACTTGTGGGTGAAGAAATTTCCAAAACAGGTTTTATCACAATTACTATTACATTGGAGGATCTGGAACACAGTTACATATTACATTAATGTATGGAGGATAAATCATATATGGAAACCCAAAAAGAAATTATTAAGAATTTTAATCCTTCATTGTATAAAATATGAATGTAAAATACACATAATAAATAGTTTAGATGATCATTTCGAGACCATATTTTGAAAGATTGAACTGAAAATTTAAATTAAATTTTATAAATAATTTGATGGATTGTGAGGGGAATAAATGTTCATGTTTTATAATATATTGCATAATTAATAAATGGTTATAAAATATATGAACCGTAATGTGATGAAGTCAGTACCAAAAAATATGGAGTTATAAATGTTGCTGAGGTGATTCATGTTTCTAGTATAATAGAAAGAAATCCAATTCATGTTAATATATCATACTTTTGAATCATTAAAAAATATGGTAGTTTGAATATACAACTTTCAAGGTGTTTAGTTTCAAATGAACATGGGTTGATAACATGATTACAATTAAATTAAGTGTATTGGGATTCATGAAATGTAAGGAACAGTACATTGATGGATTATTCATAATGATATCACATGTAGAAAATATTTTATATCCCAAAACATGTAAAAAAAGATATCCAAACTTTTTTATCATTCAAAACCATTGAAGAGTTGTATAAAAATAAAACATTGAATTATCCTTTCATTATAAAGTCTAAATTATTTCATGGTGATCCCAATGTATATGGTTTATTGTATGCTAAAGGATACCGCAATGAGGGGATCTAGATACTCGATAACCATTAAAGAAAAACAGAAGAGCCTAATAGTTGGGTTATATTTTTTGGTAATATACATCATGTTACCTCTAATTATTATATATGTACTATCACATTTAAATAATATAAATAAAATATTTATCCATTTATATAGATAATGGTTATGCACAAGCCCATGATCTCAATATCGACGAACAATAGGTTTCTCAACATGATGATTCTACAAATGTATAGGAACAGCATGTTTATCCTTATACCAATGAAACTAATCCCAAGTGATAACATATTGATGATTTAGAGTCTAAGGAAATGTTATAATGTTAAAAATCTAGGTCTTAGAGAAAACACAAGCTTTTTAGTGTGCCGATGTTAACAAAAACCATTATGTCAAGAAGTAGAGGCATAGAAATCAATGTTAGATAAAATGAAAATTACTAATCTATTATCCCAAAGAAGATAATTATCATTAGTTATATGGTGTTCATCACATGAATGTATATGTCGATTTATATAGATACATGAAACATCTTTGTTTCAGCGGTTAAGGATCTAATTTTTGAATAGATTGGGGTACTATTATGAAATTCTATTATAATTTTACTTATAATATAAAATAATATATTTTTTTATTTACTCTTTATTATCCCTTGAAGATTGAATATATACTATATTAAATCTGAATGAAATTTTTATTAATGGTCAATTTAAATAATCATAAAATGTTTTAGAAAATTATTTTGAAGTATCATCTCTAGGATAATGAAGGTAATGTAAACCAGGACCCAAAAATGTTAAATGAAATATTTTTAAACCAATAAATAAGGAATGCATTTTTTGATCATAGTAACGAGGCATACTATTAAGAAATATTTATTCGTAATACATTACATGAAAATATAAATATTAATAACATTGATATATATTTTTAAATTTATAAAATTGAAACTCTATGGGAAAATAAATATCATGCATAAAATCTACGATATCTCTACCAGAAGTCAAGGATGGGTTTTGTGTCAAATAAAATAATGACATGTATTTTAAAAATGATCCAATAATATTATGTGGAATTAAATAAAAAAATAATCATGTTCCTTTGTTTTTATTTAGATTGATTAACAGTAATCCAAAGAAAAATTATATAACATATCATCTACTGTAGAAGGAGGTTCATATATATAATTATGGAATACTAATGTATGAAATAATCATAAGATGTATGGGAAAGATGTTTAAGTATTATATAATTTATTGAATTTAAATTATTATTACCTAAAAACATTTACTTATTTTAGTACATTTTTTATATTTTTATGATATACAAATCAACATTGCTAGTACCAAATGAATGACTGCCTTTAGTGGTCTTGAAGTTGCCTGAATATCATTTAAATGTCCAAGGTGGGAGTTTTGGTGTGTCATCCCAAACATATTTGGGGAAAATAAAGGCACAATGGGATAGATAAAAGAAACATTAAGCGATACAGACACAAATAACTACATTATAAGAAAAAATAAATGGTAGTTTGAGATTTTAGAGAATGATATGGGAATATATTGAACAAAACAAAAAACAAAACAACAACCAATTCATCAAAATTCACCACAAGCTATAAGGTGAACCATTCACCTCAAATTTCACCCTTAATAGAGGTAATAAATAATTTCCTACATGTTTCATTGAAATTTGAATTAGGCATACCCTAATATGCTTCTTATAATAATATTTTATTAGATAATAAATGATTGTGATTTATATATATCACCACTAACCCATTAACATATTGATTGGGGGTATTATATAAAATATATTAGGTTATATTATATAGAAAATATTCTATATTTTCTTCTATGAGTAAGGATTCACATATTTGAAAAGTTGATAAATGTGTTACTTGTTCCCCTTTAATTAACTGTATGTTAACATAGTGGAATATGCAATAAGATCTTATATTGCAAAGTAATTTGATCTTGTAAAAATACATTTTGACAAGGATGTAATCCTTTGAAATTTATTTTTTATGGAAAATAATAAATAATTAATAAATTAATGTCCTAACCAATTATTTATATTATTATTGGAGAAGTAGAATGAGAAATGAATGATCAATTAAAATAATCTAATTTGATCAACCAATCGATCGAAATGGCTATAAAAAATTACCTCTACCCCCACTATTAAAATTCTATTTTTATTAATATTACTTTTTCACTAGGATATAATTATCAAATATAGTGATATGGACATTTTTCTAAGAAAAAATATATATAATGGTGATTATAAAGTACAATTTTATTGATAATTTTTATAAAATATTCAAGCATGGAAGGGTAAAAGTATTATTTGTAAATGTGTAAGTGATGTCTGTTTTTTACATTTTTTTCAATATATGATCTATAATGCTAATATGAATTACGTATTATTCACAATTTTTGTAGATACTTATATTAGTACTATTTGAATGGAAACCCTTGTGCATAAAAATTTGAACACATTAGTCCTCACATCACTACAACAGAAAAAAAAATATCATTTTAATATCAGGAATATTCAATAATAGTGGAAAACATTGATATGTTAAAAAAACACAAAGATGATAAAATCATCTAAATAACCACGACGTGATGGTAAAAATATATAATTAATTCATATAAAATATATTCTTATTCAATTCATATAAAATATTTTCTAATTCTGATTGATTTAGGAATTCACCACTACATAATAAATCAGTTGTGAAAATTTTGATTTGAACATGACAATTGGATGAAATCACCATAACTCCTGATTTAGTATAAATTTATTTTTTTATAAAAATTTATCCACGATCATTTTCACCTTCTATTTGTAGGGTTTTTAAACTATGTTCTATAGGAAAAAATATATTTAATGAATTTAGTATTGATCTCGCTGATCAATACTGAATACATTAAAATGATAAAGGGAAGTGGGATATTAATCGATAACAAGTGGATCTTCAATTACTCCCCGAACAAAAAGATTTATCATAACGTTATATCTATTACATAATCAAAAATAATTTTTTTAAAAGAAAGAAATTTTTAAGGAAAATAGAGGAAGATATATCCCTCTTCAATCTTGTATCACTGTAGCTTCTAGACCTCAGGTATCTAGGAAGTTGTTCTCCCAGAAGTGTTTAAAGATTTTCCCCACCTTCTAGCTCTTCACTAGATGGAATTTGATACTCAAATGAATTGAATAAATGGTCTATCAATAATTCCAATTGTGTTGCTTTTGTATACTGCTATCATAAGTCATACATCACCGCCTGTTTTCCACTAAATTCAAGTGTCCTTCCCTTAAGCACTACACACATGCATTTTTTCATGAAACTCATGTCGTTTTAGTAATTACCTCATAACTAACACCCGTTGAGTTAGTTGAATGAATGTTGAAGTGTTTTTACTCTACATTGAACATACATAAGAATGAAGGAAAAAAAACAAAAAGAATGCTAATTAGAGTATTAAATTTAAATTTAAAATAACTGATAAATTAATTATTAAAAAGGTAATTAATATTATATTATAAATATTTAATTTGGTAGATATTAATATTTTTTATATAATTTACTGATTTTTTAATTTAATATTATTAATTTAATTGTATAATTAATGTATGTATTATTAACAATTAGTTTTAATATATTATTTATATTACTAAATTAGATAAAAATTATAAATTTAATTATTATAATTATTCAATTTAAGAAATTCCATTCTAATAAAAGTGCTAATTTAAACATATTTATTTTAATAGAAAACTAAATGTATTTATAGATTATTATTTTACTTTTAATAAATATTTTTATTTTATCTTATATTTCATTTAATAACATCTTTATTTATTAATATTATAATAGTTATATATAATAATCTACATATTAAAATTATGTGATTAATTTATTAATTATTTATTTATATAGTTTTTGTTTCAATTTTTTTTAATATTTTAATTTCTACCCCCATTTTCATCTCCAGCACACCGGGGGGAATCATTATGGTTCGATGCAATCTTTCATTGTGTAGGAGGGGCTGCTGTGACGGCTTTTTCAAACTAGTGACTAGTTGGTGTTGTGGGTTCTCTACAGCGGCGATGGAATCGGGTCTGACTCCTCGCTCTAGTGGTCTCCTCAGATATGAAGCGTGCAATAGACTTCTTCCTAGACTGAGGACTATCACTTTCAGGCATCATGGTAGGGCAGAGGTGGATTCCTCATTATAATACGGCATGGACTCGGTCTCCCTCTTCTTGTCTTCTACACGTTGTGAAAATCGAGTCACTGGTTCCCAAATTTGGGCAAGTAAGAGTTTCAGATCAGTGAATTCACTATCTTCCCTGTCATGCGACTTTGGTTAGGTTCAGGCACGGATCCCAATGGCTCAGCAAGAGAATTGAAAATTGTAAAAAAGACTTCAAGATTGTAGTAGGGGTGAGGTGTGATGGGGTTGATGGGGATGAAGACTGTGACTGCTATGGATATTCACGATGACTAGTTCTTTATGTTTGTGTGAAACCATGAGGAAGAGGAAACCTATTACGGGAATGGCTGAGTAAGCTAGATTTGGGGTTACAACAGGTGAATCTGGAGAGCGGTGCAAGAGGATATGGTGGAAGAGATGAGGCATTGTAACGGAATGGTGATACCATGAGACCATGATGGTGCCACCTATTTGAAAGGGATACGGTGGGACCATAAAGAAGAAACTATGATGCAAAAAATAGTGTTATCTGTGAAAGAAGGAAGGAGCGATGGCTATTTTTCCATGGCACTGTGAGAAGGGGTTACTGTGGCACTGTGACTGGGGTGAGACCATGAGATAAAGATGGTGCCACCGTGACACTGTAAATTAAATAGAAGAGTAAAATAAATTAAATCCTAAATAAAATCAGAAACAAATAATTAATTAAATGTAAAAATTATTTATTACAATTGAAAATTTTGGTACTCAAAAACGTAAAAAACATATAATACCATTCAATCATAAGTTAAATTATTATTAACATGAATTTATAAAACTGAAATTGTTACTAAACTAAAAATATGATTAATAAAATGATAATTATTAAAAATTAATATAAAATTTTCATTTTTATAAAACAAATATACCTTTATTTATAATATTTATTGTGTCAAATAAAATTAATTAAATTAAACAGATAATTATTTTATTATTAAACAATTATGTTAATTAATGAAATTAAATTAAAGCGATTTAACAAGAGTTGTATGTTTTTAAAATTTATTTTATATTGAATGAATTGTTAGAAGATAGTTAATATTTATATAATGTTATATGAAATTAATTAATATTTAATAAAAGAAATTCTAAATTAAGACTACATTAATAATGTGTAAAAGTAGAATCAATTAATCATTTAATTAAGGTTAAATTAAAAAAATTATGATAAAAATCACCAAACTAAATAAAATATTTTTAGACAATAAAATTAAGGTAAAATATAAATTAAAAATTTAATGGCAAAAATAAACAATTTAAAATACTAAAAATTTATTGAATAATAGATTTATTTATAAAAATTCAAATATGCACTTATTGAGATAAAATTTTAATAATAAGTAGTTAAATAAATAAAATTTAATTTAAAATATGATGCAAAACTATGTAAAAATAGATCCACATCAAATTCTACAGAACTTATGTATTGATTGTCGTCATATAATCCCATGTTTTGTTATCATTGAGGAATAACAATTTTTATTATGATTCAGTTCAATATGTAATAAGCCCATCAATTTAGAAGCATAGAATTGAAGTGTCAATATTCTTTGGAAAAGATACCTCAAATCAAGAATGCCTTATATAATTTTTTATTAGAAATCAAGAAATAAATGAAAAATATATTAATGAAAGTGTTCGACCCCATATGTGAATCTCAATAGTGACTCATTAGTATCAATGAAAATGTTCTAATTCCAAGAGTGATAAGAGGTAAAATTTATGTGGAATTAAAAACATATCCGGAAGAACCTTGTACTTTGAATCATTCCTAGATTCAAAAAAAAATATTTTATTTGTGAATCACCTTAATTCATACAACCTAATTGATTACCATATCGATGAGTGTCCCCTTCTTCATTTGGTGTTCATAACTCTCCTCACCTTAATGGACACATTTTTAACCCTAGAAATTTAATTTAATTTTTCTCATGCCATGTATATTGTGCTAAGAATGGTGAAAATGCACTTATACAAGGTGTATTGTGGGATTATAATAAACAAAAATGCACCCAACATCTACTGTCTTAGAGAATCACAATGAGATCACAAATGCCCAAATTACTCCAGTTTCAAAATATTTTTATGACAATCATTTACATTGGCTCAATAAGATAATTACATTAATAAATAAATGAAAAATGAATCCCTTATGATCAAAATTAATATTCCAATTCCAAGGGTTATGTTTACAACACTACTAACAAGATAACCATATCAATCTCAAAATAATTCCTAAACAAATATCTCATAAAAACCACTAATAAAGACCACTAAAACCGCATCCAACCACAATAATTTCAGATCAAAGCAGTTGTAAACTACGAATCAAGAAACATCATTAGGCAATACCCAATTGGGTACAATTTATAGCCTAAAATTATGAAATAGTTTGGAAAAATTATAAACATTTTTTTAAAAGTATAAAGTTGTAGTAGGAATTGATTATCTTACAATTGAGAACATTTTTGCACAGTCAAGAATTGAACCCCTCCCACACACTTATTACTCAAATTTTTTCAAAAATATGGCTTCAATATAATGAGTAGAATGATAAAAAAATTATGGTTCAAAATATATTTTCAATTTAACAGATTTATGACATGTATAAAGGTTCTAAATGATGTTCAAGAATGTATGTTTTCCACAATTAATAACATAACTACATGTTCCAAATCATCGACAAAAATGATCATTTAAGTCCATCGAAAGAATTTCCAATAAAACTAAAGAAGTATCATGTACATTATGGGTCCACAGTGGATAAGGATAAAAAATTTGAGAAATTATCATTCAAATTAATGTTTATTATAGTATAAAGATTCATTATAAACACCCTAAATAATAATTAGTTTCAATTAAATACACAACAACTATGCATGTACACCCCACACATAAGTTCAAGCCGTGAAATTATTTAAATCAATAGTGAAATTCAAGTTATAAGTAAGGTGGAGCATTCATAATTATTTTATTAAAATTTTTTATGTTCATCAAAAAAATATTATGAGTGACATGCAATAGATTTTCTAGGGAATATGTAATATTATTTCTTATACAAACCGATTTTCCAAAAAAACAATACATTCAATAGGTTTTTTAATGTACAAATAACATTGTTTAATAGAAAACATGAGAAGAAATAAGTACAAAAGTAAAGTGAAAGAACTTACTTGTATATGATTGTGAATTACCCTTCATCATGGGAATTCCATTTCATAAATGACAGAACAATAGATTCTTGATAACTCTAAAACAAAACAACAAAATAATGAAGAAGAAATAAATAGAATTTCACAAAAAAAAGAACACTAACGTAGCACTTTATACAATGTTAAAATGAATCTAGAAAAGTACATAAAGAACCATGGGTTTCCTCCCATTCCACTCTATGTTTTAAATTCTTCAGTAACAAAATATTCAAGATCACTTCTCAAGCAATCTGAAGGCAGCCAAGCCCTTCACCTGTCCCTCAAAATAATCATTCACTGACTGCCTATTAGCCAACATGGGTTTTTTCTCTTCAACAACAATTTATACATCTCCATTCATCAGAACACTCAATATAGTGAACAGTCTGAAGCACATGGTTATTAGTTTTCCAAGGAAGATTTTGAGTCTAGAGTTAATGAGAAGAAACATTTTTCCATGTTTGAATTCTTTGGCATGAATGATAGAATAATGAAATATTTTATTCCTATATTTGTATATTCTTGCATTATCAAAAATACATCTCCAAGTCTCATCCCACCCACTCACGAAAAGAAATCTCTTCTCACCAACACTCATAAAATCAATTTTCAGAGCCTTAACATCCCAATATGACTTGTGTCACATATCCATAGGTAAATGGTAGCATTTCCCATAAAATATCCTTTATATAGGAATAACTATTGGGGTCTAGAAAGTAAGTCTATATTCCAATAATGTTTCATCCAATTTAAGTTCCTAGTCTTTCCTATAGGTTGACACAGTTTTCTCAAGTATTTGTTTCAGTTCTCTATTAATGATTTCCGATTTCCCACTATACTATGTATGATAAAGAGTTATGGTTTTATGAACACAATCTTATTTATGAATAAAATATTTTAATTTATTGTTCTTAAAATTTTTACATTAGCAGTGATAAAGGCTTTCGAAACTTCAAATCATGAAAAGATATTATTTTGGAGAACTTAAATTTCAAAATTGGTTTCATTTTTTGAAGTGAAACTACCTCAACCCATATATACACATAATCTTGATCAATAAGAATATACTCATTCCCATGAGATGATGAAAATGGACCCATGAAATCTAAACCCCAAACATTAAAAATCTATAATTCTAGAATTCATTTTTCGGGGAACTCATGTTTCCTAACAACATTTCCTAACCTCTGACACTTGTCATAGCCAACCACATCGCACCTATCATCCTTAAATTAACAAGGCCAATATAAATAAAATTGTTGAACTTTTTGAGTAGTCCTTCCCTAAGATGGAGACCTCAGTAATTAGTGGTGTGACAACTCTAAAAGATAAGGATCATCTCTTCCTCAGGAACACATCTCCTAAGGATACCATAACCACATATTTTAAACTGTAGGGAATCATCCCAAATATAATATTTATGTCAAAAAATGAATTTATTTCTATGATTGTTGGATATATTTTTGGGAAAGACACATACTACTAGAATGTTGTCCAAATCTAAATACCAATAATATTTTTTGATTGACAAATTAAGCAGCTTCTCATTAGGAAAGGAAGAGTTGATCTCTATTAGATCGTCAGAATGGGTATGAGGAATCCAAGATATGTGGTCAGCCACTAGATTATTATCTCCCATCTTATCCCATATCTCAAAATCAAATTCCTATAACAATAGATTCCATCTAATTAGCCTTTGATTAGTTTCTTTCTTAGACAACAAGTACTTTAAAGAAGAATGACAAGTTAGAATGATTACTTTGGATAATAAAGTACTGCCTGAACTTATCTAATGAAAAAAAATAGGTAATATTTTTTTTCAGTGGTGATATAATTATTTTGGGCCTCATATAGTAATCTTCTAGCATAATACTCCAAATTCAGTCTTACATCTCTTTTTTTCCAAGGACAGTACCAACAACTATGTCACTATCATCACTCATAAGTTAAAAAGATAATTTCTTATTAGGTACAGAAATTATGGGTAATGTAGTGATTTTTACTTTTGATAGATTAAATGATTTCAAAAAAATACACCAAAGTATAAAGTGGAATCCTTGACCAGAAAGAACACAAGTGCTTGGTAATTTTTTAAAAGACTTTTATGAATCTCTGGTAGAAACTGAAATTACATAAGAAGCTTATAATACCTTTAACATTTCACAGAGGTGGATTTATTTGAATGAGTTATATTTTAAAAGTATCAACATCCAAAAAACTCTTTGACACATTATGACCAAACTCTATACCTTCTGTAATAATGAATTGACACTTCTCCCAATTAAGAAAATGATTGGTTTCAATGCATCTATCAATGTCAAACTTAATATTTTCAAGACAAGTATCAAAAGTGCTAACCACA
The DNA here is from genome assembly GCA_963277665.1 of Viscum album. Classification (NCBI taxonomy): domain Eukaryota; kingdom Viridiplantae; phylum Streptophyta; class Magnoliopsida; order Santalales; family Viscaceae; genus Viscum; species Viscum album. The sequence goes on from OY728146.1 coordinate 959,010,325, forward strand.
ATGGAAAATTCATCTCTAAAAACCACAATTATTGTTTCAATAATATCAGAAAAGATAGCCATCATACATTTTTGAATAGTGGATGGAGCTCCACACTACCCAAAGGGCATCACCTATAAGAAAATGTCCAAAGGGTAATGTGAATTTGTTCTTTCTCTAATCTTCTAAAGCAACAAGAATTTGGTTTTAACCAGAATACCCATCCATGAAATAGAAATATTCATTTCCAGCAAGCCGTTCATGAATTTGATCCTATAAGGTCATTGGTAAATGGCCATTTCTAGTGGCTGCATTATGTTTTCTGTAATATATATAAAATATCCATTTTGTTGCATTCCAAACTTGTATTTATTCATTATTTATATTTTTTTACTACATTGAAACCTCTATTCTTAGAGAAAAATTAGATATTGCTGACCCAATAACTATCTGAAATGGGATATATTATTCAATTGTCTAGAATGTTAATCCCTTGCTCTCTCACAAATCTTTAATTTTTTGTATATAATCATCTTTGACACACTTACCTAGGCTTCTGGTCAGGCTCTATCAGTATATTATTCATGCAGAGTGAGGAAATAATACAATTAATATTTGATATAGTCTAGCCTATGCAATATTTAATTTTTTTAAATGCTTAATCATCTTTGTTCTTGATTTTCATTAATCTCAGCAGAAATTATGACATGAAAAGTCAAATTCCCACCCAGAAATGAATATTTCAAATGAGTAGGGATTGGTTTTAGTACAAGAGTGGCTAGTTTAACACTATAAGGAAGTATATTTGGCCTCATAGGTCAAAGATATTCAACATATCTCAAGTAAAGATTATTAAATGATTAAAGATTTTCAATTTCTTGCTCTGATTCAGAAATAATAGTGTTGTTGCCCAAAGTGGGCAGCACACTGTTTATATTTTTCTGATCAGAATTCAACAGATTAATCAAAGTCGAATCCTCAAATTGTATAAAAAACATAACCTCAACAACATATAAATGCTCATAAAAGTCAGTGTAAACCAAAAAACTATAAAATTATCTAATAATCTCATATGATGTAAAGAAAAGGACTCTTCTATAGTAGAAATTGGATAGTAGTCCAATTCATGGAAAATTTTCAAGATTTGGTTTTTGAGAAATAATTTTGATTTTGAAACATGAAGTCATGATTACCATCTTCCAAATGATTTTCTTCAACAAATGATTTATTAATATATTTTTAAATTTTATCTTGTTTATTTTTATATGAATATTCATCTTTGTGGAACTATCTCATTGAGTAGTTTTTAGAATAAGATGGTCCATTAATGTTCTTAAACACATTAAATTATTATTTTTGTTTAATACTTTTTAAGATAAGTTGACCCATAAACACATCAATAATAGCTCCACCTATGGGCATGGAATACCCATATTTATGGGAGTCTCTTGATTATACTCCATGTCTAAGAATAAAAAGTCAGCAGGCAAAAACAGCTTCTCTACCCCAACTAGAAAATCATCTACCCTACCCACAGGATGAGTTAAAGATCTACCAGAAAACTATTGTATGATTGTTGTGGGTTAAAGGTCACCCAACCTCAAGTGTCAAAATTGTGAGTATAGGAGAATGTTAATACTAGAACTTAAATCAAAGAAATAGTTGAGCTGATCAGAATTTCCATGTGTAAAAGGAATAACAAACCTACCAGGGTCTTTCAATTTGGGTGGGATTTTCTTTTGAAGTACATCACTGCACTCTTCAGAGAGGATGTAGGTAGTGAATTTATCCATGGTATTTTTGTTCGAAATAGTTTTCATAATGGAATTAAAGTAAGATGGAATCTTAATTATGTAATGGATGAAATGAATATTTACTTGATGCTTAGAATGGAGATCAAGGAACTGAAGAAGATCCCTATTGTTGAAACATTGTGGTTTCATAATCTCACGTAAAGGGATGGCTGGAAAAAATTAGGAAACTAGGCATTAATCTAAACACTTCATTATTATTTTTTTATTTATTCTTATTTCTTTTTAGTTAAATTTCCAAAATGTGTTTTAGGTAACTAATTCATAATTTCATCATTTTCATGACTTTTCTTTGATTTTCTAGCAAGAGTGCAAAAAATATTTTTGGTTCCAGTTTCAAGAAAATTTTCATTTTTTTAAATTTCATAGTCTTTTTCAACAATAGTTTGAGTATTCAGCCCACTTCTAGTTAATACTGCTATGGAAATATATCTAGGTAATGGTCAATTGTTCATGGATGTCTACCTTTTTTCTTATATGAAAAATATCATACATGTTGGCAATGTTGTGTTTCTATGTTCTACATTCTGATATCCATTTTCATTTTATATTACTCATATTGATTTTGATGTTTGGTTAGCTGATTCATGTATATTTCTTCTAGAGAGTTAATTTTGGCAAGATAATATCCTTCCTAGAAGACATTGAATTATCATTGTTTTTTTGTGCATTTGGAGACTCACCAATTTTATGAATTTGAAAATATAGTCTTGGTTGATTCTGATAGTTTGGGGCAGTGGACTACTTAATTAGGCCATTATCTTACATGATAAATCTAGATGGTTACATTAGACATGATTATAATTATATGTAAATGGATATTATTTGTGGGGCATCCTTGGACTATAATTGATAAAATTATTCTTTTATAGTTGTTTCTATTTCATATCAATGTTAGGAAAAATGTTTTCAGTATAGCCAAACATTCCAAAATTGACACTCTATTTCATTAAATATAGCTTGGTGTTTTGAAGGCACAGTTGATTAATAGTTTTTTTATTATAATTAATTAAATATTGTAATAGTTTAGTGATTTCATTGTGTTCATCTTGAGTTTCATTTGATGAAGAAGTGTAAACATTAACATTTCTCATGAATCATTTCCTTCTTGAATTTTTATATTGAAAATTGTGTTAAATATTATTAACAATTCATCTCATTTTTTCATCTTTCTTTTCAATATAATTACTCAAAATATCCTGATCAACTAGATTGTGTCAAGAGGATGAGATCCCTTCAAGGAAGGAGTGCATGAGAAGGTGATATGGGAGTTGATGATGGTGAAACTACCTAAGAAGATCCCTGTGTTGATCCCAAGATTAATGAAAGTATTCTTCATTCCTCCTTATAGAAACTAGTAATCTTTTTTCTATGTTCCCCTTTTAGTCTTTGGGGGAAAATGTCATAATGAATGAGTTTCACACATTATCCATGTTTCTGAAAATTTTCTCTTGTAGGCTTGAAATCCAGTTCCTAAAATTCCCTTTAACTAAAAAGGGAATAACAATTATTCATAACTCATTCCGTGTGAGTTCATGAAGAGGCATTTCCAAATTAGTATTATAGAAATCTCTAATGATGGCTAGAGGGTCCTCATTAGGGAGTCCATTAAACGCAGGCAGCAATGAAATGTGTGACTGTTTTAGATAATTTTTTTAGGCTCTAGGAGTTAACCTAATGGATGATGTATTTCATAAGACATGATAATGTTTTAATTCCCCCATCATATGCCTTTCATTCTCTTCCATGAGTTTTAGATGATTTTGGATGTTCTTATTCTCAAGAACCCTATTGGCTATGTTCTCCTTTTCAATTTTATTCTTCTTCCTTAGAAAAGTCAAATACTTGTCTCTTTCTAAGTTCAATGGATCTAAGCTAACAACAGAATATTAGGTGCTCATGCAATAAAAATAAAACAGTATTTAGAAAAAAGTATACATTATTGAATTTTTTTAAACAATTTTTAAAATATTCAAAAATTTTAGTTTTTTATGTGTTTTTTTAAAAGAACATTAATGAAAACATTTTTTAGAAATATAATGGATTGTTCGTTCCCCTGAAATGGTTCCAAAAAATTGATGAAACTATCATTGAAATCATTCAATGTTTATTTATTTATATTCCTAATAACTACTATATATGTGGCAATCAAGGTCGAACCCACAAAGAAGGTGATTATGACCACTATTCATTTAAAATCATTCAAAAACTCCCCATTGTTTTCAGCAATGGAGTATTTTTTTCTATTTTTTTACTATTTTTATAACTTATACTTTTTTGGTGAATCTATTATATAGTAATGTGACTGAATATTTCAAATATTAAATCAAAATTAATGTTTTGTAAGGAACAGTTCGAAACATAGATAAACAGAGATATAAAAATGCTGATAAATGAACAAAATAGTAAAACACTTGGTGAAAATTCTCCATCCTACTAGTTTTAAAAGCATTAAAATTCACATAAGTGTTATTTCAGGGTACCAACATAAAGAAAATGACATAACACCTTCATAAAAAGTAAAGTCAGACAATCTGATTGATTTTATAATTCTCCACTCCATAATAAATCAACTGCGAAACATTTGATTCGAAAATGACAATAGGATGACTCCCCATATATCCTGAAGTATTATGAGATAATTATTTTTTTTAAATATGTATCCATGGTAAATATCACATATTTATTTTGGAGACTAGAAATTTAGTTCTAGAGGTAAAACAATTGAATGAATTTAGTATTGATCTCGCTGCTCAATACTGAATACATAAAAAAGATAATGTTCTGAGGAAAATTAAAAGATAACAATTAGAACTTCAATTATTCCTTGAAAAAGAATATTTAGCCACACATTATCACTATTACATAATAAAAAATCATTCGATTAAAATAATTTTTTCAAATGAAAATAGAGGAAGAGATCTCCCTATTCAAGCTTGTATTGCTACTGCACTAGGACCTCGGGTCTCTAGGATGTGGATCTCCAATAAGTGCTCCAACATTTTCCCCATGTTCTTGCCCATATTTAGATAAAATTTGATCCTCAAATGAATTGAATCCATGGCTCATCATTAATTCCTGCTACTCTAATTTTGTATCCTAATGTCATAAGTCGCACGTCAGCCACAGTTTTCCACTGAATTCAAGTGTCATTCTTTTAAGTATGGGACACATGAATTTTATCAAGAAACTCATGTTGTTTTAGAAATTCCCTCATAACTAACTCCATAAGAATTAGTTTAATGGATGTGGCCTTGTTTTTGACATTACATTGAACATGCATAGGAATGGAAAAAACAAAAAAACAAAAAAAAACAAACAAAAAGAACACTAATTAAATTTCAAAAGTTACTTTTAAAATAAATGAAAAATTAATTATTAGAAAGATAATTCATGTTAAATTATAATTATTTAAGTTGATATATATTAATATTTTTATATAAAATCATTGAGTTTTCAATTTAATATTATTTATATCATCATTTAATTAATGTTAGTATTTGTATTAATTAGTAGAAATAAATAAATTAGATTATAAAATTAGATTAAATTTATAAATATAATTATTATAATTAATCTATTTATGAAAATAAAATTTAATTATAGTGTTAATTTTAATATATTTATTTTAATAAATAATTATATTTATTTAATGATTATTATTTTAGTTTTAACAAATCTTATTATTTAATATTATATTTTACTTAATAACTTATTTATTTAAAAATATTATAATAGTTATATATTATTATGTACATATTATAATTATTTTTTTAATTAATTATTTAATTATATTTATTTATTTATAAGTTTATTTATTTATATTATTTATCATTTTTTCTAAATATTTTAATTTATCCCCCCAACTCCTTCTCCAACGCGCCAAGGGGAAGTATATTTAAGTTTCACTACAATCCTCCATGGTCTAGGAGGGGGCTTTGTGAGGTCATCTTCTTACTGGTCGTTGGATGGTGTAGTGGGTTGTCTCCATCAGCTGGAGAATCAGTTTCGACTCCTCCCTCCAGTGGACTACTCAGATAAGAAGAGTGCAACATACATCGTCCCGAACGATGGTCAATATCCTTGAGGAATAGTGGCTGGACGGTGGTGGAATTATCCTTGCAATGCAGTGTGGGCTTAGTCTCTCTTAGTTGTCTGCTCCATGTTGTGGAAAGCGGTTTAGTGGATCCCAGATCAGCACAAGTGGGAGTTTCGGATTAGCAAATTCATAGTCTCCCCTGTGATACTACTTTAGTTAGTTCCAGGCATAGACACTTGTGGTTCAGCTAGGGAACTGAAAAATTGGCTGGGAATCTTCCAGATTGGAGTCGGGGTGTGCCGATATGGGGTTTACATGGATGAATACTGAGATCATGATGGAGATTCATAGTGGCTGGTGCTTGTGGTTTGTGTGAAATTGTGAGGAAGAGGAATCATGTTATGGGAATGGTAGAGTAAGATAGATATTGGGTTACAACAGGTGAAGGGAGAGAGAGGTTAGAGAGGATACAATGGCAGAGAGGAGGCACCGTAATGGAATGGTGAGACCGTGAGATCAAGATAGTGCCATCGGATTGAAAGGGATACAGTGGGATTCTAAAGAAGAAACAATGATGAAAAAAACGGTGGGACATGTAAAAGAGCGATGCAACAATGGTTGTTTTGTCGTGGAACTGTGAGAAGGGGTTGTTGTGGCACCGTGACAGGGGTGAGACCATGAGATCAAGATAGTTCCACTGCAACACTGAAAAATAAACAAAAGATTAAAATAAATTAAAACATAAATAAAATCTGAACTAAATAATTAATTAAAACTAATCATTAATTAAAAAATTTAAAAATTTATTTACTTATAAAAATTAATTAACATATAAAACCATTTAAAAGTATATTAAATTATTATTAACAACTATTTTTAAAACATAAATTATTACTAAAATGAAACTAAGATTAATAAGAAACTAAATTTTTAAATTTTAATATAAAATTTAATCTTTTATAAAACAAAGTAAAATTATTTATAATAGTTACTCTGTCAAATTAAATAAATTAAATTAAACATATAATTATTCTATTATTAAATGATTATGTTAATTTATTAAATTAAATTAAAAATATTTAACAAGATTAGTATGTTTATAAAATTTAATTTATAATTAATGAATTGTTAAAAGTCGACTAATATTTATATTACATTACTTTTAATTAATTAATATTTTAAATGAGAAATTCTAAATGAAGATTATATTATTTATGTGTAAAAGATGAATTAATTAATTAATTAGTTAATGTTAAATTATCAAAAATATCAGACAAAAATAACTATAAAAAATAAAAACATATTAGGCTATAGAAGTAAAGTAAGATGTATATTAATTATTTAAAGGCCAAAAATACAATTTTCATTTAAAAAATTTATTTAATAATAGATTTAATTCTAAAATTCCAAATGTGCGCTTTTTTAGAGAAAAGCATTATAATATGTAGTTAAATAATTAAGAATTATATAAAATGATGTTGCAAAACTATGTAAAAATAGTGCCACATCAACAGTCTCAAAATAAAATTGATGGGAAATATTATGGTCATTAGAGTTTCAATTTTCTAGAAAATAGCATATTTTATCAACAAAAAAGAATATCATAAGAGTTATTTTCATTGATAATTGTATTTTCAGTTAAAAAATTTATTAATAGTTTTATTATTTACATTTTTCATCACTTCCAGAAATATATATAGTCCATATATTCAACATAGGAAAGAAATTTTTTTAGAAATAATTGGGTAGAATTCAAGGAATCAAAATGTATTTAGATCACTGTGAGGTGACACTTTTATACTTATTTAGTTAATTTTCTCAATATTTAATCATTTTTTTAAATTTTATTACCAATTTTATCCAACATTTGTTTTTTATTTATAATAGTGAACATAAAGAGGTGAATTTTTGGAGAATTAACTCTTCTTCAATCAGTTTTGTTTTCTATATTTAGCACACAATTATTAGATAATTATCCATTATCCACAAAGTGTTCAACAAGGATGGTTCATTAATAAATTATTTGTTCATTATTAATTTTGTGAATTGATAATGATCATTAGTTTCTATTTTTAATTTTTAGATGACTTAATGTGCGTGTTTTTTGAAAATGAATTTTTTAATTAAAAATTTCTCGACATACTCAAAACATAAAAAAAAATCAATTTTTTAATACTTTAGAAAAATGATCCACAAGTCATTTTTGATTTGTTGAAGTCATCTATTCTTCAATATGATATACATTGTTATTGGTATTCCTCGAAATTATTGTTTTTAGTTTAAAAATTATATTTTAATTAAGAACAAATTTTAGTTATTTAAAAATGGGAAAAGACTCTTGCATTATTTTTATTGCTTATAAAATGATTAATTTATAATTTTCAAGGGGTATCAATCATCTTCATTATAATAAAAAAATTATGACTAATATGACTCAATGATTCAGTTTTTAAAATGAAATGTTAATTAAAAAGATTCATGACATAAAAAAATTGATTAAACAGATTCAGATTGTTTTGATAAATTTTAAAGACAACCCATAATTATTATTTTATGTTTACGAATCAATCTCCCATCATCCTGACACTAGGTGTGACCCATATGACTTGAAGTGTGTTTATTTATTTAATAAAGTAATTTATAATAAAAAGACACATGAAATACAAAAAAACAAATCAAACACTGTCTAATTTTTTATCATTCTTTGAAAAAACTATACCAATGTTATTTATTATATTTAAGAATCAAATCCCTCTCAATCTGACACGTGTTGTGATTGTCATGACATGAAATTTGTGGTTTCAGTTTCAAAATGAAATTTTTGTTACAAACATTGTTCTCTCAATGAAAAATGATAAAAACCCTCTTGGATTATATTAATACTTTTGAAACATGATTCATTAGATATTTTTTATTTCAAAGTGTTATTTTAATATCCATATAACACAGATTGTACTATTGTGACTCAATGTATGTTTTCAATTTGGAAATGAAATTTTAGATAATATTTAATTTCACCCATTGAAAACCTATAAAACATGATTATATTTAGATGATACTTTAGGAAAATGATCCTCAGTTAATTTATTATTTTTAATAATCAACCAAGCATCATTATGATTCATGGTGGGACTAGTATAATTCAATCTTTTGGTTTCAATTTTAAAATTCACATTTTAGTTCAAAACAATCATCACATACTGAGAACTGATATAATGTCATCATATTGGTTTGATAATTTTTTAAAATTATCCATATATAAATTCAGATGTGTGGGAATCATCTTTAACTCAATCAAATAATTCATGTCCCTAATAAGACTGAATTATTATTTTTTAGTTTAGAATTGACATTTTTATAATATAGGATTATGAAATGATCAAAACAAATAAAACACAATAATATGTTTTTATCCATTAGGATAATTATCCATAATACATGTGTGATGTGTATGAATTAGTCTTACTATAATACCATAGACATTGTATCTGGTATCAAAAAAATGGGTTTTTCAATTTAAAAGTGAAATATTAGTTAAAAACATGTGTGACTCACATAAAACTAATAAAGCATCGTCACATTCTATTGATAGTTTTCGTAAATGGTTCAAAATTAATGTTTAACATGTAGTAGTCAAACACACATCAATATGTCATAAAGTGTGATCAATATGGCTCAAAGTGAATGTTTTCAGTTTAAAAATTTAAATTTATTTAAAAACACTTCTGATTCCTTAAAACTGGGAAATGATACTTATATTGTATTGATAATTTAGTAAAATTGTCATAATTTCAATTTTTATGTGTAGCAATAAACCATACATCAATATGAAAAATACTATGTAACACAAATATTTTTTTATTAAGTATTTTATTTAAATAATATTTTTTTCTTCTATAGCAATATTTTCACACAATCCTGATTTTTAAAGAACTGTGAGACACCATTATTATAGAAATATTTTGTTAGCCTAACTATTAGGTTATTGGAAAATATTATAAATAACTTATGAAAATGCATTGTGAATTCATTGGCTGTTAGTTAATTATGAAAAATATAATTCAATTAAGTATTTCTAGTTTTGAGTGAATTAATTTTGGTAATGAAATTAATGAAATATATATATATTATATACTTAATAAAATATTTTTAATATAAATTCAATGGATTTTTTTAGTCATGGGTTAAGAATAAAACCCTATTTCATTTATAAAAACCTATTTTTTAAAAGGATAATTTTACACCATTGAATGGAAAACCCCTTTTAAATTTATATTTAAACAAATTAATAATTCTAATATAAAAAAGTGATTTTTTTTGAAGTGGGATATAAATTCTTAATTTGGATAAATTTCAGATATTTTTTTATAACTTTCATGTTTGGACAAATAGTAAAAATATGCTAAATTTTAATTCAATATTATTTTTACATTGAAATAATTATATGGATAAATTATATTTTGGAATGGATTAAATATATAAATAGGATAGATTATTACCATTTAATATAATATTGGTCATTTTAAATAACATTTAATTATGTTAATATGTAAAAACATTTCAATCATTGGCAATATTTTCACTTTAAAACCAGCATTCTCATTTCAACAATGGGATTAATTTTAAATTTATTACTGAAACATATGTGTTATGAATTTTAAAAAATGGATTCCTTACATGGAATTAGTAGTTCCAATTTATGTAAATAACTTTTTTTATTTTTTGGCAATATGAATTGAAACTTCTGTAAACTTTATTAACACTATAAAAGGATAAATTTTGTAATTAAGTGTGAAAATAATATTATAAAATTACGCTAAAACGTTCCATAATATAATTGGATGATTATAATTCACCATAGAATATACTTGGGTCGAAATGGTATCCATTGGAACCCACATGAATGAGATTATGAATTTAATTTATTTTATTTAATGAAAAGTGAAATATGTCTCACTCATACATTAATAATTAAATTATATTCAATATAAGTTTATATAGAGGATATATTAAATTATAAATACTCATTTGAAATGTAAAATGTTTTTCATTATAATTAAAATATATTTTTAATTTTTAGGAAATAAATAATTACATTAAGGACTCATACATTGATGATTAAAAAATTAATTAATTGACGAGAAATAAATAAAAACATTATTATTAAAATATTAATTACCATAAAAAGGACCCAACAGTTGACCAACCATTATTGTTTTAGTATATATATACTATAACCTTCAAAGGATGAACTAATTTACTATTTTGAGTGTTATAGAAGTGATTATGATAAAATATTATATTTTTTAATGTGAGGATAAATTTGTCAAATTCATGTTTTAAAAGAGCATAACATTTTTAATGATGTTTTTTATGTAAGATATATGTGGCTAAAATTATACTTCTAATATATAATGGATTTATATTCATCATATTTTTGTAATTTTTTTTAAAAATTAGTATATTATAAAATTTCACAAAATTGACGTTGTCATTATTTTATTAATAATGATATCAAATAAAGAATATTACAAATATTTTAATAAATATTATTGGGGATAAATATTTTTTCAAATGAACTTTATACCTCAATTTTTCCCCATATGGATATAATAAAATATTATTATCGAGGTTCAAATCATATTTTTATTCTTTTAAAAATCCATGGTTTAAATCGTGTTAAAATTGACACTATAGATAATTATTTTTCAAAATAAGGTTTTCATTAATAATTTTAAAATCATAAAACATTTTTAAAAATATTGAATAACTTGGATATGAACGTAAATATACAAACATAATCATTTATGGACTAATTGACTTTAAATAAGTAAAAATATTACCCTTTTATTTTTGATATATTTATTACCATAGTTAGAAAGTACATAGAATAACTAAGTGTTAAATAAATTATAATTCTTAAATTGAAATAAAAACATGTCTAAAATTTATTATTTATTAATATTACAACTCTATATAATCTAATATTTTAAATTAAGGGATTTTTGTGGGTTTTATTTGAGGTTTTATTTTATTATAAATTAATATTTTTGATGTTTATAAATATTCCCCTCACCTCAATTATAAAAGGGAGCATTGTCCCTCAACTCATCAGTTAATTTTGAGCATTAAAGCTCGACCAACCACTACCAAGTTCACTAATCATGTCCCCTAGAATCATTCAAGAGGTTCTTTTCTTATTTCATGGCCAACTCTTTTGAACTAAGAGAAGATTTATAAGAGGCACGTCGAAGAAGAGGTAATATCATTTACCGATTATTTCAAGATTCTTTCTTCTTCTACTTCCACCACATGAGTAGTTTCATTATAAAGTATTAAATATAATATGAATTTTATGCTGATAGGTTATTATGATTATGAAATAACTATATTCCACCATTTACCCATTCTATGAAAAATGAAATCACCACGCATGCGTACTTACCGCTTACCATCTCCATGCCGTGGTGCAATCTGTTTTTCATAACTACCTTACATATATGGGTATAATGATGGAATATATATATATATATATATATATGATTAAAATAAAAATATATTTATCTTTATATATTATACACCATTCTCTTCAATATCATTAAACAATTATGGGAACAATGTCCTCACTGGTGCTTACATACGCCTTACTGTCTCCTCGATGTGATGTGATTTGTTCTACATAATCTTCATTAAAGAATGATAGTATAAATGAATTGAATGAAAAAATATGATATATAATATACTAATACCATGATTTAAATGATAAAACTATAACAAAAAATATATGAATAATAACTTATCGAACATAACATGCATAATAATATATAGTAGTTAATACTCCAATAACGAGTAACAATGAAATCTTACAAACAAATGAATGAAGATATGATCGTAAATGTTATCATAAAAATGATTTTTATTCTGGAATAAATTATAAATATTATTTAAATCATTATAAAGGAGGTTTTGATACATAAAAATCATATCAGACCTATGGTAAGGGATAACATTGCGAATCTCATTTTAATCCGAGATTGTTTTTTTTTCATAAGTATTTACTGTGGTATATTATCACCCTTGTTCATGATTTATAAATATGTATTTCAAAATATTTAATATATCCTTATATATTTTTTAAATTAAATTTTACCCAATTTTTAATTATTACTAAACGATATGAATGGAATCTTATTTCATTTTCAGTACGAGGTACATTTTTCACTTTTCTGGAAAAAGTACGAAAAGAATGTAAATTTTACGTGTACGGAATGATCTGATTTTTATGATTTCATGTTTCCTTAATTCCTTGAATCTTACACTACATTATTAGAGGTTTATTATCACATAAAATTCGTTCTTATAAAGTGTTGTGGCATTTTGAAGAAGGAAATCATTTTTTATGAAGAAATTATATTTTCATCAAGAATTAATTTATAGTGTATTCTCAAAATTATTATCCTTCTAAGATGTCACTCCTTAAATAAGGTTATATTTAAATCCATGTTATTACTATGATTTTATTGTGTTTATAATGGAATGTTAATTAGGAAATCCATTTTTTATATCAATTATTATGGAATGATGTTTGTGAAACCCATTTAATTGCATGGGTTATGCTATGGTGAATGTTATTATATTTTTGTGGCACATTATGAATGCTTTCATTTTGAGATGTGTGGTATGTATATCTACATCAAAGTTATTTGGAAATTATTCATATCTCATGATATAGACACTACTAGAATGAAATGTATATCTAATGCAGTAATACAGGGCTAGAACGAGGAGTGAGCTCAGTTCAATAATGAAATTTGTCTACTATGATGGTCTAGGAAATGAGACTTGACTAATATGAAATGATTTTCTATGATTACGTGTTTATGCCACCAAATTTAATGTCTTATTTTATTTATACTGAGATTACATTGAACTTTGATGATTTATTTCATGACATAATATTCTGATATTTTATATGCGTTTAATATTTTTAAATTTTATGTTCTTATGTTTATGATATGATTTATATTTCCCTTTTTTACCCTTGCTATGAATTTGACCTCACCCATTCTTAAGTTTCTATTACCCCAGACATGAATAAGGGTATTAGATAAGATATGTCTAAAAGGAGTCTCGTTATGAAGAAATAAAAAGGAGACAATATAAATGTGTTATGAAAAGTTTATTTTGATTCCTAATATCCAATGAAACTAAACATATATGGTCTTGGTGTGATTTTTGTTATGCTATGTAAAAAAATATTAATCATTTTTGTAGTAATGTCTATATCAAAAGTGTGGACTGTTATAGATGTTATGAGAGCAATGTTATAGTTATCCTTTGGAATATAGGATGAGAGAACCTTAGTAAGAACCCTGAGGATAAGTATAAGTATAAGTAACAATCTTATCCAAGTATTTTATAGATGTTCATGATTAAACTATGATAAAACCTAAAGTGTAATAAATTATAAATTAAATTCATGAATTCTGTTTTTTTTCTATTATTATTTGTATTTCTCACACTATTCATCATGCTTTTAATCAATGGATGAAACCCAAAGGAAATTAGTTAACACTGAATGTGATGGGAAATGAAATGATTGTCCCCCATATCATCCAAATGATTTGGGGTTTATAAAGAAAAATCTGTCCACTATGCTAACACAACATTCACAAGAAATGAATCATTCAAGACATCCTAACTAGCTACAAATGGAGAAACATTCTGGTGAATATTTCATGTGGGAGTTTCCACCATAATTCAATGGGTCTTACGATCCAATAGTTTCTAAAAATGGATTAGTCCCACAAAAAAGATATTTTATGTTCTAAAATTTTCGGACCATGATTAATTCATCTTACCAGTATATCATTTTGAAGGTTAAGAGGATCAATAGAGGAATATTATGAAGAATATGAGAAAAATAGATTAAATTGAGTCTATGTAATGGGATGAGTTCCAGAACATATTTTTCAATTACTACATTCCTCATATTCATAATACAATGATGGAGAAGGTATTCATTTAACATAAGCAAAAGGATGATGAATCTATTGGTGCCTATGATGAAAATTTCACAAGTCTTTCATGTTGTTCTTCTATAATTATTATACAACCTGAAAGTGAAATTCTTCAATTATTTACTAGCATAAAACCAAGACACTGAAGGGAATTAGCCACAAGGGACTTTAAATGCTCTTAGAAAATTGTTCGATGTTCTCTCAAGGATGAGATGGAGATTCAGGTAACCATGTAGTCATATTGGTATGGTAATAAGAGAAAGATGAAATTCAATGGAAAATAAAAAGGCCACACTGAATATAAGATGAGTTTTCCCTTATTCTCAACATGTGGAAATAAACGTTGAGTGAAATCAATTAAAGGGACTAGTAAGTGTTTAATGATTGTAAGAGAAGGTAGTCAAGAAGTTGAATAAAGAAGTAATGTGAAAAAGATGTCTAATGATGCAAACAAAGAAAAGGTGACACATAATGTACCTACTACACATCAATTCTACAAGTGAAAGGGAATATGACATTATTCCAATAAATTCCATAATGCAATGGTTATTGATGATGATTGAAGTCAACAAACACCTATGTCCCATGACAATGTAATTTCACATGGAATTACTCTTGGTGATGTGGAGTATTATAATAATGTGTTGGAAAATACACTTAACATCCCCTCTAAAGTAAATTTTTTTATTTGATTCTGAAACAACCCACTAATTCCAGATCAATAT
This sequence comes from Viscum album, assembly GCA_963277665.1. Lineage (NCBI taxonomy): Eukaryota > Viridiplantae > Streptophyta > Magnoliopsida > Santalales > Viscaceae > Viscum > Viscum album. The sequence goes on from OY728146.1 coordinate 959,025,899, forward strand.
ATGGTCATCTATCGATGTATGGATGAATATTAACATCTAGTAGAAATTGATTCAAATCTTAAGTGTATTGATTCTTCTAAATGAATATTATTTATCTAAAATTGATGAGGAGAGACTAATAATTTAGAATACATCCATTATATAATAGTTCTATGATATATTTAAGGAGGAATTTTTAGGTCTTCCATCAAATCATGGAGCTGAGTTTTCAATAGAACTCATACTAGGTGTTGTTTCTATTTCAAATACAACTTATAGAATGAACCCAATTGTCGTACATAAATTTAAGAAGCTACACTAAGAGAATATTTATAAGGGTTTCATATTACCTAGGAAATCGCCAAGGAGAGAATCTGTTCTCTTTTTCAAGAAGAAAGATTGATCTATGATACTCTTCATTGATTATCAGGATCCTAAAAGGATCACTATCAAGAACAAATATCATCTTCCTCGCATTGATGACGTATTTAACCAATAATGAATAGATCAATACATTTCCATGATTGATATTAATTCAGGATATCATCAATTAAGTGTCAAAAATTATTATATAACAATGACATCATTTCGTAAATTGTATGGACACTATGAATTCGTAATGAATATTTTTGGACTTACTAATTCACCTGATATCTTCATAGATCTAGTGAATAGATTCATTATATACTATAATGGTAAATATTTTCTAGTATATATATATTAAATCCATGTATCTTGAAATAGAAATGCGAAATTGTAATACCACATGAAAATTATAATGAACTCTCTCATAAAAGATAAGCTTTATGTTAAATTTACCATGTAAGAATTATGGCATCAAGAAGTTTTATTTTTGGGTCACATAATCTCTAGAGAAGTGATATATATGGATCCACCAAAAATATAAGTTGTTGGATAAGACCAAAAATGATAACTGAGATCTAATGTTTTCTTGGTTTGGATCGATATTATTGATTTTTTTTTTCAAGAATTTTCACGATTATTTAATCCAATCTTGAAGTTGACTTTGAAGGGGGTTATGTTTGTTTAGACAGATGAAGGTGAATAGAATTACAAATAGCTAAAAATAATTTTAGCTAGTGCACCTATGCTCACACAACCTTGTAGGGGATAATGGTTTTTTATCTACATAGATGCATCTATAAAGGGGTTGTTATGGGTTCCCATGAAAAAAGACATGGTGATAGCTTATGCTTAATGGTTGTTGAAAACCCATGAGTAGAATTACACAAATCATGATTTCGATTTAGCTATGGTAATATTTTCATTAAAGGAATTGAGGCATTTTATTTATGGTGAAAGGTATGATATTTATATTTATCATAAAAGTGTAATGTATATTTTCACAAAAAAAGGAGTATAATATTCATCAAATAAGATTGTTGGAATTTATTAAAAATTATTATTTCCCAATACATCACCACCCTAAAAATGAAAACAATGTGGATGATTTTTTGTGTCAATAGGACCATGCTAACATATACTTGATGAGGATCCCAAATGAACCAATATTCATGGATGTGAAATTTATTTATACTGAAGTATTAAAGGATGTTGAGAAATCATATCTCTCTCAAACAAAAGCTCAAACATTTATACAAGTGATGATTAAAGAGGTGCAGAAGAAAGATATAGAGATATAAATGAAGAGGATAAATGTTCCCAAATTCATCCTATATTGTGATTGAACAATAAAGATCTATAATAGGGTTTGTATTCCTCCATTACAGAATTAATGACGGAGCTATTTGATGAGGCTCATAGTTCTTAATTCACTTTTGACCCTGGAAGCATAAAGATATAAAGGGGCCTAATGGGTATTTCTGGATGGGTGGTATGATAAGTGATGTCGCCAAATATTTTTCTCGAAGATTGGGTTTTCACCATGTTAAGGTTATGAGATAGTAGTCTATGGGTATGTTACAACTATTACACATAATAGAATATAAGTGGGAAAACATCTCTATGGAAATTATTATTGGACTTCAAAAAATATCTAATGTCCATAATTTAATGTGGGTTATAGTTTATCACCTTGTAAAGTTGGCATAATTTACTGTTTTTAAAAAGGATTTCTCTCCTGATCATCTTTCCAGGATATATGTAATGTATGTGATTATGTTACATGATATACCACTAAACATTACACCAGATCAAGATATGAGGTTTAACATGAAGATCCAAAGATCTTTTCTGTATACTTGGGATATAATGATATGTTTTAAAATTGCCTATAAACCTTATATATTTTGTCAGTCTAAGAGGGAAATTCTTTAGGGACCATATTGGATGGATAAGGAAGCAAGAAGAGTTTTACATTGGTAGAGTGTTTTTTTGTCAAAATTGATAAATCAAATCACATTTTAAAAGTATTGAAAACCTAGATGATGATTTACAGATTTTTTTTAAGAAATAACATATGTTATAAGAACATGAGATGCAATCCTTACGATGGAAAAGAGTAAAGGTGTTGTTTGTAATATTTAGATTTGATTCGAAGGAATGATGTGGGGGGATGGTTGGGATGTTTTAATACTTTCTGTTGAAAATATAACGATGCTAAAAGTATTCGATTGAAGACTACATATCATGATAGATATAGATTCTGATGAAAGTAGTTGTTTTTTGAATAAACCACATGAAAATGAAGCATCATTGGTGTACTTTCCGAATAATAACTTAAGGTGGTGCAGTTTTCTATTGTTTTCGAAATTTTGGGGCAGAAACGTGAGACATGGAGAAATAAGATTTTGTTAAAGTATGTTCCGTACAAGTTTGAATATGTTTTGGTATTTTGTGCAGATGTGGCGTTCCATGATGTAATTTTCAAATTCTGTAAAAGGAAACAAGTGCGCGAAGGAGTGTTTTGTGTGCACAGGATTGAATGGAGCTTGGAATGGTGCATACAAAGAATGATTCAACGTCATAATTTCAAAAAATTGATAAGGTATGATGTTTTTGAAAGATTGAACAAGTGTGTTAAATAGGAGGTTAGAGCAAGAGACACTTACGGTCCTAGTGAGACATAAAATGGGGTTTTGTGCCACATGACTCATTTTTTTCTATATGGGGGATGATGATGCCTATAAATAAGAGCTGAATCCCACTCATTTGATAAAATTGAAACATAGAAAAATCATTAGCTTTAATGTGTAGAAGAATTTTATGTGAAGGTACTTGAACAAAATAATTAGAGTTGTGTGAACGAAGATGAAGTTTCACATATGATTGAAGTTTCGAACAATATTGATGTTGCACACAAGTGGTGTTTCGTGAAAATAGTTAAATATTTCCCATGAGGCATAAAATTTGAACTCAAGTCACATAAATTAGAGTGAACTAGATTATAGTTATGCACAAGTAGAATTTTTTGTTCTTGGAAGTTCTTACAATCTTCTGGTTAAGAAATATAATATTGTTTGGAAAATATAAAACTATGAAAACAGATTAAAAAGCACTAAAACATTGTTTTGACATATTTATTCACATAGGGTGCACAGACGATTATGGATTTGTATCCATGTGCTACATGAGTGTGATGATATATCATACTCACTGTGTTCCACATCAAAATATTATTTTCTTGTGGATTGTGTGGTACTAGATTGTTTCTGTACAATATTAAGTATATAGATACTATTATTGATATAATTTACTTTTTATTTAAAATCATTTTAGGATAAACACCTACCATTTGTGGTATATTCTTACAAAAATAAATTTCAATCCAATATTCAGATGGAACCAAAAAAAGAACAAAATAAAAATAAGTTCATAACCCCAACTTTCTAGGATGAAGTTGGGGAATGGAAGTTATTAGGAATTGATCTTATTGATTAAATGGTAGAAAAGGTCAGATCTATTCATAAACACATAATAGCATCTCATAGTTGACAAAAAGATTTTTCAAAAAACTCAAGAAAAGTACAAGATTTAGAATTTGATGATAATTAATTTCTATGAATATCCCCTTATAAGAGAGTAATGGGATTTGGAAAGAATGGAATGTTGAACCCTATGTATATCGGTCCTTTCGAAATTATAGATCGGGTTGGGTAGGTAGCTTACTGATTATAACTTCCACATAATCTCTCCCAAGGACATGAAGTAATTCATGTCTCCCTAATTAGAATGTACATACATGATTCATCACATGCATTGAACATAGAATTTGTAATATTAGTGTAAGATCTTTCTTATAAAGATATACTGATAGAGATTATGGATCCAACAAAAAAGTTCTATGAAATATGACCACTCTATTGGTTAATGTTCTATAGAGGAGCCCCAAATATTAAGAAGAATCATGGGTAATTGAGGAAATTATGAGGTAGATGTATCCGCATCTTTTTATTTCTATGTGTCGAATTTTTAGGTAGGAATTCATATTAAGGGGGGTAGAATGTAACACCCTGATGTTTTTAATAAATATTTTTTCTAAATAATTTTTAATCTTTAGTAGCTTGATTTTTAATCTATCGCGAGTATAAATTAATTGATATATGCCATTATTGTAAAATTATCATTATTTCCTAGTCCTTAGGATAATGGGCATAATTATAACTAACTTATGAAAATTAATTGGGAATTCATTGTCTATCAATTATTTATGAAAAATATAGATCAGTCAAATATTTTTATATTTGAGTGTATTAATTTTTTTAATAGTATTAATGAGGTATATATCTGTTTTATACAAGATAAATAATTTTTTATAATCACCAAATGGATACTTTAGTCATTAGATAAGCATAAAACCCTATTTGATGTATAAAAACATATTTTTAAAAACATTAATCTTACACCTTTGAATAGAGAACACATTTTAAAATATGATATTGACACATTAATAATATTTATATGATATCAAAATCATATTATTTAGAAGTGGAATATAAAAATTTACTTTGTATTAATTTTTATATTTCTCTGATAACATTCATCTTTTGACGAATAGTAAAAATACTCTTAAATTTAATTAAACATTAATTTTTTCATCGAAATAATTTATTTGGTTATGTTATTTTTTAATGGTTATAACATTTAAATAGAATATATTTTGACCATTTTATATAATGAATTTCATTTGGAATAATTTTACACTAAATTCAAATGTAAACACCTTTTAATATTTTGCAATATTTTAAAATTGAACACTTATTTTCTCATTTCACCAACAACATTATTTTTAAATTAATTACTAAAAACACAGTTTTTAGAATTTTTAAAAATTGATTCCATAGTTTTAATATGTTTGTTGAAATTTTTTAAATAGGACTATTTAATTTTTGGGCAATATGAATAGTAACATCGGTAATTTTTATTAACACGGTAAAAGGGTAAATCAGGTAATTAAGGATAAAAATGAAATTATACAATTACCCTAACACTTGAATTAAAATAATTAGAGGATTATAATTTTCCAAAAAAACATTTTCTCATTGAAATTCAATCCATCGGAACCCACTTGGATGAGATTAGGACATATAATTTATTTTATTTAATGAAACATGAAATATTCCTCACTCACACTTTAATAAATAATTATATTTAATTTAATGATATACAGAAGATAATTAGATTATAAATACTCATTTAACATAAAAAAATTTATTTTTTATTATGATTTATTTTTAATTTTTTGGAAATAAATAATTACCTTAAAAAAGTATACTTGGATGTTGAATAAATTAGTTAATTGATGAGAAATAAATAAAACATTTTTTATTAAAATATTAATAAACAACCAACGTCCCAAACACATGAACAAGACTTATTGGTCAAATATATACTAATAATAATCATTAAATGACCATGTTAATGAGAATTTTTAGGCTTATAGATTAGATTACGAAAATTCGAATATTTTAGTTAAAGTTAAGATAAACATGTCACATTGAAATTTTAAAAGAGTGTTGCATTGTTAATGTAGGTTTTTTTCCAAAAACAATTGACAATAAGTTTTATTTTGAATGTTTATGGCTTTAACTTCAACATATTATTTTATTATGAATTTTTATTTTACTAATAATTAGATTAAATAATTACACAAAATTGAATCAGTAATTATTTTATTAATGAATAATCAAATAAATGTTATTAAATATATTTTAATAAATAAATTTAAAACAATTATTTTTTTCATATAAATTTTATATATTATATTTACACCATAGGGAAAAAAATAAAATATTTTGTTATAGGTTCACTTCTTCTTATTATATTTTTAATAGTCTATTAATTAAATAGTGTCAAAATTGACAGTAATGATATTTTCTCAAAATAAGGGTTTCATAAATAATTGGAAAACCATACAAATTTTTTAAAAATATATAATAATAATTATATGGTCTGAAATTTCATAGAGTATTCCATTATGGTTTAATTGACTTCAAATAAGTAAATATTGTTGTCCATTAATATTGAATTTTTTGTTACCCTAGTTAAATATTAAATAGAATAACTATGAGTAATGTTAAATTATAATGAATAAATGTACATAAAAAGTTTTCTCAAATTTATTAGTTGAAGAGATAGCAACAATATCCCATCTCAACTTTTAAATTTGGTTATTTTTTTGGTTTTAATGTGTGTTTTTATTTTGTTATAAATTATTATTTTTGAGGTTTCCAAAAGTGTCTATCACCTCAATTATAAAAGGGAACCTCCTCCCTCTACTCTTCACATAATTGTGAGCCACCAATCTCAACCATCCCTAAAATATTTACCTTATTAAATTCCCTAGGAACATTATAGAGGTCCTGTTATTCCGGAAAAAAATATCTCTAGTTCTCAATGATTATATATAAAGAAGGCATATCGAAGAAGAGGTAATATTATTAAACAATTAATTCAAACTTATTTCATCTTATACATCCACCTAATGATTTTTATATTGGACAAATAATATCTCTATAAGTACATATATACTAAGAGTTTATTATTATAATGAAACAACCATATTCCAACTTCTACCAATCCTACGAAAAATATAATCACAACGTGTTCGTACGTATGAATTACAATCTCCACATTGTGGTGTAATCCATTTCCACCACCACCTTACATTGATGGGTATAATGATTGATTTAATATATATATATATATGACTAAAATAATGTTATATGTATTATTATACACTATAAACCATCCAATTAAATATCATTCAATAATTATGTGAATTATTTCATCGCTTGTGTGTATGTACGGCTTACCATCTGCATGGTGTGATGTGATTCATTATACATAATATTCATTACAGAATTATTATATAAATGAATTTAATTAATAAATATTATATATATTATATTAATAATATTAATTAAATGATATAAATATAACCCCAAATTATTAATAAGAACTTATCTGATAAAACATGCAAAAGAACATAAAGTAGTTAATATGAGAATAAAAAGTAACAATGAAATGTTACTAACATACAGATGAAAATATGATAATAATTTATATCCAGAAAATGATTATGATTTTTTAATAAATTAGTAACATTATTTAAATGATTATATTTTATGTTTGGATACCTATTAAGTATATTAGACCTAAGGTAAGGGACACCATTACAATTCATGTTTTTATCCAAGATTGTTTATTTTTAGGATTTTTCTAGGGTATATTTATCATCCAAATAAATTATTCCTAAATATGTACTTCATAATATTAATTCTATAATTCTATAATTTTTTAATGTCTATTTTACCCATTGGTTAATTTTTACTAAATATTATTAATTGAATTTTTTTTAGTATGAGGTACGTTTTTTATTTTTCCAGCAAAAGTACGAGAAAGAATGTTTTTTAATTTCTGGAGCTAGAATAGATTTTTATGATATCATAATGGCTTATATTAATATTACAAAAAAATTTAACATAAAAAGATTTCTTATAAAATTATATAGTATATTGATGAAGGAAAAACGTTTAGAAGAAGATAGTATAGATTACACAATAATTAATTTGAATTATTTCCAAAAAATTATTTACCATCTAAGATGAAACTCATTAAATATGGTAATATTTGTATCGCTATTATTAATATGACTTTAATGTTTCAATTATCGAATTTTATTTTGGAAATACATTTGTTTTATATTAATTATGATGGAATTATATTTAATAAACCCATTTTATTTCATGGGTTATGCTATGGTGAATATTTTTATGTTATTATGGAACACATAAGAATGGTTTAATTATTTGATTGGTAGAAGATACATCTCCCTCAAATGCACTGGGCAAATATTTATATATCATTATATAGACAAGACTAGAATGACTGGTAAATACAATTCAGTTATACTGGGCACGAATGTGGAGTGAACTCGTTTTGGTATTGGAGTTTGGTATTACATTGAAAATTTATGTTATATGTTATGACTATTGGTATTACATTGAAAATTTATGAATTATCCCTTGAAATGATATAATGGTCTTTTATATGCTGGATAATATTTTCAAATGTTATCATCTAATAATTATGATATGATAGATATTTTCTTTATTTACCCTTATAGAGCATTCGATATCACCCTTTCTAATTTTTCATTCCCGAGTTCATGAAGAAGAGTATTAACTAAGATATGTCAAAAAGGATAATAGTTATGATGATTTAAGTGAGAGACAATGTAGAGGTTTTATGAACCAGTTGTTTTTCTTTCCTAGTTTATAAAGACTCTAAACTTATACGTTGCAAGAGTGTTTTTTTGTTATGTAATAAATATTATTCAATATTGAAGTAAAATCTATATGTAAAGTATGGGTCGTTATATAGTGGGATGGGTTTGTCTCAATGAATTAATTTTAATTTGAAGTAGTCATTTTAGATGAAAAGAAATGTTCCATACTCCAAACCAAGAAAATACAATCCCATTTTATTGATACTTTAGGAAAATAATTCATAAGTAATTTTTGATGTATTGGAATCATCCATACAATAATCTGATACACAAAAAGACCTTTATGAGACAATGTTTATGGTTTCATTTAAAAAATCGATTTTTGTTAAAAGGATTTTTGAATTACTCAAAATAGATCAAAAACATTTGAATTATTCTTATAGATTAGGAAAATGATCGATATGTAATTTGTGACTAGTAGGAATAAAATATTCCTCAATATGATAAATTAAATGATTATTATTACCAAAATGTGTTTCATAAATTTAAAAATGTTATTATACAAAAAATATGATTTTCAATCCATTAAATATTATCGAACACAATAGGATTTTCTTGATAGTTTTGAAAAATAGTCCATAATTAATTTTTGAGGTGTTGGAATAATCCGAACATCAATCTATGTCATTGTGTGACTAATATGAATCATGTTGTATGTTTTAATTTTAAATTGAAATTTTATTTTAAAAGAATAATGACATAATCAAGAACAATCATATGCATTCATTTTGTTTTCATAATTTTGTAAAATTATTCATAATCCTTTTGTGATGTATAGTAATCAAATGCACCCTAATACGATATGTGGTGTAACTATTATGGAATTAAATTTTTTGATTCAATTAAAATAGTCATTTTTAAGAAGGTGTATAACATAATAAAAAATTTAAAAGAAATCATATATTGTTGACGGTATATTACAATGATCCGTATTTCATTTTTGGAATGTATGAATCATATACACCTGAGTCGAATACATTCAGTGACTGGTATGAGTCAAAATGTATGTTTTTAGTTTAAAAATGATCATTTAGTTAAAACCATATTTCACTCACTAAATTGAAAGAAACATTTTCACACTATATTTATACCTAGGAAAAATTATCCATAAATAGTTTTTGATGTGTAAGAATAAGTCACACATAAATTCAACACATGATGTGACTATTGTGACTCAAAGTGTGTATTATCGGTTTGAAATTAACATTTTAGGTAAAACATTCCTCAATCAAAGATAACATAGAAAACACACTCATATTAACTTGATATTTTTGGTAAATTATTCTCAAATAAATTTTGATAAATATGAATCAACCATATGTATATTGAACACATGGTGTGACTAATATAACTTATATAATGTGTTTTTATTTAAAATTCTCATTTTAGTTCAAAAAACATAAAAAAATAAAACCCAGATAATGGGATTATATTTTCTTTATGTTTTTAAAATATAATCCATATATCATTTTATGTGTAGTAATCAACTAAACATTAATATGATACACGATGTACCAGCATGACTCATAGTGCATGTTTTCAGTTTAAAACTGAGACTTCAGATTAAAATATAATTCAGATACATTAGACTTAGAAAATGTTTAGGTATTTTCATTGTACATTATAAAATTGGTCCATTAATAATTTTTGACATGTATAAATTAATTATTTATTAATATAACACAAGGTGTTTCTGATTGACTCAATGTTTGTCTTTCTATTTCAAAATTGACATTTTATTAACGTAGATTTTCATATTAATGATTTATTTATTTTTTTAATAAATTTCAATATAAGAATTTTTTTATATAGGTAAACAATTTTGATAGATATGAGGTGTCTTGTTCTGAAACTAGTTGCATGAACATTATATTTTATGGGGGGGGTTAGAGGCCAATAAATATAAAAGCTTACAATTTTGTATTTGTTAATTTTTTTGATAAATTATACCAACCAATATGATTGTACGATCCAATGATAATATTTTTTATAATGTAATTCTTTTTCTCATATTTATGATTTAAATTTAATTGAAAATATAATTTTAATTTGTATCTATTGTGTACTAATATTATAGCAACATAATACAACATCAAATGTTTTATAATTTCTGTTAATAATAATGATAAAAAGTCCATTTGTACGATAAAAAATGTGTTCATAAAATTTCCCATTTTTCAATGCTGAAATAACTAATAAATTACCCCATTTATCTATAGTAAAAATTCATCAATAATGTACTCCCTTTATCTGCACTATTTCTAGTGAAAATGAAAGCTCTCAACTTTAAAAGTGCTTACAATGTTAGTGCTTTTTTAGAACTGATAAAGGAAATTGGTAGTGTTTCTGACACACATACCTGTATTAGTGGGAAAATTTTACTCATAAATATTATTATATAATAGTGTATAAGTTTGAGGTATTATAATCCTGGTGTATTTGACATATAGTAATATAGAATCCCATGGTCAAGGTTGAAAGTCAACACTCTCTTATGTTTCCTTTTCTTTTATTTAGGTAATTAAAAGCAATAAAGAGTTGGGTGACTAGAAATAGTAATTTAAAATGTAATAAAAACTAACTCTGTCATAATGTTTGAATCATCACTCTATACATCACACTAGAAAGTGATCTAAAACTGAAGATAAATTTCATCCTCTAATAAATTTAGGAGAGATAAATCAGACATCGTTATCCCTAATAAAATTGTCAAGAAAAGTTGGACAAATAAGGAATAGAAAAATAAATAATAAATGCAATTACCATAAATTAAAATCATAGAGAGAATTAATTTTACAAATAATCCTATTTCATAAAAAACCAAACAGAAGAACCCAAACTATTTTAATTTCCAAGATATATAAATACAAAAAATGGAAAACTAACACTATCAACAACCACAACAACATACTAGGGGATATCAGTTAAAGAATACCCCCACGATTAGATCCCCTATGTTCTCTTCAAGTTGATCCTTATATATATAGCATTAAATCCACGAAATATGGGTATATCATAAATTTTATATTTTATATCACCAATATTGGTGTCTGGGAACTACTACTGATCCCCCTCACATTAACCTTTTAAAAGAACTGATGTTCAATGAATTAATAATAGAGGGAACATTTTAGTAGTGATAAACATAGAAATAATTAAAAGAAACATTTTCAGTGCTAAAAATCATAGAAAAATGGGTGTTTTTGTACCTTGTTTATCACAGATAAAGGGTTCCCTTAATACGCACTAGAAAGAGTTCTAATAAAATCCCTAGCACGGAAGTGTGCTGCAAAAATTATAAAATAATGAAATTGTAAATATAGGGATAATTAATTTAATAATTTGAATAAAATAAAATTTATATCATTGATAGAAGAAGAAACATCCATAATAACAAATTATCACGAACATTCAAAAAACCCAAATGTTCTATTGCCTTTTCCCCCTTCCCACTATCAAAATGTCCTATCATGCTATCAATTGGTCAATAAAAAAAAACACATTGGGAAAATAAATTCACATATATAAGAAAACCATTATTTCATTTTTAGTACTATAAAAAATTAATTAAACATTAATATGAAACACCACGTTAATAAAATGTCATTTTTAAATCGAAACATAACATTATGATTGATAATAATCCCACCATGTGTGAGATTATATTTAGGATAATTCCAACACATCATAAATTATTAGAAAATCATTCTCTTAAAATATAAAAATATTGGCAATGTGTTTGTTTGGTTTTGAGTAAGTCATGATTGTTTTGACCTAAAATGTCGATTTTAGATAAAAAAACATACACTTAAATTCATATTGTGGACAACATGGGTTAAACTATGGTTGAGTTTATTTCAATTAATAAAAAATATTTATGGAATTTTTTGTAAAAGTATTATAATATTTCGAATTCATTTTCCTAGTTTTGAGTACATGGCATGTGTTTTGAACAAATCTATAAATTTTAAATACAAACTCAAACTTCGAGTCATAATTGTCAAATTGTGTGTTCAATTGATGTGTGGGTGATTCATATAAATTAATATTAGACATAGATCACTATCCTAAAGTATAAAGACAATATATGTGTGTTTCATATGTTTTCCATGAGTGACAAACATATACAACCAAAATGTCACCATTAAATAGGAAAAGCACCCTTTCAGTCATACCGGTCACACCATACATCAGATGGAGCTAAAAATGATTCCTACAGATCACAAATGGAATATATATAATTATCATGATGTTTCAAAATAATAATAATTTTTTTAATCCATTCACAATTGGTGATGTATGTTTTGAAGTAAAATGTAAATTTTAAACTAAAAACATACATTTCAAGTCATATAGGTCACACTATTAATTAGATAGTATTTAATATAATTCCAATATATCAGGAATGAATTATGGAATGTTTTGAAAAGTATCAACTTGATCTAAATTTTCATGACCCGTCCTCGGGGCCCGTGTCGTGACTACCCCAAGCCCTCCTTCCATATGTCAGGGGCTGGCGACTAGCACCAAAGGCATAAATCCCAATAAAAAGGGAAGTAATTTCCCTTATGAAAAGAAAAAAAAACAAACATAGTACAAGCAGAAGCTATACTAAGTAAAATAGTAAAACAAACATGCTGATTGTACAAGAGGCCATAAATACAATCCCAAAAGAAAGGTAGAGCTACAACTAAATGTAAAGTGCAACTCAAAGGACAAAAGCTTAAAAGTGACAAGAAGCTCCTGGATCGTCCTCTGGGTTCCAACCCGAAGGGTAGGTACAGATGTCCTCTTCAGTACTCCACGTCTGTCCGTCTCCTCCGGGTGCTGAATCGTCGTGGGATCCACCTCTGGTTACCGACCCATCGTGTGATCCACCTCCGGCACCGTCCAGCTCTACAATCCTCAACCACCATCAGTGATGTTCGTCATCTGCAACCAACACAAAGAGGTGTAGGCATAGCCTGTGATGGGGTGAGTATAAGATACTCAGTAGGAACCCCGAGACCCTCATGGTATCACTAAATCCAAGAGGGATAAACACAAAGAATGTTCTCAACAGATAACCCATACTTAGGTATAATCCGTACTTATACCTAATTTATCAAGTAACTCATCTCGAAAATGTGGTATCACAAAGATATGAAATCAAAGGATAACCACTACTTATGTATATAGCCATAAATATACCTAAGTTATCATGTAACCCATCTCAATCATGACGAAAGCATAAAGTTCATTGACTCAACTCAAACCATGATTTTCATATCGAAACTGCAACTGCTGAAGAGCTCCATCTCTGACAAGAACAGTGAACCTGCCACCACTCCATGGCACTGCTCACTACCTAAGACTGTTGAGGTACTCTCCTATCGAGTACTGCGGGTCATCCACCCAAACACAGTAGTGCTTCCCACCAGGGTCTGCCACTCAAACACAGTTGTGCACCCCCCCCCCTAATAGCCTGCAGAGGTACTTCTCCTGTCGAGTACCGTGGGTCTGCCACCCAAACACAGTATTGATCCCTGTTGTGGGTCTTCCACCCATACACAACAGTTCTCCCCACTGGGCTATACAAGTCACTCTGACTCGAATCAGACAAGTAGTCTTCAGGTCTCAGCCAGCTACACGGTCTCCGTACTCCATACGCTCGTCTCTGGGAGGGTCTGCTCCACGAGATACCGGTTGATACTCCAAATATCACAAAGCCTCACGATGAAGTATCTCAAAGTACCGCCTCGTCATCGGGGTCTCAACGCAACAGACGGTGCGTCGATCAGACGCCTGGTATGTGAGTTATTAGCCATTTAGTTCGGGGGGCCGGTTGGTTTTGTGTACGAACAAACCTGACCATATCTCAAATGTACCCCGGACCCTCATAGGGTATTCTCAGAGGTACCATTTCTAAATGTGATCACTTATTCCGCTGACGGTTCGTCAAACGGACGTCTGGTCTGAAAGTTATCAGCTTTTCCGTTTCAGGGGCCCGGTTGGATTTCAGGTACAATCCAGCCCGGCCCTACTCCAACTACCTCAAAACCTCCAGTGATGTATCCAAAAGAACCGTCTCATCAAGAGGAATCCAGAAAAGTTGACGAAACATCAATCAGACGTCTGGTCATTATGTTATAAGTGTTTCTGCTCCGAAGGCCCGGTTAGCTTCAAGTTCGAACCAACCTTGTCGTACTTCAAAGGACACCTATTTACCAAACCGGTCACACCATTGCGATCCATATGAAAAAATACACGGGATGGAATACCCATTGTTCCAAAACGGATAGTTGGTGAAAATGTTTCATTTCGCCACAACACGTGCAAACCAGGCCTCGTGGGGCCCGCTCATAGACCTCGACATAAATATCCAAAACTTGTCTTGAAACATTCGTCTTAATTTTAGGGTTACAATGTCGCAAACGGTTTTCCATTCCGACACCGTATTAGAGATATATACCTGATACAAGATCCCATAATAATAATAATATTATTATTATTCAGTGTTTCGTGGACCCGAGCCATGAACCAGAATTTAGGTTCCAAAATTATACTTGAATCGAACTTATTAATGATGAGATTACATTGCCACTAACGGCAAGCCAATAGGATGTCACACACATGAGTTTTGGCAGGTCGAAGATTTAATAATAATAATAAATCAATTATTTTCTGAGCGCTTCAGGTACCTAATCCAAAAACCCAAAAAATATATCCAATACTGAACTCATAAATTCTGTCGTGATGTCAGGGGAACACTACCACTGACGGTTCGAGAAACCGAGGTCGCATGAAGAAGATACAGTTAAAATATGATTTTCCCAATAAAAATAATAATAACATAATTATATTATTATTATTATTAATTTAATTAAATTCCTTAAAACTCAGACCCCAAATCTATGCACCAAAAAAATAAACTGCCTCCTCTGACTCCATGCCATCCACGCCCCATCCTTGATTGATTTCTTTTTATTTATTTTGATTCTATTTTTTTCATTTCAGAACATCTTCTCTCTCCAATCTATTCTACAACACAAGAATTTTAACTCTCACGATTTCTTCTCCTCCAAACCCGCGTGCTGCCTCCTTCGCCGAAAATATGCCACCTACGGACTTTCATCGTCCCGGTGTGCCGCACCGGCATCACTTTCTACGGAACACATGACGTGCTCTAGTGGTACGATTTTCCTACCGTCTGCGCCCGCGTCTCTCCTGGGACCTTCTCTTTACTGCGACTGCTTAAAATGGCCGATGTGGCCCATTTAATCATCACCTGTCATCCCGTGCACAAATGAAAAACCAATGGGGGGTCTGGGCTTGTTTGTTAGCCTGTGACCTTCGCATTAGAAGCTCAATCCATAACTCATCAACGACAAGGGTTTAATTTATTCAAGATAAATAATACAATCACCATGCAATTAAAATACGCATGAACGAGGGTATAATTCACATATACACTTTATATGAAAACCCCCTACCTCGCAAAGATGTCCCACGTTGTCGAGCCGTGAATAGAGGAAAGCGTTGTGATGATCGGACGTCGCAGAAGATCGGTGCTGATTCCGTTGACATTGGAGGAAGATCCTTTGTCGTTGCGGATTCCCCGCGACGGTGTCTCCTCCATTGATAGAGAATCGGGAAGCATTCTTCATTGGGATGGAATGATCATTATTCGTCGGTGAGTTGGGACTCTTCAAAAAAACTCAAGAGCTCTCCAATCCTCCACAAAACAATCGTCAACCCCAAATTTCATTAAGACCCCTACTTTTATAAGATTCCAAGCATTACATAAGAAGTCAGGGAGGTGTGACAAAAATAATTAATAAGGTAATTAATTATCTTAGTTGGCTTATGTTTGGTAGTTGGAGAGGCTCCACTTCAATAAAAGATAATGTAGAGTTTCCATGCATTTAACAATGGGTGAGTTATGAAGATGTGAGGGGTTAGGGTTTCATGTGGGCCCCACCACATTAAACTCTCCCATTGGTTGTTAGGTGGGTGTGGGCCCCACCTCTAACTTCCTCTTTTTTGAAAATAACCACCTACCTTGAATAATATTTAAAAACATCAAATTTTATTTGATTTAATCTCATTCCCAAATATTTAACCTCAACCCGCTCAAAACGCAACTGTGGTAAAGAATCCCTTAAGCAATTGCTGATGTTGTGAGTTCAGTAGGGCCCTCATATTTCAATTCCCATCACCAGTTCAAAAGATCAAAAAAGCCGCACGCACGTTTACTGATCGTACCAGAACAAAGTTCGTAAAATTATTATCAGTCACCCTTGACCAACACCGGTCATGGTTAGGCTATACCTATGTAAAAAATGCCCCAATGAACTCATTGATACTCTTAGATTTTCATTCTATGTTACCGTTTAGAAGTTATGAATTTTACAAAAAAATAATTGTCACTTGATTATTTTATTTGCGGACAAAAACTAACTTTTTCTGGTGGCTCGCGCGGGCCAAAGTTAGTATCTGTTTAAATAAACCATGCCCTCACGAGTTCATCAGTGGTCTTGGATTTTTTATCCGAGCTACTGTTTCTGAGTTATAAGCATTTAAAAAATAAAATAATTTATTTAATTATTTTATTTACGGTTATGCCATTTTTGAAATTTCTCACAGGAGGCCGGTGCCGACTAAACTTAAGTCGTGCCTAGGGTAAACCCTCCATCCTGAGTGCAATGGTGCCTGCAGATTTCTGATCCGAGTATCCTTTTAAGAGTTATTCCACTTTTTCATTAAAATTGCTTACCCGTGTTAATTTAAGCTTAACAAAACATTAGAAAATTATTCCAAGAACAACGGGCCTCAGAATTAGGTGTCGTCAGAAATTGTGTACACATAAAATTCAAAAAAAAATTAAGAAAAATATTTCCGTGAAATTTTAGGGTCTCTACATTACTCCCACCTAAGGGATTTGCATCCACGTAAAGCTTCAAAACACACTAGGGGAAACAAAAGTGGTACTGAGCACACATCTGAGCCTTTCGCTCTCACATGCTCTCCTGGAGGTTCCTGTGCTGCCTGGGGTTTCCTTTTCACCAACCAAGGAAAACCCATCCCATCATTGTAAGTAAACCACAACCTTATTTCCTAATACCTTCAATCTGTGTATGAACTGTGGTTGCCCAGTTCATACCCAAACTAACGTCATAAGGCCTCGACGCTGCCACCAAGAGGTTCCAACCAAAACTCACACCTCAAGGGTCAGATCACACCTGTCGGCGTAAGTTTGTCTATTGAGTCTCCTCTCAAAGGTATCTCCAGACGTGGGGGTCAATTCAATGGTTTTAACCGGAAACTCTAGGTCTGGGACAAGATTTTTGGAGGGAAGAAACGATTGGTACCTATGTCTATTGATATGGAAGATTGTAGTAGACACAGACGGTGCCTCAAATCATTCTTAGAGACCTTAGGTCACACTCCGAGACCGCATGAAGCTATTCTCTTCCCCTTCCCTTCATCTCCTTAAGCCTAGCAGGGACTACAAAGGTGAGTGGTTGTAACATGTAGAAATGTACACCACCTCATGATTCTCTCCAAGATTTTCTTCCATGTCTGCTGCTTTGCAGATTCATCTATCCATAAGACTTCCTTTTTTTGAAACATTTTGCACGCCCAAGTCTCTGAGACTGGAGTCAGTTCATATCTTCCCACTACTAACATTCACTGGCTATAACCGATCAACCAATGAATATTCAACCACAAAGGTTCTATCTAGCACCCTAACATAAGCAGGAATGCATAGAGGAAGGAGTTCTTACTCGGATATCATTAAATACACCTCGTTCTGAGGTTCGAGCTCTAAAGTATTGATCGTATCATAGTCATTAAGTACCAAGAATGATCGATACACCTCGACGAATACTGAGCTACTGACATGTCATCCTACCGAAGCTGTATAAGCTCTAGAAAACTCTCTACCACCTCCTCATGCCAGTCCCCAATAGCCTGTTAGTCGGGCCTGCCTCGGAACTTGAGGGATATCTGGTGGTGAAACATAAGTAAGGCACTAAGATTACAAGTATCCTCTACCGGTACCGCCGGTAGTGTATGCTGACGAAGAGGTTGTGATATAGCTGGCATATTACCCGAAGGTACTATCTCAGGCATCAGTACACCTACCGAAGCCTCATCACCATGCAGACCAACGTCATGATCACTCACTAGGAAACACCAGTAGTTAAGATCACCATATTCTATACTAGCTCTAAACTAGTTGTATAACTGTAGAAATCGCCTCCATCTAGTACACTGCTGCCTGGGAATCTACCCTTCCTCGTAACATCATAGGCCTCTATAGTTGTAACTTGTGCAACGCGCTCTCTCAGTGTGCATCGTATACTAGTACAACTGGTGGAATCTACTTCTTAACGTGTGGTGGTGCTTCTGGTACAACACCCGAAGGAGCCAACATAGAAAGAGGTCCCTACACCGGTGCCTCATCGCTCGGTGTTCCGTCATCGAGCACTCTCTTAGAACTCCAATAGACTATCTGCATAGATACATCCTGAATTAATGTGACATGGTCAATGATTTGTACCTGGTGAGCTGACCTGGTTAGAGCTGAAATTAAAAAAAAAATTGGAAACACACACACAATCAATATTTTCGTTCACTATGTCAGAAATTAGTTTTCAGGGTCCTGGTGTACGGATTCGTCGACCACCGCACCAACACTGGACTCCCTGAAGTGGAAACCACACATAGTACCCTTAACACTATTGCTTCATAGAAATAAAATATCAGAGTCCTATGTTCTGTGGTAGAACCGACTCCTCTGATACCAATTTGTCTCGACCCGTCCTCGGGGCCCGTGTCGTGACTAACCCAAGCCCGCCTTCCATAAGAATGGGGATGGCGACTAGCACCAAAGGTGTAAATACCAATAAAAAGGGAAGTCATTGTCTTTACAAAACGAAAACACACACAAAAAGAGTACAAGAAGAAGATACACTATGTAAACCAGTAAAACAAATGTGCTGATAGTACAACAGGCCGGAAATACAAGCCCAAAAGAAAGGTACAACTACAACTGAAAGTAAAGTACATCTAAAAGGACAACAACTAATAGGTGACAAGTAGCTCTTGGATCATCCCTTGGCTTCCTACCTGAAGTTTAGGTACAGATGTCCTCCTCAGCACTCCAAGTCTGTCCGTCTCCTCCGGGTACTGACTCATTGTGGGATCCACCTCCGGGTACCGACTCGTCGTGGGATCCACCTTCGGGTACCGTCCAGCTCTACAAGCCTCAACCACGATCAGTGATGTCCTTCGTCTGCAATCAACACAATTAGGTGAGAGTATAGCCCATGCAGGGGTGAGTATATGATACTCAGTAGGGACAACGAGACCCTCAAGGTCTCACTAAATCCAACAAGGACAAACACAAAGAATATTCTCAACAAATTACCCATACATAGGTATAAGACCATACTTATAGAAATGTTATCATGTAACTCATCTCAAACATGAAGTATCAAATAGATATTAAATAAATGGATAAACACTACTTAGGTATATTCACATACATATACTTATGTTATCATGTAACCCATCTCAATCATAAGAAAAACACAAAGGTCATTGACTCAGCTCAAACCAGGATTTTTCATATCGAAAACGCAACTGCTGAAGAGCTCCGTCTCTGACGAGTATAGTGAACATGTCACGACTTCAAGGAACTACTCACTAACCTAAGACTATTGAGGTACTCTTCTTGTCGAGTACCGCGAGTCAGCCACCCAAACATTATAGTGCTTCCCGCTGGGGTCTGCCACCCAAACACAGTAGGGCACCCCCCCTAATAGCATGCAGAGGTACTCCACCTGTCCAGTACCATGGGTCTCCCACCAAACATATTAGTGCTCCATGCCCTGTGTCTTCCACCCAAACACAGTAGTTCTCCCCACTGGGCTATACAAGTCACACCGACTCGAATCTGACAAGCAGTATTTAGGTCTTAGCCAGTTACACAGTCTCCATACTCCGTATGCTCATCTCCGGGAGGGTCCGCTCCACGAGCTACCGGTCGATACTCCAAGTATCACAATGTCTCACGAAGAAGTATCTCAATGTACCGCCTCGTCATAATGGGTCTCAACGCAACAGACGACTCGTCGTTCGGACGCCCGGTCTGTGTGTTA
Source organism: Viscum album (assembly GCA_963277665.1). NCBI lineage: Eukaryota > Viridiplantae > Streptophyta > Magnoliopsida > Santalales > Viscaceae > Viscum > Viscum album. The sequence goes on from OY728146.1 coordinate 959,046,737, forward strand.
TTCACCTTTTAGTCTCGGGGGCCCGGTTGGTTTCGTGTACAAACCAACCTGACAGTATCTCAACTGTACCGCGAACTCTCATAGTGTACTCTCAAAGGGACCATTTCTCAATGTGATCACCCATTCTGGTGACGGTTCGTCAAACAGACGTCTGGTCTAAAAGTTATCGAGTTTTCCGTTTTAGGGGCCCGATTGGATTTCGGGTACAATCCAACCCCTCCCTACTCCAACTACATCCAAACCTCGGGTTAGGATGCCAAAAGAACCTTCTCATCAAGAGTAATCCAACAATGTTGATGAAACATCAATCATATATCTGGTCCTTATGTTATAAGTGTTTCTGCTCCGAGGGCAGGGTTGGTTTTGGGTTCGAACTAACCAGACCATATTTCAAATGACACCGGTTAACCAAACCGGTCACACCATTACGATCCATATGAAAAAACACACGAGATAGACTACCCATTGGTCCAAAACGGATAGTTGGTGAAAAGGTTTCATTTCCTCACAAGACGCACGAACCGGGCCTCATGGGGCCCGCGCCTCTACCTCAACTTAAATATTCAAAACATGGTTTGAAACATTTGTCTTAATTTCAGGGTCACAATGTCACAGACAGTTTGTCATTCCGACACCATATGAGAGAGATATGTCAGATACAAGATCTCGTAATAATAATAATAATAATAATAATATTCGGTGTTTTTTGGTCCCGAGCCATGAACCAGAATTTAGTATCCAATATTAGACATGAATCGACCATATTAATGACGAGATTACATCGCCACTAACGGAAAGCCAATCAGACGTCGCATGAATGAGTTATGGCGGGTCGAAGATTTAATAATAATATTAAATCAATTATTTTCTGAGCGCTTCGGGTACCTGATCCATGAACCCGAAAAAGGTATCAAATATTGAACTCCTAAATTCCATCTCGATGTCAGGGGTGCACTGCCAATGACAGTTCGTGAAACTGATATCACACGAAGAAGATAGCGTCAAAATACGGTTTTCCCAACAAAAATAATACTAACATTATTATATTATTATTATTTTTAATTTAATTAAATTCCTTAAAACTCACACCCCAAATCGACGCACCATAAAAATAAACTGCTTCCTTTGACTCCATGCTATCCACACCTCATCCTTGATTAATTTCATTTTATTTATTTTGATTCTCTTTTATTTCTTTTCAAAACATAGTCTCTCTCCAATCTATTCTAAAACCCCCAAAAATTCACTCTCACAATTTCTTCTCCTCTTAACCCATGCGCTGCCTCCTCGGCCAAAAATATGCCACCTTCGGACTTCGGTCGTCCCGGCGTGGCACGATGACAACACTTTTCACTGACCACCGGACGTGCTCCGGTGGTCCGATTCTCCTACTGTCTACACCCGCGTCTCTCCTGGGACATGCTCTTTACTACGACAACATCAAATTTTCGTTCCCACCCGTTTCTTCATTGCCCATCATCCAGTGCATAAAAGAACAACAAGCGGAGGGTCTGGGCTTGTTCGTTATCCCTTTACCTTCCAATTAGAAGCTCGATCCATAACTCATCAATGACAAGGGTTTAATTTATTCAGGATTAATTATACAAACACCCTGCAATTAAAATACGCATTCACAATGGTATAATTCACATATACACTTTATAATAAAACCCCCTAACTCTCAAATACATCGCACGCCATCGAGCCGCGGAAAGAGGAAAGTGTTGCGATGATCTGACGTTGAGGAAGATTGGTGCTGATTCCGTTGACGTTGGAGGAAGAGCCTTCGTTATTTCAGATTCCCCACGACGGTGTCTCCTCCTTTTATGGAGAACTAGGAAGCGTTATTCGTCATGAAGGAATGATTGTTCTTCGTCGGTGAGTTGGTACTATTCAAAAAAAACTCAAGAGCTCTCCAATCCTCCCCACAACAATTGTCAACCCCATATTTCATTATGTCCCCTTCTTTTAAAAGAATACAAGCATTTCAAAAGAAATCAAAGTGGTGTGACAAATATAATTAATAAGGTTATTAATTATTTTAGTTGGCTTAAGCTTGGGAGGTGGAGAGGCACCACATCAATAAAAGATAAAGTATAGTTTCCATGCATTTAACAAGGGGTGAGTTTTGAGGAGGTGAGGAGTTAGGGTTTCGTGTGGTCCCCACCACACTAAAATCTCCCATGGATGGTTAGGTGGGTGTGGGCCCCACATCTAACTTCCTCTTTGTTGAAAATAACCACCTACCATGAATAAAATTTGTACAAATCAAATTTTATTTGATTTAATATCATTCCCAAATATTTAACCTCAACCCGCTCAAAACGCAACTACGGTAAAGGTTCCCTTAAGAAATTACTGATCTTGCGAGTTCATCGGTGCCCTCGGATTTCAATTCCATGCACTGGTTCAAAAGATATTAAAACCTGCATGTACGTTTACTGAACATACCCGAAAAAAAGTTCGGAAAAATATTTCCAGTCACCCTCGACCCACGCCGGTCGAGGTTAGGATCTGCCTAAGTAAAAAATGCCCTAGAGAACTCATTTATACTCTCAGATTTTTAATCTGAGGTACCGTTAAGAAGTTATGAATTTTACAATAAAATAATTTTCACTTAATTATTTTATTTGCTGTCAAAAACTAACTTTTTATGGTGGCCCACACCGACCAAAGTTAGTATCTGCTTAAATAAATCATACCCTCATGAGTTCAGCGGCGATCATAGATTTTTTATCCAAGCTACCATTTGTGAGTTATAAGAATATTAAAAATAAAATAATTTATTTAATTATTTTATTTACGGTTATGCCAGTTTTTGTAATTTCTCACAGGAGTCCCGTGCCGACTAAACTTAATTCACGCATTGGGTAAACCCGCCATCTTGAGCACAACAGTGCCCTCAGATTTCTGATCTCAGTATCCTTTTAAGAGTTATTCCACTTTTTCATTAAAACTGCTTACGCGCATTAATTTATTCTTTACAAAACATTAGAATATTATTCCAGGCACACTGGGACACAGAATCAGGTGCCGTCAAAAACTGTGTACTCATAAAATTTCAAAGAAATTAAGAAAAAAATTTCCATGAAATTTCTGGATCTGTACATTACTCCAACATCACGGCTTTACGTCCTCGTAAAGCTTCATCACGCACTAGGGGAAACAAAAGTTTTATTGATCACGCATCTGAGCCTCCCGCTCCCATGTGCTCTCCTAGAGGATCCTGTGCTGCCCGGGGTTTCCGTTTCACCGACCAAGGAAAACCCATCCCATCGTTGTAGGTAAACCACAAACTTTTTTCCTAATATAGACAATACATGTATGAAATGTGGTTTCCCAGTCCATACCCAAACACAGTAGTGATCCCCACCGTGGGTCTGCCACCCGAACACAACAGTTCTCCCCACTGGGCTATACAAGTCACTCTGACTCGAATCAGACAAGTAGTCTTCAGGTCTTAGCTAGCTACATGGTCTCCATACTCCGTACGCTCGTCTCTGGGAGGTTCCGCTCCACAAGCTACCGGTTGATATACCAAATATCATAAAACCTCATGATGAAGTATCTCAATGTACCTCCTCGTCATAGGGGTCTCAACGCATTAGACGGCACGTCGATCGAACGCCTGGTCTATGAGTTATTAGCCATTTAGTCTCGGGGGCCCTATTGGTTTTGTGTACGAACAAACCCGACCATATCTCAAATGTACCCCGAACCCTCATAGGGTATTTTCAGAGGGACCATTTATAAATGTGATCACTTATGCCGCTGACGGTTCGTCAGATAGACGTCTGGTCTGAAAGTTATCAGCTTTTCCGTTTCAGGGGCCCGGTTGGATTTCGGGTACAATCCAGCCCGACCCTACTCCAACTGCCTCAAAACCACCAGTGATGTATCCAAAAGAACCGTCTCATCAAGCGGAATCCACAAAAGTTGAAGACACATCAATCATACGTCTGGTCATTAAGTTATAAGTGTTTCTGCTCCGAGGGGCCGGTTGGCTTCAGGTTCGAACCAACCTGGTCGTACTTCAAAGGACACCTATTTACCAAACTGGTCACACCATTGCGATCCGTATGAAAAAAATACATGAGATGGAATACCCATTGGTCCAAAACGGATAGTCGGTGAAAAGGTTGCATTTCGCCGCAACACGTGAGAACCAGGCCCCGTGGTGCCCGCTCATCGACCTCGACATAAATATCCAAACCTTGTCTTGAAACATTCGTCTTAATTTTAGGGTTACAATGTCGTAGAAGGTTTTCAATTATGACACCGTATTAGAGAGATATATCTGATACAAGATTCTGTAATAATAATAATAATATTATTAATCAATGCTTCGTGGACCTGAGCCATGAACCAGAATTTAGTTTCCAAAATTAGACTTGAATCGACCTTATTAATGATGGGATTACATTGCCACTAACGACAAGCCAATAGGATGTCACACACATGAGTTATGGCGGGTCGAAGATTTAATAATAATATTAAATCTATTTTTTTCCGAGCACTTCAGGTACCTGATCCAAAAACTTGAAAAATATATCCAATATTGAACTCATAAATTCTGTCGTGATGTCAGGGGCACACTGCCACTGACGGTTCGTGAAACTGAGGTCGCACGAAGAAGATACCGTTAAAATATGGTTTTCCCAATAAAAATAATAATAACATAATTATATTATTATTATTATTAATTTAATTAAATTCCTTAAAACTTAGACCCCAAATCCATGCACCATAAAAATAAACCGCCTCCTCTGGCTCCATGCCATCCATGCCCCATCTTTGATTGATTTCATTTTATTTATTTTGATTCTCTTTTTTTTCATTTCAGAACATCTTCTCTCTCCAATATATTCTACAACCCAAGAAAATTCACTCTCACAATTTCTTCTCATCCAAACCCACGTGCTGCCTCCTTCGTCGAAAATATGCCACCTTCGGACTTCCACCGTCCCGATGTGCCGCACCAGCAGCACTTTCTACGGACCACCTGACACGCTCCGGTAGTCCGATTTGCCTACCGTCCGTGCCCACGTCTCTCCCGGGACCTGATCTTTACTGCGATAGCTTAAAATGGCATATGTGGCCTATTTAATCATTGCCTTTCATCCCGTGCACAGAAGAACAACCAGCGGGGGGTCCGGGCTTGTTTGTTAGACGGTGACCTTCGCATTAGAAGCTCAATCCATAACTCATCAACGACAAGGGTCTAATTTATTCAAGATAAATAATACAAACACCCTGCAATTAAAATACACATGCATGAGGGTATAATTCACATATACACTTTATATGAAAACCACCTACCTCGCAAAGATGTCACATGTTGTCGATCCACGAATAGAGGAAAGCGTTGTAATGATCGGACGTCGCAGAAGATCGGTGCTGATTCTGTTGATGTTGGAGATCCTTTGTCGTTGCGGATTCCCCGCGACGGTGTGTCCTCCATTGATAGAGAACCGGGAAGCGTTATTCATCGGGATGGAATGATCGTTATTCGTCGGTGAGTTGGGACTCTTCAAAAAAAAACTCAAGATCTCTCCAATCCTCCACACAACAATTATCAACCCCAAATTTCATTAAGACCCCTACTTTTATAAGATTCCAAGTATTACATAATAAGTGAGAGAGGTGTGACAAATATAATTAATAAGGTTATTAATTATCTTAGTTGGCTTATGTTTGGGAGTTGGAGAGGCTCCACTTCAATAAAAGATAATGTAGAGTTTTCATGCATTTAACAAGGGGTGAGTTTTGATGATGTTAGGGGTTAGGGTTTCATGTGGGACCCACCACACTAAACTCTCCCATTGGTTGTTAGGTGGGTGTGGGCCCCACCTCTAAATTCCTCTTTTTTGAAAATAACCACCTACCTTGAATAATATTTGAACACATCAAATTTTATTTGATTTAATCTCATTCCCAAATATTTAACCTCAACCCGCTCAAAACGCAACTGTGGTAAAGGTTCCCTTAAGCAATTACCGATGCTGTGAGTTTAGCGGTGCCCTCAGATTTCAATTCCCATCATCGGTTCAAAAGATAGAAAAATCTGCACCCACGTTTACTGATCCTACCAGAAAAAAGTTCGTAAAATTATTATCAGTCACCCTTGACCAGCACCGGTCATGGTTAGGCTACACCTATGTAAAACACGCCCCAAAGAACTCATTGATACTCTCAGATTTTCATTCTATGTTACTGTTTAGAAGTTATGAATTTTACAATAAAATAATTGTCACTTGATTATTTTATTTTCGGCCAAAAACTATCTTTTTCTGGTGGCCCGCGCTGGCCAAAGTTAGTATCTTCTTAAATAAACCATGCCCTCACGAGTTCAGCAGTGGTCTTGGATTTTTTATCCGAGCTACCGTTTGTGAGTAATAAGCATTTGAAAAATAAAATAATTTATTTAGTTATTTTATTTACGATTATCCCATTTTTGGAATTTCTCACAGGAGGTCGGCGCCGACTAAACTTAAGTCGCGCATAGGGTAATCCCTCCATCCTGAGTGCAACAGTACCTGGAGATTTTTGATCCGAGTAACCTTTTAAGAGTTATTCCACTTTTACATTAAAATTTCTTACACGTGTTAATTTAAGCTTAACAAAACATTATAAAATTATTTCAAGCACACCGGGCCTCAGAATCAGGGGCCGTCAGAAATTGTGTACACATAAAATTCCAAAAAAATTAAGAAAAAAATTTCCTTGAAATTTCAAGGTCTCTACATTACTCTCACCTCAGGGATTTACATCCACGTAAAGCTTCAAAACACACTAGGGGAAACAAAAGTGGTACTGAGCACACATTTGAGCCTTCCGCTCTCACGTGCTCTCCTGGAGGTTCCTGTGCTGCATGGGGTTTCCTTTTCACCAACCAAGGAAAACCCATCCCATCATTGTAAGTAAACCAAAACCTTATTTCCTAATACCGTCAATCTGGGTATAAACTGTGGTTGCCCAGTTCATACCCAAACTAACGTCAAAAGGCCTCGACGCTGCCACCAAGAGGTTCCAACCGAAACTCACACCTCAAGGGTCAGATCACACATGTCGGCGTAAGTGTGTCTATTGAGTCTCCTCTCAATGGTATCTCTAGACGTGAGGGTCAATTCAATGGTTTTAACAGGAAACTCTAGGTCTGGGACAAGATTTTTGGAGGGAAGGAATGATTGGTACCTATGACTATTGATATGGAAGCTCGTAGTAGACACAGACCGTACCTCAAATCATTCTTAGATCCCTTGGGTCACAATCCATTACCGCATGCATCTATTCTCTTCCCCTGCCCTACATCTCCATAAGCCTAGAGGGGACTACAAAGGCGGGTGGTTGTAACATGCAGAAATGTACACCACCTCATGCTGCTCTCCAAGCTTTGCTTCCATGTCTTTTGCTCTGCAGATTCATCTGTCCTTAACACTTCCTTTTCATGAAACATTTTGCACGCCCAAGTCTCTGAGACTGGCGCCAGTTCATATCTTCCCACTTCTAACATTCACTGGCAATAACCGATCAACCAAAGAATATTCAACCATAAAGGTTCTCTCTAGCACCCTAACATAAGCAGGAATGCATAGAGGAAAGAGTGCTTACTCCGATATCATTAAATACACCTCGTTCTGAGGTTCGAGCTCTAAAGAACTGAAGGTATCATAGTCATTAAGTACCAAGAATTATCGATACACCTCGACGAATACTCATCTACTGACATGTCATCCTACCGAAGCTGTATAAGCTCTAGAAAACTCTCTACCAGCTCTTCAAGCCAGTCCCCAACAGCCTGTGAGTCATGCTTGGCTCGGAACTTGAGGGATATCTGGTGGTGAAACATAAGTAAGGCAATAAGCTTACAAGTATCCTCTACCGGTACTGCCGGTAGTGTCTTCTGACCAAGAGGTTGTGATATAGCTGGCATACTACCCGAAGGTACTATCTCAGGCATCAGTCCACCTACCGAAGCCTCATCACCATGCAGACCAACTTCATGATCACTCACTGGGAAACACCAGTAGTTAAGATCACCATATGCTATACTAGCTCTAAACTAGGTGTATAACTCTAGAAATCGCCTCCATCTAGTACACTGCTGCCTGGGAATCTACCCCACCTCTTAACATCGGAGGCCTCTACAGTTGGAACTTGTGCAACATGCTCTGTCAGTGTGCACCGTATACTAGTACAACTGGTGGAATCTACTTCCTAACGTGTGTTGGTGCTGCTGGTACACCACCCTAAGGATCCAACATAGAAAGAGGGCCCTACACCAGAGCCTCATCGCTCGGCATGCCGTCATCGAGCACTCTCTCGGAACTCCAACAGACTATCTGCATGGAGACATCCTGAATAGATGTGACATGGTCAATGATTTATACCTGGTGAGATGACCTGGTTAGAGCTAACATTAAAACTTTTTTTTGGAAACACACACACATTCAATATTTTCGTTCACTATGTCAGAAATCAGTAGTCAGGGTCCTGGTGTACGGATTCTTCAGCCACCACACCAACACTGGACTCCCTGAACTGAAAACCACACTTAGTACGCTTAACACTATTGCTTCATAGAAAGAAAATATCAGAGTCCTACATTCTTGTGGTAGAACCAACTCCTCAGATACCAATTTGTCTCGACCCGTCCTCGGGGCCCGTGTCGTGACTAACCCAAGACCGCCTTCCATAGGCATGGGGCTGGTGACTAGCACCAAAGGTGTAAATACCGATAAAAAGGGAAGGAATTGTTTTTACGAAACGTAAACACACACAAACAGAGTACAAGAAGAAGATAAACTATGTAAACCAGTAAAACAAACGTGCTGATAGTACAACAGGCCAGAAATACAATCCCAAAAGAAAGGTAGAACTACAACTGAAAGTAAAGTACAAGTCAAAGGACAACAGCTAATAGGTGACAAGTAGCTCCTGGATCGTCCTCTGGCTTCCTACCTGAAGGTTAGGTACATATGTCCTCCTCACCACTCCAATTTTGTACGTCTCCTCCGGGTACTGACTCATCGTGGGATCCACCTCTGGGTACTGACTCGTCGTGGGATCCACCTCCGGGTACCGTCCAGCTCTACAAACCTCAACCACGATCAGTGATGTCCGTCGTCTACAACCAACACAATTCGGTGAGAGCATAGCAATGCAGTGGTGAGTACACGATACTCAGTAGGAACACCGAGACCCTCAAGGTCTCACTAAATCCAACAGGGATAAACACAAAGAATGTTCTCAACAAATAACCCATACATAGGTACAAGACCATACTTATACATAAGTTATCAAGTAACTCATCTCAAACATGAGGTATCAAACAGATATGAAATCAACGGATAAACACTACTTAGGTATATTCACATACATATACTTATGTTATCATGTAACCCATCTCGATCATAAGGAAAACACAAAGGTCATTGACTCAGCTCTAACCAGGATTGTTCATATCAAAAACGCAACTGCTGAAGAGCTCCATCTCTGACGAGTATAGTGAACCTGTCACGACTTCAAGGATCTACTCACTAACCTATGACTATTGAGGTACTCTTCTTGTCGAGTACCGCAGGTCAGCCACCCAAACACAGTAGTGCTTTTCGTTGGGGTCTGCCACCCAAACACAGTAGTGCACCCCCCAAATATCATGCAGAGGTACTCCTCCTGTCCAGTACCACGGGTCTCCCACCCAAACACAGTAGTGCTTCCTGCCCTGTGTCTGCCACCCAAACATAGTAGTGCTCCCCATTGGGCTATACAAGTCACACCAACTCGAATCGGACAAGCAGTCTTCAGGTCTCAGCCAGCTACACGGTCTCCGTACTCCGTATGCTCATCTCTAGGAGGGTCCGCTCCAAGAGCTACCAGTTGATAATCCAAGTATCACAATGTCTCACGAAGAAGTATCTCAAAGGATCGCATCTTCATAGGGGTCTCAACGCAGTAGACGACTCGTCGATCAGACGCCCGGTCTCTGTGTTATTCGCCTTTTAGTCTCGGGGGCCCGGTTGGATTCATGTACGAACCATCCCGACCGTATCTCAACTGTACCGCGAACTCTCATAGTGTACTCTCAAAGGGACCATTTCCCAATGGGATCACCAATGCTGGTGACGGTTCGTCAAACAGACGTCTGGTCTGAAAGTTATCGACTTTTCCGTTTTAGGGGCCCGATTGGATTTTGGGTACAATCCAACCCCGCCCTACTCTAACTACATCCAAACCTCTGGTTAGTATGCCAAAAGAACCGTCTCATCAAGAGGAATCCAATAATGTTGACGACACGTCAACCATATGTCTGGTCCTTATGTTATAAGTGTTTCTGCTCCGAGGGGTCGGTTGGTTTTGGGTTCGAACTAACCCGACCATACTTCAAATGACACCGGTTAATCAAACCGGTCACACCATTACGATCCATACGAAAAAACACACGAGATAGACTACCAATTGGTCCAAAATGGATAGTTAGTGAAAAGGTTGAATTTCCCCACAAGACGTGCGAACTGCGCCTCATGGGGCCCGTGCCTCTACCTCGACTTAAATATCCAAAACAGGTCTTGAAACATTTGTCTTAATTTCGGGGTCACAATGTCACAGATAGTTTGTCATTCCGACACCATATGAGAGAGATATTTCAGATACAAGATCCCGTAATAATAATAATAATAATATTATTCTGTGTTTTTTGGTCCTGATCCATGAACCAGAATTTAGTATCCAAAATTAGACTTGAATCGACCGTATCAATGACGGGATTACATCGCCACTAACGGAAAGCCAATCGGACGTCGCATGCTTGAGTTATGGCGGGTCGAAGATTTAATAATATTATTATATCAATTATTTTCCGAGCTCTTCGGGTCCCTAATCCAAGAACCCGAAAAAGAATTCAAATATTGAACTCCTAAATTCCATCTCGAAGTCAGGGGCGCACTGCCAATGACGGTTCGTGAAACTCATATCGCACGAAGATGATACCGTCAAAATACGGTTTTCCCAACAAAAATAATAATAACATTATTATATTATTATTATTTTTAATTTAATTAAATTCCTTAAAACTCACACCCCAAATCAACCCACCATAAAAATAAATCGCTTCCTTTGACTCCATGCTATCCACACCCCATCCTTGATTAATTTCATTTTATTTATTTTGATTCTCTTTTATTTCTTTTCAAAACATCATCTCTCTCCAATCTATTCTACAACCCCCAAAAACTCACTCTCACAATTTCTTCTCCTCTTAACCCATGTGCTGCCTTCTCGGCCAAAAATATGCCACATTCGGACTTCGGTCGTCCCGGCGTGGCATGCAAACAACACTTTTCACGGACCACCAGACGTGCTCCGGTGGTCCGATTCGCCTACTGTCTACACCCGCGTCTCTCCTGGGACATGATCTGTACTATGAAAACTTCAAATTGTTGTTTCCACTCGTTTCTTCATCACCCTTCATCCAGTGCACAAAAGAAAAACCAGCGGAGGTTCCGAGCTTGTTCGTTAGCCCTTTCCCTTCGCATTAGAAGCTCAATCCATAAGTCATCAATGACAAGGGTTTAATTTATTCAGGATAAATTATACAAACACCCTGAAATTAAAATACACATGCACAATGGTATAATTCACATATAAACTTTAAAATAAAACCCCCTAACTCGCAAATATGTTGCAAGCCATCGAGCCACGGAAAGAGGAAAGCGTTGCGATGATCGGGCATCGAGGAAGATCGGTGATGATTCTGTTGACGTTGGAGGAAGAGCCTTAGTCATTGCAGATTCCAAACGACGGTGTCTCCTCCTTTGGTGGAGAACTAGGAAGTGTTCTTCGTCATGAAGGAATGATTTTTCTTCGTCGGTGAGTTGGTACTCTTCAACAAAAACTCAAGAGCTCTCCAATCCTCCACACAACAATTGTCAACCCCATATTTCATTATGTCCCCTTCTTTTAAAAGATTACAAGCATTTCAAAAGAAGTCAAAGAGGTGTGAAAAATATAATTAATAAAGTTATTAATTATTTTAGTTGGATTAAGATTGGGAGTTGGAGAGGCGCCACATCAATAAAAGATAAAGTAGAGTTTCCATGCATTTAACAAGGGGTGAGTTTTGAGGAGGTGAGGAGTTAGGGTCTTGTGTGGTCCCCACCACACTAAACTCTCCCATGGATGGTTAGGTGGGTGTGGGCCCCACATCTAACTTCCTCTTTGTTGAAAATAACCACCTACCGTGAATAAAATTTTCACACATCAAATTTTATTTTATTTAATATCATTCCCAAATATTTAACCTCAACCCGCTCAAAACGCAACTACGGTAAAGGTTACCTTAAGAAATTACTGATGTTGCGAGTTCATCAGTGCCCTCAGATTTCAATTCCAAACACTGGTTCAAAATATATAAAATCCTGCATGTACATTTACTGAACGTACCCAAAAAAAAGTTTGGAAATATATTATCAGTCACCCTCGACCCACGCCGGTCGAGGTTAGGCTCTGCCTAAGTAAAACCCGCCCTAGAGAACTCATTGATACTCTCAGATTTTCAATCCAAGTTACCGTTTAGAAGTTATGAATTTTACAATAAAATAATTGTCACTTAATTATTTTATTTGCTGTAAAAACTAACTTTTTATGGTGGCCCACGCCGACCAAAGTTAGTATCTGCTTAAATAAATCATGCCATCACGAGCTCAGCGGCGATCTTAGATTTTTTATTTGAGCTACTGTTTGTGAGTTATAAGAATTTGAAAAATAAAATAATTTATTTAATTATTTTATTTTATGGTTATGCCACTTTTTGTAATTTCTCACAGGAGCCCCGTGCCGACTAAACATAAGTTACGCATAGGGTAAACCCACCATCTTGAGCAGAAAGGTGCCCTCAGATTTTTGATCCGAGTAACCTTTTAAGAGTTATTCCACTTTTTCAGTAAAACTGCATACACAAATTAATTTATTCTCAACAATACATTAGAAAATTATTCCGGGCACACTGGGACATAGAATCAGGTGCCGTCAGAAACTGTGTACTCGTAAAATTTGAAGGAAATTAAGAAAAAAATTTCCATGAAATTTCTGGATCTGTACATTACTCCCACATCAGGGCATTACGTCCTCGTAAAGCGTCAACACACACTAGGGGAAACAAATGTTTTACTGATCATGCATATGAGCCTTCTGCTCCCATGTGCTCTCCGGGAGGATCCTGTGCTGCCTGGGGTTTCTGTTTCACCGACCAATGAAAACCCGTCCCATCGTTGTAGGTAAACCACAACCTTTTTGCCTAATATAGTCAATACATGTATGAACTGTGGTTGCCCAGTCCATACCCAAACTAACGTCGTAAGGCCTCGACGCTGCCACCAAGAGGTTCAAACTGAAACTCTCACCTCCAGGGTAAAATCACACCTTTCAATTTAAGTGTGTTTATCAAGTCTCCTCCCAATGATATCTCCATAAGTGAGGGTCAAGTCAACAGTTTTAACCGGAAACTCTAGGACTAGGGCATGATTCGTGGAGGGAAGGAATTATTGGTACCTATGTCTATTGATATGGCAGGTCGTAGCAGACACAGACCGTAACTCAAATCATTCTTGGAGCCTTTTGGTCACACTCCATGGCCGCATGCAGCTACTACCTTCCCCTTCCCTTAATCTCCTTGAGCCTGGCGTGGACTACAAAGGCGGGTGGTTGTAATATGCTGAAATTTACACCACCTCGTGGTGCTCTACAAGCTCTGTTTCCACGTCTGCTACTATGTAGATTCATATATCCTTAACACTTCCTTTTCTTGAAACATTTTACGTGCCCAAGTCTTTGAGACTTGTGGCAGTTCGTATCTTCCCATTGCTAACATTCACTAGATATAACCGATCAACCAACGAATATTCAACCACAAAGGTTCTCTCTAGCACCCTAACATAAGTAGGAATGCATAGAGGAAAGATTTCTTACTCGGATATCCTTAAACACACCTCGCTCAGTGGTCCGAGCTCTATAGCACTGATCGTATCATAGTCATAATGTACCAAGAATGATTGGTACACCTCGAAGAATACTCAACTACTGACATGTCGTCCTGCCGAAGCTGTATAAGCTCTAGAAAACTCTCTACCACCTCCTCCAGCTAGTCCTCAGCCGCCTATGAGTCGGGCATGCCTCAGAAAATGAGGGATATCTGGTACTGATACATAAGTATGGCACTAAGATAACAAGTATCCTCTGCCGGTACTGATGGTAGTGTCTGCTAACCAACATGTTGTAATATAGCTAGCACACTACCCAACGGTATTATCTCAGACATCAGTTCACATACCGAAGCCTCATCACTATGCTGACCAACCTCATGGTAACTCACTTGGAAACACTAGTATTTAAGATCATCATCTTCTCTACTAGCACTAATATAGGTGTAGAACTCTAGCAATCGCCTCCATCGAGTCCACTGTTGCCTGGAAATCTGCCTCACCTCGTAACATCAGAGGCCTCTACTGCTGGAACTCGTGCAATGTACTCTGTCAGCATGCACCATCCGCTAGTAAGACTAGTGGAATCTGCTCCCTAACGGGTAGTTGTGCTGCTGGTACACCACCAGAAGGATCCAACATAGAAAGAGGTCCCTACACCGGAGCCTCATCACTCGGTGATCCGTCATCGAGTACTCTCTCAGAACTCCAACTGACTGTCTGCGTGGATACATCCTGAACAGATATGACATGGTCAATGATTTATACCGGGTGAGTTGACCTGGTTTGAGCTGAAATTAAAAAAAAAAATTGGAAACACACACGCAATCAGTGTTTTCATGCACTATGTCGTAAATCATTAGTCAGGGTCCCTGTGTACGGATACGTCGGTTGCCACACCAACACTATACTCCCTGAACAGAAAACCACACTTAGTACCCTTAACACTATTTCATCACAGAAAGAATATATCAGAGTCCAATGTTCTGCAGTAGAACCGACTCCTCTGATACCCATTTTTCACGACCCTTCCTCAGGGGCCGT
This sequence comes from Viscum album, assembly GCA_963277665.1. NCBI lineage: Eukaryota > Viridiplantae > Streptophyta > Magnoliopsida > Santalales > Viscaceae > Viscum > Viscum album. The sequence goes on from OY728146.1 coordinate 959,061,757, forward strand.
GTCGTGGCTACCCCAAGCCTGCCTTCCATATGCTAGGGGCTGGAGACTAGCACCAAAGGAGTAAATCCCAATAAAAAGGGAATGTATTTCCTTTACGAAATGAAAACACACAAAAACAGAGTACAAGAAGAAGATACACTATGTAAATCAGTATAACAAACGTGATGATAGTACAAGAGGCCGGAAATACAAGCCCAAAAGAATGGTACAGCTAAAACTAAAAGTAAAGTACAAATCAAAGGGCAATAGCTAAAACATGACATGTATCTCCTGGATTGTCCTCCAGGTTCCTACCAGAAGGTTAGGTACAAATGTCCTCCTCAGTACTCCACTTCCATCCATCTCCTCCTATTACCGACTCATCGTGGGATCCACCTCCGGGTACAGACTCATCATGGGATCCACCTACGGGTACCTTCCATCCCTACAAGCCTCAACCATCATCAGTGATGTTCGTCGTCTGCAACCAACACAACAAGGTGCATCCATAACTCATGTAGGGGTGAGTATATGATACTCAGTAGGGACCCTAAGACCCTCAAGGTCTCACTAAATCCAATAGGGATAAACACAAATAATGTTCTCGACAGATATCCCACACTTATTTATAATCCCATATTGATACCTATGATATAAAGTAACTCATCTCAAACATGAGGTATCACATAGATTTGAAATAAACGGATAACCACTAATTAGGTATATTCCCATACATATACCTATGTTATCAAGTTACCCATCTCAATCATGAGGAAAACACAAAGGTCCTTGACTCAGCTCAAACCAGGATTTTTCATATCGAAACCGCAACTGCTGAAGAGTTCTGTCTATGATGAGTATAGTGAACCTATCATGACTCCAAGGCACAACTCACTAACCTAAGACTGCTGATGTACTCCTCCTATTGAGTGCTGTGGGTCAGCCACAAAAACACAATAGTGCGTCCCGCCGGGTTATGCCACCCAAACACAGTAGTGCACCCCCTAATTTCCTGTAATGGTACTCCTCCTGTCAGGTACCGCGGGTTTTCCACCCAAACATTGTAGTACTCCATGTTGTGGGTCTGCCACCCAAACATATTAGTGATCCACGCTAGGCTATACAAGTCACTCCAACTAGAATTGGACAAGCAGTCTTCAGGTCTCAGCCAGCTACACGGTCTCCGTACTCCATACGCTCGTCTCCAGGAGGGTCCGCTCCATGAGCTACCTATCGATACTCCAAGTATCACAAAGTCTCAAGATGAAGTATCTCAAAGTACCACCTCATCATAAGTGTCTCAACGCAATAGATGGTGTGTCGATCGGACGCCTGGCCTGTGAGTTATTAGCCTTTTTCCCGGGGTCCTGGTTTGTTTCGTGTATGAACCCACCAGACCGTATCTCAATTGTACCCTGAACTCTCATAGGGTATTTTCAAAGGGACCGTTTCTCAATGTGACCACCAATGCTCATGATTGTTCTTCAAACGGTCGTCCGGTCCGAAAGCTATTGGATTTTCTGTTTAAGGGGCCCAGTTGGATTTCGGGTACAATCCATCACGGCCCAACTCCAACTGCGTCCAAAACTCAGGTGAAGTATTCAAAAAGAACTATCTCATCAAGAGGAATCCAACAATGTCGACAACATGTCAATCAGACGTCTGGTCCTTATGTTATAAGAATTTCTGCTCTGAGGGCCAGGATGGTTTCGGGTTCAAACCAACCCGACCGTTCTTGAAATGACACCAGTTAACAAAACCGGTCACACCATTGTGATCCTTATGGAAAAACACACCAGATGGACTACCCATTGGTCCAAAACGGATAGTCGGTGAAAAGGTTGCATTTCACCGCAACACGTGTGAACTGGGCCTCATGGGGCCCACGCCACAACCTCAACTTAAATATCCAAAACATGTCTTGAAACATTAGTCTTAATTTTAGTGTCGCGATGTCGCAGACAGTTTTCCATTCTGACACCGTATCAGAGAGATATGTCAGCTACAAGATCTCATAATAATAAAAATAATATTTTTAATTGGTGTTTCATAGACCCAAGTAATGAACCAGAATTTAGTATCCAACATTAGACTTGAATCGACCGTATTAATGACAATATTATATCGCCACTAATGGTAAGCCAATCAGACGTCACACGCATGAGTTATGGTGGGTGGAAGATTTAATAATAATATTAAATCTATTATTTTTCGAGTGCTTCAGGTACATGATCCAAAACCTGAAAATGATATCCAACATTGTACTCATAAATTCCGTCTCAAAGTCAAGGGTGCACTGCCACTGACGGTTTGTGAAACTGACTTCGCACGAAGAAGATACCTCCAAAATACGGTTTTCCCAACAAAAACAATAATAACATTATTATATTATTATTAATTTTAAAATAATTAAATTCCTTAAAACTCACTCCCCAAATCCATGCAACATAAAAATAAACCACCACCATTGACTCCATGTCATCCATGCCCCATCCTTGATTGGTTTCTATTTATTTATTTTGATTCTCTTTTATTTCATTAAAAAACATCTTCTCTATCCAATAAATTCAACAACCCACGAAAATTCACTCTCACGATTTCTTCTCCTACAAACCTGCACGCAGCCTCCTCTGCCAAAAATATGCCACCTTTGGACTTCCGTCATCCTAGCGTGGTGCGCCGACATCACATTCTGCGGACCACCGGAAGCGCTCCGGTGGTCCGATTCGCCTACCGTCTGCGCCCGCGTCTCTCCCGGGACCTGCTCTTTACTGCAACGACTTCAAAGTGCCATTGTGGCCCGTTTTTTCTTCGCCTGTCATCCCGCGCACAAAAGAAAAACCAACAGAGGGTCCGGGAATGTTCGTTAGCCCATTCCCATTGCATTAGAAGCTCAATCCATAACTCATCAACGAAAAGAGTTTAATTTATTCAAGATAAATTATACAAACACCCTGCAATTAAAATACGCATGCACGAGGGAATAATTCACATATACAGTTTATACGAAAACCCCTACCTCGCAAAGACGTCGCACTTCATCGAGCTGCCGAAAGAGGAAAGCGTTGCGATGATCAGACGTCGTGGAAGATCGGTGCCGATTCCGATGACATTGGAGGAAGCACCTTCGTCGTTGCGGATTCCCCGCGACGGTGTCTCCTCCTTTGATGGAGAACCAGGAAGCATTCTTCATCATGAAGGAATGATCGTTCTTCATCGGTGAGTTGGTACTCTTAGAAAAAACTCAAGTGCTTTCCAATCCTCCACACAACAATTGTCAACCCCATATTTCATTAATTCCCATTCTTTTAAAAGATTCCAAGCATTTCAAAAGAGGTCAATGAGGTGTGAAAAATATAATTAATAAGGTTATTAATTATCTTAGTTGGATTAAGCATGGGAGGTGGAGAGGGTCCACTTCAATAAAAGATAAAGTGGATTTTCCATGAATTTAACAAGGGGTGAGTTTTGAGGAGGTGAGGAGTTAGGGTCTTGTGTGGGCCCCACCACACTAAACTCTCCCATGGTAGGTTAGGTGGGTGTGGGCCCCACCTCTAACATCCTATTTGTTGAAAATGACCACCTACCATGAATAAAATGTGTACACATCAAATTTTATTTGATTTAATCTCATTCCCAAATATTTAACCACAAACTGCTAAAAACGCAACTGTGGAAATGGTTCCCTTATGCAATTACTGACGTTTTGAGTTCATTGGTGCCCTTGGATTTCAATTCCGAGAACCGGTTCAAAAGATAGAAAAACCCACACGTATGTTTACTGAACGTACTTCTAAAAAAGTTCGGAAAATTATTAGCAGTCATCCTCGACCCATACCAGTCGAGGTTAGGCTCTGCCTAAGTAAAACACGCCCCATAGAACTCATTGACACTCTCAGATTTTCAATCTGAGTTACTGTTTAGAAGTTATTAATTTTACAATAAAATAATTGTTACTTAATTATTTTATTTGCGGCCAATAACTAACTTTTTCTGGTGGCCCGCGCTGGCAAAGTTATTATCTACTTAAATAAACAATTCCCTAACGAGTTCAGAGGTGGTCTCGGGTTTTTAATCTGAGCTACCGTTTTTGAGTTATAAGCATTTGAAAAAAAATAATTTTTTTTACGGTTATGCCATTTTTGGAATTTCTCACATGAGGCCTGTGCCGACTAAACTTCAGTCGTGCCTAGGGTAAACCTACCATCTTGAGCGCAACGGTGCCCTCAGATTTCTGATACAATTAATTGTTTAAGTGTTATTCCACTTTTTCACTAAAAATGGTTACGAGCGTTAATTTATGCTTAACAAAACATCAGAAAATTATTTTTGACTCATTGGGCCTTAGAATCAGGTGCCTTCAGAAAATGTGTACTCGTAAAATTCCAATGAAATAATGAAAAAAATTACCTTGAAATTTCGGGGTCTCTACATAAATCTTTTTATTGGATTTGAGTACATTACAAGTGTTTTGAACTAAAATGATAATTTGTTGAGTCAATAAGGTTTTCCTTATGACTTTTCCATTCCTTCTTTTTTTGAAAATCACAAACATCTTATCTTTAAATAAAATTTCTTTTATAAGGAAAATTTGCTTTTATAAGGAAAATCGCTTTTATAAGAAAAATTATCCTTATCATATTTTCATCCATATTTTTCATAAGTATGAGATTTAGATTCATTTTCTCAGAATCATTGAAACTTTGATATAAAGAATTCTTTTTAGGATTCGGATTCTGGATAAGAACTATAAGGAAGTTTCATTCCGAATTCCGGATATGAACTCTGACTAAGTTCTATTCCAGATTCAGGATACGAATTCTAAATAAGAATTCTCATTACGAATTCCAATGAAGAATTCTTATTACGAGTAATAATGAAGAAATATCATTCCGAATTCCCATTACGAATTCTAATGAAGAACTCTCATTACGAATTCTGATGACGAATTTCATTAAGAATTCTGATGACGAATTCCATTATGTATTCTGATGACGAATTCTCATTACGAATTCTGATGACGAATTCTCATTACGAATTCTCATGACGAATTCTCATTACTAATTCTGATGACGAATTATCATTACGAATCCTGATGATGAATTCTCATTACGATTTCTGATGACGAATTCCTATTCCGAATTCTCATTCCGAATTCACCTATTAAACAGAATTTGAGTATCTTTGTTTTATACACTCTGAATTAATTCAGACTCCAAAAAATATCTTTGTTTGACTCCGAACTTTTATATTGCTTACACTTCTAAAATTTGTCTACTATTTACTATTGTTCTTTACAGTTCAAACCTTCACTCCGAAGTTTGCATTCCGAACATTTTTGTTAGAGTTTAAAACGATGTCGTACATTCTGTTACACTTGTTTTGTTATAAAACGATATCGTCTGTTTTGTTATAAACTAACCGTTGTCTAAGTGACACGTGTATAGGTCCCTCTGATCTTTCAGGAAAATATGACCGTTGGAGAAGGAGCCGACCTTACCTATAAATAGGAGCTCATTTGAAAGAGCTCGATGCTGATAACTGATGACAGATGAACAACTTGGTTTTGTGCCTACATGATGTTGAATTGATTTCTAGAGAGAGAGGCTCTTATTAACTCTCAAAGCTTCGTGTGAGTCCAAATGTTGGTGATTACATTCGAGGGCTTCCGGGGATAGGAAGACAGAGGTGCCGACTACCTTAAAGTTCGAGGGCTTACTTGCTGAGGAAGACAGAGGTTGCCAACTACCTTGAAGTTGAGGGCTTGCGGGGATATCAAGACAGAGACTCCGATCTTCGTATCGAGGGCTTACCCTGGTGTGGGTAAGATAGACTTTCTTGAATGTATAAATCAAGGGACCTTTATCCAATGTTGTTGGATACCCTTCTCTTTGGGTTAAAAGACTTATATCTAGTTACTAGTAGTTGTACTACTTGTTTCTATTCCGCTGCATTTTGTATTATAAGGAAAGTATAACATTCTTATACTTCCTTATTTGTATTCTGTTTCATTTAGATTCTATACGCTTTAAGGTAGAATCTCATATTGTAATCATTTGTTAAGATTCAATTTCCAGAACCATATTTCCGGAACCTACTTTCGGAATCTCTTTCCAAGTTTGTATTCGGTGTTAGAGGTGTTGTGAATTTTCTTAGTTTAACTTTGTTAAACTTAGCCTTTTCCTTTTCTTAAGGAAAACATAGTTTCATAACTAACATTAAAGGTTCCAAAGGAATTTTTAAAGTATACCATTCACCCCCCCCCCCCCTCTTGTATATTGAGCATCTACATTACTATTTCGATCCTACAATTGGTATCAGAGGTTGGAAACCTCTTACTCTATACCAATCATACATTTGGTATCAGAGCCGGTTACTGAAATACTTGTACTCACATACTAGTTTTTCTTGCTCACTTTATCCTTTCGAATTTCCATTCCGAACTTTTCTCGTTCCGAACTTTGTTATTACGTTTATTTGCTACTAACAAGTTTGTGTGCAAAGTTATTTTTTAAGTATTGCAGGAATTAATGTTGGATCAATTGATAATCTAAATCCGAAAAAACCACCTATATTTGATGGTAATGACTATGAGTACTGGAAAGATCGTATGAAGACTTTTTTTATTAATACCGGAGTAGACAACTTTGTTATGCTTATTGGTGATTATAAAATTCCTGACAAGGAAGTTAGAACCTTTACTAACCAGGAAAAGCATGAATATCAACTCAACTATATGGTACGCAATACTTTACTATGTTCAATGACCAGAAACATATATAGCCAAATTTATTCTTTTGAAGCATCTAACTGTATATGGAAGAAGTTATAAGTTACACACTTTGGGACTTCCAAGGTGATTGAGACTAGAAGAGCTATGCTTAGAGCTGAATATCATGGCTTCAATTTTCCTTATGGAGAACCTATCTGTAAAGTTCAACAAAGATTTATGACTATTGTCAATAGTCTACAATATATGGGAGAGAAAGTTTTAGATGATGAAGCTTTTGTGGACAAGATAATTGATATTATGCCCAATGAGTGGGAATCCAAGAGAACAGCTATAGATGAAAACAGGAAGTTCACTAATATTACTATTGATTAATTATTTGGAAATATTCTACAACATGAAACCAGAATGAAGCGAGATGCTGGCAACATCAAGAAGAAGAATAGAAATGGAACTGTTGCTTTTACTACAACTTCAAATCAGATGAAAGCTAAGACTCCTGAGAGAGTAACCAGATCTAAGTCTAAGAAAGTTATTTTCCAATCCGAATCTAGTGAGAGTGAAGTCTCAGAAAATGAATTAGCCAATCTTGCTCGATGGATGAACAAGATAGCTGGACAGAGGAATTTTCAATCTATGTATAAGAAAAAGGATAGGAAAGATAAGAAAGATGGAGAAGTTACTTGTTATGAATGTAAGAGAGCTGGACATATTAGACCAGACTGCCCTTTGCTCAGAAAGAAAGAAAGAAAAGAAAGACATTCAGACATGAACAAAAAGAAGTATTATAAAGCTAAAGATAAGAATGTTCTGAAAGCTAATGACACCTGGAGTGCCAGTGGTGGTGACTCTTCAGATGAATCTTCTGATTATGAATCTTCAGGACAGAAAAATCTTGGTCTTATAGCCAGATTACCTATTGATAATCATTTTCTTATGGATAAGGTACGAAGTGCTGAATCATTGACCAATGTTTCTTTAAATTCTAATGATAGTAAGTATTATAACTCTTCTGATGAAAAATCATCTTCTGATGAGGAAAATACTTTACCTAATTTTAAAGAAGTATCTAGATTTGATGAACTTCTTGAGATTGATAATTCCAAACTCAATAAGAAACTTGATAAAACAATCTCTAGGAATTATATTCTTACCAAAGAGATATCAGATCTTTCTAAAGATCTTGATAAGAAAAATGGTGATTTTGAAATTATTTCAAAAAATCTTGAGGATGTGAGTTCTGAGAAGAACAAACGTTCTAAAGAATTAGAAAAAGTAATTTCTAAGAAAAAAGTTTTCGATCCTAGATCTAGTTTAAAAACTAATGATTTTGATGAAAAAAACTTGGTTTTAAAACTCATGTCCGAAATTTTTTCCTTAAAGAAGTGTTTATCAAACTTTACCCATGGTAAAGAAAATTTTGATAAGATGTATTCCCAAATACGACCATTAAGAAACAAATCCGGATTTGGTTATACCCATGCAAAACCAGTTTTCAGTAACAATTATTTTGTTCCTCAAAGTGCCCCATTTTGTACTAAATGTCAATGTGGAGGTCACTGGGAAAAAAGTGGTTCCTTAAATAAAACCCAATCTCTAGGTTTTCATAAATCTTACTTTTCTAAGAAGATGTGGGTTCCTAAAATTTTATTTTCTGGAAATCTCGGAACCAAAAATGTTTGGATTCCGAAAGTCTAATTTTCTTCTTGATTTCAGGATAATAAAGAAAGTACCAGCAACAATACATGGTACATTGATAGTGGATGTTCCCGGAACATGACTGGTAATAGAAGATTTTTTGAAAAGATTATCAAAACGAAAGGAGGAAAGGTAACTTTCAGAGACAATGCTAAGGGAGATATTGTTGGTATTGGTAATATTGTTTTTCTTGGTAAAACCGTGATTTCAAATGTTCTTTTTGTAAAGGGGATTAAGCACAACCTCATTAGCATAAGTCAGTTATGTGATGAAGGTTACCTTGTGAATTTTAGGAATGATAAGTGTTTAGTTCACAATTCCAAGGAAGAATTTATTCTCTCAGCCAACAGGCAAGATAATGTTTACACCTTAAACTTAGAAGACCTAAGAAGCCAAGATCTACCTTGCCTAAGTGAAATAGAAGATCATTCCTGGTTATGGCATAGAATATTAGGACACTGTAACCTTAGGAACCTATGTAAACTCTCTAATAAGAAACTAGTTAAGGATCTATCGGAGCTTAGATTTGATTCTTCCAAAGTTTGTGATCCTTGTCAATATGTCAAGCAACATAAATCTAGTTTTAAGTCAATCGGTGAAGTCTCAACAACTGGTGCATTATAGTTAGTGCACATGGATCTTTTCGGTCCAACACAAACTGGAAGTATTGGAGGCAAATACTATGTGTTTGTTCTAGTTGACGATTACACTAGATTTACTTGGGTCTATTTTCTAGCAAAGAAATCTGAAGATTTTTCCTCTTTCAAAAGTTTTAGATCTCCAGTTAAAAATGAGAAAAACCTTCCATTGAAAACTATTCATAGTGATCATGTAGGAGAATTTCAAAATTCTGATTTTGAAACTTTTTGTAGTAAGAAAGGAATTACTCACAATTTTTCAGCACCTAGAACTCCTCAACAGAATGGTATAGTTGAAAGAAGAAATAGAATTCTTCAAGAGATAACTAGAACCATGTTGAGTGAATATTCTATTGCTAGACATTTCTGGGCTGAAGCTGTAAGTACTGCTTGCTATACTATAAATCGAGTTATGATTAGACCTTTTCTTAATAAAACTCCTTATGAGTTATGGAATGGTAGAAAACCAAGACTTTCCTACTTCAAGGTTTTTTGTTGCAAAGTATTCATTTTGAATACTAAAGATAACTAACATAAATTTGCACCAAAATCTGATGAAGGAATTTTCTTAGGTTATTCCACAACTTCTAAGGCTTATAGAGTTTTTAATAAAAATACCTGCACTGTTGAGGAAACAATACATGTAAAATTTGATGAATCAGATCCTATTGTTTTTAAACCTTCTCAACTTACATCTCCGGATGTGTTTTCAAAAACTGATTATCAACCTTTGAATAGAAGAACCTTCTGATAAGGAAATTGTTCTAGAAGATACTTCTGAAACATTTACCCCAGAAGACTTTCTACCCTATGTTGATGAACATGTTTTAAAAAACCCAAGTCAGCTGTTTCTTAAGAATCATCCCAGTGATAGTATCATTGGTGATGTAAAACAACCTGTAAGGACTAGAAGTTCCTTAAGAAATGAAGTATAACATCTATCATTTCATTCCTAATTAGAACCTAAAAGCACTGATGAAGCTTTAGGTGATGATGATTGTATTAAATCCATGCAAGATGAACTAAATGAATTCGAAAGGAATAAATTCTGGACCTTGGTTGAAAGACCTAAGGAAACTTCTGTTAGTGGATTAAAATGGGTTTTCAAAAATAAATGTGATGAAAATGGAGTCATTGACAGAAATAAAGCTAGACTTGTTGCTAAAGGCCATAATCAGCAAGAAGGAATAGACTATGAAGAAACCTATGCTCCAGTAGCTAGACTTGAATCTATCCGTATTCTACTTGGCTTTGCAGCCTTCTTTAATTTCAAACTTTTCCAAATGGATGTGAAATGTGATTTTCTTAACGGTTATGTTCAAGAGGAAGTTTTTGTTGAACAAACTCCTGGCTTTGAAGATAGAAAACATCATGATCATGTTTTTAGACGTACCAAAGCTTTGTATGGCCTTAAACAAGCCCCACGAGCATGGTATGAGAGACTCACTGGATTTTTTCTTCAAAATAACTACGTTAAGGGAAATGCAGATCTAACACTTTTTATAAAGAAAGATAAGAAAAATGTTTTTATTGTTCAAATTTATGTTGATGACATTATATTTGGTTCATCTCAGCAATCTCTGACTAACTCTTTTGGTATTCTAATGAAATCTGAGTTTGAAATGAGTATGATGGGTGAGTTAACATTTTTCCTTGGTTTTAAAATTTCTCAAAAACCAGAAGGAACCTACATATCTCAACATAAGTATATTAAAGATCTTCTTAAAAAGTATGGTTATGACAACACTAAGAGTATAAGTACTCCCATTTGTACCTCAAACTCTTTAGATCTTGATGAAGCTGGGAAACCAGTAGATCAAACATCTTTTAGAGGTATGATTGGAAGTCTACTTTACTTAATAGCTAGTCGACCAGACTTAATGTTTTTAGTATGCTTATGTGCAAGATATCAATCCAATCCAAAGGAATCTCACTTAAAGGCAGTAAAAAGAATTTTTCGCTACATTAAGGGAACCATGGATCTAGGATTATTTTATACTTATGGAAATGATTTTGTTCTAAAAAGATTTTCTGATGCTGACTTTGGTGGATGTAGAATGGATAGAAAAATACATCCGGAACTTGTCATTTCTTAGGAGATTCGTTAGTTTCTTGGTCCTGCAAGAAGAAACATTATGTAGCACTCTCCACTGCTAAAGCTGAATATGTAGCAGCTGGAAGTTGTTGTGCACAAGTGTTGTGGATGCAACACACACTCACAGACTATGGCTTGAGTTTTACTAGAACTCAAATTTTATGTGATAACACAAGTGCCATTGCCCTCAGTATGAACCCTGCACATCACTCCCATGAAAAACACATAGATATTAGGCATCACTTTCTTAGGGATCACACACTTAAAGGGGATATTATTCTTCAGTTTATCGGAACGCAAGATCAACTTGCTGATATTTTCACAAAATCTTTGCCTTCTGATAGATTTGAATATATTAAACAAATGTTAGGAATGATAAACGTAAGTTAATCTTTCTTAATTAACTTTCTGTTGAAAAAGTCTCCTTACATTAATAAACTCTTTTTTATAGGGGGAGTACATTTGATTGGTTGTGTAACAAAGTTTTTAAAAATTTTGTTTTCAAACTTTTCGGAACGAAGATTTCCGGAATAGAACTTCCGGAACTAAAATTTTCCAAAATGGACATTCTCGTACAGAATACTTCTGGAATGGAAGTGTTCGTATTGAAAAGTTCCGGAATGAAAATTTCGTTCTAAAAGTTTCATAAAGGAATTTTCATACAAAATTTTTTGTAATTTATTTTTTCGTACTGAGTTTTCCGTAATGAGTTTTTCGTACTAAGTTTATTTTTCATAGTAAATGTTTTGAGAAATCAGCCATTACGAATAATTCCCTAAGCCAATCCGAAAGGTATTATTTCCTTCCTCATGTTTTCGTAGTCATATTTTACTTGCTGGAATTTTCTTGTACTATGTTTTCGGATTATAGTTTTCTTAATTCTTTGTTTTAATAAAAACCTCAAAAAGATCGGATTCACGTTTTCAACCGTCAGATCTGATCGCAGCTCATTCTAACCGTTAGATCAACTGTGGAATGTGAACCATCATCTCGTTGCCTATATAAAGGGGACCTAAATTCTAGTCCCACATCGGTTTCAAGCTCTTGCGTCCTGAAGCTCTGCCCCTCTGTTTTAAGGCCGTTCCGAACTGCAGTTGTCTCCGTTCCGATCTTCTCAGAGGATTACAGATCCGAATGTCTGTGGAGTTAGCATCTCAAGAAATGTCATCCACTAAGCCTATTTCTCAATGGTTAGTTTACAGAGAAAGGTTACTACATCCGGATTTCTTCAACAACTATGATTCCCTTATCTCAAAGAACATTAAGTTGAATGGCTGGGAAGATGTTGCGGTGTCAAAAACCGGGAATCAAGATGAAGTATATTCAGATTTACTTGTCGAGTTTTATGAATCAGTTTCCTTCTTTAAGGAAGATGATAGGGAGAAGTTTTTATTTCATGTCGTATGGCAAGACCTACAAACTTTCTTACACCAAGGCTGCAAGCTTGGTAGGATTGTCTTATGAAGGAGAAGCTGAATTTATTTCGCACGTTTTACCGGACACTAAGGGTAGCTTCGACAAGGAAAAAGCCTTAGAAACTCTCGGACTGGATGATGACAAGGCTCCGAAGATTGAAAGTCTTTCCACAAACTTCCGGATTCTAGATTTGTCGGTGAAATGACTTATCGTACCAAGAAAAGGAGATAAAGACAGCTTGAAGAAGAGTGAGATCTATATCTTAGATTTCTTGATAAATCTAAGGAAGTTTAACTTAATGAGGCACATTCTTATAACAATTGAGAATCTTAAGAATGGAAATCTCAGAGCACAGATCGTAATGTACCCAGAAATATTATCAAAGTTGATAGTTCGGTGCCTTGAATATTTCAAGGAGGCTTGCAGATCTAAGCCAGGGGTTTGTAAAATCTTGTTGGTTAGTGATGACACTCTTATGAGGATGGATGTGGCTTTCAATAAAGAGATTTGAGAGTTCGTTGATTTTCCTAATCAAGAAGAAACAGTTCCGATGGCTGCTGAACCGAAATCATCCAAACCAGTGAAGAAAAGAAAGTTAAAGGAAGTTGTAGCTGAAGTCGAAAATCCTAAGTCTAAGGAATCTCAAATGGAACCTCCCAAACCTAAGAAGAAGAAGACCTATCCTGATGAGGTTGTTGCAAAGTGGAGAGCAGAAAAATAGTAATGGAATGAACGGGATCCGCAGTTCGGATTGGACCCTGCGGAAGCTAAGGCGTTAAAGGAGAGAACTACTGATGAGCTTGAAAAACAAGCAAAGGAGAAGAAGCTCAAGAAAAAGATGACAGAAGCCGAGGCAGTCCAAGCGTTGTTAAAGTTTAATGAAATAGTATCCGGAAGCATCCCAGTTCCAAGATCTTTCTCCCTGGAATCTCTACCTGAGACTTCAGGAAGAAACCTTGATTTTCCAGAAGTGACTACAGCTGAGCATGTTGAGAAAATTGAGCAGATTCAGTAAGTGGGAGAGGAAGAAGAGGTTGCTGAAGGAAGTGGTGAAACAAGAGATCTTTTGAAACAAGTGGATTATTATAAAGGATCACCTTCGGAACATCTATCACTCCGAACTTCAGAGGCTGAATCCTCTAAGTTAGTTACTCCAGAGAAGGATAAGGATGAGGAAGATGTTGTTCAGAAAGTTGTTGATGAGATTATTCAAGTATCTACTGGGGAGCAGAAAAATCCTGATCAAGAATCAACTCTGAAGAAATACAAGGGAAAGCAACTCCTTGTTGAAACTCCGAAATCAGTGGCTAGCAAGAAAAGAGAATATGGTGATTCATCTAAAAGGAAGTTGGAGGTTATTGAGGAAGAAAACTCTCCAAGCAAGATTTCAGATTCGGATTAATCTTTGTTGGGGCAGGATTTTGTTGTCCAGACTTTAAAGAAGTTGGTGGGATCCATTTCGACATTCTCTAGTATTGACTCAAGATGTCAGATGCTCCAACCTGCGCTGAATCAGAAAACTGACTCCGTATCTATGGTTATGGATAAGTGCGTTGATATTGAGGCTCAGTTCAAAACCTTCTTTGTTGGTTACGAAGCTCATAAAAAGTCTTTCAAGAGGATGAAAAGTTTTCCAAAGAAGATTGTGGAAGAAATGAGGTTGTTCGATGAGTTTCAAGAAAATGTAAAAGATGCCTTTGAGACCGAGGACAAGAAGATAAACGAGCTGACTTCCTCCTTTGAAGAAAAGCTGACAGAAGAAAAGAACTTCCGGATCCAAGAAGTCAGGGATCTGAATGGGAAGTTGAATTCTGTTTCTCAGAATTGGAAATTTGAAAGGGATCATCGGATCAATTTTGAAGAAAGGATGAAGGCTCAGGAAGAGAAGATCAAAGCTCAGGAAGAAAAGCTGAAAGCCCAGGAAGAAAAGATTGAAGCTCAATCCGAAAGAATAGTTGCCTTAGAGAAGCAAGCTGAAGAAGATCACAAAGACATGAAGAAGATCAAGACTATTCTAAAGGGGCTCATGTCAAAGGAAAAAAGATCCAAAATAACCTAATCCGATATTTTTGTTGTATTTCTTTGTTGTTGAGATTTCAAAATTAATGAATGTTGTGCTTGTTGTTTCTATTGTTGTCATTACTAATATTTCAGGTACTTTGTAATTTTTTTCCATTCCCTCCAATTATTTTTGAAAATCACAAAGGGAGAGAAGGAAAAGATCCTTAAGAAAAAGAAGAACTCTAATAGGAGTTTATCAAAGGGGGAGAAGAAAAAGATCCTTAAGAAAAAGAAAAACTCTAATAAGAGTTTGTTTAAGAGGGAGCTTTTTCATTGAAGAATACATTCCTATTTATCACTCCGGAAATCTGAATATGATCCTTAGAGTTTTCAAAACCTAAGGGGGAGTTAGTTGTATTCATCAATATTCTTAAAACAAAGGGAGATAAGCCTTAATGTTTTTCTTTCTTCTTAGAATTTCTTTTTCGTAAGGATGTTTGTGCCTTCCAAAAATGGGGAGATTGTTGAGTCAATAAGGTTTTCCTTATGACTTTTCCATTCCTTCTTGTTTTTAAAATCACAAACATCTTATCTTTAAGTAAAATTGCTTTTATAAGGAAAATTTTCTTTTATAATGAAAATCGCTTTTATAAGAAAAATTATCCTTATCATATTTTCATCCATTTTTTTCTTAAGTATGAGATTCGGATTCATTTTATCGGAATCATTGAAACTTTGATATAAAGCATTCTGTTTTAGGATTCAGATTCTGGATAAGAACTATAAGGAAGTTTCATTCCGAATTCCGGATATGAACTCTAACTAAGTTCTATTCCAGATTCAGGATACGAATTCTAAAGAAGCATTCTCATTACGAATTCCAATGAAGAATTCTCATTACGAGTTCTAATGATGAAATCTCATTCCGAATTCCCATTACGAATTCTAATGAAGAACTCTCATTACAAATTCTGATGACGAATTTCATTACGAATTCTAATGACGAATTCCATTACGAATTCTGATGACAAATTCTCATTATGAATTCTGATGACGAATTTTCATTACGAATTCTTATGACGAATTCTCATTATGAATTCTGATGACAAATTATCATTACGAATCCTGATGATGAATTCTCATTACGATTTCTGATGACGAATTCCTATTCCGAATTCTCATTCCGAATTCACCTATTAAACAGAATTTGAGTTTCTTTTTTTTATACACTCTGAATTAATTCAGACTCCGAAAAATATCTTTGTTTGACTCCGAACTTTTATATTGCTTACACTTCAAAAATTTGTCTACTCTTTACTATTGTTCTTTACACTCCAAACCTTAACTCCGAATTTTGCATTCCAAACATTTTTGTGAGAGCTTAAAATGATGTCGTACATTCTGTTACACTTGTTTTGTTATAAAATGATGTCGTCGGTTTTGTTATAAACTAACCGTTGTCTAAGTGACACGTGTACAGGTCCCTCCGATCTTTAAGGAAAACATGACCGTTGGAGAAGGATCCGACCTTACCTATAAATAGGATCTCATTTGAAAGAGCTTGATGCTGATAACTGATGAAAGATGAACAACTTGGTTTTGTGCCTACATGTTGTTGAAGTGATTTCTAGAGAGAGAGGCTCTTATTAACTCTCAAAGCTTCGTGCGACTCCGAATGTTGGTGATTATATTTGAGGGATTCTGGGGATAGGAAGATAGAGGTGCCGACTACCTTAAAGTTTGAGGGCTTCCTTGCAGAGGAAGACAGAGGTTGCCAACTACCTTGAAGTTGAGGGCTTGCGGGGATAGCAAGACAGAGACTCCGATCTTCATATCGAGGGCTTACCCGGGTGTGGGTAAGACATACTTGCTTGAAAGTATAAATCAAGGGACCTTTATCCAAGGTTGTTGGATACCCTTCTCTTTGGGTTAAAAGACTTATATCTTGTTACTAGTAGTTCTACTACTTTTTTCTATTCCGCTGCATTTTGTATTATAAGGAAATTATAAATTTCTTATACTTCCTTATTTTTATTCTGTTTCATTTAGATTCTATACGCTTTAAGGTAGAATCTCATATTGTAATCATTTGTTAAGATTCAATTTCCGGAACCATATTTCTGGAACCTACTTTCGGAATCTCTTTCCAAGTTTGTATTTGGTGTTAGAGGTGTTGTGAATTTGCTTAGTTTAACTTTGTTAAACATAGCCTTTTCCTTTGCTTAAGGAAAACATAGTTTCTTAACTAACATTAAAGGTTCCAAAGGAATTTTTAAAGTATACAATTCACCCCCCTCTTATATATTGAGCATCTACATTACTATTTCGATCCTACATAATTTTCATCTAAAAACATATACTAAGATTCATAGTAGGAACACGGTGAATAATATTAATGTATAACTGATTCTTATACTTCAAATATAAAATATACATCATAGTTCTTATGTACCAAAATATTATGAATTAATTTTCATATTTGACTTGTGTTGTGAAGTAAAATGTAAAATTTAAAATACAAAACACACATTTCATGTCATACAAGCCATACAGTGTATCCAAATTGGGTATAAAGTATTCCTAGACATTCAAATGACTTATGAATCATTTAACTAGTATCAAAAAAAATTTAATGCATTTATTACATTTTTGTATTTCATGTGTGTTTTCAGCTAAAATAAACATTTTAAACTAAAAAGATACACATTGATTCGTAATAGGAAAACAACGATTGAGATTTAGTTTAGTATAATTACCACACATAAAAAATACTTTATGGATCATTATATTAATGTATTAAAATAGTTTTATTGTGGTTTATAGAATTTGATTTTGTGACATGTGTTTCATACTAAAATGCCAAATTTAATCTAAAAACACACACATTGATCTAAAAAAGGCACACCATGTATCAAATTGAAGTGATCATTATTCCAATACATCAAAAAATGACTTATTAATCGTTGTACCAATGTATCAAAATAATATAAATGTGTTTTTTTAATTTTGAGTATTTGACATGTGTTTTGATCTAAAAAGTTAATTTAAACATAAATCATAAAATTTGACCCATTATAGTGACACCATGTATCATAATGAGGTGCAGCTAATTCCTTCTCATTAGAAATAAATTATGATTCATTGTAATAATGTCTCAAAATAATATGAATGTGTTTAATCCGTTATGCGATTGTGATGTGTGTTTTTAAATAAATTTTTATCTTTAAATTAAAAATATATTCTTCAAGTCATATATGGAAAATGATGTATCAGATTGAGGTGTGGTTTCTTTATATAATTCACACCATTTCTTTTATTTCTAAAAATAATTTTTATTTAATTCGATCAAATCTATGGTGATTAGAAACTCTAACCATGAACGTAATCAAATTTCACATAACTACCTATTGCGAAGATCAATCCTTCAACAATCACACAATTTATTATTCATAATCAAGAATTATCTATAATAATATTTACTAAATAAGTATCGAATAAAAATGATATAGTAATTTATAATAAATAGATGCTAAAATAATGACAAAATTTTCAAAATAATTTCTATAAATTCACCATTTCAAAACATTTTTATACATTTTAAATCCATGTAATCTGCTTACATATTTTTTCAACAAATAAATGTAATAATTTTAATAAGTGTATTTTCAATATTATTAGAAGAATTTGAAATATATAAAGAATCAATCAATAAATATTTTATATGAAATTGAAATTATCAAAAAAAGTTATGACTTCTAGGATTATAGTTTGATAATGGAATGTGATATCTTTCATAAATATTCAAATGAAATAACAACAAAAAATTTCATTATTGTTTTCCATACAATTATGGAAAATTGATAAAAATAAGTAATTTTCTTAAATACGTCTTCATGGTGAAATATTATTATATATTCCCTATCAATTATCAAATTTTAAATTTTAATAAGCTTCTTTTGATAATGGAATTGCCTCAATCCATGATTTTGTATATATTTAGAAACCTCCCTATCATATAATAATTTCAATTAGAACATAATATAAAAGTAATAACATGATTTTAGTTTTATTTAGTCACATTTAGTGAATTGTAAATTCCTAAATTTCATATAATTCGGATGATTTGATGGGTATCCATGAATTAAACATATAAAATAAAACATTTTATTATCCTAATTGATTAAAATTATAAGCCAATGCAACCAAAAAAATCTATAGCAAATTAATGTAATGAAAATATATTTGGTATGATTAAATAGTAGCGTTTTACCCAAGAATTGTGGTTATTTTGAAGAGTCTGTTATATGTATGTTTTTCTCCATCACTGCATACATTTTATAAACTATTAAAAAATAATTTTATCCATTCAATTACATTTTTTATGTATATGTGATGTGACGAATAAAGATTCCAAATTTTTTATAGGATTTTCAAATAAAATAGTATTAAAATATATGCATTCAAAAAAATCATGAATAATATTTTACTGTAATTAACATATAATATCAACTATTGGAAAACAACAATGAAAGGAAAAATCTTGTATAAATTTACAATGGAGACTCTTAGAAATTTATTCTTCATTATTTTTTCTACATTATCAAGACCAATAATGTCGGAAATGGCCTCTTCACACATATGTACTTCAAAATAAATGATGGTTGAAACATAGTTTTTGAATGTGGTATCCACATAAAAATAAAATATTAGAAAATATTTAAGTTAAAAAGGGTTTGTAAAGGTACATTCTGAAGGCCTTTATGATTTCTTGGTTGATCAATTTTATTATTTTAATTCTTCCATATGATTCATGCATTCCCTTTCTTCATATATAATAACAATAATATGTTTATGATTTTTTTATAACATCCCTGGTAAATGAAGAATATTAAATTTTCATATTTATTAATATTTGTGAAATAAAAATTTATTTTACTTTAAATGGGTTTCTATGTTGGATGGCTTACCCAATACAAAATAATGGGTTTCTTTAAAATCTATATTGCAGACAAGGTTTAGTTATACCAATAAAAATAATTATTATATAATATGATTATTTTAAATGGTAGTTAACGACTTTTCATTTAATTAGTGGGAATGAAAAGAATTAACCATATAATTGTTATAATTTTTTAATTATTATTTAATTTTATCCACTAAATTTATTGGCTTAATATGTTAATGAATCCAACATTATGCAAAAATACTCTAATATTTTAAATTGTTATTTTACTACCTTTTGATGAAGAACCCTTTTTAAATATAGATTTTCTATATTTTATATGATCCTTTATGCAAAATAGAATTCTTCATTGGAATAATAACACAAAAATATACATTGGATTAATGTTTTTTAATTTTATGTTGTTGTTCGTTTTTAAATGAATGGTGAGAATACTAAATTTTAAATCAAAAAATGCCTTTTAATTTAATTTATTTATAGTTAGATTGTACTTTTAGTTGGTTTTACAGTGTAATTGTTGTATAGTCTTACCATTTAATCCAATATTTGTCAATTGAAGTAATATCAATCATAAATTGGATATAAATATATGTCAATATTTTGGTAATTTATACGTCTTAATAAAACACTTTTGGGTTTGGAAACATGAAATAATTTTAAATAAATTTTTACAGCTCATTTATTTTGAATATGGAAAAATAGATTCCATATTTCAAATTAGGAAGCCAATATTCTTTAAATAGGTAACATTTATATTTAGACATTATGAATTGTAACTTTGTTAAATAAGGGTAAAAAAATATTATAATACTAATAAATTACACTAACACATGTCTTATCCCTTTTGTATGATATATGTATAACCATGTTTATCCTTGGGTTGATTTTAGGGCCCAATGAAGCCACTATGGTGTAAAAATAATATTAAAATAATTTTAATTTAATATTAATAAAAATATAACCTAAACATGTACCTTTTAGTAAAAAAATATTAAATGGTGTTATATAAGTGATATCATAGAATATAAATAGTCTTTAAAAATAAAAAAAATATTGTAGACATTATGATATTTAATTAATAATTTTTAGATATTAAATAAATAAATTTAATTATGAAACAATGATGATGCGGTGATTGGTTCATTAAAAAAGGATTCAAATAAATGATATTATAAATGTTAAAATAAAAGTAATTTGGTAATTTTGATGTCATCCATGAATATTTTGGTTGATAAGTACATGTAATATCTCTTGTAATGATGTTTTTTCAATGTATCCAAGTTGTTATAGATTTTTAAAAAATCATGAAATGGATAGTGTCAATATTGAAATAACCAATATTTTACAATATAAACTAATTTAATAAATGATATAAAATTCCATAAAATCTAAGATTAAGTAAAATAGTTATCATAAGTCCAAAATTTTATTATTGACTATTTAATTTTATATTTTTCATGTTTTGGTAACTAAATTTATTCTCAAAGTGTTGAATTCTTGATAAAATGGTAAGAGTAAAAAAGGGTTAAATAAAAATAGAAAAGGATTAAAAAATATCTAAATCCTACATAATTATTATTTTATGATTTTCTTTTGACATATATTTACATTATATTAGATTTAAATGAATTTTTACTCATTTATAATCGAAATAAAATTTATATTATTATAATAATTAATTATATTCCTTAAGTACCCCTCTTTCCTATTAAAAAATGCCACCACCTCTAACCATTACTCACACCTCTCAAGATCCCTTGGGTCATAAAAACTCTCTCCAAATAATCTCCAAACATCTTTATATTCCTTATATAATCCTTAACTTGTTTTGAAGTCTATTAAAGTGGTCTATTAAGCTTAAATGAAAAGGAGTTACTCGATTTGAGGTTATGTCTTCTCTCAAGATTCTTTCATTTATTTCTGATTATCGAACCCCATAACTCTCTTCATTTAATTACTGCATAAAAAACTAGTTTATTAAAAATAATAGTTTTCTATGATAATTCATTGACTTACACTCACACACAACTCCATCTAATCGATATAGAACATACTATTTATGTGGATGGTGAACTACGACCCCACAAAACGATGATTATTCAATTATCTCCTATCGCCTCTAATGGTGGACATTATGATGGCATTAATATTACATATTATATATTAGTTATTTATTTTTTCTCAATTAATCTGTAATTATCATTTATAACATAAATTTATGTTTTTTTTTTGTTCAAATAAGATTATTTCATTTGAGGAAGTGCAGAATACCGCCGCCTAAAAGTGATATGACTCATTCCGCTATACATGAAACATATACAGGATTAAATTAAAGAGAGTATATATCATATATAACATATATATTATACTATAATTATAATATAACTATGTATAATTTATTTTTCATTCTGTTATAAATGAAAAAAAGAAATGAAAGTAGCATTCATGCGTACATATGACTTACCATCTCCATGAACTGTGGTTTTCATTTTCTTATATAAAAATGTTATGGACTATTTTATATACATATACACTGGATATATATTATATTTAAATCATGTGTACAATTTTAGAGATAATTTACCTTTGACCAAAATTACAATTTTTAATTATAACATGTACCTTTTTTATTTAAGTTACAAACATCGAAAAAATGTCTGATATAAACTGAAATAATAAAATTATTGTTACAACAAGGTAATAAGTTATATAAATGGAATAAAAATCATGAAAAATTTTGTGAATCAATTAGAAATTACTTTAAGTTTACTATAATGAAATTAATGAATGGACGATTCGAGTCGAACAGGAGGTGAAGGACTTTCTCTCAATATCATAACATTGAACAAAATTTTGATTTATACATGAACTACTTCTATATAGTATAAAAACCCCTTTGAAATTAAATTTCATTAAATGATAATATTTTTCTACATATATTTTTACTAAAATACAAAGGGAATGTTTATTTTTAACTCATGTAGTGACAACAACCTTTCCACCGTTGCTATATTTATTTGATATTTTGCTTCCATAATAAGTCATGATGTTTTTAAATAGAATATAAATACCATATACTCGTAAACTTATTTTGTTATGGAAAATCCTTTTGAAAGAGAATTTATAATTTCCATATCATAAAATTATTTCTTCTGATTTCACATGAATTTTTTTGATTGAAATGTTGATATTTAAAATATTTTATTTTTGATGATTATTTAATGGTACCTGGACTCTTGATAGGTAGTTACGTGATAAAACAAATGTTGGGTTGTTTGTGATTTCCCATGGATGGGTGGTTATTTTATAATCTATAATACATTGGGTATATAAGTTGGTCATTGGGATATTTAATTTTTAAGAAATATTTTTCGAATTTGATAGTATGGTAATTCCATTTAATTATGATTATTTCCAATGTTTACCTTGTATATGTTATACGATATTTCTATGGGGTTTTTGGTAATATTTTACTGAAAAAAGGGTATGAAATGAGATTTTGTTGAGTGATGAGTATTTAATACTTCATAAAGGTGAAAATAATTACTTGTGATATTGTATTAATGGGTAACATGTTATTTTTTTGAAAAAATAATAGTTTTCATTCATTGTGTATTTCTTGCTGAGCTTTTTATAGTCATTTCATGTTTTTTAAAAGTTTTTTCCAATGACTTACAGTGGAATAGTGTCAAGGATGGGATCAAGGAAAAGTAATGTTGTTTAAAACATGGAAGTAAACATGTATAATTTATTTTAAGATTTTTTATTTTATGAATAAATTTATACTGAGTATATCTGTCGACATGTAATATTCCAGTTGTTATGTATAATATATGACCTAATTCTGTAATGATCTAAACCTGAAAAGATCCTCAATGTGAATTATTAACATAATTCAATATTATGTAATGTTTATGTTTGAGGACTTAAAGATTGTATCTGAGGTCAGTTTTGATAACATTAGGAGTTAGAATTTTGTTAATAGAATATCCATAAATGATTTTTACATTATGAAAATGTTTAAATGATGGAGCATTGGAATATTACTATGTTACTTATTTTAAGATATTTTTTTCAGAATGGTTTTACTTAGAGGAAATAAATAAGCATTGTTGGGAAGCCATATAGAGGTGGATGAACATCCAAATACACATCCTGAGATGGTCTGAATCGGAACTGAAATGTACTTTTTTAGTGTTGGATCAGCTGACACATGTGAGAAATGGTGGTTGTATACGTGAACATAATCAACCAGATCAACCCCAAACGAACTTGTCTATAGTGGAACATTTCACGAGGAAACATCCCCCATCATTTAGAGTATCATCTATCGATATTCAAGATGAATGGTGGATCAATGCCCTAGAAAATATTTTTTATATCATGGGTTGTACAAACAATCAAAATTTCTATATTGTTATTTATTGTTTTGAAGGAGAATAAAATTAATGGTGTTCAATGGTTAAATTTCTCAGGGTTTGTGAGGAGATTGATACTCTTGATTGGGATGAATTTTAAGGTATGTATCTTTACAAATTTTTTCCTATTGTGGTTTAAATTAATATGGAAAATTGATTCTTGGAATTGTGGCCTGAGGATGACTCAGTGGATTCCTAAGAAGAAATTTTCACTTGAATGGAAAGATATATTTCAAATTTCATTTTATATCTTAATAGAAATATAAATCGATATTACTCTGGACTGAAGCTTCTATATCAAATAACATTTATCTATTGCAAATTAAAAATCTATGAGAAACTTAGTAGATATACTAAGAATGTAGAAATAGATTTTTCTATTGATCAAGTGTTCTAAGAGAGAAATAAATAGAAGAGGTCAATTTGGCAGGTAAAGGGAATGATTTCATTAAATAATCCTGGAGGTAAAAAAATTAAATTCCCATCTTGTGAGAAGTGTGGTAAAAAGAATCCTGGAGAATGTGTCTCATAATATGTAAAGTTGTTCTGGTGTAGTAATACTATTCAAATTTCATATATCTATAAGGAAGATGATAAACAAGGAAATGAAAATCTATTTGTATCTTGTTTTAGTTACAATATGTTTGGGAATTATTTCAACATGTGTCCCAAGTTTATTACCCAGGGTGGAAACTAGACAGATCAAATGCAGAAGGCTGGGGAAAGATATTTTGTTACTACTATGGTTGATGTGGGTCCATCAAATGAATAAATATCAAGTAATTTGTTTTTTTTTCAGATCATTCCAATGTATATTTTAATTTATGTTCTACACATTATTACATTTTTGAGATATTTATGGGTAAATTTTTAATTCCACCTCATTAAATATATCATAAAATTATGGTAAAACACTTATGGGAAATGAAGAGGAAAAATGAAATTATAATATTCCTTCTATGCTTATTTTTGTAAATAATTTACCTAAAAATCATTTTATTTCATCCATTAGATTTTGATGTTATTTTGATAGATAATGGTTTCATTCGACTTAGCACGTCACTGTGGGGTGCTTCATTACTGCTGGTTAATATGAAATATGGATCAATGAAGCTTTACATATATTATAGATACTTTAATAATATCACTATTGATAATAATTATCCTTTGCCTCATATCGATGATTTTATTGACCAGCTCTAGGGAGCCCAATATATTTCAAAGATTGACTTGAGGTTGGAGTACCATTACTTGAATTTAATGGCAACATACATTTCAAATACCATGTTACATACCTGATATGGACATTATATATAAGGACCCGACCATTAACTTTATATAATATTGAATTAAATGAATAATTCACATTGAAGATCTTTTCAGGATTAGAGTTTTAGAGAATAAGGACATAACTATTATATCTCAAAAGATTAAAAATTAGACACTTCTACACAGTTTCCATTTTTTCTACGAAACATGAACTCTTTAAAAAAGGGTCATGTCTAGTTCCATGTTTATGATAGCATGGATTTTCCTTGATCCAATCCTTGACCCTATTCAACATTATGTCCTGTAAAAAACATTTAAAAAACATGGTATGAGCATAAAAATCTCAGTAAGATATACACAAAGAATGAAAACTATTAGTTTTTTAAAAACAACATGTAAACCATGAATACTTTAACATAAGTAATGCTTTTCACCTTTATGAAGTAGTAAATACTCTTCAATGAATAAAAGATCATCACTTACCCTTTTTGTAACCAAAGGATTACCAAAAAAATCATATAAATAACACATAACATAATAAAGGTAACTTGAGACATAATCATACTTAAATGGAATAACCATATGGTCGACTTCCACACATATCCCTAAATGGAATATCCATACGGCCGACTTCAAAACATATCACTAAATGGAATAGCCATACGGCCGACTTCCAAACCCAATGCATTTAAAGTTATAATGTAACCACCTATCCTAGTATTCACAGAACCTCCCGTCATTTGGTTTATCACGTAACAACCTTTCGAATGTCCAAGTACCATTATAAAATCATAACACATACAAAAAATATAATAGAAAGAAAAAATTTCCACATTTCAATCATAATATATCACATAAATATATTGACATAACAAATCCATTTTCAAAACCATTTTCAATACCAAAAATACATAAAAGAGTGTATGGTATTTATTTTCTATTAAAAACAGTAGGACTTGTCGAGTAAGGCAAAGACCAAATAATACTCG
Source organism: Viscum album (assembly GCA_963277665.1). Lineage (NCBI taxonomy): Eukaryota > Viridiplantae > Streptophyta > Magnoliopsida > Santalales > Viscaceae > Viscum > Viscum album. The sequence goes on from OY728146.1 coordinate 959,087,953, forward strand.
CAGCGGCGGAAAAGGTCTTTGTAACCACGTACGTTAAAAGGAACATTCTTTTTGTAGTTTAGTAAAACACTTTGTATAAAAATATTCCTTTTGAATAAAAGTTAAAGTTAAGGGAGTTTATACACCATATAATAGAATGATGTGTATAAATGAAAATATGCCTCAATGAAAAGAGATTGAGACGATGTCCCTTACCTCGTGTCCGAGTTGACTCGATCATTCATTAATCTCTTGAATAATAAACTAAATTTATTTTCTAATTACTTAAGAACTTTTTCAAGGTTATTATTCTTTTTATATCACTTATTACCTTGTTATAAACATTATGTAATTATTTAAGTTAATAACATCCATTTTCTCGATATTTGGTACTTGAGTTAAAAATGAACAACTTATATTTACATGTTGTCTATGTGGTCAAAGGTTAATTATATCCAGAATGACATTAATGATTTGGATATCATATATATCATATATATCCAGTATATTCTTGTTTTTATAATAGTACATAACATTTAGAGGTAAGAAATTAAATGCACCGTTCATGGAAACGGTAAGCCATACGTACGCTTGAACGCTACTTTTATTTCTATTTCTTATTTTAATTGAAATAAAACACAATGATACATAGGTATATTATAATTCAAATATAAAATCATGTATAATATATATAACTCCATCCTTTATACATCCCATATAAATATTTAACGAATCAAATCACTTTGAGGGGGCGGTAGTCTGCCCTTCCTCAAATGATATTATCTTATTTAGCCACTATTGAAACTATAAAGGAATGACATAAATAGAAAATACAGAAGAATAAGGAAATAATAAACATAATATATATCATATATAAATACAATTCCATCATAATGGCCACCATGAGAGGCGGTAAGATGTAATTGAACAATCATCATTTCGTGAGGCGTTAGTTTTCCATCCATAGAAACATTATGTTCTTCATCCATTAGATGGAGGTGTGTGTAATTGTAGATCAAATAATTCTCATAAAAAAATCCTAGTATATTGAGGATACTTGTGTTGTTAAAAAATAAAGGAATAAAAAGTGTTTAGGTGTTGGAGAAGTAAAATAAATGAAAACAATTTAGGAGAAACTCTTACCTTTAAGTTGGGTAACTTTCTTTGGTTTGAACCAAAAGGACATCTTGAAGTGCCTGATGCATAAGGTAAGGATTCCAGGAGGAGTAGAGGGATGTATGGAGATTAATTTTTTAGTTTTTGGACGAACCAAATGGATTGAAAGGTGTGAGTAATTGGTTAAAATTGGTCTCCTTTTATAAAGGAGAGGAGGGGCTCTTTAGGAAGGTGTGAAAGTATTATTTTTGAATATATTGATATTTAGTTTCTAATGGTCCAAAAATAATAATAGTCAAATCTATGATGAGTAATGGTTGAAATAAAATCATTAATTGATAATTGTACATGTCTTGGACAATATTTTAATCATTATAATCTTATTTATTTAAATCATTTTTTAATGAGGTAAATACTGCATCATTATTGTGTCAAAAATAATTTTATTTATTCGATGTCTAATAATTATCAAAATATACTATCATGTATGAAATCTTATTAGATTTTAAATTAATATTTATAGTCAAAAATAGGAGTTATATAACACCATATAAAATTTAATTACTGAAAGATTTTTGATAATGTCAATTTTATCTTCACATTAAATTAATTAATCAAAATTTTCATTATCACTCCCATGTGGCACAATGGGGTCCCAAAATTGACCCAAAGATTCCAATGATTGTATGTGACTCAACTAATAAGGTTTGGACATGTGTTAAGGTAATTATTAATTATTATAATATTCCTTTAACCTTTAATAACATTATTTACCTTTAACCGCGGTAAATAAAAGTCAAAAGTTACTATTCACAAAAATTATTTTCATCTTCATGAAAAAAAATTACTTCTTAATAATAACCATGTATGTCAGATTCAAGAAATTAAATTCACAGAAGTGGTAAAATTTCATTTAAATGAAAAAGTCGGTTTTTTTAACTACCACTAAGTGGTTTCAATATTTTAAAAAATTGATGTTTTTCAGAAAAATACCAAAAATTCAGACTATGATATATTTGATATTCTGAATTCCAAAATGATGTCTATTTTTCCAAATTAAAAACATAGAAGTGACATTAATTAATTTTTAAATTATTTCATGTTGTTTAAACAAATATCTTGTTTTTAAAATACAATAAGTATCAAAATATTGACATTTTTCATGTCAAATTTCAAAGTGAAATTAGATCCAATGACTAAAATTTTATTAAATGGTAAAAACATATATAAATTTCAATTTAAAATCAATTAATAATAAAATATAACCATATAAATAAATTATATTAAAAGGGACTTCTGAATTAAAATACAATATTTTTCTGTATTCATTAAAAAATGAACTTTATCAGAAAAATACCAAAAATTTACAAAAATTATATTTTGATGTCCCCATTCTAAAGAAGTATTTTATTTGGTCATATAGAATGTATTAAAGTAACCGAAACAATATTTAAATATGTTTTTCCATTAAAAGGCAATAAATTGGCCTTTTAATGTAAATTATGTTTAAAATTATATTCATTCACATTTTAAGCCTCTATGTTTTTATTTAATATTGTAAATACATTTAACAAAAATATATAATCATATTGTAGTTTGTTTCATTCATTCCTGCCAATAAAATGGATAGAAGTTAACTACCATTTAAAATAATATTATTATATGATTAGTGTGCAACATAAGATTTCAATGAAACCCGCTATTGTGTATCAGGTACGCTTTGAAAATAGCAACCCCTTTAATGTAAAATTAATATTTAATTTAAAAATATTAATAAATATGAAATATGTCTTATTCTTTATTTACCTGTGATATTACATCCTTCCCCCCTTTTGAAAATTTCGTCCTCACAATTTTTATTCACTTATCAAAATAAGTGGGGGTATTTATCCTCATAGAATTTTCAGATTCCCACCTTGCCTCCTCAACCATGTGGATTTTCCACAAAATCATTACCTTGTGAATTAACTTATTCCGCAATAATTGTTCTCTATGGTCATGAATCTGGACTGGTTTTCCTTCATAAGAGAGATTCTCTTCCAACTGAACTACCTCTGGGCTCAAAAAATGAGATGGATCTGGCATATACTTTCTCAACATCAAAACATGAAAAACATTATGTACATGGGATAAACATATAGGTAAATTCACTTTAGACGCAATTGATCCAACTTTTCCTAGAATTTCATAAGGTACAATAAACCGCGGACTCAACTTTCCCTTATTACCAAAACACATCACACTTTTCCATGGAGAATCTTTGAGAAATACATGATCACATAACACAAAATAAATATCCTTCCTCCATTTATCTTCATAACTTCTCTATTTCCTCTGAGCTGTTCTCATGTACATCTGAATGAACTGAATTTTTTTTGCCATCTCTTCTACCAATTCATGTCCCACCAGCTTCCTTTCAGATACTTCATCCCATAATGCTAGAGTTCGACAATGCTTTCCATATATTGCCTCAAATGGATCCATCTGTATACTGGAATGAAATCTGTTATTATAAGAAAATTCAACCAAAGAATAATGTTGGTCCCAACTTTCATGTTAATCCATTGAGCAAGCACGTAACATATCCTCCAAGGTATGAATTTTTCGTTCTGATTTCCCATCTGATTGAGGATGAAAAGATGTAATAAAATTTAATTCAGTACCCAATGACTTCTCAAGGCCTTTCCAAAGTTAAAAGTGAATCTGGGATCACGACCAGATATAATAGAGAGAGGAACTCCATACAACATGACTATCTCTTTAACATACAACCGAGCAAGTTGATCTAGATACAATGTATCCCGAATAGGAAGGAAATGAGAAGATTTTGTCAATCCATCAATAATAACCCATATTGCTTTATTAACTCGAGATGGCTTTGGTAATCCCACAACAAAGTCCATGGATATATTTTTCCATTTCCACTCTAGCACCGGTAAAGGATCAAGCATCCCTTTTTGTAGCTTCCACTCTTCTTTAAAATGCTGTCATGTCAAACACTTCATAGTAAAATCAGAAATATCTCTTTTCATTCCATCCCAGTAGAAATACTCACGAAGATCTATGTACATCATAGTACTGCCAGGATAAACTGAAAATAGGGAACTATGAGATTCACATAATAACTCATTCTTCAACTATGAATCCCAAGGTACACATAATCTATTTTCAAATATCAAATCACATTCATTATCAAGATTAAAATCAGGAAACTTTCCCTTCTGAAACAACTCTTCCTTTTTTTGCGACTCACTGTCTTTTTTCTACGCTTGCTTAATTCTTCCTGATAGAGATGATTTCACCGACACCTAAAAAAAATAGAATAATTTCCTACAACAACAACTTTTATTCCAATATTCATCAAATCAAAAACCAAAATATCTCATTACAAATGTATCATGGATAATTAAGTATTACTTTTTTGACTCAAAGCATCATCCACTTTATTTTCTTTTCTCATATTGCAATGGATTGTGAAATCATAATCCCTGATTAGTTCCAACCATCTCCTCTATCTCAAGTTTTTTTATTTTTTAGTTAATATATACTTTAAATTTTTTTTGGTCAGTATATATTTCATATTTCACTTCATTAAAACGATGCCTCCAATTTTTTAAAGAAAAAAAAAACAACAGCTAATTCCAAATCATGTGTAGGGTAATTTAAATCATGAGGTTTTAACTGACATAAAGCATAAGAAATTACCAGATCATTCTGCATAAGGACATATCCAAGTCCTTTCAACGAAGCATCACTGTAGATAAAAAACTCACCATTTCTAGAAGGTAGTGCCACAACTGGAGCATTCATCAATCTTCATTACATTTCCTGAAAACAATCATCACATTATTTTGTCAAGATGAAATTAACACCTTTTCATGTTAATTTAATCATTTGACTAGATAACTATTTAAAAGATTCTATAAAACTACAATAATAACCTATCAAACCAAGAAAACTATGAATCTCAGTTATAGTTGGGGGTCTTGGCCATTTTTCAAAAACTTTTGATTTAGTAGGATCAACAAAAATGTTGTTTTTTGAAACAATGTGTGCATGAAATGAATTTTTTTGTAACGAAAACTCACACTTTCTGAATTTACCATAAAGTTTCTTTTCATTTAATGTTTTCAAGAAAACCCTTAAATGAATTTCACGTTCCACTTTAATTTTGGAATAAACCAAAATATCATCAATGAACACCACCACACACTATTTATATTCATAAGAACCATGAATATAGATGGTTCATTGGTTAAACAAAAGGCATAACTACAAATTCATAATGGCCATATCCAGTACAAAACGCGGTATTCAGAATGTCTGCTTCCTTTACACTCAACTGATGGTACCCCGACCTCATGTCAATCTTCGAAAAATACTGAGCTCCCTTGAGCTAGTCATGTAAATCATCGATACGAGGCAAAGGATACTTATTCTTAATAGTCATGTTATTCAATGCTCTATAATAAATGAAATGTCTCATTGAACCATATTTATTTTTAACAAACAAGATAGGAGCACCGCATGGTGATGTGCTAGGTTAAATAAAACCTTTATCTAGTATATCCTAAAATTTTTTCTTTAACACTAAAAGTTTAATTTGAGATATTCAATAAGGGGGTTTTGAAATTGGCTTAACATCAGGAACTATGTCAAAAATAAATTCAACTTTTCGATCAGGTATAATACGAGACAACTCATTAGGAAAAACGTCAAGGAACTCATTTACAAATGGCACATCATTAATCTAAACAGTTCCTTTGTTTTCAAAAATATATGGAAGGTAACAATCATTTTCATCTTTTTCTAGTTTCCCAGCTTCCTGATATGTTATCAAAAGAAATGGTTCATTTTTTTATACAAACTGATAATTATTCTGAATAGAAACCTATTTAGATCTACATTCAATCTTAGCATGATCAACATAAATCCAATCCATTCCCAAAATAACATCAAACTCTACTAGAGGAAAAAAAATAAGGTTTGCAGGTCGATTCTTTCCGTACAGAAGGACATGAATGTTCTTATGTTTTCTTTTTGTCTCAACATTTATTACAGGTGTTTTTACCATAAGTTCAGTATTCATATTATGATATGGAATTACCAATTTACTAGATTACTTCTCAGAAATGAATGAGTGTGTAGATCCTGAATCAAAAAACACATTGACACAATCTGAACTAACAAACAGTGTACCTGGTACAACAGCATTTGATGGCCCAACATCTGCGGAAGTAGTTGAAAAAGATTTCACCACCCCTTTATGCTTGTAGTCTGGATGATTTCCATCATTTGAGTTATTTTTTGGACAATCATTTTCATAATGACCCATTTCATTACACTTAAAACATCTTACAGATGGATTTTCATTTCCTTCTTGATCATCTTCCTTACAATTACAAGTAATATGACCATACATACCACACATGAAGCACTTTCCAGACATTTATAAACATTCTCTAGGATGATTTTTACCACACTTCTCACAAGATGGATATTTAGTTTTCTTACCTACAGGCTTATTTGATGAATTTGTCTACTTTTCCTACCAATTATAACTCTTATTCTGTTATTTGTCAAAGAACACTTGATCATCGGCAAACTACATTTCCACCTTCTCTGCACATCGAACAGGTTTTTCATAACTTTTGAACTCACAAGAGTCTAATGCTCATTGATATCTTGGCTTCAGTCCTGAGTAAAATTTATTTATCTTAATATCAAGATCTCAATTGAAATTTGGTGCATACCTTTTCAATCGAGTGAACATTACTTCATAAGCATCCCTTGAGTCATCCTCCTGCCTCAATTCCAGGAATTGTTTCTCCATCCAAAGAAGAACCACCTTAGGAAAATAAATCTCAAGAAACATACAATTGAATTCGTCCCAAACAAGAGCATCAATCTCATCACTATCCCCAATATTTTTCACCATTGACCACCACTGATCAACTTCACCTTCAAAATGGAAAACAACGAGACTAACCTTTTGATGTTCTGAAGAACTCATGACATCAAAAATCTTTTCCAGTGCTTTAATCCACCCTTCAGCTAGCATAGGGTCAGATGATCCTCTGAATGATGGGGGATGTTGCCTCATGAAATGCTCCACTATTGACATATTCCTCTGTGGCTGATCGGGATGATCTCATACATAGATACCACCACCATTTATAGCCTGAGTCAACTGTGCCATCACTATAACAAACTGTTCAGTTCCGATTCTGACCATCTCATGTTGCTGAATTGGAAGGTTGTCTTCCTCCTGATGTCGTCCCAACATAGCTTCCCAATTTACTCTGTAGAAAACCATTCTGATCATAGAAATATCATAGGCAAAGAAACATGGTAATCTGTAAATGCTATATGATATCAATATTAACATAAATTACTTTATGTTTATTAATTTAAAAATACCCTAACAAATAAATTTATCTAATCCGACCTCTGATACGAACTATAAGGACCCGACCTTTAAACTTACATAATATTAATTTAAATGAATAATTCACATTGAGGATATTTTATGTTTTAGAGTCTTAGATAATTATGACAAAACTATTACATCTCAATAGATTACAATGTAGACACTGCTACATAGTTTCCAGTTCTTTTTACAAAACATGAACTCTTGAAAAAAAGAGTCATGTCTAGTTCCATGTTTAAGACAACATGAATTTTCCATGATCCCATCCTTGACCCTATTCCACTTTATGTTCTGTGAAAAACATTTCAAAAACATGGTATGATCATAAAAAAGCTTAGTAAGGGATACACAATGAAAGAAAACAGTTATTTTTTAAAAACAACAAGTAAACCATGAATACTTTAACATATGTAATACTTTTAACATTTATGAATTAGTAAATACACTTCACTGAATGAAAGATTATTACTTACCCATTTTGTAACCAAAGGATTACCATAAAACCCATATAGAGAACACATAACATAATAAAGGTAACTTGGGACATAATCATACGTAAATGGAATAACCATACGGTCGACTTCCACACATATCACTTAATAGAATAGCCATACGGACGACTTCCACACATATCACTAAATGGAATAGCCATACATCCGGCATCCATTCCCAATGCATTAGAGGTTATAACATAACCACCCATCCTGGTATTCACGGCACCACCCATAATTTGTTTTATCACGTAACCACCCGTCAAATGTCCAAGTACCATTATAAAATCAAAACACATACAACAAATAAAAAGAAAAGAAAACATTTCCAAATTTCAATCACAATATATCACTTAAATATATTGGTATAACAAATCCATTTTAAAATCCATTTTCTATAACAAAAATACATAAAAGTGAATATGGTATTTATTTTCTTTTAAAAACAGTATGGCTTGTTGAGGAGGCTAAAGATCAAATAATACTCGCAGCGGTGGAAAAGGAAATTGTCACCACATTCGTAAAAAGGAACATTATTTTTTTAATTTAGTAAAATGATCTGTAGAAAAAGTCTATTTTTGAATAAAAGTAATAGTCAAAGGGGATTATACACCGTACAAAAGAATATTGGGTATAAACAAAAATATGCCTCAATGAAAGGAGATTGAGATGAAGTCCCTTACCTCGTGTCAGACATGACTCGATCATTCATTAAACTCCTAAATAATAAAATAAGGATAATTTCTACATTCTTAAGAAAATTATCCAGGTTTTAAGTCCTTTTATATCACTTATTACCTTGTTATAAACATTATGCAATCATTTAAGTAAATAACGTCCATTTTATCGATATTTGGTACTTGATTTAAAAATGAACAACTTATATTTACAAGTTGTCCATGTGGTCAAAGGTTCATTATATCCAGAATGATATTCATGATTTGGATATCATATATATCATATATATATCCATTATATACATGTTTTTATAATAGTACATAACATTTAGAGGTAATAAATGAAATGCACCGTTCATGGAGATGGTAAGGTGTATGTACGCATGAACGCTACTTTAATTTCTATTTATTATTTTAATGGAAATAAAACATAATTATACATAGTTATATTATAATTCCAGTATAATATGTTATATAATATAGTTAACACCATCCATTATATATCACACATAAGGCATTAATGAATCAAATCACATTGAGGGGGCGGTAGTCCGGACTTCATCAAATGAGATTATCATATTTACCCATTATGGAAACCAAAAAGGAAAGTTATAAATGGAAAGTACATAAGCATAAGGAAATATTAAACATAATATATATCATATATTAATACAGTTCCATCATAATGTCCACCATGAGAGGCGTCAAGATGTAATTAAACAATCATCATTTCGTGAGGCGTGAGTTTTCCATCCATAAAAACATTATGTTCTTCTTCTATTAGATGGCGGTGTGTGTAAGTGTAGTTCGAATACATCTCTGAAAAACATCCTAGTATATTTAGGATACTGGTTTTGTTATAAAATAAATGAATTAAAAGAGTTTAGTGGTTGGAGAAGTAAAATAAAAGAAAACAATTTAAGAGAAACTGTTAACATTAATTTCGGTGACTTCCTTTGGTTTGAACCAAAAGAACTTCTTGAAGTTACTTATTCCTATGGTAATATTTCATGGAGGATTAGAGGGATGATTGGAGCTTAATTATACCGAGTTTGGTTGAGCCAAATGGATTGATATGAGTGAGTAATTGGATAGAAGTGGTCTCCTTTTATATGGGAGAGGAGGGGCTCTTTATGAATGTGTGAAGGTATGATTTTATACTATATTGATATTCTGTTTATAATGGTCAAAAAATCATTATAGTCAAATATAAGATGATTAATGTTCTAAATAAAATCTTCCAACCATAATTTGACATGTTTCAGATAATATTTTAATCATTATAATCATATTTATTTAAATCATTTATTAATGAGGTAAATACTGTATAATTATTGTGTCATAAATAATTTAATTTATTCGATGTCTAAAAATCGAAAAAAATAAAATCATGTAGAAAATAATTTTATATTTCCAATTAATATTTATTGTCAAAAATAGGACTTATACAACTAAATATAAAAATTAATTACTTAATGATTTTTGTTAATGTCAATTTTGTCTTCACATTAAATTAATTAATCTAAATTGTCATTATCAATTCCAAGTGACTCAATGGGGTCCCAAAATCTACCAATGATGCCCATGGTAGTAAATGACTCAAAAAATTAGGTTTGGAAAAGCTTTAAGGTAATTTTGAATTATTAAAAAATTCTTATAACCTTCAATTACCCTATTTACCTTTAACCACATTAATAAAAGTTAAAAGTTACAATTCATATAAAATTAATTCCATATTAATGAACCACATATTACTTCTTGATAACACTAATGTATGTCGGATTTTTGAAATTCGATTCACATATGTGGTAAAATTTCATTTAAATGAAAAAGTCAGTTTTTTAACTACCACTAAGTGGTTTCACTATTTGTAAAAAATTGATGTATTTCAGAAAAATACAAACAATTCAGCCTAAGCTATATTTGATATTCCGAATTCAAAAATGATGTATATTTTCCAGATTGAAAACATAGAAGAGGCATTATTTAATTTTAAAATTAATTCCCGTTGTTAAAACAAATAGTGTTTTTTAAGAAATAATAACTATTAAAAGATTGACACTTGTTTATGTCCATTTTCAATGTGAAATTATTTCCAATGACCAAAGTTGGATTAAATGGTAAAAATATTTTTTTAATTTCCCTTTAAAATAAATTAAATATAAAATCTAACCATATAAATAAATTATATTAAAATGGACTTTTGAATTAAAATACAATATTTTTCACTATTCATTTTAAAATGCACTTTATCAGAAAAATACCAAAAATTTACACAAAGTACATTCTGATGTCCCCATTCTAATGAAGTATTTTTTATTTGGTCATATAGAATGTATTAAAGTAACCAAAACTACATTAAAAGATGGCTGTCTATTAAAAGGCAATAAATTGGCTTTTAATTTAAATTACGCTTAAAATAAGATTCATTCACATTTTAATCCTCTAAATTTTTATTGGACAATGTAAATACATTTAACAAACATATATACTCATAGTGTAGTTAGTTTCTTTAATTACCTCTAAAACAACATCTAGGAGTTAACTACCATTTAAAATAATAATATAATATTATTAGTGTGCAACTTATGATTTAAAAGAAACCCTCTGTTGCATATCGGGTACGCTATAGAACATAGAAACCCCTTTAAAGTAAAATTAATATCTAATTTAAAAATATTAATAATATGAAATATGTCTTATTATTTATCTAAATGGGATGTGACATTATAAATTTGTAGTTATTTCTTATGGATTAAACATTTCACCAACTTTATTCATGGATCTTATTCATATAATTTTTTTTGAGTTCCACTATAAGTTTTGGTCTGTGTTTATTGATAAAATATTGGTATATTACAAAGTTAATGAGTAACATGAATGTTATTTAAGGGTTGTCTTGTGAAATTTATATGAAAATTAATTGTATTGGAAATTTATCAAGTGTGAGTTTTGTTTACGACACATTTCGTTCCATGGATGCTTTTTTTAAAAAAATGGATTAACTATTGATCCTGATAAAACAAATGTTGTTGAAAAATGGATAAGACACACAAGTATAACTAAGATTCATATTTTTATTCTTCTGGATGGATGTTACCAGAAGTCCGTTGAAATTTTTTCAGACTATCTAGCCCAAGGACTAAGTTAACATGAAAAGGTGTTATGTTCCTCTAGAAAAAATAATTTGATGATTATATTCATGAATTGAAATGATGATTAGTGAATTATATATATTTTGCAATACCTTCCAGAGATGGTGAATTTGTTATCTACGATGATTCCTCATCAAAAGGGCTTGGTTGTTTTTTAAGGAAAATTGATCAGGTAATTTATTATTCTTCACATCAATTGAAACCTCATTAGTTAAATTACCCATACACTTGATTTGGAATTAGCTGACGTTTTTTTTTTGCTTTAAAAATTTTGAGGTATCTTCTATATGGTGTAAAATGTGAAATATATAATGACAAAAAATATTTAAAGTATATATTCAATCAATAAGAAATTAACGTGCAACTGAGGAGATGGATTAAATTAATCAAGGATTCTGATTGAATGATTCATTACCATATTGAAAAATAAAACAACATGTCTGAAACTTTGCGTCGAAAAATTTATTCTACATTAACCATGTTATGTTTGGAACACGATCCATTGATTAAAAATTTGTTGATACTTGGCATAGTAGTTATTGGTGCAGGAAATTCATCCGTATTATAATTTTATAAAATTACTCTAAAACATGTAATAATCATATTTTATGAGTGATTATCTACCATGACCATTCTTGGGATGAAATTTGGATCTTTTGAAGCCACATGAGTGTGATTAGGACATTTATTACATTTATTTTAAATTAAAGGAAAATATGTCCAAAATATGTCACATATTTCTAAACATTTTAAATAAGGGGTTATGTTAGTGATATATTAGAATATGAATAGTCATTGTAAATATAAAAATATTGCATACATAATTATAATTTATTTAAAATTTTAGAAATTAAAGAATTATATATATTTAGGACACAATGATAATGCAACAATAGATTTATTAATAAAAGAATAAAATATATGATATTAATAATATTAAAATAAATATAATTTGAATTATTTTTTGCTGTAAAATAATTTTATGGATTAATATGACATGTTATTATTGGTTTAATACAGTGTTTTTAAATGAAAAAATTATTATTATTTTTAAAAATGTTATGAAATTTATACTATCAAAATTGACATTATTCATATTTTAAAATATAAAATATTTAATTAAATTATATAAATATTATAAAAATATAATATTCACACTAAATGTTGATATAAGTCTAAATACTTCATTAATGTCTCATTTATTGGTTGTTTTGGATGATTTAGTAATTAATTTAACACTCAAAGAGTATCTAAGTTCATAAATCGTTAATAGTTAAAAGGAGTGAACACATAAAGATAAGTACTATAAAAAATCCATGACATGTCTAATTTTCATTGGATGATTATATTTATACCCTTAAAAAGAATATTTTACAACTAAATCATCTTGAACGCCTTTTGAATATAATGTTAATTTATACTGATTTAGTACTTTTAATAATTCCATGGGAGCCCCTCCGCTCTTCTATAGAAGGGCACCAATTCATATTTATTACTCACATTTACAAAACCATTTCATTCATAGAATATCTGCCTAAAAACCGTTATAAAATCCCTCCCCACATTTTTATGCCTTAGTTTAGATATAAAATTGTCTTAAGAGATGGTAATGTGTTATTAGGGGTTCTCATATAATGAAAATAATAACATGGAACAAATGTCTCGAATCAAACTCAAGGTAATGGAATTCATCTCAATCTCTATTAATTGAGAAATAATTTGATGTTATATACCACCTTCTTATATAAGGCTTATAATAAAATACTTTTATTTACAATTTCAATAAATTTTATTTCAAAAAGAATATTTTTACCTGAAGGTTTTTACATTCATTATTTAAAAAAATAATGGTTTTAACCTATGAATTGAAAAAAATCATATTTTTCATTTCCTTTATTATATAATTATATTTCAATATAATACATAATGTTTTTAAATTGGAAATTTAATCCTTACTTTTTTGTTGTGTGTTTTTCTATAGAAAATAGTTTTGAAAGTTTATTTACTATTAAAATATCATTATAATATTTCTTGTGATTACAAATGATATTTTATGAGAAAAATACTAATTATTTAAATATTTTCTACGTTATGATTATATAATAGTACATTGAAATTTATCGTGTGGTTAGATAATAAACCCAATATAGGTGGTTTCTTTATAAACCAAAGAAATATTTTTACATGATAAACAAAGGATGGTTGGTTATGTTATAACCATCAATTAATTTGGTATGAAAATCAACCGTATAACTATTCCATTTGTAAGACTGGTACTTGGGAATTATACCTTATGGTTGTTCCATTTACGTAAGAATGTGTCTAAAGATACGTTTTTATATAATATGTGATTTCTAGGGGTTTGATGGTATTTTTTATTATTACAAAAATTGGTAAGAAATGAAAATATATTTAGTGAAGAGTATTTACAGCTTCTTAATGGTGAAAAGTATTACTTAATGATAAATAAAACATGGTTAACATTTTATCGCAAGGATAATAGTTTTACATTATTTTGTATACCTTAATGATAATTTAGTGATTCTTCCATATTTTTAAATGCTTCTCATAAAATTTAAGGGGGAATAGAGTCAACGATGGAATAAAAGGAGAGTTATGAGGATTAAACATGAAAATAAATCGAGATTATTTATTAATATTTTACTATTATAAAAGAAATTGATACAGTTGGAAGTTTCCACTTTTTATTTCTATGGTTTTCATATGTAATAGTTATGGAATAATTCTCTAAACACTAAAAACCCAAAAATATTCTAAACATGAATGAAATTATTTTTCTTAATAAAGCTCATGATTTTGTAATTATTATTGTTGGGGCCTTATTTCCACTTCCCTATGGAACATTTAATTTATTTTAATGTTGTATCGACCATTTCATCATCATCATACATCTCTCACTCTATGCTCAAAAAATAACACTCCACAACTTTATCCATACAGTAGGCTCAAGATTTTATTTATGGATTTAATTTTACTCCCCTAGAGATCTCAGTAATCATAGTGGTATTCACAAGATTACATAGATCCTCCATAGAGGTTCTCCTATCAACATATGTGCATATGAGTTTCACTACAAACATCCATTCACTTTCAATGTTAGTTCTTAATAAAAATAATTTAGCTACATTGTATAAACCATCTAACACTTGTAAAGTCTCATTTTATATATATCATTACATAAAGAGCATAAAACAATGTAATTTAAGAAATAATACTAAAAAAAAATTAATAAATTTAATGGTTTTAAAATACTTAAATTTGTGCATGAAAGGATGACTAAAAAAACTACGGGCAGAGGAATGTGTTGAGTTAGACATGGAACTACATTAGTTAAAATGAGAATTTAATGGAACATGGAATCTATAATTTGGGTTAATGAGGATACTAAATGGTGTTTCATGAAATTTTTTTGGAGTAGTGTGAGTTCGACATTGTTTAGAATAGGTAATAAATATTTTTGGTGAATTTACATGTAATAGGGTAGACACTACATGTCTTATAGTGAGAAGTTTATAGATTTTTTTGTCACTACATAATATAGGTTGGATTATAAATTGAGCATCCGTCATATTGTTTTCAATCCACATTCCACTATGATAAATGGTTCATGGAAACGATCAAAAATATTACACTAATTAATTTGAAATTTTGTTTCTACCTTATGCATAAGATAACTTCTGTAACATCTAAATATACTCTATATTCTATAATTTTCCTTTCCATGTCATTATTTATTTCATCAAAGATGAATTTTCACAAAAATACTTACCCTGATTTTAAACGAATCACCAATAGAGAAATATTCAATGTGATTCACATAGAATTAAATTAAACTTATAATTTCACATCAAAATTTTCTAAGAAAATGTATTTGAGAACATTGTATTTAAAAGAAATTGAATTAGTGAATTATAATAACCAAAATTAATTATATTTTAAATCACACGTATAATTTTCAAATATAATACACTGGAATATTCCACCCAAATTTAACAATATTTAGATTACCATTATAACTAAACTATATCTTATAAATATATTTACCTTCTCAAAAATGATTAATTGTTTAACCACATCAACTGTATATATCAAACTCAAATCATACATTTAATTCAAAATTTCCAAAATTTTAGGTACTCACCTAAATTATATTAATTCACAGCTTTAAAATTTATTTCCAAAATAAATTCATACATCCACATATCAAAAAAATACCATGCCCCATTTTTTACAAACTATACTTTCCACACAGTTTTAATCTACTAAATCATTTAAAAAATATTCTAATATAATTGAAGCATAAAAAACCAAAATTAATTAGTTGAAATTAATAAAAAATATGGTATATACCAAAAGAAAACATATAATTTAAAATAATTACACAATACTAATCTAAATCAAATTAATATAATTTTCATATTAATAATATAATTCACTAACCAATAATATCTCATTTCAATTTTAAAATATTATTTGTAATTAATTTACCTTAATTAAAAATATTAATTCATATTAGATCATTAGATGATACATATGAAAAATAACATGTAATATCCTACCAAATTAATATAGATACATATAAAATAATAAATACAAACATAACAAGTTAACACACTCCACTAAATTAATCAGTCTCCCAATACCCATGTTTTACACAATGCATCAAATTTAGTACAACTAAATAATGATATTTTAAAAATATATATTGTAAATAATTCTTAAAACCAATATTATTAAATAGTATCATCCCTATGGAACACATTAATGCCATATCAAGATATAAATCTATGTTAACCGACTGAATATAAAGTTGAATCTTTTGTTTTTCATTTTTTTATAAACAATATTATAGAAGAATTAAATTTTTAAATATTATATAATGATAAATAATATCTCAATAATTTATGGAAATTTAAAAAAAAATTACAACATAAGAAAAAAACCCTAAGAAATCACACACATTCCCAATATATAATACACGACACTATATGACACATGAAACAAAAAGATCATCTATCCAAATTTGTGGGTTTCAACAATAACCAATACAAAAAATAAAGATGGGTGACCCCTCTAGATTCATTAAAAATCACTTATTTGTTTATAATCAGTAGTCACATAGGTCAATATTCAATTATGTTTTCAAGATAAATAAATCATTAATTTATCTTAAATTTTAGTAATCATGTTTTCAATATTAACTCTAATTGAATTCCAAAAAAATAATGTTGATTTAATTTTTTTAAATTTATATACTAATCCCAATAGGTTGACTCTTATGGAAATGCCACTAGAATTCATGTGAATTCTTAATCACTATAGGCTAATGGCATTCAGTTAGGATTTGACTATACTTCATTGGGAAATAATTTACCCATAATAGTATAAGAATAATGAAATTAAATTAATTCAAATTACCCTCTTATAAAAAATTTATAAAATAAGGAAGTCCAAACATTAATAAGTTATCTTCACTGTGTATATATCATTATGCATTCTCAAAATGACTATTCTATCTGACATGTAAAAACTAATATAAAGTCAATAACTATGTAATTTAACCTAATCTAGGTTATTTCACAAGGAAATTGATAACCCATCACTTTTATATAATGTAAATTTATAAAATATTTACATGTATGATAAAATTTGGAGTTTTTTAGATAAGATGAACAAAACATTATAGTTATAAGAATGTAACATGACGGTTGAAATGTTATCAACCATAACATGTTTCCCTTTATGATAAATTATATCCCCTTTTAAATGACACATGGGATTGTAAATTTTAGAATCATTTATATAATGAAAAATATAGTTATGAGAGTTACTAACATTTTTATGAATTTTATTTTATCAATCATGTGATGTTGACTATTAGTGATTTCTCAAAATACACAAAATTGTACTGATGTTTTATCTAATCGTATCAAAGAAACACATCAATAATTTGATATGATGACTATGATTAGATATTTATTTACCCATAATCATAATATAAACCATAGAATTAATCATTATTAACACTAATATTTTATCAAATATTCCAATTGATATTAATTATCATAAAATAAAAAATGTTATAGTTGAAGTCGATGTCGATGTGTTCAAAAAATAATATGCTTTTATTTATTCATAAAAAATAATTCAAATTACATTTATTCATATGTATTAATACCAACCAAAAACATATTATAATGTGGAAAATAAATAATTATAAATGAAAATATTGAAAATAGAAAATGATTCTAAATTATATTTTAGTTACTTTAAATCAGATCAAGTTACACCTACCAAATTAATCACTACGATGATTAATATTATTTTGGATAGAATATTAAAACTATAAAAATTAATCAAACATAACCAAATAACTCCAAATGTATTCAAACACTACTAATTTTGTAGGAAGTAATTTTTATTAATATATTTTTTAAAATTTCCCATTAGTTTTTCTAATTATATTGTTGAGTCATCCTTTTGTAATTTATTTTCATATTTTCCAATGTTAAAAGATATTACAATATTTCTAAAAATATTCATTATATCTCTTGTTATCTAGTTTCATTTGTTTATCTTTCATATTATATTTTTATCTTAACAATATGAGCTTCCTAGAAATTTTTATTGTTTATTAATTGTAGGTAACATAAATTTTTCTTATAAAACATTTATTTATATTATGTGAACCCATTTGGCCTCATAAATTAGGATATATATAATTTTTAATAGTATATGTCATTTTTTATGTAGATATTTAATCCTTAAAATACTATTTTAATTTATATTGTTTGATAGGTTTTTATAAAAAAAATGAGAAACTATGTTTACGGTCCCAAAGTATAATAAAATTATAAAATTAATAACTCAATGGTTAATAATGCGAGAAGAAATTTTTTTAATTATATTATAAAAAATTATATATATAATAACTCTAAAAGTGTTCACCATTATTATAAGAATCAATTTCACACTTTTCTTAAGCATTTTATTAAAATACAATGAAATTGATAAAAATATTATATATATCCAAATCACCATAGGTAATCCTTCATCAAAACAATAACATAATAATTTTGAATTATAAAATCCAGAAAATGTTTTTTTATTTCAAATCCAATTAATAATTCAAAATAATAGGCAGAATTAAAATAGGCACCAAATTTCAAATATTCCTTAGTAAGTCATCCTTATCATTATAAATTTGTGTGATTTATGGTGATGATCACATATAGTTATATTTATAATATTTACTGAATACTCTTATTATTCAAAAATCATTAAATTTACCTCAATTTATCTCATATGGACATATATTTCTATTTTAAGGAATATTCAAACACCTACAAATAATTTCATGATGTCAAAAACTTGGTATCACCTAATATACTATTTTATAATTTTTTTTTTGTATTGATTAATTTTCAAATACAATTTTACCAAGATAATTA
This sequence comes from Viscum album, assembly GCA_963277665.1. NCBI lineage: Eukaryota > Viridiplantae > Streptophyta > Magnoliopsida > Santalales > Viscaceae > Viscum > Viscum album. The sequence continues at coordinate 959,107,273 of OY728146.1, forward strand.
TACATTACGAATTAACACATGTTCAATTTAAATATAGTAACAAATAGATAATCTCATGAACCCAATTTTATAAGTAAATAAATAATTTATATTATTTTTTCTCACTAAACTTTTTTTGATGGTAACATATAAATTATTATTATGTATATAAATCCAAGTCAATAAAAAAGTAATTAGAAAAATATGAATTTAATTAATTAATAAAAATTGTAAATGACATAGAGAATGATAAATAAATAATATCAATATAATGAACTCGATCCCAGTAACAAGAAGAATGTGCCTTAATTTATTATATTATCATAAATTCTTGATTCAAATCCATAAAGATCGATCTGTGTACCTGGTTTAGAAAACTCGACACATACATGATACATATTTTTCATTGGGAAAATAATGTAAATAAAAAAATGTTAAATCTCAGTATCACTAACACTCATTCAAAGAATTCAACTTCATATCCTAGGGAAAGGAATCAAAATAATGGCGATATCTAATGGTCGGTAAGGGTTACATACTGCTGAAGAAATAATGGATCAATTATAATAATCAATTTGGAATGGTAAATTACTAAATAAACATTCCATTTATATAATTATAATTCATAAATAGATAAAGAAGAATCAAGATGTAAGGGAAACTAACTAAAAATACATGCAATTTAACATATAAACAGAGAATAAAATTCATCCATATATAATATCATAAGGAAAATATGAAGGATATTAATGATTGAATTATAAATATAAGAAAATCATAATTATTGGACATCATGTTATTCACATATGAAAACCAATACTTTTGAGAGATAAAATCTATGTAGTTTATATCAATGGGTAATACACCATTTAATTTGGAAAATTGATTTGTCTCATGAGACATGTCAATACATAGAGGTGACATATAATGTTTCATCCCCAACCATCACTAAATCTCTAAATAATTACTAATATATTGAATGAATTATTTATTTAGTGATCAATATTCCTTATCATTAAATATTTTTTTCGAGAAAAGGTTAAATTTTAATCAATATTACACCCAGTTAATCAAATATATTTCGATGAAACCCACTTATTTAAGAATGGTATATGGCTTCTGAGATAATAATATCCATAAGAAAAGAATTATTATATTTAAGATAAGTATAATGTATAAAAAATGTTTAATACAATAAAGTGATTTCATTCAGAGAATATTAAAAATCAAAAAAGGTAGTGATATTTCACAATAACTTTTATCACTAGAAAGTTATCAAATAAAAAACACATCGATGAAATAGTTAATATTGAAACATAAAATATCATGAATAATTAATTATTCATGATATTTATGGTCAAAATATAAATATATAAACCATATTAAATTGATTTTGTGTTTATAATTTAAATATGCTCCAATGAAATTAAATTTTGATGAAAACCCTTACCATACTATTTATTTTAGTCTAATGCTCTTTATGCTCATAAATAACAGGTATAAGAATATTACAAACAAAAAATAGAGCCATATTAAACTTTATAAAATTATATTTTATGTTTTCATAATATATTGTCATCCATGTATTAATAACATTTCATAATTTTCCTTGTTTCTGGTGTTAATTTCCATGTTTTTCGAGTATGTGTTGAAATATTTTTGTGTCCATCTTATTCAGATAATTTTTAATCACCTTAAGAACGTAAAAAATGATTTAAATATGATATTTCATCTGTATATATATATATATATTAATTCATAATATTATGTGATATGAAATGAAATACATCATTCATGGAGACAATAGGTTATACGTACACATTGACATTATTTCCATTTTCTCATCTTTTTTAAATGATGAAAATAAAATTATTTATCAGTATAATATCATCATAGTATCATTTTTATGTCATATAAATCAGATATTTTTTTATAACCATCCTTAATACATTATATATAATCCAAGAATTAATCACATTGTTTTACATGGTGGTAGTCCTCAGTACACATGAGATACATTGTATAACTCCCAAAAAAATGGAATGCAAGAAATTAGGTTTAATATAATAATGAATGATTTAGAATAAAATTATAATTGTCATTAATATCACATATATAATTTAAATACATCATTATCCCCATCCACGAGAGGTGGTAATGGAAAAATTAACGACATCATTTCTTGAAGCGGTAGCCCGCCGTACAAATGGTCGTTATTTTTAAAACCCATTTAATTGATGTATGTATGGTTTTTGTAATTAAATGTATAAAGTATCTCATTATATGTAATATAATGTCTTTATTCTACAATCTTGGGATAAAAATAATTGATGTGGGTTTAGATGAAAATAAATTTAAATCTATTTTAAAAGTACATTACCTCTTCTTAGGGTTTCCTTGCTAGATTTCCACTAATGTCTTATTAAATTGGATTTCTTCAAAATATTAGGATTACATGATAAGGGTGAGTAATTTTTGGATTGAATTGGGTAGGTATTTTGTAATCTATAATGTTTTTAAGGTGTGATCTTGAGAGGATATGGGAAATAATTTTTTTTGTATGGTGAGTGGGAGACTTTTTTTTAAGATTGAATTACACTATTGTTTCCCTCTTCTAACTTGGTCCCCATAATTATTCATTCAATATCCTAGAAGGGTATGTATAAATAGTTTTGTAAAATGAGTGTTGGACAGGTTTTTTTTTTAATTTTCACTATATTTTCTATGTTTAATTACAATGTAAACTCATTTTCATTTTTATCTCGTAATTAATTTTAAAGGATTTCAAAAATTATTTTCATCAAAAATAATTTTCAGTTCATTTTAAATTATTGAATATATTTATCAAATATTTCCAAATAATTTTTTCCATATTTAATTCACCTTATTGGAAAATTTCAGCATCAAATTACCGATATAGATTGAACAAAATAAACCAAGATTTAAAGGTAAAATGTTCAATATGTCACAATGTTTATATATCTATATTAAATATGAGTATGATTATTATAAACTAAATTAGATAAATATTTTTGTATTTTAACTATATTGAATTCAAAACAAATTCAATATTTAATTTAGCTTTATAAATTAGTTATACAAAAGGTCGGTTTTCAATTAATATATAATATATTTCACTATTAATCAAAAATTGAAACTTGTTAAAAAAACAACCCAAAAGTACACCCTAAAATGATTTGGAAATTAAAAATAAAAAAAGATATCTATTCTAATAAATTTTCATAATGAGTTAAAAATTAATTTTAATTTACTTGTGAAAAGTATTAATAAATTGAGTTTAGTTTAAACTTAGTGTTTTGTGCCTTGCAATTAAAAAAATTCAATTAATTATAAATTGAAAAAAATGTCTTAGGGTGATACATTCTTCCATCCTAAAAATTTATTATCATTAAAATTAGAGGGGCATTAGCTTCAAAAAACATTATGGTACACTACAAGGAAATTATCATTTTACAACATGGGTATATATATTTGTAAATGGGTATTTTCTGTTTGTAATGATTTTTTTGAAGAAAAATAATTATGTCACTAAATTTTTGGTAAAAAAATTGTTAAAAAACGTTATTGTGGAAAATAAAATAGTTCTAGTAGAATTATAATAATACAAAAAATACTAAATATGTTGGTTGACATGTTTAGAAATAGATTCATATATTTGATTTATCTTTTGATAATATTATTTCCACCACTGTCTTTTCATTAGTAATATTATTAATAATATAGTAAGAAATACCCACAATTAAAATCTATTTATAAATAATTATTTTAAATAAAATATTATATTGGTGTATTCTTAGATTTTTTGTGAAAATTTTATATTATATTAAATATTATATCTGTTTAATATATTTATTATAAATATAATTTAATAATTCTAAAATTATGTTATAGAAAACTCCAAAAAATGAGGATTTATTTCTTATAAAATGATCAATCAAAATTTAAAAACATGTTCATCAAATACATTATGTTCCACCATCCTAGTATACGTTTTCGATGGGATCCATTCGTATATGTTGTTCATCATTCAAAAATTATTTCTTGCTATTTCACTGGTGGGTGGAAGGTGTCGTTTCTAGGGTTTGATTCATTATCATTACTCACAAAAAAGTTCTCCTACATTTTATTTTTTGTGGGTCCTTTTTCTTTTACCTGTACTTGTGGATAGAGGTAGATATATGTGAGATAGATTTCACTATCGTGGTTCACCATTAATTTATGAAGGACCCCATCCATGCACTTATGGATAGAAACAGTCGATCTCCTATCACACACTAGAAGAAAAAAGAGTGTATAAATCATAAAAAAGTCATACAATAGTTCAATTAAAACAACTAATTTTGAAATTTCCAATATGTTTTATAAAATTACTAATGTGTTTGTTTCAAATCCCAAAAAAGGTTCCAAAATAATAAAAGTGGTGTTTATTAATCCAATCCAATTTACATGTTTATGTATATGTCTAATTCATGTTTTTATAAAATTTTCAAAAATTAATCATTGGAGGAAGAAACAACCACTTATATATTTTATTGATATTCTCCTAGAATATTTTAATTTTTGGGATGTGACAAAAATCATGTCCCATTCATACAAACTAGGTTCTAATTCATGTGTGATAGAGGTCCACTATACATTATGTGTATTGTAGAAAACTCCAATAATGACATCGAGAGGGTCCAAGACAACTACATCATTTATACTATCTGTGACATAAGGTCTACAATGCTACACCTGAAACCCATAAAAAATCACTTTACATCTCCAAAGGTTGATTAAAATGTTTTTCTTTGGTTTTGGGAATTGTATGACATAGATTATTTAAATAATACATGTACTGGGCAATACGAATACTTTCTCTAATAGGAAATTATATCTTTAATGTTTCATCAATGGAAACATGAACCCCATCTTCTCCAATATAAGAATATATTATCCCAAAAATAACAAAGTATCAAACATAAAAAGGTTTCTTGATATGATCTACGTATTTGACACAAAACAATGGGAGTCTTGAAAATGTACCATAATTACCTCTATCGTTTGCATAAATCCACAGATAAAAATCATATAATCCACACCAAGCAGCTGCAATAAAGAAGATTCATATACTGGAAAGGTCATTTGAATATGTGATCTACATTTTGTGAAATATCTAGAAAATAAAGTAGATATTAAATCTCATACTCATCACATTAGTTATCAAATGATGTAGTAGATCAGATCATCAAAAAAACCATTACCACACTTTTGATGGTAGAATAAGACACATTTTTTTGAAGATGAACATAAAACAAGATCGCTCTAAATTATAATCCCACTATCACACCTAGTGTGTTAGGACACCAAATATTATCCTTGAGAAAAAACATCAAAACAACTGATATAAAAATAACAATTCCTCACATAAATAACAATAAGATTATCAAATTAGTGAAAAAACAAGGATATATAACCAGTAACAAAAATACATCATAAGGAATGAGATAAAAACAACATGGGACTACAATAATATAGAAATAACACAAATAAACTATAAAACCACAAAAATATAACCACATACGTTCTAAATAAGATATCCAGTTACCATCACAAGAAGATAAATAATCACCAAAACAACTGAAAACTACCCATGACCACTATTATTGAAATTTAAAATGAATGATTAAAATTAAGAAAAATATTATCTAAAGAGTTACAACAAATATAATGAGAATGAGACTACATTCAATAGAAAATGAAACCAAAATCAATATTCTTTAATCCAGTTAAACTATGTTTAATTATATAATCTAGTAAAACTTCATTAAATTGGTAATGAAATGATTTCAATTGAAAATAAAATATAACATAAAATCTGTCATAGTATTTTCTAAAATTAGAACCTCATGTGTTCAAGATAGAGATGTATGAAGACATTTCTGAAGATACTTTTCAAAGTGAAAATTAAAACTAACTATTACTTCTCCATTGAAATAACATAAGACAAATATTCTATATATAATATCCACAAATGAAAAAAAAATTAAATATTATTATTAATTTTTTATATAAATTAATTGAATCAAAATAACGGGGATAATGATTATGATTTGTTCTTAAAAAACATCCAAATAAATTGTTTTTCCATTTTTAGTTTCATCTTCATCATCGAAATCATACATATTATTTTTCTGCAAAAAATAATTTATAAATAGATGAATCAAAAATCAGTTATATAATGTAATTCAAAGTACAATTGATATGGAACATCCAATATATGGATTCTTCATAACAAGAATATTTCTTACAATGAAAAAAATTGTTAATATAAACTATATGCCATTATTTTAAATATAAACATGGTTTAATAGGTAGCACTATTAAGAAACAGAATGTTAAATATTTATAGAATATATTAAAGGTCAGATTTTCTAACTAGTTCTAATATGTAAAAAAATAAATCTATTGAAACTCATTTCCATAAAACTAATTTTGGTATTTGAAGATATAATGTTTTATTGAGAGAATTCAAACCAATTTTCCAATCACCAATAGGTCCCCATATGAATATTTTTAGATTTAATTTCATTATACTGTAATCTATGTCTAAATATAATTTTAAAATTAAACATAAAACATTATTGAATTTTTAGCTTCATTTAGATAGATTGTTATATTATTTTTTATATATTTTGTCAGACATAAATATTTGTACATATTTTAATTTCTAGATTACTAAAAAATTTCTTCAATATATATATTTTAAAATCCCACAATATTAATTCTTCTTATTTAATATTTTTTTGATTTGAAATTTTAATATTTATATTTTGTTTTCATATATGCAAAACTAACATGTATTGATTTACATATATACATGTAATGTTTGACATGAACTAATATTGTTATTAATATGTATTTATTTTAATGTGACATATATTGTTATCTAATCAGAACAAATGTGGAAACATTTATCAAAAAAATATTTTGAAATCAGAATTACTATTACAATATATGGAATATTAGTTACAATTCACATATATTGCATATTAATATTAGTTGTAAAATATTTTAGATCATATAATGAGTTTATAATTAAAATATATTTTGATAAGAATATGTAATCGACCTTTTTTTTGATATGTACAGATCAAAATACAAATATTATTTGAACTATTATTGTGATTAATATATATAGTTTATGAAAATGCATACTATTTCTATATATTACCTATCTGTTATAGACTAAAATACATAAATTTAATTTGTATTATTAATTCACTACTAATATGGTGTTAGTTTTCTTATGAAAATACTTATTCTGATATATATATTGAACTCAGTATAACAATATTTTCATTTTACACATATTAATTGTCAAATAATGATCACATTATTAGTTTATAACTGACATGCATCGATAAAAATACATAAATAACTTCTTTTCTAATATGTATTGATAATAATAAATATATGCATTGAAAAAATATTAGTTTTACAACTAATGTTTTGATCAGTATATAATAGTTCTAATGAATACATATTAAATATGTCACATTTTTTTAGTTGGGCTCCAAGTGATGAAATAAAGGAATAATCAAATTATAGGCGCACATTTTTTTTCATTGAAGAGATTCGATTTCAATTTATATCAAGGGATTGATAACTACAAACATGATTAATGCTCATATGATCAAATAATATGTTTTCTTTTTTAGTAATATTTTTTATAATGTTTCTTAAATTTTCTATTAAAACATATACATTTCATATACAATGAAATTCTTATTACTAACATATAATTGAAATCATATAGGAAATAGTCTTACCGATGATATTTAAAAGGAAAATTGAGTTAATTACTTATGTAGAGGACAAATATGTGTTTAAAATTTTTGGAATATATTCACTATATTTGAAATTATCATGTTTTTATATTAAATACATATTTTTCTAGTGATTTGGATGGAAATAGATTCTCTTCCAACGATTTGGATGGAGACATGTTGTCAGAACACAACCTATAAAATCTTGAATATTTAATTATTTTCAAGACAATTTATGGCCACATAAAAACATTGTAGGTAATTTATTAGGTTTCTACTTTCATTTTTATAGTCATTATCAATAATTTCACTATTGTAACTATTCATTAAAATCAATACAATCATATATGGTATGATTTTATTTTATAATGTTGTTCAAAATATTTCCATCAGGATTAGTAGTTGAAGTTATAGATAGTTATTTTTATGAAATTGAATCATATTACATTTATGAATGAGGAAACTCGTATATGTAGATTATTTTTTTTTTTAAAAAAATAAGACAACCACAATTTACACTGTCACACTATATTTAATATGTGATTTTTCTATATCAATGTTACATATATATAGTTTATTTGTGTGTTATATATTATTTTATCACTATATTAATTTACATAGTGCATATGGAAGTTTCTGTATATTTTTGTTTAATATTATAGAGTATTACATGTAATTATGTATTATGTAATAAGTCTCTTTGAAGTGTAATAATATAAGAAACTCTTTGATATGTGCATTCAATAATTACAGTGTAAAAATAAATGTGTCATACTAGAATTGATAATAAAAAACATAAAATTTCTAATTGAATAAGATAACATATGATTGTAATGTAGTTTTTCTAGTTAAAGAAGTTATTATTATATGTTCAGCTTCCCAGAGGTTATTTCTTAATGTTCCTCCATAGACATGAATGTAATATAAGTAAAGAATGAAACCCATTTTTTATAATAAATAATGAATCATATACCCATTAGTTAATAATAAAAGTATAGGTAATTTTGTAAATAATGGAACATGTACCTATCAGATAATGGAAAATAAACATATACCTATCAGTTAAAAATAGGTGAATTCGAATAAATAATAAAAATTATTTTTTCTTGTATAAATGTAAAATATTAAAAAACAATATGATAATAAAGTTTGTTTTTAAACCTAGTTACATTTATTTAGAATTTTATATCTTTAGATGTTTTTGGTTTCTGAAATCCATATGTGATATATCAAAATTGGGGTATTATAAACAATACAAAACATGCATGGTATTTAAAAAATCTATATTTATTGTGTTTTTATAGTTTATATAGAATATATTTATATATTGTTCTTGTGTAGTGTACATAAATTGGAAGAATAATCCATAGGTGATAATTAATGGTGTGCATATAAAATTTATATAGTTTTCAGATGAAATATATATAATATCTTGGTTTTATGTTATGGAATACTAACATAATGTGTACAGTTAATTTTAAAATTACTATATGATTTAATAATATAAATAATAATAGGAAAGAATCCCATTAACATCATATGAAAATGTTGTAGCATTTCAGGTGGGAAATATGGAATAAAGATCATATCGTTGTAGTTGGAGAAGCTAATGCCCAAGAAGATGAGAAATGTGTACAGTGACGAAAAAGTGGATTCTTTTTGTATGTAAAGAAGTAAAACACAATAATGATATATTAAATTTTCAATATATATATATATATTATAAATAGTGAATAAAGGTAAAATATTAATTATATGATTTTCAAAAAATTATAATAAATTAGAAATGGAAATGAAATTACTATAAATGTATGTAATATATACGAAATATGAATCTATTAGTAGTGTACTACTTAATATACAATAGTAAATTTATACTTCCATTAATTGTATATATAATGTAAAAGGGAATTCTAGAAGATAACATAAGAATGTAATAAATATGAAATCACGAGAAAAAAATTTATATTACAGAAATTGATTAATGATTGAGTGGAAATTAAATCATGGAATAAAAGTAGGGCATCAAACACAGGTTTCAGGTAGTAAGGATTATGAAATAGAACCCAAAACAATATGAAACAAATTTGGGTAACCTAATAAATGCAAGATGAATATGAGAAGTCAACTAGGGTTATGAGATTTTAGGTGTGCATGTGTCATATTAATGGAAGAAAAGCACAACACCAGGAACTTTATATCACAAAGATTGTGGAATTACAAGAAAAGAATCATACTTAAGTGTTTTGGGGGAATTTTTGGAAGATCAAAAGGAAGCTCTTCAATTTGTTATGGTGCGGCTTGGAGGAGATTCTAAAAAATTTGTTACTTTGCATGTGGGTCAATATTGTGGAAGAGGGGTGCCGTTTCAAGGGGAATGAATGTATAATGAACTTTTTTAAAATTATATATATATTGAATTAAAAAATATTATTTATATATATATATTAATTTATTAGGTATCTTATATTAGATATAAATATATGTATTAAATATCACAAAAATATAATTTTTCAATGAAAATTAAGGATTATTTTATTTTATTAATGTTTGTATAATTTATTATATTTATTGAGAATAATATGTATCTAAATATTTTTATTTATTTTGGAAATTGTTTTATTGAATATTTTATTGAAATTGATATTTATATTGTTAAAAAATTTATTTGTAATATCAATTAATAGTAAGGGTTTTATTTGTTTGTAAGGAATGTTATAATTGATATGATAAATAAATAGATTTAACGACTTAGAAAATATTAGTTTGAGTTAAAAAATATATATAAATAGATATACCCATTAGAAAAAAACACGTTTTTACAGTTAAAATTATTACCAATAAAACTTATTATCAGATGGAATTGCTTTTTTTTTCAATAGATAAATTATATGTCAATAAATATTTCTTACGTATGAATTATTGTGATATTTTTTGTTCATATTATTATATGGTTCCAAAGATGGTCTCCCTATTATTTGATTCATCTAGAGTACCGTTACCAAACAAGTCATTTTATTCTTTAATAGTTTCATTATGGTATCAATAATATAGATGGTTTCTTCATAGTATGATATATTAGGTTATTCTTATATTTTATGATAGGTGAAAACATGCAGTAGGTAGGTCCTGTACATTAATAGGAATTATATATAGAATAGAACATATACATTTGAGAGGTTTATAAGAATTGCCTAATGATAAGTAACAACTCATATTCATTCCATAATTTAAAAGAGTCTGATATACCTAGGTCTTAGTTTCCATTTCTTACCAAACCTTATAATACCCATTCATGGAGATATATTCATGAATTTTTTCCCACACATTGAATTCCAAATATTTCCTTTGATTATCAGTATAATTATTTTACCTAATATATGCCACATAAATGTGATCATGAATGGACTTTACCCTTGTTATTGTATCTTCTATAAGTTCAGGTCCTAAAGTTTTCTTTTCATCTACTTCATCCCAACATGTTAGAGTATTTATATAGAAAAACTCTACAAAAGTTATGTAATGGTCCCATATAAAAATAAATTTCAGGTGAGAATGACCTCAACATCTCGTTAACTATTTCATTTGATCATTTAAAAAATTCATTAGATTTAAGATGGTATGTGTTTCTTAGATAAAGCTCAGTATCAATAGTCTTCTAAATAATCTTCTAGAATTTAGAAGCAAATCGGGGATCTCTATCAGAAATAATTGATACAGGGAAACCTTAATGTCACACAAAATCATCAATATAGATCCTTGTGTAGTACTCAAGTGGTAAATATTCTCTTATAGAATAGAAATTTATAGATCTGGTTAGGAAATCAATGATATCCCATACTTCATCATTCATTCTAGCAGTATTTTGCAGCCCCGTGGAAAATTCCATAGTACTTTTCCCCATTTCCACATAGGAATAAGAGGAAGTTGCATGCATCATCTTAGGTTCAACTTCATAGGTTTATCTTATTGACCAACCAAACATCTGTACACATAATGATATTTTCCCCACTTACTGTTATCCCAAAAAATTAATTCCTTCAAATTTTTATACACCTTTATACTCTCAATGTGTACCGAGAAATAATATATTTGGGAATCATCGTTTAATTAAAAAATTTATCTAAGGTATAAATGTAACACATGATATTTTTCCAAATTTTAAAAAACCATATTTGAAAACAAGGGTTTCTAAGTTCCCATCATTCAATGCTTTAATTTTCATTTGAATGTTCTCGTAATCAGATTGATAATTCTTTATCTTCTCTTAAATATAGTTATACAATCATTTAAAAAATTATTTATTTCACCACTTCATTAGTAATTCTCGTATCTACATTCACTAAATCAATAAACATATAACCCTTTCAATGCTCAATTTTCATATAATTTTAGGATATTTCCCACTCAACGCATCATCTATGATATTTTCTTTCCCTGAGTGATAGTGTTATGGGAATGCATAATCATTTACAAGCTCAATGCATCACTATTGTCTAATATTGGGATAACTTTGTTTATATATGTATTTTATGATTTCCTGATCAAGGAATATCTCACAACTTACACCAAAAATAAAATGTAATAATATCATCAAAGTGATAATGAATGATTCTAGTTCATTATCATGGGGTGGAGAGTTCTATTCACGAGACTCCAATTACCTTGATATATATGCAATAAATTTGTCATTTTGGATCTGAACAATTCCAAGAACCTTCTTCAATGCATCATTATATATCAGGAACCCATCACTTTCATATTGTATAATAAAAATTGATGTATTGAACACTATCATCATTAGTTCATCAATTTATTCTTTATATTACCTTTTCTGAACAAACATGAACCCTTTATGTGTATGATTTATTAACAGGTTAGAAAATCACATCGAAAATCTGATTGAGTATGCAATAGTAACCAACCAAACCAATCCGTCTATGTACATTAGTTATATTTATTCTTTTAGTCCACTCTTTGTCTGCCATTGAAATTCGAGGATCAACTATGATTGCATTTTTTTAAACAATATAACAATGAAATGAATGATCCTATGTCAATAAATCCTCTTACTTTGTTTACCAAATAAATATTTCCTTACATGATTCTCAAGAATGATTGTTAATATATTTTCATAGTGCTCATATATTTTAAAATACACTAGAATATCATCAATGAGTTCTATGAAAAATCATCATGTAATTCACTGAATAATCTATTCATTTGATCCATTAAAATAGAAAAATAATTATTCAATCTAAATGGAATTATTATAAACAAATAATATTTATACCACATTCAAAAATAATGTTTCTACATGTATTATTTATTTACTTGAAATTTTTTATATCTAGAACAATGATCAATATTTGAATAAATGTGGGTTCTTTTAAATTTATCAAATAATTAATCAACATGGGGAATATGATAAATGTTAATTATTGTTATAGAATTCATTTCCGAATAATAAATCTATATCCTCGTGGATGTATCATTCTTATTAACTAGGAGAACATGGTCCTTATTGTGAAATCGTAGGGTGAATAAGTCCAATGTTACGCGAATACTCTAGTTGTTTCTTTAGATCCTCTAATTACACAGTGTCCATTATTTCAAGACTATTTTATATTACTCTCACGTTAGGGATTAAATCAATGGGAAAAATAAACTTCACAATTTAGGGGATTTATAAGTAATTCGTCATGAAATATATCATTGTATCCTTTCATAATAGGTACATCCTCATTTTGATTATTACTTTATTCATACCTAGATTTGTATTTCAATTATTCACCAAGAATATCTTTCATTATAGCCACTGGGGGGTGGATGTAGACATAAATTAGATGATGTCGTATCTTCTCTAAATATATATAATTCAAGATATTTCTAAAAAAACATAATTTCATTCTTCTTGTAAAGAGACTTACCTTATGAATACTCATAGATAACTACCCTATTAAATCAAAAGGGAAATGTATAATTTTTCATAGAAAACTTGGAAGATATAAATGTGTTTTAGGATCAAGAATGAAACAAAAAATGGAAAAAAAGGGAAAATAGTATTAATGTGATGATTATGAGCAAAGATGAAGCATGAAGAGGTGGGAGAAATATTAAATTTTTTTTTAATAATTGTTTCCCAAAACAAAGAGTGGGGATATTTCACATCAATTTCATAATTAATTTTTTTTAATATTTTGTAGAAATGAATAAATGGGAAAAGATAACTGATCCATTGGGAATTTTGATCATCCCAAAAGACAATTTTGGATTACCTTCATTGTTCTGTGGGAATTCATGTATATAAGCCCTCTAGAGGTGATCTATATGTTCTCTGATGATCTTTGAGACATAACACATGATTTATGGCTACAATAGTGGTGAATCTAATGTATTACATTGTATATTTTTTGATTTATTTTTCATCAGTCTTAAATAAATATCAATCAAACTTCTCAATCAAGTTAGGGAGATCAAAAAAAGAGTTTAGGGGGAATTTTTTATAAGCAGTTATTCTGATTATCAATTTACAGATGCTCTACAAAGTAGACGTTGATTATTATTTATAAAGTTAGGATTTAAGAGAAAATATTATTTAATTTCATACCATCAATTAAATAAAATTTATTAATTTTAATAAATTCCATGATACAAAATAATAATTATATTATTATTATTTTGGGGAATGAACCAACTTGTAGAATTAAAAATTTTATGTGATAGAAATTTTAATTAATAATTTTCACCGTACATGGACATGGCCTATTTGAACTAATCAAGAACTTTTTTATCCACTAAATTAATATTTTATTCATAAATAAATATTTTAGTCACAATCTTGACAATTAATATATATTAAAATATTGAACACAAAAAAAATTTATTCCCAAGATCGTTGTCATGACCCGTCCTCGGGGCCCGTGCTGTGACTACACCAAGCCCGCCTTCCATAGGCCAGGGGCTGGCGACTAGCACCAAGTCGTAAATCCCGGAAAAAGGGAAGGCATTGTCTTTGAAAAGTAAACAAGCACCATAGAGTAAGCATGCTGAAAAGTAAACACTAAGTAAAAACTATAACAAGCTGTGCTGAAAGTAAAAAGGGGGCCGAAAATACAAGCCCAACTGTAAAGTACAACTAAAAGGGAAAAACATCAACTGAAAAGAAAAGCCACAGCATCGAGCCATCCTCTGAAGGTCCCACCTGAAGGGTGGGTATAGATAGCCTCAATAGCTCCTCAGTCTAGCCGTCCGCTCCGTGTTCGTCCCGCCCAGTTGTCCACCTCCAGGTACCGTCCTGCTCCGCAAGCCTCCACCACGATCAGTGCTATCCGTCGTCTACAACCAACACAATGAAGTGAGGGCATAACCCGTGCAGGGGTGAGTATAAGCTACTCATTAGGGACCCCGAGACCCCCGAAGGTCTCCCAGAATCCACAAAGGAAAGACTCAATCACGAAGTAACATCCGACACGGCTTAGGTATATGCCCATACATATACCTAAGTCATCAATTCCCGTTCGGCTCCAATATTCAATCACAAGAACAACCCAGTCCACACAGGAAAGCAAAACGTATACCCACATAAGATAGAAAAACACAATCCACAAAGGATAGTAACAGTAATCCACAAAGGATAGCTCAACACAATCCACAAAGGAGAGTAAACAGTAAATCCACACAGGATAGCTCAACACAATCCACAAAGGAGAGTAACACAGGATTCAGCTCACACAGGTATACATTTTCAAATGACGATAGAGACGATCACTGATCCATCTAAGTCGTCGGACTCACAAAGGAACGATAGGTACTAACCCCCGCAAAGACCCACACAGGATCGGGCCCACACAGGACCTGTAGGCGCTGGCTCACACAGAACCGCTGAGCGCTGACCCACACAGGATCGGACCCACATAGGATCGGTCCCACACATGACTTGTAGCACTGATCCACGTTAGATCGCTGAGGGAAGTAGTCTTCGCAGTCCACATAGGATCTCTGCACAGTTGTCGTCGCAATCCACTGAGGATCTCTGCACAGTCGTCGTCGCAGTCCACGGATGATCTCTGCACAGTCGTCTCTGTCGAAGTAGCAGTCACAGTCACCACTAGGGTTCCGCACACAACAAGCTTGTTTGGGAGGGTATGCTCCACGAGCTGAGAGGCTGATACATCAACTGAAACAAAGTCTGAAGTTGATGTATCCAAAAGTTCTGTATCGTCAACAGGAACTCAACGTCGCAGACGGCACGCCAATCGGACGCCCGGTCTGAGAGTAATTGGCTTTTTCGTCCTAGGGGCCCGGTTGGTTTTTAAGGCAAAACCAACCTGACCTTACTCCACCTGCATCCAAACCTCAGTCGGAGTATGCCAAAATATCCGTCGCACAGAGAGGAAAACAACAAAGCGGATGACACGTCACTTAGAGGATCGTAGCTCAAGATATTAGTGTTTTCGCTCCGAAGGCCCGGTTTGTTTCAGGTACGAACCAACCCGGCCGAACTCAAAATATTCCGAAACCTTGAGTGCGATATACCAAAATGACCGTCTCGGTCCATGGATCGCGTTGCCACTGACGGCGCGTCATTAGGAGTTCCGTAGCTCATGTTACGGGAAAAAGACCGAAAAAGGTCCGAAGACAGGGGGTCCGGGCCCGGGCCGACCCGCCCCCCCTGGGTCGGCCGAACCGGGTCGACCCGACCCGGTCCCACCCGCCCGGACCCGGTCCGGCCCGGTCGGTCGGACCGGACAGGCTCGGCACGGCCGAGCGGCCGAGCAGCTGGACGCTGCGGGGCACCGCCCCCGCGGTTTGGAGGTGTCGCGGGCCTGAGTGGGGCCGTGTTGGTTCAATCGGATGCGGCATGTCGCCGCGTCCCGTGCGGGCGAGCCAGACCCACGCGGCCGCGGGTTCGTTTGTCGCCGCCGGCCACTCCCGCGGGCCATCAGAGTTGCTCTGGTGGTCCATTTTCCTTCCTGTCTGTGCCGTTGCCCATCCCGGGTTCCATTTTTCACTGCGGGATCATCAAATCGCCCCTGCTCCACGTTTTGTCATCGCCCGCCAAATCCGCACAACCACGAAGAACGGCGGAGGGTTGTCGGCCCGTCTTCATTGGGCCCGCACCCTCCGCGTTAGAATAATAACCACGAGAGAATTATAAAACACATGAAACAACAATTTTAATAAATTAAAATTGTTCATACGTATCCGGTTCATTAATTTTAAAGAAACGTTCATGGGAAAAAAATAAAATATTCACAACAACCACTACCCCGTCAAGTCGTCATTCGCGGGTTCTACGCGGAATTGGGGATCGTCGCGTCGTCGCGGTATCCGGCGTCGCGTCGTCGCGGAAGGGTGTCGTGTCGACGAACTCCGAGGTTCAAAAACAAAAAGATTTAATTAATAATAATTAAATCATTCTTGGGTTAAAAACCACAAAGGAAAAATTTTAAAGAAATCTGAAACTCTCACCTCAAAAGATGATCGAAGGTTTTTGTTGTGGATTAAGGAACGTCGCTGAAGAACGTCGCGGGAGAGGAAACGTCGTCGTCGCGTCACACGGCGTCGCATCGTCGATTTCCGTGGGTTCGGTGTTCTTCTTCGGAGGACGGCGTTCTTCGCGTTCTTCGTGTTCTTCGCGTTCTTCGCGTTCTTCGCGAAGAAGGTTGAAGGCACCAGAACTTCTGTCAAAAACTTCTCAACATGTCATCCTCCAAATGTCGTGTTGGTCTTATTTTATTATTACGCCAACAAACGAATAAGAGGTAAATAATGACCCATTAATTCGTAAAATTAATTCAATGAAAGAAACCTCCCATTTAATTCACGAATAAAACCGCCCAATTAAATGGTGCATAAATAATTTAAGAAAACGCATCAGTTGACTTTCATAATGACAGATTTTCGCGGGTGCGTTACTTAGCGGAAAAGAAACGATGGGGCTCGTGCGGGCCCCACCTCGCAAATATCCTACCAAGAGGGTAGGATATTTTTGGATAGTACCCTGTCCGTTTCAACTCAGTTTAAGTGGCATTAAAGTGGCTTCAAGTGGCTTAAGTGAAATAAAATAAAATTTGTCGAACAATTTATTTTATTTCATAACTTTAAGCCCAAAAATTAAAAAACCACACCCGAGAAAACGAAACTCCAGTAGAGGCGTTTCTAAGCAAATATCGGCACTGCGATTTCATCGGTGCCCTCAGAATTCGATTCCGGGCACCAGTTCAAATGTTAGAAAAACATGCTTGTTTGTTCACTGAACGTACCTGAGCCAAACTTTGGAAAATGATTCCGGGCACACCGGGCCTTGGAATCAGGTGCCGTCAGAAACTGCGTTCTTGTAAAATTACAAAGAAAATTATGCAAAAAAATTTCCTTGAAATTTACGGGTCTTTACATTACTCCCACCTCAGGGCTTTACGTCCCCATAAAGATACATCATAACTAGGGAAAAAATGTGTGTACTGAGCACACATTTGAGCCTCCCACTCCCAAGTGCTCTTCTTGAGGTTCCCGTGCTGCCATCTGATGCGCACAAGAGGAATCGATCGCCCACGTAGGACCTGCTCCTGTCGATACTCTATCTCCACCGGCACCTCCATAAAAGTCGCCCCATCATCCAAGTCTAGCTCCCCATGGTCAATGATGTGTGTCGGGTCTTGCACGTATCTCCTCAGCTGATATATGTGGAAGACGTCGTGCACCCGGTGCAACTGAGGTGGTAGATCCAGGCGATAAGCCACCTCACCAATCCTGTTGAGGACCTAAAAATGTCCGATGAAGAGTGGAGACAACTTGCTGCCTCGGCCAAATCTCCGCAAACCACGTCGAGGTTAGACACGCAAGAAGACGTGGTCGCGATCCTTGAACTCTAGTGGCCTCCGCCTCCTATCACCATAAGACATCTGCCGTCTCTGAGCTGTCCTCATCCACTCCTGGATGACCTGGACCTTCTCTGTCGTGGCCCGGACCATCTCTGGTCCCACAAGTGCTGACTCCCCAGGGTCTGTCCAGCACAAAGGAGATCTGCAAGGTCTGTCGTACAACGCCTCGTATGGTGTCATCCCGTTGGTGGAGTGGTAGCTATTGTTGTACACGAACTCCACCAAGGGTAGGTGGTCCTCCCAGCTGCGACCAAAGTCGATGAAACATCCGCGGAGCATGTCCTCGAGAGTCTGAATGGACCTCTCCGTCTGACCATCCGTCTGAGGGTGAAAGGCGGTGCTCAGACATAGCTGTGTCCCGAACGCCTCCTAAAACCCCTTCCAAAGCCGGGAAGTAAAATGAGTGTATCGATCGGAGACGATAGACGATGGAACACCGTGAAGCCATACAATTTCCTGAACGTAGAGATTCCCCAAGCTCTCCACTGAGCCTTGCTCTCTGATGGGAAAAAAGTGTGCCGACTTGGTGAGTCGGTCAACAATAACCCAAATGGAGTCGTGACCTCTGGAAGTGCGTGGAAGTCGAGTCACGAAGTCCATATATATCCCGTCCCACATCCACTCCGGGACCTCCAAGGGTTGTACTAAGCCTGCTGGTACCTGATGCTCTGCCTTCACCTACTGGCAGGTGAGGCATCGAGAAACGAACTATGCCACAACCTTCTTCATGCCCGGCCACCAGTGCTGTCGTTTGAGATCTTGGTAAATCTTCGCCACTCCAGGATGTACCACCAAAGGAGATGTGTGAAACTCTCTCAGCACCTCCTCTCGTAAAGCGACTGGTACCAAGGTACGTCCTCTGAAAAGGACGTCGTGCTCTTCTCCAAGGGAGAAACCATCAGGTGCATGTCCCGAAGATATTTGTGCATGTCGTGTCTCATAGTCAGCGTCCCCACGATGTGCCTCTCTGACCCGCTGCAGTAGTGGAGGGGTGACTGTGAGAGACTGAAGGAAGGTTTCTCCATCTCTATCCACGAAGGATATCTAAAAGGTGGCTAGCTGCTCTATCGCCTCCTCAAGTAGATGAATGCTCGTCCTCCTACTGAGGGCATCAGCTACTACGTTCCCCTTCACAGGAGTATAGACTATCTCAAATTCATAGTCTTGGAGGAACTCTATCCATCACTGCTGTCTCAGGTTCAGGTCCTTCTGCGAGAAGATGTACCTGAGACTCTGGTGGTCAGAAAAGACTGTAAAGCACTCGCCCATCAGATAGTGCCTCCATGTCTTCAGAGCGAAGACCACTGCTGTTAACTCCAGGTCATGGGTAGCGTAGTTCTTCTCATGCGGCCTCAACTGAAGTTATTCATAGGCAATCACGACCCGATCTTGCATCAGGACACACCCGAGTCCAGTCTCTAATGCATCTCAGTAGACTACGTATCCAACTCCCTCTTCAGGCAACCTCAAGATAGGTGCGCTGGTCAATCTCTGTCTCAGATCCTGAAAGCTCTACTGACATCTGTCTGACCACACAAAGGGTTTTCCCTTCTTCGTCAAAGCTGAGATTGGCGCCGAAACTCTAGAGAAGTCCGGCACAAACCTCCGATAGTATCCGGCTAGACCCAAGAAACTCCACACCTTCGTCACGCTCCTGGGTGGCTCCCAATCTAGCACTGCCTCGATCTTCGCAGGATCCACTACAACTCCCGCCTCCGAAATGACGTGCCCCAAGAAGTGGACCTCACATAACCAGAACTGGCACATCAAGAGCTTGCCGTAAAGCTGGTTCTCTCGGAGTGTTTCTAGTACAACCCTCAAGTGGTAGGCATGCTCCTCCTCCGTGGCCGAGTACACCAAAATGTCGTCGATAAAGACCACGACAAATCGATCGAGGTATGACTGGAAGATCCTGTTCATGAGGCTCATGAACACTGATGGAGCATTGGTTATGCTGAAAGGTATAACCAAGAACTCATAGTGGCCATACCAACACCTGATGTCCGTCTTATGAACGTCATCGTCTCGAACTCTGAGCTGATGATAGCCTGACCTGAGGTCTATCTTCGAGAACCACTATGCCCCCTTGATCTGATCGGAGAGGTCATCAATCCTTGGTAGCGGATAATTGTTCCTCACTGTCACCTGGTTCAGTAGACGATAGTCGATACACAGTCGCAAGCTCCCGTCTGCCTTCTTGGCAGACAAAATCGGTGAAGCCCAGGGTGAAACACTGGGTCGGATGAACCCCTTGCCCTGCAAGTCCTCCAACTGCACATGTATCTCTCGAAGCTCGGCGGGGGCCATTCGATAAGCTAGAGTGGATATCGGGGTTGTCCCGTGGTACAAATAAATATAAAAGTCTACCACTCTGCAAGGAGGTAGTCCAGGAACGTCGTCGGGGAAGACGTCTGCATACTGATCCACCACTGCAGGAAAACTAGGACTCCGCATGTTAACATCTCCAAGGATGAGGCTAGCCAAATGATGAGTGATGGGCTTCCCTCTCCTCTGCGTGAGTCCATCATGTGCTTCAAAGGCTCCCTTCTCACCGGTGAAGGTGAACCTCCTCCTGTCGGTGCGTAAACATCGCACCTTGAACCTAAAGCAGTCAATCAGTGCATGGACTGTAGATAACCAATCCATTACCAAGATGACGTCGTAAGGCCTTGACGCCGCTACAAGAAGATCCCAGCCGAAGCTCTCGCCTCATAGAGTAAGCTCAAACTTCCGGCACCAGTGTTTAATCGTCGAGTCTACTCCCATTGGGGTCTCTAGCCGTAAGGATCGAGCCAACGGCTCTGGCGGAATCTCCGAGCTCTAAACAAGGGCAGTGGATATGAAAGAGTGACTCGCTCCTGTGTCTATATGAACTGCAGCATGGGTGGAATAGACACAGATCGTACCTCAAATCATCTCTGGCGCGTCGTGGTCATAGGCCTCCGCTGCCTGGAACTGTGTCTGTCTCTGCCCGCCAGCTCCCTGTGGTCGGGGCGGGCCTCCTGGTGGTGGTGGTGGTAGAGTCTCAAAGCGTCGCCCACCACATACTGCTCGGCCAGCTCCTCTGCCTCGTCCGCCTCCTCTCTGCGGACTGCCACGGTCGACCCTCTTCCTCTGCCTGTGTGGCCCCTCCACCCTCTTCTACTCCTCCGTACGGCGGGTCGGGCAGTCACGAGCCATGTGGCCCTGCCCGTCGCAGGCGTAGCACTGCCTGCCTCTCGGAAGACTGGCTCCGCGCTGTGTGCCCCGCACTGCTGAGCCAGTGTCCCGAGGTCATCTACCGGAAGGTTTGGTCTGCCTGGAACCCTAAGTCATCCATCGTCTACCTGCTGCCGAAGACTCTGGTACCTGCCGCCCTGCGGTAGGTCTCGCTGTGGACTCAGACCGAAAACTCTCGATCATAAGGGCTCGCTCCAGTACCCCTTCCTGGGTCGTGATGCTGAGGGAGATCAGCGATGCCCTGATCTCGTATCTCAAACCCTGCTCAAAGGTCCGGGCCCAGAAGAAGGGGTCCCGTACCATGTCGGTCGAGTAGCGATAAAGATCGGTGAACCTCAACGCGTACTAGGCGACCGTCAAGCTGCCCTGCCGCAGCTGAAGAAGCTCCTGGATGCGAACCGCACGGAGGGTGGTCGGAACGAACTCTGAACGGAAGAGGCTCTCGAAGTCCGTCCAGTGAAGAGACGCCTCATCGTGTACCTGGAGATTGAAGCTCCATTATCGGCCCACTGCTGCGTGCAGTATGCTCGCCGCGAGGATCACCATGAGGTCTGCTGGTGTCCTCCCTAGCCTAAAAACTCTGACGACCACCTCCAGCCAGTCCTCGGCTGCCTGGGGGTCTATCTCCCCATGAAACCTGGGTGGTCGCTGGTGCTGGAACTCGTTCATATATTCGAGGCAATGTGCATCGTCAGCGGTCAGTGCTGGTAGCATCGAGGGCTCGGCGGCTAAAGGCACCGTCAGTGCCTCTCCTGTAAATGGTCCCCGTACCGAGGCCTCATCGCTCGGCGGGCTGTCGTCACCCTCTAATATCGGAACCCTAGCTGGCTACCGTCGTGGGGCCATCCTGAAATGGAAACAAGTGTGCCACGGTCAGAACAATATACCTGGTGAGATGACACAAGTAATCACAAAGAAAACTTGAAACACACATGCAATCAATGTTTTCATGCATTAAGTCGGAAATCAGAAGTCAAGGTCCTGGTGTACGGATACTTCGGTCGCCGCACCAACACTGGACTCCCTGGACTGATAACCAAACTCAATATGCTAAACACTATTTCTTCACATAGAAGAAAGATCAGAGTCTGCGGTAGAACCGACCACCTCTGATACCAATTTGTCAGGACCCATACTCGGGGCCCGTGCCGTGACTACCACAAACCCGCCTTCCATAGTCCAGGGGCTGGCGACTAGCACCAATGCGTAAATCCCAGAAAAAGGGAAGGCATTTCCATTGAAAAGTAAACAAGCATCATAGAGTAAGCAAGAGAAAAACTAAACACTAAGTAAAAACTGTAACAAGCTGTGCTGAAAGTAAAAAGGGGGCCGGAAATACAAGACCAACTGTAAAGTACAACTAAAAGGGAAAAACAGAAACTGAAAAGAAAAGCCGCAACGTCGAGCCATCCTCTGAAGGTCCCACCTGAAGGGTGGGTACAGATAGCCTCCACAGCTCCTCGGTCCAGCCGTCCGCTCCGTGTACGTCCCGCCCAGTGGTCCACCTCCAGGTATCGTCCTGCTCCGCAAGCCTCCACCACGATCAGTGATGTTCGTCATCTGCAACCAACACAATGAAGTGCGGGCATAACCCGTGCAGGGGTGAGTATATGCTACTCAGTAGGGACCCCGAGACCCCCGAAGGACTCCCAGAATCCACAAAGGAAAGACTCAATCACGAAGTAACATCCGACATAGATTAGGTATATGCCCATACATATACCTATGTCATCAATTCCAGTTCGGCACCAACATCCGAGCCCAAGCACAACCCAGTCCACAGAGGAAAGAAAAACGTATACCCACACAGGATAGCACAACACAATCCACAAAGGAGAGTAAACAGTAATCCACATAGGATAGCTCAACACAATCCACAAAGGAGAGTAAATAGTAAATCCACACAGGATAGCTCAACACAATCCACAAAGTAGAGTAACACAGGATTCAGCTCACACAGGTATACTTCTTCAAATGACGATAGAGATGATCACTGATCCATCTAAGTCGTCGGACCCACAAAGGATCGATATGTACTAACCCCCGCAAAGACCCACACAGGATCGGGCTCACACATGACCTGTAGGCGCTGGCTCACACAGAACCGCTGAGCACTGACCCACACAGGATCAGACCCACATAGGATCGGGCCCACACAGGACCTGTAGCACTGATCCACGTAGGATCGCTGAGTGCAGTAGTAGTCGCAGTCCACAGAGGATCTCTGCACAGTCATCGTCACAGTCCTCTGAGGATCTCTGCACAGTCGTCGTCGCATTCCACTGAGGATCTCTGCACAGTCGTCGCAGTCGAAGTGGTAGTCGCAGTCAGCACTAGGGCTTCGTACACAGCAAGCTCGTTTGGGAGGGTCCGCTCCACGAGCCGAGAGGCTGATACATCAACTGACACAAAGTCCGATGTTGATGTATCCAAAAGTTCCATATCGTCAACATGAACTCAACATTGGAGACAGCGCGTCAATCAGACGCCCGGTCTGAGAGTTATTGACATTTTCGTCCCAGGGGCCGGGTTGGTTTTTAAGGCAAAACCAACCCGACCGTACTCCACCTGCGTCCAAACCTTGGGCGGAGTATGCCAAAATATCAGTCGCACATAGATAAAAACATCAAAGCGGATGACACGTCAATCGGACGTCCGTAGCTCAAGATATGAGTGTTTCCGCTCCGAAGGCCCGGTTGGTTTCGTGTACGAACCAACCCGGCCGAACTCAAAATATTCCGAAACCTTGGGTGAGATATACCGAAACGGCCGTCTCGATCCAAGGATCGTGTTGCTGCTGACGGCGCGTCATTCGGAGGCCCGTAGCTCATGTTACAGGAAAAAGACTGAAAACGGTCCGAAGGCGGGGTGTCCGGGCCCTGGCTGACCGGGCCCGACCCCCCCTGGGTCGGCCGATCTGGGTCGACCCGACCTGGTCCAACCCAGTCGGACCCGGTCCGGACCGGCCTGGCTCGGCTTGGCCGAGCGGTCGAGCAGCTGGACGCTGCGGGTTGCCGCCCCCGCCGTTTGGAGGTGTCGCGGCCCCGCGTGGGGCCGCGTTGGTTCAATCGGACTCGGCATGTCGCCGCATCCCTTGCGGTCGAGCCGGACCCGCGCGGCCGCGGGTCCGCTGGCCGCCGCCGCCGCGGCTTAAGCCCCGACGGCTCTGTCCGGCGGCACGCCGGGGCGCCGCCGGCCGCTTCCGCGGGCCACCGGAGTTGCTCCGGTGGTCCGTTTTTCTTCCGGTCTATGCCATTGCCCCTCCCGGTTCCGTTCTTCACTTCGGGATAATCAAATCGCCCTTGCGCCACGTCTTGTCATCGCCCGCCAAATCTGCACAACAACGAGGAACGACGGAGGGTTGTCAGGCCGTGATCGTTGGTCCCGCACCCTCCGCGTTAGAGTAATAAACTCGAGAGAATTATGCAACACATGAAACAACAATTTTAATAAATTAAAATTGTTCATATGTATCCGGTTCTTTATTTTTAATGAAACGTTCACGGGAAAAAAATAAAATATTCACAACAACCACTACCTTGTCAAGTCGTCGTCTGCGGGTTCTTCGCGGAATTTGGGATTATCGCGTCGTCGCGATATCCGGCGTCGCGTCGTCGCGGAAGGGGGTCGCGTCGACGAACTCCAAGGTTCAAGAACAAAAAGATTAAATTAATAATAATTAAATCCTTCTTGAGTTAAAAACCACAAAGGAAAAATTTAAAAGAAATCTGAAACTCCCACCTCAATGGATGATCGAAGGTTTTTGTTGCGGATTAAGGAACGTCACCGAAGAACGTCGCAGGAGAGGAAACATCGGCGTCGCGGCACACGGCGTCGCGTCGTTGATTTCCGCGGGTTCGGCGTTCTTCGTCGGAGGCCAGCGTTCTTCGCATTCTTCTCGTTCTTCGCATTCTTCACGAAGAAGGTTGAAGGCACAAGAACTTCTGTCAAAAACCTCTCAACGTGTCATCCTCCAAATGTCGTGTTGGTCTTATTTTATTATTACGCTAACAAACTAATAAGAGGTAAGTAACGACCCATTAATTCGTAGAATTAATTCAACGAAAGAAACCACACATTTAATTAACGAATAAAACTGCCCAATTAAATAGTGCGTTAAGAATTTATGGAAATGCGTCAGTTGAATTTCATAATAATGGATTTTCACGGGTGCGTTACTTAGCGGAAAAGAAACAGTGGGGCTTGTGTGGGCTCCACCTCGCAAATATCCTACCAAGAGGGTAGGGTATTTTTGGATAGTACCCTATCCGTTTCAACTCAGTTTAAGTGGATTTCAAGTGGATTCAAGTGGCTTAAGTGAAATATAATAAAATTTGTCGAACAATTTATTTTATTTCATAACTTTATGCCCAAAAACTAAAAAACCACACCCGAGCAAACGCAACTTCGGAAGAGGCGTTTCTAAGCAAATACCAGCGCTGCGATTTCATCGATGCCCTCAGAATTCGATTTCGGGCACCAGTTCAAAAGTTAGAAAAACCCGTTCATCCGTTCACTGAACGTACCCGAGCCAAACTTTGGAAAATGATTCTGGGCACATCGGACCTCGGAATCAGGTGCCGTCAGAAACTGCGTTCTTGTAAATTTCCAATGAAAATTAAGGAAAAAAATTCCTTGAAATTTACGGGTATTTACAATCGTGATGAAATATATATCAAATTTCTGTAATAAATATAACATGAATAAAACTATTCCTCAAACATGAAATACTATTTTTTCATTAATTTAAATCAAATATAATTTAATTGAGATCAATATAAACACACTATGTTTGATACTGTATGATTATTTCTCGTTTTAATTAGTTGGGCTTGTCACGACCCGTTACACGGGGCCCGACCCATGCTCGCCATCTATAGGCCTGATGTTGGGTGACTGTCTCTTGAAGGCTTTTCTCAGACAGGGAAGTCATTAAATTAATGATCACTACACACTCAAAAATGACAAATGAGGTAAACAACCAAAAAAAGTAATGTATAACCACAAGAGTAACGTACAACCACAAGTACAATTGTAAACTGAAAATAGTTGTCTGGAATACAAGCCTTAAAAACTAAAAATAAAATAAACAGTTCAAACATCTACCCTAGAGCTCTTCTTAGAGGGTAGTTGATCTATATCTGATGTCAAATAATAGGATCTCGACTTCTCCCATCACACCAAATCCACCATGTCCAGAACCTCAAAAGTTTGCCGTAGAGCATCAGTTGTCTATGCCAGACACATAGGTGTGAGTAGAGCCTATTAAGGGGTATGTATAACAACTCAATAGGGGACCCTGAGACCCTCAAAGGCCTCTCAGTAATCCACAAAGGAAACAATTACTAGAAAAATCACAAAGGTAATATCACAAGCATGATCTAAATATGGAAGCAAAAAGAAAATAAGATATCTCACTCTAACGGTATAACATCAAGGTTAATGGTAGAGGGATGACTAGTCGTAATGATAGATCATTCTATCTATAGAAACTCCAATACTCACTCGTATTGGTCACTATATGCTGAACTGTATTGGTTGCTATATAGAGATTTGTATTGGTCGCTAGTGCTTAACTTTATTGCTCGCTGGTGCTGACTCGAATAAGTAGTAGGTACTGACCAATAATGGTCATTGGGGCTGACCCATATTGGTTTCTGGTGCTTACCCATATTTTTCACCTGTACAAAGGTTTGTATCATTAGTCACATTTCTAGATCATCACGCTTTGGAGTTTCTGTTGTTGACCCATATTGGTTGCTCTTCTTCTTTATGTCACAAGCAGCCACTAGATTCATGCACGAAGCACACCTAATCTCTAAAAGATTCTTATCCTCAAGCCATCAATTTTATTTCATCCTATATGATGTCCCACAAAAATCATACCCAATGGACTACCCTGTCATAGGGGTTTTAATGTGATAGGGGACTCGTCAATCGGTTGCCCGGTCTGTGAATGTTGGGCACTTTTGTAGAAATGGAATAGTGGGATTCAAGTCTGATCCAACCCATGTCACATTTCAAAATCCTCCAAAACTCACTTATAGTATCTCTAATGGACCTCTTTGTCAAAAAGGGTCCTTATACAATAAATGGAGCATCTATCGGATGCCTAGTATGTTAGTTACACCACTTTTCATGAAACGAGGGTCATCGCAGCTCGGTCCGGTCCAACTCGGTCAGTCCGACATTAATATTCCAAAGGGTCCTCTTCCTAAAAGGGGTCCCAAACCCACTAACAACATGTAAAACGAACACATGCTTCATCATTTATGGTAATTTCTTCATTCAGGGGATGGATGGGTTTGGGCCCGGTCTGACTCAGTCACGCCAGCCCGACCAAACATGTTCTGGGGGTCAACCTGACCCCGCCTGGGTCTGGCCCAATAAGGGTCGTCTCGGTTCACTAGGTCCTACTAATTGGGGTCGGCCTGGCTGGTTGGCGGACCTGGGTCGCAGTTGTCCCGGCCCGCCGGGTGGGGCTTGGCCCACTCACGCTGGCCCACTGGGAAGCCAGTCCGGCCTGTTTAGCCAGCCTTCGTTTGGCATTGTCTACCTGATAGCGGACCACATACCCATATAGTTGTACGAACATGGGGTCATTTCATAAGGCTATTGGGGAACTGCCCCACCAGGTGCAATGGTAGGCTAGGTGGTCGACTGGTAACCAGTGGATGCAGCGC
This sequence comes from Viscum album, assembly GCA_963277665.1. Lineage (NCBI taxonomy): Eukaryota > Viridiplantae > Streptophyta > Magnoliopsida > Santalales > Viscaceae > Viscum > Viscum album. Next base: position 959,135,869 of record OY728146.1, read on the forward strand.
GGCGCGGGGTCACACTGCCCACTCCTGTCGTGGCCCGATGGTCGTGGCTACTATTGATGGTAACGCCTCTGGGCTCCACCCTTCTCCCATGAGGCCTACTCTAGCCGACCACCTCTTGACACTATGGAGTACACTGACACGCTGTCTCCCAACTTCCTACGGCCGATTGACATGGATCTCTTCTGGCCACCTCCTGCCGCCCCCAGCATGGCTCGCCGGTGGTTCTTTCTATGGGCCACCAGATGTGCTCTGGTGGTCTGTTCTTCTTTTTCTTTGTGCCTATGATCCTCTCAGGTCACCACCTCTACTATATAAACCCTATCAAGGCATTGTGGTCACATTACCTAGGAGCACATGGGAATCACATGAAGAAAAATATTGGCGTAGGGTTCAGGCATTGTTCTTATTGGCCCGCACCCTCCACGTTAGTGTTTTAACAAGTACTGTTACCAAAAATCAGGAAATTAAAAATTACTCTTGGCTTGTAATCCTGCATCAACCTCACATGTTTTTAGAATGATAGATAGATCACCTTGTTCATCAATTGATACATATTCTTCGTATAAATCAAAACAGTGAAGGAGGAAAATCACTATATAAAAAACATAAAACCCGACTATGAGATTTGATGGAGGTGTCACGATCATGGCGGGAGGAACATCCATGATGGATGGAGTTTTTGGTGTTCGTCGATCCCGGATAATTGTCGCACAAGACTCCATCTTCTATTGATGGATGTCGCCGCAGGATTCGCCATAGTTTCCTCTCTTGAAGAAGCTCTTCCAAACCCCCACCCCAATGGTGCGATTTCAAAAAAAATTGAGACTCAAGCCTTTAATTGGTTAGTCAATTCACCAGTCCCTACTACCACTGCTCATCTGCTGGAGAAAAAGAACTAAAATTTTATGTAATGTTATTTTATTATTTTTCTATAATGTCCAAAATTTTACTTTTTATCTCGACCTACCATGGTTGAAGTGAAGCTTCCATTAAGAGAACCCCGGCGCAGCAGATTCAACGGTTCCCTTCAATTTTTAATCCTTGCACAAGTTCAAAATATAGAAAACATCACCCCACATTTACTGAACGTACCATAAAAAATTCAAAAATTCATTGAGGGAACACCTGTCCCTAGAATCACACGCCATCAATTTTTACAAACACATAAAAATAAGAAATAAATAACAAAATCATGGTATTTTTCTGGTCTTTACATCCTCCCCACATTAGAGATTCATGTCCCTAAGTGCCAAACAATTCTACACAGACAAAGAGAGGTACTGGGAAACCATATGGGACTCTCACTCTCATGTTCTCTCATAGAGATTCTCTTGAAGATAGACAATTCACTCTAGAGGTATCGACTGCCCATGAACGATCCTCTCCTGTCGATCCTCTATATCCACATGGTAATATGAAAAATTCACCCCATCATAAATCTCCAGCTCTACATGGTCGATGACATGAGAGGGGTCAAACCTGTATCACCTCAGGTGGGATACATGATAGACGTCGTGCACCCTCTCCAACTGTAGAGGTAGTTCTAAGTGGTACGCCTCCTGTCCGATCAACCATAGTATCAGGAATGGTCTGATAAATCTCAGAGAGTGTGTTCCACCTCGGAAAACTCCTTGTAGTCCCTAGGGTGGGGATACTCAAAAGAATATGTCGGTCCCCTCATAGAACTCCAGTGGTCTCTGTTTCTTATCAACAAAGGACTTAGGTCAGCTCTATTTAGTATTCATTGACTCTCATATGACCTACAACTTCTCAACTGTAGCTCATACATTCTAAGGGCCTATGAGTGCCAGCTTTCATGAATATGTCCAGAAAAATGGTGATTTGCATGGGCGTACGTACAATGTCTCAAAAGAGGGATGATAAATGGTGATGTGATTTCTTTTTTTTGTATATGAACTCCACCAAAGGTAGGTGGTCCTCCCCACAATGACCAAAATCTAGGACACCTGCATGAAGAATGTCCTCAATGGTCTGGATGGTCCGCTCAGTCTGACCATATTTCTGCGGTGGAATAGTTATTCTCATGCAAAGTTGTGTCCTAAAATCCTCAATAAATCCTTTCTACAACTGGGATGTCAAGTGTGCGTCATGGATTGATACTATCGTTTTACTCACCCCGTGAAGTTGCACGATCTCTGGAATACAGAGATGTCCCACTCTCTTTACTGAACCATTCTCTCGAATAGAAAGGAATTGGACTGACATGGTCAGTCGGTCAACGATCACCAAGATGGTATCTTTTCCTCAAGACTTACATGGTAACCCCATCAAGAATTCCATTGATATCCCTTCCCACTTTCACTCTGGTATCGTGAGGGGTAGTGTCAAACCTACCGGTACCTATTTATCATATTTCAATTTCTTGAAATTGAGCCATATAGAAACATTCTTTGCCACAATTTTCTTCATCCTTGTCCACCATTATTAATGTCGGAGTTCCGGATAGATCTTCATCATGGAAGGACGTACTGCCAAGGGGGATGTATGAAACTCCCTCATCACCTCCTCTCATATCGAGAATAGTATAACTTTACATCATTTGAAATTAACAGAGTGCACCCCAACATTAGAATATCTGTTAGGGGCATGGCTTGAGGATAACAGATCACGTGTAGTCGTGCTTTTGTTGTACCCATGTTGAGCCTCTATAACTCACTGATGTAGTGGAAGGGAAACTACCATCTAATGGAGGTAGATTTTCTCTTCTCTATATACATAGCGTATCTAATGTGAGGGTATCTTATCTGAATCCTCGTTCAGTGGCTATGAAATCTATCTCCCTCTTAGTGAATTGGCCACTATGTTCCCCTTCCAAAGACTATAGACTATCATAATGTCATAGTTCTAGAGGAATTCTGTCCAACATTTTTATCTCAGATTTGGATCTTTCTGTGTGAAGATTTATTTGTGAATCTTCTGGTTTGAGTAAACAATGAACCTCTCAGCCATCAAGTAGTGTTTCCACATACTTAGTGTGATGAATACTGCTTCTATCTCCATGTTTTGAGTCATATACTTCCTCTCATGAGGCCTCAGCTATCGTGATCTATAATAAATCATTGCATCACTCTACATCAGTATGATATTGAGTCCAGTTCCTGATTTATCATAATAAAACACGTAGCGAGTTCCCTCCTCAAAAAACCTCAAGATGGGAGCGCTGGTCAAGCTCCGCCACAACCATAGAAAGCTCTGATGGCATTTCTCTGACCATAGGAAGAATTTCCCCTTCTTTTTCAAGGCATTCATATGTGCTTCTACTCTGGTGAAATTGGATATGAACCACCTATAATAGATATATAATCCATGGAATCCTCGCACCTTAGTAACACTAATGGGTGACTCTAAATAAAGTGCTACCTCGATCTTGGCAGGATCCACTACAACTCCATCCATTGAGATGATGTGTCCCATGATGTGGACCTTACATATATAGAAATCACACTTTGAGAGATTCTCATATTTCACGTCATCCTAGAGTGTGTCCATAACTATCCTCAAGTGTACAATGTGAACTTCCTCGGACACTCAGTACACTAAGATGCTATCAATGAAAACCACCATAAAGAGATCGAGGTATGGATGAAATATTATGTTCATGAGCCCCTTGAACACTATTGGAATGATTGTCATGCTGAAATGCATCACAAAAAACTCTTAGTGGACATACCAACATCTAAAGGATTTCTTCTGTATGTCTCTGTCTCTTACCCTGAGCTGGTGATAGTTTTATTTGAGGTCTATCATTGAAAACCAATGAGCACACATTAGCTGGTCGAAGAGACCCTTAATCCTTGGAAGAGGACACTTGTTCTTCACAATCACCTAGTTTAGTCATAGGAAGTCCATGAATAGCCTCAATCATTCATCTAAATTCATGGAAAACTACACCAGGTATGCCCATGGAGAAACATTAGGCCTTACAATTACCTACCTCTGTAAGTGCTCCAACTATACCCTCAGGTCCCAGAGCTCTGTTGGGGCCATCTGATATTCTTTTATAGATATTGATGATATTCATGGGTACAAATCAATGCTTAAATCTACCTCTCTATGAGAGGGTAGTCCTGAGAAATATTTTCGAAATACGTCCTCGTACTCATCCACCACAGTTTGGAACTGTGGACTCACCTCATAAACTACGTTGAATTTCACACAAGGTAGATGATATATAATAGGATGCACCCTCTAGAGTGTATGTCCATCTCATGCTTCTCTATTTTCCATCTCTCTTACAAAATAAATATCAGACTCTATCATGGCCCATACATCGCATTGTATGTCCTAATTTGTCAATACGAGTGTGAAATAATGATATCCAATTGATCCCTAGAATTATGTTATAGGGATTCAATAGCGCTATTAAAAGAACCCATCTGAAACTATCTCTTCTGAGAGTAAGATCACACTGTCGGCACCAGGGCATGGCCACTCAATCTCCTCCAATAAGAGTATCCAAACACAAAGGCTGAGTTAAATGATCAGTTGAAATCTACAATTCACTAACTATGTCCATATTAAGGAAATAATTTCTAGCACATGTGTCGATAATAACTTTTACTATTTTATACGAGATATAGATCGTACATCATATCATCACAGAGATGTCAGGATTGTGAGCCTCTACTACATGTAGCTAGGCCTATGCCCATTCACCTGCTCCCTAAGCTCCTAGTGGACCTCTTGGGGGGTGGTGGTATTGTATGGTGACTTCGACCACCTCTCGCTGCAAGTACTACTCCCCCACCTCATCCACTACTTGGCTAACTCTAATGATCCTGCCACTACAACTCCCATGGTGGCCCCTCCACTATCTATCGATCATCTGTGTGGGGAGTCAGACACTCACGAGCTCTGTGACCCTGTCCTCCATAAGAAAAGATGTTCATGACTTGTTGGTGGCTCCCTTGGCCTTTCAAGCCTCTCACCTATTACCCTTCATCCCATGGTCACCCTTTGAGTGGTGTAGCCCACTTGGGCTTCAACGTTGTCTGTCTACTTCCAGCTATAGATGACTCTGCTACTTTTAGTATGGTAGGGGCTCTCACTGTCAGTGCATGCTCACTAAGAAAACACTCTATCAGAAATGCTCTCTCTAGAACCCTGTCTTGTGTCAGGATGATTAGATGATCTATAATATCTCTAATATCTTGTTAGAGCCTTTAATCAAAGGTTTGGGCCCCAAATTCAAGTAATCATACCATGTCGGTGGAGTATGTGGAGAGTTTAGTAAATCATGCTGAGAACTGAGCCATAGTCTAGCTTCCTTGCTACAGATGCAGTAGCTCTTAAATATGCATAGATCATAGTATGGCTGGCAGAACTACACCCCAAAAAGTCACTCAATGGCTAGCCAAGTGAGGGTCATCTCCTTCTGCACCTGGAGTACTGAGCTACACCATTGTCATTTGGAGCCCGAAATAAGTCTAGAAACCGAGATCCCCATCTACTCCTTTGGTGTATCTACTAAGTAAAAGGCACTCGAAACCACCTCAATCTAATCCACTACTTCATAGGGGTATGTCTCGCGTCAAAAGGTTGGAGGCCACTATCTCTTGAACTCATGAAAGTCACTCAGCTGGCATACATGATCCACTAGTAGCAACTGCTATCAACTGGTGGTGGTGCTGCTGGTACATCACCCGAATGTGACATCGCTATGAGTGGTCCTTGTACCAATTCATCAACATTCGGTGGTCCACTGCCATGATCTCTATCTAGAATCCTGGAAGGATCCTTTCATGGAGGAATCATGTAAGGAAATGATGTGCCATAATAAATAAGTTATACCTGGGGAGCTGACTAAGGAAATATAAAGAAAACATATCAAAACACTAGAAACTGGTGTTCCTATGTACTGAGTTGGAAAACATAATTTTGGGTCCTAATTTATTGATACGTTAGATGCTACACCAACACTAGACTACATGTTCATAAATCCAAAATCAAAACACATTACACCATTGCCTATTTAAATGAAGACTATTATTTCATCTGTTATAAACGACTACCCTCTGATACCACATTCTCATGACACATCCCACGAGGCCCATACAAGACTACTTCAATCCCTCCTTCCATTGGCCAGGGGTTGGGGACTAGCAGCTGAAGGCTTTTTCCGAATTGGGAAGGAATTTCATGAATGATCTCTACACACTCAAAAAGGGAAACAGAAGTAAACAACCTTCATGAAGTAATGTATAACCATGAGAATAAAGTAAAACCACATGTTCAACTATATACTAAAAATAGTGGGCCAGGATACAAGCCCTATAAAATAAAAAGAAAATAAAAAATCCATTATATATTCCATGGAGCTCTTCTTGGAGGGTAGTATCTATAAGTCTGATGTCGATTAAGAAGATCTTGACTGCTCCCTTCCCACAATGATCCATCAACTACCAAACCTACAAAGTCTACCTCCGAGTGTCAGTAGTCTCCACCAAACAAACACTTGTGGTCAGAGCTCGTGAAGGGGTGAGTATAACAACTAATTATAGGACACCGAGACCCTCAAAGGACTCTCATTAATCCAAAACGTAAAAAAACACATGATAAAACACAAAGGTAATATCATAAATATAATCTAAATGAAAAGATAAAAGAAAAAGAGATAGCTCGCTCTAATGTTATGATTTCAAGGTTAATGGGATAGGGATGACTAGTTGTAATTCATTACCATTCAATCCATAGTAACTGCAATGTTGATCGGTATAGGTCACATTATGCCGAGCTGTATTGGTGGCTAGATGCCGAACCAAATTGGTCATTGGTGTTGACCCGTATTGGTCACTTTTTATGACATGTATTGGTCGCTGGTGCTGACCCGTATGGGTCATGGGTTTTGAACAATATTGTTCTCTAGTATAGAGGCAGGGATGATTAGTCGTACAACTAGATAATCACCCAATGGAGTTTCTAATACAACCCATATTAGTTCCCATTTTTCTTCATGTCACATCCAGCCCCAAGATTACCACACAAAGCACGTGGTATCTCTAAAATATTATGTTCCTCAAGCCATCATTTATATTTCAACTGGTACAAAGTCCCCAAAAAATAAAACCCAAGGGACCACCCCGTTAGAGGAGTGCCAACGTGATAGACGGTGCATCGACCAAACACCCGGTCTTTCAGATAACAACACATTGTTAAAAAGAGTCAAGGTGGTTTCAATTAAGAATAAAATCAATTATTAATAAAATATTTTTTTCAAATATTCCTAAAGTTCCCCTCCTCCATCTTATAAAAGGACACCATCTCTAACCATTTCTCACAGCTCTTAGAATTCTTTGACTCATCCAAACTCTACCAAAATAAGGTCCCAAAAGCTCCATATTTATTATAAAAGACATACATTGGGAAGAAGGAATTTAATAAAGCCCTTTTAACTTAAATCAAAATGAGTATCCCGATTTGAGATAATGTCTTCTCTCAGGATTGTTTTATTTATTTTCCTTCTCCATAACCCTAAAGTCTCTTTATTCAATTATTTTGTTACAAAAAAGAGTTCCTTAAATAAAGTAGGTTTTTTTATGAGATAGATTCTATATACACATACAATAACCTTGGTTTAATGGGTATAAAACATACCGTATATATGGACAGAAAACTATTGCATCATGATACGATTATTGTTCAATCTTCTCCTAATACCTTTTATAGTTGCCATTACGATGTAGATTTTATTATATAGGATATATATGATATTTATTTTATCTGTATGTTTCTTTAATTATAATTTAGGACATATCATTATTCTTTTCATGTTGTATAAATACGATAATTTCATTTGAGGAAGTGTGGTCTACCACCCCCTCAAAGTGATATTACTTGTTCACGCCATACATGAAACATATAAAGGATAAAGATAATGAAAATATATATGATATTAAACTGGATTTACAATATACCTTTGCATCATTTATATTTCATTATTCTAAATTTGAAAAATAAATGAAAGTAGCAGTCTTGTGTATATATGACTTGTCGTCTCAATGAATAGTGCTTTTTATTTCATATCTCTAAATGATATAGAATATTATAAATACATATATACTAGTTATTTATGATATATATGTATCTCGGTAACCAATTTCATTCTTGAGATAATGTAAGTGTGACAACATTGAAAATTTGTTATCATAACATGTTCATTATTGACTCATGTTCTGAACATCTTAAAAATCTAAGATATGAAGTCAAATAATTAAATAATTGTTACAACAAGTCAATAAGTGAAAAAGAAGAACATAAAACATGAGAAATGTTCTTAATAAATTAGAAATTAATTTATTATTTTTATTCATAGAGGACAAGGAAAAAAAAGATAAGTTAGACTCGATGTTTGGGGACTTCTTAACCCAATTTCCATTATTTTGGATAATATTCTACTTTATGATTATGTCAGTTGTGATTTTGTGAGAAATAAATGATTATATACTGTCGTATATTTATACTTTTATTATGTTTAATTATATTGAATACATATGATTGGTCTATTTTTATTAAATATTGATCTTTGTAAGGGTCTTCGTCTGAATATACTTTCATTTAGGAATATGTCGATAATATATACCTCTTTCTTTTATATGGTGTATAATTAAACCATTAGACATTTAATTTCATTCAAAGGGAATATATTTTCTATGAAGAATTTTACTAAATGAAAAAAAGAATGTTTTTAACTTATGTGGTGACAATGACCTCTCTACCACCATAATCAGTATTTGTTTTCGTCTATAAGCCTTGATGTTTTTAAAAGGAAAATGAAGGACTTTTTTCATTTGTTATTGTTTTGATATTGAAAATGGTTTTTGAAATTGATTGAGAATTACTATATCTTGAAATTATTTCTTGTTATAGAAAATTAAATGTTATTATTTAAATTATTATAGTTGTAATATTTAATGTGTTACGACTATATAATGATTTTTAGACATTTGACGGGTGGTTACGTGACAAACCAAATGAAAGGTGGTTCCCTGATAAACCAAGGATTGGTGGATACATTATTACCTCCAATGCATTGGGTATTGATGTCGGTTGTATGGCTATTCCATTTAGTGATATATGTGGTGGTCGATTATATAGTTATTCCATTTAAGTATTTTTTTCATCCCACGATGCCATCATATTTTATATGTTACATTCTATGGGATTGTGGTAATACTTTGGTTACAAAAAATGATTTTCAATGAGCGTATATTCAGTGAAGTGTTTTTACTACTTCTTAATGGTGAAATTTATTACTTATTAATAATGTATTGATTATGTTCATATTATTTTATAGCTAATAGTATTTCACTTTTATTATCCCTTAATAATCATTGTATGCTCATCCCAAGATTGGAAATGTTTTTTCACAGGACATAAAAATTAATTGAATCAAGGATGGGATTCAGGAAAAGTTATAGTGTTAAAACATGGAAATAATTCATGTTTTGTTTTAAAGATTTCTTATTTTATGAAAAAATAGATAGTGAGTTGAAGTTTCTACTTGTAATATTCAAGATGTTATGTATATGTCTTGACATAATTTTATAAATATCAAAACCATAAAAGATCCTAAATGGGAATAATTAACTAAATTTAGGATTATTTAATGATTAAAGATGGGGCTTACAATTGGTATCATCGGTCAGTTTAGATAACATTAGATGTTAGGGTGTTATTTTAGATTGAGTGACATAACCATAACAATTAGCATATTAGAATGAGTCTTAGTTATTTTAGATAAATTCAATGATTTTAAGATAACATGAATACGTATATCATAGAATTTACCCACGGAATATGATATTATAATATTATTTTACTTATATACTCACACTAACCTTCTTGGTTTTAGTAAATAGATGGATCTAGAAAGAACCTAAGTAAAAAATGGATGTGTGGGATACTATGGTGGTTTCATAAATGACCAACTGAATGTAATTTGAGTTGCAATGGGAAATATTGTGGTAATTCTAAACCAACTATATGTAGTCATGTTTGACCAATTAATCGTTGTTTAATTTTCTAAGGAATTATATATTCGAGAAACGAATCCCAATGGATATTCCGGTAATAATCATAATGGTTAGTATATTCAAAAACAAATATTTCAAGTATGTCTAAATAAAAACTATGGAAAATGCTTCAACGAGACGGGAAGATGCTTCAGATGTGGTATTTAGGGTCATAGAGAAATAACCTTCAAGGGAAAAAGGAAACATCTAGTTGAATATTGGAAATGGAATGATGTTCTTTATAAAGTATAAATTGAATGTTTTAAATGTGGTGTGCATTTTCATTATTCAAATAGATTTCATACAAAGATGGTTTCAGAACAAGGAAATCATGATAATACAAATATATTCTTACCAATTCCAAATACCACTCCAAATTGAAGAGAATAAAATGATAATGACAAACGAAATGTATGTATTATTTCATATATGATATTTTAACACTATTGAATATCAGTATTTGATTCAATATTTTGTAGGTACAAAAAAAGTATTGTTGAATATGTTTTAAATGAATGGTTAATTTATAATGAATATTGTTGAATGAGTAAGAGTTATAAATATAAGGTATTCATGTGTTATGGTAGATTTTAGGATGATGAAATGCCTAACAGTATTAAGGTTCTTTGGATGATAATATTACTTTTGAAAACATTTTCTAGTATGTGTAACCCTGAATTTTGATATGCGAATAAGTTATTCAAGAGTGAATTATATTTTATTGTGTGGACATAATGTATAACCTTAAGGGTACATATTGTAATTTCTTTTGAGGTGATAAATGGTCATTACATTTTGGGATGAAAAATGAAAGGTTTTAAACACCCTTTGGGGATAAAATAGTTTATGGTTATTTTTGACTAATTATATTATATTTGAAAATTTTATAATAATGATATGGTTTTTGGAAATGGACAACCAATAGTATGGGTGACAACATATCAGGTCCGGTAAGGAAATGGGAATCGACACCACAATCGAAGGGCGACAAGGGTGCATCACCTACCATTGACCTATGTGAAGTCCCTAGTTTGTATGACTTTTTCTTGAAGTTAAATTATTTTATTCATCGGTAATAACATGATTTGTGATATTAGGTTTTATCAAATGGATATCCATATAATAAGAAAATTATTTGGTGACTAATTGATAAAGGTTGTTTTGAAAGATGTTTGTTCTCTTTGGAACACTATATGCCAATGGAAAATAGAATACTTTGGGATTTCAATTGAGGAGTAATAGTGAAATTTTATTTTGAGGACTATATGTCATTATAGTGGGCATATAGAGATTTGGGTTATTTACGGAAATGATTATCCTGTCATAAATAATATGTTATTAGGTTAATTAATTTTAAGTATGACAATTTAAGAGTAATCGATGTTATAAATTTTAAAAATAATCATGGAAGACTATCTGATAAAATCCTTATAAATTTTTGGTTTCAAACATAGTTTAGTTTATATGGAATAATATTAATTAAAAATGTGTATTGAATGGTATTTATTGATATTTGGGTATTGTTTGTTCAATTTTGGTGATTATGACTGGTATTTCATTTTATAAAAGATTATCTTTTGGATATTATTTGATCTTGTACTAACCATTTTGGTTTATCTTAATGTATAACGATAGGGGAAATATATATAGTTTATATTTTTTTGATTCTATAATTCTATATAAGTTGATTATATCTCTTTAGGTGTGACCAAGTCATCTTGAATGCTAATTGTTTGGAGAAAAGATGTTTTTTTGGTAGAATCTTATTAAAGGACAAATCTCTTCTTGAAAGGTATGTATATTTTCTTATGTTATTAGTCAATATTTTAAATAAATTTTCCAAATTTATGAAAAGGAACCTAAAACAAAACATGTTGTGTATTCACTTTTCTTACTTGGGAGTCAAATATTGTTTTACCCATCATATGTTTCTGGCATTATGGTAGTGAACATTTTCATGCTCATGTTTTCTATCACTCTCCATCAAAACATGAAACTTAGTTTCTCTTTCATATTTATTTTTTCCTACATTAAATCCTTGTTTTTGTTATCTTGGGAGACCATTGACCTTATCATTATTTTATTTAATATTATATTGATTGTTTTTCTGATGTGGTACATTCAATGATATTTCAGAAGCCAAATTTTAAATTATGAGGACATAATTTTCAAAAGGGGTGAAGAATGTAACGACCCAGGTATTTATATAATAACACCTTTTAAATTATTATAATACACATGAATAAGATATTAATATTAAGTTAAATAGAAAACATTTTCTGATAGAGAACTCAACATATATCAATGAGTTTCATCAAAATATTACACCGCACACAATTATGAGTTATATTAAAAAATAATACAATAATATTGTTATTATTATAAATGGAAGTTAACACCTTGTCATTATATTGCATGGAAATAAGATAATTAAATATATTATGATTAAACATGTTTCTTAAATGAGTTTTCATTTATTCAATAAATTTTAATGGCTTAAAATAATAATGAATCTGATTTTATGCATGAAATGCTCTAATATTTTTAAAAAGACATTTTAAATTCTCTTGATGATGAAACATTTTTATATCTAGTTTTTTTTAACATTTATATGTTTTATTTGAAAAAATAAAATTCTAATAGAAAATATGGAAATAAAAATTCACTTTGGGATAAATTCTGGTATTTTCTGATAACGTTCATTTTTTAATGTGGAGTGAAATATACTGCATTTTAATTCAAAATTGCATTTCTAACTAATTTATTAATATAGGCAGATTATTATTTTTATTGGTTTGAATGTTTTATTAGATTATGTTTTTATCCTTTAATCCAACTATTATCATCGGATGTAATTTCACTTTTAAATTGGACATAAATAGTTAACAATCTTTTGATAGTTATTATTTCTTAAAAACACACTTTTTTGTTTTGACCACGAGAATAAAATTTAAATTAATTATTGAAAATAATGTGTTTTGAATTTGGAATAATATATTTTATATATTGAATAAATAGTCCCAAATTGATTATAAATAAACATATTATTTTTAGACATTTTGAATAGTAACTTCAGTAATTATTTTCTTTACCGTGGTTGAAGGGTAAAAATGGTAAATAAGGGTAAAAATATAAATATAATAATATTAAACTACCATATAATGTCTTTGAATCCTATATTATGTTACATTTCAGACCATGGACATCCTTGGGTCGATTTTGGGACCCTCTGGAGCTACATGGATGTGAAAATGACATTTCATAAGAAGTAATTTAATGTAACCATAAATGTAACATTAACAAGTATCATTTAGTAAAACAATTTTTATATGGGGATGAAAAATTTATTTTTTGACAATAATATTCATTATAAATTTAAAAAAATTTCTTACTTCGTGGTGTATTTTTATTTTTAGATGACAAATAAATAAATATATTTATGACGTAATGATGATGTAGTGATTACATTATTATTGAATGATTTAAATAAGAGAGATTATAAAAATTAAAATAAATTTATTCTGAATCTTTTTATATCATCGACTAATTTCAGGGATAAATAATAATTTTTATCATTGAATTAATAATTTTTTTTAAAAATAATCATGTTGTTGTGAATTTTGAGAAAGTCATGATATAGATAGTATTAAAATTGACATAAATAAGTTTTTAAATAAATTAATATTTTTCTCAATGATATAATCATTCTAAAAATATAAAATTTGGCCAAATGACATATATTATTTCAAAATTTTCATTAATGACCCATTGTAGGGTCTCATGTAATCTTATAGTAACTATGGTAACCATATTAAAGAAGACATAGTAAACATCAAATAAGTTTACTAAGCGTTAAAGATTAAATATATTGATAATTATGAAAACAAAACATTTCTAAAACCTATTGGATAAGATTATTTAGACCCATTCTTATATGATATTTTAAATATATCATTTTGTTATTTTTAGAAATCAAAAATAAATTAGTAATAAAATTATACTTTTAATCCTTCATAAAGTTCTCCTCCTCCATCTTGTAAAAGGACATCACCAATAACCCATACTCACACCTCCCTATTCCCCATTATTCTTCAATCCTCTACCAAAATAAGCTCCCCAAATCCCTAAATTCCTCCTAGAAGCCTTACCTTAGGAATAAGTCAATTAAAAATACTTTTATCATAAATCAAAAGGAGTTACCTGATTTGATGTAATGCATTCTCTAATGATATTTTAATTTATTTTCCCTCTCCAAACCCTAAAATCTATTTATTCAATTATTTATTAAAAAAACAAATGTCATAAATATATTAGGTTATTTTTTATAGAATTATTTGAACTACACTAACACACACCTCCGTCTAATGGGTATAGAACATATTGTTTCTATTGAAGGAAAACTATTGACTCACAAAATAATTATTGATCAATTTTATCCAACCACCTCATATGGTGGCCATTATAATTTAACAATAATTATATATGATAAATATTATATTAATTTAATCTCTATTCATCATTAATTATCATTTCAAAAATACCTTTATGATTTCCATGTTGTATAAATACGATAATTTTAGTTGAGAAAGTGCAGACTAATGCCCCCTCAAAGTGATATGAATTGTTCATGACATACATGGAAAATATAAAAGATGGAGTTAATGAAATTATATATGATATTATAATTTAATATGAATATAAAACTTTATAATTTTGTTTTCAATCATTTATATGTGAAAAATAAATTAATGTAGCTTTCATGTGTATGTACGACTTACCATCTCCACAAATGATGCATTTCATTTCTTGTATCCAAATACTATGGGATATTCTACATACATATATATTGTATATATATGATATCTAAATCTGGAATATAATTTTAAATATAATATAATCTTTACCACATGTAAAATTTTTAATTATAACTTGTTCATTTTTTACACAAGTTCTGAACATCAACATAATGTCTGATATGAACTAAAACAACTAACTTATTTTTACACTATTGTAATAAGTTATATTAAATGAATAATACACATAAAAAAGAATGGAGAAAATATATGTGAATCTTGGAGGGATGGGCCCGTAATGGGCGCTCTCTGCGAAAATCTACCTCTCGTCGTCACCTCCTTCGTCTAGGGTTGACGCATCGCCTCCTCCCTCGTGCTCTGTGTCTTCGCGGTGGCGGATCCTTGGCTGCGGTGGCGTCGGCATCTTGGTCTCGCCCTTCTTCAGCTACAACGTTGCTGACCTCTCTTCGCCATAATCCCTCATCTCCAGTTAGGGTTCTCATGGTAGCACGTTGTCGGCCGGCGACCAGGATCTAGCTTCTATAGCCTGTGTTTGTGGCCGCATTTTCCGTCTGTATGCTGGGTCATGTTCTTCGCGTGCGACAGGGATGGTGGCGACGTGATCGGATTTTCGGCGGGTCTACCGGTCGGAGTTCTGGTGATGTTTTCCTTTTTTGATTCTGCAGATTGTTCCTGGTTTCAAATTCGGTGTATTTGCTCCGGCGTCGGTTTTTGTTGCTTCGTGAGTGGGATGAGGTGATGGATTTCGTGCTATTTTCAACTGCAATTTCGCGTTGGTGTGTTTTGGATGAATCTGCTCCGGGTTCTCTTGGATTTTTGTTGCGTGATGTTGGAATTTCTCCCTCGGTGATCTGATCTCGCTGATTTTCTTGATGAATGTTGGACCAGTATTTCGGATTTGATTCTCTTCCGTGATTTGTTTTTGCTTTTTCGGGATTTGTTTTCAGGAAGATCTCTGGAATGAAGTCGCGGTTGCAGTAATTGCAGTGATGATATGCTGTTGAAAGCTGGACGTTTTGATGTTTTTGTTTGATGAAGATGATGAACTGCTGGTTGAACTGTTGAATCAGCATTATGGGTCTTTGGTTTTGGGTGTAATAGTTTGGTTTGTAATTGACTATGTTTGGTGGGGACTCTTGATTGGGTTTGGGCAAGATGTTTTCCCTCATCCATCTCTTTATTTAATGCACTTTTTATTTCTTTTAATAAATGGTCAGAGGTTATTCCTCTGACTGAACTTTGCTGGTAAATATGTAAAATGTTCATAAGCAAGTATAAATTAACTTATGTTTATAATTCATGAAAAAAAAGAATATAAGAGACTAGTCAGACTTGAGGTAAGAGAATTTCTTAACCCAATTCCCATTCATTCGGTAAATCTTATACTTTATGATTATTCCATCATATGGTTATGTGATAAAAAAATGTTGTTGTACTATCATTTATTTATACATTTATTATTTGTACTTATAGTGAACACTCATAAATGATATATTTTTATTACAAAATGATCTTTGTAAGGTACTTAGTCTCAATCTTGTTTCATGGAGGCATATTTCGATAATATATATATTCACATTTTATATAGTGTATTATAAAACCCATTTCCATTTACATTCATTCAAATGGAATATTTTTCTACGATGTGTTTTATAATATGAAAATAATAAATATTTTAATGTATGCAGTGAGAGTGGCCTATCCACTTTCATAATCGTTATTTGTCTTCCTCTATAATTCTTAATGTTTTTAAAAGGGAAAAAAAACCATGTATTCTATTTTTGGATGTTTATGTATTGAAAATGGTTTCTGAAAATGAATCAGTATTTCAATATATGGAAAATAATTCATTTGATTGATAAGGAAATTTTATTATTGTAATGATTATATTCGCTAGATTTTATGTGTTATGATTATATAATGGTAGTGGAACATTTGACAGGTGGTAACATGATTGACCAAATGGCGGGTGGTATCAGGATAAAATAGTACAGATGGTTACTATATAACTTTCATTGCATTTGGTATGGAAGTACGCCATATGGTTATTCAATTTCTTGATATGTGTGGAATTAAACCATTTTTTTAATCTATTTATGTATGTTTATGTCCCATGATACCTTTATATATTATATGTCGCATTCGATGGGATTTTGGTAATCTATTTGTTATAATAAGTGTACGAAATGAGCTTCTATTCAGTGAATTGTTTTTTCTAATTTCTAAAGGAGAAATGTATTACTTTATAATAATGTATTCGTAGTTTTCATGTTATTTAATGACAGTCATATTTCCTTCTTTATGTATCCATTAATGATCTTTTTCTTCTTATCCCATGTTTAGAAATTTTTTTCATAGTATATAAATTAATTGAGTCAAGGATGGGACCGTGTAAAGTTTATGCTTTTAAAACATGAATCAATTTCATGGTTTATATTAAAGAGTTTTTTTAGGAAAGAAATGGATAGTGAGTTGTAGTGTCTATTTTTAATATTCAATATGTAATGTATAATTAATTACCAAATTCTCTAAAGCTCCAATCCAGAAAAGATCCTCTATAAGAACTATTAACTTGATTCATGATTAAGTAATCTATATTGATGGGGCCTTACACAGCATCCTACAGTTTTCATTAATCTAGACCAAAAATGACTGACATGTTTTTTTGAATCATGGCTTTTGTAATGCGATTCTCCACACTGTATTCTATATAAATTCTACTCACTGCTACAACACATCTCTAGGAAAAATCACTCAAGAGATGAAACTTATAATGTGTGTGTAACACCCCAGGTAAATAAAGAATATGACATTTACATATTTATCCGTATTTGTGAATAAAATATTAATATTATTTTAAAAGGGACGCTATGCTCGATGGCGTACCCAACACGCAACAACGAGTTTCTTGGGAATCTTACTTTGCACTCTAATAATAAAATAATATTATTTTAAACGGCAGTTAACATGTAGCCGTTGTATTGGCGGGAATGGCTAGAAATAACTAAAATATTATTATATATGTTTTTAAATGTTTTTACATTTATCCAATAAATGATAAAAGCTTAAAATACGGAAATAATTCAATTTTAGGCGTA
This sequence comes from Viscum album, assembly GCA_963277665.1. NCBI lineage: Eukaryota > Viridiplantae > Streptophyta > Magnoliopsida > Santalales > Viscaceae > Viscum > Viscum album. Next base: position 959,153,812 of record OY728146.1, read on the forward strand.
TATGCCAAAGTTTTCACTAAAGGTTCACTTATCGCCTTTTGATGGAGAACCGTCATTAAATATAGTTTTTTTCACTCTTATACATCCTTTTCGACCAAATAAAACTCTTCTTAAGAATTGGGACATCAAAATTTACTTTGTGTTAATTTTTGGTATCTTTCTGATAAAGTTCATTTTTTTAATGAATAGTGTAAAATGTTGTATTTTAATTCGAAACCTCTTTTTAATCTAATTTATTTATATGATTAAATTATCTTTTTAATTGGTTTTAAAGTGAAATTATAATATATTTTTACCATGAAATCCAATAGTGGTCGTTGGAATTAATTTCACTTTGAAATCAGACTTAAACTAGTGTCAATCTTTTGATACTTATTGTTTCATAAAAACACGCTATTTGCTGTGACAGTGGGAATTAATTATTAAATAAATTAATGTGACTTATATGATTTGAATTTTGTAATGTAGACTTCATTTTTGAATTCGGAATATCAAATATAGCTTAGGGTGAATTTTTGGGATTTTTCTAAAAAAACTTCAATGTTTGATGAATAGTGAAACCACTAAGTGATACTTATAAACACTGATTTTTCCGATTAAATGAAATTTTTCCATCATTGTGTTTTGAATTTCAAAAATCCAAGATACATCGTTGTCATTAAGATGTAAAATGTGGTTCAATGGGATAAAAATAATTTTTTGGTGAATAGTAACTTATTATGTTTTTAATCGCAATCATAGGTAATTAGTGTAGTTTAAGGTAAAAATAATGTTTTAATAATATGAAATGAACTTGAAAAATGTCCTAATCTCATTGGATGTGTCATGGACGACCAATAAAACCCATGGGTAAACATGGGGACCCCATGAATCCACTTTGGTTGGAAAATGACATTAATATCTTTTTATTTATAGTTAAAGTAAAAATGAGACAAACATGAAATGTTTTACTAAAACAGTTTTTACATGGGGTTATACAAATCATATTTTTTACTATAAATATTAATTGGAAAGATAAAAATATTTCCTACATCATATTATTTTTTTTTTAATTTTTAGATATTAAATAAATTAAATTATTTATGACATCATGATGATGCTGCGATGACCTCATTATTTTACGATTTAAATAAAATGGATAGATAATGTAATATATAAGACCTAAAGATGTCCAAAACCTATTGGATGAGTGTATTTAGAACCATTATCACCTTATACTCGAAACACATCAATTTTTGACCTCTTAAATACGAATACCATTTTCAAATAAAGTAAAAGTTTCTTACTTTCCAAGAGTGCCCCTCCTCTCCTCTTATAAAAGGTTCCCACCTCTACCTCCTTACCCAAACTCCCAAAGCCTTTGGCTCGGCCAACCGCTGCCCATTTTGTCTCTCTATTTCCCTCTCTAACTCCTTGAGGCCTCACTTTGGGAAGAATTCTTCCCATGGAAGCCTTTTAGCTCAAACCAAAGGGAGTTACCTGATTTTAAGGTAATGTCTTCACTTGAGTCCTTTTGTTTTATTTTGCTTCTCCAAACCCCTAAACTCTTTTTATTCATTTCTATTGTAACAAATCCAGTATCATCAATATACTAGGATGTTTTTATAAGAAGGATTAGAGCTACACTTTCACAAACCTACATCTAATGGTTAAAGAACATACTGTTTCTGTGGATGGTGAATTTCTGCCTCCCGAAACGATGATTGTTCAACATTATTCTAACACCTTCAAATGTGGCCATTAAGATGACAATATATTTATATATGATATATAATATGTTTATGTTTTCCTTAAGCTTATGTATTTTACATTATGGGCATACCTTTATGGTTTCCATTATGGGTAAACGCGATATCTTCATTTAAGGAAGTGCGGAATACCGACCCATCAAAATTATTTGATTCGTTATTACCATATCTGGTACGTATAAAGGGTATATGTAATGATATTATATATGATACCATACTGGAATTAAAATACTATTATGTATCATTATGTTTTAATTACATTAAATATGAAATAGAAATGGAAGTATCGTTCATGCGTACATACGACTTACCGTCTCCATGAACGGTACATTTCATTTCTTATCACAAAATATTATGTAATATTATATGTACATATATATAGTGGATATATATGATTTATGATACATTTAAATGATTAATATAATTCTGGAATTAAAATATACATACCTCTCATAACGTTTTAATTCCATTAATACGACATAGAAATGAATGTAGCGTTAATGCGTACGTACAACTTACCGTCTCCATGAACAGTGCATTTCATTTCATTCCTCTAAATGATTATGTGATATTATAAATACATGTATATGCTGGATATATATGATATATATGATATCAAAATCAGGAATGTCATTCTGTATATAAATAACCTTTGACCACACGAACAACATTAATTGTAAGAAGTCCACTTTCGACTTAAGAACCAAATATCGAAAAAACAATCATTATTAACTTAATGATTTCATAATGTTTATAACATGGAAATAAGTGATATAAAAGGAATAATAATCTTGAAAAAGGTTCTTAATCAAGTAGAAATTAACTCAAGTTTATTATTCAGGAGATTAAAGAACGATCGAGTCAAGTCGGACCCGAGGTAAGGGATCCTACTTCACTCTTTCTTTTTAATTACACTCTTTTATGTCATTCCTTTTAAAGCTCATCATTATTGTTATTGGGATGTTATTTAATATTAATATTACTATAATTTTTATGTTCATGTGATGAGAGACCCTATTCTCTCTCATCAATCTATTTTGGAAGTTTTGAGTGGCGCCGTTAGGCTGCCGAATTTTCGTAAGAGATCCAACCTCTCTCTTTCTTTTTTAGTACTCTCATTTATGTCACTTCTTTTAAGCTCCTCTTTGTTATGTTGGGGGATGTTCTTTTATATTCCTCTTTCTATAAACATTATGTTAATATGATGATATACCCTATTTGATCTCATCAATCCATTTTTGTAAGTTTTATGAGGCGCCGTTAGGCTGCCGAGTTTTCGTAAGGGATTTTTCATCTCACTTTTATTCCCGTGAGATTTATGCTACATTTTCCACAATTTCCTTCAAGTGGTGTATGTACTGACCATTATTATACACTTTTTTTAGTATAATTTCATTTATGGGTATTCACATATTCATTGTATGACCCTTCTTCCATGGGGTGTACGTTTCAAAAGTTACCCAACTCGGTAAGGGGACCTTTCACCCTCCTCTTTTTAAAAGACATATTTTTTTATGTCTTTTAATTCACATATTATTATATTGGGATATGTTATTTCATATCCTTATTGATGTAAATTTTATTTCCAAGTGATGAGATTCCCTTTTTATCTCTCATCAACTCTTTTTCTAAATTTTGAAGTGACGCTGTTAGGCTGTCTAATTATTGCAAGGGAACTTCTTAACCCAATTTCGATTATTTGGGATAAACTTGTACACCATGAATATGTCGTTCTATGATTATGTGTGAATGTCCTATGATTGTTTTACACTTAATACCCACTTATATTTCATGTATTCGTTTGTCACACATAGTTATATAACTGATTTATCCTTAATCCAAGGATACCGTCTTTGTATGGGACTTCGTCTCAATCTCCTTTCATTGAAGCATATTTGGTTTTATACACAACCTTCAGTTATACGGTGAATAAACCCCTTTGAATTTTACATTTATCCAAAAGGAATCTTTTTATACAAAGCGTTTTACTAAATGACAAAAGGGAATTTTTTTGTCGTACGTATGTGGCGACAACGACTTCTCCGCTGTCATGACCATTATTTGTGTTTCGGCTTCCTCTACAAGCCATACCTTCTTTTTAAAAGAAAAATAAGTACCATGTTTTACTTTTCTTTTATTTTGGTATTGAAAATGGTTTTCATAATTTTTTTATATCAATGTGTTGTATTGATATCTTATGATTGAAAGGTGGAAATGTTATGTTTCCTTTATGCATGTTTTATGTGATACGATTATTTTGAGTTTCTTGGGCAATATTACGAAGACGAGTGGTTCTGTGAAAAACTAAGGGTGGGTGAGCCCGATATAGCTCTCCATTGCATTGGGTAACACGAAGGGGTGAAACGTTAAGGTTTCTCCAAAGAGATTTAGGGAATATACTGTGATGGGTATTCCAAACGTAACTAAGTGGGTTACTCCCTACGTTAGAATGTTATGAATGCCTCAAGTTACCTTTATGTCTTATGATTTCTATGATTTATTCATTTTTTGATGAGGTATGTTAATGTGCCTATGTTTTATGGGTAAAGTATGATTTCATTCTTATGTATATATGAACTCATGTTTCCTTTCCATATTTTTATATCCCTTACTGAGCTTTTTTATGCTCATCCCATGTTTTTAAAATGTTTTTCACAGGTCAAGGGAAAGGTACGTGATGTGATGATAGTGTCAAGGATGTGTCAAGAAATAATCCATGTTTTATTTTAAATATGTTTCCGTTGATGGGAATATTGAATAATGTCTTTTATGTAACCACTTTGTCTAAATGTGGAATGTAATGCAAGTTTCATGATCTAATTCTCTAAAACTCTAAACCTGAAAAGATCTTCAATGTGTAATCTTGTAATAAATCAAGATTAAGTAAGGTTTAAGGCTGGGGCCTTATAGTTGGTATCAAAGGTCGGTTTAGATAACTTTAGAGGTTAGGGTATTCTCTAAGAATAAGTGACATCGCCATAATGGTTATGATTTTAGAAAGAGTCCTAGTTTTAGATAAAGTGAATGAGTAAGTATATCTTAGTGTTTACCATTATCATTAGTACATGATGGATTTGTTGATATAATCACACTGACATTTATGTTTTTTAGTGAATGGATGGATCTAGAAGGAACCAAAGTGACAACAGGTTTGATGGAAACTGTAGTGGTTCTCTGATTAAGATACTAGATAAAATGGGGGATTCAAGGAGGAAACTCATGGTTGTTCTAAACCAACTATCAAGGAGTCATGATCAACCACTTGAACCTTGGTATGTTCTGTAATGCATCATGTATGAGATGACCAATTGATGTGGAAGTTCAGGTAATAAATATAAAGGTAACCATTAGAGTTTATATGATCCTTACTTTTGAGGTAATTATGGGTTATTATATGATATGATGGAAAATGAAAGGCATGAGATAAACTTGAGGTTAAAATATGTTATGATTATTTTTGAAGATTTTATCTCATTTTGGGGAATGTTTTATGAATTATATAGTTTTGGAAAAAGGACAACACACAGACCGTGTGACAACCCGTCGCGTCGGACAAAGCTGCGGGAATCGAACCCACAACCAAAGTGCAACAGGTATTTATCGCCTACCAATGGACTACATGATGTCCCTGGTTAGTTTGACTGATTCTTTTTAGTTATATGATTTTATGAATTAAGAGTAAGTTTATATTGGGTTATTTATGAAAATGATTAACCTATCATGGAGGATATGTGATTAGGTTAATTACTTTTCAATACGAGACATTAAGAGCAACTGATGTGGTTTGGAGATAAATGTTACAATTTAACTTGGAAGACTATGTGAATAAATCCTTACAATATTTGGGTTTCAATATTAGTTTGGTTTACTTTGAAGAATTATATGGACAAATTGATTATAGAATGGTCCTCGTTGAACTTTGGGTTTTGTTGGACACATTTTGGAGATTTAGACAAGATTTTCTTTTTATAAAGGGTCATCCTTTTCTGGATTATCTGATCTTGTACTAACCTTTTTGGTTTTGGTTTTGGTTAAAGTATAAAGACATGGGAAGTATATAGTTCCCTTTTGTGGATTAGGTGACTCTCTAGAAGTTTATTATAGTACTCTTAATGTGAACAAGTCTTCCTAAATACTCGCCTTTTTGGAGAAAATATGAGTTTGTGTAAGGAATCTAATAAAAGTTGAAAGTCAACATGATAAGTGATTATGTTTCCTTATGAAAAAATTCCTCAATAAAAAGTAACATAAAACCAAAATGTTGTCTATTAACTTTTCCTACTGGGGAATCGAATATCGTTTAACCAATCACAAGTTTGTGATTTTCTCATGGTTAACTTTCTCCTAAACATGTTTTCTATCACTCTTCATCAGAACATGGACCTATGTTTTCTCCTCCATGTCCATATTTTCATACTTGGAATCCTAGTATGGGTTAACTCGGGTGACATTTTTACTTCTCTCTAATTATTTTAAAGTGATTGTTTTACCGACTCTTGTTCTGATGTGGGACTTTCAAGGATGTTTCCAAGCTCAATTTTGAAAATTGCGAGGACGCAATTCCCAAAAGGGGGGAAGGATGTAACACCCCAGGTAAATAAAGAATATGAAATTTTCATATTTATCCATATTTGTGAATAAAATATTAATGTGACTTTAATGGGGACACTATGCTCGATGGCGTACCCAACACACAACAACGAGTTTCTTGGGAATCTTACGTTGCACTCTAATAATAAAATAATATTATTTCAAATGGAAGTTAACATGTAGCCGTTGTATTGGAGGGAATGGATATAAATAACTAAAATATGATTATATATGTTTTCTATTGTTTTTACATTTATCCAATAAAATATAAAGGCTTGAAATACGAAAATAATTAAATTTTAGGCGTATATGCCCTAGTTTTCACTAAAGGTTCACTTATCGCCTTTTGATGGAGAACCGTCATTAAATATAGTTTTGATCACTCTTATACATCCTTTTGGACCAAATAAAACTCTTCTTAAGAAATGGGATATCAAAATTTATTTTGTGTAAACTTTTGGTATCTTTCTGATAAAGTTCATTTTTTTAATGAATAGTGTAAAATGTTGTATTCTAATTCGAAACCTATTTTTAATCTAATTTATTTATATGATTAGATTATCTATTTAATTGTTATTAAAGTGAAATTAGAATATTTTTTTACCATGAAATACAATAGTGGTCGTTGGAATTAATTTCACTTTGAAATCAGACTTAAACTAGTGTCAATCTTTTGATACTTATTGTTTCATAAAAACACGGTATTTTCTATGACATCGGGAATTAATTATTAAATAAATTAATGTTACTTATATGATTTGAATTTTGTAAAATAGACTTCATTTTTTAATTTGGAATATCAAATATATCTTAGGGTGAATTTTTTGGAGTTTTCTGAAAAACTTCAATTTTTGATGAATATTGAAACCACTAAGTGTTACTTATAAAAACTGATTTCTCCGTTTAAATAAAATTTTGCCATATTTTTGTTTTGAATTTCAAAAATCCAAGATACATGGTTGTCATTAAGAATTAAAATGTGGTTCAATGGGATAAAAATAATTTTTTGGTAAATAGTATCTTATTAAGTTTTTAATCGCGATTACAGGTAATTAATGTAGTTTAAGGTAAAAATAATGTTTTAATAATATGAAATGAATTTAAAACATGTACTAACCTCATTGGATGTGTCATGGCCGACCATGAAAACCCATGTGGCAACCTGTGGACCCCATAAAGCCACTTTGGTTGGAAAATGACATTAATATCTTTTTATTTAAAGTTAAAGTAAAAATGAGACAAACATGAAATGTTTTACTAAAAAAAATTTTACATGGGGTTATACTAATAATATTTTTGACTATAAATATTCATTGGAAGGTTAAAAATATTTCCTACATCATATTATTTTTTTTTTAATTTTTAGACATTAAATAAATTAAATTATTTATTACATCATGATGATGCAGCGATGACCTCATTATTTAACGATGTAAATAAAATGGAATGATAATGTAATATCTAAGAACTAAACATGTCCAAACCCTATTGGATGAGTGGATTTCGAACCCTTATCACCTTATCCTCGAAGCACATCAATGTGGGACCTCTCAAATCCGAATTCCATTTTCAAATAAAGTAAACGTTTCTTACTTTCCAAGAGTGCCCTTCTCTCCTCTTATAAAAGGCCCCCACCTATACCTCCTTACCCACAATCCCAAAGCCTTTGGCTCGGCCAAACCCTGCCCATTTTGTCTCTGAATTTCCCTCTCTAACTACTTGAGGCCTCACTTTGGGCAGAAGTCTTCCCAAGGAAGCCTTTTAGCTCAAACCAAAGGGAGTTACCCGATTTTAAGGTAATGTCTTCATTTGAGTCCTTTTGTTTTATTGTGCTGCTCCAACCCCCTAAACTATTTTTATTCATTTCTTTTGTAACAAATCCAGTATCATCAATATACTAGGATGTTGTTATAATATGTATTCTAGCTACACATTCACACACCTACATCTAATGGTTAAATAATATACTGTTTCTGTGGATGGCGAATTTCTGCCTCCCGAAATGATTATTGTTCTACATTATTCTAACACCTTCAAATGTGGCCATTAAGACGACACTATATTTATATATGATATATAATATGTTTATGTTTTCCTTAAGCTTCTGTATTTTACATTTTGGGCATACCTTTATGGTTTACATTATGGGTAAACGCGATATCTTCATTTAAGGAAGTGCGGACTACCGCCCCCTCAAAGTGATTTGATTCGTTATTACCATATGTGGTACATATAAAGGAAATATTTAATGATATTATATATGATACCATACTGGAATTAAAATACTCTTATGTATCATTATGTTTTAATTCCATTAAATATGATATAGAAATGGAAGTAGCGTTCATGCGTACGTACGGCTTACCGTCTCCGTGAACGGTACATTTCATTTCTTATCTCAAAATATTATGTACTATTATAAGTACATATATATAATCGATATATATGATGTATGATACATATAACTGATTAATATAATTCTGGAATTAAAATATACATACCTCTCATATATTTTTAATTACATTAATACGACATAGAAATGAAAGTAGCGTTCATGCGTACGTACAGCTTACCGTCTCCATGAACGGTGCATTTCATTTCATTCCTCTAAATGACTATGTGATATTGTAAATACATGTATATTCAGAATATATATGATATATATGATATCGAAATCAGGAATGTCATTCTGCATATAAAGAACCATTGACCACACGAACACCATGTAATTGTAAGAAGTCCACTTTCGACTTAAGAACCAAATATCGACAAAACAATCATTATTAACATAATGATTACATAATTTTTATAACATGTAAATAAGTGATATAAAAGGAATAATAAGCTTGAAAAAGGTTCTTAATCATGTATAAATTAACTCATGTTTATTATTCAGGAGATTAAAGAACGATCGAGTCAAGTCAGACCCGAGGTAAGGGATCCTACTCAACTCTTTCTTTTTTAAGTACACTCTTTTATGTCATTCCTTTTAAAGCTCATATTTCATGTTATTGGGATGTTATTTTATATTAATATTACAGTAATTTTTATGTTAATGTGATGAGAGACCCTATTCTCTCTCATCAATCTATTTTTGAAGTTTTGAGTGGCGCCGTTATGCTGCCGAATTTTCGTAAGAGATCCAACCTCTCTCATTCTTTTTTAGTACTCTCCTTTATGTCACTTCTTTTAAGATTTTCTTTGTTATGTTGGGGGATGTTCTTTTATATTACTCTTTCTATAAACTTTATGTTAATATGATGACATACCCTATTTGATCTCATCAATCCATTTTTGTAAGTTTTATGTGGCGCCGTTAGGCTGCCGAGTTTTCGTAAGGGATTTTTCATCTCACTTTTATTCCCGTGAGATTTATGCTACATTTGCCACAATATCATTTGAGTGGTGTATGTACTGACCATTATTATACACTTTGTGTAGTATAATTTCATTTATGGGTATTCACATCATCATTGTATGACCCTTCTTCCATGGGGTGTACGTTTCGAAAGTTACCCAACTCGGTAAGGGGACCTCTCACCCTCCTCTTTTTAAAAGACTTATTTTGTTATGTCTTTTAATTCACATACTAATATGTTGGGATATGTTATTTTATATCCTTTTTGATGTAAATTTTATGTCCAAGTGATGAGATACCCTTTTCAACTCTCATCAACTCTTTTTCTAAATTTTGAAGTGACGTCGTTAGGATGTCTAATTATTGCAAGGGAAGTTCTTAACCCAAATTCGATTCATTGGGATAAACTTGTACACCTTGAATATGTCGTTCTATGATTATGTATGAATGTCCTCTGATTGTTTTACACTTAATACCCACTTATATTTCATGTATTCGTTTGTCACACATAGTTATGTAACTGATTTATCCTTATTTCAAGGATACCGTCTTTGTATGGGACTTCGTCTCAATCTCTTTTCATTGAGGCGTATTTTGTTTTATACACAAACTTCAATTATACACAGTATAAACCCCATTTAATTTTATGTTTATCCAAAAGGAATCATTTTATACAAAGCGTTTTACTAACCGACAAAAGGGAATGTTTTTGTCGTACGTATGGGGCAACAACGACTTCTCCGTCGTCGTGGCCATTATTTGAGTTTCGACTTCCTCTACTAGCCCTACCTTCATTTTAAAAGAAAAATAAATAACATGTTTTACTTTTCTTTTATTTTGGTATTGAAAATGATTTTCATAATATTTTTATATCAATGTGTTGTATTGATATCTTGTGATTGAAAGGTGGAAATGTTATGTTTCCTTTATGCATGTTTTTTGTGATATGATTATGTTGAGGTTATTGGGAATTATTATGAAGACTGGTGGTTCTGTGAAAAACTAAGGGCGGGTGAGCCCGATATAGCCCTCCAATGCATTGGGTAATGCGAAGGAGTGAAACATTAAGGTTTCTCCGAAGAGATTTAGGGAATATACTGTGATGGGTATTCCAAACGTAACCAAGAGGGTTACTCCATACGTAAGAATGTTATGAATGCCTCAAGTTACCTTTATGTCTTATGATTTCTATGATTTATTCATAGTTTTATGAGGTATTTTAAAGTGCCTAAGTGTTATGGGTAATGTATGATTTCATTATTATGTATATATGAACTCATGTTTCCTTTTCATATTTTTATATCCCTTACTGAGCTTTTTTATGCTCATCCCATGTTTTTAAAATGTTTTTCACAGGTCAAGGGAAAGGTACGTGATGTGATGATAGTGTCAAGGATGTGTCAAGAAATAATTCATGTTTTATTTTAAATATGTTTCCGTTGATGGGAAGAATGAATATTATCTTTTATGTAATCACTTTGTCTAAATGTGGAATGTAATGCAAGTTTCATGATCTAATTCTCTAAAACTCTAAACCTGAAAAGATTCTCAATGTGTAATCTTGTAATAACTCATGATTAAGTAAGGTTTAAGGCTGGGGCCTTATAGTGTGTGCTTCATCCTTTTATGTGACCTTGTCTCTATTACAGGATCCACAGTAACAATATTATCAACATAGAGTGTGATAGGAACTTAACTTCTAGATACCACATCATGAAATTAAAAAATATTCACATCCAAAAAAATTCAAAGCTACCATAGAAGAACAAATATACATAGACTCGGTTCTAGAATCTATAGCCATAGCGTTTTATGAGCCCATCCAACTCCCAAAACCACTAGAAAATGTGACAATGTTTTCCATTTGTTACATCAAATCATATTGATTTTTTGGAAACTAGAATCTAAATATGCTATGATGAATTGTTTCTAATATCCTTCATAAATGAGGACCACATCCTTAGTACACCATAGATACATAAAGATAGTCTTGACTTCAATACATTTGAGTTCAGCTATATCATCTTGATATCATCCTACCACACTAAATGTTTAGAATGCATATAGAATATTACATTGAAACACATATAAAATCAAGCCACATAATAATGTGTTTGGAATCCTTATAAATCAATTTCATTCCTCATGTGTCTGATGACACATTTTTCTAGAAAGATGAATACCATGTAATGTTAGCAACAATACCCTCTTGGATTGTTTCATACTAATTAATGTATGTATCTTGTCAATGAATGAAATTTTAAAAAGGTATATAGACCTCTTGGATCTATCCGGAATGTTTTTTATACAAATAATATATACAAACATTCCCTAGTACATCTTAGATAAATATTTATACATACACTCCTTAATAAACTCTAATACTGGTATTTCATTTCCAATGAGTAATGTGCCAAAAATATATAACATTAAGAAAATTACTATACTCCCTCAAAACCATTTATACATTCACAGCTCGAATTCATTCTTAATGAAGCCGAATTTCATTATGGCTCTATAAAAACGAATGTTCCAATAAATTGATACTTTCTTTAACACATAATTGTATCACTGAATATTAATTACGTTGTGGGAATCCATTGGAGTCACAAACCCTTTGGGATGTGTCGTATTGATATATTCCAAAAGGGTCCCATTACGGATATCTATTTTGTAATACAGTTTAAAAATCTCATAAGACTATCGAATTTAAATTGAATGCATAATTATGATTTATTGTAGCAATGCATCTAGAGAAAATGTTTCATCATAGTCCATACATTGACACTATTTAAACCCTTTTGATACTAGTTGCACCATATAGGTACATACATATACATTCATGTCCTTTTTATTCTTTAATAACCTTTTATATCCATTTGGATTTAAATATACCTATTAGCCTTCAAAAATATTGATTAGGTTTTGTTACATGGAATCAATTTCAAAATTCAAGGCTACTTTCCACTTCGAATCATCTTTTCAACTTACTAGTTCTTTTTTGATGTGAGGTTAATTATTATAAACATATAATGAGTTACCATCCTCAGTGACTATAAAAACATAACATTCTAGTACTCTAACTTCTATTTCACTCTTATATAGTAATTGTTTGTTTTGATAAATTCTCACTTTTACCGGGATTTGAGGAATTTTTTCATATGCTAACTCTTGTGCATGTGTATCCTATACATAATCAAAGATTATATCCCTCATACTACATATTTTGAGATAATATGCCCTATAATAAATGGGGGATTATTATCTATGTCATCATTTTTTGAAGGATTATGTAGGTAATATCAATTTTTTGGGGATATACTATATAGATACATTTTGTGACATGCGGTGTAGCTTCTAACATGATGTGGCCTTAATAAACTCTTTTCAACACCCCATACATATTTAAGACACCATACATTTCTTTTAAACTCAATAACTGTTATGCATATGGTGTTTTTAATTATTTTTCAAAATGTTTAGAATGTATGCAACTATTTTTAACATGTTTCCTCAAAAAGATAATGGAAGACTTTAATGACTCAATATTGATCTCACCATTTACTAAAAGATGTTGTCAATACCTTCTCTTACACCATTCCATTGAGGATTATAAGTTAGAGTGAGTTGAGAAAAAATCCCAAACTCTTAAAAATAATTAATGAGGTCTTGACTAAGATATTATCCACCATGTTATGAGAATGATTTCTTACTAATCTTTACAAAGGTGGTTCTTAACATCATTATTTTATTCCGTGGATTTACCAAAATGATTTTTTCTTATAATTCAATAAGTACAATATTTATATCTACTAATATAACTATAAAATGTTTTGAAGTATAAGTACCCACCCATTTTATTAATAGATAATGTTCCACACACCTCAATATGAATAAATTCATGAAGATCTTCATCAATTTATCTTTTACAACAAAATGGTTTTTTGGTCTTTTTCTCTGTAACTTGTGTGATGTGCACCATGTTTTTTGAGTTAAAAAATCTAAATATCAATATTGATGTAATTTATTCCATCTCTTTTCATTTAAATTACCTAGTCAATTATGCCAAATATTGATGTGGTATATGTCATGTAATGTAACTTCATTATCGATGGCCATTATTTGGGTTGCATAATCCCACACATAAAGACAACTTTTTAAATGTTTCCTTATATAATAATTAATATATCTATAAAAGAAATATAATTTATTCCATAATTCAAAAATATTGTTTCAATTATAGGTAAAAAAATAATGTTTCTAGTAACTAAAGGATCAAAATAACAACCCATAAAAACAAATATCATTCTCATTAGCAACGTGAGGTGGTATTCCCTGATAGATACAAATGTGCGTTTAGCTTTGTTGGCTAGTCAATGATATAAACCTCCTCGATCAATATCTTTTAATATACATGGATCCTATATAATAACACATATGTGTGCACCATATGAAATATCTAAACCCCATCATATAGAATGAAATAAATTAATATAGATAAAAAAACACAAGAAGATTCCCAATACATCATTGAATAGGTGAAATGTTTCATCTACTAGACCGTATTTTCCAATGATAAAAATGAAGAATCTTGTTTTATTGATTTCAACATGATATTTCTCTTAGTAAAATGATGTGGAGCTGTTTTGGTCATAAATCACTTCACTTTCCCTTTCTGTTTGTTCAACGTAAAAATATTAGGGTTTTCATGCTTCTTATCCTTATCAATATAGAGAATAAGAGTACAATGATGTGATAAATACTTATAATTGTTTTTTCACTCTAAAATTCACAAAAATGAAGGATAATATCTCAGGGATTGATACTATAATGAGTTCGATGACCAGTTATTCACGATATTTATGACCTACAACCTCTAAGCGCTCAATATAGCTAATGAGATTCCCTAAATGAAGCACTACTGGGGAACCCACTTGAATCATTCTCTGAAATACATCCTTGGAAATATCAAACATTATTGTCATTATCTCTCCTACTAAATACCACTAAAGTGATTAATCATGCTATATACATCTTAGTTTTCATGAGACTTCATTAGTTCACTTGAAATCAATGAAAGAATAAAACATTGAACATTTACCACATGTGTCAAATTCAAAGAAACGGAACTCTCCATAACCCACCTATTTAGTTGGAAGATCATACCTAGCATGTATGATTTTCGTTCATGGCATAACACAACCTCGATTCATTTTAACCACTTATAGATGTTATTTTTGGTTTGGATGTTGTCTTTCTCCAATATTGATTTTAAGGATAGTGTGTATGATGAACATATCATATTAGTATATAATTAAAAAAAGAATATTATTAGTACACATCTTATTTACATAATAAGTGAGATATAAACAACTTCTTTGGAGGAAATCCAACACCTTAATCCGTTGAGTGGATTCACGTATCCTAAAACCTTCACCTCGATTTCCTCAACACATACCTCCAAATTTGTATTTAAGAGACATTGAATATTAAAATCAATACAATTTCAGTTAAGAAAACCAAAAACTATAATGTGATCTCCCAGATAAATGTAATTATCTAGACATTATCCATGTACCACATTAGTTTTGTGGATAATTTCCCAATCAAGTAATGGAATTATCAGTCTGACATAATATTTAATTGATGTTTTTAAAATTATTATGAATAAATTTTATCTTGATTTATCTATTATAAATTTCTCAAATATTAAGTTGATGTTGCATAATTAATTAAACATTATGCGTATGACTTTTATGCATAATTCATTTATTTAATAATGTTTTTTCCCATTAATTTATTTATTTTTGTGATTTCAACCATGAATGAGTAAAATAAATAGTTTCGTAGACATATTTAATTAATGAATTAAAATAACCTTTCATAAACATTTTCTAACAATTTATTTAATGAGGGTACATCAAATTAACCTCTCACATATAGAAAATAATTCATATTCTAGGGATTGTTATGTGTTAGAATAATCCACATGTTTACATATGTATCACATAGGATTTTAGATTTTTGGTTCTATCATGAATAGCGTCTACATGGAATGGGATGATCCATCAATTAAAAGATATTTATTATTCACATGTAGATTAAGGGGACCCGAGTATTTGTTAAAATGGTATTACATTAAACTAATTGAAAATATTGGTCAAACATAATATGAAGGGGGGTAGTACTCACATTCCATAAATTAATTTAATATTAAATAATTTAAAAACCCATGAGTTAAATTAAATTAAAACATCCAACATATACACATGTCATTTTCATGCTTATGAATGTCCATATACAATTAATAAAAAAAATAAATAGCAAGACTTTATTTAATTATTTTTCCATTTATTATTTAAAATAAAAATTCATTCATTAATTCATAAATTATTAATTAATTACTTCAATTAAATATTAATGATAATACAATCATAGTTGGAGATACCCATAATTAATGGAATTTATTGAAAATAAACGGAAGTTCCAATAATGAAATAATAATTAAAATAAATCAATTTAGAAATTAATATTATTTTATACAATTGTTAAATTTTCAAACACACAAAAATAAGATAATTATAAAATTTATGTTTTAATGCTATATTTTTTAAATTTAATATAATATTAAAATTTTATTAAAAAGAGACTAAATGTAAAGTACATCCAACTACATTTTTTTTACATCGATTGTCGTATAGTGAAGTCCCACGACTAGGTATTTGGCATCCAAACTCGACTAGACTACATAACATGTACATGACACCAAACACCTTGTATCTACTGTCCTCGTGCTGGGTTGGCGCGATCAACATGCACTATTAAATAAAATCACCACATATAATTAATTAGTCTTTACAACTAGATAAAATCTACATTTGTATACAATGTGTGCTCTGACCACAATCTGTGTAACACAGTTTTACCGAAAAAAGATTTGAAACAACCTGATGGAATCATCATTTGTTCTTCATCTGTTCTTCATATATTAAGATAATTATACTAAAAAAATTCATTATTAATATTTCTATAACATGTTAATTCAAATCCGATTATAAATTGAATAAAATGATATTAAAATATAACCACAATTACCCATAGATCAAATATAAAATAAATAAATGACAATTTAAATATTACCCCTCTGATACCAATTGATGGTTCTGTTCACATACAATGTGTGTAGAGGTGTTTGATATTTTAAAAATTTATCAAATAATTTTACCATGAAACCAAGATGTGGGATCCTACATGTAAAATTCACAATTTAATTATTTACCATTAAAAGAAATAAATACCAAGTCATAGGAGATTTTTTCATCAGTGAATGTTGATCATCCCAAAATAATACTTCATATTATATTCATTACACTATGTGGATCCAAAGATAGAATCCCTCTTGAGGGGATCCACGCATAAAATTATATTGTATGAGCAACACCACCCGGTCTCTGATTACTAGTCTGATGAGTCAAATGTATTGTGTGGTTCATTCATGATCGATGGACCTTTTCTAGTGATCAAATATTTCATTCACATATCATTATTATAAGGAACGATAATGATGATTTGAGGGAGAATACATTTTATAAATCAATTAGGAATCTCATTTTTTGGATTCTCTAAACATTAGACATAACCATCTATTTATAGGGTTTTTATTTAAGAAAAAAAATTATTTAGTTTCATACCTACCATTAAATAAAATTTATTACCTTTAATAATCATAACACCAAATAATAATAATTATATTATTATTATAATTTTCATGCATGAAATTGAGATATAACAGACATTATTCAACGGTCCTGAGAATTAATATTTTAATCAGATATGGTCGTTGTTTGTACGAAATAATATATTATTTATTGAATAAACAAATAAATAGATTAATCATAAATATAATATTTTATAAAAATCTATTTTATAAGATTTTTATTACAATTTTCAAAAAATGAAATAAATACATTATTCACAAGACAATGAATAAATATTTATTTAGCTTATGAGATCAATATATATTCTATATAATTGTTCCTTGTAATTGAGAATGATATTACTTCCATTCATTATTCTCATTAGTCGATATCAACAAAAACAAATATTTTTTTGGCCCTTATTGAATACTTTTCAATGGGGTAAGGTGTTCTTTCATGAAATCCAAGATTACTATCAAGAGATAGGTTATGTAGACCAGGATAATGTAAATAGGGTGGCAATATCGACCACCACATACAAACACTCACTGTGTAATATAATAATTTTTTCACAATATTTATCATGAAGGTTTAACAACCATGTCAACCACCTATAGGACTGATATGTCATTATTTTACTATCTAAAATAAACACATCATTACATCATGGACACAGAATTTAATACGTCTATTCTATTATAATCAATAGGTTTAGTTATCAAATTCTATCAATATGCATGAAAAAACCATTCCTCGACATATTAATTAACGACAAATCCCTCATGACACAACCAACATATTCAACTTCTCCATGAACTATTATTGTTATGTTTTACAAATTAAATATATGTACATGTGTTATAAAATACATTAATAATAATATTAAATTCTATGTACCATCACAAAATCTCGTAGATAAGAATATCTTTTGACAGTGAAACATGATAATTTCCTATTGATATGTATTTTTTCATAATATCCCATATTGGGGATTACCATGTGAGAATTTATTGATAGGACAATTCATCGGTGTATGGGTAATCACAGTCAACAGTATATGTAATATGTGTCCATCATAGTACATTATTGAAATGAAGAACATTATCTCATAATAAAATCATATCTCATCAGGGATATGATTAGATAAGGGAACTGTTACGACCTTATAATGAGATGTATACTATAAGACATCAGTATATTCTGTATATGTTAAATAATAAAATATATATAATAAGTAGTATTATTAATATTAAATACATAAAGTATACATCTAATAAATGTAATAATATTTTTTTAAGGAAAACCAACTCTTACATAGTGAACATACCACAACATCATTGGGAACTTCTTGCTTAGTAGTAGTGTTCACATAATCATGGAAATATCCCACTGGCATCATTATTGGTAGATTCCTTTGATTCATAGTGTATTTATTGTCATAGCACCCCATCTACCTATATTTGAAGCATTGAAAATGAGTGTTTACCTTCTTCCATTTTCATTCACATTTGTATTATATTTTCCCTCCATACATTTGGCATAATCCCAATCCCTTTGAAAATTTCATAGGTTAATTATTTCCAATGTTTCAATAAGAAGGATAATATACCATTCTGTTATTATTCTTGGATGAGTTTATTTAATACTAGTTCTCATAAGACCTCTTCTTCTCATAGACTCCATTCAATATTAAATATTTTAAGAATTTCTTCATCATTATCATTGTGAATATAACAATTTCTTAATATAATGAAAAATATTGTGTTGAAAACAATAGTTTGAGTCATGGATTAAGCCCTTTAAATAAATTCCTTTCATTCACTATGTGTTGCATATGTAATTAATAGCATACCCATCCAACAATGAAAATGGGTTTTTATAATCTATAATAATTTCATCATTATTTTATTGAAGATAATGAAAACTCTTTCCAACTCAATTAATTATTAAAAATTTAGATATTTTAAAAATAATGTGTCATGGAAATCATTCCATTTTATGATTTAAATTTTCTATTCACCCTTAGTTTTCTGGATCAATAATCACCATTTATGATCAATAACATTTTTAAAATACACCAAAAGTGTATAATTTTTGTTATCACCAATCCCCAAGGCCATAAATATATTTTACAGAGACATAATACACTACTCTTCTACAATTGGATTTGTAGTACTGTTAAGAAATTGTGGATTTTGTATTACCATTTGATCCAATATGGGAGAATCTTGTTGTGAAATAGGATTCTCTATTCAAGAATGGTTATTTTTAATAACCTGATTAATATTCCATAATATACTCAAAATATTATAATTTATAATACCATCTATAATTTTTCCATATGTAAGAAAATCTCACACTATCCAAAAGTAATAGTACCACTCTTCCTTCTAGGGACAATAACTAAACAAATGAAATATGCTGGATTAGGTTATAAAACTATGAATTCAAAATCATAATCTACAATTAAAATTATTTTGTAAAAAATATTATAAATTCAAAATTTATTCCTTTCTAATATTAGAATCATAAACATTGGTTTATTTGCAGATTTCATTATTTTCCAATCCTTCATAATGGTTTAAAAAAATGTGTTTTTCTTAAGAATAGAACCTGGGAGGGTAAAAAAAAGTGTGCAATAGGACCCATTGAGATCTACCATGATAAATATGACTCATTCTTGAAACATCCTTTTTATAGATATTTCCCCAAATTTCATAAATGATATATACTCATCCACTAATAATATACAAACATGTACTTATTTCATGGAAAAAATACATATCATCTTTATTACCAAAACATTGAGATGTTCTTATATACTTATAATCAATTTTTATCATAGGGTTATGTTACAAAATATATGTTTTCTAGAATCTAGTTCTAAAGTTTTATAGTAATATTTTTATTATACCAACCATAACGATTTGACCCTAGAGTCCTGGAGTTGATGCCTTAAATTATTATATTGTCATAGATACCATATTTGAATCCCAAAGGAATGATAAATTAATAATTTTTGGGAAACAAGATAAAAACATGATACCAATTTTAGATTTGGAAATGAAAATTAAGTACATAAAATATTATAACTCAGTATCCTTAAAACTCCTTCAAGAATTTATATTTATTCCCTATGAAAAGGAAATAAAATAAAAGCCAGCTAAAATAATTTGTAAGGGTCATGTATAACAGAAGATATCATTAATCCGGATTAATAATAAATATGTAATGTAAAATAACATTGCTCAATTTTAATTTAATTAACATTAGAACATGAATAATAAAAGAGAAAATCAGTATTTAAATTTAAATAATTGTAAACACATTCCATTTAATCAAAAAACAGAGAATAAAATCTATCTAGGTATAATATCAGATACAAAATGATGAGGGATAATAATTATAGAATTATCAATGTAATAAATGATTAATTATAATGTGATAAGTCTCAAGAACATGGAATACCATTCTATCAAGATCAATCATCTGAATATTATGAAACCATAGGTAGATACCAATTTAATTTGGACAATAAAATTAACTCATGAGACCTATCAATGCATTTAGGGGCTATATCATGTATGTTCCCCGCCAATCACTATATTTACAAATCATTACTTATATATTTAATAATCAATTTTTCTAATTATCAGTACTCACTATCATCAAATATATGTCTTGAGTAAAGGATATAGATTATCTATATTTCCTTAGTTTATCAAATAACATTTAATGTAAATAGCATGTGAAAAAGTAATATATTTTCAATTCATTAATCATATTTATCACAAAATTATATGGATATTTATGGGAAAAATAATTTCCAATGAAAAATTATTATAATAAAGTGATTGTTTCATGTTAATGTTAATAATTACCAAGAAAGTGAGATTTCAAAATAACTTCTGTCATTCAGTAATTTTTAAATGAAATCAAATGGAATGAAAAAATTCGAATTGAAACATAAAATACCATGAGAATGTAATTATTAATAATATTAAAGGTAAAAGCGGTAGTATATGCACCATTTAAAAATTATAATGTACAAAAATGGAAATATTTCTCAATGAAATGAAATTGATAGAAAAACCAATAAATTATGATTCTAATGAGTAGACCACACTTTAGAATTCTATATAATGTTTTTAAGAATTTTATTAACATTAAAATAATGATATTAATATTTATAATATTATATATTATCCTTTTATAATACTTCCTCACCAATTTGGTAGTAATAATGCATTATTTTCATTATTTTTTGTGTAAATTTCCTTGTTTTTGGAGTATGTTATGTCATGTTACCTCATACATTGATCATGATTTAATAATATCCCAATTTTAAAAAACAATTTAATTATCTTATACATTCATTATATATGTATTGAGATTAATCCATAGAATTTAGTGACATGAAATGTAATATACCATGCATAGAGATGTTAGGTCGTACGTACGAATGAAATTTGTTTCCATTTTTTATCATATAGAAAAAATGAAGAATAAATTATATATATGTATACAATAATTATTCGTTCAATTTAATTCTATAAATATCATATTTTATGATAAAATCATTGATAATATATTTCATGTAATGTGTGAATGAATCAAATTGCATAGTCATGTGGTAGTCCACTGTACACAAAAGCTACCTTATTATATTCCCAAAAACTGAAAACCATGAAGGTATTTGTGATATAATAATGATAGAATCATAAATAAATCATAAATATCATTAATATAATATATGAACTATAAATAATTCATTATTGTAAACTTATTGAGGTTGTAACGGGAAAATAAATGACAAGGGTTCGCATGGTGGTAGTCTACCACAATCATGAATGATGACGTCTGGACCCCTTTTATAGGGGTTTTTGTTTTGGTAGGTCTTAAAATTAACATTATAAAATATTTTTATATATATAATTTTTTATTATCTATCAATTTTATTATAATAATTTAAGGAGGTTGAGAAGTAAATAAAATAAAAATTCATTTAGAGCAACATTACATATTTTTCAGATTCCGCATCAAGGTTTCATTACATCCATCCAAAGTTAGATTTTTTACTAATGTAAGTATTTTTGTAAAAGGGGAAGAATGTTTTATGTGATTTTGGAATTGAATGGATGAACCAAATAATTTTGAATGTGTGAGGTTGGATGGTGAGGGGGAGGCCGTTTATAATCGGGGTGAGTGAAAGTGTTGTAATGCTTGAAAGAGTGAACTATACCCACATAGTTTCACGTCAACTAGAAAAAATAATTTCCCATTATATATAATATATGGTAAAATGTATAAATATGGATACACAATGTATTTTAGGCATGTTTTTGGTCATTTTAACACCTTATATTATTTGTTTATCCAATAAGTCAATTCAATTTTTGGAAAATTGTAGTAAATAAATTTAACTATTTTCATAAATAATTTTCTTAAGAAATTAATTTAAACTCATTAGATATTATAAAATATTATTTTTTTAAATTTTTAATCCATTTTTTCAAAATTCATTTCAGATAACATGAAAAATTCAAGTGAAAACTTATCTCACTAAAGGATGAGAAAGTCAATTTTTAGTGGTAAAATGTTCAAAAGTTCACAATTATTTTATTTCTATATTAAATATAAAAATTATCCCAACTAAATAAATTGGATAAATATATGTATAATCAAATGGTTTTTTCTTTCAAACAAATTATAAATATGAATTATCAATAAAAATTATTTTCATGAAAATGTTTTTTTCAATTAAAATACATCATTTTTCATGAATAATAAAAAATGAAACAACAGTGAAAAAGAAAAATAATTACCTCTAAAATAAAATATAAGTTAAATATTAAAAAAATTGATTCTTGTTTCAAATATATTTTTTATAAATTCTGAAATTTAATTGTAATTTATGTTTTCAATGCGTGACTAAAAAGTGTTTTGTTTAATATCGATGTAGCATTCAGTGAATGATAGAAAAAAAGTCAAATTCATTCTAAAAGATAAATATATTCTTATGGTGTTAAATGATTCTTCACAAAACCATTCTCCTTAAATCATACTAAACATGAAATTAACTATTTAACAAAAGATTTCAGAAAAATTTATTATGTTGATCGATAAACCTAAAAACATATACATTAATATTTAAAATTAAAATAATTAAAAATTTATGATTAAACCAAATTTAAATATTTTTTATCAATATATTATAGAGAAAATTACATTATATTCATATAATTTAGTAATTTTAACGTTTATTACATTGAAAGGATGAATTTAAATAATCATATTCTGAGTTAGACTATCATAATAAGATAATTTTTTATAGATTGTGATATATTGAATGGGGTATAAATTGGATGACAATTCAACTATACAAAAAAATTTAGGATTATTTTTAACAATAAATCATGGATAGATCCATGTTTAGGGAGATCATTGAACCTCACCATAAATAGTGTTTTTGGTATTTAGAAAATAATTCCTGGATAGACACTATATTAAGGGATATTTATAAGCATAATAATAAATTATGGTCTTTATGGTTGAGGAGAATTAATATATTGGGTGACTATGATACCTTACCACACAAAGATAAAAATCATATATGAATGAAAATTTTAACATAAATGACACCAATTTAACATCCCAAGTAAACATTAAATTCCTTCAGATTTGGCTTCCTTATGGTGATTTTTATGCTCTCATTAAAGGTTTAATAGATTTTTTTTATTTTGGACGGTTGATCATAACCATATTTGAAGGTGGAAACCCTGAATCCATTCTTCCATATTTTATTTCTTATGACTTATTAGGAAATATGACATCTATATTTTTATATATGTGATTATGTGATGTTAGAAATTTGTGTGGGATATTTAACTAAGTATTTGAGAATAATTTTTCTCTGATATCGATTATTTGGATAGTGAAATCAATAATGGTAGTTCAATTTTTAAAAAATGTACCTCAAATAATGTATATGTTTAATTGCCCAAAAAATATAAGAATGATATTTTTATGTGATTTTAGAATATTTTAGTTCTTATGAATGAATATATTACATTGGTTATCTAGTTATATTGATGAAATTAATTATTTCAGGGATATGATTTTGAATTATATGGGTTTTAAATAGATTTATTTTTTAATAAATATTATGATTTTTTATTCAGGATAGTGTCATAATTTTTGAACATGGTTTACTAGAAGTTCTATTCAAATGCAATTAGGAATATGTTATAATTAAAATAGAATGAACAGATATGGTGTTTTGATGTTGAGGAATGGTTATGGTGCACTTTTTGAAAATATCTAATGTGGAAGATAAAAATAGATTATTTTGATTTAGTATTTTTTTATGAATTAAATGATATGGAATAATTTAATATTGTATTTTTAAATTAATATTAGTTATTTCATTATTAGAAGATGAAAAATTATGATATAACTAAATGATGTAATTAAATTTTTCAATGTGGAAATGAATTTATATAGTGGATGTTAATATAGTAATTAATAATATTTTAATATTAATTATATAAAAAATTTGGAAACCATATTGTGTAATTTGTAAATTTCAATAAATTTGTCTAATAAATGGAAATAAATGGATGCAATTAAATCGATATAAATGGATTTGGGTTTTTCTAGAATATGATTAATTATACCACATTTTCTATATATTGCGGGTATATTTTTTTACTAGTGTAATAGAAAATAAGATATTAAAAACTACTTATATGACCACCACCCATGTTATATCATGTATATTCCAAAATCCACGTTGTATTAAATTACAGATGTAATTTTATATCATGGTTAAATTAGATTCCAGACCACTTTCCCCCTAAATGATTTTTAATTCCCACATTTGGGATGATATATTACCTCAAATATGTTTTATTATTATCTTATGATCTGTTCAAGTTGTGATGAATAAGTTTGGGTGTATGTTTTTAGGTGAGATTTATTATTTATTATTTTTCTAATGTTGCATTGTGTTACATATTTTTTTCAAAGAGTGTAATATATTAAAAAATTTGTAATGATGAAATATTTTTTTGGGGATTTACAAGACTATATTATATAAAAAAGCTACTTATTGATTATTTAGCACGTTTCATCTATATTTGCACCCAATTGTTACGATGGTAGATGGTAATGAGGACATTACATACTTCTCATTAATTTTATTTATCATTTTTTTAATTTTATATACCATGTTATGGTGGTCATTGAATTTTATAATTTAGAGTATGTGTAATAAGTTGGATTTAAATGATAATTTATATTTATTTAATTATTATATTGAGAATATAGGGGATGAATAACAAAGAGTTTTTTTTTATATTTTGGTGGTTTTACATTATTTTTGGTTTTTAACATATTAAAAAAGTAATCTGATAGTTTTTCTTATATATAGTTATTTTATCATGTTGGGAAATTATTTTATGGTGTATTTTTTCATAAAATATGATAATTATTCTTATAGAGTTCATTTTAAATGTTTTTTTATATTATCCACTTTCTTTTCTATGTGATGTGAGCATTTGGGATAAGTCTTTATCTCACAGCCAACTCTATAGGGGTCTTGGGGGGATTGTTTCACAAAATAATTATATTATATTAGGATTTATGATGTTGTTGGATGTATACATTTCCTAGGATTACATTGAGTTTTAGGAAATAATTTTTTTTGGAAATTTTTTTGGTGATGTTGGCTAGGTACACTCTAACACTATGATTCTAATATAGAACTATAACTACATATATATCCTTAAGGGATGAATGTATTTTGAATAAAATGTATCTTTATAGTTATTAGATATATGCATAATATATTACTACTCCATTATGGTTTTATATGTTGAATTAGTTTTTCATAGATATAATGTTTTGATTAAGTAGTGTTGTTAAAATTTTTCCATATCATTGGGATGCTGATTTTTTCAATATGACTATAAATATTCCATTTTATTATTTTAACTTAGGGTTCTATTAAAAGTGGAGAATATATCTTCTAAATCATTTCATCATAGGATTGTTCCAAAAAAAAAATAGTACATGTATTATATAATTAGGGGAATTCCAATAGCTTAATCATTCAATGTATTACATAATTGAGTCTAAATAAAAATTAGAGTGATTTTTAGTAGAAGTGGTTAAATAAATCTATTTTAACTAAAATAATTTATTATGAAATTAATATCTAGTAATTTGTATCACTCATTATAAAGAATGTGGTTGATTTTTTTTACCTTGGTGATCTGGGTCAGTTTGAAATCATAATGAATCAATTTCTTATCTGGATTTTGGAAAAAAAAATTCGTAAACTATATGTTTTTGAGAAATAGTATGATTTAATTTCTATCTAGGAGCGAAGATATGGTGTATTAAAATTTGGAATCGTATTCATTAGTTTTCAACATTACTCACCTAACATTATATCATATAAGAGTTGAGGGTATATTGTTGTGGAAGATAATGGTTCATATAGATAATAATCAATGAAACCCCTTTACTATAAAGACCTATTCAGATGTGATGAAAAAGGCCAATGTGATTGAGAAAAGAATAACATGGATAGTGTTAGTTTGGGAGAGATTTAATTATAATTTTCTATTAAGTGGGAATGTAGAGTGGTATCTGAATTTTTATAGTAATTGAGTTTTTTCAATATACATGAGAAAAAACCAATCCTTATTATATTTATTTTGCGTAGGTAATTTACAATCCATTACTAGAAATTTTGACATCCAATATTATCTTAATGGTATCCAAAAAACATCAATAATTATGATGGGCATCCTATTAGTGTGTTAAATAATGATTAGACAGTGTGATGGTGGTTGAAATATTACAATATAATCTTCCTCCATAGTGACAACTAAATCGATAATTATACACACAATAGTAAGACTGATAACCATTGGCACATTGCTGGAAATTGGTGTAGGAGGTTATATACCATGTGATATTCCTTAACCTCCTGCATTGTTAATGATGTGAGGAAAACGTGTTTCAATGTATCAGGGGTGACGATGTCAATGAATTGGATTGGAATAACTTCTTGTGAGGGAGTTATTTACACAAAGGGACCTTAGGTCGTTAAGGATATTATCTACTTTTATTTTAGTTGGCATTTCATTAATTACTACTATTATTTCCCATCACATTATTAACATACTAACCAATTAATCACATATATATTATTAAATTATATTTAGGTAAAAGTAATAATAATATATATCCCATAATTTAAAGTATTAGTTTCTGGAAAAATTCAATCTATGTGACATTCATGCATGAATGTATTTTAACATCAATTAAAAACATCACCTGTGTCCTATTATAGAAAATCTATGATGTTATTATCAGAAAACAAAACATGAGGAAATACATATTTGATGTAAAATCATTTACATATAGTCATAATCATAAGAATATATAAATAAGTTTAATGATACATAGAATTTATAACATGTATAATAATGGAACATTATAACAATGCAATAAATATTATTATCATGAAAACATTAAATATTTAGGAGAGTGTCTCTCGGAATTCTCTATAAATATTATATAATAAGATAATTATTTTACCCAATGAATTTAAGGGATATATAACATGTGATCATGCTGGATAAAAATGTGTAGTCACAAATACATCCCCCTATAAGCATAAACATTCGTATTTGAAAAATCATTGTAATTAAAAAGTCATTTATTTCAATCTGAACATGATGGAATTATAAGTTGACGTGGTTGAATTTTTTATACAAATTATTAAAATAATATTGGTTTTTTTAAATACTTTGGTCATGAATAATTTATATTATCTAAGAATGAATTTAAAACTATGTCACTCACATTAATTATAGTTTCTAATCACTTTCAAATGATAATAAAAATAACGAAATCACTTATGTTATGTATTATCAATTATACTTTCATAAAAACCCACCATTATCTATCTAGAGATATAATGATAGAGACAGTATCTTATACAATATAATATGAATTCCAATACTAGTATATTTTATTAACACTTATCATTTATAAAAATGAGTTTTCAACACTATGGTTTTGTAGTTGGACAATGACTCTTAAAATGGGCTAATAGCTTAGGGGCTTCAATCGTCGATAGATTTTTTTAAATCATATGTTTGTGGGTGTCACATTCTACATTTTACTCACTAATATTAATAGTGTTCTAACTAATGTAAAATGTATGGGTTCAACTTCATTGTCTAAAAAAACCTTCAACAAACTCTATCTATTATTATTTGAACAGATACACTTGTGAGTGTATGATCTTCCACACTCACTACTTCACACACATTGACACGACACCAATGAAAAATACAACTAAATACATATTATAAAAAATGAAATATTAAAACTATTATAGTATATTGAATAATGGAAAACTGACTAAAAATGAATCTTTTATATTTTAAGATTAACCTAATACACACATAATTCGATAAAAAAATTCCGCAAATAATAAGAATGCTCAGTTTTTGGAAAAGACTCTGGTCATCTCCCCCAAATATTGATGTGATAATCTACCATTAAATAAAGCCTTGAGGTATCATCTGTTATAGTAAAATAATCCACTATCATATACATTATTACAAGTTGGAATATTCCATACATTAGTTATTATTCCTCTTCAAATAGAAAAAATAATTTGATTTTATTTCTTGATATTATTATATTACTACGACATGGTATGAATTATATTTGATATTATCTCACATTGAAAATTGAATTACTACTCTATTCATTTTAGTGTCAATATCAGTAATATTTTTACTCAATCACTCACCATAATCGAGTGAAACATCGATAGTTTGTTGGGGCCTTTTCATAATATAGTTATATGTATAAAGACAGTGTAGTCTTGGTCCCCATAAATTCTACAGTCAACCAATTATTAAAGTTATTTTCATCTTTCACCAGAATAATTATCATTCGTATATTTCTCAAATACATCACATCGAATGTTTTTATACCTTATATAATGTTCAAGGGAATAATTAGGAGTCATTTGTTGTGTTTTTTGGGTTTACATGAATTTTTAAATTAATATAGGTTACGTTGGCATGACAACATATTCTTATGTCTAGTTCCTAGTGCTACATTGTGTGGCTAGTAGCATGTGAGGCTTTGGTATGAGGGATCATTTTGTTGAGAACCTACGAAACATTGGGTCTCAGGGTTCCATTTATGGACGGGAATAATTTGGTTTTAATGCATGTGGTTAATTTGGGATTTTCATAGAATACATCATTGTGAAATTTAAACATTACCAATATTGGAGTTTCAATTTGTGGAGATCATTGGTGGAGTCTTGTAATTTATGTCGGGTTTTCAGGCTATGTTAACTATGTTTAGTAATGTGAGGCAGTTCTGCAAAGCATAATTTAATGGACGTTCCATTTTGATTATCATTATGAAGTTTCCTCAGCATTTTAATGCCATATTAATTGTTTTTGTGAGGATATATTCTCCTCTTAATATATAATCAATCATAAATGCCAAAAAATGTTCTCCTAATAAACATTCCCAAGGGTCTATTACCAGATCCATTGGCATGTAGACACCATCAAAAATAGTAACACTAAATGCATTATCCCAATAAATAATATTGAATTGGCCTCCCAAAAAAATAAAATTTCATGGATTTGTGAAAATATAATATAAAATTGAAAATAATCACCTGAATAAATAAAAAAATTATTTTAATATATAAATAATAAAAGGTAAAATTCATTATTAAATGTATTATTGTATATATTCAATATGGGAATTTAAAATATGCTCTAAATGAAAATCCTAATGAAGTGTTAAATCACAACATTCTAAATATACGAATTTAAAATCCAATACAATGTAAAATTAAATATATACATTTTATTTTTATATTAAATCCATGTAAATCAGTTATAAATAATAGTAAATATTTTTAAGAATTATTTTTATATGATCCCAACACTGAACCTTGATCTTTTTAATTCATTAACCTCAATATTTTTTAAAATTATATTACTTGTTCATATGATTAAAAACAATAATTCCATATAGTTTTAATAAATATAATTTGAGTTCGTTTTTAAAAAAATAATTAAATTAGTTGAATCCACCCATTCTCAAATAAAAATAAGAATGATAATTTATTTTCATTATTAATAAATTTACTTATTTGTATATTGAACGAATATAAAGGCTGTAAATTATATATATATATATAAATAAAAACTTAATATCCACCTTTATATACTTTGACTGGGAACATTTACAAAACAATTTGGATTTTTTTTGTTTTTTCACAATGTTTTACAAGGGAAATATTATGAAGAAAATAATTTTGTAAGTAAAAACCAATTTTATTCAAGAAGTACCTCATGATATTAATTTAAATACTTATATAATTGAATAAATAGTGGACATACAACTCTCAACATAGCCAACTTTTTTCATGATCCTAGAAAATTTGAAACTCAAAAATTACAAATAGTTGGAACCACACCAAATTATTTATGATAAAATCGGAATGAAATCATAATTTGAAAGCAGAATCATAGATTAATTTTGAAATCATATCGATGTATTTTATTAACAAAATTTTTATTTACGTTATGAACCATCCATATTTGAAAACATCTAAGGAGTTTGTAACAAGAATAAACTACTCTAAAAAATACATATTTTTATTTGACATTTAAAATGATGATTAAAAAAAATTTAAATAACATAACTAATCAAAATATACGAGTAAAATTTTTTACAACAAATGAATTTCTTTTCATCTTACCAATTCATGAAAAATAATTTAGTTTAATTCCCTTATATTAAAATTACATATTTATGGGATCTTTTTATTCTAAGATGTATATCTTCAAGATAGCATATCTAAAATATCAATGTGTGGTACCTTTTATATTAACATCCCTCTAAATTTATAATTTGAATTATTTCGAAAAAAATCATGTAAGGTGAGGTATCCTATAAAATTATTTTGAATCTTACTATAATTATTTTCATAAAAACTAATAGATTATTATATACTCCCCTTCTGTAATTTAAATCTACATATTATACTGGGATTGGATTTTTTATCATATCTAGGGGGACTACAAATGTATTGGATGGAAAATAAATAATATGTTATTATTAAAACCAAACATAACAATAATGAGGAAAATGAAATATAAATAAATAAATATACCAAAATTTTCCATTAGATGATACTTAAGAGTGAATTAATTTTATTTAAATTATTTACGAATTCTTATATACTTATCCCCAATCTATTTTGGGATGTCAATTCTATAGATTGTTAAACCACTAATTAGTTACTCCATATCTCAAGGAAAATAAAACCGATACCCTATACCAAACAGGATATATGGAAGAAACCAAGATATTTAATATTATATATATATCATTAAGTCTCATTCATTATATAAAATATATCTGAAAACCCACCTCCTCTATTATGCTAAAAATTGAGAGTATTTATAGGTGGTTTGAACATTATTCAGGGTTTTTTAATTATATTCCTTATGTTGTTCATAAAATTTTTCACCTTATAATATAACTTACTAAAAAATTTATTATGTTATGGATATATCTATTTTTGAATATTATTTATCCTCTATATTATTATTGGGTTGCCTAGGATAGACGGTTTAGAATTAATGTACATGGGAGAAACTTACCAAGTCACATAGTTGGAGAATAGTTTATCACAAAATGTGAGTGGTGATCGGATTGGTAAAATGTAGGTTTTCAGGATATGAGTAGGGTTTTCCAAACTGTACATATCCCATTGGAAACCATGCAACATGTTTTCAGGGTGTTAGCAGCCCCGACATGGTTGGAACATGATTATTCTAATTATGCAGCAAAAACCTTGTGTTTTTTCACTCACATTAAAATTTTAGTGTGTTTTGATAAATATAATATTATATTTCATCCCCATAGACACATTTCACATCCATTGTGTTCGTATCACATAATCCTTCACTTGGATTCTTCTCACCTCTATTCATAATATAATATTCTTGGATTCAGGAAGTATGGCTTGAGGTAAAACCATTTATTTCAATTTTTATCATACTTAAACATTCATCATGGGTTTTTTTCCATTTTCATGGATTGTGGAAACCATATATGGGTTATTATCCAAATCTATGGTTTTAAAGGGGGTATTTGTTTTGTTTTCTTTTTTTTTCTATGTGATTGAGATATTCTAATTCCTTTATCTGGGGTTAGTATTCATAGGCGTTGATGATGAAACCAATTTAAATGCAGGTGTCCCAATTTAATTTATTTTTCAATGGATTACTATCAAAATCAAAATAAACATTGGTTTCTAAATTTAATTTTCAATTAAATGATTTATGGTTTTGTTTAATACCATGATTGATGTGTTCAATAGTATGTTTTGGTAATTAGATGTTTAAAGGTAGTTTTTATGAAGGGATTGTATTGAGTACACTCTAAATGATTCATATAATGGATAAATGGAATTTTTTTTCATATGGACTTATAATGGTATATTATAAATGGTTTATCTTTTGGGATTTTTTTTTAAAATAGGCATATTTTTTTAAGGAAATGGATTGTGAAATTGATTTTCATATATGGATCATGGGATGTGATTGTGGATGGAATTGATTAAGACAATTGAATTACCTAGGGTGTGAGTTAGTGTTGTCTAAGGGACCATGAGAGTAATTGGTTGGAAGACTGAGATATCTTTCCTTGTTTGTTAAATGGTCTTGTATATCCTTTTATACAAACACCATGAGACCTTCCACTTTTTTTTCATTTAGAACATGAGTGATCTTTGAGTTGGTCTTAGGGAAGACTGTATGAGATTACACTGTGAATATCTAGATTCAAAAAAAAATTTATCTTACTCAAATTCGATCCTTATGGTTATATAAATTGGTGTATGTTACTCATGGGGGGTTCATATATATTATTTTATTAATTCTTTTAGTTCCTTGTTTGATGTGACAAAACGGGTTATTCCCATTTCTAATTATATGGATACATGATGATGATATTAATGATGACCCATATTATTTTTTATTTGGTATATTGAACATGTTATGTATTATGACCAAGTTTTATTTTTTAAGGATGGTAGTTTTTTTATCTAAAACATATATTTTTAAAAGAAAACAAAATGAAATTTCAATTTTTATTTTAAAGCATGAAATTTTCAAAGTAGTTTTTTTAAAATGTGTTTTAGAATAACATTATTGGGTTTTCATGGGTTTAAATGCATATGTTGATTAATGGTGATATACAACTTAATTTTGAACCTTTTACCCTAAAAATTCCATTATACATACATAAAATATGTTTTTAGGACATAGGTAAAGGAAAAAAACTATATCCATTAGGGAACCTTATTGATTACGACCTCATGTAATTTTGACGGTGGAGAAGTGGTATCACAGGGACTGGATCATGTGGTGTATTTTTGGAGACTTGTTCTTTGGGATGTATGTATAGGAAATTCATTGGTATTATTCCCATTCTTTTGAGTTTTTTGATTTTTACATGAGATATCAGGTATATTTTCAATTATTACATGTTATGTATATGATTTTTGGTGTCTAATATGGTATTTATTTAAAAGAAATAATTTCTATAAATGTTTTATTTTATTCTATTCAAGATTGTCACGACCCGCCCTCGGGGTTCGTGCCGTGACTACCCCAAGCCCGCCTTCCATAGGCCAGGGGCTGGCGACTAGCACCAAGGCGTATATCCCGGTAAAATGGGAAGGCATTGCCTTTGTAAAGTAAACAAACACCACAGAGAAAGCAAGCGGAAAGTAAACGCTAAGCAAAAGAAGAGTACAACTGAAAGTGCGGAAAAGCAAATGGGCCAGTATACAAACCCAAACTGAAAGTAAAGTACAACTCAAAAGGGAAAACAGCAACTGAAAGGTAAAAGCTGCTACACCGAGCTGTCCACTGGAAATCCCACCTGAAGGGTGGGTACAGATAGCTCCTCTGCTCCACGGGTCCCGCCGTCCGCTCCGAGCACGTCCCGCCCAGTGGTCCACCTCCGGGTACCATCCCGCTATGCAAGCCTCAGCTAAGTTCAATGATGTCTGTCGTCTGCAACCAACACAACGTAGTGCGGGCAATGCCCGTGCCAGGGTGAGTATAAGCTACTCAATAGGGACCCCGAGACCCCTGAAGGTCTCCCAAAATCCACAAAGGATAAACCACAAAGAAAGGTACAATCACGAAGTAACAACCGATACTACTTAGGTATATGCCCATACATATACCTAAGTCACCAATTTCAAATACGCTCCAACCTCCGAGCCCAAGTAAAACTCAGTCCACACAGGAAAGTAAATGTATTACACACAGGAAAGCAAAACGTAATCCACACAGGATTGCACAACACAATCCACACAGGAAAGAAAAACGTAATCCACACAGGATCGCACAACACAATCCACACAAGAAAGAAAAACGTAATCCACACAGGATTGCACAGCACAATCCACACAGGAAAGAAAAACGTAATCCACACAGGATCACACAACACAATCCACACAGGAAAGCAAAACGTAATCCACACAGGATCGGACAACACAATCCACACAGGAAAGCAAAACGTAATCCACACAGGATCGCACAACACAATCCACACAGGAAAGCAATAGGTTTCAGCTCACACAGGAATACTTCTTCAAAGGACGATAAAGATGATCTCTGATCGATCTAAGTCGTCGGACCCACGAAGGATCGATAGGTAACTAACCCCCGCAAAGACCCACACAGGATCGGCCCCACACAGGACCTGTAGGCGCTGGTTCACACAGGACCGCTGAGCGCAAAGACCCACACAGGATCGGACCCACACAGGATCGGGCCCACCCAGGACATGTAGCACTAATCCACGTAGGATCGCTTAGTGCTGTAGTCGTCATCGTCGAATCCACACAGGATCTCTGTACTGTCGTCGTCGCAGTCACAGTAGCAGTAGTAGCAGTAGTAGTCACAGTAACAGTCGCAGCCAGCACTAGGGTTCCCGCACACAGCAAGCTCGTTCGGAGGGTCCGCTCCACGAGCCGAGAGGCTGATACATCAACTGTCACAAAGACCAGAGTTGATGTATCCAAATGTTCCGTATCGTCAACAAGAACTCAACGCAACAGACGGCGCGTCGATCGGACGCCCGGTCTGAGAGTTATTGGGATTTTCGTCCCTGGGGCCCGTTTGGTTTTAAAGGTAAAACCAACCCGACCGTACTCCACCTGCGTCCAAACCTCGGGCGGAGTATGCCAAAAGATCCGTCTCACTAAGAGAAACACAACAAAGATGACGGTACGTCAATCGGACGTCCGTAGCTCAAGATATGAGCGTTTCCGCTCCGAAGGCCCGGTTGGTTTCGTGAACGAACCAACCCGGCCGAACTCAAAGTAATCCGAAACCTTGAGTGCGATATACCGAAACGACCGTCTCGATCCAAGGATCGCGTTGCCGTAGACGGTTCGTCGATCGGAGGTCCGTGGCTCATGTTATGACCAAAATACCGAAACTGATCCGAAACGGGGGGTCCGGGTCCGGGCCGACCCGGCCCGACCCCACCTGGGTCGGCCCGAACCGGGTCGACCCGACCCGGGTCCGACCCGGCCCGGCCGGCGGAGGACCGGCGCAGCGGCGCGGCTGGCGCCGCTGCGACACGCGCGGGAGGGGCTAAGCCCCCCGCTTTCCAGAAGGGAGGCGCGGCTTTTTAGCCGCGCCCTTTTTTTTTTAAACGGCCCCCACCGCACGTGGGGGCTGACTCAAAGGGGGGTACCGGGGGTTTCAAACCCCCGGATTAAATGGATCACAGCCGGCTTTAAGCCGTCCGTTTCATTACACGCGGGACATGCGGGTCCCGCTTCCTTTGAAGCCGGCGGCCGGCACGGCCGGCCGCCTTCCATTCCTATGCCGGGGCCTGAAGGCCGCGGCTCTCCTGGTCGCCGGCGGCCGGCGAAGCCGGCGAAGCCGGCCGCCCCTGTTTTCTCCGCCGCGGCCGAAGTGTCACGGCTCCTCCGTTCTCCGTCATCCGGCAAGGCCGGCCGCCTTCTGACTGCTCCACCGCGGCCGTAGGGCCGCGGCCTACGTGATTCCCGGCGGCCGGCGAGGCCGGCCGCTCCTAGCTCCTCCGCCGCGGCCATAGGGCCGCGGCTATTCTGATCTCTGGCGGGCCGCCTCTTGGTGCTCCGCCATGGCCGTCCGGCCGCGGTTCTTCTTTTATCGCCGGGGGCCGGTTTTCCGGCCGCCCCTTCTTGCTCGGCCCTTGTAAGATTTTCACTGCGTAACGACGTCGCGCCCCACCGCCGCGGCCCGACTCCGGCCGCGGTCTCATCCGATCTCAAAGGCGCGGCATTATAGCGTCGCGGTTCTTCGTCGTGACCCAAACTGGCCTTAAATAATTCTTTTCGCGCGGTGCAATGGTACCGCGTTACCCTGCTTCAAACCACAATAGAACTAAACCACGATGGGAGGAGGATCGCCCGTGTTTGTGCGGTCCGGCCTCCTCCTGTTAGTTTGTTATCAATTGGCTTAGAAATACTTGAGGAATGTCAAATAAAATGTAAACAACGAACTCAAGAACCCCTACCTCGATAGTCGCACGTTGACGTAGTCGTGGAATATCGGTGTCGATTCCATTGACGTCGGAGGAAGAGTCGTTGTCGATGGCGTTCGTCGCGGAAAACCGTCGCGGAAGAGATGATGCGGAAGAAGAATGTCACGTCGCGGATATGGCGTCGCGGAAGAACCGTGTTCTTCGGCGAAGAAGTTCTTCGTTGAAGAACGATGTTCTTCGTGTTCTTCGTCGAGGTTGAAGAAGATGAAGAAATAAGAAGAACCTTCCCAACTCTCTCAAGGAGACAAAACTATTCACCAAAATAAAATAAGACTCTATCTTATTTTATTAACACAACAACACACAATAATTTCAAGAGTTTGAAATTCAAAACACACACACAACTCACCTTATTTAAGTCTAAAGTTATAACTTAAGATATCATAACTTATGTGGGAGTTGAGGGGTTTTAGAGGATATGAAGAGGTGGGGTTCGTGTGGGCCCCACCACCCTCATAACCTCCCAAGGGAGGTTGGGTGGTTACCGAACTTCCAACAAGAGATAACACATAGAGTTAAATAATAAAAATTGTAGTGTAATTACAAAGTAAACATCCACAATTTTTATTATCAACACTCGTAGGAACGCAACTCCAGAACAGGAGTTCCTAAGCATTTACCGGCGCTACGGTTCC
The DNA here is from genome assembly GCA_963277665.1 of Viscum album. Classification (NCBI taxonomy): domain Eukaryota; kingdom Viridiplantae; phylum Streptophyta; class Magnoliopsida; order Santalales; family Viscaceae; genus Viscum; species Viscum album. The sequence goes on from OY728146.1 coordinate 959,191,535, forward strand.
ATCGGTGCCCTCGGAATTCGATTTCGGGCACCAGTTCAATAGTTAGAAATTCCCGCTCGTTCGTTCACTGAATGTACCCGAGCCAAACTTCGGAAATTGATTCCGGGCACACCAGGCCTCGGAATCAGGTGCCGTCAGAAACCGTGCTCTTGTAAAATTCCAAAGAAAATTAAGAAAAAATATCCCTTGAATTTTAAGGGTCTTTACATTACTGCCACCTCAGGGCTTTATGTCCCCGTAAAGATACATCAAAAACTAGGGAAACAAATGAGGGTACTGAGCACGCATCTGAGCCTCCCGCTCCCATGTGCTCTCCTGGAGATTCCCGTGCTGCCATCTGATGCGCACAAGAGGAATCGATCGCCCACGCAGGACCTGCTCCTGTCGATCCTCTATCTCCACCGGGACCTCCGTGAAAGTCGCCCCATCGTCAACGTCAAGCTCCCCATGGTTAATGATGTGTGTCAGGTCGTGCACGTATCTCCTCAACTGGGATACGTGGAAGACGTCGTGCACCCGGTGCAACTGAGGTGGCAGAGCTAGGTGATAAGCCACCTCGCCAACCCTGCTGAGGACCTGGAAGGGTCCGATGAAGCGCGAAGATAACTTGCCGCCTCGGCCAAATCTCCGAATACCACGTCGAGGTGAGACCCGCAAGAAGACGTGGTCACCATCCTCGAACTCTAGTGGCCTCCGCCTCCTGTCAGCATATGACTTCTTCCGGCTCTGAGCTGTCTTCATCCGCTCCTGGATGACCTGGACCTTCTCTGTCGTGACCTGGACCATCTCTGGTCCCACCAGTGCTGACTCTCCGGGGTCTGTCCAGCACAAAGGAGATCTACAAGGTCGGCCGTACAACGCCTCGTACGGTGCCATCCCGATAGTGGAGTGGTAGCTGTTGTTGTACGCAAACTCCACCAAGGGTAGGTGGTCCTCCCAGCTACGACCAAAGTCGAGGACACATGCGCGGAGCATGTCCTCGAGAGTCTGAACGGTCCTCTCCGTCTGACCATCCGTCTGAGGGTGAAAGGTTATGCTCAGTCGTAGCTGCGTCCCGAACGCCTCCTGTAACCCCTTCCAAATCCGGAATGTAAAGCGAGCATCCCGATCGGAGACGATAGATGATGGAACACCATGGAGTCGCACAATCTCCTGAACGTAGAGACGTCCCAAACTCTCTACTGAGCCCTGCTCTCTGATGGGTAAGAAGTGTGCCTACTTGGTGAGTCGGTCAAAAATCACCCAGATGGAGTCGTGACCTCTGGAAGTGCGTGGAAGTCCCGTCACGAAGTCCATAGATATGCCGTCCCACTTCCACTCCGGAACCTCCAAGGGCTGTACCAAGCCCGCTAGTACCTGATGCTCTGCCTTCACCTGCTGGCAGGTGAGGCATCGAGAAACGAACTCTGCTACTGCCTTCTTCATGCCCGGCCACCAGTGCTGTCGTCTGAGGTCCTGGTACATCTTCGCCACTCCAGGATGTACCGCCAAAGGATAACTGTGAAACTCTCTCAGCACTTCCTCTCGCAAAGCGACTGGTACCATGGTACGTCCTCTGAAAAGGATGCCGTGCTCTGCTCCAAGGGAGAAACCATCAGGTGCCTGTCCCGAGGATATCTGTGCACGCTGTGTCTCACAGTCAGCGTCCCCACGCTGTGCCTCCCTGACTCGCTGCAGTAGTGGAGGAGTGACTGTGAGAGACTGAAGGAAGGATGCTCCATCTATATCCACGAAGGATATCTGCAAAGAAGCTAGCTGCAAAGATTTCTCCTTTCCCGAAAAGTGAAATCCGGTCTCATCCCCTGGATGAACCACATTCCTTTCCTAATACAGTCAATCCTGTCATGATTAGTTATTTCATGGAATGGATGTCGTCGTAAGGCCTCGACGCTGCTACCAAGAGATCCAACCGTTACTCTCGCCTCCAAGGGTCGAGTCACACTGTCGGCATCAGCGTGTGGTCACTGTGTTTTCCCCAGTACGAATTCTCGAAAGTGAGGGTCAAGTCAACAGTTTAACCGGGACCACTCAGTATCAACCAAACAAAGGACAGTAAGGCAAACAAGGATAAGTGTCTTTTTATTATTGCAGCTCATAGTACAAGACACGAATACAATAGAAAAATGGAACTAGAAGTACAAGGGACGTATCCACTAGTTCCTCTCCTGTCCACCTGCTCTCGGAGCTCTACTGCCTTGTCCACTACTCGGCTGTTGCTCAAGCACCCGCCGCTGCTTCTGTCTCAGTGGCTCCTCTAACACCCGCTGATCAAACGTACGAGGAGTCGGACAGTCACGTTCCAGGTGACCCTTCCCGTCGTAGGAGTAACATTGTCCGTTTCTGGCACGCCTGGCTCTGACCCCACCTCGGGTGCCCCGCACCACCGGTCCTAAAACCCGAGATCTTCCAACTGCTAGTCTGGTCCTCCTGGACCTCTGCATCATCTGTCTACTGCCCACAGATGACTCGGCTACTGATCGAAAAACACACGGCAAAGGCAGAAGCTCCTGTACACGCTCGGGGTGTAGAGCTACTGGCACAAACTCCACCCTGAAGAAGGTCTCGAAGTCTTCCCATGCGAAGGTCATCCCGTCGCAAAACTGAAACAAGTGGCTCCGCCACCTGCCTGCTGCTGCCTGAAGGAGGCTGGCAGCAAAGATCACCATGAAGTCTGCCGGTGTCCTCACTAGCCTAAACACTCGTACCACTGCCTCCAGCCAGTCCTCTGCTGCCTGGGGATCCGTCTCCCCGCGAAACCTGGGCGGTCGCTGGCGCTGAAACTCATGCAGTGCGCTGAGGCGACGTGCATCGTCAGCGGCTGCTGCTGGATGCATCGGGGGCTCGGCGGGTAGATCTACCGCCGGTGCCACTGCTGACAAAGAGCCCTGCACCGAGGGCTCGTCGCTCGGTGGGCTGTCGTCACGCTCGACTCTCGGAACCCTAGCTGGCTACCGTCGTGGGGCCATCCTGAATAGGAAGCAGGTGCGCCACGGTTAAACATTATACCTGGTGAGCTGACACAAAGAAATCACAAAGAAAACTTTGAAACACACACGCAATCAATGTTTTCGTGCATTAAGTCGGAAATCAGAAGTCAGGGTCCTGGTGTACGGATACGTCGGCCGCCGCACCAACACTGGACTCCCTGGACTGATAACCACACTCAATACGCTAAACATTATTGCTTCACATAGAAAATATCAGAGTTCGCGGTAGAACCGAACTCCTCTGATACCAATTTGTCACGACCCGCCCTCGGGGTCCGTGCCGTGACTACCCCAAGCCCGCCTTCCATAGGCCAGGGGCTGGCGACTAGCACCAAGGCGTATATCCCGGTAAAATGGGAAGGCATTTCCTTTGTAAAGTAAACAAACACCACAGAGAAAGCAAGCGGAAAGTAAACACTAAGCAAAAGAAGAGTACAACTGAAAGTGCGGAAAAGCAAATGGGCCAGTATACAAACCCAAACTGAATGTAAAGTACAACCCAAAAGGGAAAATAGCAACTGAAAGGTAAAAGCCGCTACAACGAGCTGTCCACTGGAAATCCCACCTGAAGGGTGGGTACAGATAGCATCTCTGCTCCACGGGTCCCGCCGTCCGCTCCGAGCATGTCCCGCCCAGTGGTCCACCTCCGGGTACCGTCCCGCTCTGCAAGCCTCAGCTATGGTCAACGCTGTCCGTCGTCTGCAACCAACACAACGTAGTGCGGGCAAAGCCCGTGCAGGGGTGAGTATAAGCTACTCAGTAGGGACCCCGAGACCCCTGAAGGTCTCCCAAAATCCACAAAGGATAAACCACAAAGAAAGGTACAATCACGAAGTAACAACCGATAATGCTTAGGTATATGCCCATACATATACCTAAGTCACCAATTTCAAATACGCTCCAACCTCCAAGCCCAAGTACAACTCATTCCACACAGGAAAGTAAACGTATTCCACACAGGAAAGCAAAACGTAATCCACACAGGATTGCACAACACAATCCACACAGGAAAGCAAAACGTAATCCACACAGGATCACACAACACAATCCACACAGGAAAGAAAAACGTAATCCACACAGGATTGCACAACACAATCCACACAGGAAAGAAAAACGTAATCCACACATGATCACACAACACAATCCACACAGGAAAGAAAAACGTAATCCACACAGGATCGCACAACACAATCCACACAGGAAAGCAACAGGTTTCAGCTCACACAGGAATACTTCTTCAAAGGACGATAAAGATGATCTCTGATCCATCTAAGTCATCGGACCCACGAAGGATCGATAGGTAACTAACCCCCGCAAAGACCCACACAGGATCGGGCCCACACAGGACCTGTAGGCGCTGGTTCACACAGGACCGCTGAGCGCAAAGACCCACACAGGATCAGACCCACACAGGATCGGGCCCACACAGGACCTGTAGCACTGATCCACGTAGGATCGCTGAGTGCTGTAGTCGTCGTCGTCGAATCCACACAGGATCTCTGTACTGTCGTCGTCACAGTCACAGTAGCAGTAGCAGCAGTAGTAGTCACAGTAACAGTCGCAGCCAGCACTAGGGTTCCCGCACACAGCAAGCTCGTTCGGAGGGTCCGCTCCACGAGCCGAGAGGCTGATACATCAACTGTCACAAAGACCATATTTGATGTATCCAAAAGTTCCGTATCGTCAATAGGAACTCAACGCAACAGACGGCGCGTCGATCGGACGCCCGGTCTGAGAGTTATTGGGATTTTCGTCCCCGGGGCCCGGTTGGTTTTTAAGGTAAAACCAACCCGACCGTACTCCACCTGCATCCAAACCTTGGGCGGAGTATGCCAAAAGATCCGTCTCACTAGGAGGAACACAACAAAGCTGACGGTACGTCAATCAGACGTCCGTAGCTCAAGATATGAGTGTTTCCGCTCCGAAGGCCCGGTTGGTTTCGTGAACGAACCAACCCGGCCGAACTCAAAGTAATCCTAAACCTTGAGTGCGATATACCGAAACGACCGTCTCAATACAAGGATCTCGTTGCCGCAGACGGTTCGTCGATCGGAGGTCCTTGGCTCATGTTATGGCCAAATGATCGAAACTAATCCGAAACGGGGGGTCTGGGTCCGGGCCGACCCGGCCCGACCCCCCCCGGGTCGGCCCGAACCGGGTCGACCCGAACCGGGTCGACCAGACCCGGGTCCGACCCGGACCGGCCGGCGGCGGACCGGCCGGCGGCGGACCGGCACAGCGGCACGGACCGGCGCGGAGGCGCGGTCCTGCGCGGCGGCGCGGCCCGGCTGGCGGCAGCGTGGCTGGCGCCGCTGGGTCACGCGCGGGAGGGGCTAAGCCCCCCGCTTTCCAGAAGGGCGGCGCAGCTTTTTAGCCGCGCCCTTTTTTTTAAACGGCCCCCACCGCACGTGGGGTCTGACTCAAAGGGGGGTATCGGGGGTTTCAAACCCGCAGATTAAATGGATCACGGCCGGCTTTAAGCCGGCCGTTTCATTACACGCGGGACCTGCGGGTCCCGCTTCCTTTGAAGCCGGCGGCCGGCACGACCGGCCGCCTTCCATTCCTATGCCGCGGCCTGAAGGCCGCGGTTCTCCTGGTCGACGGCGGCCGACGAAGGCGGCCGCCCCTGTTTTCTCCGCCCCGGCCGAAGTGCCGCGGCTCCTCCGTTCTCCGGCGGCCGTCGAGGCCGGCCGCCATCTAACTGCTCAGCCGCGGCCGTAGGGCTGCGGCCTACCTGATTCCCGTCGGCCGGCGAGGCCGGCCGCTCCTAGATCCTCCGCCGCGGCCATAGGGCCGCGGCTGTTCTGATCTACGGTGGCCGGCGAGGCCGGCCGCCTCTTGGTGCTCCGCCGTGGCCGTCCGGCCGCGGTTCTTCTTTTACCGCCGGTGGCCGGTTTTTCGGCCGCCCCTTCTTGCTCGGCCCTTGTAAGATTTTCACTGCGTAACGACGTCACACCCCACCGCCGCGGCCCGACTCCGGCCGCGGTCTCATCCGATCTCAAAGGCGCGGAATTATAGCGTCGCGGTTCTTCGTCGTGACCCAAACCGGCCTTAAATAATTCTTTTCGCACAGTGCAATGGTACCGCGTTACCCTGCTTCAAACCACAATAAAACTAAACCACGATGGGAGGAGGATCGCCCGTGTTTGTGCGGTCTGGCCTCCTCCCGTTAGTTTGTTATCTATTGGCTTATAAATACTTGAGGAATGTCAAATAAAATGTAAACAACGAACTCAAGAACCCCTACCTCGATAGTCGCACGTTGACGTAGTCGTGGAATATCGGTGTTGATTCCTTTGACGTCGGAGGAAGAGTCGTTGTCGATGGCATTCGTTGCGGAAAACCGCCGCGGAAGAGATGATGCGGAAGAAGAATGTCACGTCGCGGATATGGCGTCGCGGAAGAACCGTGTTCTTCGGCGAAGAAGTTCTTCGTTGAAGAACGGAGTTCTTCGTGTTCTTCGTCGAGGTTGAAGAAGATGAAGAAACAAGAAGAACCTTCCCAACTCTCTCAAGGAGACAGAACTATTCACCAAAATAAAATAAGACTCTATCTTATTTTATTAACACAACAACAAACAAGAATTTCAAGAGTTTGAAATTCAAAACACACACACAACTCACCTTATTTAAGTCTAAAGTTATAACTTAAGATATCATAACTTATGTGGGAGTTGAGGGGTTTTATAGGATATGAAGAGGTGGGGTTCGTGTGGCCCCCACCACCCTCATAACCTCCCAAGGGAGGTTGGGTGGTTACCCAACTTCCAACAAGATATAACACATAGAGTAAAATAATAAAAATTGTAGTGTAATTACAAAGTAAACATCCACAATTTTTATTATCAACACTCGTAGGAACGCAACTCGAGAACAGGAGTTCCTAAGCATTTACCGGCACTACGGTTCCATCGGTGCCCTCGGAATTCGATTCCGGGCACCGGTTCAAAAGTTAGAAATTCCCGCTCGTTTGTTCACTGAACGTACCCGAGCCAAACTTCGGAAATTGATTCTGGGCACACCAGGCCTCGGAATCAGGTGCCGTCAGAAACAACGCTCTTGTAAAATTCCAAAGAAAATTAAGAAAAAATTTCCCTTCAATTTTACGGGCCTTTACAAAGATGATTATATTTTTATGGCCTTCCTATTTCATGGATGGGTCATGTGAATTTATCTTTGGATAAATTATTCCCAAGAGGTAGTATGTTGTTTACATTCGAATTTATCATCCTGTGTTGATTGGGAATGTTAATTGGGCCATGAGGAATGATGGGTTAAGTGTGTTTATTAGTATAATCAAGTTGGTCTGTTTCAAAATGGTTTCAAAGAGAGTTATTTAAAAGCACGTAGTATATTATATATAGAACCAACAATGCTCGGGTGGTAGGAGTAGAGGTGTTCTTGGATATCTGTTTTTTATGCTGAAACATGAGTTTCAATTTTTATATAATATTTTTATTACATTTATCCCTAGTTATATTCGATATTGATGATATTTTTAAGTAATTAATGATTGGTGTTGAGTCCCAATGTGTTCTCAGGGGATGATCTAACTACATGAAAAAAATATGAGTTCAGTGATGGAGAATAGTTTAGAAGAACATATATTGGTAATTTATGAACCATATGTAGAATTTTTTATTCTATATTGTGACACACATTCTTGGAACATAATATTCATAACCATGTGGTTAGAAAATTCCTAGGGGAAAATTCCATTAATATTTGGTGTTTGTGTTCCTTTTTTATATGAACTGGATTTTGATTTTGATTCCAATTTTATAGATTTATAATGAATTTTTCTTTAGGTTTTTTTGATGTGATTTTATATTGAATAATGTTTTTATTGATCTTGTGTATTTCGTTATGCAGTCAATGACTCTCAGAAAGATGAAACCAAGGATTAGAGAAGGTTTTCAAATATTACCTCAAGGAAAAACCCTTAGTTTAGTCTGAATCTAGTGGAATTATTGATTCACATTATCCAATCCTTGGGTTAGGTGGAAGGTCGAGAGAATATATTGATATTGTACCATTCCATAGAGTTTACTAGACATAATCTATCTATATTTTTTGGAGACCAATGATTGAATGAATATGAGGAGTGTTTCGATCGAATTGAGTAGATTGTTGAGATCTAGAAGAAAATTGAGATGTCTAAGATAGGATTGAAACATATATAATATATGGATTAAGATATAAGTAGAGGTAATCATTCATGATTACATTGAAGCATAAGGATCTCACCTTTACTACCTTTAATGAAGAATTTAAATAGTAGTTCTACTCAATAAAATTCAGTGTAGATAAATCCAATGATTTTAGGAAGATAAAGGAACTTGAAAATTCAATGATAGAGTATGATATCATATTTCCTAAGTTGATTCATTTAACTATAGATCTCATTGCAAATTAATACCTATAGTTTTGATTTTTTTGATATGGGAAAGAATCCAATGATTAGGTCCAGGATCATTCTTCTTTATTTACAGATCATTTCATAGGTTGTTGAAAAATAAACTATGGTATTGGTTGATTTGAATAAGAGTGTAGGTGTCCGTGGTATTTATTAAATAGGTAGTATCCAATGTTATTATTTGGGTATGATGTAAAACAGGAAGAGCCTCATCTCGATAGTTCAAAGAGTGATCAGCAGTTATCAGGAACATCTCGTGTGGATTATAAAGGGAAAAAGTTTGTTTTCTGCTATCAATGTTGGCAGGGGGTCCCACTATACATAATTTGATATGAACATTGAGGTTTTCAACAATTATGGTCGTATGGTCTATCTTTAGTACATCTATCAATTTTTTCCACATGATAGGTAAGTACGATCCACATTTTATAATGTATACAAAGTGTAGTATTGTGTTACCCAGGCAGAAGGATTTCATCCTTTAGAAATTTTTATTCCCACTAGATTAATCAGGATCATGGAATCTTGAGGCCACGCATTTTCAAATAGTTTATGCCATGCTAATGGATTCATTTTCTAGTCCATCCAAAGAGTGAGGTATGTTGTTTATAACTTATTCCATTGATGGTATTATTTTTTATTCGTCCACGCCCCATTCCTCTATCTCAATGAATTTTCTTTATGATCAGGCCATTTAAGTAGAGTTGATTACATTTCTTATTGATATAATATACCCATTGGATAAGAAGGAGTTGAAAGGATTCAGTTTCATTAAGTAAAGTTTGTTTTTACTGATGTGGCAGCCTTTTTGGATTTCCCCCTTTTAGAGATATATATTACCTATCTTATCATTAGAACTGATTAGTTTATCAATTTCATGGAATAGATTGACTATTATCTTTATAAGTTCTAGTTTTATACTCCTAATGGAATAATTCACATCTCTTAGGGTTAGTGAGGCTCCCAATACATATGGTTTGTCAACAGTGAGCACATGAAAATCAAATCAATAATAATTTGGAAATGGGAAGAAAATTTTGAAGATGCAGAGGAATCTATTAGTCATATTGATCATGAGAAATATCACCAATTGGAAGGTTAATTTTACTTAAATGTACCCAAGAATACTCATGAGACCCATGAACTTTTGTAAAATAAAACAATGGAAATAATGGAGAGGACATGTTTCTAGACATCATGAATTGTACCCCTGGAGATATGAAGGACATAGTGGGTCCTTGGATACATTCCCACCTAATATCCTGAATGTCGTTTTTATTTCTAGCCAGATCTCATGAAAGGAATCCAAAATTTCCATGAAACCGTGCGCTCTCCCTTTCTCTCCTAAAGAAAAAACAGATGGAATTTCCCCTAAAATTTGTATGCATCCCCATAGGACCTTTGTTTGTCAAATGTAACATCACCATTAGATACTATATTTGTCTTTAATAATACTCTGGTATCCTCAAAAATTTCAATCCTTTATAAAAGAAAATAAATAAAATAAATGTTAGAGGATGTGAGATGCTATTGCGGGAAAAATAAACCTACAACATGCTAAGGAAGTCGATAAAACACTCTCTCTAGACTCCATGACAGGTTAGCTCAATCTCGAGAAAGTCACCAAACATACCTTCCTTCTCTCCCAGAATCCCACGAAATGTCACTTGAGATCATGTGGAGACCTTTTAATAGACATTATGATCTCACGATGGCCCTTGGACTTGTAAACATAATAACAAGGGACTCCATCAACATATCCACATGATCACACAAGTCCCCATTAGTTTTTAAACATTAATAAAGGTAATTTATTCGTGAGGTTCTCATGGTTTCGGAATATTAGGCTATATCATTTGTCCAATCCATGGTTGAGGCACGTAAAGAATCATGGTTCCAGAACACTTCACTGATTCCATCTAGTATTCATGCATGATATTCCACACAAAACATCATACCATTACGGTAGTGAGGCTTATAAAACCGCCACCCAATAATAAAAATTGAACACTTAAATACCCTAATATGATGCTACTTTGGAATGATGGATGAATAGTTGAACCTCACACAAGTGAAAGAGTGTATTTTTTGTACTATTGGATCTCATGACTGAAAAAATCCTCTTCTGGAAACATACTGATGAATAACAATATCGATCATTCTACTTGCATAAGGTTATTCATGTTATCACTCATATATCACATGAAGGGATAATAGTTTTAAATGTGATGAACATCCCATACATCCACAAGATCATGAAATTCCAAAATTAAACTAACAACAAATAATTATATGGTACTCATAAGAAAAATGATGGGATAAAACTAAATATCATAGACTTATGTAATGTAACTGACAATATAAACCTCATGTGATTCATTTAAAGAACCCAGGACATGCTGCATCAGTAAGGATGTGTAAACCGGATCTCGACACACTCCAATGGTTTAGAATTTGAGTCATGTAATTTCATATGGACATAAAAGAGACACACACATGTCCCCCTCAGACATTCCAACGATTTTTCAAAACTCCCTCTAATGTCTCCATATTTTCCTTGTTGTTCCCTTTTGATATGTTTCCTGACTCTTATAACATCATTCACAAATGTTGATCAAAGATCAATGGAAGCTACAAAGAATGCCAAATGAAACTCATGGTTCCCTTTAATCATGCCATTTATGTCGCATGGTGGCTTCTATACATGGAATCAAGGACAAGGAACACCTTTAAAGGAATGTCACATTGACTTCGCAAACACAGTCCATGTGTGCCAGTGATACCTCTCGATGATAATGGGGCATGTCAGTTGGATCATGCAACACCGTCTCAACAATATAGCTGATTTCATGCGATGGATTCTATAATAAACAAACTAGGTGTCACAATACTTAATATAAAAATTAATATTGACCATGAGACAACCCTCAAACATTTCATCCAAGATGTGTGACATAATTTGGACTGGTAAACAGGACCACATGAATCCCTTTTGACTTATCATGAAGACATACTTTGAAATTTTAGGTGGAAAACAGTGGAAAGTCGAGCAGACAATCAATGCACATCTGGTGGAAAACCTATATAGTTCATTAGATAATAATAGGATTTTATAACTGCATTCATCAATGGTATGGAATCCTAGAATGAAATGTCATCCCAAGGCATGGGAACTTTGTCCACCCACTATGTATAAGCTCCCATTCAAGGGAACTACAACATCATTGATTCATGAAATTACTAGGATTCGTATAATGCAACATGAGGCTTGAGCCTTATTTTAAAACACCTCAAGGGATGTCTCAGTACATAAATCCCACACCTCTAATCAATTTGAATGAACAAATTCCATCAATTTTTTCTCAAACTGAGTATAGACGACATGGGCATAGAGACTTGTAATAATCTTATGATTTTCAAAAGATTCATACATCAAGATCAGAAATCCTCAGAGTGTAAGCCATGATCAAGTGATCTAAGGGGAATCTGGTTTTTTCTATAACCAGGAAATACAGGCCACCATGATGAGGCCCAAATCCGGGCATAAATTTGTATCCACAATATGTGTGAGTCCCTGTTTGTCTATTTTATTTCTACCCTGCCGCCCTAGTCATTCCTAGGGATGATCATTCTACCGCATACACTAATGGATTGAGAAACCAAATCGAATACAACAACTCTAATTATCACCATAACTTAATAACATTGTATATATCCTAGGGACATGAGCATCATTAACCAGTTCCTTAGAGAACTCAAATATGTTCCCTCCACATGATGCTAAACTGGATGGGTTCAACCAGCTATGTGGGTTTTGATTCCATACAAAACCAATATACAATGGAACCCTCATAAGAAATAAATCACCACCTCATAATATCAACTACCTCATTTCAGGGAAGAAAATTCCGAATATCGAAGTTATATAGATTCAAAACAGAATCCATCAAACAATACTGGAAATGGATGCAGCGCCATAGAATTATAAATATAACTTCACTAATAAGATCACAGTATTTTTCACATGAATGGGAATAAACCCATGATCATTTTGAGGTTAAGATATCCCATTTTGGGAGTAGGAAAATATTCCTGAACATATCATAAATCTATAAGATTGTCATTGATAAGGAAATAATCCCCCCTAAAAGGGTGTGATGATGTCGAATTCCAATCCTCATGACCAATGTGATTCCAAAAGTGCCATAGGGCTAGAAAACCACGATGATCATATTACTTAGTAAAGAATGTTTATACCAAGAAATGGACGGGGGAACAATTTGGAGTTTATAAAAGACCCAAAAAATAAAAAAACCTGATGTGAGCAATTGAGAAATTACATAGAAACCACACAATCAACCCTTGGTATGTGTCCCAACCATGTAACATTATTTTAACATAAAAATAAAAAAATTAAACCAAACATAAATAAATCTAATAAAATATTATTGGGAAAATATCCATCAAACTATTTCATTTTTACACTATACAAAAAAATGACATGCTTGATGTGAATCTCTATTATGATAGGATGACCAATTAATCATGCATCAAGTCAGTTTGTATTTCATATCCTATACCAACAATGATTGTATGACCAGAATAATCTTATAGATGAACCTATTTAAATTAGGTTCTCCTTAAATATGTGTATCCTTGCATTAATTAGTTTATATGTTTAGAATTGAGGAATCAAGAATAAATAAAGAATTATATTAACCATGAATATCTGACTGATCATATTATTCCTATGATATTTCACTAATCATTTACACTGTTCATTTTTTCTACATAATTGTATATACTTCTCTCAACAGATAAATTTGAGAAATTATCTTCATTGTTAAATGAATGCTTTGGTAAATCTCCTACAACAACAATCCTCGTCAGATATAAATTGATCTCAAGTACACGATGTCACCAATGTCAGGTGGAAAACATCATCATCCAAGAGGACTACGGACATGGCAAAAAATCATCCATTGAAATTTCTAGTAAGGTTCGTTGAGAATGAAAACTAGAAAGTCCATGTCAGCCATTTAAATATGATACTACTCTAGTAGACCTTGTATCTACAACAAACTACTTCAAGAGATTATCCCTAGAGTTTGAGTACTAACACCTTCGATCTATGAAGAAGGTGGACCTGGGAGTCAAATATGGATCCCCCTAGTTCAGGTGCCACTATGGACAGAACCAACCTACCACCATAACCAGCGCCATCGTAGATGTACCCAAAAGTCACTAGCTGAGAGTACTATAATACGCACTATAACCTATGGTTCCCATGCATGGGAAGAAAGAAATACATGTCAGGTGATGAAATTTCAGGATACCCAGGACTTCTCTCATATCCCCACTCCCACTAACAAAATCTACTAGAATATTCTAGTGGTAATTAGTGAGTTAGATCATATTCCTACTCACCATGAACAAGTCTGTGGTCATATTCCCAAATCATACATATGGAAGGCTCATATCCCTACACCCATGCATGAATCCAATCATCATATTTCTGTGGAAAATTAAGAGTGAGGTGGGTATATATACCCAATACAATAACATAAATATTTTAGTATATTGTAGTAATAGAAAATGTATAGGCATATATCCCTATACAAACATTCCTAAAATTCCATTATATATTATTAACAGTTGAACAATTCCACCAGCATTCTCCAGCACTGGTATAGATTATGGGAAAAGCCCATATTCATATCCTTATAGTTAGGGAAACTCAAAAATATGGTCCTTGATAACAAGTGGTTATACGGATGTATGAAAAAAAGATTCTCCCATCTAAGAGAAGTATCGTCATAATCTGATAATGGATGAGGTATCAGACTAGGTTCATACACCCATTACTACTAGGGATCACCTGGTGAGAGTGGTATATGCCTTAGGACATCAGCACATGCCTCTTAAAAAAGACCAATTCCATATTCAAAAGGACCAGGATGGAACTTATAAACTTATTATGAATGAGGATCTCCTTGTGAGAGGGTATCAAGCATTTCGAAAAGAAAATAATCCAATTTAAGAATTCTAGTGGTGTACTCCAAAGCCCTAGATCGAGCATATATCCCCGTTCTGGATTGGGATGACCAAGAAAAAATTACATAAGCCTCATGACATGCTCTTATTCTTCTTATTAAATATTCCTAGAATATCCTCGCATATCATAGAATCCAGGAACATATTCTTACATCTACTGAGTGGTGATTACATCAACATCATATCTTAAGTAATACAGGAGGAGGATCATATCTTATATCCCATTCCAGAGCACCATTATAATATTCGAATGGGGAATGAATTTTCATACAATACTCATATTATTATTCTAATCAGGGATTACTATGTGGTAGAAAAACATTCCTTAGGGTAGGCTCATATTCCTTCTAATAAATAACCATTAAATAACTAAAAGGCTCAAGATCGATCTCATACTCTTGTCATGACTATGGCTCACCATGTGAGAATGAAACATTCCTCAGGATAGGATCATATTCCTATAAATAATTAGACTGATTTTTTACAAATTTCATAGCTTCTTAATAGAAGGCATATATTCCCACAACATGATATATTTATAATAAATCTAAGAAAATTTTTATATAACATGCTCATATTAATGAAATTTTTTAAAAGGTAAGTCATCATCTTTCAAAAAAATCATTGACATATAACCATATTCACAATATTATCAATGTTATTTTCCTTTATATTATTAGTAAAAAATTCCAAATACCATATGTTTTGTTCCACTCATCCCACAATGTAGAATATGATCATTACCATAGTATTCCTCCTTCAAGTATGGGGGTGATGGATCATAGGGACTCTACTCCTAACATCCAACATTTTGAACCTCCCCTCATCTCTATCTCCCACAGATAAGGAAATCCTCTACTTTACCTCACACATTTTGGTTGATGGGTGTCTAAAACTCCGAAACATTCGTAAAGAGATGTTCACCACAGATTGAAGTCAACTAAAATTTATTCCCCATAAACTTATAGCAACCCCCACTCCCATTAGCTTTCCACCTTCAGAACAAAATTCTATGGTCTGAAAATATGGAGGTCTATATGTTTGAAAATGTGGGGTCACCAATTGTCATATGGATAGAGTTCTCCCAAAACAACATCCATATCATGTTATTCCCCTCGCCAATCCGGCCTATGAGATCCTAGATGGGCTAGAAAAGGAGTGCATGTCGTATCTACAACAACATATGTGGTCTACTCCTCAGTAGCTGAATGATCTACATCTCCCTCATTCAATATATGAGTGTCACCATTAAATCATACAGTTAATTTATTTTTATCTAGATCTAGAATCAATCTCTATGTCCTGGGATCCAAAACTGAAAAAGAACAATGAAAATCTAAAATACGCTAGATTCCATTTCATCATGAACATTCAAAAACTAATATTCAAATCCACATAATGCATTCTTATTCGATAAAGGTGAAGTTATAATGAATTATTCAATATCTCAATCTTGGAATAAAAAACCCCTTACGATTTAGTGTCCTATAATGGTATATCTTCTAGTAAAATTAGGGGATTGGGTAATGCTTGGACTAGATGGTCCCTAAAACAGAATTTCCCAACATCAACGAAGCCCAAACATCACAAATAGATAGATAGAATAGAAAAACAATATGTTAAATAATCCCCCTCAATGAAATAAGAATTCACCAAAAATAAAGAGATTGAATTTGAGATCATCCAAAAAAACTTTTGGTAAATAATGGTTATCATCATGAGCTACAATTGCACCAAACACCTACATGATCATAAATGAGTCACATATAAAGAAACACAATAGAAGCTATTGTAGCATCCATCCTAGAGATGAACTAATCCACTAGGACAAGATAATATCTACTGTCACATCCACCCCAATTATTGTTAATTCATGAGAGGTTTTAGGATAAAAAATCATTATATTTAAAAATAACTTGTTCATTGGGATGGGGTAATTTTTATCTCAATAACCACCTCCATGGTCATTTTCCCATAAGAGGGAATTGGGGAAATTAGTGGTGATTTCAGATTACCCCCACCCCACTACTCATGTAGAATTTATATCTCATTGTCTATCATGGGATCATCAAACCCTTGATTGGAATAATTTGGTCCTTAAATAGAAGACCATTCAATGCAAATTGCACCCCTACGTAACACCTAATACTCAGGGATATAAAAATTTTCATCATAATAAACTTCATCACCATTAAGGTGATAGGTTATGGGGCCCGTAGTGGAAGCTAGTGGGATATGGATTTTAAAATATTTCATCGACCGGTCGACGATACTTGTTGATGTCGATGATCTGATCCTCAGAAAAGTGTGATGTTCTTGGGAAAATTGAAAAGATCACAAAAATAAATTGAAAAGATACCTAAAAAAATTTTGAAGGAATCATCGACGTAAAGTTTTCACAAGTAATATTTTTGGAATAATACATAGAAGGATCCCTCTATATCAACCACATGTGCTTCAAAATTCATTGGAATGGAGATCCTCAATTTCAGGTTGCTTGTGCAGCAATACGACGATGTATTCGACATCCCGATAATCACCACATCAAGATCCTTTAGATGAATGAGGATGATCATGATCCTTGATTTAGATAAATAGCTTCTCTCTCTAGGAAGATGGAGGAGATATAGTCTATCATAATTCATTCCATGGAATGAATTAATGTTTAGTATAAACACTAAAGAGATAGATTATCGTCTTTTATTTATAGTGGATTTGATAAATACCCTGCTGGGATCCTGAGACCCCATTTATTTCAACATCCATTAAATATATAATTTTGAAGAAATAAACTACCCCAAAAATATTTGTTATTTATCACATACATGTTATATATATATAATATATTATGTGATAAAAACCAATCCATTTAACTCGACTTGTTGTCCCTCTTAATATTAAACGAACCATGAATATTAATATAATATTCATTCGATTAATATTTTTCCTAATTTACTAGACAAGTAAATAAATTAGTTAAATTCCATCCCAAATATTCATAACCAGAATATTAATGAATTTGTTTAATTCTCAGTGATCAATAACTTGAAAAACGCTCGGACCCCATGGTGGGCCCCACCATTCTCAATATTCCTATTCAACTGAATAGGGAGGATTCTTGAATATGGTAATGTGTGTGACCCAATAGTCCCTTATCTTGATACTAGTTAATAACATCCACATAACAGGAGTAGAATCTAGCCACCCATCATAGCCCCTAAAGAGATAAGAATTGGCATTGCAATGATAACCAGCCTACGAACACAGACTGTGTACTATAATGAATTTGTTATTAAATATCTCATAAAGCTGAAGGCACACTTTTGTCATATTAATTTTCATTATTTATTATTTGTTTATATACACAGATGGATTTTACTTCCAACTTATTTGGCTAAAGACATATAATGGTAGCACCATCCGGTTCAACTTGGTCTGAGATATACAACTTCTTAAACGTGGAGGTAACAAATCCTTTCTAGACCATTAAACCAATGTCAGACCACCAACGAAGCACTCAATACAAGCTACCGTGCCAAGATTTCAAAACCATGGTTTTTTCCGTGTATCAATGTACACAATCAAAAGATACACACTGGAAATGATCTCATTTTAATAGAAAATAGACATGTCCATAGATAGTAATGACCAATGCCTCAAAAAAACATGTGGTTTTCTTATTTGCGGGTCTATCCTCATGATATCACTATTAGTGATCACCAAGTGTGAACTTCATGAGATGATTTCTCAATGCTTATGACCTCCCAACACCTGATAGTCAAACATCTACTGTGTCCAGTCACTAAGATATATCTAGACCATAGAACATACAATTATGATTAATTTAATTGTATCTCGAGGCTCTCATTATAGCATGGGATCTGTTATAACCTCTCGATACAAAAATGCATCTTTGAAAACTACCATATAAATAGTGGATGAAAAGAAGTCTATATAATAATGGTAATATGAAATCATGTTTAACTAGTTGTACAAACGATATGGTAATCAAAAGTATGACATAGTTGTGTCTATGGCACCCACTATTTCAACACATCCACTTGCACTATTTCCATCTTTCTGACCAAACATGTTAGATACTCACATGATAAAAATCATGCTTCTTCAATGTTATGTATTTAACTATTGGGCCTACCATGTTTTCACAACCTGGAATATCTACATTTTGATACATCATCTCCTTGAGTAAACCTTCTCAAGATAAGGTATCCCTGAGAATATCACTTTTTCTATTGCAATAACATGATAACTTGGCTAGTAAAAATATCAAAATTTACATTATGATAATAAGGTTCACAGTATATGTAATTTGATGAACTAGAACAAATCATTATGATTGATAACTGCTTCTTAGTTGTCGTGGAAGCTGCAATGTACTCCATAATTTTAGGTATGGCTACCACTAGTTTTTTTGAGTATGAATCACTCATCTCCATAGGCTAACTCCGATACTAGATCAAATTGATCTAATGATTACTAGTTTGTGTCCCAAAAAAATTGAATACCATATTCTCCAAATACCATGTACATATCATTTGATGTCGCTGAATTACAAGATGATAGTTCTGAGTGCATCACTTACAGTTCATTTAGATATAATTGATATCTACATACTATAAGGTATATCCTGGTAGTAGAAATCATTTTACTTATTGTATAATATATGATTTATCCATCACTGAAGCATATGGAACTCTTATCACAACATTAATATTTTCCCATGTTCCAAACCTATCAACCTGAAGTGATTTATCCATGTTATATTGAAAACAATTATGTACATATAATGTTAAATTTTATTAATTTTTGAATATAATGTAACTTTATGTATTATTGACTAGTTACAAGAAACCGTTAGATATAATTTGATAGATCCAGGTGCCTAGAAATTATGATGATAGATTAAGTCAAACACTAGAGAACTGCATTTAACCTTGTCTTATCTAACTATAATACCATGATCTGTTTTCCATATATTATAAGTATTTCCCAAGGAAAATATTTGTGCTCCCACTATACTTAGGTTGATACAAGGAAAAGATTAATTTTAAATGAATGCCATGTGGTCTTGTTGAAACATTAATCTAGAACTCGATTTTAGTAACCTGTAACCTTAATTGGCATTTGATGGTGTCCTCATCCCTTTCAGGTTGCGTTGTATAGACACTTTCCAGGAAAGATGATCATGACATCCAATGACAAATTTAATTATCTTAAAGGGTAACTATGACAATTAATATTATAATGGATTTAGGCATACCGACATGGTATAACCAATCGAGCATTTTTGGTACCGGGCTTGTGCAATCCTTATATCAACAAAATTGAATAGCCACAATAGTATTTAATTTATAAGACCAGTTTCCATTTGATACGTGTAATTAATTACTAAATGTTAATTTATCTTATAAGTCATAGATCACTAACATTATTTTTTACTTGTAGGATTAATTATAATTAATGAATAAATTATCACCAGTTGTGGTTAAATTAAAATCAACCCCATGGTTTCATCCATTTTTACACAGTATGTGTCTCTAGAAAATTCCTATTTGACATGAACTTTTATGGATTTTTCCTATATAAACAATTTGTGCTTGTTTAGCATTGACTATGTCCATGTAAATTGTTCTCCCACAATCTCTAATCGATATGTTTACCCTTATATTGAAATGTATTATAATACTTGAAAAAATATTTTCTATCTTAGCTATTTATGTTATATCCGAAAATCTTTTAGGATATTTTCGTATATGAACAATGTCTTTATATTGATGCATGATTGTTTGTTTTTACTTAAGAAATGATTCTCTACCTAACACATGATCTTTGACATAATGTATTTTCATTATAATTTTAATCATATGAGATCCATTTTTCATTTTAGTTAGAATTTATGTTATGGTATTTCCCTATTATTTATATATAACTTCAATAAATATAATTTATGTTTTTCAACTTGCAACATTGATACTCCGTACATCATAAATCCGATGTATAAAATGTGTATTTATGAATTCATCAAAGCTAAATTTTGTTGACCAATTTTAATATGATAGACTCATAATCGATCCTACTTATGAACAACTATATCATGGTCTATTTATGGTTATATGTGTTTAGGAAATACTCTGCACTACATTATCATGATCAGTGAATATTTGGTCAATATATTTTTCAGAATGGCAATCTAAAGCAACTCATATCTTTTAAATATTCAAATACATCACTATTACATTACTTTATAACTTTAATGGGTATTTTGAATTATCATTACATCTAGATTTATTTGGTAATAGTTCAATTTTTCTTGTTAAACTAACACCAAAGGCTTGGTGGCATATATTTATATCTAAAGGATTCGGTGTCTAAATTAATGAAGTAAATATTACCAATGGTGTTTAGTTGTGACAATACAAAATACCATACTGGGTATGTTCTTGACATAAAAGTTTAGTTTTACTTGATAATGTATCATCATTCCACAAAAAAATAAGTCTTAAATTTTATATTCATCATGTGTATCCTTTGATTCAATTATGTCTAAACTAGGTGTTGACCATTTCACATGAAAAATAAAATTCATTCCCATATTTGAAAAAATGTATCATTATGAACCAATGGGAACATGAGATAATGATTTGGTTATACTCAAAAACAAGTTCAACTTGAATCAATCACTTCGAAATTTGATGTTATTTGTTTCACACTACTAACATAGGAATCACCCTTTTTAAGCTTCTTGGAGAAGAAAAATTTCTTCTTATAATGTTCTTATATATACAAGGTTATTGAATTTAAATACACATATTTAATATTAATATTGTATTCAATACCCTCAAAGAATGTTAGAAACATTAAATTATATTGATTAATATAAGTGAATGAGAAGCGGGTACTTGCTTGTAGTATTTTAGTCTATTGAATTTTTGAACATCCATAAATTAATTTCAATCTGTTATGAAAATAACCACATATTAAATAAACAGCCACTTTTATTTCAAGGAAATGACTAAGGTTCTATTGGAATAACATTTCATAGACCTTTTCACCTTATCTTTCAATGTATTATCAATAATAATAGGTGGTTGATGTCTTTAATATTATCTTTTATAAGAAAAATATTACCTTAAAGTTAATAAATCACTTACTCTATACCATTTTTTGTATCCATAAACAAAACTAGAGTAATTGGGTGTACAATGTATAATAATTGGACAACATGACAGATTATGAACTTTATCTCACATTACACAAAACTAGTGTAGTCACCACATTCAATTCATTATTATATTTTTCATATGAAACATTGTAGATATGAGACATAATGTGTCATCATCCCTATCATGATATTGTAACCACAACTAATATTAGACATTGATTACATCATTATGAAAAGATCATCAAATGATAAATTCATGACTCCCCTATAAGTAAATCTTACACTCTCACTTTATGAGGTGACTTAATTGGTTTGGACACTAACTCCTTGAATTTATAATATAGTAATATTATGCGGGAGTGGTTATAATACATTCTATAAATTCTTTCTGGTTTTGAGATTATCATTTAATAATTTTGATCACAGTATTATTTTAGTATTACTTTACATTATACAAATATACCTTTTAAGATTAGTACTTTTATGTTGATTACCAAATGTGACATTAATGATTAATTAAATCATTAAATTTCCCTTACTAATTTATCAAATTCTAGTAACCATATAAACTATGATCGAAATAATCTATTGTTTGAGTGTTCTAGTGGAAAGGGCCCCTTAACAACCCTCATTGTATACATGATATTGCTACACCAATACATGGAGAGTCCAATGCAGGGTTCTGGCTGGTCAGCCACATTAACTGGTAGTTACATGTTATCATGAGTGATGTCCCGACATTTAAAATCATAACATGATTTACATAATGTTTTCCTTTAAAATTACCACCAGATAAATATGGATATTTAATTGCTGCAATTTTAGTTATGTTGACCCACCACTCTTATAAGAACTCTCTAGTGGTAAGAGTCACCTTTAGAAATGGAATTACCAGCACCCTAAACAACAGATTTTGTTTAAACATGAATGATTGAAGGCTACAATGAGAAAATATTACTTTGAGGGTTTAATTTTTTTCTCTCTCGACTACTGTAATCCATTTTTATTAATCTTGTTCATCTTGGTTGTTGTGCTCACAATTGAACATTAATAGAAAAACATTCACTACCTCATTATGAATTTTATTATGTATTTATCTGGATCTTTATAAATGCCTTAAAGAATTAATAGACTAATAAAGGTAAACTACTGCCCAAATGGTATTGA
Source organism: Viscum album (assembly GCA_963277665.1). Classification (NCBI taxonomy): domain Eukaryota; kingdom Viridiplantae; phylum Streptophyta; class Magnoliopsida; order Santalales; family Viscaceae; genus Viscum; species Viscum album. The sequence continues at coordinate 959,214,341 of OY728146.1, forward strand.
GAACCTAAATGACCTAATGCAATCATACATGAGTTCTGGATTGTCTCAAAATGCAGATTTTGTTGGTCATGTATGTTCTCATCTCTTATAAAGAACTACCTTGTTTTTGCAGGGTCCATGTAACTTCTTGGAGTATTGCCCCGTCTTAGCCAGCTCCATGTGTCGTTTTCCACCATCTTGATCAACGTACACTGACTCATCTTGGTGGGGTCATAGTTGTTCACCCTCTTCGTCCGATGTGAAAATATACTCCAAAGGAGGCATTGGGAAGAAGGGTAATAAATGTACATCTGGTAAAATTGGGTGCACATGTCCTTATATATTTTAGCCAAACAAAAGAAAGACGATGTGAAGACCATCTATTTAATTCATTACAATCATCGGATGGAGTTAAATAATTAATTAAATTAATAATTAAACTAATACATATATGTTTCGGTGATGAAGACCTGTAGATGAGTAAAATAAATGCATGATAAAATTAAAATTCATTAAATAAGTATGAGGGTTATATATTAAAATTAAATTAAATAATTCTGATAATTTAATTATATTTCTTCCAATAAATTAATTTAATATTTTATTCCAAAATTAAATTATTTAATTAATTTAAATTCATTACAAAATTAAATGAATTTATATACCGGGTATTATAAATAATTTACCAAAATTAATTTTAATTAATATAATTTATATAATAAAATAAAATTAATTATATTAAATTATTTTGATTAATTTAAATGCAAAATCCCTGAAACATCGCCGCATGGCATGTGCGGGTAAGGGAAAACCCCTGTAGGGCCATACGAGGCTATGTAAGAAAAAATGTTTCGGGTCAATCTGTGAAAACACATTTTGGGTAGGGAAGATCATCCTAGAGCTCTTTGAAGCTTGACTTTTCCTATGAAAACAAAATGATAAATCAATGTACCTCTCAGATATAGACAAGAGGCATGGAAATGTTGTGGACAACACCCGGCCAGCAGCAACCGGTGAGCCTCAAGGAGGCCGAGGCTGAGCATGCCAAGTGGAGGGTGGCTGGAAAAATCATTACGATGTAGCCCGGTTCGACGAGTGGGGAAGCATTCCAGTGCTGGTCAGGGAGGAGCCTAGTGTGGCCATGATGAATGCAGCTATTGGTCACTGGTGGGAGCTGTACAGAGGTGTCATCAAGGGGAGAAATGCCTGGTGGCTGTCTGGTGGAGGCCAGCGGTGGTAGGTCGTGTGGCGACGTCTAGTATGAATGGGTGGCGTCGGGACACTATATTGCGAGCGAGTTGAGGAGGGAGGCCTCTGGTAGTGCTTCTAGGTGATGAGGAGGGCCGAAGAGCCTGTTGCACCGAGAAAGGAGGCAGTTCACTAGACCGGTAGGCGGATGATAGACCAGGGGTTGCCAACTAGTGTTGCACTAGGCTGATGCCTAGGGCTGAAGGCGACCTGGGCTGGGAGGTGAGTCACATGGCACCAGGAGGTGTCGTTGTAATATAGATCCTAGGAAGTGGGTCGACTGGAGTTGTGTATAAGAGAGGAAGTGAGGCTGCACTAGGTGGTGGTGGGGAACATGTTTGCTTGGAAAGGCACAGGGTTGCACCCTCAGGTGACGTACTGAGGAAAGGGAAACCCATGGGTCCTCACGAACCCCCTCCATAGACGTTTTAGTTTTTTTTAAATTAAATCATTTTGTTGGGTTTCTTTATACCCCCACATAGGTTTTTATTTTTATTATATAATCCTCCTCATCCATTTTAATGTTTTCTTCCACTAATTTTGATTTGTTGAATTGAGGAATTCCACTAGTGAAGTCTCCCCTTCCATTTAAATTAACCAAAGGATGAATATAATTTTAATTTAATGGTAACGAAATTATCATTATATAGAAATAATTTATTATTATTATAATTTTATAATAATAAAATAAATATTATGAAAATAATAAAATTAATATGAAAATTATTATATTATAAAATTATAATTTTCACATTTTTGATTATTTCTGATGAACCTATCTAAACATGATTGGTCATTTTGAATGAAGAAAAAATAATACCCGTGATCTAAAGGAAAATTTCAATACAATACTGAAATTTAAAATGGCCATAACATGGTCATTCGAGATCATATGGATGCACATTTTGAACTAAAGGGATAGTTATTGAACCCTCTACATAATACTAATGAAAATATAATTTTCTAGGCTTAAAAAATCTATGTGATCCCTCTAATACCACTGATAGGCTCGGGGGCACGCAACAGATGCTGACAGGCCGAGGATTTTAAAATTCATCATTGATGGTCAATGAGACCTATCAAAACCGATGACCAAATCCCAGAATGGACTGAGGATCTCGAATAAATTGTAAAGAGCACAAAAATAAGATGAAAACATGCCCATTTCAAATATGATGGAGCGTTGGATGAAAACTCCTCACTGGAAATAACTTCTTGAAAATTCATAACAGGATCCGTCTAGATCATCCACACATGATTAAAAAATCCATTGGAATGTCAATCAACGAATTCTAGGTGATAGTGTTGTGATCTTATTATGTTGTCTTCGACTCGACAATCACCGCATCATGATCCTTTTGATTCCTGAGGAAAATCGTGATCCTAGCTCTTAGATCAAATAATTATCTCTCTAGGAAGATCGAGGAGAGAGAGGATCTGATTATTCATTCCATGGAATTAATGAATATTTATAATATACCCACAAGAGTGAGAGCCTACTCTTTTATTTATAGAGGAGTGGATAAATACCTGGTTGGGTTACCCATCCCCTGTTTATTTCAAAATCCTCAAAATAAATAATTTTGACAAACTATAGTGTACCAAAACTATTTATTATTTTATCACATACCTATAGTGTATAAAATATATATTATGTGATAAAAACCACACAATTAAATAAGACATGATGTCATTCTTAATATTAAACAAACCTCAAATATTAATATATTATTGGTTTGATTAATATTTTCTTATATTTAAAAGAATTTTAAATGATTTAAATAAATTCAATCCCAAATATTCATAACATGAATATTAATGAAATTATTTAATTCTAAGTGATATATAACTTGATCAATGATCAGAACCCATGGTGGGTCCCACCATACATCATATACTTATTCTCCTAAATAGGGTTGATTCCTGAATATGCTATGGTGTGTGACCCTCTAGACCCTTATCTCAATAGTAGTGATCAAATCCACTGATGAAGAGTAGAGTCTAACAAAAAAACATGGCCCCATAAGAGATAAGGATTTTCAATGATATGAAAACCAACATACGAACACTAACTCTACACTATAATCTATTTTATCATTAAATATCTCATAAATAAAGAAACACACATCGGTCATCATACTTTTATTGCATTGCTATTTTTTGATATATCTGGATGGATTTTTCTTTTCAACTACTATTTCCAAAAACTTATAATGGAAGCACCATCCTGATCCACCATGCCTGAGATATACAACATCCAAAACATGTAAGCGAAAATAACTTTCTTAACCATTCAAAAAATGTCATGCCACCAACAACACACCCAAAAAAGATACCTACCCATGATTTCAATGACATTGTTGCTTCTAGGAATTAAAGTACACAATGAAATGATACAGTTTGGGAATGATCTCATGTAATGAGACCAAAACAACTGTCTGTAGATTGGAATGACCAAGGAAACCAAAAACATGTGGTGTTCTTATTGGCTAGGTTGTCCTCATGATCTCACTATTAGAGATCATCATGTATGAACTTCATTAGATGAAGTATCAGTTATTATGATCCCCAACAATTGATAGTAAAACATCTACTCTGTCGAGTTAGATAGATTTATCTAGGCCATATAACATAAATTTAAGATTAATTTCAAAGTACCTTGAGGTTCTCATTTTAGCATGGGATCTTCTATAACCTCTTGATACGACAATTAATATTTGGACATTATTATTTCAATAGTGGATGCAAAAAATTATTCACTATAATTGTATGATGACATCATGTATAATTAACAATACATAGGATATGTTAATCATAAGAAAAAAATAGTTTGGTCTAGAGAACCCACTATTTGAACATGAGGGAATCATTTATCATCATGTTCAGAGGACAAGATAAATTGTTGGAATCTCACCCATTCCTCTTGCTGCAAATCAAACCTATACTATTCGGGGACCATTCAATAATAATGAATGGAAAATCCCTCATGGACATTATTAAAAGGGTGATACAATAGGAACATATTGTAAACATGGTCATACCTCTCAAACGTTGTAATACAAAACATCTCAATATAGAACAAAGTAATCAGAATGGCCCTGATGAAGGCATAAAAATTTACCCTATTTCATTAAAAGGAATGGAAAGACCCTCATTTCACAATATTCCTCTATGAATTTAATCACTACTAACAGGAAAGACGTTGTGGATAAAGACCTAAATGTAGAGGGTCTCAACATAGAAAATGTACCCATAGAGAAGGATGGTATGGATTCATAATCTAGGTTTCATGCACCCTAAACCGGAAAATTATCGGAAATGGGGAACATCTGAATAATGTTTTACCACCTACTCGATCAAACACTACCAATGAATATTGGAATGTTTGGGATACATCATCACCAATGTTGAGAAGAATTTAGGTTCCTACCATGGAGGAACAATTTCCACAATATAAAAGTGAAATGAATTCTCTCAGATAACTCAATGAGTGGATATTAATTGGAAATATCCCTTATGGGTATCATCTTTAGGTCAAGGTAAATATTCCTCCTTCCAAAAGATCATATCCACTTGAAAAGGTAGAATCTGGATTTCTGATAGGATGAAACTCTTGGTAGGCAGTCTACATAGATGAGGATGTAAATAATGATCATGACATGCCTTCGTTGTGGTGATATCCTTTCCCTCTATAGGGAAATCATTCAGTCCTAGGAATTTTTGAGAATCCATAATGGATGAATGTGGGACCACCTCATCATCCCACTTCCACTTACTATTTACGGGAGACAACTCAAACATCATTACCCCCTTTAGATGTATAACGTCACGAGATACCTAGAAAATCGAGTGAATTTAATGGGAGGATGATGCACACCCATTCAGCAAGAGAGGAATCCTTAGCTCAAATGGGTGGATGATATTCCACCTCCACTAATTTGGAGAACCATACCGTCTCTATATTTGATAGTATATGAATCCTCAAAAAAGATTCCCAAACTACACATCCCAATGCAGGTGGATGATGATCCCTTTAGTTCAATAGGATGAAACCAAGTTGAGGTGTTTTTTGTGGACTCTAATTATTCCATTCATTTTGTAAAATAGACTTTTAATAGGACGTGTTATTAGATAGGAAGACCTTATTCATCAGATTCTTTACAGTTTTAGGTCCATGTTGTGAAATGTGACTATTGTCGACCTAACTGATTACACGAAATAAAATGACCAGGTTTATACATTGAAACAATATGGAAAGGTTTAACTTTTCCGACCAACATCCCTATGCCATATGGGAAACTCCCGAAACACTATGATGAAAATCCCTAGGATGAGTTTCAAACACCAATGATTCTAATGAAATATCTAATTAGATTCTATGAGTTTGTAGAAATGGTTTTTTTGAATAATCCATTCAATGAACATGATTATATTTTTTAACCCTTCCACCAAGACAAGGTAAAAGGCATGGAAAATAAGATTCTATAGATTTAACTCTAAATCAAATATCAGTTCTTTTCCAAGTATCTAGGAAAGCCTTGAACTGCATATCACCTCTCATCAAGAGGTGGAAACTATAGAATAACCCTCGGCCAAAAGCATAGAGATATCAGGGTTTCCTTGGATTTGCAGAATTGTAGAACAATGAGTACTCATTCTAAAATGAACATGTCCTTGGTTATATCAAGGATTCCAGGAACAATTTGCAACTTTTGTTATAATGATTGATGAAGCCAGATGAGTTCATCCTCAATGATGTTTTTTATTACAACCGTTATAATAGAGGGTTGGGTCATATTATCAATGACTGCATCTCCATCATAGAAATCCTTCAAGGCGTGGTAAGTAAAATATAGGTGGTACTGGACTACATCCTAGTGTAGGTTTCATGCATAACAATTCAATACTCATAAGATGGAAATGGTTGTCAAAATGTTTCATCCAGACATATAAAAAATGTAGACAAGAGGATATGTCAAAAAAACTCTTCGAGATAATGCGACCCTTACAGAATAGTTTCACTAAACAACAATATCCCCACCACCTATAATGGTTAAATCAGATGTGGATCTAAATTGATGTAATGATAACCGAATAATGGAAGAAAAATAGAGGAAGAGTCATATTATGATCCAATTAAATCACCAAAACTTGTAGATTTATTCCATATGATTTATTAATATTGGAAACTACCCCAAAAAATAGAACTCTCATTTGATAAAGATCTCATATTTGTCCCCTTCAACGTGATACACTTGGATGACCCCTTTTCTGATGATGAAGACACCCTATAATACATTTTCTATATATATAATTTGGGATAATATGGATTAATTCGTAGTAACTGAGGACAATGTGGGAATGGTTTGACCCAATATTTTGGTTAGGTACCTACAAAGGACATTAATGCAGTTGATAACTGATGGAAGTAACTCATGAAAGTCCATAAAAGGTAAAGAGGTGTCTCAGAACCTTCCATCTACCATTATCACCCCAATTTTCTTATTTGACCACTTATAAGGAGTTCAATTACCTGATATCCCCAAACAATGGGGAAGGAATACATGACCTGATCCACTGGTAGAAGATACTCCCATTACCACTTCACATGAACCAGGGCCATCCACTTCAAATGCCTAATATCCTGAGCTGCATGGTCAGGAGAAACCCTACATCAGGAAGCACTAACCTATGGATTATAATAATGAAATTCAGTAATAGATGGATATTTCCTCATCCAAGATCTCAACCCAAGATATACTCTATATTATCAAAATAATTCATGGTGGAACACATTGAAACACATTGGATACCAAAGGAAATCATGATTGAAGTCATTTTGGTCTGGGTCTATTGATTTGAGACCATTACATTATAATGAAAATCTCCATCTCATTAACTATCAAGGATTAGGAAGAGGTCATCTAATATTACATCAATCCCCTATAAGTTTTTGGAAGAATCAATAATATTAACATCTAAGGGGATCTGATTGATAATTGTTATGGGGTTAACCTCATCCAGGCTCAAAACCTATGAAATTTGAGATATAGTTATGCGGTGTATCTCTCAAAATAATGACCATTCAATAGTGTTATAAGCGTGAGAAAATACAACTTTGAATGATAAAACTCGAATCTCAGTTTTGGGAAACTAGGTTTGACGATGAGTTAGTAGTTTCCCACTAGGCGCAATATATAACGTCCTTCTTGGAAGGCCATAGCTTAAAAATTTCTTGGTGGTAATCTTTATAGTATATTAGTGTCTTGAGTACACCATCACTGGATAAATCTGAATATTACAAGGTGAAAATTCCTCCCATCAAATCATTTAGATACACATATGAAAAAGTATATTTTTCTAAGAGGATAAGAATGAATCCAAGGAAAGATGATGATTTGTAGGTTACATACCTTAATATACTAGATACCAGTCCTATGAGTCCATAGAGTACGCTGGTTAGTGACTATATGCTCCCACAAAATCTGGTCATGGTAACTGATATATTCCCCTTGATCTACGATCTTTTTCCCCAGTGAGAGCATAAAAATAAATCATATCTAGAATCTCTCTACAATTATTCAGGTGTTAGGGGATGATAATTTCCCTTCTCATGGCCTTCTACATCCCGATAGTGATAGATAAGCCACCAGATTGTGAATTCCATCTCAAAATGTCCCGAAAACAATAGATATGTTTGAATATAAGATTTACTTTAGGAACATTTATCCTACACTCTAAGAATGTGTCTCCACAAAAAGTGATGAACTGAGGAAGATAAATCATGGAATAAAAGAAAAAAGGTTCCCTATAGTTATTGGAGCTATCATGCCCTTTGAATATATATATATGTACATTGAATTTCAAAATAAACATTGATATGTTTTCTTTTGAATGTATACAGAAATGCTTAGACTAAAACCAGAGGTTTCAATTCACCATCTCGGCCGTCCCGATATGCATTGAGGATTAAATCATGAATTTAAGAGAATTAACCCCTTCCATTCCCACAATAATGAAGAATACGGTTACTAGTTGATCAAATTAAACTTCATATGAGAAGTATAGCATTCTGCCTTTTTGTCACATTAACTTTCATTACATTATACAAAACTAAGGATCTTTAAGGATTAGTATATTGGAAACTAGGAAGATAATACATGAAACAAAAAAACATTCTTATTAAAAACCTGAAATGCTTCTCCTTATGCTCATCATAGGTTCATTACTTCATCTCATAACCTAGGTACATACATCAAAAGAAAGGGTGAGCAGAAGGCCCAGTAAGGGAAATAAGGGAACATTTAACATGTGAACTTCAGATACATCAATAAAGTCCTGAAAAGAACTTTAAGGCATGAGATTGAAATCATAAGGCATATAATAATAAAAATAACGTATTACATAACATGAATATGTGGGTACAACATTTAATATTGACAATCATTTATATTTCACCAAGGTTCATCCCCAAGGTGTCATTATAAATTACCAAGGTTATTCACCCAGGTGTCGTTAAAAATAGTCATCTCTAGAGATTAAGACTTTATCCAATGCATTGGAGCAATATTAGGGAGAACCCTTGACATGTATTTATTATCATGTGAGCCACATATATCATCATCAATCATATCATAAACAACACACATAGCATAAAAGAAATGGGTTGCATTTCATAATCACAATGTTTTAAAAACTGCTTTAATGACATGATCATTATGTCACATTAATCCCATGGAAAGGGAAATCGAGTCTCATGTATGTAAATAAAAGAATTTAAAATAGAGAAACTTGGTATATATGTGAATAACCCTATATAAGGGAGATATTTGAGTTTTCAATTAATAAAATAATAGATCTTTAGAAAAAGAGAGAGACATTTTGAGACGGAAATTCTGTAGCATAATGGCTATGTTTCAGAGTTTTAGAAGACATTGAAAAGAGAGAGGACATTAGTCAAACATTCATAAATGACCCATAAAATAGTAGAGGGAACTAATATGAGGGATAAATGAACATGGTAATGAAATTTTAAGGACATAACATTTGAAATGAAAAACATGGAAGAAAGACAAAAATTAGATTTCTCTAATGAAAATTCGGCAGCCTAACGCCGTCACTTAAACATCAAACAAAAATGAATTGACGGGGTCAAATAGGGTCTCTCATCATATGAACATAAAAGATCAGTATGATAGATATATAGATCATACCCCAACATAATAAAAAGGAACATGAAAGACTTGACATGAAAATAGATATTGAAAACGAGAAGGGTGAAAGAATCTGTTACAAAAATTTTGGCAGCCTAACGGCACCACTTAAACATTAATAAAACGAAATGATGAGACTAAGAGGGGGTCTCTAATAATATGAAAAATGAAAAACTAATTAAGTTTAATATAAAATAACATACTCCAACATAAGAACATGTAGCATAAATTAAATGACATAAAAGAGATTATTTGAAAAGAAAAAGAGATGTTGGATCCCTTAAAAATTCGGCATCCAAACGGCGCCACTTAAAACATCAAAATATTGAATTGAAGAGATCAAATAGGTTCTCTCATTATAAGAACATAAAATATCAGTATGATATATATAGATATCATACCCCAACAAAATAAAAAGGAACTTTAAATAATAGACATGAACGTTGAACTTTGAAAAAGAGAAGTGTGAAAGAATCCCTTAAAATTTTTGGCAGCCTAATGGCGCCACTTTAACAGTCTTAAAATGAAATGATGAGAGCAAGAGGGGGTCTCTCATCATATTAACATTAAAATTAAAGTAGGATTAATATAAAAGTACATCCTCCAACATAATATCATGGAGCATAAAAGAAATGACATAAAAGAGATTACTTGAAAAGAAAGAGGGAGGTAGTATTCCTTACTTTAAAACGAAACACTTAAAACGCAATGGTTGGGAACTTGCAGGCTTGGGGGCACCATGGGAGGACTCCTAGGGAGGTAATGAGGCCAGAGAATAGTTGGGGGGATATTTGGGAGTTGAATGGATGAGAGTATGGCATGATATTTATAGGCAAAGTGAGGGGACAAGGCATTAATGGCCAAGGGACACCTCATTGGTGGTTTTCGCAAAACCATAGGCTTGACCATGGTATTTGCCCATGGTATTGGCCTCATGGTTCCCCCCATACAATAATTCATCACCTTTGGTCGGCCAACCCTTAAAATATCTCATGACATCATCATGACACAGTTATGATGTCTTTAAACATACCGAAACCCTAAAAATGTATTTTCACTATGCATCGAAAATTCAACTTTCTCAGAAAAAAACCAAAATATCACCTTAACCAAATATCGATGCTCTTATTTCAAAAATTAACCCTATTTAAAAAAAATAATTTTCTAAATATTATTAATTTAAATTTTAAATAAATTCAGTACTCACCAAAAATTCATTTTTCTCAAAAAAATCCCCAAAAATTACCTTAACATAATATCGATTCTCTGAGTTCAAAAATGAAATCCATTTTATATAAATAATTTTTTAAATATTTTTAATTTAATTTTTATTTAAATAACACTATTCACTTGAAAAAACTAATACATGACTAATAATTTATGAAACCATTATTTAACAATTTTATTGAATCCAATTACATAATCAAGGTGCCTAGATTATATTAATACTTTCTTTAAGTGAGATTACTAATCTATTTGGTCACATTACTAATCGTAAGCATAAAATCACTATTCATAATTTACAATTCATAAAAAAATTATGTTGATCTTATTAGACACTAAATTTCGCACAGAACATAATTGTAGAAGACCATTTTTTGAAAATCATTATAAATTTTAAATTATTTAAGGTTTATATAAAAAATTTTAAAATATAATTTCTCTAAAATTCATCAAAAATATGCTTATTATATTTATCCAGACTTTGATAATTCATAAACTTCAACATAAGACGAAATCAAATTTTTTATTTTAAACAAAGTATTACACAAGGCAGTTACAGTCTCCTTACATAGCCCTTAATCACACCAGCATAGGACCTAAGTGTATGGTATGCTAAGATGAGAGAATCTGAGGGAGGCTCGGCCAAAATCGCACAATTAGTAATTTATATCAGTTTGAACTTCTTGCGAAGGTGATTCGATTCTAGCTTCAAACGATGAAGTTCAACTTGGGTTTGGACCAGAGCAAAGCCCAGTGGTGCTACCTCCTTCCCAAGTTCTATTAGATGGGCTTCGATCGGTCCAAGACTACTGGGTGAGGCCATTGAATCTTCTTCCGATATTAATTAACCAAGATCACTTGTATTTAGAGACAGTAATCAAAATGTTTAATTTCCAGCGGTCATATTGACCAACAATCATATAACATCCAAAACCCAACAGTCTCATTTTAATTATACTCATGTTATCAAATGAAATAGTTTTGTTGAGTATGAAAAATAAAATAACACAGAAAATTAGGAAACATGATTTATTCAAAATTTTGGGTCGTTATAATATTCCCCCCTTATGAAATTGCGTCCTGGAAATTTTTTAAAATTGGGTTTTGAAATTTCATTGAATGTCCCACATCGGAAAAAGAGTCAGTAACACTATTACATTAAAAGAAATAAAAGGAAGTAAAAAGGCCACCTGAGTTAACCCATACGAGGATTTCATGTAGGAAATCATGGATATGGATGAAAAAAAGGGTCAAGTTCTGAGGGAGAGTAATAGAAAACATGATTAGGCGAAATTTAACCACAAGAAAATCACAAACTTATGATGTGTGTAAATGGTCATTGATTACCCTGTAGGAAGCTTAAACCAACAACGTTTTTTTACGTTCCTTTTAATAATTTTGGGGAATTCATTTACTACATAGAACACAAACATAATTAAATATACCTACCTTCAAATATAGTTTCATCCTTTAATAAGTTTCTACCAAAAATAATCTTTTCTTCAAACTATGAGCATTCAAAACTACCTGGTCTCATCAAAGAACAAGAAACATCTTCTACATAATCACATAATCCACCAAGGATTAACTATCAATTTCTTATATTATCCCAAAAATATAAAGGGAAAGATTAAACAACTCTTCAAAAAGAAGGAATCCCAAAAGAAGGGAAACTTCTTTAAATCTTCAAAATTCCATGGTACTACCCAAAGTTCAACATAGACCATTTTATAAACAACTGTTCTTAAAATTAATCAAAATAAAACAAACTAAGATTTATACCCAAATACAAGAATGATTTGATAACATAGTCTTCCAAAATAAACATCACCATTCATCTCCAAACAACATCAACCACTCCTAACATCTTATAACAAAAGTAGCTAACCTAAAAATATTTTCCCCAAGCTAGGTTAATCATTTCCATAAGTAACCTAAATTACTATAATTCCACCTTAAATTACTCAATTCTTCAAAATATAATTCAACCTTTACTCCTCAACGAAAATATCGTAGTAATCTATTTACCTCGATCATATAGGGTCCCCAAAATATTGAACGTCTTCTAAAATAATAATCATCTTTTAATCCCCTAATCATCTCTGTCATATTAATATGGCAGTCGTCGTATTTCCTATCACATGGGGTTTTGGGACATGTTCTTCCATTTCCCACCATTATCTAAGAAAAGAAAGTATAATTAGGGGATTAAATACGTATCCAATAATCTTGAAAAGGAACTTAAAGCATATATGAATAACTTGTAGATGAAAATTATACCCTAACTTGTGATCCCTTAGGTTTCAAACTAGGTTATCCATGATCATATATTCTTATGTGAATCCTTATTTTATATTATGTTTGTTCCATTAATAATGATTCATACTAAGCTTATGAATTTACCAAAGCATATCCCCTGGGAGTATCGTAACCAAGAGTGAAGCAAGGCCTGTTGTAGTGTACCAGTTCCCGTTCGAGTCTATCTCAAAGCAGTGTTTTCAGATTTTAACCCTATACACATCTGTGCCAGAGCCAACTCTACCTTCTTGTATCCAGACAGGAACGTATTTGTTTGGCAACCCCTTACTCAATACTCACCAAAATACCAGGAATATTTCCTTTATTTAAACTTTTCTATAGGGTTCTTCCTAAAGTTTTCATATCCGAATTTCCACAAATAACTAAACAATCCTTTGATACCAACTATAGAATCCTACCTTTTTGTCACATAAACGTTAATTACATTATACAAAACCGAGGATCTTGAAGGTTTAGTGTCTTGGAAACCAAGAAACTAATACATGAAACAAAAAAACATTCTTCTTAAACAAATGAAATGCTTCTCCTTATATTCATCCTGGGTTCATTACTTCATCTCAAAACCTGGGTACATACATCAAAAGAAAAGGTGAGCATAAAGACCAGTAAGGGAAATGAGGGAAACAATTAACTTGCGAACTTGAGATACATCAATAAAGTCATGAAAAGAACTTTAAAGAATGAGAATGAAATCATGAGGCATATCATAATAAAAATAACGTATTTCATAACATGAAGATGTGGATACAACATTTAATATTGACAATAATTTCTGTTTCACCATGGTCTATCCCCAAGCTGTCATTAAAAATTACCAGGTTATTCACCAAGGCGTTGTTAAAAATAGTCTTCTCCAGAGATGAAGTCTTTACCCAGTGCATTGGAGCGCTATCAGGGTGCACCCTTGACATGTCTTTATTATCATGTGAGCCACATATATCATCATAAATAATTTCATAAACAACCCACATTGCAAAAAAGAAATGGGTTTCATTTCATAATAATAACGTTTTAAAAACTGCTTTAACGACATGATCATTATGTCACTCTATACCCATGGAAAGGTAAAACATGTCTCATGTATGTAAATCCCAGAATATAAAATAGAAAAATGGTATATATGTGAATACCCCTATAGATGATAGAGCGTTTATTAATCACTTAATAAAATAAAAGAACTTTAGAAAAATGGAGAGACATTTTGAGACGATAGTTCTGCAGCACAACATCTATGTTTTGGGGTTTTATAAAACATTGAAAAGAGACAGGACATGGGTCAATCATTCATTAATGTCCCATAAAATAGTAGAAGGACCTAATATGTGGGATATGTGAACATTGTAATGAATTTTTTAAGACATACAATTTGAAATGAAAAACATGGATGGAAGACAAAAATTAGATTTCTCTTATGAAAATTCGGAAGCCTAACGACGTCACTTAAACATCAATCAAAAATGAATTGGCAAGAAAAAATAGGTTCTCTCATCATATTAACATTAAATATCTATATGATAGATATAGAGATCATACCTCAAAATAATAAAAAGGAATGTGAAATACTTTCCATGAAAATAGATCTTGAAAAGGAGAAGGGTGAAAGAATCCGTTACAAAAAAATCGGCATCCTAACGGTGACACTTAAACATTCATAAAACGAAATGAGGAGAGTAATAGGGGTTATCTCATCATATTAACTTGAAAAGCGCAGTAATATGAATATAAAATATCATACTCCAACATAATAACATGGATAATTAAAGAAATGACATAAAATATATTACTGGAAAAGAAAGAGAGATGTTAGATACATTAAAAATTCGGCAGCCTAACGACGCCACATAAAACATCAAAATACTGAATTGAAGATATCAAATAGGGTCTCTCATAATATGAACATAAAATATCAGTATTATAGTTATAGATATCATACCCCCAACAAAATATAAAGGAACTTGAACTACTTCACATCAATGTAGAACTTTGAAAAAGAGAAGGGTGAAAGAATCCCTTAAACTTTTCGGCAGCCTAACGACGCCACTTTAAGAGTCTTAAAATGAAATGATGAGAGAAAGAGGGGGTATCTCATCATATGAAAATTAAAAAGACAGTATGATGAATATAAAAAAACATCCTCTAACATAATATCAGGGTGCATAAAATAAATGACATAAAAGAGATTACTTGAAAAGAATGAGGGAGGTAGGATCCCTTACCTTAAAATGTAACTCTTAAAACTCAAAGGTTGGGACCTTGAGGAATTGGGGGAATGTTGGGAGGACTCATTGGGAGGTAATGAGACCAGATCTTCATTGGGAGAGTGTTGGGAGTCGAATGGATGAGATTATGGCTTGGTATTTATAGGGAAGGTGAGGGGACAAGGCATTAATTGCCAAGGGACACCTCATTGGTGGTTTTGGCAAAACCATGGGCTTGCCCATGGTATTGGCCACATTAGTCCCCCCTTACAATAACTCATCTCCTTCGGTCGTCCAACCCTTAAAATATCTCATGAAATCATTATGGCATAGTTATGATGTCATTAAACATACCAAAAAACTAAAACTGTATTTTCACTATTCATCAAAAATTCCACTTTCTCAGAAAAAAACCCAAAATTTTACCTTAACAAAATATCGATTCCCTGATTTCAAAAATGAACTCAATTTTATAAAAATAATTTTTTTATATATTTTTTATATAATTTTAATAAATACACTATTCACCGAAAATTCATTTTTCTCAGAAAAATCCCTAAAAAATACCTTAACATAGTATCAATGCTCTGAATTCAAAAATATAATCCATTTTATAAAAATAATTTTCTAAATATTTTTAATTTAATTTTTATTTAAAAAACACTATTAACCCCCAAAAACTAATACGTGACTAATAATTTATGAAATCGTTATTTAACCATTTTATTGAATCACATTACTTAATCAAGTTGCCTAGATTGTATTAATACTTTCTTAAAGTGATATTACTAATCCATTTGGTCACATTACTAATCCTAATCATAAAATAACCATTCCTAATTTAATATTAATCAAAAAATAATTTGATCTTATTAGACTCTAAATTTTGCACTGAACATAATTGTAGAAGACCATTTTTTGAAAATCATTAAACATTTTTAATTATTTAAGGTTTACATAAACATTTTTAAAATTTCATTTCGCTAAAATTCATCAAAAATATGCATACAATATTTATTAAGACTTTGAAAATTCATAAACATCAATATAAGAAGAAATCAAAAATTTTATTTAAAATAAAGGATTAGACAGGGTAGTTACAGTCTCCATACATAGCCCCTTATCACACAACCATAGAACCAAAGTTTAAGGTGTGCTAAGGTGGGAGAATCTGAGGGAGGCTTGGGCAACATCGCACGAGTAGTAATTTCTATCAGTTTTAACATCTCGCGAAGGTGATTCCGTTCAAGCTTCACACGATGTTGTTCAACTTAGGTTTGGTCCAGAGCAAAGCCCAATGGTGCTACCTCCTTCCCTAGTTCTGTTAAATGGGCTTTGATCGGTCCAAGACTATAGGGTGAGTCCATCGAATATTCATTCTATATTAATTAACCAAGATCACTTGTATTTAGAGATAATAATCAAAACTTTTAGTTTCCATCGGTCATATTGATCAATGATCATATAACAGTCAAAACCCAACAGTCTCATTTTAATTATACTCATGGTATCAAATGAAATAGTTTTGTTGAGTATGAAAAATAAAATAACACAAAAAATTAGGAAAGAAGATTTATTAAAAAATTTGGGTCATTACAAGAAGTGAAATAACCCAAATTGATTTCCAAAATATTCCCTATCAATTAATAAGAACATGAAAATTTGGATTTTCACTGGTTTTAGAGACCTTAAATTTTATTTCAAAAGGGAATATTTTTAATTTCTAATAATATATCTCTTGACTAATGGAACTACCATCTTCCAAGAAATTTCCTTTCTTGGATGGATACGACGGGTAAAATAATATCAAAATGATTCAAAAAAACAATTATTGCACGATGTACATATCACCTCAGGTGATAATTTTCAAGTAGGTCAAGCCCTTTGGGTTAAAGAATGCAAGACCCACATACCAACGTTCCAAGTATCATATACTGAAGACATTTATTGAAAAGATTGTTGAGTTGTATGTTGAAGAACTAGTTGGTAAATTATGACAATGAAATGATCACATATCAACACTCTAGATGATATTTGATAAATATTGGTAACATGGACTGAAGATAAATCCATTAATATGTGCTCTCAGGGTGACATTGTGGAAGAATCTTGGAATTATGGTTTTCCACAATGGTATTAATGATTATCTAGAAAAAGGTATTTATATTTTAGAAATTTCACCGCCTAAATCGTAATGAAATGAATAGGATCCAATCAAACATATCCCACATTAGATGATTCACAGCCAAAATGGTTGATAAATATCTCCCCTTGACTAGGATAATGACGATGGGAATCACTTATAATTGGATGGTGAATTAAAAAAATATTTCAAATGTCTCAAGTAGTTCTTACTAAACCCATCAGTTATAATGCCTCTAATTGAAGGGTGGAAACTAATCTTGTATGTGGACAACATGGGGCACTCACTGGGCACCCTCCTAACAATGAAAAATTATTTAGGAACAAATAATAGTCTCTACTACCTTATGTATATGATTTTAGGTAATAATACCAGATACACTATGGTCAAGAATAAACATCATTATACCTTAAAAGATGATAAATTACATATTGCATGAATGAGTGCATATTGTCTCTCTTATTGATCTATTAAAGAATGTAATTGGTCTCCATATTGTGATTATGTTCATGGACTAAAGGGTGGTTATTTTGAAGTAATATGAATTCAGTTTGTATAAAAAAAATCAGAGAAAGGTAAATACTTGGTTGATTTCATCACCTACCATCTTACCTTGGAAAATATATCAAAATACATTGAGCTTCCAGATGAGGTGGTTTTATAGGCCCATGGAACTCCCCATACATGGGAGATTTACATTGATTGTGCCTCATAGAGTATTATCATTACATGAATGGAAAATCCAATGGTCGATTGGATTTTTCTTGGGATTGGGTTTGTGTCTCCAGAAAAATATGTTTTCCCTACTCATTCTCACTATATGAAGGATTCAAGAACAATGAGTAAAATACCAATTCCAAATCATTAAATTTGAAATGTGAAAACAATTTTACATAGCCTTCATTAATTTCCATGATTATTTATAATTACTGATAAAGATGATCAATGTTGAGTATTCCATTTAATTGAAAGAATTGGCCATTATCACTTACTATGTCAGGGGACTGATTACACAGATCACTTTTTCGTTAACATATCATCATGTTTCCAATCACAAAATACTCACACTATTGCACTAAATAATGAATCCTCCATCCTAGATAATCCTCATTATGATTAAGTAGTGATTGGTATCATGCATCAAAGAATGGTCTCATCAATTGTCATATGTGATATGGAAGAAATAAATCATGGATGTGCCTCCCCAAACCAGGATGAACAAATAACAACCCCTGGATGATTAAATTCAATAAACAATTATATAATAAATGGTATTACCTCCATCATCTGATAACTCCATGAATTCTCTATTAGCACCCATTAGTCTAAGACCAAGATATCCCATAAAATTAGAAGGATGAGATATCACTAGATTACCCTGACACATGACTATGTGGAATTCACCATGATATGTGATTTGTTCCAAATCCATGCAAGCTTCATCCATCATCCCTTGGAATTTCTACAAATATCAAAAGATTCATTGGAATTTTTGTTTGGGGAATGGTTGTTTTGTGGCCATATCCCCCAGCCACAGCTAAGATGTTCAAGTATATCATTACTTCTAACAACTTATTTTCCAAATGGAAAGAGAAAATAACCCTCAAAGAAGTAGGTATTAAGAATATTGTCTACAACATAAAGTCTCATATCATCATTATGTTCAGGGACCCTCATACAATATTGACAGACAATGACACCAACCTCTATTCTACGGAGTTAAATAGACTATACTAGGAGTACACTATTGAGTCCATTCCCACATTCCACTACCATGTAGTTGAAAGTGGATAGGTATTTTCCTTTAATAATACTCAATCAAATATAAAATAGAATATAGTGAACAAGGATTGAATTCATGGATTGACAAGATACTCCATGATTTATGGTCATACCATACCACCACACATACTACTAAACAAGATATACCATATTGATCGGTGTTTTGGACTGAGGATGTGTTACCAATTGATATCAATCTATCTTTGATCTGATTATCTATTTTTATAAATCTTTAATATGATTAGAAATCTTTTATTGGACTGGATGGATTAGAGTGAATCAATGAAAAATGGTTGTATATATTGCACAACCTTGAGGTCCATCAGAAATAGATCATGTGGGCCTTCAAATAAAAGGTACACCTCAATTAATTTCACCATGGAAAACTGTTATTGAACCTCAGAACATCCATCATACTGGGAAACAAACCCATGATGCTGGAACCCAAATGGTAAGGGACTTACATCTTATATAAGGTCTGTTATAAAGAAGCATACTCATTTTATATTATGGATGGGGAGGATGTCACCCCATCAATCTGTGGATTATCAAGAAAAACTTTTCATTACTATCATCATTTTGGAATCCACATCATTATAAGCCCCACCATTTTTTTCGATTACATGATGTTTAATTGTATATATTATTCTACAACAAATGACATTATATTTTACATAGTGGTTTTTACATCACGATATTCAATATACATGGATTATTTCTTCTACACATAACATTAATCTATATGGCTCTTCTATAATTATGTATGACTTCATTTCTACCATCATTGGATACATTGTAAAACCCGAAACACCAACTTTGGTCCGACCAAAATTTTGCTTTCCCCATTTTATCTTCATATATAGAGATCCTTGTCCCATCTAAAAGATGTCAAACTACAAAGATAACTTCTTCACCAAATTATGATAAACATAATTTCCTTCTAGAAATATATATGGCTTGATTCTCATTTTAAAAGTGATATGTATGGATTCATCAATTTTATATCTTTGTCCAACCATAACCTAATACATAATTCCCCTATATTGTCTTTATTTCCTATGCATGATGAGAGGAACCCTTTATATTCCTTATTTATCCCACCAATAATAGTTCATGTGAGATTAGTAATTGAATTATGGAATTCCCCATGTGAAGTAGGAATGAAAACACACAACATGTCCATCATGATCAAGAATGAAAAAAAAACAATAGTCACACAATGAGACCTCAAAGAAAAATGATATGTTGTATGTTCAAAATACATTGCACATGACATAAAACTAAATTTTCTTTTATGAACTATCATTACCTTGTTTCTTTCCATCAAAGTATACATAGTGATACTAGAATATTTGATTATGTCGTGATCTACATGTAATGTCCCAGAAAATTCCATGTAATGTTTTTTAATTATTTGAGATTATTAAGATTCTGTGAAAATTTATGACGTGTGATTTTGAGGCCCGGTGTGCCCATAATAAATTTCAAAATTTTTAAGGAAAGCTCATTAAACATGTGGGTAGTGTTTTAAAAAATTTGAATTAGTGGTTGGAATTGAAATCTGAGAGAACAAATGAATCCACAGTGTTGGTATTGACTTAAGATAAACTTCATCTTGACCACAGTGGGTCGGGAGAAAAATATAGTTTTTTCACTTTTTAATGAATAATAAAATAACACGAAATTATTATTTTATTTTCTTTTTCTCCAACAGATGAGTGACGGTGGTGGGGACCATGAAATTTCAAGCCATTTAATGGATTGACTCATCAACTGTGTAACTCCAGCATTGTGAATTAAAACAGGTTCTTTTATTCATATTATGAACATCTTTAATTCTTCAACATGTACATAACCTTTTACCCTCCTATTTAAATAGATCTTGTGGTGGGGTTTCGGCATGGCTTCTTCCAATGAGTAAAATTTGGCAGAGTTCTTTAGCAATATACACCGAAGGAGGATGAATGCTCGGTCAAAAACGTTCCAGGATCGACGAACGCAGGTCACTCCATCCAATGTGGACGTTGCTCCCGCTATAACCGCGACACCTCCAACAAATCAGGAGGAAGGGGGTTTATGTTTGGTTTTGGTTTAGCATTATTGAAATGTGTTTATTTAATCTTTAATATGAGATAAATATTCCAAATATTATTATCATGATAACATGGAATGTGTCGTCCAAAAGAATAGGGCTCGGACACTCCGCTGCTTCATTTATATTGCATTTTTCAGGGACAACTTCCCCAATATTGATGGAAACAGGAGAGAGAGGGTCACACTATGACAGGGGTAGTCCAAGAGACTCATTAGAATAGGTGACACCATGAAATTACAACTGGAGAACATCTAATGGCCCGCTGAAAGAATATATAGCGCACCATTTTTGCGGTAGCCCACGATGGCTGGATTAGGCCCATAGTAACCAGCAGCGGGCGGTGGGAAGGTGACATGCCATAGAGCATATCTATGGAAAGAGGCAGCTATCCCGAGCTATCCATGAAGGAGAATGATGGAACCTTTATTCACTACTGGCGGAAGCAGCCACAACCAGCGGGACGTGGCGGGAGGGGATGGTGTAGCCCCATGTCGCACCATGCTAGTTGGAGACCAGTCCCCCTGGATGACAGTAGCACATGGTGGGGTAGATCCCCATGGGCTAGATGAAACAAACCAACATCTAAACGGCTAGCTAGAGACAATGGTCCATCTTTATCCGGCCTGGGCCAGATTCGTGACCCAGCAGACCCACGCGGGTGGGCCGAGCCCCACCCCACAGGCCGATCCAACCATGGCCCGGCCCCATGAACTATCAGAGCCAGTCCCAATGGGCTGCACCCAGCAAATTGGGCCATACCTTAATGGTCTGGACCTAGGTGTGGTCAGGTAGATATGAGGACCTGTTCCATCGGGTCTGCTCGACCGTCTCGGACAGGGCTTAGACCCAACGGACCCCCTAACAAAGAAACACACGTAACTAACAAACTAAGTATACATTTTACATGTCTTATGTGGTTTTATGACCCTTTTTTGGAATGGGTCCCCTTTGGCATATTCTGGCAGGCCCGATCAAGCTGTCTCGGACCGCGGTGCATTCACCCCTGTTTCACAGAAAGGGGTGTAACTGACATAACAGACATCTGATCGATGCACCATCTATAATATAAGGACCTTTATGAAAAGGAAATAATTTGTAGATAATGTAAGTTGTCTTGAGGGAGTCCAATGTGCATCTTCGGTGGGATCATACTATAATCCAACCAGGCCCTTTTTACAAATGTGACCATATCTCACAGACCGGGCATCTGATCAATGCACTTTCTATCAGGATTGGACCCCTATAGAGGGGTAGTCCATTGGTTTTCATAGGACTTCATATTGGTTGAAATATGGCCGATGTCTTGAGGATCATAGTATTCTAGAGATTAGGTGAGCTTCATGTGGGAATCCAGTTGCTGGCTGTTACATAAAGAGGAAGAGCGACAAATATGAGTCTAAATAAAAAACACTAGAGTGGGATGATCAAGCTATATGACAAATCATCCCTACCTCTGTACCAACAACCAATATGATTCAACACCAATGACCAAAATAGGTCAGTACCAATGAACAATATGGGCCCACATGAGTGACCAATATAGGTTAACATGAGTGACCAATACAGGTTCTCACCAGCGACCAATATGGGTCATCATCTAGTGAAAAATACATGTCAGTATATAGCGACCAATACAGGTCATCATACAGTGACCTATATGGGTCAACAATATAGTTACTATAGATAAGATGATCTTTATTTATGAAAATTCATCGCTATCATGGTATCCTTGAATTTATACTGTTATAGTGAGCTATCTCTTTTTCTTTGTGCTTCATGATTTTGATCATGCTTGTGATTTTACCTTCATGGTATTTCTTGTGATGTTTTCCGTTGTGGATTACTGATAGAAATTAGGGGGTTGTACCCTACTGAGTTGATATACTCATCCTTGCACAGGCTGTTTCAGCATGTGTATGTCTGGTGTAGACTACTAATTCTTTGAGGAATACATTGGAGGTTTGGGTCATGGTGGAGCTAGGTGAGATAGAGGAAGTCGAGATCCTCTTCTTCAACATGAGACTTATAACTAATACCCTCTCTGTAGAGATCCAGGGAAGTTGAAACAACTTTTTAATTTCTCTTCATTTTCTAGGGCTCGTATTACAGCCCAATGTTTTCTGTTTATAGTTTTATTTGTTTTTGTACATTACTACCGTGGTTATACATTAATTTTGTAGGTTATTTACTTCAGTTTCCCATTTTGAGTGTGTAATGATCACTAAGGCAATAACGTCCCTATTCGGGAAAACCATTCAGTTACTAGTAACCATCCTCTGGCCTATGAAATGTGGGATTTGGGTAGTCATTTCTACACCCAGTAGGATGGGTCATGACACTACAAGAATTATTAGAAAGAATTCAGACATTTTCATACCAGATAGACATATGAAGAGAGAATATCTCATTCAATAAGTTGTGTTAATTGATTCTTAACCTCAATATATAAATACTGATTCCCATATACCAATCTCTTTACTCAGTCACAATAGATAAATATAAGAATTACATTATTTTCATATGAGTAATACCTTCACAGGTAACTTCACTATGATATATGTGTGTCCTGATTCCCTTCACCATGAGATACAACGGGACTCCAAAAATTCCATTCATGGTACCATAAAAAATACCACCATTTCATGTTGGGGGACCCACATCCTCATTGCATGATGTTAAAATTCCTAGCCCTTTTGATCTACATCTTGTTGGTTCTCAATTTCCTACGATATATGGTGATCCCCGGCTGTCCACCCTTAGGCCAACCCCATCATTTCAATTCTATCAAATCTATCCATATTTTTATTTAACGCATAATTATACAAAAAATGGGATTACATCCATACTTAAGGACGATATAATACATGGAAATAAATCCTTATATCATGAAATTAGATAGAAAACCGAATTTTGTGTTCTGATGATGTTAAAATGCAAAGAAAAAATCCTTACCACGTGATGATAAACTACAAAAGAAATCATTTCCCAACTACATGATTACTAACTATATAGTCCATCACAAATTTTTCATTCCTCATCAAGGGACCACAATGTCCTTATCCTAATTAGCCAGAGTATCGGGTGCTTCCATCATCTTTTAAAATAACCTCAATCCATGTACCAGCCTAAAATTATTGAGTACCACATGTTTCCATACGCATTTAATCTCCCTTGGAAAATAAAATATATAACTTAGTTCCTTCATTATATTGATTCATATGGGAATAAAACCCACTAACTGAGGAAATATTTTCCCAATATAATATTCTTTGTAATTCTTGTGATCATGTTGTCATTGTAGTGAAACCCATAACCTTCATCTATTTTTAGGTCAATTGTGGTATGATTGTCCCATATCATCTCTCATGTCCTAAGAAACTTGATTCCTAATTTAAAAACCTTTTCATATGACTCTAAAAGTGTTATTAGAGTAATCTTGACCATTGATATCCTAATTGGGATCTTGTGTATCATCCCCCATATAAGTTCCATGTATGTCATGACTTTAAATTTCCCGCACAATGGTCACAATTGTACATCCTCAAGATGTAGACAATGATTATCCAAATCCTGAGACCTTAAACATCTAGTGAAAGATACAAAATAAAATGTCATGTTTAAAACTATAAATAGAATAATAGAGAAACAACCATATAATATCTAACTAAACTCTTCATAACTATAGTTTTGTAAAAACATAGGGTGAATGTTTGTATGTCATAAAGCTCATATGGACTACATCATAGCCCTAAAAATACAAAATATGTTCAATGAACTTCCTTTTATAATAAAAATTTAGAGTAATGATTTATCACATTTCCTCACTATGAGAATATAATCTATATGTCGTGATATGACATTTACGGAGCATGAACCTTTATTGGATATTACATTCTCCATAAATCACACTTCCAGAATTGAGCTCTTTAGGTCACCGAAAACACCCCATAGCCCATGGAAAAGAAAAGATACCTCTTGGTATTACATAAGGGACTTAGACCCACCATCTAAAAACATCTTAGACTAATTGAAATAGATTTCCAATAATTATGAGACTCACAACATCGTGGTGGAACCCATCACCATTGTTTGTTATGGTTTATCCTCGATATGATTTACCCATGTCATTAGACCTAATTAATGAACATTGTACCATGATTTAAAATCCCTATACAAGAATATTCAAGTGGATTAGACACCCTTGGTTTTATTTCACTATGTTTTATATCCTTTATCAAGGAATGTATGAGATAATCCATTATAGAACCTTTTATGGCCCATACATCATGTATCGAATCCAAAGGACATATATATCAGCTTGTAATTTAGAGATTAATTTCCCTAGGGTGACATAATCCTTCCTCAATAGATTTCTTTTTATACCCATCCTCATTATCACGATGATTGAGTCTTTATAAATATTTTATGATGCTCGAAAAGAAATGGAGATCATCTTTCAATGGCCATGTTATTGATGTACAATGGATTTAACCCTCCAACTAAAGGAATATAATCCTTGAAATTAAGCATATTAAATCCTTGTGAGCTCTAGAAATGGTGCAGAGGAATCTGGAACCTTAGAGTGTTATGGTTCATCCCTAGAATGACTGACCATCCCTTGTAACAGGACACAATATTTTGGGTTATGATTTACATCACCCATATTCAAACATTTTAGGCATTCCTAGTATCCAATTTATTTCTCTATTAATGATATTACTTCAAAAAATATCACATGACCCTTGGAAGGATTGGAGATCAATTTTTTCTTATTATGCTATCGATGGATAATGGACTTCACCCACAATCTAATGGTATCTTCACCATGGAATAATAAAACTCCATTTTTCATGAACCCTAACAAAACCATGATAGAAATCATAAACCCCTAGGTTTTTTGAGTCATCCCTCATTTTTCTACCCCATATTACCAACAAATCAAGGTCTAACAAAAATGAATGTAAAATAATGCTAAATAATTTCTGATCTAAAATACCATAAACAAAAGAGGTATAAGGCCTAAGATAAAAGACCCTAAACTAATGAAATAAAAGGTCCTATATAACATATCATAAAAAATATAAATATATGGTCCAAGATAAAAGACCTTAATCTAATGAAATTGTAATGCTTATATTAATTACATTAAAATATAACACAATGGAAATCTTGTCGGAATTTTTTTTAAGTCCCACTGCATAGCCTCAGCAGAATCAAGCTTCTCTTGCTTTGCCAATAATATTTGAAAAATGAAAAGAACTTTCCCTCATGGAAATATATCCAACTGAAATGATCCTTCATTAAATCAGGTAATCTCGTGATAGATTAAAATACTATTAGTGAAAATTCTCACGTTGTTGGAATTCACATGAGTCACTCAAAAGAAATCTACTAGAATTATAACAATTAATCCCATGAATTCACATTTATATGATATACTGAATGATATGGGTACCATTGGATTGTAATATCATAGTATTAGGCCATCCAAACAATGAATAAAATGGAAACTGGAAAAAAATTATAACATTTAGAAATCATGTTCATCGCCACCATATAAAAGGGAGAATCTCTACATACTGGAGCCTCTTTAATGAATATGCGAGCCAAATAAAGATTGAAATATTATGATCCCAGAACACCATATCCTTAGATGATTCTTATTGTTCAGCATGTATGTGCTTTAGGGAATCCATATATTGTTATTTTTTATTGATTGTAATAGTCTCCACCAACATTGATTATTGTAGCTCCTCCCAATATATCAATGGAATCAAGTATTGGCTTCTTTGACACATCAAGAATTTCATCCTTCTGCTATATGTTATTTCTAAATACTTAAACTGAATATTTCGACTTTGATAGTTCTATAAAGAGACATATATTTTAAGACAAATAGTGATTAATTTTAGACTAGAGGTAGTAAATTACTATATTCCCAGCATTGACTATGTCTCAGAGAGAATCTGCCTTCACCAAATGATGGAAAACATCATTTATAGCTTTTTTCAAAATATAATTCACAGATGTGGCAGCCTCAATAGCTAATATCCTCCATTCAAGGGACCTCTATTGTTCTCTCATGTAGGTGACCTCCTTAACCTGGGAGTGAATGGTAGAATAATCCAAATCGTTATAACCACAGTTAGGGATCATGAACTGAAGATGACCCAATTAGTCCTTTGACTCATTCAATGAGGTTTCTAACACTAAAATCCAGATATCCCTACACATATATCACCTTATGGACTAATATTTTAATGAATACCCATATAATTTTACAACATTTATCTTGTAAATGAAAACATATTTTTGGACTAGGTGACATAGAGATATGACCATGCTCAAAATCTTAATTGATGAGGGAAGTGAACCTTTCACATAATTGGTTATCCTAGCTATAGGGAATCCTTGTAGAGAAGGTATCAAATCATTTGAACTTATAGTAGAATATTTTGTAGTTAGTGGTATAGTGGTGAAACAGTTGCATGATGAATAATGTAGTACCACCAGTTAATCGCCAGTTATGACTGAGGTTAGAAACATATCATTCTAGATCAGACCAGTGGGATCATATGAAACTCCAACCCCATTCGACTATCATGATATAAATCCTTGTTGTGACAATAAACATCAAGGAACCACCAGTTCTTTTCCTAAATATGTGATTCATTATCAAATCTTGAGGACTATAAGAACACAAGATAATATCAGGCTATATGACACAAGTAAACACAATGTCTATTATTTAATAAGTATTCAACTTCTCTAAAACTCACTTACATTATTTCTAACACAATATCATAATAGATTCCTCTATCATCATCCTCCAAAATTACATCCACCTAATCCAGAGAAGATGGTTCAATAGTTGAAATGTTTACAACATGAAATGCACATGATTGCAATGGAACCTCGACCAACTCCTCTTCTTGATGTATCAGGTCCAACAAAAAATGTAATTCTTAAGATACCAAATACTCTCAGACATCATTAAAAGTAGAAAGATTCTCTATTAAGTGATCTATAAGGGGACATAAACCATTTTTAAAAATTATAATGTGCTAACAAAATTATTTTTGATAAAAGAAGAGTGAAATTCCACCCTAAATTAAGGATTCTATAGAATAATAAACATAACATATTGATAAATTCCTTTTAATATTATTTTTTCCCTATTAATCAGGCCCTTATGAAGGCTTTAAAAATAAAACTATTGAGTTGGAAGAAAAAATAACTCACTTGAGAATGTATACCTAGTGACCCCTAATCATTGATTATGTGGTCATTAAATAATTCCTCTACAACAGTCATACCATAGAGAGTATATTCAAGGTATTATATCACTATATGATCTTCCATAGCCTCCGAATATATAACCATATATTAAGGATTTAAATATTGTTTTTAAGGAACATTGAACCATTAAATCCCCTATTAATCCATAAAATACCGCTTACTCGGTGACATGGTAACCTTGTTTGTCCTTACCAATTTGAAGTGTTCCCAAAATTACTAGAAGGTAGACTAGTGAGGAGAGAAATATATTACAATTGATTCTTGAAAA
The DNA here is from genome assembly GCA_963277665.1 of Viscum album. NCBI lineage: Eukaryota > Viridiplantae > Streptophyta > Magnoliopsida > Santalales > Viscaceae > Viscum > Viscum album. The sequence goes on from OY728146.1 coordinate 959,243,109, forward strand.
ATCCACATCAATGTCTTCTCCAAATACTCAAACCTCCTAATGGAATTATTCAAAAATGATCCATAGAGGGGAAATTATACAGGTAAAACCTTCTAATGGAACCTCTGAGCAATATATCAAACCTAACCGCTCAACCGATGGGCTCTATGACTTACAATTTATCCACTTTTGTGATTAAATATGAAAAAATAAATATATTGGAGCCTTATCCCTAGAACTATAGTCACTTTATCATTAACAGTAGGTGATTATTTCGCAAAAACAATTAGCATTTGACATCCCAAAATGGCACATCAAAGGATTCTGACCTTTTAGAATATCGTTTCATTAAAATAATTCGATTTTGATCATTAGACAGTGGTTGGACATCCTCACATTAGAAATTGTATAATTTTCCACTAGGATATGTGAAAATAAAAACATCCACATAGCCACAAGATATGATTATTGATGCATCATGAGGTTGGAGGTGAATCTCTACACAAGTATCATCCTTGGAAATCAGTATCCTAAATTGATGTTCTTTAATGATGAGTTCCTCAGTTCTAACATAAATTGTTTGAGGAAATTTTGTTTTTAATCATAAGAATTTGTGGCTAAAGTGGCATGTTGCATACCACAAGAAATTGAGGTCCCAATAAGTCTGGGTAGACAAAACTCCACCAGATCATGAAATAATGTAGGAATCTTCGTCGAGATTATCCTCACCATTTTCAATAAAATAAGTTGTCATCCCTGTTTCATATGTTATAAAAGCGATACAATTATAACATCTCTCATAATCCGTGATATCTTAATTTTTCATTGTACTGCGTCTTACCACATTGATGCATTGCAAGTACGATGTGAAATAGGATTTTTAATATCTAGAATATTTTGATATTTTGGACTTCAAAATAATATCCTTAGAACACCATAATACTTGTTAGGGGATCATAATCCAATAACGGATGATTCCCTTGTAAATAAAAAGTAAATATATATATATATTATGAATAATGTAGGGAAACCCATTTTAAAACACTCTTTCCTTCCATGGATGTCACCTCCATAAATTTGGTGGCCCTATATTCACCTTTATCATTTGTGGGAAGAAAGTACCCACTTAGGTACACAGTAATGATGTCAGATAGTTGGACAGATTGAACACTAAAAGAGACAACATACCATCAACACTATCTGAACATCACTTCATCAGTCAAAGGCCAATAAGAACCTTGTGCTCTAATGATATCCTTTGTAAGCTCGACCTTTGTGTTTTTATCTTCTGAATCAGATTAGGTATTCTTGATGAAAAATTCATACCTTTTCTGAAATAGAATATCAGATCTTGGAAACATTCCCTTGAGAAGGGCCATGTCAGCCAGCCTAATCAGCTCTCGTGTTAACAAAAGAGATTGTGTCCCTTCATCCCAACTAGATCATGTGGGAATGAACTGATAATACATCCCAACATGTAGGAATAACATATATCTATTCAACATATGATGGATTGATGGAATCCTCTCTATGTGTATGGTGGAATGTGTTCATATTCATGCTCCAATGACTGAGTAGCTCCGTTATCATACCCTTGTTGCAATTAGAATATGCATGTGATATCTAGATGACCACATACATTACCATTTTCTTCTACACCCTGTAAATTTATAATATAATATATTAAACCCAGAAGGGCCATCCTGAGTCTAGTCTTCCACTACATACTCATTGGAAATCACAACTGGAGATCCAGCCAATAATCTGATCGGAGGAAGACAACTAGATTATTGATCGCTCCATATAGGCATCATTATAATGTGTTTGATTGATCTCATTAAATTCTGTGAACATGAATGTTAGTAGGTGACCATCTTCATGGTCCCCCAAGTAGATAAGTTATCCATCTAGAGATATGATCACTCTAAAGATGTTTTGGGTCTTCTAGATCTAGGTAGTGGGTCTCGATGAAGGCTTTGGTTAAGGAATGGTATCATCCTCAGTACAATCAAATTCATAGATGATATCGTTTGATTATTTTAAACACGTCATATTTATCGTACATAGTTTAAATGATATAATTATAATATGAAAACTAGTGTCCAGGATTACCACTCTTACACCATGACGGGATATCAATTCTTTTACCCCCCTCTAAGAAGGCTTGTGAGAAGTTTGATGTAAACTGGAATCCATATGAATTTGGAATATGTAAAAATTATCTTATAGAATATTTTCAAATGAAAATTCAAAATAAACTGGCACCATCAAGTGAATCACATGAATTAGTAGGGAATCAACAATAGCATAATGGGATTAAAAATAGCTTAATTCGAGAAGGTATCACGAGTTTCATAATCCCTCATAGAATCATTCAATCGCATAACCCCTTGGAGAATCGGGATCACGTAACCCTACCATGATCACATGAATCACATGATAATCAGTTGATTGAGTGATCAAACAAGAAAATCATTTGAAACCATAATGATAATTGTTATCCTCAAGGATGAAGTTTGAGAAATTACCAATATATGGTTATTAGTTTGATTGAACATGTTCTTGGGATAAATTGGTCTTGATAAAACAATCATGTGAAATGGGCTCATGACAAAGGCTAGTGAATATGTATTTCCATATGGTCAAGAATATTGATCTAGTGGTGGATGAATGAGATGGAGGTAAGGCAAGAGCACTCTGTTGGAGGATTAAATAGTTAAAATGGCTCTTTATCCCTTTTTATAAGTAATATTTATAATTACCAAGCATCATCAGAAAAAAGAATGGCTCCCAAGACACCAGTTAATGGAACCACCAAAAACCATATGTGGGTATTTACTTTTCATAGAATTGATCCCATTCCCTAGATGATATAGATCCTGGGGGAATTTTTTGATTCCCCACAGAAGAGAATAAATAAATTACAAGGAAATAAATTACAAATTACGGGTAATATTTTACCTAAAAAAGATATTCAATGTAAGGAGAATATGGATGAAGCTCGCGAATCATGATAGAATCCAAGATACTCGTGGTTGTGGATCCATCATAGGGTATCTCAAAAAAACCATGTGCAGTGCATAACCTAGAGTGGATCCGATAGAGCCTATTTTGATTAGTAATCCTTAACTTGTGAAGGCTCTCCTATTAAACAGTTTTCATGTAGCGGTGGTTAGATATGATCCCCAAGGCCATGTAGTTTTTTATGGACATTAATCTAATAAGAAATTCAAAAATGCATTGAAAATTGATGGAAAATGTATAAAAGGAGGAGGCCTATGGAGGTTGTAAATATCTAATGACATATCACCTATGAGGTAGGTAAATTTCTCTGTATATACCCAAGAAAACTCATGTGTCCCGTGAACCACTATAAAATAAAAAATTAAATAAAGGGGACATGGTGGGATTCTCTCACTGTCATTGAACATCATGTGACACACCCCTAGAAAATTATGGGAAAACAATTGTTCCATGGAAATATTCCCACATCATTTCATGAAATCTATTGAGATTTTCAACCTCGTCGTGTGAAAGGCCTTATATATGTACAGGAAAAAGGAACTCTCCATTTGGCAAAAAAAGAAAAAATGGATCTATTTACCCTTGAAATTATCACGCGTCCCTATATGAATTCTTTAGTCATGCAATGAATCATTGAGATATATTGTATTTTATTTGGATGGAATCAAAAAAATAACATAAGAGATGTTGAATTGTTTCTTTTAAAAAATATTCCACACTTCTGGATTTTGACACCCAATGTGATTTATATGAATATGATGTGTTCAATTTTCTAAAAAGACTATGTAGAGGATAAAAATAAGTAATAAACACACCTTTTTAGAGTGGTTTGGTAAAAAATATCCCAGCACACACTCTATAAATTACTCTCTTTATGAGTTCGATATATTTCACATGAATGGTCATCTTATTAGAAGACCCTTAATTCATAACTGAGTGTAGGAAGTAGAAATCATCATAATATGACTAATATAAAATATTTCTAGTTCTATAAAAGAGAACAGATTATCTACAACATATATTGAGATGTTGATACTCCACTACATCTGAGTATAAGTAGTTGAAACTCCAATAAATGAAAAGAGATTGATTTTTTGATTTGCGTTGTTCTTCACAGTTACAACTACAAGAAACTGGAAATTGATTGATATTCTTCTTTAAAAAATTGTATCATGAATATTGAAACTGTCTGAATTGACCCTTTTTGAAAAGTTATATTAAATAAGGTAGCACAGAAAACTACAATAGTAATCTTACAAACGTAAATGATTAAACATGTATATCTCTAAAGTGTAGCTTCCTTTAGAATCTATCCTTCATTACAGAAACACAATAAATTTTTTTTTCAACAATATATTCACATACGTGAATCGATTATCAAACATATATTTTGGAAGAGATTCACTGAGGGAATATAAGAAATATATGGTTTTCTTTGGTAATGTAGATCCAAAAGAATACCATAATTAATTAAAAAATTTCAAATTCCAATGGACTAGGGGAGTTGTAAATTCCCTTAGGATCATGATTGATTTTAATTGATGAATTAAATTCATTGAAATAACAAAAACAATCCTTGATTTTTTCATAAATTCTATATTTATCGATCTAGAAATCTCAGATTGAATATTCGGCTTCAAAACATCATCATTATGAACACTTTGATGGGTTAAACTGCTTAGCATAAACTTTCTTCACATAGATTAGGACTCCTTCACATGAAATAGGGTTCCTACCAATGTATGGTTCCTTAATTACACTTTCATATTCATGTAATAATTAGAAAAAGTATCATTGGGATGACAATCCCTACGTTTAACTTTTTATCATAATATCTCAAAGGTTGCATTGATTAACTATATAATCAAATCCTGAATGTTGGTTTGATGATATGTATTTTCGAAATCCAATATAGAGTCACTGATCCATAAATTTTATGATTCAATAAATGTAAATATAACGATCCAAATGAATATTGATTATTGTAACATATGGTTGATACCATACATAAGCCTTTTACTTTTTAGCATAAAATAAGGATGATGAACCATAATCTCATTTTCCAAACACAGGATTAGAAATTGAATTTCAAGAGTAATTCACATAATGTTAAATTTATTTAAACTAGATATAAATTATTGAAAACTCACTAAAGAAAACATAATTAGAAAACAAAAAAGGGTATTTTTGAGCATTAAAATCATCATGAATTATAGATCATTGTTGAGACAAAACATACCCTATAATCTCTCCATTTTTTGATCACAGAACCCATAACAGAATCTATAAAAAATTTAATGAATATGTTTTATTTGTAAACATATAGAAATATATATTGAAAATATTTTGATATTTTGATTTCATATTATTATTTTGATAAATGAAAATAGATACTTTTAAATTAAATTCATTCCCTCATGAAATATTGTGGTTTGAAAATATTATCCCACATAGCCCCTGTATCATTCATTGATGTTTTTCCTCACATATATTATTCCTTTTTTTTAATATTCACCCTATTTTGTGATATAATAAAGGTGGTATTAAGGAATAAATGATCTAAACATAAGTAAATTTTAATCTAACCTATAAATAAATCCTTAATATAAAATGATAAGACAAATATTTTCAGTTTTGAATGTTATGTACTGGTCCAAAATAAAATAAAATAAAACTAAATAAAAATAAATGATTTTTTTGAAATTAATTGATATGTTTTGAATATATAAACCAAGAGGAAGTGAGTACCACAAGATGAGGAATGGCTTGTAAAACACCATTAATAACATTGATATTTATTATAAATCTCTAGAAATCAATGTTGAAAACTTTTTACCAAATTTTAAGAAGCTTCTTCGAATGTAAACAATAATTATGTTTCCCAACGAAATTAACCATTATAAAATGCTTTAATAGCTTAGTCAGACTGAATTAATGGTGTAAACTTATAGGTAACATGATTAAGAACTAATCGAAATCATGATTTATTATACGTAAGTTGACATACAAGATTCCATGATTTTCTAATAGAATATTTAAATAAATACTGTCACACAAAATAGTGTGCAGTATATCATTGAAATCAGCCAAAAATTATGTAATTTCATCAAACCGTCTGATTAGGCTTAGAGGGGTCTATTTGGGGGAGGTTAATGCCTGATTGATTTCTCTGAGAGACTGAATTTATCTCACAATCATCTGCTTAAACTCATAAAAATATAACTTAATTAAATATTAATCTCTAAATAAGTTTAAATCTCTTGACATTTTGTTGATAAAATCTTGATGATCTCCAAAAAAATATTGTTATTGTTTTTACATAGATGAAAATTTTTAGCTACAAACTTTGATCTCATCTATGATCAACTATTGAACTCATAAAAATTATTCTTCTTAACATTCAATTGTGGTATAAAAAACTTTTTCTGAGCCTCTAACAAATATATCTTTATAACGTTGGCTTCGGCATAAGAATCATTAGATTGATGAGTTTAAGTGCCCAGTTCAGGGATATATTCCCTATTATGAAATTATATCAAGGAAAAAATTTCACATTATTATCAAATGATATGTCACTTAAGGAAGATCCTCTAGAAGCATAATAACTATGAACAATAAAAAAATGATTTTGCATATTAAGAAAATATTCCATGTGAATTCATGATTGTGAGTCTCTTGCTCAACATTCTCTTCTACTAGAGCCACATGCAATGATTCTCCTGGTGCTCCATCCAATGTCCCTAGAATTTAAACTATAATATTTCTACATTGGACAATATTTCCTGGTATACTATATGAAACCTCTTGATCAGGTCATTTTATGGCAGAACCAACTAAAAGAATCATTATTTTCTCCCACTTAGCTGTTTTCATAAGTATTTTCTGCTTTTCACCAAAAAAAATATTATAGACATTGGCATGAATTTCCCCAAAAAATTCCTAAGTCGTAATAGTCCCATATATTATGATGATTTTGTGTTGAAAGGTTTTTCTAAAAAATATATTAATTTTTTTTCTTTTCGTTGCATCAAAAAGAAAATAATCCTTCTATCGGGATAACATCTCATCTTTGCATCCTTGTGGAATAAATGGTTTAAATACATTATCAAAACTAATATAAATTGTACATGATGTGATTAAAAATAAAAAACATGACATGTATGTCTGAATGTAGGAATTTCTATATCTCACCAGTTCTTGTAAAATTTCTATGTTGTTTTAATTTCTCCATTACATGACATTTAAGAGTAAGGTCGTTCGTTGTTTATTTTTTAATAGTTCTCATTCCAATCAATGAAATCAAAATGTACTCTAATTTTTTTCGCAGTTATGTATATTCCATAAATAAAAATATAACTCCCCCTCTTGGGAACAACATAAAAACTCAACCATTTCTTGAGAAGAAAACTAAAATTCAGAATAATCAATCATAGAGACAATATTATCATCATCATCTATTCTAATACTAAATGGAGAATTTCTACAAAACTCATTTACATCAATGTCATATTCAACATGATTCTATCATCTCCAAAATAAAAATCAAAACCTAGAAATCTTATTTCATACATGGGTGAAAAATTTTAGAGTCTAAATAATGAAAATATATTATCTTTCCATGGTACACTTTTCAAGATTATCTAAACGTATATGTAGCCACATCTAAATAAAAATATTCAGATCATATTTTGGCTTTCATATATAAAGTTTTTTAGATGGAAGGGATTGAATGTGTAGGTTTTTGAAAAATGGGAATCGAAATAGTGAAATAGATACTCCATAAATAGATGGTACATATATGAGAGGATATAGAGAGCGTGATAAGGCAAACTATTTTCTCACACCGATTGAGAATGCACATATTATGTTTTTAATTGGAAAATAAAAATAAAATAAATTCTTTTATAATATAACTAACATGTAACCAAATAAAATTATGAATGATAAATGTTTATATACATCATATATAGTACATAAACTTTCAATGGAGACATTAAAAAAAATTAAATTAATTAAATCAGTCATTTAAAAATTAAATAATAATTTCTTTCCTTTAATAAAGTCTGAACTTGAACTAGGAAGACGATTAGTAAAAATATCGTCTAATTGATACTTTGTATTAACAAATTTTAAAGAAATATCTTTTTTATGAACATGATCTATTAGAAAATGATCCCTTATATCATTGTGCTTAGTCGTAGAATGACATATATTATGTTTTTAAAATATTTATAGAAATAATATTATCACATAAAATATGTATACTATTAAAATTTAGTCCAATATCTATTAGATTGATTTTCATCCACAATCCTTGCTCATAACAACATCCTGGAAAAAACATATTATGCATTAGCAGTTGATATGGAAACTGAGTGTTTTTTCTTAATAGACAATGTAACTAAACAGTTTCCAAAAATTGACAAGTTCATGAGGCACTTTTATTATCTAATATAGACCCTCCAAAATCAAAATATAAAAATGAAAATAAAATAAAATCAAATGTTTTGTTTTAGAGAATATATTGAAAAAATAGTTCCTTTTAAATATTAAAAAACTATTTTAACAACTGTAAGATGGGATTATTTTTTATTTGAATTAAATATACCACATGGACATACAAAAAACATTCTTTCAGGTTTGTTAGCAGTAAGATATATCAAACTACCAACCATTACTCTATATATATTTTTCCACTATTTTTCCAGCTTTATCTAATTTATGTTTTATATTGGAACACAATGGAATTTATATGTCTTTCTGTTATAAAGTCCAAATTTCTTCTATAAATCAATAATATATTTACTTTAATTTAAAATCATTACATAATATTTTGGATAAATATGAAATACTAATTTTTTTATTTCTACCATCATACTCATTTCAAATTATTTTTCATTAATTTTAAAAAATAATTACAACATTTTTATTTGTTGAACCAAAAATAACATCATCAGTGTAATTTTTTTCTCAAAAAAGTAGAAAAAATTGTTTTTATAAAAAGTGTTTGATCATCAAATCTAATATTAAATCCATTTTTCAATAGAAAATAAATAAATCTTATATTCTAAGCTCTAGGATCTGGCTTAAGTCCATAGAGAACTTTAGTATGTTTAAAAATAGAATTTGATTTTTTAGTATTTTTAAACCCATGGGTTCTTCATCATAAACTTCATCCATTCTATAGCCATTTAAGACGGAAGATTAAACATCCATATGATATAATTTAAAATTAATATATGATTTATAAACAGAAATGATTCTTATGGATTATAGATTGGCCACATTGGAATAGATCATATCAAAATCTATACCTTCATCCTCATTATATCCATTTACTACTAATCTTGCTTTATTTTTCGATATGATCAGTTGATCATCCCCTTACATTTTAATGTCCCAATTAGTTCATATTACTGGATAATATTTTGGGTTTTTAATAGTTCTGAAAAATAATTCCTTTTTAATGGGTTCAACTCTTCTTACATTTCTAGCATCCAACTCTTAGCTTCTAAGGCATCACAGATAGACATAGGTTCCAACCGAGATATAAAGGATGATAATTCATCTAGGCTTTCAAAATTTATTCTAGTTCTTATTCATGTGTCTAGGTCTCCTATAATTGTTTCTGGAGGATGGTTATTTAATGTTCTAAACCATCTAGGCATGATAATTTCAAGATCACCAAAATGGTGTTCTTCTAAACATGACTGAATTCTGTTAATATTATTTTGAAAATCATTTTTGGGGTTGCATGTATCATGTTTTCAAAAGAGTTAGTGAATTCATTTTATTTATATTTTTATTTAATAAATTGTATATTTTCATCAAAAATCACATGAAATGATTCTTCAATAATCCTTTAATTTTTATCAACCAATCTATTATCTTAAGAGGAAGAAAAATATCTCCAAAAATAATTCATTATTATCTTTTGGATAAATATTAATATGGTTTTCCATAGAATTCAATATAAAAATCATGCATCTAAAAACTATAAAGCACTTAACTTTTAGTTATCTATTATACCCAAGTTCATATGGTTTCTTTTTGAAAATATGTATTATTAAAAATCTATTAATGATTTAGAAGTTTGATCTTATAGCTTCTACAAAAAAATATGTAGGAATATAGTATTCATTCAGCAGAGTCCTTTCCACTTCATTAATAGTTATATTTAATATTTCAACAATTCCATTTTTAATTGTTCTTGGTGTATAGAGGGTGTGTTTAATACCATGATATTGAGCAAAAATAATTGAATTTTTTGTTATCATGTTCTCCACCAAGATCAATTGTCATAGAAATTATTTTAAGACCATTTTAATTTAGAACATTTTTAAAAAGAATTAAAAAATAGTGAAATCAACACTTTTTATGTTTTAAGAAACAAATCCCAGATAATCTAGAATATTCATCAACTAAAACACTAACATATAAATTACTATCCATACATGATACTATTTATAGTATAAACAAATTCATATGGATAAGTTGTAAATGTTAATATGTTTAAATTTTTTTAATAGATTTGAAAGACGATTTATACTGTTTTCCAATTTCACATGCATTAGAGAATCCTTCATTATCAAACTAAATTCTAGGTAAAAAAAGACTAAATGTTTCTTAAAATATATATGCGAAGAATATATATTTCAATTTCTATATCATATATGAAAAATTCATGAGTCATTTGTATTTGAAGTTAAACAATTCACATTCCTTTTACACATACAATTTATAACCAAACTATAAATATTTTTCAGTTCAAGGTGATCTAAATTTAGACAACGTATAAATAAAGACATTGATTGTTTGTTAGAAAATCAAATAAATGAACCATCATATAGTTTAAATATACATATCATGTTGTTATTTAACCATTTCACATAACATACTTCATTTATTGAGATAGTCTTCGGATCTACAATAATACCAACAGTAAGTATTTTTCCATTCATATAATCACAAAAATTGACAAGTCCCACATCAATTTGAGTTTTTTTATAAAAGTGTGTTGATTCTCCAGTCATATTCCCCGAACAACAACTGTTCATAAACCATTTGGCCTTTCATTTACTATTACATGATTCCTTACATATAATTAAACAAATGTTAGTTTTGGTAATATTATCTTATTGCGTCTTGCATTGTTAGTGAGCAATGATATAGGAACCCAATCTACTTTTTTCTATAACTCATTTCACATTCTTATAAAATGTTTTTGGAAATAAAATATATTTTAATAACACTAAATTATATATTTTTTAAATATTAATTACTAGTGACATGAAATTTTTTACCATAATGATAACAAATAGAATTTTTAGAATTGGTAACAAAGTGATTTTTATTTAATTTTGATTTCTCAACCTTATTTCATATTACAAATCATTGCATTTTAATGAAATTATTTCCAATAATAAAATTTATGATTTTTTATCTATTTTTTAAAATAATATAAATACACTTATAGGATTCTACATCACCCTATTATTTTTTCAAAATTTTCATTATCGTCACTGTTTTATGTAGATGAGTTGGATTTTTTAATCAAATATAGATATTGTTTTAGAATGATATCTCTTTTACCTAATAACATTTTGACTCTTTTTCAATGATTTTTTCATCTATAATACAAAATCATAAGATTATAACAAAATACTAGGAAACCAAATTTTCAATTAAGAAACAACTAGTTTTAGAATAAGTGACCTAATAAGATTTTTCCACTTTCTCATCAGCCATGAATCACATGTTTTCTTTTTTATTTGATTTCTCCTTCTACAAATCAGACATTGAAGAGAAGTGGGAGTCTTTATATATACTTAATGTAGCATCACTTTCTCTTTTTATTTTGGTGACATGGTTAGTATTTTTATTATATATATATTATGGCATTTTTCATTCATCTATAAATTGAGGTTAATATTATCTAATATGAACCAATTTCATGCATATATAGAATGAAACTTATCTTGTCTCTTTGCCATACTTCTGGTGGAATTTTCTGAATCCTCTTTTATTCTTAAAAAATTGACTGAACATTATAGCTAGATGATCTAGTATAATCTAAGAATCTGAGGAATCTAAATTTTTTGTCTTCATTAAATTATTTCTTTGTTCTACTGTTGTTATTTTGAGATGTCACATTCAGAGTATTATTTTCCTTACTATAATATTTTTATTTTCACCTTCATAATATATCTCAAATTCATGAATAATTAGTGTCCCAATTAGTTCCTTCATTTTCAGATCCTTGACATGTGATGATTGGAGAACAGAAGAAGATATTCAATACCATTTAAAAGGTAGTAGTCATAGAACTTTCAAATCATGGTCTGATTTTTTGATGGGACCACCTATGGCTGTAATATTGTTGAAAATTTTTGTAATCCATCCATCCATAAATGAGATTATTTCACCATAAAACAATTGAAATGTGTCTAAAATTAGCATAGAAGTAGCATATATCATCTTTCTAAAATTTAATGTACATTTATAAGTAACTAAAATAGTTTTCCACGTCTCATAGTTTATTGGACATCATGATATAATATTGAATTCACCTTTTTGAATACCAAAAATAATAGCATTAGTCACCATAGAATTGATATCATACTTGGGTTCTATTTAGGTAGTCCAAGATTCATGTTTCTGGAGAATATTATATGGATTAATGATTTTTAGTAGACTTTGAATCCATTATTTTTTAGATAGATAATCATCCATGATTTCTAATGCACATATTTTTTACCATTAAAGTATGGATCACATACCATAGATATTACTTCTCTCAGATCACCCCATTCAATTTTTGTATAGACCATATTATTTTTAACTTCCTATAGATTTACCCAAATTCTATAATATGATACCAATTGTTAGGTTAGAATATAAAATGTTACAAATGAGGGGGTTGAGTGGATTCTTTTCAAAAAGATTCCACAATTCTAGTTTTTCATACCTACTATGATTTATATGGATATACAATGTCTATTATATTAAAATAATATGTAGTGGATAAATAGAAACAAATAAAATCACTTTTTATAGTTGTTTGGGGAACAAGGATCCCTTAGTCCACTCTTGCAATCACACCCACCGTGTGTTTGATAAATATCACTTAAATAACCCACTTATCTGAAGACCACCAATTGAAAACTATGTCAAGGAAGTAGAAACCATTACAATAAGAATAAAAAAAATACTTTTGGTTCAATAACATAGATCCATTCATCCCCATATTATATAGAGAAGTCGATGCCCCACCCAAACTGAGTACGAGCAGTTGAAACTCCATTAAATCAAAGGGGTTTGTCTTTTTCTATTCGGGTTGTTTTCACTCTTTCAACTGTAACACACTAAAAATGGATGGATATTCTTCTTTTGAAATTTATATCTTCAATAATGAAATACTCTAAATATATCATTGTTAAAAAATTATACTTGATTACGTAGAGACATAAACTGTAGTACTAAAGTTATAGTAGTAAAATATTGAACATGTATACCTCAAAAGTGTATCTTATTTCAAAATTGATCATCCATTTATACAACACTATATATTGTAATTTCAATAATTTAGTAAAATATTTGAATCACATATCAAATATATAGTTTTCAATTGATACACTAATTAAATATATAGAAAAAAACTTTATTTGGTATTTCAGATCAAAATTAATTTCATGCTTGATCATGAAAATACAAATTCAAGATGACTAGGGGAGTCATAACATTCCCTTGGAACTTGAGTGATTTTCAATGATGAATAATGATCTTGGAAAAAATCATAATGATCCGTGAACTAGTATTCAATCCTAACATGATCAATGCAGCATTATCGGATTGGACATGCAGCTTAAAAACTTCTCCATTATAAATACAACATAAGGTTGAACTACGTAGCATAGGGTTCTTTAGCTTAGCATTGGGTTCAACTGTGCTGTGTATAGTTCTTAACAACATATAGTTGTACAACCATACATTCATATTCACATAAAAAATATAAAAAAGTAGCATAATGATGATAATCCATAAATTTACCATTTTAGCATAATATCTCGATCATATCATTGATTAACCATTCATTCAAATTTGAAAATGTATGTTCAATGAAAAATATTTTCAGACTCCATCATAGGATTAATGACCCACAGGTTTGATGATTTTATGAATGTAAGGATGCCAATCCAAGCAAAAAATATTTATAATAGCATAACATTGATACCTTATGCAAGAATATCACTTTTCAGCATATCATACAGCTGATGAACTGTATGCACATTTTATGAATGTTGGGATTCAAATAGTGTATATAGAGTGATTCTTGTAATGTTAAATTTCATTTACCCAAATATAAATTCCTTACAAATAACTTAAGAAAAAATCAATAGAATACAAATAAGGGTATTTTGAGCATCAAAATCATCATAAATTATAGAGAATTTTTGTGAAAATGATTGTCTAACATATTTTTCATTTACATTACTAATGGAAACTCATAAACCCCAAAACCATGATTAAAAAAACAATGGAAATTAAAGAAGGAAGAGGTGTAAGAATATCATGGATGTAAAACACTTGTGATGAGCTAATGATGTCTATAACAAGTTCTCACTGGACTCTTGGATAAGCCATCATGATATCACATAGCCCCCTAGACAAACAATCATTACCTTGAAGAATCCCAAGACATGTCACATAATATCATGAGAAGGATATTAAAAATGATCTTTAATCTCGCAAAAGTCTTTCGATATGTGAACAAAACTAAAAGGGAGTTGTACAACTTTTCCAAATGAAAAAATAAGTACCCATTAATTGGAGATAATAAAACTAAGGAATCATTTATAGGAAGAATTTTAGTTTCTAATAATTAGGTGATGCCCTCAATGTGATCCGTGGTAAAGTATCATAAATCAAGTGGCTTTAGAACCATTCACCAACTATTAAATTTATTCATGTAATATAAACTATTGAAATAGGTGAAAAGCTCGTGTGGTGGGACATATAAATCCAACACCCCATCATGAAAAATTCACCACTACACACCACAACTGACACTACGTTGGTAGGATGGGAAAACACTCATATACTCATATCAGTTATAGATTGATTTGTTTTTGGAGAAGTAGATCTCATTTCCAGAAACTTCCTCAGTAGGATACATGCCAACGGACACCCAGACCTATCATGTGCCATGCATAAAGTGATTACTGTGATAACTCATATATCACCCAATGGACTTATGGATGACTTTCGAATAATGTTACACAAACCATATAGATCATGCATGAAAAAAAATAATGCGACACTTAATAAATATAAGGATCTATCCACAAAAAAATTGTAATAATTTCTAAAGGGTAGAGATATATTAAAAACACTTGACATGATGAACTTCATGATCTTCACATGAACCCATATACATGAGAAAAAAATTAGACATTTTACGATGATCTTGTGAGGCACCATTGGTATACTATTTAGTTCATACAAATTCCTCTATACATTTCATAGAAAGCCACATTATCCCTCTTAGACATGCTACCCATGTTTCCTAAATCACTCTAAGATATCTATACTTTCCTGGAGACGTACATCAAATACATTTCTTTACTCATATAATTACATTCACATATGTTGGTCAATATATCATGGTAGAACCTAGGCATGTTAACATGATCTCGTGGAGCCATCTAAATATGTCATCCAAGTATCACGGTGCACCCAGACATGTCACCCATGACACAAAACACCCTATTATACATTTCACATTGACTCTTGTGACACCCTTCACGTGTTTTAGTCATATCCAATGATGAACCATGTGCAATTCATCCAAATCATGTGACACCATCTAGAAAACCTATATGAGGTATTGTAATGGATTATAAGATAAACCATCTAGGTCTTTTGATGCCCTCCTGAAATGTCAACCTTGAACATGCAGCAATCCTTATAAATTCTGACAATGATGTGTGACATCATTAGGATCAATAAAATGTACCACATGTTTCCATTTTGACATATCATGCAGACATCCTCCAACATGTCAAGCAGACAACTATGGTAGGTCAAGTGGGAAATCAATGCATGTCAGGTTGGAAAACAAGGATTTTAATATGGGAATCCCAAAATTTGATAACCCCATTTAGCCATGGTTTGGAAGCTATGAATGCAGGGGAATCCTTGGTGTTGATAAATTTTCCACCATTAGAATGTATGCCTATATAAATGGAAAATATGATGAATCTGATTCATGTAAAAAAATACTCATGTAGGATGCCCACCCGAGGCCCAAGCTTCATATTAAAACACCTCAAGGGTGGTACCTATACATATAACCCACATCTATAGGAAAAGAGACTAATCATTTTACATACCTTGTTTCTCACAATGAGAATAGATCTTGTGGGCTAAAGGAATGGTAATAATAATATCATTTCCCAAATAAGCCTCCACTAGGCTAGGGATATTTTATAGTGTATGACATGACCATGTAAACTACAAGGAATCTGATTAATTACATAACTATGATACATATGAAACCTTACTAAGTATTAACACCAAATTCTAATTGATATCCATTTTTAGTGTAAGTACAAGAATTTCTATGAAATTTAAACAATCAGGACACAATCATCCTCATGGGATGATTATTATACATCATCTTACAATGGATTAAAAATTGAAATGAACTATGAAAATTAGGACTCCTCAAAAATCAGGATATTTAGGATGTATCTCAAGGACTCAATCTTGAATAAATAGTTCCTCAGAGTAATAATATATGTCTTATTCTCATGATGTTAATTTGAACAAGGTTCAACAAACTATATGGGTTTTGATTCATATCATAAATGGGATACATAGGATGCCTCATGTAGACTAAATCCCTTCCATTGAATACTAATTACCTCATTTATTGTCAGCACATTAAGAAGATCTAGGGTATACTATATCAGTAAATAAGTAGTCTTCCATTATTTGGAATATATGGAGAACCTCAGATACAAACACTTTGATTCACTAAAGTGACACTAGTGTTTTCACATGAAATAATATTATCCCATGATCATTTTTGTGGTTATTGGTCATGTTTAGAGATTATGAAGAGATTAGCGAGGAAAACATAAAAATATAAGAGATTCTTTGAGTAAGATATAATTCTCCTTAAAAGGGTGAGATAATCCTAACCTTCCATCCTCTTAACCAATGATAGTCCCCAAGAGAAATTGGGCATGAAAAAATAGATGACATCCTTCCATTAGAAATAAAGACTATACCTTGGAGCAGATGTGGAAAAAATTGTGAGTTTATAAGGAAGGGTTGACTAATGGAAAACCTGATGCGAGTGACTGAGAAACGGATTAAATCACCCCACAATCCATTGGTCAAGTGGGTCCCATCCATGTCACCTCCTTTTCCGAACAAAATAACAATTTTAGAAACCATACTCACTGAAAAAAAACACCATTCACAAAAGAAAATACATTCAAGACAAAAACACACATTATTCCATAACACATTAAAAAAATCAAATTTATATGACATACTCATTGACGCACTTCCATTTCAATCCCATAAGTCATTTAATACATTAAAATTAATTGATTATCCCCTTAAAAATATTCCATACAACCCCTTTATACCATGTCTATATCAAGAAAAATTACCATTAATGAATATTTATTAATCAACGTAACATGTTGAAATTGTTATTATGGGATATATCTCATCAAAAATAAATTTTATTTTTATCATTGAAATTTACCATGCTCAGGATGGTAGTGCACCCCATAGGTGGAACAATAACTGGTCCAGTTAACCTCAAAACATCCCATGAAGATCATAAGAGGTACAATTAATCATTTAAATAATGAATTTCCAAAATCCACATAATAGTATCAAATTCTCGACAACATTGAACCATAGAACAACCGAAAAACTATAAATTAGGAATCAAGACTATATGATTAATCATGTAGACCACCTACCTCATTTCGTATGTAAGTCTCATAGTCAAACATATCATTGGATATAAATTTCAATATCCATTAAACCCCCAAAATATTATCCATTGGGAAAAGAGGGTATTAAGGCTTCATGATAGGATGATAAATTACAGAATCCATAATATGAGAAATATATAAACAAGGTGTCTTAGACTCACTCATTGATTTGAGTCGCACTAAATTTTTCTCCGAACAGCCTATAATAGTGGGAGGTTGATCCTTGGGGGTTCTTAGGATATTTTGTTTGTAACTCGGGATAATGGAGGAATAATGGAAGAAAATATTGAGTTTGAAATCTTAAAGCTGGAAAGGGAAAATGGTAAAATCCCAATTATTAAGGGGAGCTCAGTTGGTCTGCACTATTAGCCAAACCATGCTCCAAGCATTCAACACCCTCTGCCCAGTAGGGGACAAGGCCATCACAGTTATGGGGCACCATTACTAGAAACCATGGACCAGCCATGGAACATGTATTGGATGGCCCAGTTATCCATTATTTCTAGTCAAAAAACCCCTTGAAAATCACTGATCCTTCACATAGACGTAGAAAAAAATTCCTTAACAATATTAATAAAATTTAAACATGAAATTTTAACAAGAACATACCTCAAAGAAGTATGGTATGTTACATGTGGTATCCTAAAAAGTTAAAATGTAATAATATGATTTTATATGAATCAAATCTTATTCAAATATATCAAACACATGAATAATTCCATTTGTTATAAAAGATTCTCATATATGTAATTCCATATATGTTTCTCATTATATTGAATTGAAATATATGTCTTTTTATTTAGGAATTGTGGTACACCACAACTATAACGTTACATTCAATATAATATATATAAATGGTAATACAAAAAATTATGTATAATATATAAATAAAATCATTATAATAGAAAAAAATAAAAATGGAAAAAAATTCATATAAATATCAAATTAAGAAAATAAAAACTTGAGGTTCAATAATACCTAAAAATTATCACAAATTTGATATTACATTATAAATTGTAAATATAATATTAGAAAAAGTATTATAATTTGGTAAACTAAATTAGATTATATTTTTTAAAAAATTAATTAAATTAAAAATTAATTAAATATGAGATAATTATAGAAAATTTAATAATTAATGAACCATTACAATTACAAGTAACTGTTCAAAAATGATATTTAAACATTCTAAAAGTAAAATGGAATTGAAAGTAGTAAGAGGCCTAGAAATAATAAGTATCATTATTAAAATACTTAATAACAAATTTTATAATAAAAATAAATGATCACTCAAATTATATAACTTAAAAATTAAATAAGTGTAATGTTTTATAGTTTTAATACTAATTTATTTTTTCAAATAGTTATTATATTGTTCACATTTAAATATAAAAAGTACAGACATTTCAAAATTTATTCAATTAAAATATATAGTAAATTTTGGAAATATTATTCATAAAATTTAAATATATTTAATTATCAAATAATATATGTAATAAAGAATAATATGGAAAGGCAATGTTATAATCTCTTTGTAAGACAAATGGTATTTTTTTATAATTAATAGTCTATTTCAATGTATTATTTAGTTTAGTTTATAATTTAATTTTCTATTACCTATAATATTAATTTTATAATATAGTCATTATTTTTAAATTATGGGTTTTACAAACAACATAAGTTAAATTATTAATTTTTTTTGAAATTTTTAATTTTATGTGAATAGTAAAAATTATATTTTATATGAATATCAGAAGTGTGAGGATATCATCATGATATATATATATAGCTTAAAAATTTATAATTATTTTATTTTATTACACATTAGTTAATGACTAAAATTATTTATTAAAAAAACTATTCTAAACATCTAAACCAATAAATCAATATTTTAGAAATAATTTTTATTTTCATCAAATAAAAAAATGTTTTTGATTTTTTTGTTTAATAAAATAATTCTTTGATGAATTTTGGTTTTGAGAGTGTTAAAATGTAGAAAACATATATTTTATAATCATGGATTACTAAATATCTTATAAATAAAAAACATTCATACTCTTTGATGAAAATAATAAAATAATAAACACAGTTTCTAAAAGATCCCTATCCCATAGTTGTATAAACACACCTCATCCACTCCCATATTACCACATAAAAAACACTTTCAATTACCAATGTACTAACCTAATCACTCTCTACACACCATATACATGTTTTCTAGGCTCTATATCAATCCAAAATACAATTCCATTAATGTGTTAGAATTATTTTAATGGAGGCCACACAAAGATAAAGTTATGTTTCCCATGATTCTATTTCTGTTCTTATTTGAGATTCTTCTATCTTGAAACTCTATTAAAACAACACTTAATTTATTTTTATTACAATGTTAGAAGCATTATTTTAATACAATATTAATAATAATAAACCCATTATAGCTTGATAACCCCTTTTCAAAATGGTGTTATTATCACTATGCGAAAAAATGGAAATTTTTTGAATGGGTATTTGTGATGAGGATGGTTCTTGTCCCAATTATTCAGTCTAGAGGTACTATTTGTGATTGGACCCTCTCCCTATCGCAAATAAATAAATATTTTCAATGGATATATCATCCCTAGAAGAAAAGGTATGGCATAAGTTCCGTGCCAAACCATGGGAATTGTATTTGCGATGGGTATAAAAGCATATTGCAAATACCCAAAACATTTTTTTAGTTTTTGGGACATGATATATCTACTATTGAAAATAGTATGTCGGCATGTGGACATTTGCGACGGGACACGTCACAAATAACATTCTAACCACCAAAGCATCTTCGACAGGAATCCAGTAATAAATAATATCATCACCAATAATATAACTTATTTATACCCCAATCCATGTTTTTCTTCTTCCAATCCTTTCTCAACCCCTCTCTCCCTTTGTAATTACATTTTATCTCTTAAAATATTTAAATGTCTAAAAATTCAAAATGGGGGCATTATTCATGTCTTATATCCTTCAAATGACTCAGTTTAATGTATTTTTCTATTTTTTCCTTATTATTTAGTTTATTGATTTTATTTTATATCAGTCTAATTATTTTTAAATAGCTGCAATTAAATTAAATAAGAATATGACTGTTTTATTTTTCATTATTTCTTTAAAATAATTAAATATGATTAGTATTAGTTATTATTAATTAATTTTTATTGTATTAATTATTAATAATTATTAGTAATTGGTATTAATTAGAAAAATTACGATGAATTATAAAAAAATTGTAATAACTAGAGATAAGTAGTAAACAATAGTGATAATAAATAGTGAATTGAAATAAATATTTATACGTACTTATAAATAATAATAATAAGTATGAATTAGTATAAATTAGTGTAAATTACATATAATTGGACATAATTATTAATAATTAGTAATAATTAGTAATAATTAATAATAATTCATAATAATTAGGTATAATTATTAGAAATTAAGAATATTTAGTAATAATTATGAATAATTTGTAATAAATTTAAATGAATATCAATAATCGTTATAAATAGAAACAAATAGTAATAAATAGAAATAAATCGCAATAGATGGTAATAAATAATAATAAATCGTCATAATTGTTAATAATTGGTAATAATTGCAATAATTGTTAATAAATGAAAATAAATGGAAATAATTAATCATATGTGTAATAATTCTTTTTAATTCTTTATAAATCATTATAATTTGTAATAAATGGCAATCAATCATAATAAAAAGTAAAAAATAGTAAAAAAAAATTAATTAAAATAATAATTAGTGCTAAATAGTAATAATTATCAATAAATCGTAATAAATCGTAATCTACAGTAATAATTAGTAATAAATAAATAGTAATAGTTATTAATAATTAGTAATAAATACCATTATGTAGTAATATATATTATTAATTAGTAATAAATACCATTAATGAGTAATAATTTGTAATAATTTGTAATATATATGATTAATTAGTAATAAATGGAAATAATTAGTAAAAATTATGAATAATTTAGAAGAATTAGTAATAATTATGAATAAATATTATTAAGTATAAACAAATAACAATTAATTATAATTAATCCTAATAAATAGGAATAAATAGGAATAAATAAGAATAATTAGGAATGAGCTCATAGTCCGGTTATTCAGTAAAGGTGAATCATGGATGATGGGGTCTCTGTGTTTTCAATCATCTTGGTTATCAGCTCCGGCGATGACAGGGAAGCAGCGATGTTTGAGATTCTTTCTTGAAGCTTTGATGAAGATGGTGATCAGGCACGATGTACAATTATGGTGTTGAAGAAGGTGAAACAACTCCGACATGGATGATGATAGGTCGAAAGTGTGATTATAGAGGCTAGGTGGCTCTGATAGGTTGGCAGTGTGATGATGCAGTTTCTCGGTATGATGGTTTTTTGAAATTTTTATTTTGAAATGTGTATCTAGAGAATTGGTTTTTAAATATTTGATTATTATTGAAATTTTGAATTTGGTGTGTAGTGGTTGAAGGTTATGCGGGATTTTCATGTTCTGGTGGCTTATGTATGGTTCCCACTTACCCAAAATGTGACTTTTTAAATAATAAAAAAACGTGTTGTGGAGTAATAATTAGTAATAGATATGATTAATTAATAATAATTAGTATTAAATATGATTAATTAACAATAATTAGAATTAATTAGAAATAAATGAAATTTACTATAGATAATTAGCAGTAATTAAGAATAATTAAGAATAAATAAGATTAATTTGGAATAAATAGTAATAATTATGAATAAATTTTAATAAATAGTGTGAAATTTTAATAAATAGTAATAAATATAAATAAATAAGAATCAATAGTAATAAATGGAAATAATTAGGATTAATTAGAAATAATTAGGAATAATTAGTAATAATTAGTAATAATTGTTAAAAAATAGTAATAATTAGTAAAAATTAGTAAAAAATAGTAATAGTTATGAATAAATATTAATAACTAGTAATAAATTGTAACAAATAGTAATAACATGTAATAATTATTAATAATAATTTATAATTTGTAGTAATTAGAAATAATTTGGAAAAATAATAAATAGTTTGTAATAATTAGTAATAAATAGGAAGTGTGTAATAGCTTGTAATAAATAGTAATAGTTTGTTGAATATTGTAATAGTATGTAATAAATAATAATAAATAGAAATAAATAGTCATAAATTTTAAAAAATAGTATTAAACTGTAATAAATAGTAATTATTATTAATTATTATTAATAATTAGTAATAAATATTAATAAAGAGTAATAATTATGAAATAATTTTGATTAATTAATGAATATTTTGTATTTATTAATATTAATTAGAAATAATTAGAAATAATTAGTAATAATAATTAAAAAAAATAGCAATAAATACTACTAAATAGTCAAAATTAGTAATAATATATAATAAGTAGTAATAACTAGTAATAATTAGTAATAATTCGTTATAATTAGTAATAATTTGTAAGAATTAGTAATAAATATTAACGATTAGAAATAATTATTTATAATTATTATTAGTTGGTAATAATAAGTGAAAAGTATAAAAATTATTAAAAAGTATTGAAAATTACAAATAACTTTTATTTAATTATATTAAAATGTTGAAAATAAGAATAAATAGTAATAAATAGTAATAAATAGTAATAAATAGTTATAAATAGTATTAAATAGAAATAAATCAGAATATTTTTTAATTATTAGTATTATATTAGAAAAATTTATATTATAATTGTGGAAAATATTTTGTCCGAGGACTCATTCTCTTCAATTTTTCTCCTCCTAAAATAACTATAAATAATATTTTTTATAATACACATATCTCTTTTTGTATAAATGAGATTGGGGAGAAGCATGGAGATACCTCCTTGCTCTCTACTTTCATGCATATGAAAATGGATATGCATATGTTAGAGCATATTTTTCATAATTATTTCAGTTAGAGAATGTTTCAAGGATATAAGTCATTTGAAAAAAGATGAACTTTTTTTGGGACTAATGTCTTTGTATCTTTCTCCAACAGAAATAATGAAGAAAAATATACTCCAACATACATATATCTATTTTATTATTCCTGAGAATTGAGAGATTCATGGCGTGGCCTCCCTTCTCTCCATTACCATGCATGTGAAAATGGATATTTGTATGTTGGAGATTATTCTATTATAGTGATTACAGTCAAAGAAAGATGTTACGATATGAGCCATCAGGAAAAAGAGTTTCCACCATATGCTGCTGGTTGGGTCCTTCATAATTTGTGGTAATTAGTATATATTAGCTATAATTACTAATAAATTGTGTTGGTTAAATATACCGTAAAATAAATACTATAAATAACTATTATATAATTGACATTATAAAAAATTCCAATATTTTTGAAGTAAATTTTCATATCTTTTTTAAATAGTGCTTTTCTTTTTTCAAATTATTCTAATAAATGTAATTACATTATATTTTAAAAAGAACTATGGAACAATATAGTTGATAATACTCATTATTAGATTATTACAGTTTGATAAATCAGTATAGAAATCCAAATAGTTATGATTTAAATTCTATATATGTTGAGGTTGTTGAAGATTTTATATCATTTTAATCATCCAAACCACAATTTTTTTCATAATGGAAAAATAATTATCCATGAAAAAATGTGATCTAATGATGATTGAAACATTTTACAACATTGGACACCATAAATTGTGTTTTGGATTTCAATAAGATTATGTTTTTTGGAATCAAAATGTTGAACACAATTCAAGAGAATAATCTGATAAATTGGTTCTAGATCCATCACTTTTCAACATTTTGTACATGATGAGGAAGATCCATAATTTCAATAAACTGAAACTCATGATGATATTCATTTTAGATCTGATTACGAACCATCTCAATTTAATGATTAGTTGGGGTCTATTGAGGATTCCTTTTATCCTTCTTGAATGATAAAAAAATTTGATGTTGTTGTAGAATTGAAATTAAATCAGATAATGGAATGTCAAATAGCTACTTTTATTATATATTCTCCTTGGTTAAAACACCTCTTCCCAAAGAAAATGCATTACGATTAAATTTATAGTAGATAGAGAGGCTAGTTTTTAATCTGGTTCTTGGTTATCTAATGATTCATGAATTTTTAAATGATAGCATGTTTAATTATGCTGAAAACGAGTCATTAGATAGTTATCCCACATGTGGAAATTAAAGGTATAAAGGGATATAACTAGGGATGTCACGATATATTACTGTAATAATGGTGAAATATATCCTACTTATACCTAGATTGAAGTGTTTATTTATGTCATAGAATGAAGTGGTATTGATGTCAAGGTATAAAACCAATATTTCATGTGTAGAAATCCTAAATAATCCCCATATATGAGTTTCATGGACCAATTTAGAACAAGTGAATCTGTATTAGTCTTTAGTAGCCCAAAAAATGGGGTTGGGTCTTCTACTATTAATTTTCTATCATTTTCTTCTTACAATTGTATGTATTCATGTAGTCTTTTCTTTATAACTATATAAATTATATATCCTTATATGATGATGAAATAATAATATATTTTTTAATATTTTTATTTCTAGGGAATCCAAAAAAAAATATTTATGTTTTTCTATAAACATTGATTGATTAGTTATGTTCATTATGATGTAATGGTGTCGGTACATATGATTGTGATGTGAAACAATGTTTCCTACTAAAAGTAGAACAGATATAAAAAATTAGTGACTTACCAGCATATGAAATTTTATCTAGATTGAGTACACATGGTTCAAAATAATTTCTGCACAATATGAGAGATAGCAATGCATTTATGATTTTCAATGGAAAAAAAATTGTTTTTTTGACTATCATCACATATTCCTTCTTACCAATCCTCTTTCTCAGAGAAAACAAATTTCATTTTAGAAAAGGAATAATTGAAAGAGATGAACGTCCAATAATTAACTCAGGTACAAAGATAAAATAAGCATTATCTTAATTACATACAATTAAATTTGGACTTACATGGAACCAATATTAAATTGATGTTTTTAGGAATGAACACATTTGGATAAAAAATATTTTTTTTTGGGATCTTATATATTGGTTTGATTTTTTGGTATGTTACATGTTAGATTTCATTTATATTAGGAAGAAATATTTTGAAAATTTTTTTCTTATAGTTTTGGATACACAAGGTAAGAGAATAGTTAATGTAATAGAATTATTAGATCTTTCCAATTTTTGAAGGTGACCAGTACATAAACTATTTGAAAATTCCAAATCACATATGTTTATGAAGTCACTAAAAGAATATAAGATTTCTATAGAAAATACATTATTATTTTGTAAGTGGATTGTAGATTTGAGACTTCTAGATGGATTTGATTATAATTTGTGTAGATGTGTTAGAAATTGTCATATTACAAGATTAAGATGTCATGAATGTCATGCAATACTGGAAATACTAATATTTATTAGATTAATATGTTAGTTTAATTAAATGAATTGCGATGCGATAATACATAAATCGATTTTTTCCTTTATATTTATTGGACAATAATAGACTATGATGAACTAAGAAGACTGTAATAAGATGTTTTTTAACTTTTTTTGAAACTGGAAAAAATCTTCTAGCTGAATTTCTTATGAATAAATGGATCATTTCATATTATATTCTCTTCATGAAAAAGTGTGGAGGTGTAGTATTTTTCTAATGGATGTACCCATTACAGATATGTATACAGATATGGAAGAAAAAATTACATAACAAATCACCAGTTGAATGATCAATTATGAAGGTTTATTTGGATGTGGAAATTTATATTTATTCCCTCATTATTTTCAATCTAAAAATTCCTAAAAAAATACATGGGCCGTAATGAGGGAAATGTTTACGATGAAATTAGAAATCAATTATTATTTTTTAATCATCTTGAACATGGCTTCAGTGGAGTAAATTAATGATTGATTTCAGATGAGGAACATCAGAGAGCACAAACATACGTTCTTCTCAATAGTAAATAAATGAGACCATTTGTACTATGAGAGCCCCAATTACTTATTTTATAATATTTTTATATTAAAATAATCATATTTTATTTTTTGGTAATATGATAATGATATCAAGAAAAAACATCCACAATTTACAGTAGCTTCTTTTGATTATCCTTAGAAAAATAATTTCTCCAACTTGTTTAAATAATCACTAACATAAATTAGATAGGGTTTAAAATATAAAATCAATTTATTAGTTGTAATATTGATAATTTTCTTGATATATTTCAGGTATCTAAGTATGCTAATAA
Organism: Viscum album; assembly: GCA_963277665.1. NCBI lineage: Eukaryota > Viridiplantae > Streptophyta > Magnoliopsida > Santalales > Viscaceae > Viscum > Viscum album. Next base: position 959,270,458 of record OY728146.1, read on the forward strand.
AATTTAAAATTTATTGTGTGTATTGATTAACCCAACATCAAAAATGGTAAAATCTTATGATGCATATGTGGTGAATGGTTTCTCATTTAATACTTCTGCATGTGAGGAGTAAAAAAATGAATAGTGATGTTTAATTGAGATGATATCATTTTATAGAAACATAAAATAACTTTTAAGGCTCACTGGATGATATTATTGATCTATGATATCTGGGATAGAATTACATAATGATGTTTAAATTTCAATGGTTGGATACTGAAATAGCCTTACATGTTCATCCGACCCATGATATCATTGATATTAAATATAAATGTATTTTTGTAGTAAATAAAGAATTTTTATTATCTCATCTATCATGTAGAATTATTTATGAAAATTATACAGTTATTTACAGAGAGTTGGGTGATTGGTGGAGCATAATGGAAATTAAATCTATGGAAAATCAGTATACTAAATGTGGTTGTGGGTTTGTGGAAGAAATAGGAATTGAAAATTTTCAAGAAACGACTTTGAATCCATCTTTTTCATAAAGAGACATGGATTTTTATGTTGACACCCCATCCTTATGGGTCGATAGTGACGATGATTTTAATGATGTTATAAATTAATTTGAAATGATAAGAGATGATGAATCTAAAATTTATATATAAATTGATCATGGTGAGGAAGAATATGATGTCATTGACCTCATCAGAGATGAAAATGTGGATGAGGATGAACATTGAAATAATTATTTGAAGATTACAATCATATATAAAATATATCTATATATAATAGTCATTTTCTACTATTTTCTTAAAATAGTAATTTCTGGTTTCAGATGAATGAGGATATATTTCGTTAGTTAAAGGAGGTTGATCTACCATTGGACAAGTAGAATGTTGGATCATCTGACCATCATACTTTTGTAGGTTCAAGGAGTACTCGAAGGGGAGGTGGTCTGGCATGATTGATGATTTTAGACACTATTGTTAGATCTATAATAAGATAGGTATGATAAATATTGTAGTATAAAATTATGCTGTAGATACTCAATATACAAGAGGGGTGAATTGTATACTTTAAAAATTCCTTATGGAAATTTTGTTTGAACAAAATTAACCACACCTCTATGTTCTTAGAACTTGATTGATTCCGTAAATGAATAAAAAGTTTACAACGACATAGATTATACCATAAAGAATATAAAATACTATTTAATCAGATTAAAAGTCTAAATAAGTATATGATAGTTATACATTCCTCAATAACCAAACTTACAGGGGAAAAAAAGATGAAACACTACAAATACAAGTAGTAAATCTTTTAACCCATAGAGAAGGGTATCCGACAACCTTGGATAAAGGTCTCTTGATTTATACATTCAAGAAATTTTTCCTTATATAATCCAAGTTAGGCCCTCAATCAGAAGATCAGTATCTGTCTTGCTATCCCCGCAAGACCTCGATTTGTATTGAAATTGACACATCTGACTTCACAACCCGATGACATTGATTTTAAGGTAATCATACCCCGACACCAAGCAATTCTGTAGGACACAATGTTTGAACATGCCATTCAAACATTTTGCACGAATCCATAGAGTTTATTAGAACCTCTCTCTCTAGAAATCACCTCAACAACATGTACGCTATAGATTGATCAACTTTTCTTAGACCAAATGAGCTCTTATTTATAGGCACAACTTCAACAGTTGGCTCCCTCCTCCAACGGTCATATTTTATCTTGAATTTTTGATGGACCTGTACAAGTGTAACTCAAACAATGGTTTGTTAGTATCTAAATGCACGAAATCATTTTATGACCATAACACGAGTAAGATAAAATATGGTTACGTAAGAAAATAAATTTTTCAGAATGTAAGAATGAATATTCTATGTCTACCTAAAAACTATTCAGAGTCTATAATGCAAGGATATTCAGATTCTGTTTTCCATGGAATTCGTATCTTAAAATTCTATAGAATTCTGGAGTGATAATATTGAGGAAAATCAGAATTTGGATTCACAAGAATTTGGAACCTAAACATAGAATGTTTGGAGTCTAAATTATCAAGAATTTAGAGTCTGAACATAGAAGAGTTCGGATTCTGAATTCAGAGAGTTCGGAGTCAGAACTCATAAGAGTTTGGAGTCTGAATTTAGAGAGTTCAGAGTCAGAACTCATAAGATATCGGAGTCCAAATTCAGAGAACTCGGAGTCAGAACTAATAAGATTTCAATGTCTGAATACATAGAACTCAGAGTCATAACTCATATGATTTCAGAGTATGAATTTAGAGAGTTCTAAACCAAAATCCAGGTCCTGAAAATAGAATTCTATATATCTAAATATATATATCATTTAGAGGTTTTGGATAAAAAGATAATTTAATATTCAGACAAAAGTAACAATGAAAAACATGGTAATGATAAATTTCCTTGGGAAATGAAAAATTTCGTTATTTATGTATAATAAATGGTAAAATGAAAATTTCCTTAAGATAATGTATTTGTGATTTTCAAAACATGATGGAATGTTAATGTCATAATGAAACCTTATTGACTCAACAATCTCTCCCTTTTTGGAAAGCACAAACATTCTTTCAAAAATGAATTTAATAATATAGAAAATATTTTTCTAGACATTGAGAGAAAAACTTTTCTCCATTTTCACATGGGCAATGATGAATACAACTAACTCTCCCTTAGGCTTTGTAATACTAAGAATCATATTCTAGATTTTCAGAATTATATTTTTCATTATCTTGAATACAGAAATATTTGAAATGAAAACTCTACATGGATAATGAAAAATCCCCCTTAGATAAACTCTTCATTACAAAGGGATATTTTTTATTTTCATAGAATTCATTTTCCTTTCTCCGCCATTGTGATTTTCAAAAAGGAATTTGATGGAATGGAAACGAAATTATGGTTCCTAAAATATTTTTACAACACATATAGAAGATAGAAAACCAAATATTTCATTATGATAGGAAACATTTTATACAAGTAAAATACTAAAAAATATAGGATTGGGTCTATCATCCTTACTTTTCCTTGGGCATCAACTTTTTCACAATGGCTTTCTGCTTTTTGAGGTCCTTGTAATCATACACAGCTCACTATAAAATCTGATTCTAATCATCATAATTCTTCTCTAAAGCTTTAATTCTATCTTCCTAAGCCTTAAGAGACTCTGCCTGAGCCTTAATGAATTCATCCTGGTTGACAAGCTATTCTTATATCTCATTCTGAAGATGTTTTTATCTCTTCCATCTTTGTTCCACTGAATACAATTTACCATTCAAATCTATTACTTTCTGAATACATGTATTCTTCTAATGAGTTTTATTTTTCTAAAAACTACTCATGTGGTCCTTGATCTTACCATCTTCAATGTCAAATTCCTCTTTGACACTGCCTTGGAACTAATCAAGATCTATCAAATGTTCAGCTGGCTTCTTTGACCAACTAACCATTTTCATAAAAGACCTTTTGTGGGCATCAAAGTTAATGAAAAAATTCATGAAATCAGATTCAAGAATTACACATTTATCCATCACAATTTATACTTAATCCAAGTTCTTGATCAAGGTGCGTTGAAGCATCTGTCATCTGGAGTCTATGCTTGGAAAACTCTGAATGGTCACAATAAGCATCATTAGCGACAGGACAACAAAATCATGTCAAAGAGATGCTGATTCCGATTCTTAAACTCTTCTAGTTGAGAGATCTTTCTCTAGATCAGTAATTTTCATCTTTGATGATCCAATATATTCCTTCTTCTTCACAAATTCTTTACTAGGTGTATCAACAACCACCTTTTTTCCCTTATCAGCTTTCAGAATGGCTTCCTCGTCTGGAGATTCATGTTCACTGTCAGATAGCTAAACAATTTTGTCTTTATCTATATCTTCTTTCTCATCTCCTACCTATACATCCTCAGGATGAATGAAATCCCTAATAATAAATTCTTCTTCAGATGGATTATTTGCTTCATCATCATCCTTTCCTTCATCCTTCCCAGGAGTATCCATCTTTGAAGATTCATATTGAGATTTTCTAATTGAATGTTTCTCAGATGGACTCTCCTTCACATGAAACTCATCTACTTGCTTAATTATATCTTTGATATAACTACTACCTACATCATTATATTATTATTATTCATCTTCTAGTTATTTATATTTTATCTTTTCTAGAGTCACATACTTTTTTCCTAATTTTCAAGTAATGCTTCTACCAAGAATGATTTTCATACCAGGATACTCTCGGATGCTTTCTCAGTATCCCTAATAAGGGACTGTGGAATCTATGCTTCATTTATATTATTTTTAACTTATTTTATTTAGCATAATTTTCAATCACATCAGTTATCTTCTCTTTTAAGGATTTTTTTTCACCGGGATCCAAAACCAAACTTGGATCCCCTTTTTTCATGTTCTATCTATATTCCCTCCACTTAGCTACTACCTCATACAAATAGTATTTTTTGTTTGTAGGTTCTGGAGGAGTGGATTGGATTTCCTTGGGTTCTTTAATTTTTCTATCCACTAATAATTCTTTTAACTTCATTTTCCATCCTCCCTTTTTAGACAGTTCAGCTTCTAATTTTTATCGGAACAACATCATCTTCTTTCTATGGTATGTTGTAAAATTCCCCATAGTCTATAGAAAATCAAATGTTCATTCACATCAGGGTATCTTCACTGAATAACTTGAAATTTCAATTCTTTGGCATATAGCTGCAATGAATTTTTAAAGAATATATGAACCAAAGTATTAACTTAAAGGGAATGGTTGGAGACATGATTATCTAAGCCTTCAAGTTTCCATTCGTAATATTCTCAATAGTAATGAGAATATGATTAACCAAATGAACCATCCTCTGGTTCCCCAGAAAATATAAAATATACATGTCACTTTTATTCAATGAGTCTTTGTCGCCTATTCTTGGAATAATGAATCCTTGAACCCATAATTCAGGAATCCAATGATTTGTAGACCAGTGTGCGATCTTCATAGTCTTTACATCTTCAAGGTTGAGGCACTCCGTAGATTTCACCATAAGAAAACTTCTTTTGACATTTTTAAACATATTAGAACAGATCTCTACTTACCTTTCGTATGGAATACCAACCAAACTAGCTTCCTTAGTATATGAAAGAGAATAAATCAATCCATATCTTTTGAATGAATAATTCTCTCTTCCTTATTCCTTAATGAAATTAACTGATTCATAAAATACAACTAGAATTTCCGGATACACTAAATATTGATCCCCTAGATTCGATACTCAAACAGTATCCCATCAATTCATCTTAATGTTTTTCAAGACTATAGAATCATACTTTTTGATGAAGATCGAATGCACCAACCTTTCATTATAGACCTTCCACTTTGAAATTGATTTTCCAGTAGACATATCTTTTTGAGAGGATTCTTCTACAGACATTCGGAATTGATAAACCATTGAAAATATGGAATGAACCTATGTAGAAGGGTAGCACTTCAACACAAGAGAGCTTGAGGTTAGATGTGGGACAACCATTGGGGGGTCCTGTATATATGCGTTTGATGTGACGGTTCTTCTTCCAAACTAAATAAAATGGCTGAAAATTCTTCTGATCAGATCTGATTATTGATATGACAGCCATAAAAAAATCTTGCATCTGATCATTTGAGTTTTTTTAATAAAAAAATTTACATTTATGTAAAAGGGAATCCAAGATAAAATTAAACCCAAAAGAAACTACCGGCATGTAAAGTATGATTATGAAATCTCAGGAAAGGAAACATTCATTCTTAATTGGTAGGAAGATTATCTTTAGTGGTGGAAAATAATACTTGAATAACCTTAGATTCCAAAAAAAGTTCATTACGAATTGTTTTTGAAAAACTGACTACAAATGTTCAGAAAATCTTCATTATTGAAACAAATAAAATATTCATTAATAAAAGAATTTAGAAAAATCTTCATTATGAATTTTTTGGAAAATTTTCTTTATGAAAAAATTAGAAACTTCGAAAAATAATTTTAGAAATTAACATTTTTCATAATGAAAGATTTAAAAATTATGATTAAAAAAAATTCATTATGAAAGATTTTAAAAAATCTGACTATTAAAATTCTCATTAAAAAGATTCTCATTAAGAAAATTTTTATTTTAACTAACAAGAAAATGTATTCCCCAATAAAGAGAATTTTATTACTGTATGGATATTGGTTTCAACAAATAGTTAACAATGATTATTACCATATGGTTATCATTCCTTACTTTTGTTTAATGAATTTAAATCTATCAGAGTGTAATTATTTTGTGAAAATATCTACAAGTTAATCTTGGGTCCGATTAATAGAAGAATGATATCCCAATTTATTGTGTGATCCATAAAATAGTGATACCATGTATATATGAGTATTTCATGAGAGTGATGTGAATGGTTTGTACTAAGGGCAATGGCACTAGTATTATCACACAGAATTTGTGTTTTGGTAAAACTCATACCATAGTGTGTGAGTGTGTGTTGTATCCACAACACTTGAGCACAAAAACATCCAGATGCTACATATTTATCTTTAGTAGTGGAATGTTCTAATGATTGTTTCTTTTTGCATGACCAAGAATGTAATGAATCTCTTAAGAAATGACTAGTTCCAAATGTAGTTTTTTTATCCATTCTACATCCACCAATATTAGCACCCAAAAAAAATTTTAGAACAAAATCATTTCCAGAAGTATAAAAGAGTCCTAAATCCATGGTTTCCTTTATGTAGAAAAAAATTCATTACAAAACCTTTAAATGAGATTCCTTAGGATTGTATTGATATTTTTCACATAAGAATACTGAAAACATTATGTCTGGATGACTACCTATCAAGTAAAGTAATCTTCCTATCATAACTCTAACATATGTTTGATCTATTGGTTTCCCAGTATCATCAAGATCACGTGTGTTTGAGGTACCAATGGGAGTAGTAATACACTCAGTGTTGTCATATCCATAATTTTTAATATGATCTTTAATATACTTATGTTTGGATATATATATTCATACTTTTTTTTGAGAAATTTGAAAATGACGGAAAAACATAACTCACCCATCATACTCATTTCAATTTCATATTTCATTAGATCCACAAAAGGAATCAGTTAAAGATTGATAAGATGAACCAAATATAATTTCATAAACATAAATTTGAACAATCCAAACATTTTGCATATTTTTCTTTTTAAAAGGGTTATATCAACATTTCCCTTAGAAAATAATTTTTATGCAAAAATCATGTAATTCTATCATACTAAGCTCGATGTGCTTACTTAAGTCCATACAAATAATTTTTATGTTTATAAACTTGTTTAGGATGTTTTGTATCTTCAAAACCATTAGGTTGTTCAGAAAAAACTTCCTCTTGTGAAAAACCATTAAGGAATGAACATTTCACAACCATTTGAATTTTTTTGGTCTGGGTGAATGCTGCAACGGAAAGTAAATTACAAATAGATGCAAGTCTAGATATTGGAGCATAGGTTTCTTCATTGTTTATTCCTTATTTTTTGTTATTCCTTTAGCAACCAATCTTGGTTTATTTTTATTATGATTCTATTTTCATGGCACATATTTCTGAAGACCCATTTTACTCCAATAACAGAAGTTTCCTTTGGCCATTCAACCAGGGTCTAGACTTTATTCCTTTAAAATTAATTTAGTTAATATTCTATAGAGTTTATCCAATAATCATCACCTAATGCATTATCAGTGCTTTTCAGTACTAATTAGGAAAGGAATGTAGACTTTATACTTTATTACTTAAGAAACATCTAGTCCTCACAAGTTGATTTACATCACCAATGATACTATCACTGGGATGATTCTTAAGAAACAACAGATTTGGGTTTTGTAAAACTTGTTCATCAACATAAGGTCGGAAATCTTCTGTGGTAAATTCATTAAAAACATATTTTTGAAAATATTCCTTATCAGAAGGATCTTCTAACAAAGGTTTTCAATCAGTGTTTGAAAACACATCTTATTATATATGTTGGGGTTATTTATAAAAGGGATCAGTTTCATAAAATTTGACATGCACAGTTTCATCAATAGTAGAAGATTTTTTATTGAAAACCCGTTATGCCTTAGAAGTTGTCGAGTATCCTAAGAAATTTCTTTCATCAGATTTTGGTGCGAATTTGTGTAAATTATTATTTTATTCAGAACGAATACCTTACAAACAAAAATGGTGAAGTAGGAATGCTTAGGATTTATACCATTCCATAACTCATATGGAGTTATAATAAGAAAAGGTCTAATTAAAACACGATTTATAGTATAACAACTAGTACATATGCTTCAGGCCAAAAATGTTTGGCTATAGAATATTCACTCAACATGGTTCTTGTTATCTCTTGAATAATTCTATTTCTTATTTCAACAACACCATTTTTTTGAGGTGTTCATGGTGTTGAAAAGTTATGAGTGATTCCTTCTTACAAAATGAAATTTCAAAATTTGAGTTTTGAAATTCTCCTCTATGATCACTATGAATAGTTATCAAAGGAAGGATTTTCTCATTTTTAACATGGGCACTAAATCTTTTGAAATAAGAAAAAACATCAGAATTTTTTTTCTAGAAAAAAGACCGACGTAAATCTAGTGCAATCATTAAGTAATAAAAATACATAATATTTTCCACCAATTATTTTAGTATATGTTGGACCAGAAATATTCATTTGAACCAACTGTAATACATCTGTGGTTGAGACATCACTGACTGATTTAAAACCTGATTTATGTTGCTTACCAAATTTACAAGGATCAAAAACATTTGAAGAATAAAATCTTAGCTCAGGTTGATCATTAACTAATCTTTTCATAGAATGTTTTCTTAGTTTCCAATGGTTACACTGTCCTAAACTTCTATTCCACCACGAAGAATGATCTTCCACTACACTAAGGCAAGGTAAATCTTGGTTCCTATGATCTTCTATGTTTTGTGTGTAAACATTCTCTTTCCTATTGGCAGAAAGAATAAAATATTCCTTGGAATTGTGTACTAAGAACTTTTCATTACTATAATATACAAGGTATCCTTAATCACATAATTGACATATTATAATGAGTTTTTTCATAAGTCCGTTAACAAATAAAACATCTGAAATCAATGTTTTTTCAAGAAGAACGATGCTACCTTTACCAATAATTTCACCTTTAGCATTATCTCTGTAATTTATTTTTCCTCCTTTCGTATTGATAATATTTTCAAAGTAGTTTTTGTTACAAATAATATGCTGGGAAAATCCAGTATCCATGTACCAAGTATTGCAGTTTGTACATTCTTTATTTTCTAATATATAATAATGATTGTCTTTTTGAATCCAAACATTCTTGGATCTAGAATATTTAAAAAATAAAATTTTCGGTATCCTCTTTTGTTTTGAAAAATATGCTTTATGAAACCTAATTGATTGAACATTATTCAATGAACAATTTTTTCCAATGCCCACCACATTGACATATAGTACAAAAAAGGGCTTTGGATGGAAGAAATAGTTGTTTTTGAAAGCAGGTTTTCTATGAGTATAACCTAATCCAGAAGTATTTCCTTGAGGTTTCATTTGAGATTACATCTTTTCAAAATTTTCTTTACCAGACAAAAATTTTCCAAGATTTCTCATAAGGGAATATATTTTGTATTTTAGACTTATGACTAAATTTATATCCTCAGGAAATATTTCCTTAGAGTAAGATTTTATATCAAAAAAAAAATATTTTTAAAACAGAAATTTTAAGATCTTTAAATTGTTTTCTCCTTTTCAGATTTTACCTTTTTAAGGTATTTAGAATGTTTTTCTAGAAGCTCATCATTATCTTTAACATCTACAGAGAGTTCAGAAATCTCTTTTGAAAGATCTTCTTCTCTAGTATTTTCCATGTCTCGTTTCTTAGAAATTTTGCAATTTTTCACATCTAACAAATTAAATTATCTAAATAATTCTTCATAAGATGTTATTTATTCATTATCTGAGGATGTTGTATCTTCTTTAGAAGTAATATCTTCAGAAAAGTAATTCTTATCCACAGATAAATTTGTTAAAGCCTCAGAAAATCATACCATGTCCATAAGATATGTGTTTGGGAAAGGTGTTGTAGCAATGAATCAAATATATTTCTATGCTGATGATTCATATTCAAAAATAATCACCTCTCAATGAGTCTCCACAGCTCACACTCCAAGTATCATTTTCTTTAATACTTTTCTTTTGATTCGAGCAATAGAACATCTTCTTGTTTCTTTCTGAATTCCTTTCCTTCTTTTTCAATAGAGGGTAGTCAGGTATGATATGAAATATTCTTCTACATTCTTATCAAGTAACTTCCCTGTTGTTCTTTTATTTTTTTCTATATACTTGTGCATATTTTGATAGTTCATCTGAGCAATTATCTTAGTCATTCTTCGATCAGGATTAGCTAATTCATTCTCATACATTTATGTATCATTAGATTATGACTGAATATTGACCTTCTTTGACTTTGATCCAGTTACTCTTTCTAGAGTCTTGGCTTTTATATGTTTTTATGTAATTGTAAAAGCCACTCCTCCATTCCCATTATTTCATATCGTTATCAGAATATCTCTTCATTATAGTCTCATACATAAGAAGAGTTCCAAATAGATCATCTAATGAAATCTGGGTGACTTTCCCATTCTCATCAATTGCTGTCCGCTTAGACTCCTAGTCATTTGGCATGATGTATATGATCTTTTCTACAAAGGCCTCATCATCCAAACATTTTTCTCCCATAGACAGTATGCTATTCACAATAGTCTTAAATAATTGTTGATCTTTTCTTATAGGTTCTCCATAAGGAATGTTATGGCCATGGTATTCAGCTCTCAACAATGCTCTTCTTGTCTCTATAACTATAGAATTACCACAATCTATAACTTCAAGTTTCTTATAAATATTATTGGTAGCTTCACATGATGATATTTGACTATAGATATTCCAAGTCATGGAACATAGAAATGAATTTATGACTCAGAAATTTGCTTGATATTCAGATTTCTCATGATTTGTAAAAGTTCTCAATTAATTATCATGAATCTTATAGTCTCCTATTAGCATCAGGTAGTTATCAACTCTAGTGTTAATAAAGAAATTTTTCATCCTATCTCTCAAGTACACATAAAAATTTACATCAAAAATAGGAGGTGTGGTAGGAATTATATTGTTGATATAACCAACATTTAAAAATTCTATATTATGGTAAATATTTCCAAAAAAACAAGTTAGAAATAATAGTTTGTAATAAAAAACAAATCATGGAAAATAGAATTAGATTATCTCTAAGAAAAATATGAATCCTAACTTTATGAATCTAAAAATATAATTCCGAAAAAGTGAAGAAGAATGTTTCTCTTCTAAATCTAATCTTGAGATTTATTCAAATTGAACCAATCATCTATTACCAATTTTTGTATCAAAAGTATGACAGAAATGATACTGATTTTAGTATCAGATTATGGTGTAGAAACTAAATATACAAGAGGGGTGAATTGTATACATTAATAATTCCTTAAGGAATTTTTCTATGAACAAAATTCACAACACCTTTATGTTCTAATAACCGGATTCATTCTGGAAATGAATCAATGGTTTGCAACAACAAATATTCTACCATAAAGAATATAGATTCCTATTTAATTAGAGTATAATTCGAAGGAAGTATAAGATTGTTATACATTCCTCAAAAACCAAAATTACAGTGGAAAAAAATCATGAAACACTATAAGTAACAAGTTTTAAATCTTTAATGCCAAAGAGAAGGGTATCCAACAACCTTGGATAAAGGCCCCTTGATTTAAATTTTTAGGAATGTCTATCTAACCCAAACCTAGGTAATCCCTCAATCCAAAGATAAATATCTATCTTACTATCGATCCAACACCTATCCCCTTGTGACATCCATGCCATTCTTTCGATCGACGCATGAGGATGTATGTTTACCTACGTATTTTAATTATATTTCATTAATTTATTTATAATAAAATTGACTGATTGTTTTTTATATTTTCCATATATTTTCACATATAGCTTCTGGACAGGGGAGTTCTATATTTCATAAGAATTTATCTAAATCTTTGTCATATGTGATGATATTCTCATTGATGTCCAATATCTCTTTTTCCATTATTGGCAAGTATGTATATAAATAATATTTTGTTTAAAATTTATTTCTTTAATAAATTTATATTATAAATTATTTTAGGTTTTTTGGTATCTTTTTGAAATGATAATGCATGATGTTATCTGGAAGGCATGGGAGGGATTTTTAAATGACCGCTGCCATCCATTTTAGACAATTTTATAAGGAATGTGATGATGAAAGTAAGAGTACCAATTATTGATGTGTTGTTTCAAAACAACCAACTTGATTACATTTTAACGTTGGTTTGGGATAGATTATTTTCAAAATGGTTGGGTTGTCATTTTTATAAGATATCATTGGTAGATTGAAAAAATTGGGGTATACAGGTGGCGAGCCATCGATCTGATAGTCATACATTCTGTACACAATGAACCTATGGTAAGTAATTGTTTTTAACTTCATAATACAACATCTAATGTAGATTTCCTATCGTAAATTTATATAGTAAATAAAGCATCCTTATATTAGGGATTTGGAAATTTATTGAAGGATATACAATGATCTAGACACTAGAGAGATTTGAGGTGATTACCAGCATCAGATTTTGGACAGTATAATTTCATTTTGGTTATAAAAATAAATTGCAAATAATATTTTAACTATCATAATTTTAAATTGAAATGGAAGGACTCATATGAGATTATGACATCTAAGACACATACTGAGAGTTAGGCTGAGAATAATGATCACACCAGTGCCTGCCAATTTGATGAGTTAGTAGGGATGTAGGTGACCTAATATGCATTCCAGAAAGGTCATGTTGTTGGTATCAGCTCTTGATTTGTGATTGATATTTATTATGGTACAGAAACGATATCTACATCCACTACAAGAGGAGCCAATAAATATTCCTCATCATCAACTTCACAATGTCTGGAGAATCTCGGAGCTCATGGTGATCTTTTAGAGAGTACCCGTAGTGAGTAGGAGGAGATGTTTCAATGGCAGCCACAAAATCTGGAAGAGCATTTACAACAACAACATCAGTAGGAGGATGATATGCATTAATGAAAGTAGTAGCATTATGAGCATATGGATCACATGGGATGTTTGACTCTTGGGATATGGATGGATTTCCCTCTATTATCTCCTCTAGCTCCTCTAAAACAGCTTCCCCCTCAATGATTTGTTTATATTTTATGATTACACATTTGAATGTAAATTTTCGTCTAATATTAAATATTTATATTTCAATATAATGTGTATTTTATATTGTTTTAAATATTTAATATTTAATTTTTTATTTATTTGTATATTATTTTGTTACATTAATTAATTTTTTAAATATTTTTATTACATTAGTATGTATTAATATTATAATATTTTGTTTTTATTGTTATTATTTTATATTTTTTTGAATATTAATTATTTTATTATTTAATAATATTAATTTTATTACTTAATTAATATTAATAATAATAATATTATTATATTATTGTTATTATATTAATATTAATTGTAATAATAAATTTTTATAATTTTTATAAATTTTTTAATAATATTAATATTATTATATCATTAATACTAATATTAATTTATTATTACCATTATATTAATATTTTATAATAATAATATCATTATTATTATTATTTTCTAATAATAATAATAATAATAATATTAATTTATTTATAGCTTTTAAGCTATTTGAGATGGGCCCTTTCACAACGTGTTGTCATAATGGGGTTTTTTAAAACCCTTCAGAAATCTATTTGTGATGAGGCTTAGACATGTCACAAATAGTAATATTTTGCGATGGCCCATCCTAAAAACACTATTTAAGATTCCCTTTTCTACAATGGGTCACTTTTTATGAGGTTCAATCACAAATACAAAATTACAAATATACCGAATTCTATTTGTGTATATCAAAATATAAATTTTAAGAAATATATCTACTCCATTTACATATCTTATTACTAATTATATAATGAAAATATTCATTAAAATTAATATCAAAACAATATTTCAATTATAAAATAATGATTTCATCAATTTCAAAATAGTATTATGACATATTAATATGACATATTAATATGATTATGTAATATGACATATTAATATTGTCATGATATTAAATTGGTTTTCGAATTATGAACCGAACAACCACAAAATGACTGATGATAGAAAAAAAATTATTTTCAATAATTAGTACAAAAAATTATTCAATAATTTTAAATGATATTTTAAATAAAATAAAAATTGAAAAGGTTCTGAAGAATTTAATTAATAAGTATAATTTTATAACTATGTTTGTTAGAAGGAAATGTTAAATAATTTAACAGTTGGTGTAAGGGTTTATTTCTAAATATTAATTCTTATCATGTATTATTCCTTAATTCCCTATTTTCTTTAGAATGTCTCAAATTAATGATCATAAATTTATAACATTATATTTAAAAATTAATTTTAATCAATTTTTTTATATTTTTCTCATATCTTATTTATATACTGTGAAGGTCTCAACAATAAATAAATCACCTATTAAGGTATAGAAGAACTCATATTTCATTAGGTTGGATATATATTTCATAATGTGAATGATGATAATCATATCAGAAAATGAATTAATCCACTGAACATTAACAAATATTACTCAAACAATGATAGTGTACCTTTTTGTTAAGTTTAAAATTAATTTGATAGCAAGAATTACCTCGGTCTAGAGTAATTCTGATGAAGGAAATTTTTTTCATTTAAATTCCATTCATTGTGTTATTTCATTACACTATGAGTATCCATGGATATAATCACTCTAATTGTGATGAAAAAAACTCCTTGGACACAAATGCATAATTAATGATACTCTGTGTGTTAGTGTAGTTGTATCAATCATCTTGCATCACTATAATTTTATCAAAACCGATTCCTTAAGGTTTGATGAATTTATTATTTTTCGCCTGTTCTTGAAATATAATAGAGAGGTTGAAGATGTATAGTCAAGAATGAGTGAATTCCCTAGATATGTACTTTTTGGAGAGAAATATATAGATAGGAAATCATTTTTCATGACATTCATTTAACCTAAGGAAAATATATATCTCTGTATTTATATTTCTATGATAGAGTATAAATAATTGTACATAGGCCCTGAATATTATTTTAATCTTTGGAAAAGCCAATGTCTAATACAAATTATATTTTTATTATATTTTCCTTAAATCATTCTAGGATCACATATATAATAAATTTCATTGTAGTAGATAAATAAATTAATAATTATTTAAATGATATTTAATATATCGTTGAAACTAAACAAGGTAACTTGGTTTATATTTCTTCTTTGTTATTTACTCAACAACAATTAATACAAATTATTAATTCGATAAATAAATAAATATTATATCCATGGTCTTGAAAATAAAAAATTATATAAATATTAAACTCATATAAAATATAGACTAAATATATGAGAATATTAAATCTTGAATAAATATTATTCCTCAGTCTAAAAAATATTACATAATTTAATAATTTAGAAAAATTTAAGTATGTTACATCAAAACACTAACTGTGTGACCCTATAGGATTCATACCAAGTGGAATTCGGTGGGTTTTACTAATGTTCAATATGAATATATAGTAACACATATTTCCAACAATAAGGAATAAATTAAAATCACAATGATGAAAACCTTATATTATTTATACTTTTGTAATATATTCTCTTTTTCTATGTATCTTATCATACATGTATCTTACACATGTCATCAACCAATTTTTATGATTGGGCTTTCTTTAAATATGTGTAATGAGCCTGTCAACATAGTATGAAAATGATATTAATTTCAATGGTTTCATTCCAATTTTGGGGATAAGATATAACTTCAATAAACATAGAATGGAAAATCCTTCATTAACTTAATCATTAATAATATATCATCTATGATGCACCCAATGATCCTAAATTCTCTATGAACATATGGAATCACAAGTTTGGTAATAAGAAAATGTATGTGGCTCATGATACATGTTTTTGCAAATCATAAATTCTACAGATCATTATGCACACTCAATGATATGAATATCTACTGATACAAATACATGTGTATTTCTTCATAAATGGATTATAATCATAATATCAATTGTTGGACATTATATTTCCTGAACATCACGAGATGAAGTCTCATACACTTAAGTATACTCACATCTAATAGTTTTCCTTATCTATATCCTATCATATTATGTGACTAGAACATAATATATATAGTTAAATAGTTGTTTTATTACAATTCATGATACACATCATATCGGGGAATTTATATGGCCTTTCCAATATAATAGATACTTTGGGACAATATCATAATATAATTATATAAATGAAAAATAAATATATTATATTGCATCTTGAATATTCATGTATATTAATATGTAAGTAGTTTTAAGTATAAATTAGTTTGTTCTAGGGAAGCAATTATAAGAAATTTTTCTTACACTATATTGATTTAAGAGGGTTCTCCCACTCATTTTATATCACAAGATTATATTATCTACCACCATCTAAAAATTATTCTTCTTCTTTGTTCCCATGTTCATTAATATCATTTAGGTTTTAAATATAATTTTAAATATTTAAATATTTTTATTTATAATAATTACATGAATATATATTTATTACTCTATACTTTTTCATAACAATATATTAAATAAATATATTTTAAGGGTTCTTATCTAATTATAATTCGATATGATTCATTTATAAAATTTTATGAATTTCTATACCCCTTTTCAGTCTTTTATTTTCAAATAATTAATTCATTGTACTTATTATGTTATGGGTGTGACCCGGAATTATATAGCCCCTTGATGCATCGAAAGGTCTAATAAGACCAACTAGATAGAGTAACTAGTGTATTCCTTTCCATTTATATCTGGTATATTCATTTAGTCCTTTATGGTATGTTTATGATAATTTAAATTCGAAATTCTATAATTTTTATATTTTTTATTATTACCCTTGTGATAATTTATTTCCATTTTATAGATAATATTAGTTTTGTAAATAGATATATGTCACATTTTTATTTATTCCTGCCATATTAAGAATGAATTAAATAATCAATATTTGATTCTAATATACAATAACAATTATTGAGTGTTCAAAATCATCCATTTCATGTGTTCACCTATTTCGCAATGAAATAACAGTGAATACAATGTGTGATCTGTGGATATTTAATGTTGTAATAATAACATTATATTTTTTATGTTGAAAATTGTGTCCCCTATGAAATGTAATGATCAAATATTTATATATTATATTTAAACTAATAACATTATGATTATAGAATATACCAATTTAATAAAAAACTACTAGATTTGGGTAGTTAGATTTTGGACTGATACAGTTGGTATCAATGTATGTTTAGTAAAAAACATTGGAATTAGATTTAGATGAACATAGTTATATAAATAAATATAATTTTAAACACATTAAAAATTGGAGATTTTTTAACAAAGGATAGAATATATGATCTTCCATTGTAATAAATGTATATATATTTTCTAGTATAATTCTTAATTAATTATTTTATAAGATAACAAAAAAATTAATTATTTATATATGAAACTAATGGGAGCATCAAAAATAGATTCAATAATAGTAATCAATATATGTATTTTCATACTAAGAAAACTAACAAATAATTTGGTTCAGATGATAAATTATTATAGTATATGGGAGTCATACATAGTTTATAGAATAAAAAATTCCAATATAGATCATCTTGTTTCCCATATTTATTGTGGGACTATATTGTACAATTTTATGATTCATCAACATCTATCTTCTAATATAATAACAATTCCATTGGATGAATTGGAATGGAAAAATATATGGATAATATATTCATCATTTTATATTATAGTGTTAGCGAGATGTTTATTATGGTGGTATATCTTATAAAGGGATATTTTTATTAATGTTTTTTGTTTATTCAAAATAAAAAAATTGATTAAAATATAAAAAACATATAAAAAATGATTTAAATGTGTTATTCCTTGAGATATAGTTTCTATAATAGGAATGAGACTTCATGGAATGGAAATTTATAAATTTATCATAAAAGGAATATTATAATATTTTCGAGCATTAAAATAAATTTAGAAGACTATATATTTAGGTTATAGATAATGTAAAGACATTGGAAATCATGATCTATTGATTCTTTTGTTGACTAAAACAAATTTTATGACTGAAATTAGTCTCCCAAACCATTCAATCATATATAATTTTAATTAAACGTTCCCTAATGACTAGTAATGAGTTTTATATCTCTTATAATATCAATAGAAATATTGGTTAGAAGTTGGTGGCTAATTTCATTATATAAGGTACATTGAAATGATGAATAATGTAAATGAGGAATTTATTACTGACAATAATTGTTTGAAGTAAAACCCTAGGACTATCAATATGGTCATAATCATTTTTTGAAGTGTACAAGTTAAGTATGACATACTCACAAGTGAAGAAGAAATATAGTGGATATTAATGTCTAATGCTTTAATTTTATTTGTGTGGGACACCATTTTAAAATGTTACATGAGTTTCAAGGTAATATTTTTTTAAAAATGTTGTGGGAGATTGGTATGGATTATGTGATTAAAATTATAGAATTCATAGATTCAAATTACATTATATTTTGTAATATTATAATAATTACACATTTAGATGATAAATTATATGATTTAGAGTCTATTCAATGATTTAAAACCTATTTGTTTTCTTTGTACATTGAATTATACCATGATGACATGAGGAAATAATAGTAAATTAATCTAGGGGAAGGAACTGTTTTTAAAAAATACTACACTATTCCTATTAGAATACAATGATGTAATTTAGATTAATACAAAAATTTTATCACAATATTTTTCTTCGAAATAATTACATGATGGGATCATCTCTCAATGTATAATGATAGAATTTATTTTGAGATAAATCTAATATAGTTTTTTGGTAGGTGTAATGTCTATTATTTTTAATGGGGAGACTTCATTTCATGAGCTATAGACCTCTAGTGGATAATATTATTTAAATTCATCGATTAAAAGAAAATAAAATATAATTAATGAATGCGAATTATATCCACATTTTATAAGATGTATTGATAGTTGAGAGATGAATTTATTTATTTCTAATAGAACTAAATGGGTATCCATCTTACCATGAAGATGAAATATAAATTGATCTCTTACCTAATATGAAAAACATATATAGTCCAACATATATAATACATCAATTTTAATTGGCATAATTAATAATGAAAATACAATATATATCTGATAAGTGATTCATATACCCTAGTGAATCATCTTAGGGATAACTCATTCGATTTATATTAGATAAGGATCATTCTATGAAGTTGTATATGAATTATAGTGAGATAATTTTTAGTTATTCATCTTAGGGAGATCCCATTATATTTATAAATAATATTCATGAGTCTATGAGGTAGTACATCATTTATAGAGAGATAAGTCCCATATAACTTATGAACATATATCATTTACCATCCATGAATGATTAATTTTATCAACTATAAAGATATTATAAATTTTCAATGATTTATATTAATTTTAATGACAATAATTTAAATGATAAAAAACATTTTATTACCAGGATTTCATTTCCTAAATGGAATGGAGATTATGTTTTTGCAATATTAAATTATGTATTTTTAAGAATAAACCCATGGTGTTTAAATATCCGACAAATATAATATTATTGGATTATCTTGATTTATTTTGTTCTATTTACTATTTATATTGTGGTATTCTATAGTATCTATGGTGAATATAATAAACACATACAGATTAACCATGGGAGTTTGAGAGATAATGAGTTATAAGAATAACTAAATTAGTTTAATTTTTGTCTTAAAATTGTTTTTTCCATGAACATATGGTATCCAACGAAAAAATATCCATTGTACCATCAATGAAAAATGAGGGTATGAAAAGGAAAAAAACAACCAATGTTACTAAAATAGGTATTTTCCGAATAATGGATTGATACTATATGTAATTTTATAACTTTTATTTCCAATTAATTAACCCATTAATAATGTAAACACATTATGGTTATCAACTCAGAAGAGCATAAGATTGTGAACAATATTTTATATAACTAATTAAAGACTAATAAATACACTTGTATAAACATTACTTGAGGGGATAGGCATATTTTTTATATTTTGTGACTAATAAATAAAGTGTTCTGATGTATCCTTATAAAAAATACTAAATTTATTCGTTATACATTAAGAAAATTAAAGACCCATGAATGAAATTATCAAAATCATGATCTAGAGATGGATGAAATATTTTTATCATTAAACATATGAATACATTATTTTTAGGGTTAAGGATGTGACATTTAATGATAAAAATATTTTGAAGTATATATTTTAAAATAAAGAGGTCATCGTTTGTAAGGTGAGACAGTTGAAACTAAACAATGACTAAAGCACTACAATATACTTCCACCCTAGGATGGTAATCAAGATAAAAGGTGCCTATACTATGAATGATCATAGTTTTATATCAATGAGTTGTATTTAAAAGGATAAAACATTAATGGATTTGGTGAAGATAGATAAGATAAATATGATGCAAATTGAATCATTATTCCCTTTCTAAATAATTTTAAAAAAACATTTCTAAATAAGTTAAATAGTTCCATTCATGATTAAAAGAGTTTAAATAAGATATTTTAAGTTAAAAGTGATTGGAAACAAAGAGATATTATTTATGTGGATGATTGTTTGATTCATAGAAATAGATAATGTGTACAATCACAACATTAGATGAAGAAATACATTTTTGATGAAGAAAAATTCTTAAATTTTTATATACACCCATGCTATATCATGATTTATAGTGATTTTTATGTATGATTAGTGAGATAAAAATTTGTTTAAAATAGAAAAATATGTTTAAATATATTTGGTAAATTTGTAAGTAAAGGTAGAGGATAGAATCCAGAACATTTTTTTTCATCCTATCCCTTTATAAGTTTTGAAGTGGGAGAATATCACAATGGGATGTTTCACTAGGCTTCCTAATATATCAAAGTGGAAGTTTGAATTTTTTTGTTGTGGATCATTAACCTAATTATAACTTTTTGAACAAATAAGGGGTGGTCAACCCATAGTGATTCTTATTTGAATTTGTATTTATAAATTTATGGGGATTTAAGGTGTTCCAATATCAACTATTTCTCTTCAAAATGCATGTTTCAAATCTTAATATTGGAAGAGTAATCTGAACTCTCTAAATAGTAATTCATTTTTTGGAACCACCTATTATCATTATATGGATTGAATATATGATAAAACTATATAAAATATATAGGATATGATATGTTAATAATCATTTGACTTCAAATGTCTATGTGACTAGTAAATTCCTATAGTGGTAGTTTCATAGAATAATAGAATTCACTCATGAAACCAAATAAATACACATAAATAATTATATGTGAAAATTTGTAAAACAATATTTTATTTAAATGATGTTTTGGAAATATGGTCAATAGTTATTGAACTAGTTGAGAGAAAATATTGAATGTGCAAGTTGTCTAGAAAAATATTAATAGAGCTCAAAGAATACATAAAATAGATTTGAATAATTAGCTAAAGAACATAGAATTATAAGTTATGGAATTTGTCTTATTAAAGGTATCACCTTAATTGTATGTTATAAATATTGGTAGGAGTATAAAGTTATTTATAAGTTATAATATGAAACTTATAATTTTTGAGAGAATTAGATATCTAGAATATCATTTTTCTATGGAGCACAGTGACTAAAGATTTCTAGATTTATTCATTATGTCATCATTAAAAAAGATCAATTTAAATTTATCACAATTATTTTCTTTAAAAAAATATATCATGATCCAAACATATCTTAAGTTGAATATCCTTCCAAGATCCTTCAAACCATAGGGAACAATTTGTGTAATTTGATAACACTTTTAATGAAGTAACATTGGATGAATCATAAGTTTCCCAAGATTGTTTGGGAGATCCTGTATGTAAAGTGGAAAAATTACCCCCAGTGATTCATGAATTGATTAATTAACCAAATTATAAGGAAGACATTATTTAATGTTTTATAATTTTAGATATATGGTTCAATTATAAATATTTAATAACAACACATTTTCTTTTATTCATTCATAGAGGTACAACCACCTACAGTGTCACATTCACTATAACATCTATAAACAGTAATGATGAACATTATATATTATTAATAAATTTAATCTAATAGATCTAATATAGTATAAATGGTTAAAACATTCATAAAAATAAGAGAACAATAATTTCATACTATAGCGCATTGTAGTCTGTTAATATTATCACATACACGAATGTTGCTTTAAATATAAAACAATATTTTAGAAACAAGAATGATTTTTTAAATATATATTTATATATATAACTTTGATAAAAATTAAATTATAGAATATTTATATAAATATTTTTTACTTTTTGGAATTGTAATAATTATATATGTTTTCTAATAAAAAATGACTATCAGAAATAATAATTTACCTTTGAAATAGTAACCTATAATTTGAAAGCAGTCAAATAACAATAAATTAATATTAAATTAAATAAAATATCTAATGTAAATATTATAATTATATAAAAAACATCTTAAATTATATAATATTAACATTATAAATGTATAATTTTAAATTATGTTTTTTTAATTTTTGGTTAAATAGTAATATTTATATAACATTTTTAATAATAAAATTATATAAATAAAAAAAACTTAATTTATTATAAAATATATCAAGTAGATAAAATATTCTATTTATAATGTGTAGATAATTAATTATCCAGTTATAAAATAATTGAGGAATCAAAAAATATGTAATTACTCATTACAAAATTAATAAAAAAATTTCAAGATAAATAGTTTTCTTTATATTCTATAATTTTATTGAAACTAAAAATTTATAATATTCAGAATTTTAATTTTTAAAAAAATTAATTTTTTGGAATCAAATGTTGAAAAGTTTATTAGAGTTTATTTATTGTGTTTTTTTGAAGAAGTTGAGTTTTATGTGAATAGTTGAAAATTAACATTTAAATGAAATAAATTTTATGACATTGTCATTATATAAATAATAATAAAAAATTGATAAATTTTTTACCAAAATAATATTCATTTATTTAAAGAAATATTTCTTTTAAAAAAGATATAATTAATTTCAATTATCTAAATCAATTTTAAAAACCTATGTTATATCTTATTATAATAGAAAATATTTTTTGATTAATATTTTCAGAAAAAAAATTACAATGATAAATTTACATTTTAGTAGTGTTAAAAAATCAAATAAACATATATTTATTTATATTATACAAATAAAATTAATGACAATAAAAAAATACATAATCTTTAGGTTAAATTTTAATATAAAAAGTGTATTATCCTAAAACATCTCATTCTTGTGGATATAGAACCACACCGCATCCACCCACAATATCCACTCTTCCAGAACACTTCCATTTTAAAAAATATCTACCCAAATACCTCAATAAAATCCCATAGAAACATATATAAAACTTCAATAGACACTAAAGGCCATCTCTAATGACCTAAAACTCAAAGCTATAATGAAATTGTAACGATATTGATATAGGTTTCAAAGTATATTTTACCTTTAATATCATTGATTCTAATATAACGAAAGGTTTTTAAAAACACAACTTATATTTATGAAATAATTATATTCCCTTTTTAGTAACATTATTTGGATCCATTTTTTATTACTGGTCACCAATTACCTCTCATTGAACTATATTCCACAAGTAGTTAGTATATTGATATACATGTTTCAAAAAAAAATATATTCTTATTTTGTTTCTAGTAATAATTAGTATAAATTTTTTTTTGAGTTAATATGTTTTCTTTAGGACTTTTCCATTCCTCATTGATTTGAAAATCACAAAAAAAATTTCTTTTGAAAAATAATATCTCCCTAAGAATTATTTTCATAATGAGAATTTTCTTTCTCTAATACATGTTTATCCTAATTTTTTTTTCAATTCCATTTTAAAAATCATCTCAAAAAAAATTCTAACCATTTTTAAATAAGTAAAAAATTCAGTTGGTTATCTAAAAACATTGAATCTTATAGTTCTTGGTATATCTAATTCTATGTATTTCAGAAATGTATTTCTCAAAAATTTAGAATCCAACTTTTTTTTTTCAGAATCAAAATCCTCTGAAATTCATAATCCATAATCTATGAAATTCAGTCATCCAATTTTTTGTTTTCATACTCCAAATTTTGTGATATTCAAACTCCAAATATTCTGAATTTAGACTCTGAATTCTCTAAAAGTTAGACTCTGAATTCTCTAAAATTCTGACTCTGAATGCCTAAGAATTCAGAATTCGAATTCCTTAGAATTAAGTACCAAAATACATTGGAATTGAAATTAAAAATTCCATATAATTCTTATGAATTTAGACAAAAAAATATCTCCAAATTCAAAATCCATATTTATCAAAATTCAGACACCAAACTCTTTAGAATTCAATTTTTGAACTCATAGAAAAATAGAATCTGAATATCAATTTTTATCTAGAATATATGATTTCATAATTTCAAACTCTAATTTCTATTTTTCCTTAGACTCCAATTATTTGGTTTTGGTTATATTATTTTATTTTTTTACATATAGTTAATTCTCTAGGAAGATTTTGATTACCAGGTTTTTGTTAAAATAAATTGATGTCATACAATTTGTTTCTAACTAACAATTTGTTGAGCTACACATGTATATGTTCCTCTGGGAATCAATGAAAAATATTACCATTGGAGGAGATAGACTTCTGTTGGAATTTGGCCTATAAATTGGATCTCATTTTAACAATATTAGAATAAATCAATCATTCTATGATCATTGAGATTGCATGATGTGGTGTGATTTTAAGATAGAGAAAGGCTTTGGTGCCTTGAAGGATTTCTGAACATCTTATTCTACTGTGAACAACTTGTTCATCCTGAATTGTGCGACTCTGATTTTTAGTCAGTGTAATTGATTGATTTTGTGATAATAATATAGAGTTTCCAACAAACATAATTTTTGAGGGATTGGGAGGATAACAAGACAAACTCCAATAGTTACATCGAGGGCATCCGTGTTGTGGATAAGACATACTTTCTTGAAAGAATAAATCAAGGGAACTTTATCCACAGTTTTTGGATACCCTTTTCATTGGGTTATAATATTTCTTACATGTTTACTTGATTGTTTTTTCATGTTTTATTTCCATTTTAACTTTTTAAATCAATAATGTAAAACTTTTTTAGAATTTTTTCTGATAAAGATGATTTAATATGTTCTAAGGTAGATTCATTCTTTAAGATAAACATGTCTTAGTTTTCTTAGGTTTAACCTATTTAAGTTTAGGTTTCTTCTAATTAGACATGGTCTCTTTGGATTGTCGCTTGGAGTAATAATCAACTAGGGGTTGTGGATTTACCTTGTTTAACATTGATAAACATAGTTTTGATCAACGTTAAATGTCAACGTTTTTAACCTAAAATTCACCCTCTCTTTTAATTAAGAATCTACATATTCAACTTTGATCCTACAATTGGTATCAGAGCATGTATCTAAAATACTTATATTTTATATAGGTATTCGTGCTCATGTTTATCATATTTAACATTTTTTATCCTAGTTTTGCTTAAAATTTTTATCTTATTTTATAAACATTTTCTGTTAACATATATTGTGGAAAAAATATTTTATTAATGAATGGAATGTATGAAAATTGGTAATATTGAAAACCTAAATCATACTCGAACACAAATATTTGATGGAAATAATTATGAGTACTAGAGAGATAGGATGAAGACTTTTATCATTAACACTAGACGTGGAAATTTTGTTATGCTTACATGAGATTATAAAATTTCAAAAAATGAACTCATAACCCTCACCAACCAAGAGGGAAAAGAATATAAATTAAACTACTGGGTATGCAATACATTGTTGGGTTCTATGAAAAAAAATATAGTCAGATATCATCATTTGAAGCTTCCAACTATATTTGGAAGAAACTTGACGTTATACATAATTGGAACTAGTAATGTGATTGAAACTAGAAGAGATATGTTAAGAGCTGAATATCATGGATTCTTATTTCATTATAGGTAACATATATTCCAAGTACAAAAACAATTTATGACTATTATCAACTAGATTCTATCTATGGGATAGAATGGTCTTGATGGTGAGGTTCTTGTTAAAAAAATAATTGATATCATGCCCAATGAGTGGGAATCTAAAAGGACAGCTATTGAGGAAAACAGAGAAGTATCTAACATTACTCTTGAAGATTTATTTGAATCTATTATTCATCATGAAAAAATATTGAAGAGATTAAATGATTTCAATAAAAAAAATATAATGGTATCAGAAGTGTATATTTCACTACAACATCTAATTTCAAGACTCCGGAAAAGGTAACTATATCTAAAGAAAAATACACTATTGTTATATATGAATCATGTGAGAGTGATGAGGCAAAAAATTAATTATCCATTCAAGATTGAAGGATGAACTAAATTGTGGGAAAGAAGTATTCTTAGTAAATATATTAGTATAATTATAAAAAGGATAGAAAATATTTTGAAGTAACCTTATCACGACCCATCCATATCGTCCCGTTTTGTGACTACCCCAAGCCCGTCTTCCATAGGCCATGGGAAGGTGACTAGCACCAAAGGACTAATCCCCTTTAACTTGGAGGGGATTCACTTTTTAACCTGTAAATGCTTACATCAGAGCACATAGATGGATAAAAAACACTAAGTAAACTATATAACAAAAGTGTGCTAAAAAGTAAAAGTTTCCGAAAATACCAGTCCAACTATAAAGTACAAGGAACTGAACAAAAAATTTGAATCGAAGAATGTAAAATCAGATGATGATTCGCCCTCTCGGATTCCAAACTAAATGTTAGGTATATATAGTTTCCTCAGCACTCTACTTCCATTAGTCTCCTCCATGTACTGACTCGTCCTATAGACCACCTCCGCGTACCGTCCAGTCCTAGTACTCAGAGACTCGTTTAGTGTTGTTTTTTATCTACATCCTACATAATAAGGTGCAGGAATAGCCCATGCCGGGGTGAGTATAAAAATACTCAGTGGGGACCCTGAGACCCTCAAGGTCTCCCAAATCCACCAATGATAAACCACAATGTAATGAATCAATAGATAACCCTAGTTAGGTATATTACTATAAAAACACCTAAGTTATTATGCAATCTGTCTCAATAATGAGGAAAACACAAATGTACTCACTCATCTCATCTAGGATTTTATTTAAATTATCGAAACCTCTGATGCTGGAGAACACCTCCTCAATCGAGTACACTAGGCTTGTCGCGCCACACAGATTTTCTTCCCACTAACATTGCACTAGTGAGGTACTCCTCCTGTCGTGTATCATGGGTATGCTACATCAAACAGAGGCACTCCCCACATTATGTCTTCCCCCACACCCAGGCGTGGCCCCTCAGAGCCTGCAGAGGTACTCCCACTGTCGATTATCGTGGTTCTGCCGCATTACCATGCAAGCTCCTCCACCGTGGGTCTGCTTCCACAACCAGGTGCTCCCCACTGGGATAGTAGAGTCTCTCTGAGTGAAACAGCCAGTAATCATCAGGTCTCAGCTAGATACTAGGTCTTCATACTCTACTCGCTCATCATTTAAAGGATCTGCTCCACGAGCTACTGGTCCATACTCCAACAATCACAAATTCCCCCAAAAAGGTATCTCAAACATCTGCCTCGTCTAAGGGATTTCAATGCAACAAACGATGCATCAATCAGACGCCCAATATGTTTGTTTTTAGCCTTTTAATCCCAGGGGCCCGATTTGATTCGTGCACCATCCAACCTGGCTATATATCAAATATAACCCAAACTCTAATGGGGTATAGTCAATGGTATTTTCATGCTCCATGATTACCAGTGCCGCCGAACTTTCATATAACGGACATATGGTGCCAAATATATTGCCAAAATAAAGTAAAGTGTCAAAGTGGGCCTGGGTCCTGCCCCACCCGGTCGGTCCGACCTAGCACTACCCAGCCAGGGCCGACCCGGTTCAGGTTGGTCTGGCCAGACCCGTTGGGACTGGCCCGGCTCGGCCCGCTTGGCCAAGCCCAGCCGGCCTCGAGGGCTCGGACTGGTCGTGGGTCGGCCTGAGGGAAGTTCAGGTCATAGGGTTCCGCATGGGAGGCGTGGCCCGGAGAGCACCACATGGTCATGGGCCGGTTCTACCGGGGCACCGCGGGGGGATCGGGAGGCTAGCTCAGCTAGGGTGCCGCTATTAGGGAAGGAGGTCGGTTCGGTCGGGGAGTCGCGAGGGGAGTGGGCCTATTCAGCCAGAGCGGCATGAGGGGTGGGGGAGGACGACCCATCCGGGGTGCCACGAGGGGTGCGGGAAGTCGACATGGATGGTGCATGGCGAAGGGCATGGGAGGCCAGCTTGGTTGGGGCGCTGGGAGGGGCGCTAGAGGATGAATCGGCTGGGGCACTGTGAGGGTGCGGGAGGTCGGCATAGCCGGGGCGCCGTGAGTGGCGTGGGAGGCTGGCTCAGTTGGGGTGCGATGAGGGGTGTAGGAGGAAGGCTCGGCGAGGGCACCACGAGGGTACATGAGGTCAACTCGGCAGGGGTGCCGCGAGGGGTGCGGGTTCGACTAGGGGCTCGGGATACCGACAACTGGTGCGGCCAAGGTGGTTCAGAGGGGCGTTGTGGGGCCAGGGGGTTGGGGCTTGTTTGTTCGGTGGAAGGCACGACCCGGCCTACGGCGGCTCGACCTGATGGTTGGAGAATGTAGGGGCGGTTCGGAGGCCAGCGGGCGGTGCGGGTCGCGGATGCCGCATGTGGTGTGATCGTTGCCTTCGTCACCTTTGCCGATGTTTTCACCTTCCTCTGTCTCGATTAACACCACAAAAGAGAACGGTGGAGGGTTCGAGCCATGTTGGTTTGGTTCGCCCCCTCCGCATTTGGGGTGGTAGCATTTGGATCACAAGAACGAAGCATATCAAACCCACCAACAATGATTAATCCCAAAACCCGCAAAAGGAAAACATGTGCGGATCAACTAGTTAAAAGTTAATCCACGTTTATTATTTCAGAAGGGAAGAATCATGGGAATATAAAATCAATCACAAAAATCCCCTACCATGTTCTAAGTTGGATGATGTTGGCATAGGAAGGCGATATTCGATTCACTGTAGACAAACACGTTGTTCATCAGAGGAAATCCCGATGAAGAAGGACGAAGGAGATTGTTCTTCATAGTTGAAGGCCTTCCTCCTCAACTTTCTTTGTCGGTGGAGTGTTATTCATTTGTGAGAGAAAATTATTTCTCCCATGCTCCCTCATCTCACAATTCCACTCAAATGCCATGTGAGCCCCAAAATAATAAACTAATCAAACTATTATTTGTTGGAAAAAAATTTAAAAATGATAATTAGTCACATGGTTGTCACATTAAATGGAATGTGCATTGGCACAATAAATGTGGAAGAGGTCTAGAGGAACTCTCACATTTATGAGCCAGTTGAGAGGTTTTCCTCTCCCACAATTATTAGGTGGGTTGGGGGTCAGGTGGTCCCTGCTCCCAAATTCAAATTGAGAGGTTATTAAATCTCTGGTGGTCGCCACCACAATTATACATGGAAAGGAGGTTTAGGCCTTGGGTGGCCCCACCACCATAACCTCTCATGTTAGGTTATGGTGCGGTGGTCCCCACCTCCAACTTCCACATGGGTAGATACAACATATAAAATAAAATAAAACACGTGTTATTTTTATTTTATTATTTGTATGTAAAACCCAAAAACTAATATTCACCCTCGACCAACTATCGTAGAGGTGACAGTTTCCATAAGAGAATACCGGTGCTGTGAGTTCAACAGTGTCATCAGATTTCAATTCCATGCACCGGTTCAAAAGTTATAAAAACCCACTGAAACATTCACTAAAAGTACCCGAACAAAACATCAAAAAATTAATTCTGGGAACATCGGGCCATGGAATAACGCACCGTCAATTTTCGTGAACTTGTTAAATTTCCAATTTATTAATAACATTACATGGAAATATCGGTTCTTTACATTCCCCCCACCTTAGGGCTCCACGTTCGCATAAGTCACTACTCATACTAAGGGAACAAGTTGGGGTACTGAGCATGCATCTGAGCCTCCTACTCCCATGTGTTATTATTGAGGTTCTTGTGCTGCCAGAAAATGCCCACTAGATGTATCTAACAACCACAAAGGACCTTCTCCTATCGATCCTCAATCTCAACTGGAACCTCTGTAAAAGACACCCTATATTTGACGTCTATCTCGCCATGGTCGATGATGTGAGAAGGGTCGTGCACGTATCTCCCCAACTGGGATCGTGGAAGACGTCACACAACTGGTTCAATTGAGGTGGAAGAGAAATGTGGTATGCCACCATTCCAACTATGTGGAGGACCTGATAAGATCCAATGAATTCCAGAGATAACATTCAACCTCAACCAAATCTCCGATAACCTCGTCAAGGCGAGACCCGTAGAAAGATGTGGTCACCTTCCTCAAAATATAGAGGTCTCTATCTTCTGTCAGCATACACATTCAACCTGATCTATGAAGTCTTCATCCACTCCTAGATGTTTTTCACCTTCTTTATGGTATCCTGTAACATCTCTAGTCCCACTAGTGAAGACTCCCCTGGGTAAGTCTATTACAAGGGTGATCTGCATGGTCACCCGTACAACGCCTCAAAAGATATCATCCATATGGTGGAGTGTTAGATGTTGTTGAATGCAAACACCATCATTGGAAAGTAATCCTCCCAGATATGGCAGAAGTCGAGGACACAACCATAAAACATGTCCATGAGGGTCTGAATGGTAGGCTCAGTCTGGCCATCTGTTTGAGGATGGAAGACGGTCCCCAAGCAAAGCTGTGTTCTGAAAGCATCATTCAAATTTTTTGATATCCATGAGGTAAAACATGTAACATGATTAGATACAATCACTGTTGGTACTCCATGTATCCGCCCAATTTCCTTCACATAGAGGCATTACAAGCTCTCTACTAAACCCTGCTATCTGATCGGTATGAAGTAGGATGACATGGTGAGTTGGTCTATGACCACCCAAACCGAGTCCTGACCTATGGATGTACATGTATGTCCGAACATGAATTCCATGTATATCTCATCCCACATCCACCTTGGGACCTCTAAAGGATGAACCAAGCCTACTGGTACCTGATGTTCCGCCTTCACTTGCTGAAAAGTGAGGTGTCGAGAGACAAACACTTCTACTAACTTCCTCATTTCTGGCCAACAATTCTATAGTCGATGGTCCTGGTACATCTTCTCCAATCATAGATGTACCGCTAGAGGGGATGTGGGGATCTCCCTCAACACATCCTCCTGAAGGGACACTGGTACTATGGTATGTTTTCTGAAGAGGATAACGTGCTCCCTACCTTTAGAAAATCCATTAGGTTCCTGTAATGTGTATATCAGAGCATGTTATGTCTCGCAGTCAATGTCCCCCTGATATGCCTCCCAGAATCGTAGAATAAGTGGGGGAGTGACTGTAAGAGACTATAGAATATCTACTCCATATCTATCCACAAATTTTATCTTCAATGCGGCCAGCCGCTCTGTTGCCTCGCCTACCAGCTGTATACCAGATCTCTTACTGAGTGCATCTACTACAATGTTCCCTTTCCCTAGACTATAGACTATCTCAAAGTCATAGTTCTTGAGGAACTCATGACAGCACCACTATATCAGGTTCAGATCCTTCTGAATGAAGATATAACTGACACTATAGGGATCAGACTACATGGTAAAATGCTCTCCCATCAGATAGTGTCTCCACATCTTTAAGGAGAATACCACTACAGCTAACTCCAGGTCATGGGTAGCATAGTTCTTCTCTTGTTGTCTCAACTATAGAGAGCCATATGTGATCACTGCTCGCTCTTGCATCAGGACACATTCAAGTCTTGTCCCTGATGCGTCATAGTAGACTACGCACCCCATAGATTACTCAAGAAGCCTCAAGATGGGGGAACTAGTCAGCCTCTATCTTTTCTCCTAAAATCTCTGGTGGAATCTCTATGACTACACAAATGGTTTCCCCTTTTATGTTAACGATGATAGTGGTGTTTTAACTCTTGAGAAATCTGTATCAAATCTCCGGTAGTATCAATCCAACCCAAGAAAACATCATACCTCTATCACACTTCTAGGTGGATCCCAAGAAATTACCACCTCAATCTTCACTGGATCCATTGAAACTCTAGCCTCTAAGATGACATGTCCAATAAGGTGAACCTCTCAGATCTATAAGTGGCACTTCAAGAGCGTTCCATAAATATGGTGCTCGTGGAGTGTGTCCAGTACTACCAGAAAATGATAGGCATGCTCCTTCTCAGTACCCGAGTAGATCCAAATGTCATCTATGATGACCACTACAAAGCGATCATGGTAAGGATGAAAGATCCTATTCATCAGTCCCATGAACACTACTGGAGCATAGGTTATGTCGAATGTCATAATGAAGAAATCGTAGTGGACATACCAACATCTGAATGTCGTCTTCTGCATGTCCTCATCTCATACTTTGAGCTGGTGATAGCCTGATCTAAGATCTATCTTTGAGGACCACTATGATCCCTTTAAAGAAGAAATCAATCCTCATAAGTGGATACATGTTCATCATGGTCACCTAGTTTAGGCGACAGTAGTCTACACAAAGCCTTATGCTCCCATATGCCATCTTGTTGAACATAATAGGGGCTACCCAAGGTGAAACACTAGGCTGGATGAATCCCTTCCCCTATAAGTCCTCCAGCTATACTCGCAGCTCACAATGCTCCGCTGGAGCCATTCGATATGCTTCTGTAGAAATCGGTGTTGTCCCAGGGTACAAGTCAATGTAAAAGTCCACCTATCTGTGAGGATCTAGACATGGGACATCATAAGAGAAAACATCATTATACTGGTTCATGACTACATGATATCTTTGACTCTCCACATCAACTACTCTGAGGGTAAGGCTAGCCCACTGATGGGTGATCAGCTGCACTCTCCTCCGATTAAGTCCATTCTATACTGAAAAGGATCCATTATCCTTGGTCATGGTATACCTAGTCCCATCCGTGCAGACACACCACACTTTATTCCTAATAAAGTAAATATTAGCATGGAGTATAAATAACCAGTTCATACGCAGGATGACGTCGTAAGGCCTCAACGCTGCTACTAAGAGATCATAGTCGATGTTCTTGACTTTTATAGTATTTTCCAACTATCGGAACTGGTGCATACTTGTTGAATATGCTCCCGTAAGAGTCTGTAGCCATAAGGATTGAGCAAACATCTCTTTCAAAATCTCTGAGCTCCGAATGAGGGAAGTGGAAATGAAAGAATGACTGGAACCTCTATCTATAAGTAATGTAGCTATGGTGGACTAGACACATATCATACCTCGAATAATATTTGGAGCACCATGATCATATCCCTCAACTTCATAGAGTTGATCTCTCCCTTTCCCACCTAATTTCTATGGTCAGGGTGGACCTCCTGGTGGTGGTGGCAGTAACACCTCGAAACATCGCCAACAACCAACTGCATGACCAGCTCCTCTACCACATCCGCCTACCCCCTGCAGACTGCATCAATCAAATCTTTGTATCTTTCTGGGAATTCTTTGGACATTTTACAATTCATATGAACGGTGGTTCGGGTTTTCATGTTCCATGTGACCCTACATACCGCATGTATAACACTTCCCATTCTTGGCATGTCTGTCTCTACATCGGGTTCCCTGAATAAAAGATTCTGAATCATTCGGTCTTCCACCTGTTGGTCTGGTACTCATAGACCTATGCGACACTTGTTTGTTGCTTTATGTTGAAGACTCTGCTATGTGCCAACTGGTGGTTTATCATGCTGCTCGAGACTGCTTAGAAAAGAAAATCTCCACTAGGACGACTCTCTCCAACATCCCCACCTACGTCGGGATGCTGAGTGAGATCATTGTAGCCCTGATATCCCACATGAGTCCATGCTTGAAGGTCCAAGACCTAAATAAAGGGTCATGCACCAAATATATTGAGTATCTTGAGAGGTTAGTGAACCTCTTTGTGTACTGATCTATAGTCATTTTTCCCTACTGTAGATGAAGCAGCTTCTAAATGAAAACTATATGGAGAGACGCTGGGACAAGCTCAGCCCAACACCTGATCTCGAATCCTGAACAGAGAAGTATCACCTCGTCGTGGACCTAGAGCATCAAACTCCACGATCTTCCCACTGCTACCTGTAGAATGATAGACATGAGAATCAGCATGAGGTCTGATACTGTCCCTACTAGTCGGAAGACTCTCACAACAGCTTCCAACCAATCTTTAGCCACCCCGTGGGTCCGTCTCTCCCATGAACCTTGGGGGCCGCAGGCGCTATAACTCGTGCAATGCACTCAATCATTTTTCACCATTTACAACTAGTGCCAGTGGAATCATTTTCCCAATGAGAGGTGGTACCACTGGTGCCTCCACAGGTGCCTCTACATGAAGAGGGTCCTGCACTGAGGACTCATCACTCGGTGGGCTATCAGTGCGTACGACTGTCGGAAATCTAGCCGGCTATCTGGGTGGAGGAATCATAAAAAGAAACAGTTGCACTAGGATTAAAAATGTTATACCAGGTGAGCCAACATGATTTAGCTGACTTAAAGAAACCTTTTGAAAACACACATTCAATCAGTGTTTTCGTTCATTGAGTTGGAAATCAGAAGAAAGGGACGTGGTGTATTGATATGTCTGTCACTGCACCAATAATGGACTCCTTGAACTAAAAACCACACTAAATAAAATTAAAAAACATTCATCATAGAAAATGAATATCAGAGTCATGTGTTTTGCAGTGGAACCTCCATTTGATACCAATTTGTCGTGACCCATCCCCTGTGACCCATGTTGGGACTACCTCAAGCCCGCCTTCCATAGTCCAGGGAATGACATATATTACCCAAGAAAAAATTACCTAAAACAGGGTAGGAATTTACATTATAACCTGTAAAGCACACAACATAGCACAGAGATTGATACAAAACACTATACAATTTATATATCAAAAGAGTGCTGAAATGTAAAAGGGGCTATAAATATAAGCCCAACTGTATAGTACAAGGTAC
Organism: Viscum album; assembly: GCA_963277665.1. Classification (NCBI taxonomy): domain Eukaryota; kingdom Viridiplantae; phylum Streptophyta; class Magnoliopsida; order Santalales; family Viscaceae; genus Viscum; species Viscum album. The sequence continues at coordinate 959,305,929 of OY728146.1, forward strand.
TAGAAGTACAAGTACAACTGATGAAAGGAAAAACAACTACTGGGTCAACCTCCGGGATTAGTACCGGAAGGGAAGTTAAAGATATCCTCCTAAACACTCCAAATCCATTAGTATCCTCCATGTACCGACTCGTCGTAAGGTCCACCACCGGGTACCGTCCTGTCCTGGAACTCTCAGCCTCAGTTAGCGATATCTGTCATCTGCATCTAACACAACAAGGTGCAGGCATAGCCCGTGCAGGGGTGAGTATAATGATACTTAGTAGGGACCCAGAGACCCTCAAGGTCTCACAAATCCACCAAGGATAAACCAAAATGTATGGAATCAATAGATAATCCTACTTAGTTATATTCCCATACATATGCCTATTTTATTAAGTAATCCATCTCAATCTTGAGGAAAACAAAAAAGTACCGACTCACCTCAACGCAGATTTTATTCAAATTATCAAAACCTCAACTACTGTAGATATCATACTCAATCGAGTATAGTAGGCTTTCCTCATCACATAGATGCGCATCCCACTAACATTGGACTACTAAGGTACTCCTCCTATTGAGTACCGTGGGTTTGTTGTGTCACACAGAGGTGCTCCCCATCGTGCGTCTGCCGGAACACCCAGGAGATCCCCCTAATAGCCTATAGAGGTACTTATCATGTTGAGTACCATGGGTCTTCCATGTCACCAAGAGCGCTCCCCCACTGTGGGTCTACCGCCACATCTATGTGCTCCCCACTAGGCTAGTAGAGTCCCTCTGAGTCATATAGTCAGCAGCCGTCAGGTCTCAGCCAGCTTCTAGGTCATCGTACTCTGCGAACTCATCACAGGAAGGGTCTTCTCCATGAGATACTGGCCGACACTCCAACTATCAATGAGTCTTATAGATAAGTATCTCAATGTCCTACTCCATCATATGGGTTTCGACGCAACATATGACATGTTAATTGGGCGCCCGGTCTGTTAGTTATTATCCTTTTAGCCTCGAGTCCAGGTTGAATTCATACATGATCAAACCTGACCATATCTCAACTATATCCCAAAATACTATGGGGTATAATTAAAGGTACCTCCATGCTCTAAGAATATTAGCACCACTAATAGTTCGTCAAATGGATGTTCATTGCCATAGATTTGGCCAAAAGAATGTAAAGGGTCGATGTGTAACTGAGTTCGGTCTGACATGTCGGACCGACCTAGCCCGACCCAGCCTAGTCAGACACGGATCAGGTCAGGTAGGCCTGCCAGTTAGGTTCAACTCAGCTCGCTGGTCCAGGCCCAACGGGCCGTGAGGGGACGCAAGGGCGCGGACTTGCTGCGAGGTTGCGGACCGGCCATGGGTCGGCGTGAGGGTGGTTCAACCTGGAGGGCGCCGCATGGGAGACTTGACTATGAGGACACAGTGAGGGGGTAGGCCAGTTCAGGTGGGGTGCCATGAGGGGCGTGAGAGGCCGACTCAGCATTGGATCTGTGAGGGGCACGGGAGGCCGGTTCGGTCGGGGTGCTTGGAGGGGCGCTATCCGGTTCAGAAGGGGCGCTGTGAGGGGCGCGGGAGGCCGGAGCAGTTGCGGTGCCCCAAGGGGAGCTGGAGGCCAGCGCGGCTAGGGGCCGCGGGGGGTAAAGGAGGTTGGGGTGCCGCAAGGGCACTGGAGGCCAGCTAGGCCGGGGCACCGTGAGGGGCACTGGATCGGCTGGGGGCTCGGGAGGCCAGCGGCAAGCATGGTCGGGGCTGCTCAAAAGGCTGCCTCAAGGCTGGGGTAGCCAGGGCCGGTTAAGCCGGTGGATGGTGCGGCCAAGGAATCTCGGCCCAGCCCGGGGCATCTCGGCCAGAAGGGTGGAGACCACATGGGTGGTTTGAAAACTGGTGGGCGGTGCGGGCCATGGTGGCCACAGGGGGGAGAAGCCATTGCTTTCGTCATTGTTGTCACCTTCCTCCGTCTCGATGAACACACCAAAAGTGAACGGTGGAGGGGTCATGCCATGTTGGTTTGGTATGCACCCTCCGCATTTAGGGTGGAAAAATTTGTCTCACAGAACAAATAAAAAAAACCCCCGCAATGATTAATCTCAAATCCCGCAAAAAGAAAACATATGATGATCCACTACTTAGAAGTTGGTCAGCATTATTTGTTTTAGAAGGAAATAATCATGGGAATATAACATCAATAACAAAAATTGCCTACCTTGTTCGAGGTTGGATGACGTTGGCATGAGAACGAGGACATCGATTCGTTGTAGACAAACATGTCCTTCGTCAGAGGATGTCATGAGGAATAAGGTCGGAGGAGTACATTCTTTGTAGTTGAAGGAATTCCTCATCGGCATTCTTTATCGGTGGATCGTTCATCGTCGGGAGGTGAAGTTTTTTTTTGAAAAAATTATTTCTCCCAAGATATCTCCACTTCCAATTCCACACAAATTCGAAGTGATCCCCAACATAATAGTTTAAGAAAACTATTATTTTGTTGGAAAAAAAATTCAAAAAGGATAATTAGTCTCTTGGTTGGAACATTAAACGGCATTTCCAATGGCACAATAAAGGTGGAGGAGGTCAAGAGGCTCTCCCTCATTTATTAGGGTGTCGAGAGGTTTTCCTCTCCCACCATTATTATGGGGGGGGGGTCGGGTGGTCCCCGCTCCAAAATTCATATTGGGAGGTTTTGAATTCTTAAGTGATCCCCAACATAATTAAACATGATGAAAAGGTTAAGGCCTCAGGTGGTACCCAACACCATAACCTCTCATGGTAGGTTAAGTTGTGGTGGTACCCACCTACAACATCCACATGGGTATTTACAAAAGATAAAATAAAATAAAACATATGTTTATTTTATTTTATTATATTTATGTAAAACCCAAAACCTAACTTTCACCCTCGACCAACTGTTGTTGAGGTGAGATTCTCCTTAAGTGAATGTCAGAACTGTGAGTTCAACGGTTTCCATGGATATCAATTCCGAGCACAGGTTCAAAAGTTATAAAAACACACTCGAACATTTGCTGAATGTACCAGAAAAAAACATCAGAAATTGATTCTGGGCACACTGGGCCTCAGAATCACGCACTGTCAATTTTCGCGGACTTATAAAATGACCATTTAATTAAAAAATTTATATGGGAATTCTTGGTCTTTAAAAATATGTTACGAATACAATAGAGATGGACATATCATACTTGACTATCCTATGATTATGAGAAAACCTAGGAAGGAAAACCATTCTAAAAGAAATTGAAATAATTATTAAAAATTTTAATCTAATATTTGCTTGAAATAAAATTACACCTCGAGTTCGAATGGTGGTGACACTTTATATGAATCCCAAAAATATGAACCAACTCATTAGAATAATAATAGATTTATAGATGAATTACCCATTGAAAATAATAATCTTATAGATAAGGCACACACTGAGTAATCCTTAACCAATGTGACTTTAAAGGAAAATTTTTCTAATGAAGAATATTTTGAATATTTGGAAAAATAATATTCTTCATCAGAAATGAATATCATAGCTTCATTTATTTAAGTCTATATTCTTTCTAAATTACATGAAAATGAGAAATATTATATATAGACTATGTTAATGAAACAAAATTAGAGACTTCGTATTTTAACAAAATATCTATAAGATATTTCAAATTATCCTGATCAGAAATCTCTTAATTTAGAAAATATTTCTAAAAACCATGTGGAAATTAATTTTGAGAATGGTAAACATTCTAAGGGTCTTGGTATGTTTTTTATAAGAAAAAATTTTTATATAATAACACAAAATATAAAACTAATTTATATAAGGATAATAATTTAGCCATTAGAATAAAATCAAAAAAAATCTCCATAATGAAACTTTTACCAAATTTTACTCTGGGAAAGAAAGAATTTGAAAACATGTATTCAGTAATAAATCCTGTTTTAAAAGTTCTTGATTTAGTAATGCACATTCAAAACCTATTTTTAGTCACAATTATTTCGTACAAGAAAGTGATCCCTTTTTAAGTCAGTGTTAATGTGGGTGACATTGGGAGATAAATTATTCTTTACATAAAACCAAATCCTTTGGTTTTCATAAGGCTTATTTTTCAATGAAAATGATGATACCTAGGATTTTACTTTCTAAAAATTTCGTATCTAAACATGGTTGGATTCTAAGAGTATAAGTCTTTTTTTATTTGAAAAATAATGTTATTACCAACAGAAAAACATAGTACATGGATTGTGGATGTTCTGGAACATGATAGGTAAGAAAAACAGCTTTAAAAATATTATCATGATGAAAGGAAGAAAAGTAACGTTCAGATATAATGGTTATAGGGAAGTATTTTTATTGGTAAAATTATTATTCTACAAAAATATTTGATTTATAAGGTTTTATTTGATAATGGTACTAAGTAAACCTTATAAGAAAAAGAAAAATATGTGATGAAGGTTAACTTTTGAATTTTTGGAATGATAAATGATTTGTACACAATTCCAAGGAAGAGATTATTCACTCTTTCCATATGTATGAGATTATTTATACACATAACATAAAAGAACAGAGGATCCATGACGTACATTACCTTATTTCAATGGAAGATCAATCATGTTTATGGAGTAGATGACTAGGACCCAGTAACATTTGAAAATAATGTATACTCTCAAAGAAAAGACATGTTAAGGATTTGTCAGAGCATAGATTTGATTCCTCTAAAGTTAGTGATAATTATCATTATGGAAAGAAACATAAGTCCTGATTGAAATCAATTAGTGAAGTCTCAAATAATGAGGCATTAGAACTAGTGCATATGGATATTTTTTGACCAACACAAATTGAATTTATTGGAGGATAATACTATGAATTTTTTTATTTGATGATTACACCATATTTACATAGGTCCATTTTCTAGAAATGAAATACGAAGCATTTTCTTATTTTAAATATTGTAAAGTCCATGTTAAAATTGTGAAAACATTCCATTGATAATGATTCATTATTATATGGAGGATAATTTAAAAATTCATACTTTGAAACTTTTTTTTGTAAGAAAGATATTACTCATAACTTATCAACACCAAGAATTCCTCAATATAATGTTTTTGTTGATAGAAAAAATAAAATCATTCTAGAGATATTTAGAACCATGTTGAGTGAATATTCTATTGCTAATCACTTTTGGGATGAAGCTGTTAGTACTAATTATTATACTATAACAAGATTATTAATCAGATGTATCCTTGATAAAACACCTTATGAATTGTGGACTAGTTGAAAACCTCGTCTTTCATACTACAATATATTTAGATGAAATGTATAAATTCTGAATACTAGAGATAACCTATATTAATTATCACCCAAATCTGATGAAGGAATTTTCATTGGATATTCCACTAATTATAAGTCTTATAGGTCCATTAATAATAATAATTTTACTATTGGAGAAATTGTGCATGTTAAATTTGATAAAACATATCCTTGTTTTTTTTTAAAAACCGCATTTCTCATCCTCAGTTATGATATCAAAAACTATTCATCAACCATTGATAAAAGATTATACTAATAAGGAAAATTCACAAGAAAATATTTCTAAATTATTCACACCAGAATATTTTTTACCATATATTGACGAACAAGATTTAAAAAACCCAAATCAGTTTTTGTTTCTTAATAATCATCCAAGTGATAGTATCATTGGTGATGTAAATCAACCTGTAAGGACTAGAAGATCCTTATGAAATTAATTATGACATCTATAATTTCTAATCCAATTTGAACCAAAATCCTATAAGGAGGATTTTGGTGATGATGATTGTATTAATACAATGTAGGATGAGAAAAATAAATTTGAAAAAACAAAGTATGGACATTGGTTGAGGGACCTAAGTAAGCTTTTATAATTAAAATAAAACAGGTCCCCATAAATAAATGTTATGAAAATGGGATCATAGTGATAAATAAATCTATATTAGTTACACAAGGATATAATAAAAAAGAAGGAATAGAGTATGAAAATACATATTCACCGGTATCTAGACAGGAATCTATTCATTTTCTACAAGCCTTTACAACATTAATCAATGTCTATCTTTTTACAAATGGATGTAAAGTGTGGTTTCCTTATTGGATATGTTCAAGAGGATGTTTATGATGAACAACCTTCTGGTTTTGAAGACACAAATAATCCTAAACATGTTTTCAATCTTACAAAAGATTTATGGGGACATAGACAAGACCATAGAGCACGGTGTGATAAACATACAAGATTTCTCGTTAATAAATAATTATGTTAGAGGGAAATATTGATCCATATTTTTTTTATAAATAATGAAATGAAAAATGATTTGACTGATCAAATATATGTTGAGGAAATTATATTCAGATCAACTCATCAATATTTAATTAAATATTTAGCGAATCTCATTAAATCTCTGATAGAAATGAATATGATGGTTGAGTTAAAATTTTCCCTAGTTATTAAAATTTCTCAAAAACTAGAAGGAACATATATATATAAAGATATTTAAGTTAAAAATATTATTAAACTGTATGGATATGACAATACTAAGTATAATAACTCTGATTGGTACATAAAATTCTCTTGATCTTGATGATACATGAAAACAAGTAGATAAATAATCTTTTAGACGTATTATATGAAGTTTATTATACTTAACATCTAGTAATTCAGAATTAATATTTTCAGTATACTCATGTGAATGATATGAATATAATCTGATTTAATCCCATTTAAATGATGTTAAATCAATTTTTCGCTATTTAAGTAGAACCATGGACTTAGGACTTTTTTACTCTTCTAGAAATGATTTAGTTTCCAAATGTTTTCCTAGAGCAGATTTTGGTTGATATACAATGGATAGAAAATTTACAACTAGAACATGTAATTTCTTAGGATATTAACTGGTTTCTTAGAAATGAATGATTCTACACTCAGTAGAACGTTCCACAATAGAAGCTGAATATGTAGAAACTAGAATTTTTCTTCCTTATGTTTTTTGGATGCAACACTCACTCACATACTACGAAATGAGTTTTATCAAAACATAGATATTATGAGATAATAAATGTTCAATTTATGTAAGTAAAAACATTGTACATCACTCTCACTCAAAACACATAGATTTTAGGTAGCAATTTATTAGGGATCAAACTATTGAAAGAGATATTATTTTATAATTTATCGAAATGCAAGATCAATTTGAAGATATTATTACAAAATCATTACCCTCTCATAGATTTTAATAAATTAAAAAAAAGATATGAATGATAATCCTAAAGTAATCATCCATTTTAACTTTTTGTTGAATCTTATATCCTTACATTAAGAAACACCTTTTCATAGGGTTATTACATTTATGGTTTACCCAAATTTTTCATTCTTATTAAAAAATATCAGAATCCAATTTTTTATCAGAACCCAAATATCTGAACACTAATCTTTTCTCTTCCATAATTTTATTTCATAATCAATGTTCTTCGAGAAAAAAATTATCAAAATTTATAATACTTTCTATTAAATCCAGAATGAATTTTTCCTTGCATAAATATTTGTAATTTTATTTTTACATGATTGTATTTCTATCTTATTTTAAGAAATCTTTATCAGATCCACTTTCTTTAAATCTAATTTTTCCACAACTCCTCAAAAGATCTAAGAATATTATTTTTTCATCCATTTATCTCAACTATCAAATCATATCATGCTTATATCAACTGTTGGATCTGGTGAGGAATCCAATCCATTGCCTTGAATCCTATATAATGGTCTCTTTATTACTTGTCCCACATTGGTTTTTCAAGTCATTGTGCACTATAACTCTGCTCCTCTTTAAATATCTCATTCTGTTTTTATGTTATTATACATTCTGAATGTTTCTTGATGTTTTTCTATTGAAATATATATCTTAAAAAAATGAAATCAAGGATTGGAAAATCTATAGGGAAAGGTGGGTTGACAAAAATTTCTATTCAATTTATAACACTTTGATTAAAAAAATATAAAGATGATTGGATGGGAAAATCTATGTGTTGCTAAGTTGATGTGTCACAATACAGTTTATCCTAGTCTCCTTGTTTATTTGTAGGGAATATTATGTATTAATATTGAAGGGGGAAGGGAAAATAATTCATTCAAAAGCTACTAGAAAACCAATTCATTATATTTCAATATGGATGATTTTTTTTGGAATTTATTTTGTTGGAGTGAAAATATTTGGATCTCACATGTTTTCCAACAAGTCAAGAATCATTGAGAAGGAAAAGGAAATTGAGTGCCTTGGACCCAAGGGGGTAAAATAACTGCAGATCACCCATATTTCCATGAACATCAAGATATTAGGCTTGTGGGTACAAGGTGATCTTATTCTGAAAATGGGAGATAAGGAACTATAAATAAATGAGATATAATTATATTTTTTTTTTTTGCTAACCTTAGAGATGTAAACAAGGTGAATTAAACACGTCTAAAAATCACCATCTTGAAGAATGGAACTCTAATGTATCAAATAATCATGTATCTAGTGATCTTGTCAATGCTCAGAGTGTATTGTTTAGAATGCTTCAAAATTCCATGATGTTTGAATCAAAGAAATTTTAATATTATGTTACTGTGTGATGACACTTTGAGGAAGTTAATAGTTGGTTTTAGTTCCAAATTAGAAGAACATTATGGTCTTTTTGAGAGTGAGGATGGATCTTTGTTCAAGAAAGGGGATTCATGGGAAACTTACATGAAATCCTAGATGAAGAGAAAAAGAAATTAACATGAATCAAAAGAAAAAGTGCCAATTCCTAAAACAAAGTATGCTCCACCAAAACTGAAAAATCCAAAAACATTCTCTGATGATGTGGTAGTGAAATAGAGAGAGCATAAGACAAATAAGTATGGAGATACAATCGATGGGATAGATCCTAGTCAGTTTAGGCCCTTGAAAATAAAAACTATTAAAGAAATAGATAAACAAGAATAAGATACAATGATGAAGTAGAAAATGATAAAAGCCAAAATTGTACAAGATTTATGCAAATATTAAGGGAAGGCCTCTAATTAGGTTTTAGTAGAAGAATCGTTAATTAAAAACCCAATACTAGTATAACCTCTATGAAATAAAATTTCAATTCCTAAACCTGTTGTGGGAGAAGAGAAAACTCATCAAGTTGAATTAGAATAATAACAAGAAGTTGAATAAGGTAAAATCAATTATTTGATTAATCAAATAGAATAATATCATGAGATTGAAAGACCTTTTGATAATATATTAATATGAACATCCAATGAAGAGTCAAAAAAAATATTTCTCAAGGGAAATGTGATGATGGATAGGTTGAGGTTGACAATCCTAGTGATGATGAGAGTAGAAACCTTGATTTCAATAATCCTGATGATATTAAGTAAGATACTGGGAAAGAAGAGATTGAGGAAGATAAGATAGTCCAACTCGCTAATAGTGAGAACGATTCTTTGAGGGAAGAGAGGATTATTTCTAATGTTGATAAAGGAAAACATGTAGTTGTTGATATGTCTTAAAAGTGTGTGTCTATAAAAGATAAGGATGTTGGAGGTTCATACAAGAAGAAAGTTGAAGAGATATGAAAAAATTTCATCACTAGTAAGGGAATAATCTTCCCATTCATAACCCCATTATGACTAGTTATCATTATTCAGTCCATGAAGAAGATAGTGAAGACAATTACAATATTTCTATGCATTGATTCATGATTCCAATTGTGTCATCATTCATTCAATAAAAAGATATATTCGATAAGAATGCTCATTGAATGTTTATCAAGCATGAAGTATTGTTCCATATATTTAATATTGGTTATGATTCCCATAGTAGATATTTTATGGAAATAAAAAAATGGCCTAAGAGAATGATTGAATACATAAAAATCATGAAATACTTCTAAGACTCAGTAAATGATTATTTTGATATTTCAGATGACACAATCAAAATCCTCACAAAAAGTTCTTCAAAGATACTAAATCTCGAACATGTTTCCCTGAAGAAAGATGATAGGGAACTGAATACAGTACTAAATTCAATTGATATATATTTAAAGAGAGAATGAGAAATAATGGAAGACTTGGAAGAAACATTCAATCAAAAAAAGTGGTATTAATGTCTCAGGAAGGCATTTTGAAGTATCAAGATGAAATAATCAAGGCTATTGAAAAGAATAATTAAGATCAAGATCATTTTTCTCATGTGTTTCGATGATGATAACAAGGAGATAAAGAAGCTACATGATACCTTGAGGAAGCTCATTATGGAGGAAGAAAAGGATTAATGATTTTCCTTCATATCTAATCTTTTATTTCTATCATTTCTTTGTATAAAATTAATTTTTATATCATAATGAAAATATTATCCTCCAACGGTTTGGTCTTGTATTTCACTAATCTTCCAGGTATATTATTTTCTACCTCATCCTTTTGAAAAAGCACAAATTGGGTGATAATAATGATCAAAATAATATTATGTTAAAATAATATAATTAACCATGTAATGGAGTGATATGGTTAGAGGGAGTCTACCTAAATGAGATTTTTCTTATGCAAGAAAATGTATCATCTCTATGAAGGACAATAATATTTTCATTATGGATTTCATATCCTAATGGAATGTATGTCATATTCATCATATTTCATATGTAATGCTATATAACTATTTATGTTAATGTTAAAAAATAAAATCCTTACTCCTTATATTCATTTTTGAATCGTTGTTTGTGAATTCTATAAAGGATTATTTTTTTACCTTAATATTATTTCATTATGAATGTTCCATTTCAATATGTTTTTAAAATCAGAATCACAATTCCTTAATGATAAATTATCGCTCCCTAAGATTTATTTTCTTGTGGAAAATTTTCTTTCTCTAAGAAAAGAATTATCTTTTCCTTGTGTTTCAATCCCTTATTCAATGTCTTCTCAAATCCAAGTCTTAAAATTATTTTCTATGTCCAAAATTTGGAAACATTTATAAGTCATAGGAATATTCTAATTCCTTTGACATCTAATTATATGAAATTCATACACTGAATGATCTAAAATTCAGACTCCAAATTTTCTGTTTTTAGACGCCGAATTCATTGAATTTCCAGCTCCTGATTTTCTAAAATTTAGACTCTGAATTAACCAAAATTTATACTTCAAATTCTCTAAATACCAGACTTGAAAATTCTTTTAAATTCAGCCTCTGAAATATCTCAAATTCAAATTCCAAAATACTCAAAATTCAGCCTCATAATTCATCATATTCTAGACTCTTAATTTCTCATATTTTTTACTCCAAATTATTCATAATTAAAACTATGATTTTCTTATAATTTTGATATCTAAGTCTTGAAAATTTAGAATATGGGTTCTTAGAATTCAGACTCTGGACATTTCAGAATTATGATTTTGAATTCTTAGAAACATAGAATCTGAATGTCCATTTTTTTTCTAGAATTCTTGTTTCATATATTTTTAATTCAATTTAAATTTTTCCTTAGACTCCAATTATTCAGTTTTTGTTATGCTACATTATTTTTTATACATATTATAAATTATCAATCATAATTTTGATTCCATTGTGTTTTGAAAATTAAAACATGTTGTATAATTTTTATATAACTAACCCTTGGTTGAGTGCACATGTACATGTCCCTCCAAGATTCATGAAAAAATATGATCTTTAAAGGAGTGAGATAACCATTAGATTTTTTTCTATAAATAGGAATTCATTTGAATTCACTTAGAAACAATGAGTCATTCTATGATCCTAGATATTACCTACTGAGATGTTATTTCAAGAGAGATAAAACTCTCATGCCTTTTGACATTTTTGGGCTTCTAGTTCAGCAATGAACAACTTTTTTAGCTTGCTTTGGGTGACTAAAATGGTTTCTGAGTACAATCTAGGGCTTCTGAGGGTTGGAAGACAAAGGATCATACTACCTTAACGATCTATATCTTGTGGGGATTGTAATAAATTCTCTGATATTACTATCGAGGGAATACTCTGTTGTGTGTAAGACATACTGTATTTAATGTATAAAAGAAGGTAACATTATCTAATATTGTTGGATACCCTTATCTTTTGGTTAAAAGATTTAATACATGTTCACATGATTTTTGTTTCATGTTTTATTTATGATGAATTTTTTTAAATAAAGAAAGTAAAATTTTATTATACTTTCTACTGGTAAATTAGATTATGTACGCTCTAAAGTAGAATCTTTTTTAAGATAAACTTGTATTAGTTTATTTATCATTAACCTATTTATGTTTAGGTTTCATTTTATTGGACATGGTCTCTTATAATAATCCCTATAATGAAGAACCAAAGAGGTTTTTTTAATTTACCTTGTCTAACATTGTTAAAAATAGTTTCCCTTGTGGTCAAAAGTGAATGATTTTAAACATATAATTTTCCCCCTCTTGTAATTGAGCATCATCATATTATATTTCAATCCTATAATATGAATAATAAATAAAATAAAAATCATTATATTATTTTAATTATAAGATATAAAAAAACATTAAAACTTATTAGCTTTTATATTCTCTAAAATATATTAAAGAAAAACTCTTTCACGATAATGGTTTTATTACACATATGTTAATGATGATTATTTATTTTTACTTATTGATTTTATATCAATTTTATCAAATTTATATTATTTTTTAATATAAAATATATATAATCAAATTATATAATATTTATTCATCTAAAATAATTAAATAACAATGAAATTAATTATATTAGTAGTAATCAATCATTGTCTCCTGCAACATGATTTTAAAAGAATATTATTTAAAACATAACAAATTATTAATCTAAAAAAAATCCCTCGATTATGGAATTACTTGAAAATATATCCTAAAACCTATTAAGCATATGGAACCAATGGGTAATTACGATCAACTAATAATTCTTTATCAATTATGATTTTGAATGATGAGATGGACAACCAAAAAATGAATGATGATTGTAAAATTAATTTAATAAAATATTACAATAGGTCACTAATTTAATTAAAAACAAAAAAATAATAATTAAATATACCTTAAATAGTTTCATAATCACGTTATTAAAGAAAAAATAATTATATTATTAATATGGTTAGAAGGTAATATGAAATAGATATGGATTTGACATAATTTTTTATTTCCAAATATTTATTTATTTAATGTATTATTTCATTGTTCTCTATTTTATCTTATATGTCTCAGATCCATTGTCATTTGTTTATAAATTTATATATTTCATTAATTTTGGAAGACTTTAGAGTCACAATTCCTCTAATATGGATTTATAATTCATAAACCGTGCTTATCACATGGTGTTTCCCATTGCATTTTCTTTCTTGTGATTATATTATCTATCATAATATATCCCACTATTTACATTATATTCATTATTCACATATATGTTTTAGATTATCATGATTTTATTCTAAATCATTTCCTCTTTTTCAATGCTTTATTCTGTTAATTAGTTTCATGTATATCTATTAATCCATTTGTGTCCATAGCTTAAATTATATAAATAAAATTCCAGGGTTGTTACCTATAACGTTTTATAATGCTGTTGAATGAAGAGATATCAAAACCCTTTTTCACATTCTTTTAAAATAGATATTTTTTGATTACATATCCATATTTATGTAATAGTTTCATCATGGAACAATATTTATTGTAATTTTTTTTGATATATTATTATCTATATGATGAATGCGATGGAATAATTGAGTAATGGGTAGGTATCAAAATTAAATAACCCATCAATGTATCAATATGTATCATGAGACAAACTAGAATGGTTATTTGGTGTATTCATGTCAATTTAAAAATGATTTCCATTCTAAGGATGTCAAACATTTACATAGATAACTCATTCACTTCGTCCCTGAAACAAAATACAGTAAGACCTGAAGGGAATTCTGGATCCCCATGGGATGTAGATAAGAATCTAGGCATCAAAAAACAATATACTAGAATTATTTAATTATACCTAAATAAAACACACACACACATATATATAATTGTGAGAAACAAAAAAGAGATACATTTATTTCATATCATAAATAATATTTGAGAAAACACACAATAAATAAGTATTGAGAACATAAAAAAGAAATAGTTTGAAATCAAAGTATAAAAAACCCAACTACTCTATGATGAAATCATTAGAATAGTCCCACCATTTAAACCCTAGATATAGAGGCCGATTTTATAGAAAACCTCACCACCTTTGTACAGTGCCTTGATATTCCCAACATCGAATGAAATAAAATGGTTTACACACTGCTGACGGGTTACACATTGTGTTAGCTAACAATATCTGTATAATCCAACCTAGATATTCCATATCAACTGTACTTACAACATTATAAGAAAAATTAAAAATTAATTTCAACAAGTAATGACATTCAATTTATTTGTTTTTATATAGAATGAATAAAGAAAAAATTTTCTCACATTCCCACATTAATAAAGTATATTCTGTAAACCGTAATCTATTAATTTTACATATATTAATGAAAACATGTATCACATATCATATCAAATCCATTTTAAAAAAAACCAAAATAGAATAATTCAAACTAGCCAAACATAAAAATCAATTGTAACTTCATGCCAATGATCATAGTAGGTTATGATTCATAGGACACTCATACCCATGAAATAGATAATAATGCACACACAAAACCTCAATACATATGCATAAAATCTAGGAAGTAGGTGAACACCAAATATTGTGATCCAATTGAAAATGTATTTCAAGACACTAGAACTACATGTCTAGGGATCATGGGAACACCCCATTATAGAAATACCAAAAATAATCAGCGGATGAGGCATATCACTAGATCCATCCACTAAAGTACCCAAGCCTTCTTATTTGCTAAATTTTCCAAACTTGTTCATCAAACCATGATTTCAAAACCATTTCATAATAACATTTCCTAATTATTTCAAAAACATTTAAATTTACCAATGGTAGGGTGAAAACATATTTAATAAAACCTACTTGCTGTCAAAAAAATAAAATCAATGAATCAATAAATTAAGATTATAAATTAATTTATCAAAAATAAATTAATACAGTTGAAAAACAATGAATAATGATAAAACCACTATCCTCAAAACTCATATCGCACACACCCACATCATGATGCACAAAAGGAAAGAACATAATAATTTTGTAGGGGTACAAAAAATAAATCTACACATCTCAATATTTATTCTATTTAGAAGAATATTTTTGTGAAGATAAAATATCACAAAATACATCAATGAAACTATCATGCCACACTGCATCTATCACATAACCTAGACTTCTACGGAATTCCTCAATATATATAAAAAATTAAATAATGAGAATAAGTTTGGTGGATAAATATATCTACAAATGAAACCCCACATTGCAACTATGATCAACTTAAATGAATAAGTAGAACGATTTACCACCTAGATAAATTCACTATAGTTGCAGAAAAAATCAAACAAAAAGATTCAAAAGGGTCAGAGGTCTCCAAAATCACCCTCGGGTGTGTCAAGGTCTCCTGACGGAGGGATTTTTTGAATGAATGCCTAATAATCCAATGAGATCCTTAATAACCAATCCTTGTGAGACTTACATGATGTGTAATACAATTACAAATTGTGTAATACATAATGATCAAGTACACTAAAAAACTACATCATCTTTTGCTGAAAAATATGTCTTTTACCATTACATGTCATGATCCAAATAAATGACTTTTATTCCATTAAAATTGTGTAAAATACTTACATATTTCTTCCAAACATACATTACATGTCATGATATTCCATTCCATGACTATTATTTCTCATAATTTTTACTAAAATTCCACTTTTCTACATAAACCACAAATCTAAATATTACATTATTTGAACTCGAGGAGAACTCCACAAATACACTAGTAGATTTCTTCCTAGAATTCATTAATAAAAAAAATACCATCCAAAAATTTATGTTATTTTACCCAAAAAAACTCTCCATCATCTTCACTTCCAAGATGCACCCATGATACAGAGAAAATCAACTATGAGAATGTTAATTCCAAAAATATGAAACATTATGTCATATAGTCTACACCATAGGATTTCCATGGATTTGAGTTTATGTAAATGAAGGAATTATAATAATGGGTTGATGGCACATTTCATTTTTCATTATCTTATACTCCCATTTCTCAAGAGAATATGATCTATGTCTCAATAAAATTATAAAAAATTGATTTTAATTATCATTAAATAAATTCATGTAAGAGTACGTGATCTCCAATAGATTCTCCCTAATATAACGATGTTCCTCTAACTAAACATATTCCCAAATCAGAATGTGGGATGGATCATGATGGAATTTTTTTAGGTATGATATGTGAAAAAAATAATGATTGTATGTAAACTACACCAATGATACCAAACAATAGAAAATTGTCCAATCCACTAAGTGACATAAAATGATAGAACATATATCAAAGAAAAAATTCCATTCATTATAAGATAATGGTGACACAACCAAAGAGAAAATTTTAGAGAACCATTCACATACAAAAATATATAGAGGATGACACCTGTAAATACACATAATATTTCTATCAAAACTAAGTTGTAACAGGAGGCCTATGTATTTCCAAAATTCTCAACAATGTCTCCTAATCATGTCTTAGACCCCACAAATATGTATTATACTAATCTACATAGTAAATAGTTTTTCATCACTGATGACCATACAAATATTCTAAATTAGACAATTTTATTTGAAAATGATAAATTGTGTTACAATAAACCTCAACTAGTCCCAGATGGAAGTCCAAAGATCAAAAAAAAATCCATGATAAAATAATGAATCACATCCTCTAGGTACAAAATAATATGCTTCATAAGACCATATATCCATTGATAGAATGATGTAGTCATCCTTGCCAGACTTTCTATTACCTCTTAGAGTCTCCTCTACAACTTCAATGAATCCCGCAGATCCCAATACAAAGTAATGGAAGACGGAACACCATGTAACCTCATAATCTCTACAACATACATCATAAAAAGGTATTCAAATTATTTGGTATATTTAATTGGAATGAATCGATCCATCTTGGTTAACTGATCAACCACTACCCAAATATCATTTCCCTCGAAGGGAGTCTATGGTAATCTAATAAAATTGACTATATATATTTTCCCCAATTCCAAAAGGGATACCGAATAGGTTAAACTGTAGTAAAAGGACTCATATACTCCACATTTATCTATTGGAAGGTGTAATAGTGATACCCTATGAGGGAGTTATTAAATTGCGAAGGGGATAAACAAATTTAATAATTAATTAATATTATTTAAACTATCTAAAAATTTATTACATAGAATGTATGAATATCTAACCCATATGGACAGATCATGTGTTCTAAATTAATTAAAGAATACTATTTTGAAATTATTTAGTTTGTTTCTAGAAAGTGAGACAATAACAGTGTTGATTGGGTTGAAATAATAGATATATGTTTTCTAGGGAAAGTGATTATCAGGTTCCTATGATTGGGATTTAATTGATAATGAATTTATTCAGGCTAGATTTTATAATTGGGTCAGTAGGGATCCTTTATTAGGGTACCATGAACACAATCTTGATTTCACTATTGGAATAGTAATCATTTAAATGTAATAAAATACGAGGAAGCACATAACCATTATTTAAACATCACTATCATAGATTTCATAATGGTCATATGAAAACTATTGTGAATAATTAATTTGATAATTTTAAACACCTAAAATTTTATAAAATGGTCATGCGATATAAAAATATGATGAATTAAAATTGAAGAAATGGAATTTCATTAATACTAAAATTAAATAATAATATGAAATAATCCCTAAAATAAAATCCTCCAAGAATCTCATCACCTGAAAAAAAAAGATAATACATTCTCATGCTATGAATTGTGAGAACAAGAACCTTGTGTACTCAAAGATGAACAATGGAGATTATCAACCTCAAATCAGGGCTATTTGATGTCACTCAGGGTGTGTAGCCCTCCATCGGTGTCTCTACAAATCCCTTGGGGTTTAAAATCACTTGGACAAATGGATGAGGTGTTAATTTATTTGAAAATTGGTTAACAACAATTTCAACCACACATTTTGTTCTTATTCTCATCGACAATTACATAATGAGTAAGAGTGTTTTATATTCGGTTATCCTTCGATTATCAAGAATCTTTAATCTTGGCGTAACGTCTTAAAATACATTCCCAAGAAAATCTATATCATATAATTAGTGTAACATACCAAGTAAATATATGATAAAACCATTTTAAATTTTGTAATATTTTTTAATTAAATATTAATTAATTTTACTTTAATGGGGTTTCTGTATTCGATAGTATACCCAATATGCAACAACATGTTTCTGTGAAATCTTATGTTCCACACTAATAATATAATATTATTATTTGAAATTGTAGATAACTTCAAGACATTGTATTATTTGGAATAGACAAAACTAAGTACAATATGATTATACATTTTTGTTAAATGTATTTACATTTATCCAATAAAATTAAGAGGCTTAAAATGTCAATGAATCTAATTTTAAGCATAATTTACATTGAAAGGTCAATTTACCGCATTTTAATGGTGAACCCACTTTAAATATAGTTTTTGTAACTTTTATATGTTATATATGACCAAATAAAATTATTATTTAGAATTGGGACACCAAAATTTACTTTGGGTAATTTTTTTGGTATTTTTCTGATAAAAGTTAATTTTTAATGAATTGTGAAAATATTGTATTTTAATTCAAATCTTCATTTTAATCTAATTTATATATATGGTTATAATATGATTTTTATTGGTTTTAATGTGTAATTAGAATATATTTTTATCATTTAATCCAATTTTGTTTATATAACAAATTTTTCCTTGAAATTGGACATAAACAAGTATTAATCTTTTGATAGTTATTTTTTCATAAAAACATGTTTTTTGTTTTCATAATGAGAATTAATTTTAAATTGATTAATGAAACTTATATGTTTATAATTTGGTAAAATATTTATCATTATTTAATTCTGAATTTCAAATATATCTTAGGTTTAATTTTTGTTTTTTTTCTGAAAAACATCAATTTTTATGAATAGTGAAACCACTTAGTAGTAGTTAAAAAAATAAACTTTTCGTTAAATAAAATTTTTACAAATTTTCTGAATTTAATTTGGAAAATACAACATACATTGTTTATTAGTATGTAAAATTTGGTTCAATAAGATGAAAATAATTTTTTGTGAAGAGTATCTTTTGAAATTTATTTACCGCGATTAAAGGTAAAGAGGCTAATTTAAGGTAAAAAGAATATTATAGTAATTCAAAATTACATTGAAAAATGTCCTAAACTTATTGGATGAGTAATTTACGGCCATGAGAATCCTTGGTATGCTTTTGGTACCCCATGGAGACACTTAAGAATGATAATGACACTTTATTTTAATTAACTTAAAGTGATGGAAAAAATGACATAAAAATGTCATTGTAAATTAATTTTTACATGGTGTAGTATATATTGTAATTTCTACCATAAATTTTCATTGGAAATATTAAAATATTTTCTAAATCATGGTATTTTTTATATATTTTAGGCATCGAATATTTGAAATTATTTGTGACACAATTATGATACAATGTTTACCTCATTAATAAATGATTTAAATACATACTATTATAAATATTAAAATAACATTCAAAACCTGTCCAATTATTATTGGGTGAATTTATTTGAACAATTTGTCCTCTTATATTCTATCTTAATGGGTTTTGGACCTTTAGAAATTTAATATCATTATATGATAAAATAATATTATCACACTTTCCTAAAGAGCCCCCCCCCCCTTATAAAAACCCCTTCACTTCTAACCAATTACTCACACCTCTCAAGCCTTTTGTCTCACCAAAATATATCCAATTTAGCTCCATAAATCACCCTACTCCTCATTTATGTCTTTCCTTATACATAAAGAACTTCAAGAAACCCTTTTGGTTCATACCAAAGAGAGTTACCAAAATTAAAGGTAACAATTTCTCTTAACTTCTTTTATTTTATTTTACATCTCCAACACCAAAACTCTTTTTATTACTTTCTTTAATAACTTAAGCATTATCCTAAATATTCTAGGATGTTGTTATGAGATTTATTCAAACTTCACTTACACACACCTCCATCTAATGGGTAAAGAACATATTGTTTTGGTGGATGGAAAACTAACACCTCATGAGATGATGATTGTTTGATTATCTCCTACTTCCTATCACAGTGGCTATTAAGATGACACTATATTTATATATGATATATATTATGATTATTTTATCTTTCTGCTTCTATATTTTTATTTTATAGTAAACCTTTAGGGTTTCTATTGTGGGTAAACATGATAATTTCATTTGAGGAAGTGCAGACAACTGCCCCCTCAATGTGATATGACTTGTTCATACCATACGTGGTATATATAAACAATTGAGTTAATGATATTATATATGATATTATACTGTAATTATAATATACCTATGTATCATTATGTTTTACTTCCATTAAAATAGTAATTAGAAATGAAAGTAGTGTTCATGGGTACGTACGACTTACCATCTCCATGAACGATGCATTTCATTTCATACCTCCAATTGATATGTACTATTATAAATACATATATTTACTAGATATATATTATAAATATGATATCTAAATAATGAATATCATTAATGATATAATGGAATTTTGACCACATGGACAACTTGTAAATTTAAGGCGTTCATTTTTGACTCAAGTACCAAATATCGACAAAACAAATGTTATTAACTTAAATTGTTACATAATGATTAGAACATGGAAATAAGTGGTATAAAAATAATTATAAACTTGAAAAAGGTTCTTAAGAAAGTATTAATTATCTTTAGTTTATTATTCATGATATTGAAGAATGATCGAGTCAAGTCAGAGACGACGTAAGGGACTTCATCTCAATCTCCTTTCATTAAGAATTATTTTGTTCTAATACACGACATTATATTCTATGTTGTATAAACACCTTTTACATTTCATTTAATTCAATTGTTATTTTTTTCTACGATGTGATTTACTAAAAGAAAAAATATTAATGCTTTTTGAACGTAAGCGGTGACAACATCCTTTTTGCCTCCGCAATTATTATTTGATCTTTGGCTTCCTTAACATGCCGTAATGTTTTTAAAATGAAAATTAAATACCATATATATCATTTTAGGTATTTTGGTATTGAAAATGATTTTGAGAATGGATATACAATTTCAATATATTTAAATGATTTATTGTTATTACAATGTGGGAATGGTATCTTCCCATTATACTTATGTTATGTGTTATGATTATGTGATGTTAATTGGGAAGTGTTTACGTATACAGATGGTTCCGTGATAAACCTAGGGGGGTGAGCACAAGATAGCTCCCAAATGCATTGGGAAACATGACGGAGGTAAATGTGAATGTTTCTCCTAAGATATTTAGGTAATATACTATGATGGGTATTCCAAAATAACTTCCTATGTAGCTATGATAACTACAATGTATGTATGTCATGGATTCCACAAGTTACCTTTGTGATTTATGATTTATACGTGTTATTCAGAAATCTTATTATTTCTTGAGGTAAGTAAAAGATTTTATGTTTTGTTTCTATTTATGAACTAATTTTTTCTTTCTTTGTTTTGTAACCCTTACTGTGATTTTTATGATTATCAAATGTTTTGAAATGTTTTCACAGGACATAATGATGATTAAGGTCAATGATGTGATCAAGGAAAAGGAATGCCCTCTAAAACATGGAAATAGACATGAATTTTTTTTCAAGAGTATTTATTTTATGAAGAAATATAAACTGAGTATAAGTGTCTACATTGTAATCTCTTGAGATGAAATAGTTATGTCCAAATTCTCTAAATCTCTCAACCTGAAAAGATACTCAATGCAAATTATTCGTTTAATTCAATATTATGTAATGTTTCATGAACATGTCCTTATAGTTTGTATCAGAGGTCACATTAGATAACTTTAGGTTATAGGGTATTGTTAAATTAATATCCATAAATTACGTTAATATAATATTGAAATGATATACCATTTATATATTACCACGTTCCTTGGATTAAGATATTCTAGTGTTCCGAATGGTTTTCTATAAAGAAATAGGGAAGCTATGTTGGGATGACATCACGAGGAAGACAAAATTCCAAACCAGCAACCTGAGATTGTCAGAGTCAATACTAAATAGTTTGTTGCAGTGGTGGCACAGTTGGCTCAGGCTATAAGTGGTGCTGGTATCCATGCGTGAGATCAGCTAGATCAACCACAGAAGAACGTGTTAGTAGTAGATCATTACATGAGGCAACATCCCCCATCAATCAGAGGATCATCTGACCCTGTCCTAGTAGAAGGATGGATTAAAGCAATGGATACATTTTTTGTTGTCATGGTGTGTTTAGAACAGTAAAAGGTTAGTCTTTTGTTTATCATTTTGATGGTGAATCTGATCAGTGATTGTCGATGTTGAAAAATACCAGGGATAGTGAGGAGATTTATTCTCTTTATTTGGATGAATTCAAAGGTATATTTCTTGGGAAATATTTTTCTATGGTGGTTTGTCTTACGATGAAAAAACAATTCCTGGAATTGAGGCCGGTGGATGACTCAGTGGCTACTTATGAAGAAAAATTCACTCAATTGGCAAGGTATGATCCAAATTTAATATGAGAGCTTGATAGTAAAGTCAAACGTTTTTACAGAAGATTAAAAACAATGTATCGATGGGATTTAGCTTATCGTGAGTAAAAAAGTTATGTAATTATTGTCCGTTGTGCAGTGAAGGTGGAATTGGAGTTTGCCGATAATCATGTGTTTTTTGACAAACAACAGAATAAGAGGTCGAGGTGGTAGACAAAAGGGAGAACTCTTCAAAATATTTTGATGGTAAGAAACTTATGTGTACAGTTTGTGAAAATTGATGTAAAAGGTATGTTGGGGAATGACTTTTGAATTATGTTAAGTGCTACTGATGTGGTAAAATGGGATATTAGTCTTATAATTACACTGAAAACGTTCAAGGTAATGGTAAGACAAAATATGATTTACATTCAGTAAAATGTTTTAAGTGAAATGAAATGGGTCATTATGAAAATGAGTGTCCAATAAAGAACTCCACCGAGGGATAGAAGCCAGAACACAAGCAGAAAGGGGTGTTTAAATCCATCCCAAGTACTTCAGTAGATGTTGGGACATCAAATAAAGTAGTATCTGCTACAATGGTTGTTTGATCAGATTATGCCAATGTGTTGTTTAATTCAAGGTCTTCACAATATTTCATTTCTGATAAGTTTTCTAGTAATTTTGGAATTCCATCTCAAGATATAAATACAGAATCATTGGTAAAAAATCCTTAGAGTAAATTTTATGACAAAAAGAAAACATAAGAACCTTCATGTCCATGTGTGCGGAATGAATCTACCAGCAAACCATATTGTTTTTCCTCTAGTAGAGTCTGATGTTATTTTGGGTATGGATTGGATTTCTGTTTATCATGCTAATATTGACTACAGAACTAAAGAGGTTTCCTTTCAGAATTATTTTTAGTTTGTGTACAAGAACGAACACTTGCTTTTGATAATATAGCAGGAAGATGAGAAACTATAAAATATGGAAATGAATCTCACCTTGCACATATTGTTGAAAATAAAGGAACAATTTAGATTAATGATGTGGCATTGGTAAATTACTACCATGATGTTTTATCTAATGAGTTCTCTTGTAGTATACCTGATTTGGAAGTTGAATTTACTGTTGACTTAGTTCTTAATTCTAATTCAATTTCAAAACCCCCTTATCGAATGTCTCAAATTGAACATTTAACGTTAAAGATGAAATTTCAGGAGTTACTATATATTGGTTTCATTTGACATAGCACATCACCATGGGGTTCACATTTCTTGTTTGTTAAAAATAAATATGGTTTAATGAGACTTTATATTGATTTTAGAGCATTGAATAACATCACCAGTAAGAACAAGTATCATTTTCCTCATATCGATGATTTGTTTGACTAGCTCCAGGGAGATCAGTATTTTTCAAATATTGACATGAGATCGGAGTACCATCAGTTGAAAGTGAAGTATGTATACATTCTAAATACCTAGTTTCATACTAAATATGGCCATTATGAAATTGTTGTTATGACTTTTGGTTTAACTAATGAACTAGATGTATTCATGGATCTTATGAATTGAATTTTCCATGAATTCTTGCATAAGTTTTTGGTTGTGTTCATTGATGATAATTTGGTTTATTCCAATAGTAAATAGGAACATGAATGTAATTTAAGGTTTTTCTAGAAAACATTTAAAAAAAATAAACTATTTGGGAAATTTAGAAAGTGTGAGTTTTGGTTAGAAAAAATTTATTTCCATGGTCATGTTGTTTCAAAAAATGGCATAACAATTGATCCTACTAAAACAAAAATTTTTAATGAATGTCCAAGATCCATAAATATAACCAAGATTCATAGTTTTCATAGTTTGGCCAGTTATTAAATGAGGTTTGTTGAAATTTTTTCACATTTATCCATTCCAATGAATAAGTGATCTCAGAAAGGTGTTATGTTCATCAGGGAAAAAAATATGGTGATTGTTTTCAAGAATTGAAATGATGATTGGGGAATGCTCTAGTTTTGGCATATTCATTCCTAAATGGAGAGTTTTTTGTCTACAGTGATGCTTCATTGAAGGGACTTGGTTGTGTCCAAATGCAAAATGTTTGGTTAATTGCTTATGCTTCACATCAGTTGAAACCACATGCATTAAATTACCCTACATGTGATTTGGAATTAGATGATGTTGTTTTTTTGCTTTAAAAATTTGGAGGCATAATTTGAATGGAGTAAAATGTGAAATATATACTATGAAAAAAAGTTTAATCTATATATTCACTCAAAAAGAATTGAACATGAGACATTGGAGGTGGTTGGAATTAATCAAGGATTATGACTGCATGGTCCATTACCATCTAGGAAATTCTGATAAAGTGGTTGATGCATTGAGTCGAAAAAGTAATGATTCACTAACCATGCATTGTTTGGAATGAGATACTTTGGTTTTTGATTTGATGAAATTAGTCATAGAAGTTGTTGGTATAAGAATTTCTTCCATTTTGTTTCAGTTTTTAGTGAGATCATCTCCATTAGAAATAATTATGCCAGCGCAGAAGGAAGGCAGTGAGTTGCAGAAAAAGTAGAGTTGGTTCAGAATGGTATGTTGCCTGATTTTAACATTGATTATGATTGTGTTTTGATGTTAGGGATGATATTACGTTTTCCTTATGACTCACAGTTGAAGAATGATTCGTTATGTGTATCCCACTATTCTCCATTTTCAGTTCATCTCAGCCGTACTAAGATGTAAAGATATCATCTGGAGTACTACTGGTGGGATGGAATTAAAAGAGGTATTTTTTAATTTATAGTTAAGTGTTTTCCTTTTCAATAGGTTAAAACAGAGAGACAGTTACCAAAAGGGATGCTTCATCCGTTACTGGTGCCAGAGTGGAAATAGAAATATATATCCATGGGATTTGTTGTGGGATTACTGAAGAAATCTCGAGGTAATAATGCAATCTGGGTTATAGTTGATCTATTGAATAAATATGCTCATTTAATCCTATTCGAGATAATTTGTATTAGTTCAACTTGGTCGGTTGTATGTTAAAGAGATATTCTGGTTTCATAGAGTTCCCCTCTCCATTGTATCTGATCGTGATCCCATGTTTACTACTACCTTTTGGAAATGACTTGAGAAGTCATTGGGTACTGAATTAAATTATAGTATAGATTTTCATCCTCAATCAGATGAGCATTCAGAATGACAATACCGACCTTGGAGGATATGTTATGTGATTGATTGATGGATTATCAGGGACGTTCGGACTAACATCTATCTTTGGTCGAATTTTCTTATAGTAAAAGTTTTCATTCGAGTATATTGATTTCTCCAATTAAAGAATTATATAGAAAGCGGTGTCTATATCTAGATTTATGGGATGAATTAGGTGAACAGAAGATGATTAGACCAGAATTTGTAGATGAAATGGCAAAGACAGTTCAGTTGATTAAGAAGAACATGAAAACAACTCAGGGTCGACAGAAATGTTTTGCAGATAACCAGAGGAAGGATCTCTATTTTGATGTAGGTGATCATGTATTTTTCAAATTTTCCCCATGGAATAGTGTGATGTGTTTTGGTAAGAAGGGAATGTTGAGTGTGAGGTTCATTGGGCCATATTAAATCCTAGAGAATGTGGTATCAGTTTCGTATAGAGTGTATTTACCTTCAAGTGTTTTCCAGGTACAGATGTTTTTCATGTTTCGATGTTGAGAAAGTATATTCCAAATCTATAATATGTTTTGAGCCTAGAGGTAGTTCAGTTGAAATAGAATCTCTCATATTGAGAATAACTAGTCCATATTCTTGACTATAGAGCGAAAGTGTTGTAGAATATGGTAATTTAACAGGTAAAGGTTCTGTGGAAAAACCATATGATTGAATATGAAAAATTTTAATCTCAAAAAATCTATGAGGGAAAAATACCCCCACTTACTTGATAAGTGAATAAAAATTACAAGGATGCAATATACAAAATCTGGGAAGGATTAAACATTCTAGGTAAATAAAAATAATAAATTTTCATATTTAATAATATTTTTTGAATTAAATATTAATTAATTTTACATTAATGGGGTTTCTACGATTGATAGCTTACCTGATATGCAACAACCGCTTTCTTTGTAATCTTACATTGCAAACTAATAATATAATAATATTATTTTAAATGATAGTGACATCCTAGTAGTTGTATTGGTGGTAATGTACAAAAGAAACTAAAATACGATTATACATGTTTGTTAAATGTATTTACATTTATATAATAAGAGTTAGAGTGTTAAATTGTGAATGAATCTAATTTTAACCATAATTTACATTAAAAGGGTAATTTACAACCTTTTAAAGGAGAACCCTCTTAAATATAGTTTTTGTCGGTTTTATAAATTCTATTTTATCAAATAAAATTCTTCTTCAGAATCAAGAAAAAAAAATTTCTTTGGGTATTTTTTATGTATTTTTCTGATAAAAGTCAATTTTAATTGAATAGTGAAAATACTGTATTTTAATTCAAAACTGTGTTTCAATCTAATTTACTTATTTGGATAGATTATATTATTATTTTCTTTTAAAGTGTAATTAGAATATATTTTTACCATTTAATCCAAGGTTGTTTATTGGAATAAATTTCACATTGAAATTGGACAGAAACAAGTATCGATCTTTTGGTAGTTATTGTTTCGAAAAAACATGCAATTTGTCTTGATAAGAAGAATTAATTTTAAATTTATAAATGAAACTTATATGATTAAAATTTGGTAAAATAGACATCATTTTTGAATTTGGAATGTCAAATATTTCTTTGTCTGAATATTTGGTATTTTTCTGAAAAATATAATTTCTGATGAATAGTGAAACCACGTAGTAGTAGGTAAAAAATTATCCTTTTCATTTAATTGACATTTTACCACTTTTGTAAATTTAATTTTGAAAAGTTGACATACATTTTTATTATTAGTTGGTAATATGTGGTTCCATAATATGAAAATAATTTTCGGTGAATCGTAACTTTTGACTTTTATTTACCGCGATTAAAGGTAAATATTGTAATTCAAGTTAAAAAGAATATTATAATAATTCAAAATTACCATAACACATGTCCTAACATTATTTGATGATTAATGGATGAACATTAGAATTATTGGGACGATTTTGGGACCCAATGGAGCCACTAATGAATGATAATGACCCTTTGATTTTATTAACGTAAAGGAAAGGGAAAAATGACATAAACAAATATCTCATTGTAAATTTATTTCAACACGGTGTTATATAAGTTACCATTTCTACTATAAATATTAATTGGAAGTTTAAAAATATTTCCTACATCATTTTATTTTTTTATAATTTTTAGAAATCGAATAAATTAAAATATTTTTGACACAATAATGACGCATTGTGTACCTCATTAATAAATGATTCAAATAAATAAGATTATAAATATTAAAATAACAACCAAAACCTATCCAATTATTATTGTAAAAATTTATTTCAACCATGAGTCGTAATATCTTTTACCTTAATCAGTTTTGGATTTATAGAAACCGAATATCATTATATAATAAAATAATATTATCAAAGATTCCTAAAGAGAACCTCCTCTCACTTATAAAAAGTCTTCACATATAACCAATTATTCACACCTCTCAATACTTTCAGATCATCCAAACTCTGAACAATAAATCTCCCTACATCACTATCCTCCTCCTAGAAGCCTTACCTTTTGTAGTAGGTACTTCAAGAAACTCTTTTGGGTCATACAAAAGGGAGTTACCGAAATTTACGGTAACAGTTTCTCTTAACTTCTTTTCATTTATTTTATTTCTCCAACCCAAAGAACTTTTTATTACTTTATTTTATAATAAAACCAGTATTATAAATATACTAGTATGTTGTTATGAGGAGGATTAGAACTATACATACACACACCTACATCTAATTTTTGAAAAACATACTGTTTCTGTGGATAGAAAACTAACGCCTCACGAGACGATGATTGTTCGATTATCTCCTACCGCCTATCATGGGGGCCATTAAGATGACACTATAATTATATATGATATATATTACGTTTATGTTTTATTTATTCTTCTGTATTTATTCTTTTATAGAATACCAATATTGTTTCCATTATGGATAAACATGAAAATTTCATTTGAGGATGTGCGGACTACTGCCCCCTCAATGTGTTATGACTCATTCATACCATACGTGGTACGTATAATTAATGGAGTTAATGATATTATATATGATATTATAATGGAATTATAATATACCTTTGTATCAATATGTTTTAATTCCATTAAAATTTGAAATGGAAATGAAAGTAGCATTCATGCGTACGTAAAGCTTACAGTCTCCATGAACGATGCATTTCATTTCTCGCCTCCAAATCATATGTATTGTTATATATATATATATATACTGGATATATATGATATATATGATATCTAAATAATTAATATCAATCATGATATAACGGAGTTTTTACCACATGAACAAATTGTAAATATAAGGTGTTCATTTTGGACTCAAGTACCAAATATCAACAAAATTAATTTTATTAACAAAAATGATAACAAAATGTTTATAACATTGAAATAAGTGATATAATAGGAAGATTAATCTTGAAAATGGTTCTTAGTAAATTAGAAATTAACTTTAGTTTATTATTCAGCAGACTAAAGAATGATCGAGTCAAGTCAAACATGATGTAAGGGACTTCGTCTCAATCTCCTTTCATTGAGTCATATTTTGTTCTAATACATGACATTAATTTATATGATATATAAACAAATATTACTTTTAATTTCATTCAAAGGGAATACTTTTCAATGAATATTTTTTCTAAACTATAAAATGAAGGTTTTTTAACATAATCGGTGACAACGTCCTTTTCACCGCCGTGAATATTATTTTATCTTTTTCTTCCTTAACAAGCTGTAATGTTTCTAAATGGAAAAATGAACACCATATACTCTTTTTCGTATTTTGGTATTGAAAATTATTTTTAGAAAGGATTTATTATTTCAATATCATGAATTGATATATTATTATTATAATGTGGGATGTTATGTTTCCTTTATACATATGTTATGTGTTATGTTTATGTTATGGTTCTTGGGAATTTTTTACATATACGGGTGGTTCCATGTAACCCTAGGGTGAGTGAGCCAAAGATAGATCTCCAATGAATTAGGTAACATGGCAGAGGTATATGTGAATGTTTCTCCTAAGAGATTTATGTAATATACTGTGATGGGTATTCCAAAGTAACTCCCTATATAGTTGTGATAGCTACGATGTAATTATGTTATGGATGAATCAAGTTGCCTTTATGATTTATGATTTCAATGTGTTATTAATAAATATTATGATTTAATGGGCTATGTAAAAGAGTTTATGTTTTGTTTGTATTTATGAACTACTATTTTCTTTCTTTGTTTTATAATCCTTACTGAGTTTTTTATGCTCATCCCACATTTGGAAATGTTTTCATAGGAAATAAAGATGAATAGGGTCACAGATGGATCAAGGAAAAGTCATGTTGTCTACAACATGGAACTAGAAATGATTTTTTTTCAACAATGTTTATTTTATGATAAAAATGGGAACTGATTAGAAGATTCTATTTTACAATCATTTGAGATGAAATAGTTATTTCTTAATTCTCTAAAACTCTCAACATGAAAAGATCATCAATATGAAATATTCATTTAATTAAATATTATGTAATTTTTTATGTTTGGGTACTTATAATGGGAATAGATTATGTGTAAGTGTATTTCACAACATGTAACTCTCCACAACATTTCCTAGTCCCGATGAAATTATATGATGAACAGACATCATGTAATTAATATACACATTACATAATGGGTATTTTTCATGTTCTCCATCCACATTATCCTTAAAAAAAATTGTGTAATTGTGTGAGTGAAGCTCAAAGTGTGATGTACCTCTTTTTTCAGATATTCTCCAAATTTTGTGAATTTTTCAAATATTCTTTGCTTTCTGAAAAGATGCATAATAAATTAAAATGTTCTAAATAATTAAAATACTATTTAATTAAATTAAAAATAAATACATTAAAAGTCATTAAATTATATTCATGAAATTGAACTATCAAATACCCCCACATTTGAATTCAGACTTTTCATCAATGAAGTAATCTGAAAATACTAAAAGGAAATTCACCATAATATTCCTCATATTAAATGACATAAAATATAATTTATTAAATAAAAAATAAAATGTTCATGAATTACATGATGTAAATTAATAACTGCCTCACTTTTCAATGAAACAAATTAAAATTTTATTTTAGTTTTCTAATTTCGAAGTCGCCATGAATCATGAATCATCCATTATCATTTTACAATTCATTATTAATATGAATTCTAATTGTAACATGCCTGAAATTTTTTTCTACTCATCACCAGGGTAAAAATTTAAATAAAATTCATCACATATGTTAAAAACATGAAACATTCCATATACATTCAAGGCATCTGACATCTCCAATGTGTAAATAAATAAATCACAATTAATCATGACGACATCACCATTATGGTTAACATGAATATGAGGCTTCAATGTATGTTGGTTAGTGATGTAAAAATTAAGGCACAAAAAAATTAATTTGGCTCAAAATCATATAGCATGATAATAAAAAACAACTCATTGTTTGTCTCCCTTTACAGATTTCATTCCTCTCCCCCACAAAAAATATCATGGTGGGATCATGATAAATGTAATCATATTGAATGGAGAAACTCATTCATCTCTTTTTTTTATTTTTATATATGTATTCCTTTCTGGAAAGGTATGGTCATGAAAAATATCACATCCATCACCTAACCACATACGATCAAAAAATTGATGATATGGAAAATAGTAATTTTGATCCTCCCAAAATGCAACTTAATTTTGTTTTTTTAGAATTATTTACTTTTTTAGCACGAGTGTTGAATAAAAAACAATAACGAAAAATATATGGCCTCTACTATATTATAACATAAATCCTCAAGAAAAATATAAATAGTGATGTATATATTTGCACACCAAAAATTGTTCATCCTCCATACTTATTCTTTTTAATATCATGCACAATATTTTAGAGGAATGTAAGAATGGATAAAATTTTCTTGTGGTTCATCTCATTTCATAAAAAGTCTTATCATGGATTCTATGGTTTTAAAACGTAATAAATTCAGGGTGGGACCATGGATACAGGTTAAGAAAAATAATTCATCAATCAATTTATATGTTATTTTATGCAATCCTTGCATCAATTAGATGCTAAGAATGTTCAAAATAAATAATTCATGGATTTCTTAAGAAATATACTAAATGAATAATGGAAAATATTAGGCTCATTGAATGTATAATGAATTAGATTAATAGTTTGGAAAACTACTCATGAAAATGAATACGAATAATTAAATCAATTAATGAAAAAATATGATATTTAATGAATGAACATTTATTGGAAAATTTTCTTTTAAAATGTTCATATTAATCCCATAAATCTTGATTTGACAAATAATACTCAGTATGGATATCTATACTAATTATTTTCCCTATTTTTATCATTAAAATTTACCAACAATGAAATTTTTAGATCAGGGAATGGTAATTGTCTGAAGTTGTTTATGTCTCCTAGTTCGTTCGGTTGTAGATAGAATAATGTGTGGGAATGAAATTAATAAGAAAATATTTAAAAAAATTTAAATGTTGGGAATATGATATAAAATTAAAAAATTGGAATGATTACTTTCCTTTGAAATTGATGCATCAAAATCGGGTTGTATAGGTTCTACCATTTCATTTTCAAGACATCTAAATTCCGTTCAAAATGTGTAAATCCTTTTGCAGATTATTCTCTTGATTATTGCTTCTTCATGATGCCTGCATTTTATAGTCCTATAAAAATAAAATTACATATGTGATATAATAGGCTATAACTATAAAATTAATATTATTTAGGGATGAGTGTTTACCCTGGAAATATAAATTAATAATCAATCATACTACAAATTTTGGATTCCTCTAAGATGAGATTTTTTACCGTCCTTGGCTCGACCTTACCTCATTTAAAACTGGTTGCTGGCAGTAGGAAAGAAGATAACAGATTTGTATCTATAAAATTTTTAATGAGTGATTCATCTTTTTAGAGTGGTCCTCTAAATTTCATTAAAACGAATTTCACTCTCTGATTAGAAAAAATTTATCAATATTTATTGGATCATTTAAGTCGTTCATGGATCTTCCTGAAAAATAAAATTGATGTTCACCCACTGTCATAACCTATTTTCCTTATTAAAATTATTCTTGAATTAAGGTTCCTTCAATATCATTTTATTTTTCCACTACTTTCTTAGATTTCCACATCTTTTTCATACTTCGGTCATATTTATCAATAACAACTACATCATCTTTTCTTCCAATGACAGCATACACCATTTCATTTAACATATTTCATTATCATAAATCATCAATTTTTTCATCATAAATATGTATTTACCTATTCAAATTTGAACATCGCCTCTGATCCACCAACTACTAAACTCAACTCTCTAGTGTGAACATCAACTAGTGTCCTTGTCGTAACTAGAAATGATCTTCCCATGAGTATTGAAATATTTTATATTTCATTTAATTCCCTCACTATAAAATCCATAAAAATAGATCATTTCTACTTTGATGATGGAATATTATAGTAATCCTCGAATACACCTCACAATTATTTCATCTTGTTGAAGAATAGCTTGATTTGGTTGCATCTTTCTTAATCATAGGATCATGGATATTGCATATGAGATTATATTTACATTTTCACCTAAATCATAGAATGAAGAACTAAATTCATTAGTACCAACTATTATCATAATAGGAAAACTATATAGATAACTCCTCTTTGTCGGTAGAATGATTTAAACTACTGTCGAACATTCTCCTACAATTGGAATGGTTTCTAACTTTTCAAGAACAATTTTTTGGCAAGAAAATCCTTCATTAAAATTTCTTAGATAGAATGTTTTGTGATTTATTCAGAAAATGGAATTTTGATATGTATATTTTTGAACATCTTTAACAAAATTATTTTTTTCTTCTCAATTTTCACCTACCTAATGAGGTCCTGAAATGGTAGTGGTGTTTAGCACAATGGTGGTTCTTCTTCTTTATTATTTTACTCAGCATATCAGCTAGTTTGATTACATTCATCAATGGGTTTTCTATTAATTATTATAAATTCTAAACAACCCCCTTATGTATTTATTCCAATTCTATTAAATATGGATTTCACATACTCTTGAGTATATTGGTATGAATATCTTGGAAGAACTCGCTTAGGATATTCCCTGAGTTTCTCAAGATTCTTACTATATTGACAATCCCTAACCATTATTATTTCATTTTGGTTTTGTGCGTTTTTTTTCAATTCTATGACTCCATTTCCAAAATCCATTGACAATTCTATCATCTATTTTTCTGTAGCTCTTATTGTGGTCAAAAACATCTCAAGAGTTTCCTCTAGTTAATGGACATTAATAGTTAGTGTTATCCCATAGTTTTGACATTGAAAACTGATTTGTCTTCACTGAAATCCTTGGACATGATTTTTAATTTTCTATTTTGGTGGTTTTTCCATACATGACATCACATAATAATGATAGTTATA
This sequence comes from Viscum album, assembly GCA_963277665.1. Lineage (NCBI taxonomy): Eukaryota > Viridiplantae > Streptophyta > Magnoliopsida > Santalales > Viscaceae > Viscum > Viscum album. Next base: position 959,340,356 of record OY728146.1, read on the forward strand.
ATCAAAATAATTCACATCGTAAAAGTAAATACCTTGGATATTTTTATTTACCATAAACACATCTATCTTCTTGTGTGTGAAATTTATTTGGGTGGATATCTTGCAATTATCTACTTTTTGATCTCCTAATTCTTTCCATTCTTCTAGATTCCGTTGGAAAATGTTGCTACACATATCATTCATAATCACATACCTTGCCTCTAGTGACTTTCACTTAAGAAAACCTCTTACATCACCATCTACTATTAAACAATTTCATTATGACAATATGTTAATTAATTTTTAAAATAATAACCAAATTTTAATATCATGATTAAGATATCCTATTATTATACCATTAAATTACTCCCATGAACAATATAAATATTATTCATTTAATTAATCAAAATTTAAAATACATCGTCAAAAAAACAATTACTTAGAGTCATGGAAAAACAATGTTAAGAAATAGAATAACAGATCCCACCAGTGGTGATTAAATGTGAATGTAGACATTATATCCTTTCCCATTGTTTTTCCTCCAATGAGAACATAAATAATAATTGTCTTACATCATCATTTATGACATTTTGAATTTGAAGTATGCCACAAATTTCATTGAAATATCCAAGGTGTGAGTTTGGGTCTTCATATAGTAGCATATAAACATAGTGTGAGTGTTTTATAATTTGAATGACTACCAGATTTATCTCAAAGTGTTGGGTAGTGATGTGGGTATGAGAATGATTGGTTTGAACCCCTTTTTTGACAGTCTTCGGTAGTTTATCATCACAATTCCCCTTGTTTTAAAACAAAATGATATGGTCCATATCCATGTCGCAGATCATTGTCAGAACCATCAAATTTAACTCTTTTTCCATGATTTCATATTCTTGTTCGAATTATATTTTCCTTTCTCTTATAGTGAAAATTATTCTAAAAACATGGGTTTAATTGAATATCATTAGTTTTTTCATTACTCGTGTGAAATACGCATGCAATTTCTTGGTACCTAAAACAACAACAAGGCAATACTTTGTATAAAAAAACTAAAACAATTACTATCAAGAATCTTAAATAATTTATATATAGCAGAAAATGTCCAAAAAATGGCACTAAAATATGACCCCCCATGGTGTCATTGGATTCCAATGGGTCTACAAATATTTTATAATTTAAAAAATTCTAAAAAGTAACTTAAATTTAGTACTTGGATACTTTGAGTATCAAAACATAGGTACAAATTGTATGTTCCAAATTCATAAAAGTAACTAAAATTATATTATTATTATTATTAGAATATGATAAATAACATCAATAATGATTGGGTTGAAATTCATGATAAGGGCATCTATGTTTAGTTATTTGCAGTATTCTATGTGAGGGATTTAATTGATAATGAATTTATTCAGGTTTTGTGTTGGAATTGGGTCATCAAAAATCCCTGATCTGGGTACCCAACACTAATTCATTGATTTCACCATCGGAATAGTCATCTACTAAATTATATAAAAAAACTAGGTAACCCAAAACCATATTTATACACAACCAACAATGATAATATAATGCTCTTATAAAAAATATGTTGATTAATTTATGAAACAATACAAAACATCTCAAAACACAGACAATGGTCATGAAATTTTAATATTACTGGAATTGGAATTTAAAAAACATTTTTTTGATAATTTCAGAAAATGAATAATAAGATAAAGTATTCTCCAATATATAATATTCTTAAAATCACATCACCCAACATAAAATAAACCACTCACTCATTCGAGAGATGGATTTGAATGAGTATCATGGTCACCTGATGAACAAAGTTGGTGAAGAAAAATGGGAAAGAAGGGATCCATAGTGTCTATTCTTCCATACAGAACTTTGTCAGCATTGAGCCAACTCCCTCAGGTTTTAGACTCTCTTGGATGTGTGATCAAGGGGTTAAATAATTGGGAAATCAATCAACAACCTGGGTTTAATTGAATTTATTTTTCTAATCATAGACATTTACATGACGTGTAATTAATTTTTCTGTAGTATAATCATCTGATTCTGAGGCATCAGATATCTTGGCATACCATCTCTAATAACATTCCCAAGAAAAGTCACATCATCAAATGGGAATAGATAATCTGGAAGTATCTTTTACATTGTGTAATTCCTCATGTCTTGTCCGTGCAGTGGAGACCTAACCTGATGAACATACATCATTCAATTGAATTACTAGTGTATATGTCGTATTTTTATAGCATTCCATTCTGATTCATCTTAAACAATATTATGTTACACTACCAGCTTTTCTTGTGGTGTGAAGAGTCTTCTTTCTCATAAATTCTTCACATATTTTATATTTCTCATATGTTTGTTGTTTCCAGAAAAAATTCATACAACATGTCAAACGTTCTGAATATTATTATGATTAATCAATTAAAAACCAAATTAATATGCTAAAATACTTTGAAATATATTCATGAAATAGAACTATCGAATAGTAGGATGAATAATCTACCATGACATTCTTCATACCCGACCAATGGAATCAATTTATCATGTCATAATGCATCTTGTTTGTTATAGGATTAATGAACAAAAATAACATTGATAATGATTTTTTTCTCCTCATATATACGCGAATAAAAAACAATTGCCCAAAAAATTAGAATACCATCTCATGATAGAGACAATCCTGAAATATTATCCCCATTAAAAAAGTTTTCTCAACATTCACTAATGTTTTCATATGACATCTAACTCTTTTTAATATATTCAAGGAGTGATAATGATAACTAAACAGTTATTATAATCATACACAAAAAATTTGATTGGGAATCTATGTTACACTAAGGAAAGATTCCATAAATTTCTAATAATCATTTGATTCCAAAAGAGCTTGTGATTGTAGTTTCCTGCAAAAAAGAATCTATAATGGCATTCCCCTTCCTAGGGGTGTAGGTTTTATAATTGTGAAATGTATGAAGAAATTTGATCCATTACCTCTATATGAGAATCACATATTTCATATAATCTATATAGCTTTACTTATTATGGCAGGAAATGTTTGTGAAACTCTTCACAAAAATATAGTTTTGCCTAATCATAAGTGCATACATACTTATGACATTCTACAAATCATGAGTGGGGTAATTTTTTCATGATGTAAAAGATGAAATGAGATATAAGAGAACACATGATTATCTTATATAAGAACACAACCGAATTTAGTAGTAGAAGAATCATAGAAAAATATAAAGAACATACTAGGATTAGGTATGATCGGAATATGTGTTTATTCCATAAGCCTTTTAGCACATAAAAATAATATTCCTACTTTTAATCCCATGTGAATTTCAATACTTTTATAGTAATAGCTTTCAAAGGTGACATCAAATTCTAAAAATCCAAGAAAAGATATTGGTAACAAATAACAATACCATGGAATATCTTTTTCACAAATACATTATGTGTCTCTTTTCATTAATATAAACCAATCACCTACTCAAGGTAAAATGACAATCCACGAACATAAATAAAATTAGACAATAATATTAATTATTGTATCCATAAATTTCATTTTTAAATATTTCTATACAAATGGTGACTCCTTAGGTTATGTAGAGCCAACCTCAAAGGTTTCTCATGCTCATGTTCGGATCTCGAATAATCCAAAATATCAACCACATACACAACCATAAAATCATGGACATAATGATGGAAAACATGATTCATCGTAAACATAAATACTCTTGAAGCATTAGTCAGACCAAAAGATATCAAAAGCATTCATAATGGAAATAACTACTATTAATGTATATCTTTATTATATCATTCATGATAACTTTGATATGATGTTAACATGACATAATATTTATCTTAAAAAACATCCCCACATTTAAATAACTAGACAAGTCATCTAGTCGAAGGAAAGGATATTTCATCTTAACTGTTACATAGTAACACTTCAAATAACCCAGACACAATTGGAGTAAACCATATTCTTTTTGGGAAAAGATCACTGGAACTTGCAATGATAAAATATTATATAAAAAATCGATGCATTATCAAATAATCTCACTAAATATTATAATCATTCATCCGTACAAGTGATATATGTTAAAAATTTCCCAGAATTAACTATATATAAAAAAATGGGTCTTTTGTAAAATATATATCCCACTTCAATGGAATACCATAGAAATCATCTAGTATAATGTCCAGAAATCACCAATCAATAGTGACATGATACATAATAGATGAAAAATCATCAAAATTAGGATAAATAGTATAAAAACATCCGAGCTCTGGACATGAAGGTTCTTCAAGACAAGACCTCACATCCCATTATCCCTAAAACACATGTGTTCTCCTATATGACATTTAAAACAGGTCATGAGGATGATAATAATAATAATCATCATGATGATAAATAGGAAAATCCATCCATATTATGATGTTTAATAGATGTAGATCGAGAATGAGAAAATCCAAGAATAACTCACCATGTGTCATCTTTAGATAAAATAGGACTTGGAAACACATATTTGATTCTATTCCAAAGAGGTGTTACAAACTCCATAACTATATTTGTAATTTGTATTGGATTTTTAATCATATCATCAAAAAATAGATAAAAATGTGTGAAAATATCCTATATCAAATAAATAAAATGAAACTGAAGATGCAATAAATAAGGTACCTTTCACTGTCACTGGATATGCATCAACCACCACTAGATACTCATCTTATATGTAGAGGTGATTCACTCTCGAGGATTGTGGATGACTCCCTATAGAATTTGAATAATATGATTTACCCAATCTACCTTTTGGGGCTTATGATCCCTAACCATAATGATGTGTAGACATAGCCTTTAGGAATCACTGCAGATGGAAATAGTGTCCACAACCATTACACATCTATGAAGGCGTAGGACATGAACACTATTATTTTCCAACATTTCAACTATAATAGCAAGTTATAGCCACGCTAACTCATTTTCCCAGGTGCATCACTAACTCTATAACACTTGAGATGATCATGCCACTAACTCTTCTTCCCCACTTTTGATGATCATTCCACTACCTCATATCCACATATTCACTACTAAAGCTACCGGTATGATGAAGATATGTGGTATAATTACATACCATTATTGCTATATGAAAATCTAAAATTATATCTCTACCCAGATCCTTCTTATAAGTTTAGATATTCATTATTATTACAGACAATTTGATATCATTTCACAAACCATATATGTACTTTTGAGCTTTCATCTTGTGATTTTTACCATATACGGTGAAAAATGAACCAGCTTCACAAACCGATTGGTGTATATCGACCCCATATTCTATACCGACTAAAAAAGAAGAAAATCTAAAGGGATATACATAACCTATGAATTTGGTAATAACTATTTAAATAATAGTGTCTAGAAACCCATCCAATCCAAGCCCAACTTCTTATATTCCAACATCAAGAATCCCATCGTATCTTTTCAATACACGCATGTTTGAACACCACTCACTTCACATTGATTGTCTCATATGTATCATTGGAGTAAAATATTTGATAAATATAATCTATCCATTCTCTTCCTATCAAGGTTTAGTCATCCACTTATAGGATAATGGATTATCACACACAAATTTCCATGATAAATCCTTATCTCTTATAACAACCCTATCTATAGTTCAATAATAATATTCTAGAATTTTTTTACATTCTGATCGATATCACAAAATAATAACATGATAAACTCAATTATATTTTTATCAATAAGAAACATATATTATGTAGAATTAGCTTAACCCTTGTTTTGGAAATAGTTTATCATTTCTTGGGGGCATACTATGATAAAAAAAACATTAGAATTTGTCAAGAAACACAATAACCTCATTTTAAACTAGAAAACCATAATAAAAAATAATTATTAAAATATAGAACTAAATTATGGAGAAACACATCAGAACATTCCATGGTGACGTGAGTCTCTTCATGGTAGGATCTAGTTGGGCACTCACCAAAGTATAACTATCATGTCCATGAAATACTATCTCTATTCTACCAAACATCCCAATATAAGGATTGTTGCAGACATACCTTCGTGGATGAAAAATTATCGCACACAAAAACATATAATTCATCCAATAAGTATCTAAATTGGAATATTGTCAGACCTGATGGGAATTACAGATCCCCATGGGCTAGCGACAAGCACCAAAGAAATTAACAACAGACAAAGGGAATGATTTATCCAAACCTGAAACAAAAACATGGAATATATTTATAAAATAGATCAAAACATATGAAGATATTCTTATATACCATTACTTAAATAAGATAATCGGAAAGTAAAACTCAAAAGATGTTACAACATCCCAATGTACATTTCCAACATTTGAGGATAAATAAATTAAGAAACCATCTATTTTGTGTTATAGTGTGGGTAGACTCACACCATCCCACAAACAGAAACCCAGAAAAAGCTAACATAAAACCTCTCCACCTCACTAAGTATCCTTGAATTTTTCACATTGAAATACATACAATGGACTATGAACCACTGAAGGGGTTCATATGTTGTGTGCTACAAGGTTTGGTAGGATCCCATGAAGGTTCTCTTTATCATGTCATTGTAAAAAAATAAAAAAAAATTCACAAATTCAAATAAAAAATGATGACATATATAGTTAATTAGTTTTCATATAAAAAATATTAAAAAATTTTAATTTCCCCATTTCCAACATTTCCAAAATAATATAGTTAAATATCATTCAAATAAAATTACATATATCAAATAAAATCATATATCACTTATAATATCATATCATATCCATAGAAGTACAAACCAGAACAATACAAGGTGAAATATCTAAAACAAGAAAAGAATTGATAAAAACATTTACCAGGATCACACTGTGGTAGGATAACCAAGACACTCATACCCCCAAGACAAACAATCAGATACTCATGATGACCAAAGACATATGCAGAAAATATAGGCAGTGGACGAACACCCTAGAATGCTAACCTCTTAATAAATTCTATCATGTCCCTAGAGAAATAGGCTAGGGGAGTAGTAGATCACCCCAAATGTAATCCCCAATACTATACAAATGGATGTGTGATATAACTAAACCTTACATCTAATTACCCATGGGTTCACTTGTGCTATATTTTCTTAAACAGTTCATCAATCCATTATTTGAAAACCATTATGTAAAACAATTTAAAAATGCTTTGAATATTCTTGAATAAATAAAGAACTAGTTAAAAAATAATATATTATCAAACATACCATTTATACACACACAAATCAAATAAATAAATCATATAATATTATTATAGAAGAATTTATAAAAAAATAGATATGAATATTTTGCATCTTAATCAATAGAAGAATCCACAACCGTCATAACTAGGGTTACACAACCATAATAGTGTACTTATAGTGGAATGAACACAATAGCGATGAAAGAGGCCATTGAATTATTTAACAACTCCCTGAATAGATTCAATTTAAATAAATGACTGGTGTAGAATGTTGATAAAAACATATATCAAATAATGTCACATGCCACACCATAACCAATTTAAGGGTAAGCCTACTAAATAATATCTCAAGGTGGATATAAAATGAAACATGGTGAATATTTTTTAAGGATAAAATGACCAATAAAAATGGCAATTTCAATCCTTGATCAATGTAAAAATTATGGAGGATGATTACTCACCTAGATAAATGAATAAAAAATACAACAATTATTAGTTGATGAACAAAATGAGTTAAATTGGTAAAAGGTATCGAGAATCACCCATATGAACCTCTAGCTAGAGATAGAAGAGGGTAATATTGAATAAATGAAGAATCGTCTATTCTGATCCATAATGATCATAACATACGAGACTTATATGGTGTATAATCCAATTTCATGTCATATAATCCATGATCCACATCTATGCTAAAAAATCAGGTCACATTCTTAATAAAAATGTCAACATTTCCAATACAAATAATGTAACAAATTCACAATGTGTATTCCTTTATCACTAGTTACTATACTAAGGACCTCTACCAGATATACATAATATGTAGTGTAATCCAATTACAGAACTTGAGTTTTTCAGGAAGATTATGGAATGTCATGTTTTCAGTAGTGAAATCTAAACCATCCTAGATAATCTCTGAACATGTGGTGAACTTTAAAAATCCACTAACACATTTATAACTAGGATCCATTAATTCATGAAGACCTACATTCCTGAACACTAATTGTTTCCTAATAAAACGGTATCCATCCATAGTGGTCCCATAACACGCCCAATGTAAAGGGGAAATGGATAAAGAAATGGAAATACCTAAAATATGATAATGGGATGTAATAAAGGGTTTGATGATCTTGTTATGATTTTTTATTTTATACATTCCATTATTTTAAAATTTAATATTGTTACACATTTGAAGATTTATTTCATTTTTTAAGGATATGATAAATTTTATATATAATTATATGAATATTAGTTTTCTATTTATTCCAACCATATTATAATACCATGATTAGTCCATATTATCTTATATTGTACACAACCACTTAGAAAACATTTGGTATCGACACTGTATTTTGATTCATGATTTACCTTTCACATAATTAATAATATTTCATGATATATATTGATATGTAATAGGTGAATAATTTTTTTTTTAATTTTTATGATATAATTTATATCCCTTCTGTAATGTAATGATCAAATATATAACTAGGCTTTTGGGAATACTAAACATATTAATCTAGATGCTTTGAATAAACTAATTAACAATGATCACTAGTTAGGTGGATTTGAGGTTATTTATAATAACTACATATGTAACCCTTCTTTTTAGAAATGGAAATAGAATAAAAACTTAACATAAGGTGGATAAATAAAATATTAAAAATTCAAAAGATATAAAAGTAGATTAAACCAAAACTAAGACATAAAAAATTCAAAACATAATGTCATTTCCAACATCCACACACTATTTTCAAAAAACAATTAGATAAATAATCAATATTTCATGCCAAGTACCACTAGGAAAACTGATAATAGAAAACATCACATTCCAATATAGTTGAATCTATTTAAAACATTTCATATGTAATCTGTTTATAAATTCAATGATAAATAACTTATTTTATTACATTATAGTTATTCTAAATTATTTTGAATTTAGAGAAATTAAGTAATCATCAATTAATTTATACTTTATTTTTAAAATAATATACTAATTTAAAATTATTAACTATAGAATATATTATTAACATAATAAACCTTGCATTTAGAAGAAATAAATATAAAAATATTATTTTTTTATTAAATGTTTTTTAATATGATTATTAATATTTCAATAAGTCATTTGAATAATTAAGATTGTTTTTGTTGTATTAGTACATTTTTTATTATTAATGTAGAGAATTTTAATGTGTTATATTTATATGATGTCCAATTAGTTTCAAAATCGTCATAAAATATTTTTTGAATTATATTAAAATACTTCTTTATAGTGAAATGTTATTCAATGCCTTAACTATAATTTGGGCATCATAACTTGGCTAGATCATGAAGAAATAAGTTAACACATCACTAGTGTTTTATTTTGAACTAACATAGACCAAAAATACAATTACAAGGAAACAATTCATCAAGAATAAAATATATAAATATATATTATAATTGGTTTGAATTATAATGTATTTTATTGGTTAACATTTCATTATTGACATGACCAAAAACCAATAATGTAATTATAATAATTATGTACTAATTAAATATATGGTTCTTTATTAAACATCTAAAATGGCCACATTAAGAAATTTAACAAGGTTATTGGAGGAATATGAAGCACTACGGTATGCTGGGATTGTCAAAATAAAACGAAATCATTTAATAATGTGTTTATTTTATGGGAAAACCAATAATAGAGTTCATAATAATGGGGCTAAATTTTTATTTAATCTTTTAATAAATTTTATTATTTTTGGTGGAACAATTCTATAAAATGATTATATAGAATTTAAATTAATTGATTATTTTTAGTTTTTTCTAATAAAATACAATCTCTCCATTATTGATTCATACTGTATTATATTGAAAATATTTATTTAAATTCCATTTTAGAAATTTTGTAAATGGATATAAAATCCTAATAAAGAAGGAAAATTATTTCAACTTCTCGAGAATATTATATGGGACATTTATTTGATATAATGTATATAATTAAATCATATATAAAAAACATGTGATATGTGTTTTTATGGATAATTAAATAAATCCCATTAGAATTTGGGGAAACTGGAATAGAAGTTATAATAGAAAAAAATTAATTATAAATATCATATTTTTTTCTTCAAGACACATACTATTATATTGATGTCATCCTATAATGGTTTCTATATATTTTGAATGTCATATACAACTAAGAGCAAATGGATGTTCTTTATTCATAAATAAAATTTAATGTATTAACGATTCATAATGAAGCCATATACTTCCATAACTAAAAAGATTCTAATTCAAAAAAATCAAAGGAATGATATAGATATTTTTATGTATCATTTGATAATAATGTAAAATATGTTGTTTTATGTAGGTGTTACTATATTTAATGATTTAATAAATGGGTAATTTACAATTGATGTTTTACTTATTTTATTATGAAAAAATTTCCTTTGTTAGGAAATGATTTTTTATATATAAGTTATGCGATTTTTTGTTCTTAAATTTTAATAAATATAAAATCAATAAGAATAAAACATCGACAGAGTTTTTGATTCATGGAACATCATTGTTTCATTTCAATGCGACAACTATATAGAAATGATTGATTAAATATTGATAATATCTTTGATAAAAAAATTATCTATGTATGACGGTTATTGAATTATGGAATGATCATGAGGGACCAAATATTGTTATTCTTAAAATTATTTCACATTAAATAAATATAAAAAGCACTCATAAATATAGCCACATAAATTTGAAAAAAATATAATTATTTATTTATAACATATTATTCAATAATTTCTGAAATAATTTAGTAATTCCAAAATTTTAAAAAGCATATGGGAGTTTTTACTTCTAATAATTGTTAATATAATGGGAAAAAGGAATTATAACATAATATCTCATAAAATCATTCAAGGAATTGGTATTAAGAAACAACTACATCCCATGAAAATTGATATAAAAAATTTATTCTTTCTCATTATTTCTATATGATCCCAACCATAGAGAGGGAAATAACTATATGAATTAGTGAGTCCAAAGGGTATACATAGTTATTAAAATAACATAAAAAATGAGTGAATAACAAGTAGGTGATGTTTCAATCATTAAAAGTGAATGATTATCACATAGTATTACATGGGTTTCTTCAAATAGTTATTCAACATATATTGGAAAAAATTATGGGTTAATATTATTCATTTAGGAAACATATATAGTAATATATATTATAATTATGTAAATAAAAACAATGGGAAGACAACAAAATAATATATATTGATCATTCTTTATGAATTTGAGAATGTATTTTGGAACATTCGATTTACATGTATATTCCATCTTATTCTAAAGCTTCCCATATAATTTCCTCCTCGGTTTCATATTTTTTTGGGTTAAAGGTATTCAAATTTAACATTGATATAAATCATTTCTAATTGTGGAAATATAAGAATTACATTAATTGATCCGTTAACAATGGTTATTTGGCCTTAACGTGTATTGATTTCTGTTATATAAATTTGAATCACATGGATACAAGGAAAAGTTTACAAATTTGTAATGAAGATAAGAAGTAAAAACCAATTGAAGTGTCATTTCCATATGTTATATAATACTGGTTGTTTTAGTTTCATGTACTTTGGAAAATTTGAGACATTTGGATAGGGGGATAGTTCATCATAAATTTTTTTTAATTCTGATATCACTAATAAATAATATTTATGTAATATCAATTTTAATTTAATTTATATTAATTTTAAATTACAATTTATGATATATATACATTACTGGTAATATGAGAATATTATAAGTAGAAAATATCATTCCTTTCAACATAATTGGAGAATGAATATTTATAGTTATAAATTTTTCACTTCGTTCAAATATCAAACATGCCCATAAATTAATTAAATTTTTATGTTATTCCAAAAATTAATAATATTAATGGAAAATTAATATATTCTAGGTTTATAGCTTACAAAGTTTTGAAATATCAACTTAGATTATAACATTGTAATTTTACCCAAATATAGTGGTGTGTGAGTGTAATTGAATTTTGATGAACAAATAAATTGTTATTATTAATAGTAAGCTATTATAATTGAGAACTAAATATTATTTTTTTATGTTAAGTGACGAAACTAAATGTTATCTTGTTATAATTGATAAGAATCTATGTTCATAAGATTTATCATATTATTTTGTAATAGAAAATGTAATTATGTTAGATAATTACTCTGAAATTTGAGTTGTTCTGTTGAAATGAATATGATTTGATACATTTAATCGATAAGGAATGCATGTTGATTAATATTTCATTACATTAGTTTAAATGGATTGTTTTCATGAAAGAATATAACCTTTTATTTTGATATATAATTCTATATAAGAATTATAATTAAAGGTCCTAAAAAGTATGAATTTTTTTAAGAATAAAACCTCAATATATTTTTCAATATGGTAAAAATGACATTGACTTATTGAATAATACCTCAATTTAAATTCTTAGGTAATATTAAATACCAAATATATTATTGGAAAATGAAAAACACTATCAACAATTGCTATTTGGTTTTTTAATTTACATTATGAATTTTTCCAAAAAAAATGATAGATTATAGAAACATATAATGGATGATGATTTTCCAAAATGAACAATCTATTTATGATATTGTATTAAAATAAATACTAACCATGAATTTATAATTTTTTAATATTTGTGTAAATTATCCATTTTTATATTTATTTATATATGATAATAAAAAAATTTAAATGGTTCTCTGGCATAAGGTCATGCTTTTTCTCTTATTGAAGATATCAGTTTTTTGGGGCAACTACTATATATCATCCTCTAACTTATATAACATTATTACCATTACTGGAACTATATATTAAATAATTTTTTGAGACATTTATTATCTCTTATGTCATTATATCCATTAAAAACCAAATCCCATTATTCCCACCTTAATAGACATTTTTGCATATATTCGTGATCAATTAGGACATTCTAACTCTATCGCTCCTCTTACGATTCCACATACTATTTGTGCCATGTGTATTAATTATCCTCGTGTCATAGAAGAAATATGTGATTTTGATCATCCCCCTGATACAAAGATGACTTGACAATATACATTAGGTATATGGTAATTTTTTTAAAAAAATATTTGTAACTAGTATTAATTATTATTATATAATTATCATATTATAATTTTTACATTTTTATGCTTTACTTAGAACCAGAAAATATGGATACACATATAAATGTTCTATCCTAAATATATTAATAAATTTAACAGTGCAGTATTATAAATTCCCAAATTTGCTGGTAAACATAAGATAGAATACAATATATTTTTTATATTAGTGATATAAACTGACATCTTACCCATGTAGTCTGTCACATAGTGTAAAGTGTATTTTTAAATTAAAGATAATGAATAAAATGTTATTTGGGTGTAAATATTTAATTATTTTTCTCTAAAATTATTATTTATATTAATATAAAATTATTTTAATAATTTACACAATTCCTTTATAATTGTTTTGATCGTGGAATCATAGGGGTGGCTCATATTATAGAGTTAGATAGATATTAGAGGCCTTGTATATGTTATCCGAATAGAGTACGTGTGTAAAGAGTTATAAACCCCATAGAGTGTGATTCTTTCAGTTTTAACTATTCATTAAGTTAGTATTATGTGATGATTTACTATGACTTATATTCTATGTTTAATGAATATACATTTATTATTTTATAATAATTAAATTATATAATATTTTTTAAAATAAATTATTTAATATATATTTCCATGATAAAATCATCATAGATGTTTAAAACTTATGTGAGTATTGCGATATTTTCAGTCTTTATTTCAAAAGTATGTCTGTTCATGAGAAAAATATATTATATAGTTATTTTTTTAGTTTAACAAACAAACATAAATACCTCTATATTTAATTTTTAATTTTTATTAACTGAAATGTAATTTTTTAGAAAATATAATTCAATTTTGAGGGTTATGGGACATGTGAACAAATTTTTTAAACAAAAAGAGATAAAAGTTAATAAAATTGTTCAACATAACAAAGATAAATAAATTCGACAGAATTTTTAAATATTAAATATACAGACGTAATTAAATATTTTATTTAATTATCATTGGAATATATTTTTCATAGGTTTATATGGAGGGAATTAATAAATTGGGAGAGGTTCATTTAGGTCAAAATGGTTATTTCAATTTGGATTTCGGTTATGACCACCCGAAAAGGGTTTCATGTAGGCTTGGAAAGATGATTAAATTGATGAATTATCATCTATCATCAATCACCAATTGTTACTCCAATACATTTATTATATATAAATTCATGGATGAGAGAATAAAAAGTGATATTATATATAATTTGACAACCAGTTGATTCTAATATATGAATTCAATGATATATTCAGTCAATGTTGATGTTTGGGTGGCCTCTGTGATGGTATTATTTTCATACAATTTTTACATGATTCAATTGTCCCATTTCTGGTTACGATGATTATCGTGATGATGATTTAACACATGCTATGTAAATTTTAAGTACATAAGCCTTTATTTGTTATTATTATCCTTCCATTTTTGAGACATTGTACATTAAGTATTTATAAAATTTATGAAATAATGAATTTATCGATATTTTAAAATAGTTTGTGAAAGGTTTGGGACTTCGTCTTGTAAGGGATTAGAGAATGTCACATTTATACTCACATACCTGGTCCATGGTTTTTTCACACAATATAGCTCCTCCAACTACATATGGTTGCATAAAACATATTATTTATTGTCTAATAAACAATGTATCCAAATCATGTAGCCTTCCAAATCTCACTGAACTATAAAATAATAAACATATGTCACTAGATATTACTTGATTCCCAATCTTTCTGCACCAATTTAACACACTCATCTTGGATCATTCATTATCCATTTCCACCATAATTTAATCATTATATTTTTCGATATCATTCACATAGAATCAATTGGAATTCAATATGTAATTAATCCATTATAAAATTTACTTTTTTTCACCTTCCTCTACTGACACATAGTCTTAGGGTTTTTATTACTAAAATTTATGTTGTAGATTCGGATTATTATGTAACTATATAGAATAATAAATATCATCTATATTTATTGGATATGCATTTAATTTGATATAAAATTGATTCATTAATTGAGAAATTTGGTTTCATTATATCATTTTATTTGAGGAACCATTTGTGCATTCTTTATTTTAAAATTGAATATAAATTATTTTATGTAGTGTTTCACTATCTATTCATAATTGGAACTTGTTGAATTAATTTTTATCAGTAAATATATATCAATTTGTCATGAGTGTGTCTTTAAAATTCATGTTTTAATATGAAATTTATTGAAAACTAAATTGTGTTTGATGAAATTATTATTTCAATGAAAAATATTTAAGGAATGGTTTTGGAAATTTAATTTAAATTTTCTATATAGGTTATGGAACTTTGGGAAATTGGGTACATAGTTAGGGACCTAGGATATGTACCACATGGAATTGGAATGCTCAACCTACCATTGTATTATCCCACATGAATTAAACTTTTCTAATACATAGATTATATAGTTGTGGTGTTATTGTATGTGTGTAAACATACTACTAGGAAAAAAATATTTTATCCTTTCCTTTAACTACATGATTGGATATTATTGGTTTATCACTATGAATGAATGAGAATTTTGGGGAACCTTAAAAAAAATTTCTTAGGTATTCTCTAATGGTTATTGCTGTAAATATTTATTTATAAGAAATATACATTCATATTTTAACCATGTGAAACCTTGTTATTTGTATCAGTCTATTCAAAAATGTAAAAAAATCATATTTTTATACCTATACTCCCTAGTTAATCTTCGTAAATTTTTATAATTAATGTTTTTCTAAAAAGATGTTGTGGGATCCTATTGGGATAGTTATTATCATGCATTATATTCACCACACGGTTGTATGTATACCTTGTTTCCACTAAATCAAGTAAAGGAAAAAACATAATTCTAGGTGGTGAATTTCCTTGATATTTGAGTCTAGGTTGATTGTTTTGTGTCATATATGGATTGAGAACTAATTTTTCATGAAAATGTATATATTTCATTAGGTTTATTTACATTTTTATTTTAATTATAATCTTTTATGTCACTAATTCATGTTTCTATATCATTCATTTTATATATTTATGCTTTTACACTATTTTATTGTATATGAATTATTATTTTTTACATTTTATTTTATGATTTCATTTTTATATAAATTAGTATAATTTTAGTGGATGAGTTATTATTATAGTATTATTTAATAGGATTTGTTACTCTACAACTTAGGGCAGTTTCATGTTAGGTTCTCAGTTTGATCTCATTTATTATAATGGGTTAATTTTGGTGAAACCATTCCGATGGTTTTTTATTTATGGACATTAACTTCTCTCTTGGATGTGGGGATTAGAAATTCCATTTGGGACACACCAAAGACATCCATGATTTCTTCGTTTAGGTGTATCCTATGATGGTTTTTGGAAAAGGTATCAAATATTGAATTTTTATTTGCGATAACTGAGATGATAATAGAGACTCGAAATAAGATCATTTCAACATAAAGGTGTATGTTAAAATTGATATTCTAGCCAAAATCCATCATCACATTCCTTGAATCCCCAGGAGACATTATAAAATTACTATTTTTAAAATATTTTTATATTTTGATAAATTTTATGTCAATAAAATGGTTAATATGAAATTAACATGTTTCATTGCTAAGGAGTAAGAGGATAAATCCATGTTTCCAAATCATGTGACCATATATGATATTTTATAGGGTCACCAATTTATTTGGTGCATGGTTTGGAAAACTATGATTGTAAACAGTTAAAAAAAACTCTGATCATCAAGTATCACATGCACGGTAGTAACATGATTAGTATTGTAGATTGAAAATGTTAGGTTTAGAATTAAAGTTATTGATATATTTTTTCTGTATATTTCAATTTTTTATTTTGATTAATAAATATTGTTAATGGATATTTTATTACTTTAAATGATGTTATTTAACTATTTTAATTACCTTTCTTTTATTTTTTAAATTTCATTTTGCACCATGTCTCTTTAATGACCCCCATTGAACCATCATGATGAAGTTGTGGATAATATTATATATTATATTCGTCCCACAAAACATATTCCTATTCAATCATTAATAGGAATGATCTGTGAAATGGATCAAGGATTGGACCCGAGACCAACTAAAAAATATAATGTAATAATGGTTACGACTGAAGATAAGGATATGGATAAAAGATTTCTCTTTTATAATCCTAAATATTTTCTAGGAAGAAATAATTATAATAAGGTAGTGTAATGGTTGGAAAATAATGAAATTATTTTTTAATTTTTTGGGACCTGATAGTCCATTAAGGTGATGTGTACCACATTATCACATCGAAGTCCGAACTAGAATTTGTGGGAGCAACTAAATCAATATATGAAATATAATAAATAAGTGTGGGAGTAATTTATCATTATGTTCACCCCAAAATTCTACCAACCCGGATAACATTGAAAAAATATCTTGATATTATATTCCTTTAATAAGGAACCCTAGAGTTCATGGAAGAAATATTATTTTTTCTAAAATTGATCACTTTTCTGTAGATATGGTCTTAAATGAAGAATCAAATTCCCAATTCCTTTAGATAGGTCTTTGACCTGACATCCAGTCTCATACATTCTTATTAATGATAATAATATAAATTAATTAATGGAATGAGCCTTCATGGTTGTAATATATATTTATTATATTTCATATATTATCGATACCACATCAACACATATTGTAATTGTGGAAAAATTATCAGAAAAAAATATATATGATAAACCATGATGTTGAAGAAGCAACATCCCTTGGAAACCATATCATGGAATATCATTAAAGATAATTCATTTAGGAAAGTTATTTATTATTAGTGTTGTAATATTGATAATAGATCTTCTTTATGGTCATTATATCCAATTTTTTATCACAAAAATGTTTTTTTTCATCTATACATATTTTTGTGATGACAACCACCTATTTGAGGAAACATAGTTTTTTTATTTCCAAAAGGATCTATAGTATAGTCTACCAGACCAAAGTGTTATGGGATCTATCTTGTTTTCATAGAATAATGACAGGTTCCTCTTCTATAAAAAATTATTTTAGGTCCATTCCCCACACTAGTAGTGGGACTAATTCTGATTTTTATTTGAGACAGTTTCTTGTAGTGGATATGGTTCCGATTGAATCAGATGTATAATTGGTGACCCTGTGGGGTACCATCCATGTTTCTTCACCTCAAAATAAAACTATATTTGATAAAAATTTTCCTATAATTTATGATCTAATAATATAATAAATTTTATTAATCTCACATAAAAGCTCATTCATTGTGTTATAGGTATATCGACTTCTATGAGTAAGAAGAAAGAGTGCGGATTTCAATATTGATGTGCTGACACTACATATAGGGTGGAATTATGGTGGGATTTTTTTATCAACGAGATATATATATATATTTCATTTTATTATCAAGATATATTATATTAACAACTTTAAATCATGTGATAATCATTATCATTAATGGGTGACCTTCATCCCCACTGATGATAGAACATGATTATTTCATGGAAAATAGGACCCACATTCTAGAAATGTAGGACCTATTCTTCATGAGATTGGAATATTAATATGTATGACAGAATGTACACATGTTTAGGATGATGAGCGGAACATTAAGAGAGTTATTTATCTAGTCCAAGGGAGTTTTACAAAGTTCTTGTATCAAAATTCATAGGTAAACCTATGAAGAAAAAGTAATTTTTTATTGATCTAGTTCTTGATATATAACAATGAATAATTTTCACACACATATATATATTAATATATTATTAATCAATAAATTACCTAAAAATTTACAGTTTAGTCGTTTTGGAATTGTGCCTTTCGAAACATGGACACACAAACAACTTTTTCATATATGAACTACATCTTATCACACTATGTTCTTTATATAAAACACCCATCTTAGAATTATCAAATATAAAACATTAAACATTACCAAAGAGAAGAAAACATAATTTAAGGGGAAATATGTTTTTTAGTAATTGTAATAAAGGTATATATCAATAATCAAATAATAACAATGTGAGCATTAATGTATGAGATTATCTATTGAAAGACATACCATGTAGATCATAGATTATAAACATGAATAATGGATTAAATACTTGTATTTCATAAGACATGAATCATGTATATATCATCTAACATGATCTATAAGTTAATAAAAATGTAACAATACAATGATTTTGGCATATATATAATCATAGAAAACATTATGTGAATTATGCCCACCAAGAAATTCATAACAAGTTAGGCTAAGGACGTCCACCAATGTCAATGTTTTGGTATTTCAATAACTTCTAGTGTACCCAATTTAGATAATTGGATGACCTCTAATATGCAATTTGATATAATATAACATTAAAAATTCACCAATATATTGGAGGGAGTAATAGGTATCATTCACCACATAATAAAAATCATACTTATGTGTTCCAAAATATCATTTCAAAGTCATCACATTGGAATCCATGAAATGAATGGTGTTTTAAAAACATTTCATCATAGAATAACCCAAAAAATGGGTTTCATAAACATCTTTTCATAATAAATATAAAACATATAGTGAAAAAACAAATATGGTATCCTTGAATCATATCCCCAATAAATGTTATGTAACATAAATGAAAATAATCATACATGGAATATTATTTTGAAACATCACATGGAGAAATTATTGAGGAATATAACCTTCTATTTTAAAATCAATTAATAATTTTTTTAAAACTCTACACATATAAAGGAAAAATTATGATTTAAAATATACTGGTAAAATTTTAAAGGAATATTAAATTAAATATTTGTTATTAATGTTTAGAAAATATATTCATTTTGTAGAAGTTAAAAAATCTTTCCTTCCATATTTTTTGTCTAAAAATTGACAATGTATATCATATGGGAATTGAAAAAACAATTCATTTAATATTATTTGATAAAAATGTTAAACAGGATAAAATTAAATTAAAATGACATATTATAATGGCAAATACATTTTTTAAAACATTTTTAGCTAAATGGGTATTGAATAGAAATACCCTGAATGGAGTTGTAAACATTATTATTTTTTTATTATTGGGTGATTTTGAAAGGAAACTCATACCTCCAATTATCGTTACATTGAAATAATTTCAACAATAAATATAATAAATTTAAATATATTATACTATTATATTGTATTCATGATCAAAATTTTATCATCATATATGATCCCATTATAAAATTCTAATAAACAATTTTATGAATAATTACTTATTATAATCATATTTTCTAAGTGATAACTATTTCATTTTTTCATTATCATTTCAGTTTAATAATTTATTAATTCTAGATAAATCATTGATCCATCTACTTCAGAATAGTTATCGTGAAATTATTATCATATATTATCGTTTTATACATATTTTTATTAATCCATAAATTATTGATGTAGAAAAATCATTGTTCATCGAGGAAGTCGGTCGTACATATGCATGAACTTATTTTTTTTGTTTGATGGAAGGAAGGAAGGAAAGATAAATAATAATTAATATTTATTGGATAATTATTATATCATATATATCATATATATAAATAATATTCATCTAAATTACCATCCAATTAAATTGTTATTGAAAAATGAATCACATTGCTTTTTTGAAGGTGGTAGTCCAGACATTCATATGAGCGACGTTATCGTATCACAACAGTTTGGAAGGTAATAATATATACATGATATTTTCATTCCATAGGTAAAATTATTTAATAAGTTTTATATATAACCATTCAATCCATCATAATACCCATATGAAAAATATCTGAAAAATGGGATCTTTCACTCTGTGGAAATGATAGGTCATATATGCGCATGAGAGATACATCCACTACCTATTTAATGATAAAGATGGTGGATTATGGTGGATTCATAAAAATGAATAATTTATGTGTATTTAAAATAATGTATATACAATATTATGACAAATAAAATTTATTTAAATTTGGTACAGAAATAATCAAATTAAAAGTGGTTATGTAAGATAATTATCTATTATTCGGGATACCTCCATTAGAACCTTCTTCAATAAACCAAAAATTTTCCTTTTGAGGATAAAATAACCTCTAGGAATTTTATAAGGATGTTTGGAATAGATTATTTAATGGTTTTATATTTATATAAGGACCAAAGTGGTGTAATGAACTAAGAGATGAGGCGTTGTTTGATAATTAAGGTTAGATACACTTTTGGAAAAATCAAAATATTAAATTATATTAAATTCATTTTCATGAAATATCCATTGAAATAGATATTTGATTGAAGCTATGATAATAACGGTATGTAATTACATCAAAACATTAAATTTATACATATTTTAGGGTACTTTTAAAACATATGATTTTGATTAGACCCTAGTTAAAACGTTTTAATTTTTACCATGGTAACAACTTTTTTAATTTTAAAGGGATGTAATATTAACTTATAAATTAAAAATAGGACAATAAAATTTTCATTTTATGAAATTTTATATCATTTAACATACTACTTAACATATTTCATTATTTTTATGATTATTTTAAATAATATAATAATATATTAATTCGATAAAATTTCTATTTTTTAACTATTGACAATATTCAATTAATTTAAATATTAATACATCATGAATAAGGGTAAATTAGAATTTAATTCTTCTGAACCTCTATACTATTCGTTTATTACACTTTTCATTAGGGCGTGATGCCTAAGCTATTTTGATGTTCTCTTGGTTGTGCATTTTACCCCACATTCCCACTTTCCAAAGATGAGACACATTCATCTCCTCTTCGACAATGTATAATGGTCTATCCAAATGATATTATTGGATATCGGTTCAATATTCTGTGGAATCTTCATTGGAACTATTCATATCTTATGAGTCTCCCATAATGATTGATATGTTGTTTGTGAAACCCTTCATGGCACCATCTATTTGAGGACACTGTTTAATTACACTACCTTTGTTAGAAAATTACAAAGGGTTAAGTCAGGTCCTCATCATTGGGTCAGGGAAGTAGTAAAATTAATCATAGCTAGATTGTTAGGATTTTCCCACTTTGGAACACATAAATTATACCTTATTAGACGGCTTCTCGATTGAATAGAATCCGAAAACATCCCATATCAAATGCGGGGAATATTATATAAGAGGCGGGTCTTTGAGAGTTTCCTTAGCTTACCATGATTAACGTAGAGTATCCCATGAGATTAACATCTAGTAGAGATGTATTAGACAGATCAAAACAATAATGAGAGTGGTTCAGATGGATATGTAGAGAGGAGGGAGTACCTGTTAGTTTTAAAGGGTGGATTGGACAAAAATCTAGGATTATAAACCCAGGATGGTGTGTCCCAAAAAAGGAAGGTTTCACATCATGAAGGCTCATTGGAACACCAAAATATTGTATTTCAAATAAGTTGGGTCCCAGAAAATTTGACACCAAGGATTACTATTGGATTGGATTGAATATTATGAAGGCTTTATGTATTCCCTATGTGGATACAGGGGTAAAACCCACATTGTTTCAAGGGGTGATCAAGGGTTTACACATGGTTATTAGCACGGGTGATGCAAAAATAGAAATGATGTCACCTTATCATGATAATGGTTGGGTAATATAGAAAATGATTTGGGATTACACATGGATAGATAACCATTCAAATGGTATGATTTCACTACGATGTGGAACCTTAGTAAAATTAGGATGGATGTGGAGGACGTATCAAATGATGAGTGTGAATGAGGTGGAACAGATGTGAAGAAGGTGATATTGGGATTGAAACTCGAGGTGGTTTCATATGAAATTGGTGATGGAGAAAAAGATCAAAGTCCACATTGTTTTGGTGGTGTTGATGAGAAACCTAATGATTAAGCTCTTGGGAAAGGAGTTTATGGATCAGGGCCTGGAGAAGGTATAACCCCAATGGTTGGGGAATGATCTTCCAAAAACATGAAGGATCAGTGGAATAATGTGTATGAGACATGGATGATAGGCTTAAAATATCAATGAGGCTTCCAAAATATCCTCATGGTGGGGAATTAATGTACACATTGATCATGAATGGGGCATATAATCGATGTGTAAAAAATGGATAGCGACCCAAAGACATTCTAGGGGATTTCACATGGTTAGAATCCCATCAAAATAAGGTATCTCTTGGTTGGAAGAGTTTGGGTAGTTTGGGGTATTATGCTTGGATAGATTACATGGGGGATCAGAAAACATGAGAGGGGAATATCTAAGAGATGTGTCCGAAAAAGAAAACGTATCTCATCATGAGGGTATAACCCTTAGGAGGGAGTGAAAGAGTATACCATATGTTGGGGTTCGACCATAAAGTGAATTTATATATATCCCAGTAGCTGGGAATCAAACCCCAAATAGTTTTTTAGGGTAATATTGTTAACATCATGTGAAATGACGGAGAACCGGCATGAAATGTACAAAATAGTTGGATTGTGGGGATTGAAGGTCTTGATCCTTAAAGTGTGTTCCTATGTACCCTATTTAGAAGAAGAGGATCAAATTCTACATATTTCAAGAGGATTAGAATTAAAATTGTGTGTGATGAGATTTTAAAGAATTATGTATGGTTAGTTTTCCAAGGAAGTGAAATGATCACTGTAAAACTCTAAGGCAATGTGAGTAATGCTTTGTGTGAGAAACAAGTGATAGTAGTAGAACACATAGATGTTCCTGAAAGGTATGGCCATGTAGGATGGTGTGTGGATTACACATGTTTAGCTTCCCACAAATATGGATATTGGGACATACTCAAAGTGGGACGGTTGAGGAGGGAGACCAGATGTGTGAGGAGGATATATCTATCACGCAAGGAACACCTTATCAGAGAGTGGTCGGACATATGTGGAGACTACCCAAGGCACACATGGAGTAAAAGTGAAAAGATAGAGAGGAGCAGGAGAGTATTGATTCAAATTCTCCATTGAGACCACCCATGCATTCCAAACATGTGTAAACTCATAGTTTAACATCATGTGTTGGGGAAATATTTTGTTGGAAGTTTAATGTCCTACAGCCCAGACGATGAGGGATCACTCTTAATCCTTTGGACATAATAACATGTACCATCCCACACATGGGGTAGGGAATGCACCAAAAATTCATGATCAGAGTTTTTTGGATGTGTGATCACTCGATGGGCTCATGTTACCATGTAAATGTGAGGAATAAGTTGACTTTATAATAGCTATAGTAATACTAATAATTCTAGGAAACAAAACATGAAAACCACTCGAGGGGACATGAAATCACATCCTACAATCCTTGTGTTATGATCAATAATTGGGTTTGTGGAGAATAAGGCCTTTATAAGAAGGTAATATAGAATTTATGAGGCTTTATAAATTGGAAGGGCCTTCACAAAGGTGGGTGCTTTGCGAATCATAGTAAAATGGGTCTTCGCGAAGGGTGGATCATCATGAAGCATGACTACCATATTAAGGCATGAAGTCTACATGTGCTTGGTGCACTCTTTTTGATTGTTGAATGCTCTTTAAATCGCTAGGTGACCGAAATATACTATTACCATTATGATTCCCCTTGATATTCATGAAGTAAATCCCCACTTAGAAAAGAGGAAAATAAAAATAAAATGGAATGCTGGTTCATGATGATCAAATACCTAGTGTGATGCATCTTCAATCTAGTTCATAGAGAAAGTGTTTCTTCATGAAATGGGATATCTAAAGGATATAGGTTATTGTATAATATTTTAGGGTTGGGATTGACCCACATATTTATTAGGATAGGGTATCATGATGCTTGAAGTCGCACCACAAAGAATATAGAGATTCATGATCAGATACGGGACTGTTAGTCTCACAGAGGATTTTTTTGACTACTCTTTGGTGGTCAATGTTCTCGTAGGACTCACAAAGGCAATGATCACTGGTTCATGGAAATCATAGAGTGGTCCATCTGTCAGATTTAGACCATTCAATGTGATGGAATTCTTCATGATGGGGAATCCCAAGGTATGTTATTTGGTGATATAGTAGTTTTTAAATGGAGATAAATTTGTCCAAACAAGGTTTTTTCTTCCTCCCCCCTTTGGGCATTGATTTCTAGGATATAACATTTCCCCCCTCAGAATGGGAGTTGAGAGTAAATAAGGTATATATTCTGGGGTTAGATCAATGAAAATATGTGATTTTTGAAGCATTTTCGCGATGAGGCCGCGTGAAGCACATGGTGAGGTCATTGTGAAGATCAGGGTAGTTAGAGGAACTATGAATCCCATTAGGATACCACCTATATATTTGGTGTGTGGTCCCCCTTTTTACACATCCTATCTCTATGAACCTTGTGCTCGAGATCTCTAATAATGGTGCTGCAGAAACCCCATGAACAGTCTATTCAAACCTGGTACCTCACATTGGGGCGCTATGAAATTTATATATAAAGATGGTGAATCATGATAACTTATTCCTCTAAAAAGAATTAATATTCCCTTGAGGCTCCCTAAATGTGCTCTTTTACACAATTATGTGATCATTCTTCATCAATAGAGATGGAAAATTACAAATTCTAGGGACAAATGGACCATCATGAAGCTGCTCTAGATGTCCTTAAAGATGCTACTCAAAGGGATGAAATTAATAGAAATTCCTTTCTTGGGGAACACGTGTGATGTCATTTTGACCATGATTAATTGATAATGTTATTGACAGAATGGAAAATAATTACCCCTCTTCAAGATATTTCCATTATAAATATTTGGTTTGAGGGAAGAAGTTTCTATCTTCAAAGCATGTAAGGGTGTATGAGATAGCTAGTTTAGGGGAAGACTATGTCAAAATTAGTGGTTCTGAGCTGCCAATGGCCATACATGGAAGGATCATATTCATATCCATTGCAACTACCTTTAGATCCATTTCAATGGAATTAATGGTTCGACCTAGAAACTTAAGGTATATCTACTAAAATACATTATTATTCTCAAGTCTTGATTAGGGAACCAAAAGAAATTTTGAAATAATAATTTGGAAATTCACTAGGGTAGAAATTTCACAGACTAGTGGGTTGGGTCTACTGGGTAAGAACATCATGAGATGAATTTAGTGTAGAGTTTAGGTGTGTAAAAATATATGAGGTTGTTTGGGCTTCTAAATTCCAAACCTTCCAATAAAAAGGCATATTTTAATTACTACTGATTATGTGGGGGTCAAGGACCAACACCGTCCATATTCATCATAGGGATGTCTACATTATCCTTTGAGATCTCCACCATAAATCACGGATTCCAATTCAAGGGGAAAGAATTCATCAATGTTGAGAATACCTTGGAGGGCCTAGAGAATATGCCATGGCTAAAAAAGTTTTGATGGACCTAGTGCTGGGTGATGATCAGTAGTGGGTGAGGGACATAAAATTTAATTGGTGGTTCAAAAGATTTATAAATTTCCCATCACATCATCTGCGAAGGGAGAGGAGGCCCCCAGGAAGCTTTTGGTTAGGACACGAACCTACACTGGAGGGGCTCATCATACTAGGGAAGGTTAATAATAAAAATCCTAGTGGACATCTAATAACATATATGTGATTACAATGTTAACACTGACTAGTAACCAGTGGTTTGTTTGTTTGGTTTTATTATTTCAGTCATTTGATGATGCATGTTGTTAGTCTAGGATACACACATGTGTGTGCGGACGATAAAATTATTTAAAAAATATATGATATAGATGGTCCAACATGCCAATATTTGGGTCCCAGTATTAGAAATGTTGTACAAGGTTCTTTGGAACCTTAATTAGAGGAAGAGGCCATATCATGTACGTGGAAAATTTCAATTTATGTATGTCTGGATAGAAGAAAACATGTGGCCATAGGAATATCTGAAACCTATTTTTCCTCCAAATGCAAACATTTGACTTTCCATTATGAATTTAGTGGAGTGTTTACCAAAAAAATTGACTACGCTAGCAGTTTTAATCAATGTATAGAGAAAGGATGAATTAAATTCCCATCTTTTTCCACTAACAACAAAAGAATTCACCGATGATTTTAGAGTAACTGAGGAGAATCAACCATATCTCGTTGATTTTCAAGGTGGATTTCAAGTAGTGAAGGTATATTTCTAGTCTTTATGTGATACATACCCCCCATATAACTTTTCAAGGAAATTCTATTCTCTATAGAGGCTAAACGTGAGAGTTTACCTAGTGACTCACCATGTGGATAAACTTTGTGTGATGTGGTAATTCCGGATCATGTCCACATGAGAATATGGGTTGATTTAGAATTAGATACCTCTGCATATTCCCATATATGTTTATATTGATGATAATGAAAAAAAGGAGGTATCCAACCAAAGAGAGATTTTGAAGAAAAGGACCACCCATGTTGATGATGGGGTTCCACCTCAACATTGTCGTTTGGGTCGGTCATGGGAAATAGTATATTGTGGTGGATGGTATGCAGTGGTTTCAAGGATAGTCACTCAATGTCTTGCTCTATCTTAAAACAAAATAGGTTTAGTATTAATGGAACTAACAAATACAACTGGATAGAACTAGGAGGAAGGGAGTCCACTACTAGGATTTTGGGGAATAAACACCCAAGCACATGGGATGATGTCATAATATGTGGAAATTCTAGAATTAGATGTTTACCCAAATGCATGGGACGCTTTGGAGGTAAATTTTTTTTCTAAATTCCTATAAAATGTGGGACTATATCAACATGTTTGGGTTGGGTCCTCTAGAGATTGGATTGGCTGAGGCCATCTTCTTGGTGTCCCTGGAAGATTGGGAGTAGTGTGTGGTTGATTTAGAGGACCTAGTGCACTCCTAAGGCACCTTTCATCCAATGAAAGATTGGATGAAAGTATTACATGACCAAATATCACGACCACAACTATCTACTAAATAGAAAATGGAGTTCATTCCTCTACTCAAGGAATCATAATGGTCATGGGGGTAGTTTGAAAACAAGGGGAGCCCCTTAAAGAAAACAACGGTTGCAGCCTTGAAGCTGGAAGAATTCCCTGACAATTATTAGGTAATCTCACAGACATTACTTTATGTTATGATATTAACCATGTTATCCAAGATTTTCAAATGAAATTTTTTATGTACAGGGGAGCCTCACAAAAAATACCCCTTCCCGTGGAATAACCGACATAGAGGCGAAGGCACCCTAGTGTTTTTTTAAAAATGGTTGTCGTAGGGTCCAACAGGGCTATGGAAACAAAGGTGGATCATATATAATCCTTTGATATTACAACCATATATGAAGGGAAACATCCAGGGGTTCCAACAACAATAACCTGAGTGTGTGTGAAAATATTGGATCCTTGTATGTCTTCTTCTTTAAAGAGTCAAAACTATAGCCCACCCATCCCAGTCAACTGATATAGTCCTTTTCATAATATACATTTAGGTAGTGGGTGTACTTTTTGTGATAATGGATAGGGATCTCAGTGCACTCTTCCTAAGGGGAACACTGATCGATATCGAATTATACACCCAAGATGTAAATACCATGATGATAAAAACATTTGGTAAAAAAACTTGTAGTGCAGAACCAGAATATATCTAGGTGGAATGTAGAGTTGAATATCAATAACATGATAAGGAACAAATCCCATCTGATGGCATACCATAGGAAGTTCCAGCTTCTAAGCTCATAGATTTGTTCCCACAGTATGAACTTGCTGATCCAGAGGTGTTGGATGAGTCTATATTTGATATGGAGGACATCTGAGCTCTCTATCACCAGACATGGAAATTGATAAATATCATCATTGAAAACATTCCACAATTTGACTAGACATTCCAGATGGGATCTATTTTCCTCCAAATGTGCTAGCTATGCACTTTAGGGGTAGAATAATTAGGTCCACATATTCTCATTGCAGACTTCCTTTATAAGAAGGTATGGGAGTTCAACCAACACTTCAATGATACCTTGTAGTGGAAGAAGTGTGTCAATATTCAAAATCTTTTTGATGAAGAAAAAAAGATTCAACATTTATAATGATATTTTATTTAGAACTCCCCTTTCACAAACAACCATTTGGAAATCATATCATGAAAATGGGTCCAGTTGGCGGAAACTGAAGAACAGCTAATGTGAGCATATCGCAATGTGGCCAAAACTGGACTAAGCATGATCATGTATTGTATAGGGATGATGAAATATTCCCCCTAGAAAATGTGTTATAGAGATCAATCGACAAAAATAAATCATAGATTCCACACCCCAATGATCTCTGGTGCTGAGATAACCCATCAAAGGGGCCAATTTATATGGAATGTGTTTTTCTAAACTCATAAAAATATTTCTATTATTACTTGTTTATTTTCACTGAGTTCATAGAAATCATATTAATTTTATTTATTATTTCATCTCAATTATATCCTTGGAACAACTAAAAATACATCCTTATGCCCACATGGGTCATACCCTGTGTGCGAAATAAGGGACCACCAAATAATCATTCACATTGGATACTAGATAATTGATAATCATCGAAAACTCGGGGTCTGTTATTTTCTGAGTGACCACCTAACATATTTGGGCTGAGAGATATGGGGCCATGATGAGAGAATAGGGTTATATAATAATCCTACTTTCATTTCCCAATCTGTTTAAAGTACATGAGAGGGATAATACAAAGGGAAATAACACCAATCCGAACAAAGGTAAATGTGATGTTTGAATCACAACACCCAAAATTTGGATCACAGTGATGGTGGAATGTTGATAGAAGATAAGAATTTACCATGTTCAAAACAAACTATCCATATCAAGTTATCTTGAAATGGGGAAATTTTTTTTTCTCTAACCATTGATCGGGTTCAAAAACATACGTCTAAAATCGAATTGTTTTCTAATGTCTTCCAGAATGGCATGAGACCTGGTCATTAGGAGGTTCCTTCATATGTGAAAGAGAATGATTATCTCAATAAATCACACTCAATGCATGTGGATGGTGTGATGAGATTTTCAAATGGAGTCTAATAATATTGAAATTAGGCTACCTTGTCGAAGGAACATTGGGTGGGGATATTGGTCTAAATCAAGATCAAACCAACATCTAGGTAGAAACTCATGGGTGAGGTAATTGAATTCACTATAGATTAACATCATTCCAATGAATATGGTAAGTACCTAGTTTAGAATCCTACTATAAGAATGAAGATGCATAGGATTGTGTAATGTCATATGACATGGATGTCGTACATAGTTGAAGGTCCAACTACTTAGACCCTGGATTATAGTATTAATTCATGTTATATGGACTAGGGATCCTAATTTATGTTCATAATGATTGATCTAAAATTGTGGACAAGGGGTCTAGTAGGTCAATGGCCCTGAAGAAAAAAATGTCTCGGTGTCTTTAATTATCCAATAAGGATGAGAATCAAGTAACATGTAGTTTTTGAAGCAGAATTAGGTTAGTGACTAACACTAGTAGGGGTAATCCCATTTTGAGAGGTAGAAGAAGAATCATGTAATTATCATGGGACATAATGAACGTGATTGGTGAAGGGTCAATGTTTAATGTCATGCAACGAAGAGATAGGTTTTTATTTTATCATCATAGATTTTAGACTATAATGATTTTGATAGTGCTCAAAAACAAAATGTATCAACATTAATACTTATCCTCTGAGGGAAAGAATCAATCCTTATGTAGTTCATGAATGTTATATAGTATAGTGTCATGTAGTGAGGACATGTGTTTCTATTCTGTTTATTCTCAAACTTCCATGACATGTGGATCCCAAAAAAGACATGTGTGGTGTGGTTCATTAACCAAAATAAATGAGGACATAAATATTACACACAACATAACACATTCTCAATGGGGAACGCATGCAAAACGGGAAGAAAGGGGTAATTAGGGTGAGGCTAGGCCTATGGTCAATGATCTGAGAATAACTATGTAACCCATGATGATGATAATCAAGCCATAGGTACTTCACGGGGATGTGAAGCTCTAACCCATGCAAATGGAAAAGAGGCATTAGATATATATTATTTGTTCTTTGGTCGATGTAATTTTTTTGAACAACCATCCTCAGTTGAATGGACCTGGTGTCACTATTGGAATCCATGCATATGAAGGCATTGACAAGGGACATAGTAGATAACAAGTGTCGATTGTGACTCACTCTTAAGTGGGGACATCACAATGCTGTTCTATTTTTTTATAGTGCATCCTGGATGATAGACTCACAGTTTAAGGTCTTACGATAGGACAAACCCATAAATTTTAGCATCATATGGTATGTATTATATAGTTTAAATTCATGTGGGATGAAGTTTCATAGGTTAAAGCCTTATGTCTTGGATAGATGATATCTTTGTTTATGGTTATAAGGCTGGGACCATAGGGTTTTTTACTCTTACATGCAACTATAAAACATATCAAGAACCCATAATCCCATGTGAACTATGATCAATGTGTGAAATAAGGGGTCATGTTAAGCTTTACTCATCACCTAAGAATTCATAACAATGAAATAGAAATGTTGGGAGGGAAAATACAAACTAGTACAAAATTCCTACTTGAAATAAGTAGGTGTAGGGAGGGATAACTATAGGTTGTTGGAGAATAGAGGGGAATGAAAATATGAATCACCACACCCAATATTTGGGAAAAAATTGAGATGGTGTAAGGATTAAGGATTACTATTGACTATATTTGAATCATAGTATCTATATCATGTGACATGGGATAGGAAAACCCCACTAGGGTTCCACCGCTGACGATATTTGAAACATGGTCAGAACCTATCTCAAGATTCCTCTCAAATATTCAAGGATGCTAGCCAAAAATAGTAGGAGAGCATTATAACTAAAAATCCTTACCGTTTGAGGGTCCTTTTGTTTTGAATGATGATGGAGATACAAACAACATGCATAGAAATCCTGAATGGCACCCATGAAGATCAACATCATGCAGTAAGAATGAATTCTAGGAGGGATACTCTAATGGGTTGGTATAGGGAATGACTATTGTAAACCCAATGTGAATGAAGACCAAAACTGAACACCCAAAACCATCTACTTCTGAAAAAACCTAGACCAAGAGGATGAAAAAATCGATTGTATATTGGATGGACCATAGATGAAAATTCTGAGCATTCATACCTATCTCATAAGGACGATAATAAAGCCACAAATAGTTAGTTATGGATGGTTTTGAAATGGAAAACTCCAAAGGAGGTGAAATACTTCAAAATAAGGACAATCAGGGTTGTCATGCAATTTAATTTCATGTGAACTTGGTCAGAAATGATCTTTGTTTATGGTCATATAATTTGGACAATGAGAATGATCCTTCCAAAGAAGAAAAAAGTAACATAATGTTAGAATGAAACCAGACATTAATAGAGTCCCAAGAGGTCTTCACTACAAGAATAATTCTTGAGAGAACACGTAAATTGCTAAATGTCATGATACCTAGAATTTGGGAAATGAACTCATAGTTTATGGTCATAGAATTCAGAGCGTAGGATGTTCTATTCTTCCATACCATTATTAACCATATGAGAAACCCCTAAGGCCACGTCAACCATGCTCAGTCTGGGAAACATGAGACCCTAAATTTATTTACAATATACAATTGTATAAAATAGGGGAACTGAGTTGTGGAGTTAGGGAAAACCCACAATGATGGTCCTCCCACTAAACGTGAAATGGTTTACAAAGGGATGGTACCAAGAGTATTTCAATTCCATACAAATATAAGTATGAGAGAAGTAATTCAATTCACTTGTAAAAAACGTGGGATTCAATGGGATTGGCGTACTGATGGAGAAAAAATTCTGACCATATTCAAAAAATAGTGTCAATATCTAGTGACCCGGGATGAGAACAAGAAACTAAGTCTTGACCACTGAAAATATACAATATGTGGGCAGAACGTTTCTCCAGGTTTCATTCACGATCCTCTTGGACATTTTCCCAAATTGTTAGTGTATCCATAATATTGAGAATCCATACCTTTTGGGGGTCTTTTGGATGAGAAAGATGATAGATACCCAAAAAATATGCATCCAAAGCATGGTGGTGGAATGAGAGAATGTATATACATAATCTAAGACCCCAAGTCCCATACCATGGCACATATAATCACGTTAATGTGGAGATAAAGAAGTTTAGTGATTACACTACTAGAAGATAACTCAATAAGATATGTGGGTAAAAGGGGAATAAATTGTTTTATAAACCATGGGCTAGAACTGAAGACAAAATTTACATTTGTTTCTATTTATCCCATTATCATGAAATTCAAAACACATGATGTTATTAAAGATACATGCATTTTAACATCATGTAGTAAGGATGTAGGTAAATGATAATTGTTCCCAAAGTAGGAAAATGGTGCAACTATTACAAGCCCATCATGAATGAGGGAAAAGTATGCCCACACCACACCACATGATCATAGAGGGAACCATAATCTGAGGGGTTGAAATGGATGTTCTTTGGAATAGACTCAAAAATAAAATGATCAATAATTATTAAATATTCCATAAATTTGGCAATAAATCTGTTTATTGTTCTTGAATGTCATTAAGTATATTTTTATATGGTAACCACATAGTAGTAGTTTAACATCATGAATAAAAAGGGGGTATCTACCTTTTAATGTCACGCAGAATGGATAATAACTTATTTGAGGTTTAATGTTTTACAGGTATTAAATAGCAGTTTAATATCATGTGGGATGGATGGGATCTTATTTTAAGGTTGTAGAACTCTGATCATGTAAGGCCAAACAAGTACAGAAAGCTTGAGGAATCTAGGGTTGGACCTGAAAGGAAAATGTTAGGTAATTCTTATGTATCCTATGAAAAAATGAGTCAATCCATGTGAAGATCTTGAATGTTTTGAAGTTTAACAACATACGTTAAGGCCATGGGAGAAGGGATAGGCCCCTAAATTGGATACATGATTTAGTAATTATAAACCTGATGTCAATGAAGACTAATGTAGTCTACATCACACCACATGATCTTGAGATATTATACATAGTCTATGATTTTAGAGAGATGATGTGATTTATGATACCTAGGGATGGATCCAATGATCAAATTTCTAGGCATTCTAATGTGTCACATAAGGATTTGAATCAAGAAAAATTTATTTCTTGAATGTTGTTTAGTATAACATCATGAGGTAGAAACATAGTAATAGATTAACATCATGTGGGATATTGATGATGGGTAGTTTTATACCATATATCTTAAAGGAAGAAAAGGGAGGTCCTCATGAAAAGTACTTCATGATAAAATTTTCATTGGTGGGAGGAGTAATATTCTCGACATCCATAGTTTCTAATGAGTATGTTCAATTGGTGTAAAACATGTGTATGATTTAACATCCCTTCCATTCGGGATCCAATATTGGTGGATTCTTATCTAGAATCATTGGTGTCTGCATAGCCAATACTGTGTAACCATTTAAGAAGTAATGGAGGTGAAATTTCATGTGGAAATATAGGGATATCATGTTATGGTGCCTCTTTATACTGTGAAAATGTCTAATCCTATATTCATCTAGGTCTTTTAGGTCAACTAGGAAAAAAATTCATTATTTTCTCAAGGTTGATTATTTTAAACACATACAAGGAGCTACGATAAATAAAACATTATGGGTATGATTGCTTCTTCCCATACATCATGGAATATAGGGACACCTAGGTGGAATTTTAATTGTTGTCTGATAATCCTTGAGTGAATTGGAGAGCTTGTCTGGATAAATCATCTTTTTTGGAAAAAAATTATTTTCCAAAATTTTATAGAGGTTTTTTGAATGCCTCAATCTTCCCATTTTCATGAGAATGATAGCGAGAAGTGAGGTTAGACTGGAAATTGAACATAGTATATAGTTTTTTCTACCCGAATGCTCTAATGTTGGAGCCATTATAATTGAGAATTGCATGAGGGACTCTTAATCGGTAAATGATGTTCGAGCTCTAAAACTCAATGATAGAACATGCCTTGAATTCCTTGAGCAGTAACAACTCATCCAACCTAGAAAAGAAATTAGTGGAAGTCAGGATAAACCTACATTGGGGAGCTATTGATGGTGGATATGTTCCCATGACACTAAGTCCCATGAACGCAAAGGGACAAGCCCAAATTGTACTATTGATGGGTTATAATGGATGATGCAGATTATTGGCATGGATCTATAATGCATGACCCCACTTTTCAAAATTGATATATTCACAGACAATTGTTATCCATAAGTATCCAAATCATCGAATATGGTGGGAGAGTTTTGACCCTTCCTGATGATCTCCATATTCACCAGCACAGACATCCTAAAAACCAAGGTTAATATCATCTCCATGAATTAAAGGTATGATAATTCTATAAAATTTATATTTATAGAGGATCTGATCAAGGCTGGGACCACTTTGGATGGAAAACTGCACTACCCACTAACAGATTCACTAACACTAGATATGGTATTTTTAGTAGATGACCATGTCGAAGGTGCTCAACAAAAGTGTTTTCCAACCAAGGGTATAATATATTGATGAAATAGTGCATGAAGGTCCTAGTTTTGTGGAATTATTAGTTAGGTGACTTACATGATGGCATTCATCGTCATCTGAACTAATGAGAGTGATGAACTATCGATGCACCTTGTGGATAACCAAATCCTCCTAACACAGATCTATGAGAAACATGAATAGGCTAGCCAATGAATTGTATCAAATATTATGTGACGGAGATACATGAGTCACATATTATAGAGAAGGCAACAAAAATATCAGCTGGCGAGTGCTATCTAAGATGGGAGTGGCCTATGCCTTCCGGAAGACATAGTCACCATTTATATGATTTCTAAAATGTTTGGAGTCCCTCTTCACATGTTGGTGGGGAAAAAATATTGAGGGCCATCATGAGACCAGTGATAAAAGGCTGATACTCTACCTCATTGTTGGTGCATACTTCTAACAACATGAATGAATAGGGAAAACTGTATGTGTTAGTGTTATAACGATTTTTCCCATACCTACCATATTGAGTATAAGATCATTGAGCCTTCAACTGATGGGACGTTGGAAAATTCCATATAAGTGAATCTACCAACATGACATGGTCTGGTCTACTAACAGAATATTCTTAATATTTTATTTCATGATCTAGATACTACTCTATAGAAACTAGATGGGTTACATGGATGTCTTCTAGTGCCAGAACCATGAAATATTTTTTATGGTGTGAACCAGATGTTGAACTGGTGAAGGATCACTACCCACCAATCTAGATAGAATATAGACATAGGGAGGATCAAAATATAAATTATTGGATCTACACATGGTACCCGCTATATCTTGTGATGTTATAGATAGTGCAACAATGTTTGTTCAGCAAAAACTAGTTCAATACAAATATTCTCGATAGAGTAATATGTTGTTTCTATGTTCAACTGAGTGAAACTAATATTAACTAAACTATTCATTTCCCTTCATGTTTATTCTGGGTGAGGCTGTAGAGGGACCATTCCTGGGAGGTCAAATAGAAGACTAGTGGTTTTCTAGAGACTGGGGGAATTAGAATCGAATGATGTAGTAGATACTATATGATCTTCTAAAAAAATGATTTGACATTCTTCATCCCATTGGAAAATGAAAAATTTCATCTTTATTTAGGATAAGGGGTTAAACATTATAGATGGATTCACAATTAATTTGAATATGTATGCTAATTGTCCACAAATTCCTAGGGTCTCATAATGGTTTTAAGACGAGGGAACTTTCTGATGGAATTGATCTTCTCTGGATTAATCTTGATCCCTCTAAATCTCACTACCTAGTTGAGGAACGTTCCATTAGTATCCTTGATGGAAAAATTATTGGGTTTCATCTTTATATGGTTGCAGTAGAGGAACATGAACACTTTATTATTATCTTTGAGGTGGTCCTAATGATGGAAGGATTTGACAACAAATTATTCTATGTAAATTTTCACTTATACCCCAAGGATAAATTTAAATTTACAGTGCAAGGAATGGTGATAGGTAGATCCAACAATTTGTAGTCCAAAATGCATTACGTAGAAACAATAGTTACCTTGATTTTCTCTAATGTAAGGGAATTCTTTTTCATCGGGGGATATTCAGATTTGATTATACTCAGAATACACATCCGTGAAGGAGAGAGCTCATAATCATGTAGTGGTATCGATAAGTGAGAATAGCATGAGGGACATAGAATCAACAATGGCACTATAGAAGGGTTTCATATTTATGTGATGTTGTTTTAACCCAAAATGAAACTGTGAGAGACTGAGATGGTGGTTGGAGACATAAGGGACTAGTCATAGATTTTAATCATATACCCAAGAAAAAAACCTATGCTGCTTCAGGAAATCCACATACTTTTGTTTCCCTTCTTTAGAATTATCTGAACTGATCAGTGTTGGCCTTAGATCAACCTTAGTACTGAGATTCTCTAGTTCCAACTCATTGAAGGTAGCAAATAATCTATCTTCAATCATGGGAAGATCATATTCCAGATCATCTTCATTATCCACTATGATAAGATTATCTATTAGAGGAAACGTTTCTAAATTAGATGATCCGGATGGAATGCTTGTGCTAGCCTAAGTAGTAGTAGAACCTTCATCTGGAGATTCCTACAGAAAATACACCATGGTGAAAAAACTTGTTGATTTGATTTCATTAGGCCTCCAACCTAGGAAGAATGTTTAATAGTAGAAAAGAATTAGTTCTCGGTTGTCCTATGTTCATTCAGACCTACCTCAAATAACTTGAAATTATCGTCTATTTTTGTTGCCCTGGGGAAAATGGAATGATACCTTATATGGATAAGGGGCTCTATTATGACTCGAGTCTAATTCATGTAAGTGTACGAAGTGATATTTCATAATTCCATATACCTGGGATCATGATTCTCACACCATAGAGAAGAAGAAAAAATTAGATTATCATGTATGGGGTTGTAGCCACCAACTGATGAATTGGGAGGATGAAGGCATCATCCAAATTTGTCCATGGTTCGGTGACAATGACAACATGCTCGACCTCATTGGACATCACCTTCTTTTCCATGATCCTGTAGTGGTCGGAATCCTATTATAAGTCATTAAATGAGAATAATAGAGATAAATTTCTGTGGTGCACTCTCACTCAACCATGGAGGGGGTACTTAAGGCATTAATGATAAGATGAGGGAATTGTTGCGTGGAAATGGATCCAATGTATACGAATCAATTAATTTTAGGTGGTGTTCTGTGAGGGGCCTATGATTTTAGTTCTACTAATCAGACAATCAAAATGGGTTTTCATATAGATATTACCACATGGAATCTACTTAGTTAGGTAATCACCTTGAATATTCATGTCAGAATGATCTGAATATTCTTCAAGTGACCTCAAAATGTGGTGCGTCCAGGGTGGGATGAGATTGATATCAAAACCAATGTGGAAAAGACAACAATGGAATTCCATTACGGTAAACTGAACTATGATGTATAACAGCTAAATGATCCCTCTATATGGGAGAATATTTATCTTCTACAGAGAATGAGATGATGTCATAACATTCTGCATTATTATCTTCATTGGCATGGAAAGCATAGGCAATCACTAACATTTTTTCAAATGAATGAG
The DNA here is from genome assembly GCA_963277665.1 of Viscum album. Taxonomy (NCBI): domain Eukaryota; kingdom Viridiplantae; phylum Streptophyta; class Magnoliopsida; order Santalales; family Viscaceae; genus Viscum; species Viscum album. Next base: position 959,379,470 of record OY728146.1, read on the forward strand.
GTATTGTCACGAATTGAATCTGGTCACCATCAAAACCGGCACCAGACCCAAGTCGTGACAAATCCTGAAGGGAATTCATGATCCCCACATGAGGAAACATGTTCCCATGTATCATAAACTAAAAATTAGGAATGATTTACATGAGTTTATAAACATAAAATAACAAACAAGTCCAATTAAATGAATCTACAATTTTCAAACAAAAATCATATTATACAAAAATTTGGAATTGAATTACACAATTTAAAACAATGCTCAAAGAACATTACAAATGTACACAACCAAAAATGATAGCCCAAGAACCTCCACATGTTAAGAGGCACAACCCTCACACCATCTCGACAAGAAAGCACCACGACGAACCTTCTAGAATCCCAAACCAATGGCACTGAAAAAGGTACCCAAATATGTGTCATAAATAACCTAGTCTAATTACACCAAATGGTGTGTGTAGGGTGTGAGACAAATCCTTATATAAATACACAAATAAGAGATTCCATGTGATAAATATTTAGAGACAAAAAGCATGCATGTTTTCAAAACAGGAAATGCTAGCTACAGTTTATAAAATATGCACCTTTTAATATAAGAACTTTTCAAGTGGGATATTTTAATGAATAAACACTTTTGAAAGAAATGGAAAAAGATAATGAATTTTTTCATCCAATCATACCATATAACAACAGAAATAAAAAATCTTCTAATGAGAAGAAGATATAGTAAATAACCAATTGGCACTGACTCGTTGAGGGTCCTATGTACCTCATATCTTAGTGAAAGAAATCATCACAATATATGTTCTCGTGCACATGAAAATACTATAGAGCATACCCATATCCTAGTGGTCCACCATAATCATCGTATTCATAGATTAGTAAGTGTTTTAAGAGTAAATCGTTCTAGGTGAAACTGAGGCCATACCCCACACGATCACAAGCATGCTAGTATGTGTCTAGCCACCTAGAAAACCGAGTTTCACTCTTATTCTCAAACATGTTCAAAAAACCAAGAAAATAGTTTTGACATGAAAATACCACTTACACAACACAAATTAACCAACCAATCCTCATTTATATTACACAATTAACATCATCCCCCCCTCTTTATTCAATTTTTTTTGAAATCCAACTCAAACAAAAATAGCCCACAACACAGTTTTCTTATCTTTCACAATTCAACAAATCCATTAACATTTTTATAAAATATTTTCCAAGATGCTAAAAATCACATTAAATCCCCCTCACATGTAAAATAATTTCCTCTCCATAAACAATGTCCATTTTTCACATCACATTTTCCCAAAATAGCCCTAAAGCATTGTTTTCACCCACATTACAATTTCATAATTCACCTCAACAAATAACAAAACATTACAAAAACGTTTGACATAATAAGTGACAACATATTCTTTAAAAAATCATTTTAATAAAATCATACCATCAATAAATTACATTATCATCCTTTTCACACATTTTGCAACTCATTAAATCATTTACTATTTTCATAAAACAATCCCACGTGGTATAACTATGTTTTTCCCACAAAACCCATTTCTTAATCCAATTTAAAAGATAAAATGACACCAATATAAATCCAAAAATAGAATTGAAATCCATAGAGATATTTATCTGGCTAATATAAACAATTATAAATCACATCTAATCATAACAGAAAAGATGCACATGAAAAACACACATTTTCATAAAACGCTTTTAATAGGCATTATATGGATTCACTCATAAAACTCATTCAAAAACCTTATTTAAATCCCAAAACCACACCAAGTCACTAAAATTCATAACTGGAAGCCCAAATAACATTTACTAAACAACTATCATATGATATAGTATAACCCAAATAATACAACAAGGGATTCACATGGATATACACCCAATTTAAATCAAAATGAAACTATATAATTACACGCCTTACCAAATCAAGAAATAATAGTTGTCGCACCACAGATAACTTTTGAGGAAACGGAAAAATCTTATGAACAAGAAAACTAACTCATCATGAAATGGTTACACATTGAATCACTAACATTTTGAGTCAAAACCCTTGAATCATGGTGTGAAAAAATTAACCACACCACAACCACAACTAAATGGATCTAAATACAACCTAAATCCAAAATATTTCAAAAATAATATTGAAAATCAAAACCTTGGTTCGAACCCTAACATCTTGACATAAGGGAAATTCATGAACGGAGGATGAAACACTAATGAAAGGTAAGAAATCAAATAGATAAACACTTACTTGAAGCGAATTTGATGAAATCACTCTACATCAACCAAATGATGAATCACAAAGAAAAAACCTGATAATGAGGATCTAATAAGGATGAGGAGGTCATGTGGGGAATTAAATTGGGGTAAATGAGTGAAAAATCAATGATTTATGAAGGAAGTAAGTTACCCTATCAAATCTAAACGGTTTGACAAAACCATGAAAATAATTTCCAATTTTTTTTATTCAAATGAGCTACAAAAAATTGAAATCAATAATGGGGGAGATCAATGGGATATTGAATTAATGTGGAATGTGGAATCACGAAACTATAATAAAATGAAGGAGATTTTAAAGGTTTAAAAATCATTTAATGTAGAAAACGGGCTTATGTGTAGGCCTAATAACATAAATAAAAATCTAAATATAGAATTATTATGCATTTCTAAAGACACCAAATTGACATGGTGGTGTTACTATGAACAGGGAGACCATGTGGGAATTGGAATGGATGAAATTTTTTATAAAATGAAGTAGTTAAATAAGAAAAAAACTGTTTTGGAATATGAAAATGGGCTCACAGTTTGTCCCAAATTTTGAAAACCCACCATTTACACCAAAATGCATGAGAAACCCCCACAATAAAGAAAGACTGTAAATTAAATTAAAAATAACATTAAAATAATTAATTAATGTCACAATTATCTCCACCGTAAATCTTTCCCCCCTTGAAAATATACAAAAAGGCGAAAAGAAAAAACCATACTCAACCGAAAGACCAAAATAAACTCATATGCCAAGCTTCACCCCCAAAGGCCAAAACCCCTCCAGCGATCAATCAGGGAAGTAATAGTCTCCAAAAATAACCTACACCACTATCCTGAAATGATTATGAACATTTAATATTTATCCCAATAGAAAACTCCTCAACCTCCATCTAAACAAGATTCCAGAAATATAACCAAATGAACAACAACAACGAACAAGTTTATAATTACCTTGCTATAACCAAATCGTTGGGCATTCTCTAATCCCAACATTTACCCAAGGATGATGATTCTAGTCTGATAGCACCAAAAAAGACTACCTACAAGAAATCCAATACCAAGACCAAACTGTTTTGTTAGTATGGGGAGGAACAAATAGGCTCCCCAATATAAAATACAACTCATTTTTTTCCCAAGACAGATTCAAGACCGCAACAGGGTGTGACCCGAATAGACTCATCGGCCCAATGGGTTAGGTTCTAATAGACCTATCCAAAAGAACATACATGAGACTCATAGTGGGTCTCCAAACCATCAGAACCAACCATTTAACTAAACGGAATGGGTCGACATGAAAAGAACCCAATATTAAAGAGTTGGCATGACCGCATAGTTAGTCCGCACGATTTGGGAAACTGTTCAATAATAGTGGGAATCAATATATTTGTATGGACTCCTAGTACAATGTCAATACTAATCATGGAAAAACTATGTGATATAACTATCAACCCAAATTCCATACGATGCTCCAAAAAATCAAAGGAAAACAGTTGGAAAAAAGAATGACATTGGGTGATAACATGGGCACCAAGCCCTCCACCTTTTTCCACCGAACATCAACAACAAAATAAATATGATGACACTAGTGGTTTAAACTGTTCCCATATTTCATATTGTGGATAGAAATCTGTACAAGGGTTTGATATACCCTGGGATATCCCTTGAATATGTTCCAGCATCCCTCCGAGACCTACAACTGGAGCTAAAATGACTGAAGCATCTTTGGCCTCATAGTTAGGAATTGGAAACCCCAAAACATAACTTTTTCTACTAGTGAAAATAAACTACACTGCAATACCAGATAGGTTTACCAAGACGTTACACAATCCACACTCACTTTCCCCGAAACCCAAATTTCTCTGAAACATAGGCTTAGAAGTGGAAAACACGTAACACCATGTTTCTTCGGGTAAGAAACAACAGTAGGAAAGGACACATATAAACACCTTCCTCTAAAATAGAGGATATAAATGTTTATCCAAGTATGAAATACTTCCAACATAACATATACTCTTAAGGTATTTCACAACCATCACCTTTATAGTAAAACAAGCACATGACATAACAAGGTGTCACCAAATATTACCATTGCAACAGATTGAAACAATACATGGAAAGGGACCTTTTGAAATGTCCAAAAACAACACACAATTCCAAAAAAGTGGACATAATATCCTCTCATGACCAGATCTCCCACACAGTTGGTATAATGTAAACCCATTCCTAAAAGAGACTACAAAGTACCTACAATCCTTCTTAGACACCATCCTCACTAGAAACCCCAGACTGCATTCACATTTGATAAATCAGGTATCATAAGAAGCTACGGTCTTTTCAAACTTCAACGAGAACTCTCCTTTTAAGATATGGTCAATCAAACATAGAGAGGAATAGGTGTAAAATAAATATCCAAATCTTGATAAAATTATTCTATATATTGATAAACTGGTGGATATTCAAATAGAGAAACAACCTGGTTTGCACTTTAATTGTGCAATAACACTTAATGGGGTAGTACCATATCCGATGAGAAAACACAAGGACACTACCGAGCTAGTCCATTGATAAAAATGTACCACAATCTAGATCCAAAAACATGAAGGAAACGACCATAATGGAATCCCAAAACATTTCATAGAAAATACAACAAACCTTTCATTCTACCCACCTTACTGAACAAACACAGACCCAAAACACAGTTCAAATAAGAAGGGTTCTTAGACTCAAAATATCCTACAAAATCAACATTAAAAAAAATATCCACCATATCAATCTAGTTATCAAAAATCATGATTTCCTTTAACAAATTTCCAGCAAATAAAAATTGTTCAAAAGTTTTTGTATCCATATATTGTACCCCACGGGCCTCAAACAAACATGTTTTGGTGCCACAACAAGAACCCTCATCATATCTATCCTAATCACCATCCATCTATTCCATAAACCATCCATCACCCCATATAACCCAATGAATGTGGTCTCTCATGGAAATACCAAGGGTTAAAACAAAAATTCTTTCCACTGTTTAAGACCAAAACTGTCAACCAATACCTCTTTATCAATACCACAAAACCACGAAATTTAAACCAAATTACAGCTTACCAAAAAAATAAGAAAGGGAAAAAAGAATTCAAATGAAAACTCACAATCAGTTCATTTAAATAAAATTCAAAACATTCATCACATTAAAAAACCATTCAATAATTTATAAAACTCTATTGGAAACACAGTTTTATAACCATCCTTGACCTAATTAAAGCTTTTGACAGTTGTGAAAAGACACCATTTTCGATTCCAATACAATTCTGCATATTTAGTTACCCTATTTCAGAAATCTAACCATACCCACTTTATTAGAAAATATTTTCACAAAAACATTACTCATATTAAAACCTTGTCATTTTTTCTTTAAAAATTGACATATAGGATTTCGAAACTATAAGACACAAGATAATGAGAGAGGAAACTAGTTCTGGTGGGTGACATAGTCACATGGTTGGAGACCATACGCCAATCACATATCCATCACAGAGTGTGTTCTAGGGAAATATCCCTGGATCCACATGGATTTCCTGGCCCTGTGAGCTCGTTGATACCATTAACCTAACGCTCCTTTCACTTCCTTTAGTCATCATTAGACCAAGAAAAGAAAAGGACTCAGATAAATCCGGACTTCCCCTGCCGACTCGATTCCCATCATGAGTTTTGGTGAACATTAACACTACCAATAACTAGAATAAAATAAACCGAAAATCCTCACTTCATTCTATCCCAACAGTTCTGCAAATAACGTGACCTAAAGAGTTAACCATAACCTCCTATGATACCATTTTTTACCATACTGAATCTGGTCACCATCAAAACCATCAACCAACCTAGCCCATGACAATGTCTGAAGAGAGACGCTGATCTCCACAGGCTTGTACAAGTGTATGGGTATCATAAATTAGAAATTGGGAATGATTTACCCGTGTTTATGGACATACAATGACAAACAAGTCCAATAAAATGAACCTAGATTTTTCAAACAAAATCATCTTTTACAAAATTTCAAAATAGAATTACCCAATTTAAAACAATGATAAATGAACATTACAAAGGTAAAAAAGAAAAAAAGAAATCCCAAGAAGCTCTACATGGTAAGATACACCACCCATAATCCATATCCACCAGACAACACTATGATGGACCTGCTAGAATCCTTAACCAATTTCACTAAAAACAGTACCCAAAACTCTGACAAAAATAACCTAGTCTATATACCCACAAATGTGTAATAATGGTGTGATCTAAAGATCAGTAAGATAAAACCACTATGAGATTCCATGTGATAATAATTTATAGTTGAAAAGAATGCATGTTTTTCAAAATGTGAAATACTAGCTACAATTTCTAAAATACGCACCATTAAATATAATGAGTTTTCATATTGGCTATTGTAACGAATCAACACTTTTGAGTGAAATGGAAAAGCTAATGAAGTTTTCCATAAAATCATATTGTATGGAGTTAGTAACAAAAAAACATCTAATGAGCATAATCAATATGATATAACCCCTAGGCACTAACTCGTTGTGGGTCCCATGTACCTCGTATTACTGTAAAAGTAACCATCCCAATATCCATTATCGTGCACGAGCCACTAGTAGAGAACAAAACCATAACCTAGTGGTCCCTCATTATCATTATCATAATAGTTTAGAGAGTGTTGTAGACATCAATATTTCTACATGAAACTGACGTGAAACCCCACGGGATTAGTAGCATACTAGTTCACATTCACCCACTTAGATGCTCGAGTTTCCCTCTTGTGGTCAAACAAGTTCATCAAACTGAGATAAATATTTTTCAAATGAAAATACCACGTCCACGTCAAAAATTGACCAATCATCCCCCATGTATATCCCACAAGTCACATAATCCCCCATTTTTATTTATATTGGTTTTGAAATCCAACTCACACCAAAATAGCCCACAACACATTTTTCATATAATTCAGAATTCAAAAAATCCTATAACAATTTAATAAAATCATTCCCAAGATGATATACATCGCATAAAATCCAAATAACATTTTACACAATACTGTTTTCATACACGAAGTCAATTATTCACATCACACTCACACAAAATAGCCCAAAAACAAGTTTAACGACCACATCACAGTTTCATAAATAACTCATCAAATTACAAACCATTACCAAAATTTTTGAAATAAAAAATGACCACATTTTATTTCAAAAAAAAATTTACAAACATAATACCACCAAAATAATACATAATCATTATTTCCACACTTTGTGTAACTCATTAAATCATTTTCCATTTTCATAAAACCAATAAAAGAGGTATAACTAAATTTTTTCCACAAAACCCATTTGCAAATACACTTTCAAATCCAAAATCACACCAATACCAATACAAAACAGAATTTATAGCCCCAGGTATATTTATCTAGCCACTCTCAAGTATTATAAATCAACTAAAATAATAATACAATAGATGCACAAGAAAAACACACATTTTCATAATATTATTTCAACAGGCATTACATGGTTTCACTCAAAAAAACCCATTTGAAAACCATCTTTAAACCCCAAAAGCATACAAATTCTCTCCACAAGGATAGTTTGAAGCCCAAAAAATATTTACTAAACCACTTGAATATGTTAGAGAACAACCCAAATAATACCATAGGAGTTTCACAGGGAAATACAATCAATTTAAATCAAAACACAACTATGAAATTAAATGCATAATGAAATTCATAGAAAATAGTTTTCGCACCACACATAACATATGACCAACATGAAAAATCAGAAAATAAGGAAACTAACTCATCAATAAATTGTTACACATGGAATCACATACCATTTGTGTAAAAACCCTTGAATCATGGGTCGAAACATTAACCAACACACCACCGCACCAAAAGGGAGATAAAACCAACCTAAATCCACAAAAATTCACAAAAACAAATACACAAACTCAAAACCTAGTTTCAAAACCTAACTCTTGAAAATAACGAAACATCTTGAAAGGTGGAAGAAACCCTAATAAAAGGGAATAAATCAAATATAGAAACACATACAAGGAGAGAAGTTGTAGAAATCACCCCACATCAACCAAATATTGAAACTCTAAGAAACAAAATCTGATAGTGAGGATCGAATTATACTGAGGAGGTCATATAGGGACTAAAATGGGGGATAAGAGTGAAAATTATATGATTTATAAAGGAAATAAGTTACCCTCTCAAATATGAAGGGTCTGAGAAAACATGAGAATATTCCACCAAATTTGATATTCCAATGAGCTCCAAAAATGAAAAAAAATATAATGGGGGAGAACCTAGGGATATTGTATTCCATGAAGAGGTGGAATCACCAAGAAAAATAAAAAATTAAGGATATATTAATGAATAAAAAAACATTTAATGTAAAAAAATGTTTTATGGGTAGGCCCATTACCTTAAATAAAAACCAAAATACAACATGATTATGGATTTCAAAAGGATCCAAATTGACATGAAGGTGTTAATAGATCAGGGTATCCCAAGTAGTAATATTAATGGATGAAATTTTTTGAAAAACAAAATATTTATAAAAGAAAAAAATCTATTTTTAAATCATGAAATGGGCTCACGGTTTGACTGGAATATTGAAAACCCACTATTTCCACCCAAATCCATGGGAAACCCCCAAAACAAAGCATGAATGGAAATTAAATTAAATATACATTTAAAATTAGTAATGTAGGGAATGTGATTAATCACATCATACTTCTATGATAGGTAAAAATTTCTACCAGAAATGTATTGCTCCATTGAAGCTGGTATGACGGATACTTCTTGTCAAACTGATTGGTTCAATCTAGTACAAGGAATATCTCATTTATAACTAGATGAGACATTCAATATTACAAAAAACTGAATTATAGATGATTGAGGTTAGGTCATAGTTGAATGCGACTAATCATAATGCAGTTATCGTGGATCTTCCTGATCAAGGTGTACAAACAACGGTGTCCGTTAATATTATGAGACAATATCAGATGAATGTGCATCTTATGCTCTATTATGAACATGTTGTCTGATCTCGGTAGGATGCATGGATCGTATATAGGCACTGTATTTTTCATTTTGATGATTCTTGTATCCAAGATATCATCAAAAAAGGCATAAAATGGGGGAATTATGAGGATCTTTATGGCCCTCATCATCACTGGGGTCCTTGTAAGGGTCCACCATCTTGAAATTATTCACTGAGGCATACTCTTGATCATCATTTGAAGAATACTCAAATGCTAGGCATATCCTATGGGTGATTCCTGTCTCTGTAGGCATGATGTTGCCATGCGTATGAGACATCATCAGCACTGGAATGGGGATTTTGTTTCCCTTACAACATTGGAACATGCCCTTTTTAAAGGTATAAGGCTATGATATGGATGTAGCAGCAACATAAAGAGAATGCACAATGGCATTAGAAGGATCAAGTTGATTATGACATACACAAATGATACAGTGACCACGAGTGACCACCTTGCCTTCCATCATGTCATCATATTTTTGAGTCCCATGCCTGGAGACCTATTTTCTTTCCCCATCACTGTCTCCTTAAGTCCTCTTAGAAACTCATGAAACCTATGTCGGGGAAGGGGCTAACAGGACAATAATGTTTTCAACATGGTCTTAGATCCTATTATTTAACACATTACACTTCTTGAGAGTATGTCCATGGAACCAATGATATGGTAAGTAATTAAGATGACTATTGAGATTTTCCTCCTGAGGTATCTTGCATTATATTTACTATATGATTCCCTTATCCAAATAAGATAGAAATAAATAGGTACTTGGGCCTAATCAAACAAGTTGGCCCAATTTCTCCTATCTAGAAAAGGGATTATGGGAGCATGACCCTGACAAGGGGATTTATCCTAACGAGGGGGTGGAACTTGATTATATCATATAGGTGGTGGTGTTTCATTATTCAACAATGAATATAGAATGTAAAGTGGGATATTTTGAACCTATAGATGGGCCTAAGGATGGGGTCTTCAAGGAGGTTGTAGAGGAGGATCTACCGGATGTAACTCTAGTGGCTTGAGGGCCCCATCCTGTGAGATAGTTCTTGTCTCATCATTTAATGATCTTCTTACAGGAGATCTTGGAGGAAATCCGTGTGCTAGTGTGTATTTCAGCATGGATTCCTTGGGGTGATGTTTGTTTCTGGAATAATCCTAGAATCCCTTAAGAATGTTTAGAGTGATTAGAGAGGGGATCAGTTCAGTCTTTTAATTCCCCGCATACATTTTCAACAACTTCTCTAATGTTAGTGGCATGTCGCATGAATTTTTGAGGCCATTAAACCTATAAATGACATTTACGATGTGCTTATATGGCCTTTTTTATTCAAATTAAGTGGTCGACAATACTAGTATTTCATGATATAGAGTTGAATTGATATATAAATTTCCTCTAAATATTCCCCAAAAAAGAAAAAGACTCGATGGGTAGTTGACAATACAAGACAAACACATACCCTTTAAGTGTCTGTATGACACAACAGAACTAGGTGGTCTATATCTACATAGGAGTTCCCAGCATGAGTCCACACCTTCAGATAAAGTGGGGAATTTATTGTAGGGGATCACCTATCCCATTGTAGGGGTAGAATGTTAGATTCCCAAAGCTCAGTGGCACTAGAATATCATCCAACCATGCCTTATATGCCTTTCCATTGGGTGATATCACCCCCCATCATGTTTCAAGGGCCTTGAAGAAAGCAATGACATGGTCCATTAGAAGTACCTGTAAAGGATACCGATCTTTTCAAGGATACCTAACCACTAGGGCATTGAAAGGTTATTAAACACGATAGGAGGGCCATGTAGCTCGTGGAGAAGCTGGTGGAATGACCCTAGGAGAAGCTATAGGGATGACCTCTAGAGCACCTTGAGGGGATTCTATAGGAACGACCTATGGAGTAATGTCTGGTAGAAGATTCTAACAAATGTTGAGAGGATATTTTGATGCATACCAAGATCAAAGTTTATATTCATTGTCCTCAATGCAGTTATGATGTGAATGGTTGTTGATATCAATGGGGAAACTCTCATGGGGGAACCCATAAATTCCACTTCTTCCTGGTGGAGGATAGTTGGGATCATACTGGGGATCCCCATAGTCTTGCCTAAATTCTAGAACACACATGAAAAATTCTTCCTTAATGACGCTTTTATGTTATGTGAGCTATTGTAGAAACACATCCTTTTTATTATTATCCTTCATATTATTAAAAAACAAGAAAGGTTCGAGGGATTAACAGTTCCACTGTTTCCTTTACCTTTTTTGGGGTTTCAGCTGAGGGGAAATGAATTAGTAGGGTCTATAAGGTAAAGTAATTGTCTTTGATGATGAGTGACAAAGCCTGAGGGATCCAACAGAAGTAGTAATTCCTCATGGGGTAGGGTTTCATCAATGAGTCATACCACTTTGTCATTCTCTGTGAGTTCAACCATATTAATTGCGATTGTGCCTAAGGTAATATCCTTGATATCACCTAGTAGGTAAAGTTGATGTTTGATAGGAATGGAGTGAAGAGAAGCATACTACCCCAACCATGGATTTAGAGCCATTGAGATGTTTTTTCTATAATTTTGTAGAGAACAATAAATCTCTAAACACATAGTTGTTGAAGCGTCTAGTGATAATTTCCCTATATAGGGTGTTGAGCCATGGAAAGTTCATATATCATGACAATGCATAATTATTGTTCAATGTCATCATAATGTTCCCAAATTTTGGGATAAGCCTTCCAATGATGATGGAGAGGGAAATGAATTGTACATATGGTTTGGTGGATACACATGGCATCATCTAAGGTACATGGATTTGAAATTCCAGTGTTAGAAATTGTAATTAAATGAAAAATCATGGGAAGATGGTCTACTAGGAGAATGTGCCACAAACTCCATTTGATATCAGGATCCGTCCCTTGGATTCTTCATTATTCAAATGGGGGTGGATGAGGAACTGATAATGGAAATGATATGGACTGATGTGGTGGGGGAATGTCTAGTAGAGAGAATGGTGTACGTGATGACAAGCCTATACATGTTATTTCATATCTCATAGGCGGTAATGTTCACATTTTTATGTCCTTATAAGATGGAGTGTTGGTCACCACTACATATACAAAGGCGGTTAACACTGGTGAAAAATCAGTGTGTTTCGCATATTTTACTAACCCATATAGCAATTCAATATAATATCATTTCCCAATAGAGAATGATCCCAATGAAAATAGGGAGGCTTTCATGACAAGACCGTGAAAATTGTCCAAATATGTAGGTTCCTGGTGTAGTGGAAGTGTGGTTGGGCCGACGACCAACATTACTTTTTTATCAAGATAAATTAATATTTTAGGATCAATACGATTATGAATGCATGACTCCATAAAATAGAATCAATGATGTTTATAAAGAAAGAAGATGCCCAAAACCTTTATATAGGATTGTTCACATAATTTTTTTACTTATCATAATTAACTTCCTAATGAAAAGAATGCATGGATCTTCATTACACTCATTGTTGATGATTTTGATCATCTGGAATGACCCTTGATGATTGTCTCATTTGGCATATAAGGATCTAAACCCAAATCCCTATAGAGGAAATCCACACGTTCTCTATTGTCCTCCGATCGACACCACTCGTTCTTTGGGTGATAGCATGACAAATAATGTTTCTTGTGTCTATTGTTCTTGATCGTTTTTTCATATCTCTTGAATAACATTTGTCTTTCTTTAATGGGGTGGGATGAGGATTCATGAGAAATATCGTTTAAGTTAAAAATTCTCAATTCATCTGACGTGCTGTTTGGAACATGGAATAATAGATGTACATGTCTTTTTATCATAATGGGGCTTCAGTTACAATATTAAATTTTATAACATCAAATATATACATTAATAAACATAGAAAAAATCATGCTCATAAAAATAATACATTTTCATTATTTATTGTGCACCAATATGCGCCAAATGAAATTTTAAATAAAATTCCACGTCAAAAAATAATAGAAGCATTATTATTCGTTTAACGTGTGCCAACTAGTTAAATAATTATTTATTGTGTTGAACATAATAATTTTACTACTGGACTATCCTTGGTCTACTCGAACCCTACATCCATTTATTGAACACTTTAATAAATAAATTAATACTTTATTATCATATTTAAATATTTTTTATTAATAACTAGTCTAAAATAATTATTAAATGTTCAATAAAATAAATAAATAAATTTTACTCACAGCATGATGATTAAATAATTATATAATTTACGCGAACATTCTAATACGAATAAAATTATTCCATTATATTGAGTATAATATCAAAATAATTAATTAATTTATTAAAAACTGAATTTAACTGAGACCATAGAAAACACTTATTGTGTGACCCTTTAGGATTTTTTTCATTGGAATTAGGTGAGCTTGCCTAATGCCTAAGAGTACTATCTAGAAACATGTCAAGGAACACATGGGAATGAACATAAAGACACAACAATGACAACCCCATAATAACATTCACTATGTAATATAATACATTTGTCTTAATATCTCATCATCTAGGTTTCATGATCAAGTCTTCATAATTTTTACTTGATACATCATTATTTAACTACATGATACAAAATCTCCATTACACCATGGTCATGGAATTTAATGTGATGGTTTCATTTCAATCAATGGGTCAATATATCAAATTACATAAATGGAAGGAACAAATCCTTAATCTATTTATCCATTAATAATATGCCTCTCATGATGCACCCAACACACCCTACTTCCCGCCATCATATGATGTAATAGGTTTCATTAAAAAATAAAAGTGTTCAAGTCAAGAAAAATATTATAGATAATATTAATCTCTAAGGATCATAACACACTATCTCCGTTAGGAATATATTATGACAACAAAAAATAATGTGTTTTCATATAGATATTCCCGTATAGAATCTACTTAGTTCGGTAATCTCCCGGAATCTTCATGTCATATTGATTGGAATCTTCATCAGATGACCTCAAATTGTGGAGCATCTAGGGTGGGGTGAGATTGATCTCATAAACTATTTGGAAAATACATTGATGGAATTCCATTCCAGATAACTCAACCGTGATGTATAAGAGATGAATGCTCCCCCTATATGGGAGAATCGTTATTTTCTATAGAGACTGAGATGATGGGATTGCATTCTGTGAGGGGCCTGAAATTTAGTTCTACTTACCAGACTACCAAAATGGGTTTTCATATAGATATTCCCACATGGAATATACTTATTTTGGGAATCACAAAGAATATTAATGTCAGATTGATCTGAATCTTCTTCAGATGACCTCAAATTGCGGAGTGTCCAGGGTGGGATGAGATTGATGTCAAAACCTATGTGGAAAAGACAATGATGGAATTCCATGCCTTTAAACTGAACTGTTATGTATAAAAACATAATGCTCCCCCTATATGGGAGAATAGTTATCTTATAGAAAGAATGCGATGATGGAATAACATTCATCATTATTAGCTTCCTCAGCATTGAAAACATCTCCACTCACTGACATTATTTCAAATGAGTGGGTTATTATCACGAACTGAAACTAGTCACCAACAAAACCGGCACCAGACCCAACTTGTGTCAATGCCTGAAGGGAATTCATGATCCAAAATAGTAATAACAAGTACCCAGGTATCATAATTTAAAAATTAGGAATGATTTACATGAGTTTATAAACATAAAATAACAAACAAGTCCAATAAAAAGCAGCAACAATTTTCAAACAAAATCATATTTTACAAAAATTTGGAATTGAATTAAACAATTTAAAACAATGATCAAAGAAAATTATAAATGTATAAAACCAAAAGTGACTTCCCATGAACCTCCACATGTTAAGAGGCATAACCATCATACCATCTCCACAAGAATGCATCATGATGAACCTGCTAGAATCCCAAACCAATGGCACTAAAAATTGTACCCAAACAAGTGTCATAAATAACCAAGTCTAATTACACCCAATGGTATGTGTAGGGTGTGAGACAATGCCCTATAGTATACCACCAATAAGAGATTCAATGTGATAAATATTTAGAGACGAAAATCATGCATGTTTTTCAAAACATGAAATGCTAGCTACAATTCTAAAATATGCACCTTTAAATATATGAACTTTTCAAGTGGGCTATTATAAATAATCAAAACATTTGAAAGAAATGGAAAATCTAATGAATTTTTCCAT
Organism: Viscum album; assembly: GCA_963277665.1. NCBI lineage: Eukaryota > Viridiplantae > Streptophyta > Magnoliopsida > Santalales > Viscaceae > Viscum > Viscum album. The sequence goes on from OY728146.1 coordinate 959,395,056, forward strand.
CAAATCAGACCATATAACAATGGAAATGACAAATCATATAATGAGCACAAGATATAGTAAATAACCCTTAGGGACTAGCACGTTGTGGGTCCTATGTACCTCATATCTCGGTGAAAGTAATCATCACAATATATGTTCTCGTGCACATGAAAATGGTAGATAGAATACCCATATCCTAGTGGTACACCATAATCATCATATTAATAGTTTATTAAGTGTTGTAAGAGTCAATATTTCTAGGTGAAACAGAGTCCAAACCCCCACACAATCACAAGTATGCTAGTAAGTGTCTAGCCACGTAGATAACCAAGTTTAACTCTTGTTCTCAACCAAGTTCAAAAGACCATGAAAAATAGTTTTCACATAAAAATACCACTTACAAAACTCAAATTAACCAACCAAACCTCATGTACATCACACAAGTCACATAATATCCCCTGTTTATTCAAATTGTTTTTGAAATCCAACTCACACGAAAATAGCCCACAACACAGTTTTCATATCATTCGAAATTCAAAAAATCCTTTAACATTTTTATAAAATATTTTCCAAGATCCTAAAAATCACTGGAAATCCCCCTCACATGTAACATAACAGCCTTTACATAAGAAAGACCATTTTTCACAACACACTCACCCAAAATAGCCCTAATGCATGATTCACACCCACATTACAATTTAATAAATCACCTCAACAAGTAACAAAACATTACCAAAACGTTTGAAATAAGAAGTGACAACATATTCTTTAAAACAACTCATTTTAATCACATCATAACACACATAAAGTACATTATCATCATTTTCACACATTGTGCAACTCATTAAATCATTTACTATTTTTATAAAAAAAACCCACGTGGTATAACTATGTTTTGCAGACAAAACCCATTTCTTAATCCTAATTCAAAGACAAAATCACACCAATACAAATCAATAAATAGAATTGATAGTCCTTGAGATATTTATCTGGCCAATATAAAAAATTATAAATCATCTCTAATAATACTAGAATAGATGCACATGAAAAACACACATTTTCATAAAACGCTTTTAATAGGAATTATATGGATTCACTCATAAAATACATTCAAAACCCGTCTTTAAATCCCAAAATCACACCAAGTCACTAAAAACTCATTACTTAAAGCCAAAATAACATTTACTAAACAACTTTCATAGGTAATAGTTTAACCAAAATAATACAACAAGAGATTCACATGGAAATTCACCTACTTTAAATCAAAATGAAACTATATAATTACACGCTTTACCAAATGAGGAAATAATAGTCTTCACACCATAGATAACTTTTGAGGAACATGAAAAATATGAACAACCAGCAAACTAACTCATCATGAAATTGTTACACATTGAATCACCAACCTTTTGAGTCAAACCCCATCAATCTTGGTGTGAACTATTAACCACACCACAACCGCAACAAAATGGATATAAATATAACCTAAATCAATAATATTTCACAAATAATATAGAAACTCAATACCTAGGATCAAACCCTAACTTATAGACATAAGGTAACATCATGAACAGTGGAAGAATAACTAATGAAAGGGAAGAAATCAAATAGATTAACACTTACTTAAAGAGAATTTGAAGAAATCACTCTACATCAACCAAATGATGAATCACAATGAAAAAACATGATAATGAGGATCTAATAAGGATGAGGAGGTCATGTGGGGAATTTAATTGGGGTAAAGGAGTGGTAAATCAATTATATATGAAGTAAGAAAGTTACCCTCTCAAATATAGAGAGTTTGAAAAAACCCTGAAATGATTTTCCCTAATTTGTTGTTCAAATGAGCTCCAAAAATATAAAATCAGTAATGGGGGACATCCTAGGGATATTGGATTCGTGTGGGATGTGGAATCACAAAACAACAATAAAAAATGAATTAGATATTAAAGAATTAAAAGAAAAAACCATACTCAACTGAAAGACCAAAATAGACGCATATGCCAAGCTTCACCCCCAAAGGCCAAAACACCTCCAGTGATCATTTAGGGAAGAAACACTATCAAAAAATAACCTACGCCACTATACTGAAATTATTATGTGCATTCAAGATTTATCCCAATAGAAAAATCCTCAATATCCATCCAAACAAGATTCCAGAAATTTACCCAAATGACCAACAACAACGAACAAGTTTACATTTACCTTGCTTTAACCAAATCATTGGGAATTCTCCAATCCCAAAATTTACCCAAGGAAGATGTTGGTAGTTTGGTAACTCCAAACAAGACTACATACCAGAAATACAAGACCAATACCAAAATGATTTATTTGTATGGGGTGGCACAAATAGGATCCCCACTATAAGAGACAACCTCATTTTTTTCCAAGACAGAATCAAGACAGCAACAGGGTGTGACCCAAATAGACTCATTGTCACATGTGGTAGGGTTCTAATAGTCCTATCCAAAATAACATACATGAGACTCATAGTGGGTATCCACACCATAAGATCCAACCATTTAACTGACCGGCATGGATCGACATGAAAAGACCCTGAAATTAAAGAGTTGGCACGACCGCATTGTTAGTCCGCACGATTTGGGAAACTGCTCCATAATATTGGGGATCATTATATTTGCATGGACTCCTGGAACAATGTCATAACTAATCATGGAAATAATTTGTGATAAACCTATCTACCAAAATTCTCAATCATGCTCCAAAAAATCAATGGAACAAAATTGGAAAAAGAATTACATTGGGTGATAACATGGGCACTGTTCCCTCCACCTCTTTACACCGAACATCAACCACATATGAAAGATGATGACACTAGTTGTTGAAACTCTGCCCATATTTCATATTGTGGATAGAAATTTATAAAAGGCTTCGAAATACACTGGGATATCCCCTGACTACGTGCCAACTTCTCTCCAGGACCTGTGGCTGGAACTAAAATGAGTGAAGCATCTTTGGCTACATAATTAGGCATTGGAAGCCCCCGAACATAACTTTTTCTACCGGTGGAAAAAAAACTACACTGCAATACTGTAATGGTTTACCATGGAAAGTCACAATCCACACTCACATTCCCCGAACCCCACATTTCCCTGAAACATGGGATTAGAAGTGGAAAACACATAACACCTTGTTTGTTTGGGTATGAAAAAATAGTAGGAAATGACACATATAAACACTTTCCTGTAATATAGAGGATTTAAATGTTTTTCCATGTAATACATACTCCCAACATAACATACACTCTCAGAGGACTTCACAACCATTACCTCTACAGTTAAACGAGTACATGAAATAACAAGTAATCAACAAATATGACCATTGAAACAGATAGAAACAATACTTGGAAAGGGAACTTTTGCAATGTCCCGAAAAAACGCACAATTCCAGAAAGTTGACATAATAGCCTCTCATGACCAGATCTCCCACATAGTTGGTTTAACATAAAACCATTCCTTAAAGAGACTACGAAGTACCTACAATCCATCTTAGACACCATCCACACTAGAAACCCTAGACTACATTCACCTTGAATAAATCTGGTATCTTAAGAAGCTACGGTCATTTCAAACTTCAACAAGAACACTCCTATTAAAATATGGTTAATCAAACATACAGAGGTATAGGTGTAAACTGAATCTCTAAATATCTATAAAATTATTCCATATATTGATTAAATGGAGAATATTCCAATGGAAAAATAGCCTGGGTTGCACATTAGTTGTCCACAAACACTTAATGGGGTAGTACCTTATCCGATGAGAAAACACAAGGACACAAAATAGCTAGTCCATTGTTAAAAAATTTCCACAAACCAGATCCAAACACATGATGGAAACCACCATAAAGGCATCCCATAACATTTCATTGAAAAGACAACAAACCCTCCCTTCTACCCACCTAACCGACCAAACACAGACCGAAAACATGGTTCAAAGAAGAAGGGATCTTAAACTCAAACAATCTCACAACATTAACATTAAAATAAACATAAAACCCACCATATCAATATAGTTATCAAAACATTATTATTTCCTTTAAAAAATTTCTTGGAAAAGAATATTGGTCAGTAGTTAGTGTATCCATATATGGTACCCCATGGGCCTCATACATGCATGTTTCTATGCCACAACGAGCACCCTCCTCATATACATCCTGACCACCATAAATCCTTTCCATAAACCATCCATCAACACATATAACCCAATTAATGTGGTATCTCATGTAAATACCAATGGTTAAAACAATAATTCATTCCACTTTTTAAGACCAAAACTTTCAACCAATTCATCTTTCTCAATACTGCTAACCACGAAATTAAACCCAAATTACAACATACCAAAAAATTTAAGAAAGGAACAATCATTCAAAAGAAAACTCGCTTTAAGTTAATTTAAATCAAATTAAAAACATCTCATCATAATAAAACACCTTTCAATAATTTTTAAAAAATTATTGGAAACACACTTTCAGAAGAAACATTGATATAGTTAATGCTTTTGAAAGAGGTGAAAACACACCATTTTCCATCCCAATACAATTCTTCATATTCAGTTCCCCTATTTCAAAAATCTAACCATACCGATTGATTAGAAAATATTTTCACAAAAACATTACTCATATTAAATCTATGTCATTTTTCCTTTAGAAATTAACTTACAAGATTTCGAAAGTATTAGACACAAGATAATGTGAGAGGAAACTAGTTCTGGTGGGTGACTTAGTGATATGGTTGGGGACCATATGCCAATCACTTATCCATCATAGAGAGTGTTCTAAGAGAATATCAGTAGCTCTAAATGGCTTTCCTGGCCCTGCGAGCTCACTTAGACCATTAAACCAATACTCTTTTCACTTCCCTTAGTCATCATCAAACCAAGAAATGCAATGGACTCAAAAAAATCCGTACTTCCCCTGCCGACTCGAATCCCATTATGAGGTGTGGTGAACATTAACCCTACCAATAACTAGAATACGAAGTCCCAAAAATCCAAAAACAGTATATCCCACCAATTCCACAAATAACATGACCCAAAGAATTAAACATAACATCCTATAATACCATTTTTCCCCAAATTGAATCTGGTCACCATCAAAACCAGCATCCAACCCAGCCCATGACAATGTCTGAAGCGATTTCCTAATCTCCATGGGCTAGTACAAGTACCTGGGTATCATAAAAGGGAAATTGGTAATGATTTACACTTGTTTATGGACATGCAATGACAAACAAGTCCAATAAAATGAACCTGGATTTTTCAAACAAAATCATATTTTACCAAATTTCAAAATTGAATTACCCAATTTAAAACAATTATAAATGAACATTACAAAGGTAAAAAACTAATTATTAAATCCCAAGAACCTCTACATGGTAAGAGGAACCACCCATATTCCATCTCCACAAGACATCACTATGATGGACCTGCTAGAATCCTTAACCACATGCACTAAAAACAATACCCAAAACTGTGACATAAATAACCAAGTCTACTTACCTCCAAATGTGTAATAATGGTGTGATCCAAAGCACGGTAGGATACCACCACTACGAGATTCCATGTGATAAGCATTTAGAGATGAAAAGAATGCATGTTTTTCAAAATGTGAAATACTAGCTACAATTTCAAAAATACAAACCATTAAAAATAAAGAGTTTTCGTGTGGGCTATTGTAAAGAATCAGCACTTTTGAGTGAAATGGAAAAGCTACTGAATTTTTCCATAAAATAATATTTTATGGCAATGGTAATAAAAAATCATCTTATGAGCATAATCAATAGGAAATAACCCCTAGGCACTAGCTCGTTGTGGGTCCCATGTACCTAGTATCACGGTAAAAGTAACCATCCCAATATCCATTATCGTGCACAAGTCACTATTAGAGAAAAAAACCATAACCTAGTGGTCCCCCATTATCATTGTCATCATATATTATTTATTATTGTATAAATCAAAATTTCTACATGAAACTAAGGCGAAACCCCAGGGGATCAACAACATAACAGTACATATCCACCCACCTAGATGCCCTTGTTTCCCTCTAGTGCTCAATAATGTTCATCAAAACGAGATAAATAGTCTTCAAATGAAAATACCACTTCCACATCCCAAATTTAACAATCATCCCCCATTTTTATTCCACAAGTCACATCATCCCCCATTTTTATTAATATTGGTTTTGAAATCCAACTCACACCAAAATAGCCCACAACACATTTTTTATATCATTTGGAATTCAAAAAATCCTTTAACAATTTAATAAAATCATTACCAAGATGATAGACATCACATAAAAACCCAGTCACATGTTACATATAACTGTTTTCATATATGAAGTCAATTTTTCATATCACACTTACACAAAATATCCCACACCCACATCACAATTTCATAAATCACTCAAAATATTACCAAAGATTACCAAAACGTTTGAAATAAATAATGACAAAATTATCATTCAAAATATAATTTTCCAAACATAATACCACAAAAATAGTACATAATCCTCATTTTCACACATTGTGCAACTCATTAAATCATTTACAATATTCATAAAACCAAAAGAGGAGGTATAACTATGTTTTTCCCACAAAACCCATTTCCAAATCCTCTTTCAAATCCAAAATCACACCAATACCAATCTATAACAGAATCTTCATCCCTTTGTATATTTATCTATCCACTCTCACATATTATAAATCAACTCAAATAATAATACAAAAGATTCACAAGAAAAAAAAAACATTTTCAAAAAACACATCCAAGAGGCATTACATGGTTTCACTCGTAAAACCCATTCGAAAACCATCTATAAAACCAAAAATCACATAAATTCTCTCCACAAGAATAATTTTCATCCCAAAAAACATTTACTAAAACTCTTGAATATGTAAGAGAATAACATAAATAATACCACAAGAGTTTCAAATGGAAAAACACTCAATTTAAATAAAAATGAAACTATGGAATTAAATTCATAATCAAATTTAGAAAAAATAGTTTTTGAACCACACATAACATATTAAAAACATGAAAAATTATAATACATGGAAACATACTCATCAAATAATCGTTACAGATAGAATCAATTACCTTTTGGTTCAAACACCTTGAATCATGGTGTGATACATTAACCAACCCACCACCGAACCAAAAGGGAGATAAAACCATCCTAAATCCACCAAAATTCACAAAAACAAATACACAAACTCAAAACTTAGTTTCAAACCCTTACTCTTGAACATAATGGAACTTTAGGAAAGGTGGAAGAAACCCGAATAAAAGGGAAGAAATCAAATATTGAAACACTTACACGAATTGAATTTGAAGAAATCACCCCACATCAACCAAATGTTGAATCTCCAGGAAACCAAATCTGATTTTGAGGATCTAATTAAGCTAAGGAGGTCGTTTAAGGACTAAAATGGGGGATAATAGTGAATAATAAATTATTTATAAAGGAAATAAGTTACCCTCTCAAATATAAAGGGTCTGAGAAAACATGAGAATATTCCCCCTAATTTGATATCCTAATGAGCTCCAGAAATGAATAAATTATAATGGGGGAGATCATAGGGATATTGTCATCAAGGGAGAGGTGAAATCACCAAACAAAATAAAAAATAACGGATATATTATTGAATAAAAAAATATAAAGTAAAAAAATTATTTATGGGTAGGCCCATTACCTTAAATAAAAACCATAATACACCATGAATATGGATTTATAAAGGATCCCAATTGACATGAATTTATTAATAGATTAGGGGATCCCATGATTAAATTTTAATGGATGATTTTTTTTGAAATAGAAAGTATTTATAAAAGAAAAAAAAATTATTTTTATATATAGAAATGGGTACACAGATTGACCAAAATATTGAAAACCCAGCATTTTCAATAAAATCCATGAGAAACCCCCAATACAAAGAATGAATGGAAATTAAATTAAGTATACATTTAAAATTAGTAATGTATGTGACATGGATCATCAATGATTATTTGAATCAATTATTTATATCTTCAGATAAGATTAAATCCTTAAGGATCACGATCATTGTAGGAATTTAGGGAAGGTGCTTAATCACATAATACTTTTGTGATAGGTGAAAATTTCTACCAGCAAGGAAATTATCCATTGCAGGTAGTATGCCGAATACTTCTATTCAAACTGATGGGTTCAACATAGTACATGAAATATCTCATTTCTAACTAGATGAGACAATAAATATTATAACAAGTTGAATTATAGATGATTGAGGTTAGGCCATAGTTGAACGTGACTAATCATAATGAAGTTATGGTGGATCTTCCTGATCATGGAGTAAGAATGATGGTGTCTGTGAATCTTATGAGACAATATCAGTGGAATGTTCACACTACGATCTATTATGAACTTACTTGCTGGTCTCAGTAGAATGCATGGCTTGTATAGAGGCACTGTATAGTTCATTGTGATGATTCATGTATCCACAACATCATCAACAATGGCGTAAAATGGGGCAATTTGGAGGATCTATATGGAACTCCTCATCACCGGGGTCCTTGTAAAGGTCCACCAACTTGAAATTATTCCCTAAGGCATACTCTTGATCATCACTTGAAGAATAATCCAATGTTAGCCATATCCTATGGTTGATTCCCATCTCTGAAGGCATGATGTTGCCAAGCATATGAGACGTCATCAGCACTGGCATGGGGATTTGGTTTCCTATACAACAGTGGCACCTACCCTTTAGAGAGGTAGAAGGCTATGATATGGATATATTAACAATATAAAGAGAAGGCACAATGGAATAAGAAATATCGAGTTGATTTTGACATGAAAAAATGATACATTGACCATGAGTGACCACCTTTACTTCAATCATTTCATCATATGTTTGAGTCCCATGCCTGAAGAAAAATTTTCATTCCCCATTACTGTCTCCATATTTCCTTTTAGAAACCCATGAAACCTATACCGAGGAAGGGTATAACTAGAAAATATTGTTTTCAACGTGGTATTAGTGCCAATTATTTAACACATAACACTTCTTGAGAGTATGTCCAAGGAACCAGTGATAGGGGATGTAATTACGATGACCATTAAGATTTTCCTCTTGAGGTAACCTGTATTCTATTTGCTATATGATTCCCCGATCCAAATAATTTAGAAATAAATAGGTACTTGGGCCTCATCAAATAAGTAGGCTGAATTTCACCTATCTAAAAAGGGACTATGGGAGCCTGACCATGAAGAGTGGTTTCATCCAAACGAGGGGGTGGAACCTAATTATATCATATAGGTGGTGGTGTTTCATTATTCAACAATGCCTATAGATTTTAATGTGGGATATTCTGAACCTATCGATGGGCCTAACGCTGGGGTACTCAACAAGGTCATAGTGGATGATCTACTAGATGTAACTCTAGTGGCATGAGGGACTCATCCTATGCAATAGTAGTTGTCTGAGCATTGACTGATCTTCTTACATGAGATCTATGAGGCAATGTGTGTGCCAGTGTGGATTTCATCATGGATTCCACGGGGTGAAGTGTGTTTCTAGAATAATCCTAGAATCCCCTAAGGAAGTTCAGAGTGATTAGTGAGGGGATCAACTCAGTATTTCAATCCCCCACATACATTTTTAACAACTTCTCTAATTTTAGCGTCATGTCGAATGTATTTTTGAGGCCATTAAACCTAGAAACGAAGATTAAGATGTGCTTATATGGCCTTTTCATTCACATTATGTGGTCGAAAATACTTGTTTTCATGAGGTGGAGTGGAATTGATATACAAATTTCCTCTAAATATCCTCCCAACAATCAAAAGACTCGATGGGTAGTCAACTATACTAGACAAACATATACCCTTTAAATGTTTGTATGATGCAGCAGAACTAGAAAACCTATATCTACATTGGAGTTCCCATCATGAGTCCACACTATGAGATAGTGTCGGGAACATATTTCAGGGGATCACTTATCCCATTGTAGGGGTAGAAAGTTATATTCCCAATGCCCAGGGGCACTAGAATATCATCTAACCATGCCTTATATGGCTTGCCATCAAGTGGGATCACCACCCATCAGGTTTTAAGGGCCTTGAGGAAAGCGATGAGATGGTTTTTCAGAAGAACCTGTAAAGGATACCAATCTTTTCAAGGACACCTGACCACTTGGGCATTGACAGGTTATTTAACACGATAGGAGGGACAAGTAGCACAGGGAGCAGCTGGTTGAATGAACCGAGGAGAAGCTATATGGATGACCTTTAGAGCACCTTGAGGGGATGCTAGAGGACAACCTATGGAGACAATTCTGTTAGAATATTCTAACACATGTTGAGAGGATATGTTGATGCATAACATGATCACGGTTTATAATCTTTGTCCTCAATGATATTATGATATGAATGGTTGTTGATATCAATGGGGGAAATCTCTCATGGGGGAACATGAACATTCCCCTTCTTCTCGGTAGGGGATAGTTGGGATCATACTGGGGATCACCATAGTTTTGCCAAAATTCTAGAACACACATGAAAAATTCCTCGTTAGTGACGCTTTTATGTTATGTGAGCTTTTGGAGAAACACATCCTTTTTATGATTATCCTCCGTATATTCAAAAAACAAGAATGGTTTTAGGGATTAACAGTTCCATTGTGTCCTTTACCATTGTTAGGGTTGCGGCTGAGGGGAAATGAATTATTATGATCTATAAGGCCATGTAATTGTCTTTGATGATCAGTGACAAAGCTAGAGGGATCTAACAAAAGTAGTAATTCCCCATGAGGTTAGGTTTAATCAATGAGTTATACCACTTTTTCATTCTCTGTGAGGTCAACCATATTTATTGATATTGTTCCTATGGTAATATCCTTGATATCACCTAGTAGGTAATGTTTAAGTATGATAGGAATGATGTGAAGAGAACCATACTGCCCCACCCATGGATTTAGAACCATTTATATGTGTTTTCTATAATTCTCTAGGGAACAATGAATCTCTAAACGCATAGTTGTTGAATAGTCTAGTGATAATTTCTCTATGTAGGGTGTTGAGCCATGGGAAGCACATCTATCATGACAATGCATTATTATTGTTCAGTGTCATCATAATGTTCCCAAATTTTTGGATAAGCCAACCAATGATGATGGGGAGGGAAATGAATTATCCATATGGTTTGGTGAATGCACATGACATCATCTAAGGTAAATGGCTCTAAAATTCCAAATTCAGATGTTGCAATCAGTAGAAAAATATTGGGAAGATGGGATACTGGGAGAATGTGCCACAAACTCAATTTGATATCATGATCCGACCCTTGGATTCTATATTCTTCAAATGGGGGTGTATGAGGAACTGACAATGGTAATGATATGAACTGATGTGGTGGGGGAATGTCTAGTAGAGAGAATAGTGTACGTGATGAAAATCCTCTACATGTTATTTCATATCTTAGAGGCGATAATTTTCGCATCATTATGTCCTTATAAGATGGAGTGTTGGTCACCGCTACATATACAAAGGTAGTTTCTGCTGGTTACAAATCATGGTGGTTCACATATTCTACTGACCATTAGATCAATTCTCTATAGTCTATTTTCCCAGTAGAGAATGATCCCAGTGATGATAGAGAGGCTTTTAGGAAAAGTCCGTGAAAGTGTTCCAGATATGTAGGTTCTTGGTGTAGTGGAAGTTCGGTTGGGCCAACGACCAACATTAATTTTTTACCATGATAAATGAATATTCCAGGATCAATACGATGATGAATTCATGACTCCACAGAGTAGAATCAATTATTTTTATAAATAAATAAGAGTCTCGATACCTTTAGAGAGGATCTATCACATAATGATACAATTAACATAATTAATTTCATAATGAATAGAATGCATGGATATTCAGTACACTATTTGTTGATGATGTTGATCATCTAGAATGACCCTTCTTTATTGTCTTATTGGGAATATAAGGATCCAAACCCAAAACCCACTAGAGGCGATCCACACAATCTCTATTGTCCTCCAATCGACACCACTCGTTCGTTGTGTGATAGCACAGAAAATCAAGTTTCTTGTGTCAATTGTTCTTGATCGTTTTATCATATCTGTTGAATAGCATCTCCCTTTCTTGAATGGGGTGGGAAGAGGATTAAATAAAAATTTTGTTTAACTTAAAAATTCTCAATTCACCGGGTGTGTTGTTTGGTACATGAAACAATGTAAGTAGGTGTATTTTTACCGACATGGTGCTTATGTTATCATATTAAATTTGATAAAATAAAATAAATACATTAATAAACATAGAAAAAACCATTCTCTTAAAAATAATACATTTTCATTTTTTATTGTGCACCAACATGCGCCAAATGGAATTATAAATAAAATCCCACCTCAAAAAATAATAGAAACATTATTATCCATTTAACTTGTGCCAACTAGTTAAATAATGATTTATTGTGTTGAAAATAATAATTTTACTACCGGACTTTCCTTGTTCCACTCAAACCTTACATCCATTTTTTGAACACTTGAATAAATAAATAAATACATTATTATCTTATTTAAATATTTTTTTATTACAAACTATTATAAAATATTTATTAAATTTTCAATAAAATAAATAAATATATTTTACTCACAATATGATGATTAAATATTTATTTAATTTATTTGAATATTCTAACATGACTAAATTTATTCCATGAAATTGAGAGTAATATTGAATTAATTAATTAGTTAATTAAATATAGAATTTAATTGAGACCATAAAAAACACTTATTGTGTGACCCTTTAGGATTTTTTTCATTGTAATTAGGTGAGCTCGCCTAATTCCTAATAGTACTATCTACATATAGGTCAAGGAACCCATGGGAAAGAACATAAAGTCGCAACAACGACATCCCCATAAAAACATTCACTACGTAATATAATCCATTTTTCTTAATATCTCATCATGTAGGTTTCATGACCATGTCTTCATCATTTTACATGATACATCATTATTTAACTACATGATACAAAATCTCCATTACACCATGGCCATGAAATTTAATGTGATTGTTCTATTTCAATCAATGGGTTGACATATCAAATTCCATAAATGGAAGGGACAAATCCATTCGCTCTTTATCCATTAATAATATGCCTCTCGTGATGCACCCAACACACCCTACTACCCACCAACATATGATGTGATAGGTTTCATCAAAAAATCAATGTGTGAAAGTCACAACACATATTAATGATAATATTAATGTCTAAGGATCATCACACACTATCTCAGTTTGGAATATACGATGACAACAAAAAATAAGGAATTCCTACTGGTGGGACTGTTCTCATAATATCTCTTATTGGATATTACCGTGTGCGAACTTCATAAGAAGAAGTATCATCTTTTTATTAGTACTCACACTGGATGGTGTGTATACTATGTGATCCATTATATTATGTCATCTAATCACATAAATATATTTAAGAATATGTTCATAACTCTTCAAGGTAATTATCAAAGCGGGGAAAATCTATGACCATGTTAATGAAAAAAATATTCCAATAAATTATTACACTATAGTCATTTAGAATAAGGGAAAATATGTTATAAGATGATTAATAATAAAATTTTATAAATTTTGATGTAATAAAAGTAAAAAATTATTTTTATAGGAAACCATCTCATACAAACTCCCACATGGACTAAAACTAGTTGCCTACAATGATCAGTCTACTAGACCTAACATTACGATCATATTTCAACTGAGTCATGGATTTAGTAATGGGTTATGCCATGTTGTCTTCTGTAGAAATACTGATCACTGAATATTTAACTCACTGAGAAAATTCCCTCAATTGATGATGCTTCTGAAGTATTTGCCTCATTCCCTGATATGACATTGGCTATTTTTCAAGATCTAGTGCTATAGTATTATCATTTTATAGTGTGATGGGATCTTTAATAAAATTTATCATATCCAAGTCCTAGATGAAGCTTCACATCCAAAGTGAGTTCTTTAGATTCCTCAAAAGTTGTGATATACTCAAACTTCACTGTAGAATCTTCGACCACAAACTTCATTGAGCTCTAGAAGCACACAAAAACTCCATTCCAAGTGAATATGTATCCCATTTTCAACTTTATGTCTTACCAATCATATTGGAAACTGGAATATGCATATCATTTAATGACTAGATCCTCATCTCCTCCATTAACAAAAAACATATCCTTATTACACCTCAGATGCATTAGGATAGTCTTGACTACAAATCAATCGATGTCACCTTGGTATGCTTGATATCTTCCTACCATAAATAATGGGTATGTGACTTCCATAATAGTAAAAAAATGGAAAACATTAATGACCCTATTGTTGATGCGAATTGAGTCTTTTCCACTTCCATTATTTCCTCATGTTTGGGAGGACTTTTTTTTGGAACGATGAATTCCATGTGATATTGGAAATAATTTCCTCATAGATTTTTTCATAATGAATCTCTTCAGTGTCTTATCTATTTATTTACTTTCACATAGGACCATTAATCTCTTGAATCTATCATGATGAATCTTGATCGCATGAATATATGATTCCTTTACAATGTCCTTTGTGGAGAATCATTGATTCAACCATGCCTTAATAGACTGTTATATTGGAATCATATTTTTAATATGTAATATTTCCTCAATATATAGTATTAAGAAAATGACTTCCCTATGACTAAACTGTTAGTAGAAACATGGCTCCCATTGATTCTTTATAAAACAAAATTCATTTAGGGATTCATTAAACCGAATTTTATATGACTAGGATACCTTCTTTAATCCAAAAATGGATTTCCCCAACTTGCATACCTTATTGGTATCCATTGGAGTCATAAACCCTTCTTGTTGTGTCAATTAAACATGTTCTGAAAGGTTCATGTCAATGAAGAATATTTTGAAATCAATTTTCCTAATATCATAATCATGTTAAGAAGAAATGGCCAATATAAATCTTATGGAGTTCATCATTGCAGCTGGTGAAAATGTTTTATTTTAGTCAATGCCTTGACGTTGTATGGACCCTATTAAAGCTAGTCATGCATTATATATAGAAACTTGTCCATACATATAAATTTTATTCTTCAATATCCATTTGCAACCAATATTATATACACCAACTGGAGGATCTCCAAAAATCCCAACAGGTTTTGCAAAATTGAATCTGTTTTGGAATTCATGGCTTCTTCCCAATTCAAAATTTCTGGTCCACATTCTGCATCGTTGTATTTTAGAGGATTATAATTATCAACTAAAAATGAGTCAACATCCTCAGTAAATAGAAAACCATATAATTTTGGTTATCTAACCTCTCTTGTACTCTAACGTAGTTCTTCTGTCTCTGAAAATATTCTTTCTTCGTTAGGGCTTTCTGGAATCAATTCATGTACCAACCCTTCTGTACCTTGAGGCTCGACATCATCGATGTCTATCTTTCTCCCGCTTTTTATTTTGGATAGGTGATCCCTCTCAAGGAATTTTTAATTTAATTCCACTATATACTTTTTGTTTGAGGGTTTGTATTGGCAATATCCCCTTGATTTCTTAGGGTATCCTATAATGTTGCACTTCTTTCCCCGGGGAGCACATTTTTTAAATAAAGAGGCCTTAACAATGGAATCACTTCCCCTCACTTGTCAATTCAATAAGAATGATTTTTTCTACTCCATATCTCTTGTGGAATACAATTTATTAGTTTATTTGGTAAATGGTTTAGTATGTGAACCGCTGTTTGTAAAACATTTCCTAAGAAAGATAATAGAATAATCACATGAATCATCATTGATCTGACCATTTCAAAAAAGTTTTGTTTTCTTATTTTTCTCAAACCATTACAATGGGGATTTTCGGGAGTGATTTTGCATAGGATCCCAAATTCCCATTAGTAATCAATGGAGTATTTATTATGATATTCTCAATCTCATTCTGAGTATAGTTTGAAAATATTCTTACCACAACGGTTCCCAACATCATTCTTGAATTCATCGAACATAACAATAGAGTCTGAATAATTCCTCATTAAGTAGATATATCCATATATACTAAAATCACCAATTAATGTTATGATTTTTGAGTAGCCTCCCTTCTCTTCAACATAAAATTTTTAACACACATTGGTATAAAAAAATTCAAGATGATCTTTAGACCTTTCACATTTTCCACTTAATGGGACTTTGGTAATTTTTTTATATAAGAATGCAAGATATACAACAAGTGGTTTTAATTCAAATGAATCTAAATATAATTTTTGATGTAACTTTATCAATCATTTATCATTTATATAACCTAGATTGTGATTCCAATGATGGGTGTAGTATAATTCATGTGATTTATCTTTGCTATCAATTTCCATTACTTGATTTATATAATCCAACATATAAAGACCGTTGTATAATTCACTCTTCCAAAAATAATTGTTTCTTTTTAGAAGAATCATCATTCATTTACAAACATAAGAATAAATATAAATGAATCTTCTCTAGATACAAAAATAGTTTTTCTAGTAACAAACGAAACATAATAAAAACCCTTTAACACCAAGAACATCCCAGTTGGAAACATAGGGGTGATAGTCCCCGACAACTAAAATATCATTTCTGGCTCTGTTGGATACATGAAGATCTACCTACATTGGCCATTTTTATTGAATCTAATTGGTTTTTTTATTTGTATACATATGTGATCACAACAAGATGTATCTAATATAGAAATTGTAGAAAAAATAGACTATTCTCAATTACATAAGTAAATGAAGCATTCCCTTGATTCTTAGGCTGGGTACGGTTTTTCATCCAGTGGCCCTTATTACCACATTTGAAACAAAATGCCACATATTTTCTGCCTCCCCTTTGATATTCATTTTCTAGGATGGTCGTGAGGAAGATTTGGGCTTAAATATGTTCACCTTCACATTACTAATATTAACCATAAGAACATAAGGCTTTTTGTATGTCATATGTTTGTCAAAATGGAAAATGAGGATAAGAATATCATATAGAGACATTAAAATGTTATCACAATGAAACTGAATATAATGTGGGAGAATATCTGAGGGAGTGATGCAATAATGTTATCAGTTCCTAGTTTGTTAGTGAATTTACAACCTAGAACCTCCATGAACTCAATGTAGCCAATAAGATTTATTACATGAGGACCAATTGGGGGACCCTCTCCATGATTACATAGAAAGTGTTCCATGGAGATCACAAATCATTAATGCCTTTCTTTCTCCTGGTAAAGACCACAGATGTGCTTGATCATGCTATAAGTATATATGTTTTTGTTTGACATCATTTTATCACAAGACATTTATTATATCAACAAACATGGAACAACGATCGTGTCGTTCATATCTTTCTCATAGAACATGAAATCATCATCAGTCGCCTCTTTGGAAGGAGGATTAGGTAATGTTGACTCTATCACGTAAGACTTTCATTCATGGAGTATGATAACCTAAATGAGTTTAAATCATTCATGGAAGTTATTGTAGGTATGGATTTTTTCATTTTCCATAATTGATTATAGGGATAATTTTATTGATGTGTTAGTAATTTAAATTCTACAACTATATGTGAAGATAATTAGTAATTTTTTATGACATTTTATGACAAATAAAAAATTAAATATTTATTCTCCAACTATTTCATCATGTTGCAATGGCCCTAGAAATTTAACACATAATGACCAGTTGCAATGAAATTTTAGTGCAAATGATCCATATTCCCCTAGAAGAAACCCCATCATGGTTTGGTCATGCTATTTTGAGGTATTTAGGTCAGATGGCCTTTTCCAAATGCGGGCTAGTAACTCCTTGTTCTGATGAGTGGACTTCCCAATCCTGAAATCTAGACTTTGGATTTCAATAACTCTTGAAAAAAATATTACACCAAGAATAGAATGGGATACTCCACTTAATGTAATATGGATTATTAAATAGGAAAATTTTCATAAGGGATTCCTATATAAAATTATGTGTCTGATCAATGGTTGGACAAACCCATAGTTTTATTTTGTTTTTCCTTAAATCATGTAACAGAATTCATGTTCTAACAATATATTTTATTTGAGGGATTTTTATTCTTATGATTGAATTATTTATTATCATTATAAATGATTGTTAATATTAAGTAGAACATAATTAGGTGATTAACCATATCTTTATAATATTTACACATACGAATGTTTTATTGTTATTCCATATTGAATGCATGTTTGTTAATTAATTATGTGATTGTGACAACACATCCATAACTATAGACCAAAAAACTGATTGAAATAAATTAATGTAAAGGTAATGAACATGATATTTTGAAATGGATATATTATTTACGCTCGATAAACTAAACCTTACCTAGGGGAGAAACACCTTGGACCATTTGGGTTTGTGTTCATATCTTTCCATGCATTCACCTCTTTATCTATTGGGAAATGTTTTGTCTTGGATCTAACTTGAACCACCACCAATATTAAGGGAGTTCCATCCATTACATATTCCTTTTAACTCACATGTAGGTGAGTGGTGAAATGGGGGTTTTCAAAGATGAATCTATCGACACTGAGACCCAATATATTAAATAGGAGAGTTGAATCACATGGAAACAATTAATTTAATAAATAAATTAAAAGGAAACAATCACATACAAAGTTCTTGGTATAGATCATGATAACCCTCATACATGCAATGAGTTACACATTTATTAAATCTGGTTTTCAATTTTTCAATTTTTATTTATTAATATAAATTACGCTTGAATAAATTAATTTTTTATTTAATTAATCAATCCTTTTATATTAATCATTTTATTATTTTCCATGATATTCTCATTATTTGTACATAAATGCACCTTTGAGGTATCCTGGTGATTACACATTTGAATCTACCAAACATGTATTATATTCACAAACTATTTTACTCTTATGAAACATGGAAAACAAGATATTATAATGAATATTGTAACATCATGTAGTACGATTTATACATGATGTGTAGTTCTGATCAATAAACATAAATTATTTGTTTTAATTTTATATAATCTGTCAATGTACACGACCTATTTCTTGGAACATGACATGTACTATCTTTACCATAAACCCAAAAGTACATGCTTATGGACTCTTATTGATAAGTGAATGTCATAAATTTCAGATTACATAACATGTACAGTGGGGTACAAGCTGGGTTGTCTCCAAGTTACAGGTTTACTAGTCGGCTTTGCTATGTGTGGGATACACCATTTTCCCCCTAGCCTGAATACAGAACACATAGTGTGCAGTAGGCCACATGACTTTTAATCTGGATAGCATGAACCTATTTTTCCCGATCAATATATTGTGTATAATTAACTACATATTGTGCATTAAATGCAGATGACATGATAAATTGTCGAATTACTCCCGATGCAATAAAATTGCCTTCACGATGTGTAATCTGAAATACATGATATGTATGGATGTAGAGACCCAAGATTGATGTACATAGACATTACATTAATTTTTTAGAATTATTAATTCATAATAAAAAAGACACCCAAGGGACGTAATTGTTTAGTGTCTTTGGAAACATGGATCATAATCTTCTAATCATGGTGAAAGATCTTCAACATCTCCCATAAAGATATTTCCCATTTGTTTTCATAACTAAAACCAATATTTATATCACGGGGGAAAGAAAACATAGAAAGGGTGAGATCAAATTCTCAGTAAGGGTAAACATGGGGAACATAAAAAACAATCCATAAACATTTGAACTTAATAACAAGAACATAAATTTAAACATCAAAATATTGAGCAATGACATAAAACATGGCAGTATGTAAGGATTGGATCATAATGGAACATTAATCATGATACAATGGCATTGTAATAAAAAATGTAATTGTTGAAACCATTAAGAACATGTTATTATTTTTCATTTTATCCAAGGCATTGATGCCAAAACCATCATAGTGGACAAATTCCATTACCGAACTGGGTTTACATGTCGTTTAATCCATGTATTACTGATCCAGATTCACTTTCCTTTCCATCCATGTCTATATCATGAGATTTAAATCTTAACCCAATGCATTGGAGAGAGATATAGGTCCCAACCATATAATAATGAAATATTTATTACGTGTGCCACAATATAAACATAAATCACTCATCATAACCCAAAGTATAAAATGAGTATCAAAAACATCATCCCATCATAACATAAACCCTATAAAACAAATGGATATAATTTCATCATAAGAAAAATTAATCCATTTAAATAATAGAGACATTATAAATGAAACATAATCATACTATATAATGTCATCTTAGATGGAAAATAGTTTTGATAAAACACGTGAAATGAATTCCTGAGGAAAATAACTTTTCTTCTTCAAAACCATTTTATTTTTCATAGAATGCAAACTAATTTTAGAATAAAAATATTTTTTTGAAAATAATAATGAAATATTGTAGAGGAATATTCATAAAAATATGGCTTTATGAAACCGTAAAACTCTATTCGTGAATAATAAGTTCAAAAAACATTATCCCTTTACTTTCGCCGGAAAAGTCAAAAATTACATTATATGGTAAACAAAAGAAAGATTCTTTCAATACAATGTGGTATAAGTCAAAAAAGGGTAGAAATGTCTCTAAACGTGCATGGAATAATAATAAAAATATCCTGAAAATATTTTGAGAAAACATGGACATGGATGATAAACATAACCCTAGTAAATACTTATGAATAAACAATCTCGGATAAGAACGTGATTGGAATAATTATCCTTTACCTTAGGTCCAATATCTTCCATAGGTATTTGTAACTATTTTATAGTGGGTTTAAACATATTATAAACTTGTAATAGAACCATAATAAGATTTCTGATATCATATATGATTCACTTATGACTTTATTTTACCTTTTAATTTGTCAATTCTAGGTTAAAGCGTCATTTTGGGTAAAATCGTTTCATTTATCACACTTGTTTGGACTTGTTGTTCATGATATTGTTATTACATATATCATGATTTACATACTTCCCAAATTTAAAACATGATTTACATATCATATATATTCAGTATATATATATATAATAGATAGTAAAATGAAATGAAATACACCGTTCATGGAGACGGTAGACCATACGTATGCATGAACACTTTATTAATTTCCATAATAAATTGAAGGGAAGTAAATAAGACATATATATATAAATCTCGTAGAATTATTATATCATATATTTCATGACTACTTATTATATATACTTTATAATCAATCTTGAATGGTAAACCTAGAGGTTGAATCCCATTGTATCGTGGAGACGGTAATCTGTACGTACGCACGAGCGATGATATGGTTCCCAAAATTATTTAATGAAATTGGAGAGTATGATATTATATCTTATTATTAGAATCATTTTATAATAATCATTTACATTTATTATTTACACCATTATACCCATCCAAGTATGGTGGTGGTGGAAAAATAGATTACACCAAAACGTGGAGACGGCAGGTTGTACGTATGCAAGTGTGGTGATTTCATTTCCATTAGGATAGATAGAATGTGAAATTGGGTTTTTTAATATTTATAATAACATATCAGTATAATAGTGATACATATGTTATTACTTTATTATGAATCAAATAAAGAATAGGAAGTAGAAGAAGAAAAAAATCGAATGAATCAATAAAGGATTTTACCACTTCTTTGACATGACACTTCTAAACCTCTACTTAGGAAAATAAAGTTTGTGTTTAAAGAAAACCAAGACCACTAGTATGTTTCTAGGGAAGTGGAGAAAGAAAATGGATAGGGTTTGTCCACGTATGAAGGCTCAATATTGTATAATAAGGAGAGGGAGGAGGTGCCCTTTTATAAGGGAGGAGAGGGGGACCTTTGGAAACCTCTAAAATATTAGTTAATAAAAAAATCAATCCCCAAATAAAAATCTATAAAAATTTATCAATTATACTATGAGATTATATAAGGTAGTAATATCATCAACCAATAAAATTTAGACATGATTTATGTTTATTTCAAACATTATCATTTGGATTTATCCTT
Source organism: Viscum album (assembly GCA_963277665.1). NCBI lineage: Eukaryota > Viridiplantae > Streptophyta > Magnoliopsida > Santalales > Viscaceae > Viscum > Viscum album. Next base: position 959,417,134 of record OY728146.1, read on the forward strand.
ATTTAATCAATTTAATTTTATTTCTGGTAAAAATATTCTAAATTTTTAATTGTTATAAATAATTACATATATGTTGTTAATTGTACACAATTAGATAAATTATGACATTTTAGACCATATAAATTTCAATTTATAATTTTTAAATATTTTTGTGATTTTTAAACAATTTAATAATATGTTTTCAATAGTGACAATTTTTACAATATTCAATTATTTGAATTTAAATAAAATATACACAAACGATATATTAGAATCAAAATATTTAATAGATTCCTAAAATGTATTATTCATCTTGAAAATTCGTAGAGCACATTAAATAGTTTTCATAGTATTTATTTTAATATTTTTACAATGATTTATTTGATATTTCAATCAATAAAATAATTTCTACATCACTATTGTGTCACCATTGATGCTAATTATTTTATCCCAAATAATTATAAATAAATTAAAATGAGGTAGATAATTTTATTTTATTTTTGGTGAATATTTATGTTCAAATTTTTATGAATATTATCACTAAATTAAAATTATTACAGTTATAAGATATACGGGGATGACATGTTGTCACTTTCATTGGTTTTAATAATAATTTCATCATTTTTATGGTCAAAAGTCCATGAAATTAATCTATTTTGACCCTTAGGTGATATTGGTTGACTTTTATTCATCCAATATAATTTTGGAAGTCGTTAGGGTAATTCTATAATATTATTTTTACCATTAATTACCCGATTTACCTTTAACAGTAGTAAAAAAACAAACCATAGTTACTATTCATAATGTTTAAAAATAAAAAGTACCCAATTAACATAACTCAGACCTACTTATTCCAAATAATTAATATGTTTTTCCAAATTCAAAACCCATAAGTTGTAGTATTTAATTTAAAATTAATCCCGCTATTTAAAAAATGGGTTTTAAAAGTTAAAACATTACAAAAGATTGAAATGTCTTAACCTATGAATTCAATGTAAAAATAATGATAATGAATTGAATTATATTAAATGGTAAAAATATATTAAATTTATAATTTAAAACCATTCAATATTATAATATATCCGTTTAAATTATCTTGATGAAAAAAGTAGTTTTTAATTTAAATTTAGTGTATTTACCTATTCATCAAAATATGAAAGTTTAAGACAAATATTAACAAATAATCCAATGTTTATTTTTATATTAATATTGAAATTAATAATTTTATTTCATGAAATTGGACTTATAAACATGTCAAAAACTACATTTAATGTGGGTGCGCCATCAAAAGGTGGCAAAACTGCATTTTTTTTAAAATTAATTATTTTACCTGAAAAATTTATTTTTTTCTCATACCATGTTCAATAATATTTGTAAGATAAATGATATTTTTATAAAACTCATAATTTGTTCAATACTGTTCATAATGTCGGGTTCATAATAATAATATAACAATATATCATTTTTGTAAAACTCAATATTGCGTACAATACACGCTATTGAAAAAGGTCTCTCTTGCGTACAACACAAGCCAAGATAAATGTTGTGTATACTACAAGATAATACGGTGTTGTGTATAGTGCAAACTAATTTTGGTGTAGCGAACAACATAATACTTCAATTAAATTAAGAAGAATATTTCCCATAAAATCTCAGGGTATTACATTCAACCCCCCTTAAAATTGAATTTCGCCCATGAAATTCGTCGGGGTTATAAATAGTTTACTACTTGATAGTTTATTTCATATAAACATACATCATATAAACTAATACTAAAACTTAATTTTTAAAAGGAATGTCAAAAACATAATGGTAATCCAAAGTAACTCAACACTAGGTTTCCACATAGGGGAATATAGGTGAAAATATTGACTTGGAAGAGAAGTCTAACCATCATGTTCTGATGAAGTGTGGTAGAGAACATATCTATTAAAATTCCATCAGTAAAAAAGCCATAAATTTATGATGATCTATGGTCCCATCTGATTCCTCAGATATTAGGACACTAGGAAATAATTTTTGATTTTCATGATCAGTTCCCCAAAGTTGAATAATTTGAATTAGATGAAATACTTACTTGATTTTGGTATAATCTCATCGTTGCCCATTACTTGAATAATTTTCAATTCATATCATAATGAAATGAAGTTGAATTTTTCAATCGTGAATTGTTGACAGATCATGTGGTTGAATGATGGGTCATTCCATCTATCTCAAAAAAAGGTTAGAAAAAGATATTAAATATACATAAGTCCATATATGGGGATATTAATCATATATGGCATCCAAACATGGACTTATACTTTATATATCATTCAGCTTAATAAAATAAATCTAATTTCTATAAACTCGTGACTTCCTATAGGCTAGTGGTAGGTAATAAAGGCCCATCGTACTTCGGTTTTCAGTTTGATTCACACAACCTGGTCTGACGTGACAAGTTTCCACCCGTCCTACGAGTTTTCCTTTTTCTATACTATTATAAAATTTCAGAAATAATATCAAAATGTTCTAGCCTTAAAAAATACAATCTGATGTCTAACTTAATTCATTCCAATCTTTAGGCTTATCCAAAATACTTTTATAAAATATCTTAGTTTGATGAAAAATATTAATATAGAGGTAATCTACCAAGCATGTAAATACCATCATTTATCCCCAATATATCAAAAGATTTACATTTTGGTCACATTACAAACATGTTAATACATTAATCATTTATTCTCTTGAAACAGGAATTACCAAAGAATCATTGGGAAATCATGAATGCTGTCAAAAGTTAACTCTTTCCCGATTCCAAAATCCAAATAATTTTATATACTCAAATCATGATCTTATTAATATGATCAAACATTTCATTTCCTCCTTTTCCATTCATTATGTTAATATTATCTACTTTCCCAAAATATTTTAATAACTTTTCACGGTTACCAGTATAATACAATTATTGAAAACCAATACATCGATATTCCAAAATTCCACGATACTATATATGATATTCCACTACACTAATATGCAATCATTCTAAATAAACACTTAATCAATTCACACCATCGTTTTCATACTCAACATCGACAATATTAATCACATGTTACTTCCCTTTTTTCCATTGACATAAGAGGTTATTGATGATGATCATCATTAACCCTGGGATTTGGTAATTGGTTAGCATAATGCCCCATTTCCTTTCACTTGTAGCATTGAAGTCTTTTTAATGCATTCTCTATTGTCTTTTCTCTATTCACTTCATTAGATACCATTTTCCCATTACATTGGCACTCAGTTGCTCGATGACCTTATTTTACACAATTAAAACATTTCCTAGTCCCTTTAAGACAATCTCCTCCATGCTTCAATCCACACTTTGAGCATAGAGAAATATTTTCCTTCTTTTCACCATAGTTTTTTGATTTTCCTTAAACTACATATTTCATTTCTTTTCAAAACCATGTGATGGATATGTAACACCAACATCAAGTTCTACCTTGATAGCACAACACCCAAATTCTTCATAGCTAATGAAGTCTCTTATATCTAATGCCCTTTGGTGACTTGGTTTTAAGCACTGATGAATAAATCAACTTTACTTTTAGGTTGGATGATAAATCCATATTCATACCTTGTAATCCTTGTAAAATTAGCCTCATAAATAACTACATATTAATAATCCTTTTACTTGAGCTCATGGAACTTCTTTTCCATCATTGTTCTCAGAATAAAAGGAATGTACTTATTGAAAAACTTGTTATTGATCTCATCTCATTCCATGGATTCAATTTAATATTGGTGCCTCATATTCTTAATTAGAGTCCCCCACTAGTCTGCTTCACCTTTTAAATGGTAAATATCCAGAATGATATTTTCCTGTCTCGAATATCAACGTATGAAAAATATCATTTCAATGTTACAGATCCATTGTCCAGTAATAAATGGATAAGAAGACCCACAGAAAGAAGGTGGAAATTGCCTCATGAAGTACACAATACAACATTGTTCCCTTCTCTGCTCATTTGGATGTCCATATTTATTAATATCTTGTGTAAGTATTGCAATAATATTTTTCACTCCATCTTCCATAACATTGGTTTTTTCATGATTAAAATCATTGAATTGTCCCTTAAATTTATCAACACAGTTCCTTTTGTTCCATCCATCGTCTAAAACCCAAATAGAATAATGTGAGAGGAAAAAATCATGCAAGGAAAACAACATAATACAAGGGAGTACTTTCAATATTGGAAATGATTGGTTTAATCATAGGATAATCATGATCGTTATCATAATTCTATGATTTTTACAAATAATTATACTTAAACATAGGGACATCACTAGAAATACCATAAAAATATCTCTAGGGATCTCACTAAAGTTTTCACATCAAAGTTTCCAGAGGATAACTAAAACATTCCTCTGATACCAACTATAGAGACCCATGATTTACGTACATAAACATTACATTACTTTTTTAGAATACTTAATACTTAAAAAAAACAGACACCCAAGGAATGTAATAGTTTAGTTTCTTTGGAAACATGGGACATAATCTTCTAATCATGGTAAAAGATGTTCAACATCCCCCATAAAGATATTCCACTATTGTTTTCTTACCTAAAACTTCATTTTTATCATGGGAAAAAACATTGAAAGCCTGAGCTCAAATGCTCAGTAAGGGTAAACATTGAGAACATAGAAAGAAAATCTATAAACATTTGATCTTAAAAACATGAACAAAAATTTAAACATCCAAATTGTGAGCAATGACATAAAACATGGAATTACGTAAGGCACTGAATATAATGGATCATTAATCATGATAAAAAGGCATGTGAATAAATCATTTAATTTTGGAAACCATTATACACATGTTATGATTTCCACAGTAGCCAAGGCATTGCAGCCAAGACCATTATATTAGACAATGTCTATAACTGAACTAGGATTATTTTCCATTACAACTGTCTATTACTAAACTGGATTCACTTGTTGTTCCAACCATGTCTATCTCATGAGATATAAATCATTACCCACTTAAATGGAGGGGGAAATATTTCCCACCCATATCATAATGAAATCATTCTTTTGTGTGCCACAAAAAAAACAAAAATCATTCATCATAACCACAAAGAATAAAATGGGTTTCATAAACATCATCACATCATAACATAATCACTATTAAAAAATGGATATCATTTCATCGTAAGAAAAATAAAACCATGTAAATAATAGAGACATTATACATGAAAAGTAATCATAATAAATAATTTCATCATATATGGATAATAGTTTTGATAAAACACTTGAAATTTATTCTTGAGGAAAATAACCTTTCTTTATCAAAATCATTTTATTTTTCACAAAATTCCATGCAATTTTAAAAGGAATGTTCTTTTGTTGAAAATAATAATGAAATCATGTAGATTATTCTTCATTATAACAAGGTGTTATGAAACTGTAAAAATATGTTCATTCCATAAAGTTAAATAAACATTATCCTCGTACTTTTTCCATAAAAGTCAAAAAGTACATCGTTTGGTAAACGAAAGAAAGATTACTTCCATACCATGTGTTAAAAGTCAAAAAAGGGTTTAAATGAATTTAAACATACATAGAATAAGAGTAAACATTTCATGAAAATATTTTGAGAAAGAATGGGCAAATATGATAAACATAACCCCATAAAATACTTATGAATAAACAATCTCATATAAGAACACGATTGGAATAAATACCCCTTACCATAGGACAAATTTCTTCCATACGTGTTTGAAAGTACTATATAGTGGATTTAAAAATATTATTAATGTGTAACATAACCATAATAATATTTATTATGTCATATATGATTCACTTACAACATTATATTACGCGTTCATTTGTCAATTCCATGATAAAGCAGTGTTTTGGGTAAAATCGTATAATTTATCTTACGTGTTTAGACTTGTTGTTCTTGGAATTATTGTTACATATATCATGATTTAATTACATCCATAATGTTAAAAATTATTTATATATCATATATATTTAGTATATATATGTATAATAGATAGATAAATGAAATAAAATATATCGTTCATAGAGATGGTAGACTATATATACGCCTGAACGTTGTTTTCATTTCGTCAATAAATTGAATGAAAGTAAATGAAATATATATAAAGTAACCAGTAGAATTATTATGTCATATATTTCATTATTACTTATTATATATACTTTATAATAGTTCTTGAATGGTAATCATGTTGGATGAATCTCATCGCATCATGGAAATGGTAATCCGTACGTACGCCCTATCGATGATATTATTCCCATAATTATTGAATGGAATTGGAGTGGTTGATGTAATATCTCATAATTATAATTATGTTATAATAATCATATATAGTTATTATTTCCACTATTATACCCATCCAAGTAAGGTGGTGGTGGAAAACAGATTACCCAACGACATGGAGACGGTAAGTCGTACGTACACACGCGCGGTGATTTCATTTTCCGTAGGATGGATAGAATGTGAATTGGGGTTGTTTCATATTTATAATAACATATAGGTATAATAATTACATGTATGTTATTAATTTATATTGAAACATATAAATAAGAGTAAGTAGAAGAAGAAATAAATTGAATGAATCGGTAAAGGAAATTTCCACTTCTTTGACGCACCTCTTCTAAACCTCCTCTTAGGACACTAAAGTAGGTCTTTGAAGAAGAAACAGACCCCTAGGATGTTTATAGGGATGTTTATAATGTATATTGTCTGGGGATGGCCGAGCATGAAGGCCCAAAATGGTATGAGGAGGAGTGGTAGGAGGTGCCCTTTTATAAGAGAGGAGAGGGGCACCATTGGAATCCTCAAAAATATTAGTAAAAAAAACTCAAAACCCACATAAAATTCTCCCAAAATGACTCAATTATAATATTATATAATATAGGGTTGTAATATCATCATCCATTAAAATTTAGAAATGTTTTATGCTCATTTTAAACCATATCATTTTGATTTATCCTCATTTATTCTGTTTAATTTTATTTGTGGTAATAATATTCTAAATGTTAATGCGTTATATATAATTACATATGTGTTCTGAATTATCCTAAATTGGGTAATTTATGACATTTTAGACCATAAAAATTTTTATTAATAATTTTTAAATATTTTTGTTATTTTTAAACAATTTAATAATATGTTATCAATAGTGTCAATTTTTACTATATTCAATTATTTGAATTTAAATAAAATACAAATATAAGATATATTCAAACCAAAATATTTAATAGATCCCTAATATGAAATATTCATCATTAAAATTATTGGAGCACATTAAATAGCTCATTTAATATTTATTTTATATTTTTAAAACAATTTATTTGATATTTCAATCAATAAAATAATTTCAACATTACTACTGTGTCACAATTAATTATAATTATATAATCCCTAAAAAATATAAATAAATTCCCATGATGTATATAATTGTATTATATTTCTGGTTACAATTTATTTTCAGTGTTTTATGATGTTTATCACTAGATTAAAATTATTACACTTATAAGATATAAGAGAGTGACATGTTGTCACTTTCTTTGTTTTTAATAATAATTAAATATTTTTCAAGGACAAAAGTCCATTAAATTAATATATTATGACCCTTAGTTGATATGGGTAGTCTTTTATTAATCCAATATAATTTTTCAGGTGTTATTGTATTTTTTTAATCTTATTCTTACACTTAATTACAAGATTTACCTTTAACTTTAGTAAATAAAATTTACCGTAGTTACAATTCAAAATGAATAAAAATAAAAATCATCATTTTAAATAATATATACATACTGATTCTAAATATGGAATCCATTTTTCCAAATACAAAACACAGATGTTACAGTATTTAATTTAAAATTAATCCCGTTGTTGAGAAAACATGTTTTAAAAGTTAAACATTGCAAAAGACTGAAAAGTGTGTACCTATAAATTCATTGTAAAATTAATGATAAGGAATTTCATTATATTAAATGGTAAAAATATATTCTATTTATACTTTAAAATAATTAAATATTATAATTTAACCATATAAATTATCTTGATGAAAAAAAGTTGTTTTTAATTAAAATATAGCATATTCTTACTATTCGTCAAAATATGAATGTTTACAGGAAAATATTAAAAATTATCCAAAGTTAATTTCTATATCCTTATTGAAATAAATAAGTTTATTTCATCTAATTGAACATATAAAAGTGTCAAAAACTATATTTAATGTGGGTGCGACATAAAATGAAGGCAAAACTTCATTTTTCGAAAAATGCTTATTTTACCAGAAACATTTATTTTTTTCTCATACCATGTTCTAGAATATGTAAAAGACGAATAATATTTTTATAAGATTCAAAATATTGTTAATAATTTTCATAATGGCCAGGTCATAATAATATTATAACAATATATCTTTGTTTTATAAATCTCAGAATTGCGTACAACACACGCTATTGAGGAAGGTCGCTCTTGCATGCAACACATGCCAAGAATAGTGTTTCATATACTACAAGCTAATACAATGTTGTCTATTGCCCATGATAATCTTTGTGTACAGTACAACAAAAGAAATAAAAGAAATAAAAAAGAATATTTCTCATAAAACCTAGGGGTGTTAAAATGGAAGAGAACATAGCGTGTATGTCTGAACAAATGGTGTGTACTTTTGTGTCACCTGGGAAGATTCAGCGGCACGTCCTAATGAGTTATCCATTTTAAATTTAATAAAAAAATCATTTGTTTCATTGAAATCTATGAGAAACTAAAAGAGGGAAAACCGATCTCGAAATCCCGATTACATGAATGATTAATCCTAAATTGTTTTTTTTATTAATCCATAAACTGTAAATTAATTTTTTAAATAATTAGAACCTATAATGTAACTTCACTCATACCACTTGTTGGTTCTGGGTGCAATAGAAGCGCATCTAGGCTGATACCCAAATTTAATTTCTATCTTGATTAGTGATTATTCAATGATCAATGTGACAATGAACGCCAATCTACGTGGAATAGAATCAAATATTTAGATAAATATGAAAGTGGCCTAATACCTTTAGAGTGGATCTATCACCTCATGTTTATAAATAATTTTATTATTTCATAAATAATAGAATAATTGTATATTGGATATAATCGTTTTTGACGATGTTTATTGTTAAGAATTATTCTTCGGGTTTTTATCCTTTTTCTTGCAAGGATCCAAATGATAATACCTCTAGAGGTGACCCAAATATCCTCTGTTGGCCTCTGATCGACACTACTCGTTCTCCATGTGTTAGTGTAGATAAGTGAGTGTCTTGTTTTATTCATTCATGAACGTGTGTTCTTTAGTATTGAATAACATCTCTTGTTATTGAGAGGGACAAAAATATGATTCAAGAGAGAACTCTTTTATCCCTGTAATACTCAATTCACCAGGCGGGTTGTTCGGTACATCGCACAATAGATTCACGAGTCTATTTATCAACATGGGGATTCAGTTACAATATCAATTGAATAAAAAAATATAAATACATTCATAACAATAGAGAAAACCAATTGATATTAATAATAATACCACAAAATTATTTATAGTGAAACAACCTGCACAAAATATAATTATAAATAAAATTCTAGGTCTCAAAATAATATCACTATTATTATTATTTTAACTTGTGTCTACTAGATAAAAAATTATTTACCATCTTGCAAAATTCTATTTTACCACCAAACCAAAATTTGACTCATAGAACTATACTAAACTAATTGAACACCTGAATAAAAAATAAATAATTTATTCTATTAAATAAATAGTTTTTTTATAAACTAGTAAATAAATATTTATTAAATGGTTAATAAAATAAATAAATATATTTTACATAGAATCTGGTGAATAAATATATATTTAATTTTTGTGATCATTTTAACATGAATAAAATTATTCGATGATCGTGAGATTAATATTTATTAAATTAATTAAAATATAACATTATTTAATTGAGAACACCAGTAACAATTAGTTTGGGACTCTCTTTCACTTTGGAATTAGGCAGGCCTGCCTAAAGTGCAAGAGTATTGTCTTGCTGGGGACCAAGTCACCCAAAAAAATGAACTTAACATTGCAACAATGACATCCAAATATGAACATTCACCATGTAATATAATCCCTTTGTCTTCATATTTCATCAAGTAGGTTTCATGAAAGTGTCACCAACTTATGTGCTCGATATGTCATTCATTGACACCTGAAAATGAACTCATTGTTACACTATGTCTATGGAATTTTGCATGATAGTTCCATTTCAATCAACGGTCCAAGATATAATATTCCCTAAATAAAATGAAAAAAATCCAACATCAACATATCCATTAAATACTTTCCACTCATGTCGCACCCAGTGTACCCTACTTCCTACCAATATATGTTTTAATGGATTTCATTAGCAAATCAAAGTGCATGAGTCATTGAAACAGCCCGAATTTTTGAATAAATCTTGTTTCCTAATTTCATGTGTTATTTTATTTTATTTTTATACCCAAAAAATGTTTTATTTAATAAACATGATTATAATTAAAATGAGACCATTGGGTTTTGATTGTTATATGACCATTGGTCAATATGACCGCTGTGAACAAAATGTTTTAATTTTTGTCTCTAAATATAAGTAATATTGGTTAATTATTATAGAATGAAGATTTGATGGCCTCACTTAGTAGTCTTGGACCGATCGAAGCCCATCAAACAGAGCTTGGGAAGGAGGTAGCACCATTGGGCTTTGCTCTGGACCAAATCCAAGGCGAACTTCATCATGTGAAGCTAGAACGAAATCGCCTTTGCCAGAAGTTCAAACTGATAGAAATTACTACTCGGGCAATGTTGACTGAGCCGCCCCAAGATTCTATCACCCTAGAACACCTTACTCTTAGGTCCTATGCTGGTATTATAAGGGGCTATGTAACGAGACCGTAACTTCCTTGTGTAATACTTGTTTTAAATAAAAATTGGGATTTCTTCTTATGATGAAGTTTATGAATTTTCAAATGACCGGATAAAAATAGTATGCATATTATTTTATTAATTTTCAAAAGGATATTTTAAAAAAAATGTTAATGTAAACCTTAAGTAATTTAAAATGTGTAATGATTTTCAAAAAATGGTCTTCTACAATTATGTTCAGTACGAAATTGGGAATCTAATAAGATCAACTTGATTATTGATAAATAGTAAATTGTGAATAGTGATTTTACGCTTAGGATTAGTAATGTGACCAAATGGATTAATAATTTCACTTAAAGAAAGTTTTAAAATAATCTAGGCACCTTGATTAAGTAACGTGATTTAATAAAATGGTTAAATAACGGGTTCATAAATTATTATTCAAGTATTATTGTTTTCAGGTGAATAGTGTTTTTTAATTAAAAAATTAAATTAAAAATATTAAGAAAATTATTTTTATAAAATGGATTTCATTTTTGAACTCAGAGCACCGATATTATGTTATGGTAATTTTTGGGGTTTTTCTGAAAAAATGAATTTTCGGTGAATAGTGTATTTATTTAAAAAATAAATTAAAAATATTTAGAAAATTATTTTTATAAAATGGAGGTCATTTTTGAAATCGGAGTATTGATGTTTGATTAAGGTGAAATTTTGGGATCTTTCTGAGAAAGTTGAATTTTCAATAAATAGTAAAAATACAGTTTTAGGGTTTCGGTATGTTTAATGACATCATAACTATATCATGATGATGTCATGATATATATTAAGGGTTGTCTGGACAAGGGTGATGAATTATTGTTTTGGGGGCCCCATGTGGCCTAACTCCATGGTAAATTCCAAGGGAGAGCACATGGGTTTGAGAAAAGAACATGTGAGGTGTCCCTTGGCCATTAATGCCGTGTCCCCTCACTTTCCCTATAAATACTAAGCCCTCCTCTCATCCATTCGAATCCCCACTCTTCCCTAACGAATTTCTCGTCTCATTATCTCCCAAGGAGTCCTCCCAAGGTTCCCCCAAGCCCTCAAGGTCCCAACCTTTGAGGTTTACGAGTTACATTTTAAGGTAAGGGATCCGACCTCTCTCTTTGTTTTCAAGTGACCTCTTTTATGTCATTTCTTTTATGCTCCATGTTCTTATGTTGGAGGATTTTATTTTATATTCATTATAATTTCCTTTTATGTTCATATGATTAGAGACCTCCTCTTACTCTCATCATTCCATTTTATGAATGTTTAAGTGGCGCCGTTAGGCTGCCAAATTTTTTGTAACAGATTCTTTCTCCCTTCTCATTTTTCAAGATCTATTTTCATGTAAAGTATTTCAAGTTCCTTTTTATTATGTTGGGGTATGATATCTAAATTTATCATACTGATATTTTATGATCATATGATTAGATACCCAATTTTATCTCTTCAATTCAATATTTTGATGTTTTAAGTGGCGCCGTTAGGCTGCCGAATTTTTAAGTGGTTCTTCACCCATCTCGTTTTGAAGTTCTACTTTCATGTCAATTCTTTCAAGTTCCTTTTTGTTATGTTGGGATATGATCTCTATATATATCATACTGTACTCTTATGTTCATATGATGAGATACCCCATTTTATCTCTTCAATTTAGTATTTTGAAGTTTTAAGTGGCGCCGTTAGGCTGCCGAATTTTTAAGTGGTTCTTCACCCTTCTCGTTTTGAAGTTCTACTTTCATGTCAATTCTTTCATGTTCCTTTTTTTATGTTGGGGTATGATCTCTATATCTATCATACTGGAATATTATGTTCATATGATTAGAGACCCCATTTGATCTCTTCAATTCAGTATTTTTGAATGTTTAAGTGGCACCGTTAGGCTGCCGAATTTTTTAGGGGATTCTTTCACCCTTCTTATTCTTTTCAAAGATCTACTTTCATGTCAAGTCTTTCAAGTTACTTTTTAATTATGTTGGGGAATTATGCCTATATCTATCATACTTAACTCTTATGTTCACATGATTAGAGACCCTATTTGATCTTTTCAAATCATTTTTGTTGAAGTTTAAGTAACGCCGTTAGGCTGCCGAACGTTCATAAGAGAAATCTTATTTTTGTCTTCCTACCATGTTTTTCATTTCAAATGGTATGTCCTTGAAATTTCATTACCATGATCATGTATCCTTATTATTCTGTCCATATACTGTTTTATGTGTCATTTATGAATGTTTGACCCATTTTCCCTCTCTTTTTAATGTCTTCTAAAACCTCGTAACATAGCTGTTATGCTGCAGAATTTCCGTCTCAAAATGTCTCTCTCTTTTTCTAAAGTTATTTTATATTTTTAGGTGAATACTCCAAGCTCTTTCATCTAAAGGGGTATTCACATATATTCCAAAATGTTCTATTTTAAATTCTGGGATTTACAAACATGAGACCCACCTTCCTTTTCTGTGTGTTTTAAAGTGACGTAAAGATCATGTCTTTAAAGCAGTTTTTAAAATGTTGTGAATAAGAAATGAAACCCATTTATTTTATGCTATATGGGTTATTTATGAAATGTTTGATGATTATATATGTGTCTCACATGATAATAAAGGGAAATTTAAGGGTGCGCCTTGATAGCGCTCCAATGCATTGGGTAATGATGTAACCACTAGAGATTACAATTTTCACGAAACCTTGGTGAATAACCTTGGTAATTTTCAAATGACACCTGGGGGATGGACCTTGGTGATATGTTCATGATTGTCTATGTTAAATGATGTAGCCACATCTTGAAGTTATAAAATTTTTATTTTTATTATGATATGCCTCAGATTTCATTCTCAAGCCTTAAAGTTATTATCATGACCTTATTGAAGTATCTCAAGTTCACATGAAAAATGTTTCTCTGGTTTCCCTTACTGCGCTTTTTGCTCACCCTTTCTTTCGATGTATGTCCCCAGGTTATGTGATGCAGTAATGAACCTAGGATGAACATGAGGAGAATCCATTCAAGTGTTTTAGAAGAATGTTTTATGTTTTCATGTTTAAAGTTCCTGGTTTCCAAAACACTAAACATTAAAGATCCTCGGGTTTGTAAAATGTAATGAAAGTTTATGTGGTAAAAAGGGCGGGATGTTATAGTTGGTATCAAATGATGGTTTAGTTATTTGTGGAAATTAGGATATGAAAACTTTAGGAAGAACCATATATAAATGTTTATGTATAGGAAATCTTCCTGGTATTTTGGTGAGTATTGAGTAATGGGTTGCCAAGAAAATACATCCCTGTCTGGATACGAGCAGGTAGAGGTGGCTCTGGCACAGATGTACATAGGGGTAAAAACCAAAAACACCGCTTTGAGCTAGACTCAAATGGGAACTGGTATACGACAACGGCCCTTGCTGGACTCTTGGTTACGACACTCCCGGGGGATATGCTTGGTAAAGTCATAATCTTAGTATGAACCATTATTAAAGGAACAAAATAAAGATTCACATAAGAAGATATGATCATGGATAACCTAGATTGGAACCTAGGGGATCACAAGTTAGGGTATACCTTCCTTCTTTAAGTTTATCCTTCTATGCTTATAGTTTCCTTTTAATGATTATTGGATAAGTATTTAAGCCCCTAATTATAGTTTCTATTCTTAGTTAATGGCGGGAAATGGAAGAACATGTCCCAACAACAAATGTGATAGGAAATGCTACAATTACCGTATTAATATGACAGAGATGATTAGGGGATTAAAAGATTATTATTATTTTGGAAGACGTTCATTATTTTGGGAACCATATTTGATCGAGGTAAATAGATTACTTCGGTATTTTCATTGATGAGTAATGTTGACTTATATTTTGAAGAATCGATGAATCTAAGGTGGACTTTTAGTAATTTAGGTTACATACGGGAATGATTAACCTATCTTGGGTAAAATATGTTTAGGTTAGCTAATTTTGTTATAAGATGTTAGGAGTGGTTGATGTTGTTTGGAGATGAACAATGATGTTTATTTTGGAAGACTATGTTATCAAATCTTTCTTGTATTTGGGTTTCAATCTTAGTTTGGTTTAATTTGAGGAATCTTAAGGACCATTATTTACATAATGGTCTATGATGAACTTTGGGTTGTACCATGGAACTTTGAAGATTTAAAAGTAGTTTCCATTCCTATGGGATTCTTTTTGAAGAGTTGTTTTAACTTACCCTTTCTATTTTTTGGATAATGTTTAAAGATAGAAGAAATAGATAGTTGATCTTTTGTGGATTATGTGATTCTCTAGAAGATGATTCTTGTGTTTTGACGAGACCAAGTAGTTTTGAATGCTCAAAGTTTGGAGAAAAGATTAGTTTTGGTAGAAACTTATTAATGTATGAAACTCTACATGAAGGTAGATATATTTCCTTATGTTTTTGTTCTATGTTGTAAATGAATTCCTCAAAGTTATTAAAAGGAATGTAAAAAAAACGATGTTGGTTTACGTTTCCTACTATGTAATCAAAGACCTCTTACACACATCATAATTTTGGGATTTTCTGGTGGTTAACTTCCTCCTAATCATGTTTTCTATCACTCTCCTTTAGAACGTGACCCTTTGTTTTCTCCTCCATGTCCATGTTTCCTACATGGAATCCTAGTATTAGTAAACTTGGGTGGCCTTTGTACTTCCTTTTCTTTCTTTTAAAGTAATGGTGTTACTGACTCTTTTTCTGATGTGGGACTTTCAATGAAATTTCAAAACCCAATTTTAAAAATTGCGAGGTCGCAATTTCCTAAGGGGGGAAGATTGTAAAAGCCCGAAATTTTGAATAAATCGTGTTTCCTAATTTCATGTGTTATTTTATTTTATTTTTATACTCAACAAAAATGTTTTATTTAATAAACATGATTATAATTAAAATGAGACCATTGGGTTTTGACTGTTATATGACCATTGGTCAATATGACCGCTGTGAACAAAATGTTTTGATTTTTGTCTCTAAATATAAGTAATATTGGTTAATTATTATAGAAAGAAGATTTGATGGCCTCACCTAGTAGTCTTGGACCGATCGAAGCCCATCTAACAGAGCTTGGGAAGGAGGTATCACCATTGGGCTTTGCTCTGGACCAAATCCAAGGCAAACTTCATCATGTAAAGCTAGAACGGAATCGCCTTCGCGAGAAGTTCAAACTGATAGAAATTACTACTCGGGCAATGATGACTGAGCCGCACCAATATTCTATCACCCTAGCACACCTTACTCTTAGTTCCTATGCTGGTATTATAAGGGGCTATGTAACGAGACCGTAACTTCCTTGTGTAATCCTTGTTTAAAATAAAAATTGGGATTTCTTCATATGATGAAGTTTACGAATTTTCAAATGACAGGATAAAAATAGTATGCATATTTTTTTTATGAATTTTCAAAATGTTATTTTAAAAAAAATGTTTATGTAAACCTTAAATAATTTAAAATGTGTAATGATTTTCAAAAAATGGTCTAATACAATTAAGTTCAGTACAAAATTTGGAGTCTAATAAGATCAACTTGATTATTGATAAATAGTAAATTGTAAATAGTGATTTTACGCTTAGGATTAGTAATTTGAACAAATGGATTAGTAATTTCACTTAAAGAAAGTTTTAAAAAAATCTAGGCACATTGATTAAGAAATGTGATTCAATAAAATGGTTAAATAAAAGTTTCATAAATTATTATTCAAGTATTAATCTTTTCGGGTGAATAGTTTTTTTTAATTAAAAAATTAAATTAAAAATATTATGAAAATTATTTTTATAAAATGGATTTCATTTTTGAACTCAGAGCACTGATATTATGTTATTGTAATTTTTGGGGTTTTTCTGAAAAAATGAATTTTCGGTGAATAGTGTATTTATTTAAAAAATAAATTAAAAATATTTAGAAAATTATTTTTATAAAATGGAGTTCATTTTTGAAATAAGAGTATTGATATTTGATTAAGGTGAAATTTTGGGATCTTTCTGAGAAAGTTGAATTTTCAGTAAATAGTAAAAATACAGTTTTAGGGTTTCAGTATGTTTAATGACATCATAACTATGTCATGATGATGTCATGATATATATTAAGGGTTTTCCGGCCAAGGGTGATGAATTATTGTTTTGGGGTCCCCATGTGGCCTAACTCCATGGTAAATGCCAAGGGAGAGCACATGGGTTTGAGAAAAGCACATGTGAGGTGTCCCTTGGCCATTAATGCCTTGTCCCCTCACTTTCCCAATAAATACCAAGCCCTCCTCTCATCCATTAGAATCCCCACTCTTCCCCAACGAATTTCTGGTCTCATTACCTCCCAAGGAGTCCTCCCAAGGTGCCCCCAATCCCTCAAGGTTCCATCCTTTGAGGTTTAAGAGTTACATTTTAAGGTAAGGGATCCGACCTCCCTCTTTCTTTTCAAGTGACCTCTTTTATGTCATTTCTTTTATGCTCCATGTTCTTATGTTGGAGGATGTTCATTTATATTCATTATAATGTCCTTTTATGTTCATATTATGAGATACTTCCCCTTACTTTCATCATTCCATTTTATGAATGTTTATGTGGCGCCGTTAGGCTGCCAAAATTTTTGTAACGAATTCTTTCTCCCTTCTCATTTTTCAAGATCTATTTTCATGTAAAGTATTTCAAGTTCCTTTTTATTATGTTGGGGTATGATCTCTAAATATATAATAATGATCTTTTATAATCATATGATGAGAGACCCCATTTGATCTCTTCAATTCAGTATTTTGAAGTTTTAGGTGGCGCCGTTAGGCTGCCGAATTTTTATGTGGTTCTTCACCCTTCTCGTTTTGAAGTTCTACATTCATGTCAATTATTTCATGTTCCTTTTTGTTATGTTGGGGTATGATCTCTATATTTACCATACTGTAATGTTATGTTAATATGATGAGAGACTCCATTTTATGTCTTCAATTCAGTATTTTGAAGTATTAAGTGGCGCCGTTAGGCTGCAGAATTTTTAAGTGGTTCTTCACCCTTCTCGTTTTGAAGTTCTACTTTCATGTCAATTCATTCAAGTTCCTTTTTGTTATGTTGGGGTATGATATCTATATCTATCATACTGGAATCTTATGTTCATATGATGAGAGAGCCCATTTGATCTCTTCAATTCAGTATTTTTGTAGTTTTAAGTGGCGCCGTTAGGCTGCCGAATTTTTTAGGGGATTCTTTCTCCCTTCTCATTCTTTTCAAAGATCTACCTTCATGTCAAGTCTTTCAAGTTCCTTTTTAATTATGTTGGGGAATTATCTCTATATCTATCATACTTAACTCTTATGTTCACATGATGAGAGACCCTATTTGATCTTTTCAAATCATTTTTGTTGAAGTTTAAGTAACGTCGTTAGGCTGCCGAACTTTCAAAAGAGAAATCTAATTTTTTTCTTCCTACCATGTTTTTCATTTCAAATGGTATGTCCTTGAAAATTCATTATCGTGATCATGTATCCTTCTTATTATGTCCATATACTGTTTTATGTGTCATTTATGAATGTTTGACCCATTTTCCCTCTCTTTTTAATGTCTTCTAAAACCTTGTAACATAGCTGTTATGCTGCAGAATATCTGTCTCAAAATGTCTCTCACTTTTTCTAAAGTTATTTTATATTATTAAGTGAATACTCCAAGCTCTTTCTTCTAAAAGGGTATTCATATATATTCCAAAATGTTCTATTTTAAATTCTGGTATTTACATACATGAGACCCACCTTCCTTTTCTGTGGGTTTTAAAGTGACGTAAACATCATGTCTTTAATGCAGTTTTTAAAATGTTGTGATTATGAAATGAAACCCATTTATTTTATGCTATATGGGTTATTTATGAAATGTTTTATGATGATATATGTGGATCACATGATAATAAAGGCAAATTTAAGGGTGCACCCTGATAACGCTCCAAAGCATTGGGTAATGATGTAACCACTAGAGATTTCAATTTTCATTATACCTTGGTGAATAACCTTGGTAATTTTAAAATGACACCTTGGGGATGGACCTTGGTGATATGTTGATGATTGTCTATGTTAAATGATGTAGGAAAATCTTCAAGTTATGAAAATGTTATTTTTATTATGATATGCCTCAAATTTCATTCTCATGCCTTAAAGATCTTTTCATTACCTTATTGAAGTATCTCAAGTTCACATGTAAAATGTTTCTCTTGTTTCCCTTAATGCGTTTTTTGCTCACCCTTTCTTTTGATGTATGTCCCAAGGTTATGTGATGCATTAATGAACCTACGATGAACATGAGGAGAATCCATTCAAGTTTTTTATAAGAATGTTTTATGTTTTCATGTTTAAAGTTCCAGGTTTCCAAGACACTAAACATTAAAGATCCCCGGTTTTGTAAAATGTAATGAAAGTTTATGTGGTAAAAAGGGCGGGATGTTATAGTCATGACACGTATTTATGACAATATTAATGTCTAAGGATCATTACACATGATCGTAGATAGGAATATTCGATTACACCAAAAGATGAATAATTCTCACTGGCAGGTATGTTATTAGAATCTACTGCCTTGGAGAATAGCATGTGGGATCTTCATGAGAATAAGTCTTATCTTCTTACCAGTACTCTCGCCTGACGGTATTTATACATTGTGTACAATTATACTATTTCATCCAACCATGGAACTATATTTAAGAATTTTGTCATATCAATTCAAGGTTCTCATTATAGCGTGGAACTGATATGACTTTGTCAATGAGAAAAATACTTCATGAAATTATTACATTGTTGACAAGCATAAAAGTGTACAATATTTTTTAAGATGTTTAAAATATAAATATAATAAATATTCAGGTAATCAAATTTCAATAAGTTGAGTCTAGGACACTAACTCTTAACAAATCCACCACCTATTATATGACCCTATAAATGGCCAAATTGATTTTGTTCTTTAACATTCCAGAAGAAAAATGATGATAAGAATGGTTCCTAACCTAGACTCTGAGGTAGAAAGTAAGGTTAAAGGATCCATAAATGTATTACACTCCACATGAATATCAAGAATATTATACTAGATTTACAATGATCTATCGCTATGAATGATTATTCATTCGGTGGATGTGGTATTAATTTCATCCCATGGGCAGTTCCTCAATGAAGGGTAAATCGTCAAGATGGGGAGGACCTCCATGTGGGATTGTACTGGATTTTAGAGTGCCTCCTCATGAGATGGATGAATGATCCGGGGAACCTCTTTTATTGAAGTTCTTACAGTGGGAGGTCATGTACCAAGAGTGTTGATAAGGACATGGGGAGGAACTCCATGATGGGTGATAGAGCATAGAGGACCTCTGTTTGGGTGTGAGGAGAACCCATATTTATGCTGAATGGAACATGGCGAGGTCTTTTATATGGACAAGCATGGGTATTGGTAGGACACCAATGATGAATGTGAGATTTGTAGGGAGGACCTATAGGGTTGTCAATGATTAAGTAGGTAGGGCCTTTTCTAGATATGGTAAGTGAATTTGTAGGGCCTCTATGTCGGCCACATGTGGCATGAATTGGACTAAAATTCCTCTTTGAAGTGGTGGTCCTTAGAGGGAATTCGTACTGATCATACTAGTAATTGGGAGGAGTTTTTACTGATGGGTGATGGGGAAACGAGGACCCTCACATTAATAACATGATATGTGGGAAAATCTCCATACATGGGATAATGAGCACAGGGAGGATCTCCTCGCTTGACATCAACAAGAAAAGGATGACCTCTTCTAGGACTGACGATGGTACGGGCATGACATCTTTATAGGATTTGATAGTGGGGAGGACCTCCATTATGACAAGAGATGGTATAAGGATGACTGTTAAAATAGATATCGACATGAGAGGTGGTCCCATGATGGCTAGTTATTGTAATGGTGACTAGAAGAGCCATCCACTCCTAACCATGGAGTGCATGGGGTCTCAATCCAAATTAGACACAATGGTTCTATTGAGCTATAATAACATTGAACTGATGGAATGTTTCAATATTTTTTTGGCCCAATAATGGTGTGGAAGATGAAACACCCTAGTATTATTATTCTTGAGACTACACATGAGGTTGACGTCCGGTCATACGAACCTTCTCCATCAATGTATGTGTATGAACAACATTCTACTTGGCTGAGGGATCAAATGATGGGGTTAACACTACCTTGAGGGAGCCCTTATTGGAAGATCTCAGCTGACAGAACATGTTAGGCTGACTCAAACACCCCATACCTCACCAGTGTAGTGGATTGAATCCTGGGAGAATTCTGGGGAGAGGCTCTAGTAATGTTTTAATGTCGGAGTGGGGATAAGTGACTCCCTACGCAGACCTTTGCGAGATTGAAATGGTGAAGTTCAAAATATTCTAGATCTGAGTGAGATATATCCCTCATTAAGAAGACCCCAATCTATTTGTATCATTGAATAAGAGTATTGATCACCATCATCTAGATTTTATCTGATGGTGAGATGGGGCTTCGGTGCTTAGTACTCATGATTGAGCATGACGTCATGTTGGAGGTGGAGTTGTGTGGGATTAACAAAGTACGATGCCCTTTCCCCAATGTCTATGGGTGAGAGGTGGCTGGGTTCTTATATCTTGTGTCCTACAAATTTTTATGACATAAATATTAGCACAGATAGTAGTAATACAGTTCCTAGTGACCCAATTTGGTTCAATCATCCATGTTTGGATTGAAAGACCCATGCTAATTATATTGACGATCAAAATAAATATTGATTAACATCGCCAAATTCGAGTGTGTTCCACAACATACCCACTATTTTAATAATAGGACCTAGTGTTGGATAAGTATATCAGGTGAAACAATTATCTGTTGTGGTTTTGAATTCTGGTAATCCTCATAGTTGAAGGTAACAGATTCATGTTGGGTTCACCATTTACATTCTTGATGTTTTCCATCGGGGCACACCACCCGAGCACATTTGTCCTTCACGAGGCTGTGCATTGTACCAAATATTGTTGAATTCATAATGATGGATGAATTCAACACATCATTGGTTTTTTCTTCTCATTTATTGAAATTGGATGTTGGGAAATCAGTTACCCTTATGTGGATTCCACATCATAACTAATCACCTAGTATGAGTCTCTTTTAATGATTTAAACCATGTTAATGTAGATATTAACAATAACATTTCGTTATTGACACTTGAAAATTGCACTAATTCAATTAGGACATTCAAAGGATCAATTTAGAGTAGAAATGTTTGGTTAGGGTTGTAGTAATGTTGGGAATAACTGAAATTTCGGGACGCTGGAATATTTCGAGAAGATTCAACCTTTTAAGACATGTAACTCTCATTGATTTGAGCCAAAATGATTTCTAAAATTGCCTTATACCCATGTTAAGGCTTATTGAAGGAAGATGGGGATGTTGGGAGATTATTATTTAAATTATGGCTGAGACAAGGGGTTTGAGAGGTGCGATTAAATGTGTAGGGGTTATTCCCTTTTATAAGAGGGGGAGGGGCACTTTAGGAAGGTTTTGAAATATTATATTTTTATATAATTATTTTCAGTTTAAAATTTTTACAACGGCATTTATTTCAAATATAATATGATGGCGGGTCATAAACCTCTCAACCTATAGGTTTTAGACATGTTTAGGTCAACAATTTAACCTTATATTTTAGCAATAACCCTTAGTTAACTAATTGGAATCATTCCATGTCTTCGGGTATATTCATAATATATGGTTAATATAGTTAAAATAAAATGAAAATCAAACCACGAGTGGTTAATTAATGACAGGTGAATCATTATATATGTCATATAGCAGAATCATAGTATTTAGGACTATTATATCATTTAAAATAATTGTATTTGTTTTAAAAACTCATTTACGTCAATTTTAATACTATACATATCATGAACTTTTTAATATCTATATCAACATGATTCATTCGAAAAACATCATTAAACCAATGATAAAAATTCATAATCGTCCATGTAATTCATGGATGGAGTAAAAAGTTTTAAAATATTTTTTTAAATATGTATAATCTCATTTATTTAAATCATTCATTAATAAGGTAATCACTATAACATCATTGTGTCATAAATATATTTATTTACTTTATGTCTAAAATTTGTAAATAAAAAATAATGATATAAAATATTGTTTTTTATTTCTAAATACAAATTTATAGTAAACATTATTGACTATATAATCCCATATAAAAATTATTTTTATAAAAGATACATGTTTATGTTAAAATTTTCTTTAAAATAAATTAAGTCTTACAAAATGTCATAAACACATCCATGTGGCTCCATGAGGACCCAAAATCATCAAAAGGATGACCATGGCCGGTCATATATTATCCAATATGATTAATACATGTGTTAGGATAGTTTAATAGTATTATAATTTTATTGTTTACACATATTTACTAGATTTACCCTTTATCCATTGTAGGTAAAATAATTACTAAAATTACTATTCATAATGTCTAAAATTAAAAGGTACCTATTTAAAAAAATTGGACATAATGATTCCAAATATGGAGTATATTTTTCAAAATTCAATGCAAAAACGTTTTAAAAATTATTTTAAAATTAATTTATGTTGTTAAAACCAAATGTTGGGTTTTTAACAAGTAATAAATATCAAAAGATTTTCATGGGCTTATGTCTAATTTCAATTTGAAATTACATAAATGACCAAAATTGGATTAAATTAGAAAAATATAAACCAATTAAACATTAATAAAATTAATATATAAATGTAACTATATAAAACATTTAGCTGAAAATATAGTTTTGAATTAAAATGTAGTATTTCTCACTATTCATAAAAGTAATAATTTTATCAGATCAATACTAAAATCTCATCCAAAGTGAATTTTGATGTTATGATTCTATATAAGAAGTTTATTTTTTTTAAATATATCATATAAATGTGACAAAAAAAATTTAAAAATGGTTCCACACTTAAAAGTGGTAAAACAACATTTTAAAAATATTAGAGTATTTCATGCCTAAAATCTGAGTCATTCTTATTTGATGCCACTAATATTATTTTGAAAAATGTAAAAACACTTAATAAATATGTAAAATAATAATGTAGTTAGTAATTCTCATTCATGAAAATGCATGGACTATGCGTTAACAACTATGAAATATAATAATATTTTTAAATTATTTTTCTGTATAACTCAATGTTATGTGAACCATTAGTTTTAAAAGAAACCCATTATTGCGTGTTGAGTATGATAGGATATAAATCATCCCCTTTAATGTAAAAATAAAATAATATTAATAAATATTTATAGAAATGAAAAAAAGGATTATTTTATTAATACCTGGGGTTTTACATAATTCCCCCTTTTAGAAATTACATCCTTGAAATTTTAAAATTAGTCATGGAAGATTAATTGGATCTACCACATCACAAGAAGAGACAATAAAATTATCACTTTAAATGAAAGAAAAATAATTACATAGGTCACCTTAGATAACCCATACTTGGATTCCATATAGGAAAAAAATATATGGATGAAAAACTAACCATCATGTAATGATGGAGAGTGATGGAAAACATGATTAGGAGAATGATAAAAAGTATAAAATCATAGACTTGGGACAGGTCAAATGGTCTTTGAGTATCCAGTTGGAAATTTAAAAGGACACTGTTTTTTTCTATGTTCCTTTTCATAAAGATGCAAAATTTATTTCTGATATTTTTTAATATCATATAGAAATATACATTCTTTTTTTGTAGAGTTTCTCCCTTTAATAAATTTATACCAAAAACACATCTTCTCTCCAAACTATGAGTATTCATGATGACTTTCTCACAACTGAAGCATTAGAATCGACATCTATAGAATCAAAAAATATATAAAAGATGAACTATATAATTCCCCTATAATTAATAATTAACCAAAATGAAGATGACTAGTAAAAGATCAGATAACCCCCAAAAATGATAATCCTTTATAAATATAAATACTACTCATAAACTAAAAAATTAAACAAATAATACCCAATGTTAATCAAAGACCACTCAATAAATAGTATTCCCTAAAATTCTTTATAATAATCTAAACTCAGGTTAAATCCCAAAATATATAAGGATTTTATCACATAGTCGTCCACGATAAATATTAACATTTATCTCCAAATAACATTTACTACACTTATTGTCTCATACTGAAATGTAATTAACCTAAAAACATGATATCCATTATAGGATAATAATTTCCAAGAATAACAAAAATCTACAAATGTCCAAAATAAAAACATATATTCTTCCAAAATAATATTTCAACCATTACTCCATAAATGAAATCCAATAGTATTCAATTTTCCTTAGGCATTTAGTGTTCCCAAAAGAGGGAATGCTTTCTAAAATAAAATTTATAACTTAATCACCAAATCAGTTTCCTATACTAATGATATATATTTGATAAGACATATGTTCCCAAAATAAAATTATTTTTTATCCATAAAATCATTTAACTAAAAATAATAACTCATAATATCCAGGGACATCACATAGTCTAGTGGTAGGTGTTAAATCCTGGTCTCACTTTTGTTGTGGGTTCAATTCCTACATATTTGTTCAAAGTGACTAGTTGTCACATGGTCTACATGTTTTCATTTTTAAAAATATTTATTATTCTAATAACATTAAAAATGATAAAAAATTCCAAAAAAATATCCAGAACATGGTTTAAACTAAAAGTTTATTTCATACGTCATATTTTGCATCATAAATACTAATAAATTGCAATTTCCTTAAATTCATTGATCGTATAAACCGTAAGGGTTTTTATAACTATTTATACAAGAGAAAAGATAATTCTTACTCAATTAATATTTTAATATAACAAATATAAGGGATAAAAATTCTATAAGTCTTCCAAAGTTACACCATCATTGATACTTTTAAAATTATCATCACCATTGATCTGACATAACTCTTCAATTCCAAAATTGTAAACACCTTAATAAAAATACATTATTCATGATCATTTATCCATGTTTTTTTACCTTATCTATTATAATTCTTTACTACAAAAAATCATGCATAAATTTATAAGATTTCAATAATGTTAAAACATGAGCTAAGAAATAATGCACACCTTTCATAGGTAATTTTCATTTTCCTCACCTTTAATTAGATTGAAATTATGTTTTGGTAAACATATATTTTTACGGACATGTGGTTACCATTACCAATCATTTTTCTTAGAACATCTATTTATGTAATGACCACGCACACCACATTAAAAACATTTAATGGATTCCTCAGAAAGAACATATTTCCCTTTTCCCAAGTCAACTAAAAACATCCTTTTATGGATTCGGTGCAAACCATTAAATATACTTATACTGAAACCATTTTTTCATAAAAATAAAAACACATAAATAAAAGAAGAATTATTTTCATGATATTAATCTTCTATAATTCTTTATTATCTTACTCATCATTATAACCTGTGAAAAACATTTCAAAACAATAGGATGAGCATAAAAATCAAAGTAAGAGATATAAAATAAGGTAGGAAAACATTAGTTCATCAATTTATACAAATAAATGAAATCATACTTTTCCCTCATATAACATAAACTCTTTATCATACCTCAGGAAATCCTAAGAATTGTGAATAACATATAGAAATCATAATTCAGAAAGACAACTTGCGGTATACAAAACATACTTATATTTTCCCTTTTACAGCTACATAGGATTTTACATATCGAATACCCATCACACTATATTTCCTACATCTCTTTGTAGAAACATTAACATTTACCACTATCACATTACCCACTGCATTGAAGAGCTATCTCGGGCTCATCACCCCTAGTTTTTTGACAAAATAATCTATGTTTGTTTTATTACATAACAATCAATAAAATGTTAAAGTACAATTAAATAATCTTAACATATAAATTATAAAAATTTAACTCTAAAACTACAATGAATAATTTGATGATATTTAAATATTCAAACCATTTCTAAACCAATTTAAAATAGTTAATATTGAAATTTTTTAATCGAACTATCTCATACCACATTGAATCTTTTAAAATAATTAATATTTTAAATCATTTATTTCTATATAAATAAATCATATAAAACCTTTTTAAAACCTATAAAATAATGAGAAATATATATATATGAACAAATCATTGAAACATTTAAAAAAATGATTTAGTTAAAGAGTCCCTTACCAATTGATAAAATATGTGAATAGAAATCATTACAGAATTACATTAAACAATGAATATAATATCATGGGAATAATGATATTCCTGATATAATATGTAAAAGGGTGTTAAATTAATCAAATGAAGATAATTGGTGTATAACAAAAAAATAATTCTTAATGGGATGTAAATTGAAACAAAATCCCTTAAAAATATCGTTCGAATAGATTAAGGATAAATGAATGAAATAATTATGTGAGTGAAATTTAAATACACCCAATATAAGTTAATATTAAGTGTAAAATAATTAGAGACCATTCACACTAATTCTGGGAGAAACAAAACCAATGACATGGATATTTAATTTAATTAATTGAGATTGAGCTATGAATTCCATACAATGTTCGTATAGAAGACATAGTAATTTATCAATGGTGTGATTATGTGATGAAAAAGTATATCCACACAATCGTATTTGAATGTTACAACATATATAAATAAAAATTTATTCCAAACATAATATTGGAAATATATAATAGATAATGTAGGTGTAAAACCAATGATTGTAAATTGAGTTATGAAATTCCATTATGAAAATTTCGTAGCCAAACTGTGTCTCCTAATAATTCAGAGAATAATTTGATGAGAGAGAAATGGGTATCTCATAATTTGGACATAAAATTTACATCAATAAGGATATATATATATACATCCTGACATATGGAAATGAAAATAAAAAAACCTAACATTATAGAAGTCTTTGACAAAAAGAGGATGGTGAAAGGTTCCCCTACCTTGAGTCTGATTTGTAATGTTTATAACATGTTCTACATGAAAGGTAAACATAATTTTAATTTTAATTTCATAATAACCTATTTAATGTTTATTAATCCTTTTAAATAACTTATTACTATGTATTAAAATTTAAATAATTATTTATTTTAATATCTTCCATTTTGTTGATATTTGGTACTTGAGTTCAAATTGATCTTGTAATAATTACAACTTGTCCATGTGGTCAAAAGAACATTATCAAAAAAATAGTATTCAAGGATTAAATATAATATATATTCAGTTTATATGTATTAATAATCGTCAATAACATTTTGATATAAGAAATGACAAGCACCGTTCATGGAGATGATAAGTCGTATGTACACATGAGAGCAGCATTAATTTATTTTTCATATTAATGAAATGAAAACTAAATGATACATGGATATATTATAATTATATTATAATATCATAAGATATATGAGTTACTTCTCTAAATTAACATAATCCTTTATACATTCAATGTATGTCATGAACGAGTCATATCATTTTGAGGGGTTGGTAAGCCGCACTTTCTCAAATTTAAATTACTGAATTTTCACATTATGGAAAGAATAATGTTACGAATTAAATTAATATAATAGAATTATAGAGTCAAAATAAATATAATATATATCATATATAAATACATATCAATCATAATGGCTACCATTAGTGGTTGTAGGGGAAAATCTAACAATCATTGTTTCGTGAGGTTGTACTTCTGCATACACAGAAACAATATGTTCATATAAATTAGATAGAGGTGAATGTAAGTATAGTCATAATCCTTCTCATAAAAAATCATAGTATATTGTGGATAATTTTTTTATTTTATTAGATAAATAAGAATACAATTGTTGGTGAAGATGTAAAATAATTGTAATGAACATTAGAGAAGGTAATACTTCTTAAAACATGTCACTGCCCTTTATTTGAGCCAAAATGATTTATTGAATTTTTTTATTAACATGGTAAGGCTTCTACTAGGAATATGTGGATTTAGGGAGATTATTTGGATATATGTTAGATGAGACAATGGGCTTGATATGTGTGATTAAATGGGTTGGGATGATGCCCTTTTATAAGAGGGAGGATGGAAGCATTATGTGGGTATTGAAAAATTATTTTATAAGAAAATGATTTTCGGTTTCTAAGGATAAAAAAGTAATTATGTTCAATCATAATTTTATATTTGGTCTAAAACCTCTTAACAAGTAGGTTTTGGACAATTATATGTTAAAAATTTAACCATATATTTTATCATCAACACTTAGTCAACTAATTTGACTCTTACCATGTATTCTTGTGTATTCATAATATATAGTAAATATAGAAACTATAAAATGTAAATAAAACCTATTATGGTTAATTAATTTAAATTTAAGCATTAAATAAGTCATTTTTTCAGAATGTTAAATTTTTAGGACAGTTATATCATTTAATGACATATTATTTCATATAAAAACATATTTATTTGAATACTTACAGAATTCTTATCACGACATTTTGAAATTACATAACAACATCATTATTTGGAAAAAACACTTTATTTCACATATTACAAGTTATAGTTATCCATAAAATTCGTGTATGGCATAAATAGTTTAAAAGTAATTTTATTTTAATATTTATAATCTCATTTATTTAAAACATTCATTAATATAGTAATCATTAAATCATCATTTTTTCAATAATATAGTTATTTATATGATTTCATAAAATTATAAATACATTAATATGATCTAGTAAATATTAATAAATTTATAATCACTTCATTTACTCAAAAACATCAATTATATAACCATATAAAAATTATTTTACCAAATGATACTTGTTTATGTTACATTTTTTCTTCGAATTAAATTATCTTGTATAATATGTCATTTTCACATACATATTGATCCATTGTGTCCCAAAATAGACACAAGGATGCCCATGGTCGAAAAAATATCAAACAATAAGATTAAGTCATGTTTTAGAATAGTTTAATTTTATTATAATATTATTTTTTACTATTATTTACTCTATTTACCTTTTAACCATAGTAAATAAAATAAATACATAAAGTTACTATTCATAATGTCATAAATTTAATGGTATATATATAAACATTTTGTACTTTTTTATTCCATATATGAATTCCATTTTTTCAAATCCAACACATAGAATTTGTAGTAATTAAATAAAAATTAATTCTCGTTTTCAAAACAAAAAGGTGAGTTTTTATGAAATACTAAATATCAAAAGATTGACAAGTGTTTATGTACAATTTCAATGTGAAATTATATCCAAAGACCAAAAATGTATTAAATTATATAAATATAATTCAATTTCAATTTTAAAACATTTAAAATAATATTATTACCTTATAAATAAATTAAATGAAAAGGCAGTTATGAATTAAATGCAATATTTTTCATTATTCATAAAATTATAAATTTCATAAGAAGAATAAGAAAATTTTATCCAAGGTAAAATTTTTATGTTACACTTATAAAGAAATATTTCGTTTAATTTAATATATTTTATTAATGAAAAAAACTATATATAAAAAGGGTTTGTCATCAAAAGGAGGTAAAATAAACTTTTAAAAAAATTCGAGTATTTCATGCTTAAAATCAGATTCATTCTTACTTGAATTCTCTAATATTCCTTTGATAAATGTAAAATCATATTATAAATTTGTAAAAAAAATATAATTATTTATGTTTATTATTAGAAGTACAACATATGTGTGTTAAATAATATGTAAAATAAATTTATTATTATATTATTTTTAGGTATAACTCAATGTTTTCTGAATCGTAAGTTTTTGATGAAAACCATTATTTTGTGTTGTGAAAAATATCAGAAAAAGAATATATTTTAATGTAAAATAGATATATTTTTCAAACATATTAATATAAATGTGAGAATGTATTTTTCTATAAATAGATATGTTTTTATAGAAAATTCATGAGACAATGGATTTAATGATATATCTCCTGGTTTACATCTGGAAGATTTGAATCCTAATTTGTGTGGGAATGATGAAATGAGGATGAAGTTATTAAAAATTTGACATGTATACCAAGAAGATAATGAAAATGAAAACGTCACAAGTATTGAGATGATGAATTTTTTAGGCATGGAATTATATTACAGATATAGAATTTATTTTTTGTTTTATTTATAATGGTGGACATCAAAAAAATTATGGCCAACCATGTGATCCCTATAGGAAAACACTACACCCCATTTGTGGGAGTAGACCTCAACCGCATGGGGGATCCAATCCATACAGACTATATAGAGAAAGAGGTATATATAGTCCATTTATAGTCTTATGGGAGTGTACCCATTTGTAAAGCGGTGTATTGGTAGGCTGCATTGGGGAGGAGTGATGGTGGGCCAGTGTGGGGAGACTCTAGCACGTCAGGCGGTGTGTTCATGTGTTTTGGGGGTTGATCCTTCTGTCAATTGAAGAGGTGTATATAATTGGTTTCCTATTAAATAATGAAAAACCATGTGGGGTTTTCTATATTTAATGGACCATAGATTACCCCATTCTTCTTCACATTAATGATATATATATATCACTTTTGTAATTCAATAATTCTATTATGAGTAGTCTGACTGATCCCACATCATAAGAATTTTAGAAACCATTTTGTGTCAGGCCTTGGGATGTTGAAGTCCATCTACACACAAGATCTACACAACCATCAATATTGAGTGATCATCTAAAGATAATGACACATGCCCTTTTGAATCCAGCACATGTGTGAAATTGACATCTTAAATGTGTCAGATAGTCAAAAATCCATGACATAAATCCATTATAATAATCAATTATGTGTTATGTGTTTGTTACAATAAAAAAATACAAAAACTTATTTATTCGTGTGTTGATTTATATGTCATTCAAAAATAGTGTGATAACCAACATATAATAAGAAGAATCGCATGATAGAATATAAAAAATCATTGAATCCATCACATAAATAAAAAAGAATGTATCATCATTTGAATATTCTGTTTTTTATTTTTTTTTCAAATGGATAATGTATGATAATGTTATTCACCAAGATTTTTAATTATCCAAATAAGTGATCATGTGATCGTACTATCCATTAATTACATGTGGAATAGCCATGATATTTGACCATTTAAAATACAAGAGATAATCTTAGATAATATTTTTTATAATTTGTATTTAGCACTACGTAAAAATAATAGGATATGTTGTGAATCCTCATCAATTAAAACAAATGTAAGGGTGAAATAAGTATTATCTTTTATTTGAGAATATTTTATAGAAACTCCAAAAATTTGGGTCTCATATTGATGATTCATGTGAATGGTATTGAAAATAAATGATATTGATTACCATAAGGAAATATCTCATAATCATACTTGGTTACATGAAGCAATGGAGAAGATGACACAAGAAACAACTTTTCTGAATGAGGATATATAATGATTAAATTTTTGTTACATTGTTGTTAGAGGAAATCCTGATTGGTTTCAACAAGGTACTTGAGAAGACACCCCACAAACAGACTCTTTTCATTAAAAGGAACACACTTAAAAAAATATCATAGCCTAACAGATGTACTGGATAAATATCTAACCATTAAAAAGATTTTAGTGAGGGCCTCTTGGTGATCATGTGAACCTATTCACATGAATGAAAACTAACAATTTTCATTGGATACATAAGTAAAAGAAGGGACACTAGTTTGAATCCCTTTTCATGTGAAGGAAATATTAGGAATAACCTCTTGATGATGTGATTTATTTTCCAAATATACCCAGGGAAAGAAAATTATCACATTATGGAACTTGGGGAAACACCCTCATTTTTGAAATAGAACATCTGAAAAAGAAATATCTTTAAAAAATGCATCTTTGTAAATTATAGGTAAAATACCTTGGTCTCACGATTCTAATATGTGAATGAGGAGGATGACACTAAATCATGAGATCTAGTGTGGCCTATATGAACATGGGTTATAAGTAACCATATATGCCTTACATGGTTAGGTGATCGATGATGTGGTGATTCACAAGATTTCCATCAAGTGAAACCTTTTTTTTTTCTTGGAGTCTCAACATATACAACATGTAATGATGTAAGATTGTAAGTTTCATTTCACATTATTTAGTTCACGTGATCAAAAAGAGGTATTTTTAAAAGGCTTTTCATGACTAGATTTATATACATGGGTTTCATTGTGTGAAATGATTTTTTTTCCCTGGGTTCCATTTGATGAAAAGAGTATTTCAATGTTGTGTTTTATAATGTTCCCTTCTATAACCAAGTAGGCTCTTATAATTACTTTATTTAAAAAGAAGTGGTTTATGAGATTACATTTATTAGAAAATATATATCCTGCTATGTCACCACCTTTTCTTTTCATAACCAATTATGCTCGGGTGATTTTTTTTCATTAATGAATAATCTGGATGATTAATTTAATTCATGTTAATGGTTCTTGTCAGAGTTTTGTTTCGTGAACTCATCTTAATATTCATAAATGACTATTGTAGATTACTTATTCCATGTAGTGGTCTTAATAAAGAATGAAAAATTAACTCTCCATACATTTTTATTCCATGCTGAGGAAGCATCAAATGATTGAGAAGCATGGATTATCGTAGATATTGGGAAATTTCAAGAGTCAAAGTGTTTTCATAAAAATTATAAGGATCATGTGATATAATGATAACTTTTATTGATCATGTGACACCTTGGTACATTTCATTATCAAATTTCTTTCATTTGATGAAAGAAATAATAGAAATTGCATTAAAATGATGAATAATATGTTTTTATATATGATATGTATTTAGTGATATTATATATGGAATAATGATATCTTTATTTCCCTCAGATTGTTTTCATACAACTATCAAAAGATATATAAATCATCATCTGATGGAATGTATGATTGTAATTTTTTCATTTAAAAAACTCATGTGATTTGACAAGATATTAGGATAGATTCATTTTTATCACATGCATGAAAGACGTCGATTAAATTCATGATCTATGTTTGATCGATAATCACTCATTCCCTTTAAATGATCACTCGAGATCTCAAGTTGTTGTGGTCTCATGCAAATACAGCAATCATGAATTCATAGTTGATGACGATGTGGTTTTGTAAACCCATATAACATAGGACCCATCAGATGGTTCTTGTTAGTATGATCGAGTAATCATAAATATTTGTTTATAATTAAATTGAGGATGAAAAATGTCATAAAAATTTCATTCATAAGTCCTTGACCCTTTAAACCTGGATTCAGTGCATTATTTTACTACATAGGCATGATTAAAAGGACTCAAATAAAAATTGACAGACTATTTTTGTATTCTTGAAAAGCCAGATTACATATTTGACAACCAAAATACATTGTTTAATAGAAAATGAAAACATGATATATAATAAAATGATATAAATTTTATCCCTGGACTCTTATTCAATTATTTACTCATTATAATCCATATAAGGGGAACATAATAAGGGTTCTCTCAAATGAATAGAAAGGTTAATTAATGTGATATAAATAATGAATCCATGAGAATAAGTCAATTTTAATTTTTAAATCTCTTATAACACATACCATTCAAGAAACTAGACAATTCATATAAAATATGGCATGATAAGAAACTAAAAGACATTCACTTTTTTCAATGAACCGAAAAATAAATGTATCCATATATATGCTGAAAAAAAAATAGTTGGACGCATAAAAAATAAAATATCAATAAAAAAATTCCAAATTATTAGACATCATTTCTATGGAACATGAGGACCCATAAAATCATGATCTGTCCTTATTATTATTTATGACTATAGGTAGAATCGATTTAAATTTTATCATCTTAATTATCTCATGAGAATGTATTAATGCATCGAGGAGATATATAATGTTTGGGATCCACCCATCATTGCATTTAAAACGAATCATCATACCTAATTATCAATTTTCTAAAAAATACCATATTTAATAATAAATATCCATATTGAATAAAAGATACATATTTGTCAATAATTCCCCTATAAGTAAAATAACTATCAATGTTATCACTGTATAAAAATGGTATACAATTTACGAAATATTAATACCATTAATTGAGAATATTTTTTTTTAAAATGTAATTTAACAAATAAATAATCATATGTTAGTTAATTTTTTAAGACGAATTAAATAAAAAAGGATGTTATATTGCAATGGTGACCAATAAAGACATTCTTGAGGAAAATAATCTATAAACATTCCAAATTGTCAAAAGCCACTATGAAATATTTAAATCCTAATATAAATATGAAAAAACACTTAAATGACAAATTATAATATCCTAAAATTAATGTAATTCATGATATAATATGAAAAAAGTATGATATACACCATATGAAATAAATTATGTGCAAACAATCAAATAAGGCTTAATGTAATCTAAATAAATATGAAATCCCTTACCCAGACCATCATTTTTGTTGTTTAGTCCTTTTAATCTTGTCATGTAGTTTAAAATATGTTACTAAAACATACCAAAACCATAATCACATTTATAATATCATATATTAACTTTATATAATATCTTATTACCCATTTATTAATAATTATATATTTTGTATCACTATTTTGGGTGGTATTTCCATATTTTCTCAATTATGATTTCACTTGTTACATATTGTTCATATTAGTTATATAAAAATTTAATAATCTCATTAATTTAAACCATGACTTAATTATCATATATATTCAGTACATATGTATTTATAATAGTCCATAATATTTGGATATATGAAATAAAGTGCATCGTTCATGGAGATGGTAAGTCGTACATTTGCATGGACACTACTTTCATATCATTGTTGAATTGAAATAATGAAATGTAAATTATAAATATTTATATAATAATTAAATTATCATATCAATTTCATATGAGTTGAATATTTATATTTAATGCATTATTAATATGTTCCACGTATAGTGTTAACAAATCACCTCGCTTTAAGGAGGTAGTAGTCCATAGATAGGAAACAATGTTATTTTTTTTAAAATAAATGGAAGGTATATTGTTATGTGTTATAAAATAAATAATTAATAATCAATAAATTTTAAATTTAATTTATCTCACATATAAATAGACTTCCCCTCATTATTACAACTACAAGTGGCGGTAAATGAAGAATAAATATTTATCATTATAGGAGGTGGTAGTTCTCCCTTCACTTAAACAATCTTTTTATTACCCATTATATGGTATTATGTGTAATTTTAGGTATAAAACATAACCAAAATAATAATAATATATTTTTAATTCTTGTGTTTTTATATAATCATGGAATAATAAAATTTGTGGGGTGGATAATGGTACAATGACTATGAAGCCTTAGGAATGATAAAGCCTCTAAATCAGAATCATTTTGGAATGTAGAAAAAAGATTCCAAAGGTTGATTTATGACAATTTTTATACTTCAAGGTCAATAGAAAGGATTTGGGGAGAATATTTGGGAATATTTTGGATGAGCCAATGTGGCTTGAGAGGTGTGAGGAAGCATTAGAGTGTGTGCCTTTTTATAATGGAGGGAGAGTGTCACTCTTGTAAATAAAAAAATAATTCATAAATGGGATGTATACCATTCCTAATGTGTCTCAAAAATGATAATATAATGGGTAATATTGAGTAATTATCGATAAGAACCACTATCTAATTAAATTATGTGTGTTTTAATAATTGCCTTCCCTAATTTCTAGGATTTCCAATTATTATCATTTTGGTTTTTATTAAAGAATTTAGTTTAATAACCTATGTAATTTAGATAATAAGAATAAAATTAAGTTATATTTATTAGATAATATTGATCCAAAAATTTATTTAAATTATATATAATTTAAAAAATAAAAAACCTATAATTTTTGCAAGCTAAATTTAAAACAAACACATTAGACACACTAAAACACTAAAAAAACTATGTTGTGTAAAAAATGTATTTATAATATATGGGTTAATAGTTAAATTGTGAAAGATAAATTATTACATTAATATAAGATATTTAATAATTATTATCACTTAAAAACTAGTTGTAAGAAGATATTATTTGTATGAATTTTAAACCATTTAAAAAATATCATTATTTGAAAATTAACACTAAAGTAAATATTGACATTATTTATTTAATTCTATTTAAACTATATTATGTTTAAAACTATGTATAATGATATATATTCATTTATAAAATTTTTTAATAACAATAATTCAATCAATATAGTTCACATTTTATATTTGTATTATCATTTATTTTAACAAATTATTAGCAAATTAATCGCTACAATATCATTTACTAATCATTTTAAGTAATTAATTTATATTCTAAAATTAATTATATTGTATTATGTTAAAATTTATCAATTTATATTTCAAAATTTAATGTGTAATTTAAAATATTGTTTTTTGAATATTTCAATGTTTTATAAATATTTAAGGTTAGGAAAGTTCATTTTTGGTCTATTTCCTTAAAAAACCTTTTATATAGGGAAAATACATTTAATATTAATCAAATAACTATTAATGATTGAAACAATTCGATATTTGTTTGAAATTTTAGGAATAAATTATTCTTTGACAATTTTACAGGTCATATTGGCCCATATGATCCAATTTTAGTCCATTATTAAGCATAATTTTGACTTAATCACCATAATTAATTTTATTATATTTCATAAATATTTTTCATTCAAAAAAAGTTTATCTTATTAGTCCAAAAATAATATAATGATTAAAAAATTTTATGTATATTTATAAAAAATCTAATCATTGATGTGGGAGAATTATGATTAATGCTAATCCCACAACCATGGTTAGAAAGTGAGTTTTTAATATGAAAATTTTCAAAAGATGGATACGTTTTTATATCCAATTTTCTTATAAAAATAATTCAAATAACTTAAATTGTGTTAATTTATATATAATTTATCTATTTTGACTTCTAAAATAATCTTCAAATATATTTTAACAATAATTATTTTTAAAATGAAAATTTATTTCTTAACTAAAATGTATTATCATTCACTATTAATAAAAAAAGGAATCTTCCTCGAAAATACCAAACATTCATCCTTATATAATTTGGATATTTATAATCCAAAATAGAATTATATTTTGAGATATAAAATTTATTAATGAGGTAAAATATATTTTTAAAAATGTACTCCATTAAAAATAGGAAAAACTTGATATTTCTTTTAACACAAGCCAATTCAATGTTGTGTTTTTCATAACAACAAATTTTGGTATAAATCATGATAAAAAATTATTTAATATAAAAGAAAAAAAATTATATTCATGAGATGTAACATTCTCCCCAAATAATTTATATTGCATTATATCAATTTAAATTTGATATGAGTAATTAAATGATTGAAATTTGAAAACAAAATATTATTGAAATACCCATATCAAAAATATGGTTAGTAACATATATTCTTAATAAGAGATAAAATAACTTACATTTTTCACATAAATAGGTTACCTAGTAGTGGAACATATGGGAAAGGTGGAAACATGGATACAAAATAAAAATATAACAATCATATTATGATGTTGAGTGGTAGAGAACTTGTTTAGAAGAAAGTAATTAACCACAAAAACATAAACATGAAATGTGAATAAATTTCAGTGATATCAAAAAAATTATTATAATAGGAAAAAAATTCTGCAAATGCTTCCTTATATGTGAGGCTTTTTTTCACTATATATATATAAATATATATTTCTTATATCATAAACACAAAATTATCCTTTGTTAGTTCCTTGGACTTTTTTTTTACATATTTTCAATGAAAAAGAAAAATCATATAGTTATCAATTATATACATCTCTTATTATAGATCCAATGATCTACATAAACTGTTTAAAAAATGGATAAAAATTCAATAATATTAGGATCTAACACTTTATAATAAAGGTCTCCAAATTTCCCAAATAAAATTTTCATTATCCTTTAATCAATCTGAAGATTCTCTAAATGTTCACTTTCTAAACATGTGAATAACTTCCTCCTGTATCCTCATAAAAATATGAAAATAACACAAGTAAAAAATAAAATATTATGGGGGACAATAATTATTCCTTATTTATTATGTGAAACATATGTTATTGGAGATATCACATAAATCCAAAAGGGATGTAAACCCCCAAAATGAATACATATTCCACTTTTCTAAAAGTCCTTAATTTGATACAAGGTCGTTAAAACTCTTCCAAAACAGTCATTTCACCCTCATTACCTCCACAAAAGAATCATATAAAGGGTATTATTTCCTTCATTATTGTGTTTTATAAAAATTCTAAATTTATACTGAATAGCTCTTATTGGTACCATTTAATATATAATACCTAATACTTAATGAAAAATTATTTAATTGACGTCCTTATATGTTTCATAAATCACAAGATGAGGACATCAAAGATAAAATAATTTTAGAATGTATTAATTTTTTACACATATAGAATCACATTAGCTATTCATCTTTTTTTTAAAACATTTTCTTGACCATGATCACTTTTCTTCTTTGAGGGTATATTCACTTGACACATGTGGAATTCTTATGAATAGTTGATAATATCATTGTTATTATCAAAATAAATATCATCATGTCACTTATTAAGATTTTTTCCTCTTAATGGAGACCTTTCTCTCCATATGTATAACATACTCTCAATCTCTTCATTAATTTAACATGGTTATTATTTCAACATTTATAACATGTGGGATAATTCATATCTCTCATCATATTATTTGTCTCATTCTCTTATTAATTGTGTTCATGTGACCCCTTATTGTATTCATTTTCCTTGAATATGTTTGATCATGATAATTCTTTCTCTATTTTTTTAAAATATAATACTATCAATTTATATGGTTAGAAATTTGGGGAAACTAGATCACGTTAAGGATTTGGATTATGGAATTACAAGAAGGGGTCTGCCTTGCATATATTATTGTGTATATAATGCATAGCATACCCGGATGACCATGTCAATGGAGCTTCATAATCCACAAAACTCCCTCCTTCCATTTTCATTATGATAAGAAACATTACCTTCATCCAAATGTATTGATCTAGAGGTATATATTTATCGAATAATATATTATTAGAAATTCTACATTCCTTGAGTTTAAATTATTTTTCCTCCTCAGTATTCTATATTAAATACCACCATTGTACAACATCACATTATTGACGATACCCCCAAATAATTATTCTTTTCCATTTCACTACATCCTATAAATATAAATATAATCTCCAGATGCCTAATCCATTACTCATCTAATAGTAGATTGTTAGTTACAATACATGATGGGGTATAATGAGGAATTAATATATCTAGCATATGATAATATCTTCATGGAATAAGATAGTTTATCTGTGAAACGTTATGTCCTATAACCTGATTACGATTCTAAAATATACCCATAATGTGTTCATATCCAATTAATGATACATTGACATACTCAGTATAGAAACATATACATTGACCATGAGTGTCGACACACTTCTTCATTATAGGTGCTATTTCAATAGAATGTGATATATTAGATTAGATCATAAAATTATGAACATTGTATAATTTGAAATATAGTTTAAGACGTAATATAAATTATGAAACTTATTCATAGATAATATAATACTTTGAAACATTATTTATTTGGTAATATCTTTAAATCCTACATAACTATTTTCAATAAAAACATGAATTATCCTAAGTTTATACCCCGGGAGTGTCAAACCAGGTGCATACTAAGGCCCATTATCATGTCCTATGTTACCCCGAGTCAGGGACGACCCACATTGTCTGAGTTGTTCCTATTAGGTACTTTTATTATATAACGACACCTACTTGTAGTATCCTTATAGGGAAATATTCCTAGAAAGAAAATAATATCTTCCTTAAAAAAAATATTATGTTCTACTGTCCATACCGTCAATATATATCTGAGGGTTATGTTCTGTAATATTTGTTTTCTAAATATAGTTTCCATGGTTTCTAAAAAACATATTTCAATATCAAAAATTACTCATTGACCCCAGAAAATCTGATCTGGTGATATTATTTATTTCATTGGCATGATTACATGAAATCAAATTCTAAAGGACCGGTCAGTTGTAAATTTTTTTAAACCCAAATTAATGGAATGATACCCGTAATATATTGGTAAATGGAAAACAAAAACATGATCCATAATAAAATGAAATATACTAAATCCTTGAAAACTTATCCAATTATTTATTCTTCAAAGTCTAGGGAATGGAAACATAATGATAGTGATCTCAAATACATAGTAATATTAAGTAAAATGTAATAAATAATGAATTGGTGATATTAAATCAAAATTGAAAGGTAAATAAATGATAACACATGGCATTAAAATAAATAGATAAGGAATATTAAATATAAAAAAATAATAAACTAAAAAAATTGTCTTAGTCAATTATCTAATAATTTTATGTATCTATAGATATGTCGACGAAAAATCTCATGGATGAATAACATGTAAAATATCTATGAAAGAAATTCTTATCTGTTGGAAGTCATGTATAAGCTAGATGAAGTGTAATGCCATGACAATTGTTACCTACAGTCAGTATGTTATTTTTAAACAATTACCAAGGGACCAATCAGTTTAGCAGTATTTAAAAAATAGATTACATATGTGAACATTAAATTACAATTAAAACAATAAAATACAATATATATAATAATCATAGAACACCATTATTCTCTTAGTGTAACCCTATATATCAATCATAATACGCTTCTTGTAATCCTAGGAAAATAAAACATAATAATTGTGTGAGGTCAGATTCTCAAGAAAGATAACCAATATAGTGGAGACTTTCATAAATAGAAACAATCATTATGGAAAGTATAAAACTAAAACAAAATCCTGGTAAACATAATCTTATCCATAATATGGTGAGAATAAATAAAAGTATTACATTTAAATATTCACCATGATATTTTACTAGTTGAATAATAACATGTAATATAAATAACCAATCACATAATGAAACAATGCATAATAGTGGAGATATGAAACATACAGTCGTGGCATCAGATAATACATCTACAAATAAATTTTTATGGCCTAGTCAAAATCCATATATGAATATAAATGGAAAAGTCCTTGAACAATACAATAGAAAGTTTTTTTCATGAGACCTAACAATGCATATAGTGGCTATATCGGGCCTCACCCGTCACATACTAAGTCCAATGCATTCCTTAAATGAAAGGTTAAAACATAACATAGAAATTT
This sequence comes from Viscum album, assembly GCA_963277665.1. NCBI lineage: Eukaryota > Viridiplantae > Streptophyta > Magnoliopsida > Santalales > Viscaceae > Viscum > Viscum album. The sequence continues at coordinate 959,459,417 of OY728146.1, forward strand.
TTATTAAAAATATAATACGGTTTGTTAATAATTTATCCATAACCCAAGAATGGTTTAAGAAAAGAACATCCAATATCACATATATGGAAACCCTTCAATATAATATAGAATATTGTATCACAAACATACAACATCAATTAAGCATAAAATTCAACAAAATATGTTGACATAGATGAAAACAATATATTAAAATCATTAAATACATTTGAGAGAAAAATACCCTTTTACATTGAAAACATAATAATGTCATGGAATTTAAAGAATGAGATATTTAAAAGATATTTTTTTAATCAAAGTGTCTCATATCACATTGAAACTTAAAAATTTAATTAACATTTTCAAACATTCTCGTCCATAAAAATAAATTTATAGAACCATTTTTAAAACAAAAACATTAATGTCAATGATTTAGAAGAATAAATCATAAAGAATTTAGAATGATGTTTTAGTAAAAAATAATCATATAGAAAACATACAAATTTTCCATTTAAAAACATTTATATGAAACATGGTAATGGATGATAAACATGTCCAAAAAAATACATATACATAAACAATATCAGATAATATTGAGATTATAAAATTAACCCTTAACTGCTATATTCCATTAGTTATGTCAATGATAAACTCTTATATTATGGTTATAATGTGTTATTAAATTATTATAAAACCAAATACATATTTATGATATCATATATGATCCCAATATATTGTTTTGATAGCAATAATTTATTATTACAATCGTTTTTGGTGTTTATTGCTTCATTTTATGATGTATGTTTTATTTTGTATGTTGTCTTTCTTATGCATAGTAACAAATATTAATCATATAAATAATGATATTAAATTCATACATATTATATTTAATCATCATATTATGTTTATAATCACACTTTAATGGTGAACATGGAGAATGCATCTCACATAATCATGGAGATGGTATGGCGTGTGTACACACAACTGACGATATCATTCCCTTGATGGTTAAATGGTATATAATTGGATGGTGTATTAATTATAAGAAATAATTATAATTTTATTTTAATTATTTATATTCATTATATTTATAATTATACCCATCTAAATAAATTAGTTTTGAATATCAAATTACACCATGACGTTGTGACGTTAAGCCGTACCTAAGTAGAGAAGGTGATATTGTAATTAGTATGATGGAAAAAATGGGTAATATGGTTTTACAATGATTATAATAAAATATTAGTATATTGATATAAATTATGATATAACTCTGGTATGTATGCAGCGTAGAAAGATGAAGTATAAGGATAAAATAACTTTGAAAGTGGTTATAAAACAATTATCTCTTCTTCCGGTGTCTCTTTTTTCATTTCACAAAAGGACTCCATAAGTTTGATTTCATCAAAATGTCTAGACTCTATGATATAGATATGGAATCTTAGAGAAAAAATTAGAAGGTTTTGTCTGAGAAATAGAGATTTTGAGGTTTGAATTAATGATAAGGATATGATTCCTTCTATAAAAGAGGGGAGGGTCACATTAGGAAAATCATAAGATATTAATTTATTATAAATTGATTTTCAGGGTCTAATAGATAAAAAAAGATTTATTTATAGGATAAGTTGAGTACCGGTCGAAATATCATAAAATAGTGAATTTCAGACTTGTTAACGACATAAAATTAACCTTATCTTTGGGATTTAACCCTTAGTTAAACAGTTTATCTCTTACTGCATCTTCTTATATTTTAACACTATATGGATAATATAGTTACTATAAAATTTCAAAAGAAAACCAACTGAATAATTTAAGAAATATTTGACATTATCCAAGATATTTTGAAGAACCTTATATTTTATTAGTTTTATATCTTTTAATTAAATAATATTTATTTTAAAATATCATTTATGTCAATTTTAATACTATTAAATATTTTCATCTTAAAAAAATGAAACCAAAATGGTAACAAAAAAAATAATTCTAACATTTAAAAAATTTGTATAAGAAATCAAAAAAATTATTGGATGTCATTAATTTTATTAAAATATATTAATTTTAATATGTTTCAGGTCATTTGTTTGATGTCTCAATTAATTAAACAATTACTACATCATCATTGTGTAACAATATAATTTATTTGTATAATGTATAAAAATTATAAATAAATACTCATGAAGTAGAAAATTCTATTATATTTTTACATACTAATTATATTCGACCATGTCACATTTATAACCTCATATTAAAAATATAATATTTATTTAATTTTGAATATGAAATTTTTTTCTTTTCAATAAATAAAATATAAAAATTGTATTAATCTAACACAAGTGACATGAAAATAATTACACTTGTGAAATAAGGATCATTTTCCCTGAAAAATACTTATCTAAGGAGATTATTAAATGTGAAAGGATAATTTTATATTATTATAATATTATTTTTACCTTTAATTAACCTATTTACCTTTAACCATGGTAAATAAAATTCCAAAGTTACTATTTGAAAACATGATTTTAATAATATGAGACTACATTGTTTATATTTCTTATAACTATGTTTGTTTGTTTTTCAAATTCAATCTAAAAAAGAAGAAAATTATTATTTAATGCTAATATGAAAATTTGGTTAGAAGGCAGGTAAAATGATGTTAAAAATATTCAATAAAATTTTATATCTAATTATATTATAAAATTGATTCAGATAACACAAATTAAATTAATATATATATTATTTATCAACAATGAATATAAAATATATTTAAATTATAAATAATTTATAAATGAAAATTTCAGGTTTTTATCAATAATGCAATGTTTTCACTATTCATCTAAAATTGATGGTTTTCATAAAAATGAAAAAAATTCACCCTAAGATAATTTTGATATTCCAAATAAAAATAAGATGTATTTTTTTACCAAATTTAATATCATATGTTAAAAAAATTAATTTAATTATTGGTTACAATAGGACATAAAAACTATTTCCATTATGAAAATAACTTTTCTAATCTTTTTACTATTTTATAGAAACTTACACATTGCATTATAAATACGATTTATTAATGTGAAAAAATATAAATTAAAATTTAAAAGTATTAATTACTATTTACATTATTATATTATAATGATATGTTATTAATATATCATTTAAATATTTTAAACACTAATGTGTTGTTTAGTAGAAACTGAATCTTGTGTGTGGTAAAAGCCAATTTATTGTTGCATGAAACACACGATTTTAAATATTATGTACCATGAAATATTGGGGTGTTACCTGAGGTCAATTAATTTCAAGATCCATCCACTAAACTATTTAAAACTATAGGAATGTAATTGTTTACTTTGGCAAAATTAATCATCTTATGGGGACCAATCGACGAATCATGGTTCTATATAATTTCTGTGCTCCACCTGTAATTTCATGTTCAAAAAATTAGTCATATTGAATAATTAATTTAAACAGATAACCAGAAGACTTATTAAAAAAATTTATTGAATAAAAGATAAAATTTAACAACAATTCATCATTTAATCAAATAACTTTAAGTGTGAACACTATATGAAAATTATATATTGTCTAAGGAATTGTAATATACATTAAAATATAATATAAATATATAAGAAAATTTAATGTACCATAAAAATAATAATAATGGAGTGGTTGTTTCTAGGTATAGTTAACAATAAAAATGATGTGATAATGAACATGTTATCATTAAATAGATTCTTGAAGAAAATCAGCATTAATCATTCCAAATTGTCTTATACCAATTGGAAACATTTAAATAATAATTTGTATGGAGGAATAATAATTAAATTAATATTATAATATTGCTAAATTATATTAATTCAAGATATAACATTAAAAAGGTCATTATATAATCCATATTAATAAAATATAGTGAATAACAACATATATATCTCAATAGAATGTAAATTGAGATGAAATCCCCTAACATAACCTTCCATTTTTTATATGTTCTTTATTCTCCCAAAATATGGTTTAGAATAATTAAATAAACAATTCAAAAACCCCAATCACGTTTATATTGTCATATAAAAACTTTATGTAATATATTATTACCCATTAGTTAATAATTATTTTTTATTTTTCACTATATTGGGTGTTAATTTCATAGTTTTTCTGATGTATGTTTTGACTTTTTTTGCTTATTACTATTAACTAGATAATTATTTGGTCATTTCCATAATTTAAAAGTTTAACTAATTATCATACATATTCATTAAATAGGTATTAATAATTGACTACAATAATTTAAGATAAAAAATTAATTGCACCATTCATGGATATGGTAGGTCGTACACATGCATGAATGAAAATACTTATTTTTTTGTTATAATAAAATAATTAAAATAAAATGAAACATATGTATATTATAATTATTTTACCATATATAGCTCATATATTTTTTATAGTTTTGTTTAAATCGTCTTTAATATGTCATATTTATGGTGTGAACAAGTTAAATTAATTTAAGGACGAGGTAGTACACACTTCCAATAGATATTTTATCATATTTAAACATTATTGAATTTATATATTTATGTGTTATAAAATAATTGAATTAGAATAAACCAATTATAAATATCATATGTATCATATATAAATATTGTTTCCATCATATATAAAACCTGGAGAGTCATTAAATGATGAATAAAAAATCATAGTATTGTGAGTCAATAGTTATTCATTTACAAAAATCGTATGTTTGTTACCTGTTAGATGGGAGCCTGTGTAAGTATTGGTACATCCCAATTCATAACAAAATCCAATTATATTTAGGATACTAGTGTTGTTATTTTATCATAATTTTAGATGAGTTGAATGGGTGGATAAGGGAAATAAAGATATGGATATCGAGGAAAGATGTTAACTCTTAATTGGCTACCTCCATTAGTATTATACCAAAGTGTTCCCATAGCTGTCATTCTATTGAAATTGATGATTAAAAATTTAGGGTAGAAATTTTAGGATAATATTTTATGAATGGTTAGATGATTCAATGTGTCCTCAGATGCGTGTGGATGGGGTAGAATGCTTGGATTTTTATAATGGAGGGGGAGTGGCCCTCATGTAAATACAATAAGTTATTTATTAATGGGTGGTAAAAGTTACCCAATGATTATGGAAAATGAAAAAATAATGGATTAATGGGGAATAATAGTTTATAAAAACCTCTATAACAAGAATATGTGGGAATATTAACAATTTTGTTCTTTAACATATAAGATTCGCAAATTTTATCTTATTGGTTTTTATTATATATCTAGTTTTATAACCAATGGATTTTATCCATTAAGAAAAAATAGATTCAGATTTCGTAGACAATATAGAGAAACAAAATTATTAAAATGAGATATAAATTATAAAATATAAATACCATGTGTTTAGGAAATTTATATTGAAATAAACTCACGTGATACTCTAAAACATTTCTTAAACCCAGACCGTGTTAAAAATTATTTTAATGAATATGGGCCAATATGTTAATTATATAAATAAATTAGACAATTAATATGTAATATTTAATTTTAAATGACACATACAAGTCAATTGGTAGAATTGATTTTTTTTTTAATTTTAAAACATTTAATAAAATATCATTTATTGTAAAATAACGATAATGTGAGTTCTATCATTATTTAATTAATTTTTATTTTAAAATATAAAAATAGTATTGGAATTAAAATATATTATTTTTAAATTAGTTTTTAACAGAATATTCATATTAAAAAATATTTAATTAAAATAATTCAATCAATATATATAACTTTTAATATTTATAGAATCATTTATTTTTGTTAATTATTAACTAAATAATCACTACACTTTTGTTTCTTAATCATTTTAAGTAACTAAATAATATTTAAAAAACGATAAATGATAATGATTAAATCATCCATTTTATCATTCAATATGATTTCTTTGACCTAATATATTTTATTTCTTTACTTATATGAATTTTTTATAAATGAAAAATGTAAGGATTTTTCCTATTTTGTCTATTTCCTTATATAACCTTTTATATTTGGAAATTTAATTTACTAATAAACCAATAGACCGTAAAATTTAATCAAATAGAATACATGGTTAGAATATTGGTCGAATATGGTTTTTTTGACATGTGTCTTGGTCATTTTGGCCCTTATGATCGTAGTTTTGTCCTTGGTTAAAATTAATTTTACCTTAATCATTGTAATTAATTTAAATCACATTAACTAATATTTTTTTCAACAATTAATTTGATGTTATTTAACCAAAAATATTATACTGATTTAATATTTGTATATCAGTTTTTCAAAATTCAAATTACAAATTTTTAAAAATTAATATTAACGCTAATCTCAAAGACATAGTGAGAATGCATGTTTTTAAATTAAAAATATTCCTAAGTGAAATAATGTTTTTAATAATTTATAATTTTAAAAATAATTCCAATAACTTTAATTGTGTTAATATATTAATAATTGATGTATTTTGAATCTATGAAAATATGAAATATATTATTTAACATTAAAAATTATCTAAATAAAAATGTAGTTTTTATCAAAAATAAAGCATTTTATATTATTCAACAAAACAATAAAACATACAACAAAAATAAGAGGAATTAACCCTATTAAGTTTTTATATTATAAATAAAAAAGGATGTTTTTTTTGAATGTATAATTTATAAAATTTACAAAATTTATTTTGAAGAAAAAGTGTGCCATTAAAAAGAGATAAAACTTGGTCTTGCATATAATGTAATCTAATTTATTGTTGAGTGTAGAATAAACTAAATGTTGAGTATAAATAATGCTAATGAAAAACATTTATGCATTATAAATTAATAATATCATACAATATTTTGGTGTTAGACTATCCCACATAGAACATCCCTTTTTTATTCTTACATCATAATAAAGAAACCTTTGAATTATGCCTCTCAAAAAGAAACCAGGGTCAACACCAAGAACAGTAGACCACAGTACCTCATGGGATGGAAACTCTCAATGTTACCATATCGACACGAATTCCTAATATGTCATTCCCATTTCCCTCCATAGAAACATGAAAAATCTTATATACTTATACATGGAAAATTTGTTCCTCTTCCTCCATGTGTGTTTTATGGACTTTCTCTCTCCCATGGTTGAGGTCTCCTCCCACACGTCTTGGGTTGAGTTTGTCTATTTGGAACACATGTTTGGTCATATGTTTTAATATGGGAACACTTATAAATAATAACTATAACATATTATACGTGAAGAATAAAATTTCATGTCATAATAATCATCAGGTAAATACATGTGCACTAATTAATTGAATGACCATAATGGTAAAATTAGAATATTCTTCACAAATTCACCCACATTAAATGACTACTCATTACCACTTGTACTTTTATGGATTTATTCTAATATTAATATTTTTCCCATATATAAAATACAATTTTCACTATCAGTTTAGCTTTAACATTAGTTCAAACAACCATAACATTTTATCATGGAAAATTGCCCAAGCATGGTATCTGATTCGGTCATGTGAATCTATAAATATTTTATAGGAATAATCACATTTTGAAAAAACATCAAAAACATATTAAAATAGAATAGAAAAAATTAAACAATTAGAAAAAAAATAAACACATTTATTCAATATATCTTGATAAATTTTAATGTCAATATGTGTGATCAAACATTCTTTCGGTTATTAGAAACCAAATGGAAATTGTATGCAGGGTATCCTCATTCCATACATTATTATGAAACCATTTTATTCTTCCATATCTTAAATTTCATTATCACAAATAGTAGAGCTATGATCTCACCTGAAATTATTAGAAAATTTCCATTCACTGATTAGCTCTAAGACTACAAGGGCTAACCTAGTATAGAAAAAATGAGAGATAAACCATGATTCTTATGCAATCCACAATTCTCTTTGATTTTGAAATAAATAATGGAAATCCAAAATTATAATTTAAGGTATTTAAATTAATTATAATTAATAATGAAATACTAAATTCCGAACACACATAAACAATGCCATTATAAATTTTATGTTGGAAATATATTGTCCCCCTATATCTCATCTTATCATCAATAAAGAAGACATAATTAATATTATTAATACTATTAATAATTAAATATTAATTTTTTTTTTGGAAAAAATCATCTAAAAATTTTACAAAAAAATTAGAATTTAAATATTAATTGTGTAGTGAATAATTAACAACTTTAACTCAATAATGATCCTCCTAAAAGGAATCATTCATATTTGTTAATTACATTTATGTCAGTAAGAAATAATATATATATATATATATTAGAGATTAAAGAGATAACATATTTTTTACTAGGAGTAACATTCAGTTTGAGAACTGCCTCTCTACCTATTCAATTCATTTCTCCCACCTTCAGTCATCAAATTTTGTGAGTTTTTCCATTTCTATAATAGTCATTTCACAACATGAAGTATGTAATGTTTTAATTTTAGTTTTATGGATCTCCCACAGAATTTTTAGAATCAATATACACCTATTTAAAGGATGTCAAGATTCACCACACATTTTAAAATACATATTTTCTTTTGAGGGAATATATTTTTCCACAAAAATGTCTAATTTGAATTTATTTCCATTGGATTCAGAATTTTTTTCTACCTCCAATTGTTTATCCAATTTCATTTTGGTTTTCCAGACAACTAGAATATAATTCATGATATTTTCTATGTTTGTAGAATCCTTATGACAAAATACTCTATTTATGTTGAATTCCATTTCACATTCTCTATATAGGAAATATATTGTAACTCGTGGTTTAACATTGAAAATTACAAATTTTTTCGTAATTAAACATCAAATCACTAGAATGGGATACTAATTTATAATATCTTAATTATTAGGTTAAAGACTAAACATCACGATATAAAAAGAGAAACATACTTTATTTATTCATCAGAAAGGGAACTTAACTAACTTTGTATTTCCTTGACCATAGTTATCCAGAGTCGGTGCATTATTACATAACATTGGAATGATCACAAGAAAGACCGAATATCGAAAGACCGATTGGTTTAGTATACTTGGAATCACTAGATATATTCATAAAGTTTTAAATTACATAATGATGTGAAAAACTATTACAAAAACATATTGTCTCCATAATCCACACTATTATCCCCTCATAATATCCCTGCAGGTCATTCATAATTTACTTCTTCACATCCTGTGAAAAATAAAACATAGAAAATGGGTGAGCTCAAATGCCCAGTAAGGATAACAATATAGAGGAAACTTTCATAAATAAGAATAAACATTTAAGGCAATGTATAACTAAAACAAAAGCCTTTCAAACATAAACATCAACATTCTATGGGAAAAAAATGAATTAGTGCCATTTACTTATTCACATGGATATTCTACTAATCGAATAATCACATGAAATATCAATAACCACTTTTATAATGATGGAATGCATAATGTGTGGCTATCATAACCAAATAGCCAAGGCCTTATGCCAAGACTACAAATAAGATTTTGCCAAGGCCTTGTGCCAAGACACTAGTTTGTCTAATGAGACCTATTGATGCATCAAGGAGCTATATCGGGCTCCACCTGTCACTTATTAAGTTCAATGAATTCCCCTATGAAAAGGTTTAAACATAACAAAAACATTCGCATTAAAACTAGAATACGAAATGTCAATACATTCACCATAAACCATGAATGGTATAAAAATAGCACATCCACAGTCAAAAAAATCACAAAACCTTCAATACAATATAAGAAGTTTTGTATCATAATAAATCAACTTTAAATAAGCGTAAAATCCATCAAAGGATTTTGACAAAGATGAAATCAAAATTCTTTTTAAAGAAATATCTCATTCTATTTTGAATTCATTTAAGAGTCATATATTTATAAAATAAAACATTTTCTTTGAATATATTCTTATAATCTTGTAAGAGAAGCTTTGAAGATTTTATAACGGCGAAAAATAGACGCACCCGCCGTATAAGTTAAAAAACATTCATACCTTAATTCTGTCGAAAAGGTTAAAAAGAACCTTGTTTTGAAAACGACAGAAAGATTCATTTATAAACCTCTTATAAATAGTCAAAAAAGGGTATAAATGACTTTAACCCATATTCTTGTAAATAGTAAAAATGTTTTGAAATTCATTTTTGAGAAACATGGATGTGGATGATAAAGAGATCCCAGTAGATTATTATGTATAAACAACCTCGGATAATGAAGATATTGTGAAATAAACCCTTACCTTGTAATTTTACTTGGTTGGGGTAGGTTAACCTCCTGTATAATGGTGAAATAATTGTTATTAAATTATACAAGAATCATATACATTAATATGATATCATATATGATCTTGTAACATTTATTTGTTAATAATATCTTAGTATTATCGTTGTTTCGGGTGTTAACTTACTCGTTTTCTTTTATATGTTTTGTTACGTAAGCCATGTTTGTAATGGATAAGTTGTATCTTAATCATATCCAAAATTATATCATGTCTTTAGATAATATTATTAATCATCAAATGAGATTTGGACTTGAATGGATACGATGAAGAATGAATCTCATCGCGTTCGTGGACACGGTAGTCCGTACGTACGCACGAGCGACAATATCATTTTTTTGATATTAAAATAATATATAATTGGATGATATATCATATATACATAATCATTATCATGTTATACTTATTATTTACATGAATTTCACATCATTATTATAGCCATCAAAATAATAATTTATTGAATAACAATTACACCACGACGTGGAGACGGTAAGCCATACGTACGCACGTATGGTGACATGTTATTCAAAGGATGGATAGAATACTGAATATGGTTGTACCATATTTATAATAACATCATAGTATATATATGATACTGGATTTATTATTTTCGAATGATAATAACAAAGGAAAAAGAATTGGAAGAAAAAAGGAACTTGGAAAAGGGTGGTGAAATCATTACCTCTTCTTCGGGTTCTTCCTTTTGATTTGATCAAAAGGGCTCCGTATATTGGATTTATGATCAATCTAAGGCCTCTAGGTTTTATTGAGGGAATTTGTGAGAGTATTTGGGCATAGTTTGGCCGAAACAAAAGGCTTTGATGGTGTGAAGAAATGAGAAGGAGGAGATCCCTTTTATTAGAGGGGTGAGGCGCAGCTTTGGAAAAGTTAGAAATAATAGTTAATAATAAATTAATATTCGGTTTATAATGGCTCCAAAGTTGATTATTTAATTTTTAAGGTGGGTATAGGTCGAAAAACACTCAACCAATAGAATTTATACAGGTTTGGGTACTTATATTAACCTTATCTTTAAGTATTAACTCTAAGTTAATTAGTTTCACTTTTACAATGTCTCTTTGTATTTTTATATTATATGGTTAATAAACATACTATATACATCCAAGAGACCCCCAAGTGGTCCATTAATGATACAACTATCATTATATAAGTCTCATTGACGAACATTAGATATTTAGGAATTTAATATGAATTAATAATATAATATTTGTTTTAAAAACTCTTTTATATCAATTTTAACACTATTCAATAGTTGATTTTTGTGAAACTCATAACAGAATTATTACTTCAAGGAAAGTTAATTAAATCAATCCTAATATGTCATATTATCTTATAAAATTATTTTAATTCATTAAAAGTCTCAAATTATATTTATTTGTGTATTTATAATATCAATTATTTTAAATTTTCACTATTATGGTAATTATTGTATCATCATTGTGTCATAAATAAATTACATTATGTAATCTCTAAAAATTATAAATAAAATATCATTATGTAGGAAATATTTTTAACTTTCTAAATATTTTTTATAGTCGAAAAGCGAACCTATATAACCATATGTAAAAATTATTTTTATAAAAGATATATGCTTTTGTCATTTTTGTATTCATTTTAACTTAATTAAAATAAAGTATCTCTATCACCTACAAGTGGCCTCATAGGGTCCCCAAATTGACCCAAATATGCCCATGGTTGGCCATGTATCAACCAATAAGTTTAGGACACGTTTTAGGGTAATTTGTGATTGTTATAATATTACTTTTTAACCTTATTTACCGGATTTACCCTTTAACCATGGTAAATAAAATATTTACCGAAGTAATTATTCAAAATGTATAAAAATAAAAGTTACCTATTTACACAATGTGAAAATCCTGATTCCAAATATGGAATCCATTTTTCCAAATTCAAAACACAGAAGTGGCAGATATTAATTTAAAATTAATTCATGTTGTTATAATAAAAAGCGTGTTTTTAAGTAATAATAACTATCAAAAGATTGGCACTTGTTTATTCTGGTTTTATTGTGAAATTATGTCCAATGAAAAAAATTGAATTAAATGGTTAAAATATATTCTATATATACTTTAAAACAAATCAAATTAATAATTTATCATTATTAATTATTTTGATTAAAAAAAGTTGTTTTTAATTAAAATTTCGTAATTTTCACTATTCATCAAAATATTAATGTTATCCAAAAAGTTCCAAAATTACACCCTAGTCTAAATTCGATATTCCGAATCCAAAAATGAAGTCCATTTTGAAATATAAAATATATATAATTTCAAAAATTATTTATTACAATTCATAACGGCTAGTTTGATTGGTTGTGGTGTGTGTTAGAACTCGAAGTTGCGTACAACACACGCTACTGTATTATTCAAAAGAAAGTGTACCGTGGAAGCTTGGGATGTTTCATTTTAAATTTTTTATGTCCCCATTTAGTCAAAAAGTCTAAAATATTGAATTTAAAAAGGGTTCACTATTAAAAGTTGATAAAAGTGCAATACTGAAAATTAATTTGTTCTTACATTATGTCTAAGAAACTCATAATATGGATTCTAAAATTATAAGGACTATATAATGATTAAAATTTAGTTAATAATATTCATATCCTCTTTTGAACGACTTTTTTGGTATGTTATGGTGCGATTGAACTCGGTGTTGTGTGTAGTGAATGTTATTGAATTATTTTGATGAAATAACACACTATGAAATCTTGGGGTGTTACATTCTCCCCTCCTTCAATAAATTGTGTCCTCGCAATTTGAATTTTTTTTTCGAAAATAAAAGTTTGAAAATAGAAAATATCTTTGTGGGAAAACCCACATCAGAAATTAGGTTACTAAAATTTAGTCTTAATATGAGGAAAAGAGAAATGAATGGGTCACCACAAAATTATGATCTCTATTAGGAGAACATTGGTGGCCATTAGAGACATATAATTGGAGGAAAAACGTAAATATATATATGTAGTGATTGAGATCATCAATCACAAACAAGTGTAAAATTGAGGTCCTTAAATTCATCAATCTATGATAATTTGAAATACCATCAGTTCAACAAAACATAGGGTATTAGGATAACACATTTTTGGTTTTAGGATTCCTTAAATAAAGTATAAGAATTAATTTCTTAATAGAATAAGAGAAGAAGAAAAATATATTATTGACAAGTAGAGTTCCATACTTTAACTAATATCTACCACAAACTCATCTTTCACTCTAAAAGATAATAGAACGAAAAAAATATAATCTATTTATCCTATTCGTATAGGGATCTAAAAAACAAATTTATAATTCATATACCAGATCTTTTAAAAAAACTAAATTATTTAATCTCAGACATCACGTGGGTCAGTGGTAGGTGATACACCCTTGTCACCCTTTGGTTGTGGGTTCAAGTCTTGCGGCCTTGCCGGACGCGACAGGTTGCCGCCCGTCCTCCGGGTTGTCCTTTTATGTAAATCCAAAATAATCCTAACTAGAACTATACATAATACTTCAGTCCAAAATTTATAAGGAAGGTAAACACAATGAAGATCCTTTTTTTCCGTGTAATAACATGTGATCACCTTATCATGTATTATTTTGAAACATTGCAACATATTGAATTATCATAAAACCTTATTGATTACATTCATGATCCCTTATTCCTTATAGAATAATAGATATACTCCTTCAATCCAAAAATTTTGCAAACCCCAACAATGATGGAATATACAAATCATTAATCAGTTTCAAGGTAGTCAAGAATATCCAATATAATTTATCCAAAACAATCATGTATTATTCTAAAATCAATACCTCGGTATCAGAACCATATTATGGTTTATCTTTCTCTCAACCATATATTTTCCAAAAATTTAACCTGCTATTGAGTCACTTTTCATTATTCCACACAATCTCAAGTCCATAATGAAATAGTACTACAGTACAATCCTTATATACTACATAATTATTATAACAAGTACATTGTTGATACAACACTCAAATGACATAATCAACATAAGAACTCTAATCATTCCTCTTAATCTGTGGTAGAATCATAACTTTATTATTATCCAATAGCATCATTTTCGGCATAGTCTGATGACTGAGACATAGGTTCGCATAGTGTCCAAACTCCTTGCAAATGAAGCATTGTACATTTGAACCCATTTTCTATCCCTTGAAGTCACATACTTTGTGCCCTTTTCCTCCACACTTATAACAAACTCTCATTCCTTTCATGCAAGTTCTAGGGTGTTTCTTCCCATAGTTATCATATATGGTAAAATTATTCTTTTCCCTCTTCCCTTTATCCATCTTTCCATCTTCCATCCTTTTCTTCTCTTACTTCCCTTAAAAGCCATAGGACTCAGTAATCTCTTTATTTATCTTATCAACACATGATATTATTTCTTCATATGATGATAATAAATGGGAGACTATTAATCTTATAAATTTTAGCTTAAGACCATGAAAGATATGATCCTTCCTTCTCTTTGGATCATGTGCATTGCTGGAGTTCTCGTTCCTTCTACTAGGCGCCATTTCTAAACAATGGCATACACTAGATTAGTTTATGAATAACAATACCTAATCCCAAACTTGTAAAACACATAACATAAATTAAATAGTTTATGGATATAATCCATAATCATAAAAATGTCTCCTTTGAGGATGTATATAACCATAAACCCTTCATAATGTTTTGTAATGAAAATGAGAAGTACCCTAAGGATATCCCCCAGGGGTGTCGAAACCAAGAGTGCAGCAAGGCCCATTGTCGTGCACCAGTTCCCGTTCGAGTCTAGCTCAAAGCGGTGTTTTCAAGTTTTACCCCTAGGTACTTCTGTGCCAGAGCCGCCTCTACCTGCTCGTATCCAGACAGTGATGTATTTCTCGGAAAACTCACAAAATATCTACAATACAAAAATTCTAGGAAGTTGTTCTATACAAATCCTCAAAATCCATCTTAGGTCTACGTGCTCTAATCATATTTTATCTAAATCTAGATTCCAAGGTTTGTACTAAACTATCTCTGATACCAATTGTAACGCCCCGACCCTAGTTACCCAGAGTCGGTGCAATATAACATAACATTTGCATGATCACAAGAAAGATCAAATCTCTAAAGAACGATTGGTTTAGTAGCCTTGGAAACACTAGATATATTCATAATGTTTTACATTACTTCATGAAGTGAAAAACTACTACAACAACATATTGTCTCCATAATCCACACTATTATCCCCTCATAATATCCCTGCAGGTCATTCATAATTTACTTCTTCACATCCTGGGAAAAACAAAACATAGAAAAGGGGTGAGCTCAAATGCCCAGTAAGGATAACAATATAGCAGAAACTTTCATAAATAAGAATAAACATTTAAGGCAATGTATAACTAAAACAAAAGCCTTTTAAACTTGAACTTCAACATTGTATGGAAAAAATAAAATGAAATAATTCCGTTTACTTATTCACGTGGATATTCTATTAATCGAATAATCACATGCAATATCAATAACCACTTTCATAATGATGGAATGCATACTTTCAGAATATCATAACCACATATCCAAGGGCTCGTGCCAAAACTACAAATAAGATTTTGCCAATTCCTTATGCCAAGACAGTAGATTGTCCCATGATAACTACCGATGCATCGAGGATCTATAGCGGGCTCCACCCGTCACATATTAAGTCCAATGCATTCCCATATGAAAAGGTTTAAACATAACATAAACATTCGTATTAAAACTAGCATACGAAATGTCAATACTTTCACCATAAACCATGAATGGTATAAAAATAGCACATCCACAATCAAATATATCACAAAACCTTCAATAAAATATAGAAGTTTTGTATCATAATAAATCAACTTTAAATAAGCGTAAAATCCATCAAAGGATGTTAAAATAGATGAAATCAGAATTCTTTTTAAAGAAATATCTCTTTCTATTTTGAAATAATTTAAGAGTCATATATTTATAAAATAAAATCTTTTGTTTGAAAATATTATTATTATCTTGTAAGTGATGTTTTGAAGATTTTATAACGGCGAAAAATAGACGCACCTTCCGTATAAGTTAAAAAAATATTCTTACCTTAATTCTATCAAAAATGTTAAAAAGAACCTTGTTTGGAAAACAACAGAAAGATTTTGTTATAAACCTCTTATAAAAAGTCAAACAAGCGTAAAAATGACATTAACCCATATTCTAGTAAATATTAAAAATGTTTTGAAATTCATTTTTAAGAAACATTGATGTTGATGATAAAGATATCCCAGTAGATTATTACGTATAAACAACCTCGGATAATGAAGAGATTGTGAAATAAACCCTTACCTTGTAATTTTACTTGGTTTGGGAAGGTTAACATCCTGTATAATGGTGAAATAATTTTTATTAAATTATACAAGAATCATATACATTAATATGATATCACATATGATCTTTTAACATTGATTTGTTAATAATATCTTAGTATTATCGTTGTTTCAGGTGTTAACTTACTCGTTTTCTTTTATTTGTTTTGATACGTAAGACATATTTTTAATGGATAAGTTGTATCTTAATCATATCCAGAATGATATCAATTCATTAGATACTATTATTAATCATCAAATGATATTTAGAGTTGAATGGATACGATGGAGAATGAATCTCATCGCGTTCGTGGAGACGGTAGTCCGTACGTACGCACGAGCGACAATATCATTCTTTTGATATTAAAATAATATATAATTCGATGAAATATCATATATATACAGAATAATTATCATGTTATATTTATTATTTACATGAATTACACATCATTATTATACCCATCTAAATAATAATTTATTGAATAACAATTACACCACGGCGTGGAGATGGTAAGTCGTACGTACGCACGTATGGTGACATGTTATTCAATGGATGGATATAATACTGAATATGGTTGTACCATATTTATAATAACATCACTGTATATATATGATATTGGGGTTATTATTTTATAATGGTAATAACAAAGGAGGAAGAAGTGGAAGAAGAATGGAACTTGGTTAAGGGTGGTGAAATCATTATCTCTTCTTTGGGTTCTTCATTTTGATTTGATCAAAAGGGCTCCCTAGGGTGTATTTATGATAAAATTAAGGCCTCTAGGTTGTAGTGATGGAAGTTGTGAGAGTATTTGGGCAGAGTTTGGCCGATCCAAAAGGCTTTGACGGTGTGAAGAAATGAGAAGGAGGAGTGCCCTTTTATAAGAGGGGTGAAGAGCACCTTTGGAAAAGCTAGAAATATTAATTTATAATAAATTCATATTCGATTTCTAATGGCTCCAAAGTTGATTATTTAAATTTTAAGGTGCGGATAGGTCGAAAAACAGTCATCCAATATAATTTAGATATGTTTGTGTACTTATATTAACCTTATCATTAAGTATTAACTCTAAGTTAATTAAATTCACTTTTACAATGTCTCTTTGTATTTTTATATTATTTGGTTAATAAACTTACTATATTCATCCAAGCGACCCCCAAGTGGTCCATTAATGGTACACCTATCATGATATAAGTCTCTTGGCCGAACCTTAGATTTTGAGGAATTTAATATCAATTAATAATATAATATTCTTTTTAAAAACTCTTTTATGTCAATTTTGACACTATTCAATAGTTGATTTTTGTGAAACTCATAAAAGAATGATTACTTCGGAAAAAGTTAATTAAATAAATCCTAATATGTCAAATTATCCTTTAAAATTATTTTAATTCCTTAAATGTCTCAAATTATATTTATTAGGGTATTTATAATATCAATTATTTTAAATTTTCACTATTATGGTAATTACTGCATCATCATTGTGTCATAAATAAATTAAATTATGTAATCTCTAAAAATTATAAATAAAAAATAATTATGTAGGAAATCTTTTTATATTTCTAGATAATATTTATAGTCTAAAATCCAATATATATAACCCTATTTAAATTTTTTTTTGTAAAAGATATATGCTTGTGTCATTTTTGTATTCATTTTAACTTAATTAAAATAAAGTGTCCCTATCACCTACAAGTGGCTCCATGGGGTCCCCAAATCGACCACAATATGCCCATGGTCGGCCATGTATCAAAAAATAAGGTTATGACACGTTTTAGGGTAATTTTTTATTATTATAATATTAATTTTTAACCTTTATTTACCGGATTTACCCTTTAACCATGGTAAATAAAATATTTACCGAAGTAATTATTCAAAATGTCTAAAAATAATAGTTACCTATTTACACAATTTGAACATCTTGATTCCAAATATGGAATCCATTTTTCCAAATTCAAAACACAGAAGTGGCTGAAATTAATTTAAAATTAATTCCCGTTGTTAAAATAAAAAGTGTGTTTTTAAGAGATAATAACTTTCAAAAGATTGGCACTTGTTTATGTCTGGTTTAATTGTGAAATTATGTCCAATGACAAAAATTGAATTAAATGGTAAAAATATATTCAACACAATCTTTAAAACCACTCAAACTCATAATTTATCAATATTATTTATTTTGATTAAAAAAGTTGTTTTTAATTTAAATTTCGTAATTTTCACTATTCATCAGAATATTAATGTTATCTGAAAAGTTCCAAAATTTCACCCTAGGCTAAATTCGATATTCCGAATCCAAAAATGAAGTCCATTTTGAAATATAAAATATATATAATTTCAAAAAGTATTTATTACTATTTATAATGGCTAGTTTGATTGGTTGTGGTGTGTGTTAGATCTCGAAGTTGCGTATAACACACGTTACTGTATTATTCAAAGGAAAGCGTACCGTGGAAGTTTGGGATGTTTCATTTTAAAGTTTTGATGTCCCCATTTAGTCAAAAAGATTAAAATATTGTATTTAAAAAGGGTTCACTATTAAATGTTGATTAAAGTGCAATATTGAAAATGAATTTGTTCTTACATTATGTCTAAGAAACTCATAATATGGATATTAAAATTTTAAGGATTATATATAGTTTAAAATATAGTTAATACTATTCATAACCTCTTTTGAATGGCTTGTTTGGTAAGTCATGGTGTGATTGAAGTTGGTGTTGCGTGTAGTGCAAGTTATTGAATTATTTTGAAGAAATAACACACTATGAAATCGTGGGGTGTTACATTCTCCTCTCTTTCAATAAATTGCGTCCTTGCAATTTGAAAATGTTCTTAGAAAATATAATGTTAAAGATAGAAAATATATTTGTGGGAAAACCCACATCGGAAATTAGGTTACCAAAATTTAGTCTTAATATGAGGAAAAAAGAAATGAAAGGGTCACCACCAAATTATGATCTCTATTAGGAGAACATTGGTGGAAATTAGAGACATATAATTGGAGGAAAAACTTAAATATTAATAGGTAGTGATTGAGGTCATCAATCACAAACAAGTGTAAAATTGAGATCCTTAAATTCATAAATCTATGATGATTTTAAATACCATCGGTTCAACAAAACATAGGGTATTAGGATAACACATTTTTGGTTTTAGGATTCCTTAAATAAAGTATAAGAATTAATTTCTTCATAGAATAAGAGAAGAAGAAAAATATATTCTTTACAAGTAGAGTCCCATCATTTAACTAATTTCTACCACAAACTCATCTTTCACTCTAAAAGATAATAGAAGGAAAAAAATATAATCTATTTATCGTATTCGTACAGGGTTCTAAAAAACTAATTTATAATTCATCTACCAGATCTTTTAAAAAAAATACATTATTTAATCCCGGACATCACGTGGGTTTGTGGTAGGTGATACACCCTTGTCGCCCTTCGGTTGTGGGTTCATGTCTCGTGGCCTTTCCGGACGTGACAGGTTGCCGCCCGACCTCCGGGTTGTCCTTTTATGGAAATCCAAAATAATTCAAATTAGAACTATCCAAAATACTTCAGTCCAAAATTTATAAGGAAGGTAAATAGAATGAAGATCCTTTTTTTCTCGTAATAACATGTGATCACCTTCATCATGTATTCTTTTAAAAGACTCCAACATCTTGAATTATCATAAAACCTTATTGATTACATTCATGATCCCTTATTACTTATAGAATAATAGATATACTCCTTCAATCCAAAAATTTTGTAAACCCCCACAATGATTGAATATACAAATCATTAATCAGTTTCAAGGTAGTCAAGAATATCCAATATAATTTATCCAAAACAATCATGTATTATTATAAAATCACTACCTCGGTATCAAAACCATATTATGGTTTATCATTCTCTCAACCATATATTTTCCAAACATTTAACCTACTATTGAGTCACTTTTCTTTGTTCCACACAATCTCAAGTAAATAATGAAATAGTACTGCAGTACAATCCTTATATACTCCATAATTATTATAACAAGTACATTGTTGATACAACACTCAAATGACATAATCAACATAAGAACTCTAATCATTCCTATTAATATGTGGTAGTATCATAACTTGATTATTATCCAATAGCATCATTTGTGGCATAGTCTGATGACTGATACATAGGTTCGCGTAGTGTCCAAACTCCTTGAAAATGAAGCATTGTACATATGAAACCATTTTCTTACCCTTGCAGTCACGTACTTTATGCCCTTTTCCTCCACACTTATAACAAAATCCCATTCCTTTTAGTCATGTTCTAGGGTGTTTCTTCCCACAGTTATCACATATGGGTAAATTCTTCTATTCCCTCTTCCCTCTTCTATCCTTTTCATCTCTTGCTTCCCTTCAAATCCATAGGACTCAGTAAACTCTTTACTTATTTTATCAATACATGATATTATTTCTTAATATGATGATAATACATGGGAGACTATTTATCTTATAAATTCTAGCTTAAGACCATGAAAGATATGATCCTTCCTTCTCTTTGGATCATGTGCATTGCTGGAGTTCTCATTCCTTCTACTGGGCGCCATTTCTAAACAATGGCATACACTAGATTAGTTTATGAATAAAAATACCTAATCCCAAACTTGTAAAACACCTAACATAAATTAAATAGCTTATGGATATAATCCATATTCATAAAAATGACTCTTCTGAGGAAGTATATACTTATAAACCCTTCATAATGGTTTGTAATGAAAATGAGAATTAACCTAAGCATATCCCACGGGAGAGTCATAACCAAGAGTGAAGAAAGGCCCTTTGTCGTGCACCAGTTTCCGTTTGAGTCTAGCTCAAAGCGGTGTTTTCGGGTTTTACCCTTAGGTACATTTGTGGCAGAGCCACCTCTACATGTTCGTATCCAGACAAGGATGTATTGCTCAGAAAACTCACAAAATCTCTACAATACCAAAATTCTAGGAAGTTCTTCTATACAAATCCTCAAAATCTATCCTAGGTCTATGTGATCTAATCAAAGTTTATCTAAATCTAGCTTCCAAAGTTTGTACTAAACTTCCTATGATACCAACTATAACGCCCCGACCCCAGTTACCCAGAGTCGGTGCATTATTACATAACATTGGAATGATTACAAGAAAGATCAAATCTCGAAAGACCGATTGGTTTAGTAGTCTTGGAAACACTAGATATATTCATAATGTTTTACATGACATCCTGAAGTGAAAAACTACTACAACAACATATTGTCTCCATAATCCACACTATTATCCCCTCATAATATCCCTGCATGTCATTCATAATTTACTTCTTCACTTCCTGGGAAAAATAAAACATAGAAAAGGGGTGAGCTCAAATGCCCAGTAAGGATAACAATATAGAGGAAACTTTCATAAATAAGAATAAACATTTAAGGCAATGTATAACTAAAACAAAAGCCTTTTAAACTTGAACTTCAAAATTTTATGGAAAAATAAAATGAAATAATTCCATTTACTTATTCACATGGATATTCTACTAATCAAATAATCACATGCAATATCAATAACCACTTTCATAATGATGGAATGCATAATGTCAGACTATCATAACCACATAGCCAAGGCCTCGTGCCGAGACTACAAATAAGATTTTTCCAAGGCCTTATGCCAAGACAATAGTTTTTCCCATGAGACATACCAATGCATCGAGGAGCTATAGTGGGCTCCAACCGTCACATATTAAGTCTAATACATTCTCATATGAAAAGGTTTAAACATAACATTAACATTAGTATTAAAACTAGCATATGAAATGTCAATACTTTCACCATAAACCATGAATGGTATAAAAACAGCACATCCACAGTCAAACATATCACAAAACATTCAATACAATATAGAAGTTTGGTATCATAATAAATCAACTTTAAATAAGCGTAAAATCCATCAAACGATGTTGACATAGATGATATCAAAATTCTTTTTAAAGAAATATCTCTTTCTATTTTGAAATCATTTAAGAGTCATATATTTATAAAATAAAAAATTTTCTTTGAATATATTCTTATAAGATTGTAAGGTAAGCTTCAATGATTTTATAATGGTGAAAAATATCTGCACCCGCCATATAAGTTAAAAAAGCATTCTTACCTTAATTCGGTCGAAAAGGTTAAAAAGCACTTTGTTTGGAAAATGACGGAAATATTCCTTTATAATCCTTTTATAAAAATTCAAACAACGGTATAAATTACATTAACCAATATTCTAGTAAATAGTAAAAATGTTTAGAAATTCATTTTTATGAAACATGGATGTGGATGATAAAGAGATCCCAGTAGATTATTACGTATAAACAACCTCGGATAATGAAGAGATTGTGAAATAAACCCTTACCGTGTAGTTTTACTTGGTTGGGGTAGGTTAACCTCCTGTATAATGGTTAAATAATTTTTATTAAATTATAAAAGAATCATATACATTAATATGATATCATATATGATCTTTTATCATTGATTTGTTAATAATATCTTAGTATTATCGTTGTTTCGGGTGTTAACTTACTCGTTTTGATTTATATGTTTTATTATGTAAGCCATGTTTGTAATGGATAGGTTGTATCTTAATCATATCCAGAATGATTTCAAGTCCTTAGATACTATTATTAATAACCAAATGAGATTTGGACTTGAATGGATACGATGGAGAATGAATCTCATCGCGTTCGTGGAGACGGTAGTCTGTACGTACGCACGAGTGACAATATCATTCTTTTGATATTAAAATAAAATATAATTGGATGATATATCATATATACAGAATCATTATCATGTTATATTTATTATTTACATGAATTACACATCATTATTATACCCATCCAAATAATAATAAATTGAATAACAATTACACCACGACGTGGAGACGGTAAGCCGTACGTACGCACGTATGGTGACAAGTTATTCAAAGGATGGATAGAATCATGAATATGGTTGTATAAAATTTATAATAACATCATAGTATATATATTATACTGGGGTTTTTATTTTAGAGTGGTAATAATAAAGGAAGAAGAAGTGGAAGAAGAAAGGAACTTGGAAAAGGGTGGTGAAATCATTACCTCTTCTTCGGGTTCTTCCTTTTGATTTGATCAAAATGGATCCATAGGTTGGCTTTATGATCAAACTAAGGCCTCTAGGTTGTAGTGAGGGATGTTGTGAGATTATTTGGGCAGATTTTGGACGATCTAAAAGGCTTTGATGGTGTAAAAAAATGAGAAGGAGGAGTGCCCTTTTATAAGAGGGGTGAGGGGCACCTTTGGAAAAGCTAGAAATATTAATTTATAATAAATTCATATTCAGTTTATAATGGCTAAAAAGTTGATTATTTAAATTTTAAGGTGGGGATAGGTCGAATATCACTAAATCAATAGAATTTAGACAGGTTTGGGTACATATATTTATCTTATCTTTAAGTATTAACTCTAAGTTGATTAGTTTCAAATTTATAATGTCTCTTTGTATTTTTATATTATATGGTTAATAAAAATACTATATACTTCCAACAGACCCCAAAGTGGTCCATTAATGATACACCTATCATGAAATAAGTCTCTTGGCCGAACCATAGATTTTTGGGAATTTAATATCAATTAATAATATAATATTTGTTTGAACAACTCTTTTATTTCAATTTTGACACTATTCAATAGTTGATTTTTCTGAAACTCAAAACAGAATAATATCTTAGAAATAAGTTAATTAAATAAATCCTAACATGTCATATTATCCTATAAAATTATTTTAATTCATTAAAAGGCTCAAATTATATTTATTTGCGTATTTATAATATCAATTATTTTAAATTTTCACTATTATGCTAATTACTGCATTATCATTGTGTCATAAATAAATTAAATTATGTAATCTCTAATAATTATAAATAAAATATCAATATGTAGGAAATCTTATTATATTTCTAATTAATATTTATAGTCGAATATCCAACATATATTACCCTATGTAAAAATGGTTTTTCTAAAAGATATATGCTTGTGTCATTTTTGTATTCATTTTAACTTAATTAAAATAAAGTGTCCCCATCACCTAGAAGTGGCTCCATGGGGTCCCCAAATCGACCGAAATATGACCATGGTCGGCCATGTATCACGAAAAAAGTTTATGACATGTTTTAGGGTAATTTATTATTATTATAATATTATTTTTTAACGATTATTTACCGTATTTACCCTTTAACCATGGTAAATAAAATATTTACCGAAGTAATTATTCAAAATGTATATATATAAAAGATACCTATTTACACAATTTGAACATCATGATTCCAAATATGGGTTCCATTTTTCCAAATTCAAAACACAGAAGAGGCAGAAATTAATTTAAAATTAATTCCCGTTGTTAAAACCAAAAGCGTGTTTTTAAGAGATAATAACTATCAAAAGATTGGCACTTGTTTATATCTGGTTTAATTGTGAAATTATGTCCAATGAAAAAAATTGAATTAAATGGTAAAAATATATTCTAAATATACTTTAAAACCAATAAAATTCAAAATTTATCAATATTAATTATTTTGATTAAAAAAGTTGCATTTAATTATAATTTCATAACTATTCATCAAAATATTAAAGTTATCCGAAAAGTTCCAAAATTTCACCCTAGGCTAAATTCGATATTCCAAATCCAAAAATGAAGTCCATTTTGAAATATAAAATATATATAATTCCAAAAAGTAGTTATTACTATTTATAACGGCTAGTTTGATTGGTTGTGGTGTGTGTTAGAACTCAAAGTTGCGTACAACACACGCTATTGTATTATTCAAAGGAAAGCATAACGTGGATGCTTGAGATGTTTCATTTTAAATTTTTGATGTCCCCATTTAGTCCCAAAGTTTAAAATACAGTATTTAGAAAGGGTTCACTATTAAAAGTTGATAAAAGTGCAATACTAAAAATGAATTTGTTCTTACATTATGTCTAAGAAACTTATAATATGGATTCTAAAATTATAAGGATTATATAAAGTTTAAAATTTAGTTAATAGTATTCATAACCTCTTTTTAACGGCTTGTTTGGTAAGACATGGTTCGATTGAACTTGGTGTTGCGTGAAGTTCAAGTTGTTGAATTATTTTGAAGAAATAACACACTATGAAATCTTCGGGTGTTACATTCTCCTCTACTTCAATAAATTGCGTCCTCACAATTTTTAATTGTTCTTCGAAAATAAAAGGTTGAAAATAGAAAATATCTTTGTGGGAAAACCCACATTGAAAATTAGGTTACTAAAATTTAGTCTTAGTATGAGGAAAAGAGAAATGAAAAGGTCACCACCAAATTATGATCTCTATTAGGTGAAAATTGGTGGAAATTAGAGACATATAATTGGATGAAAAACGTAAATATTTATAGGTAGTGATTGAGGTCATCAATCACAAACAAGTGTAAAATGGAGGTCCATAAATTCATAAATCTATGATGATTTGAAATACCATCGGTTCAACAAAACATAGGGTATTAGGATAACACATTTTTGGTTTTATAATTCCTTAAATAAAGTATAAGAATTAATTTCTTCATAGAATAAGAGAAGAAGAAAAATATATTCTTGACATGTAGAGTTCCATTATTTAACTAATTTCTACCACAAAATCATCTTTCACTCTAAAAGAAAATAGAACGAAAAAAATATAATCTATTTATCCTATTCGTATAGGGTTTTAAAAAACGAATTTATAATTCATCTACCAGATCTTTAAAAAAACTACATTAATTAATCCCGGACATCACGTGGGTCAGTGGTAGGTGATACACCCTTGTCGCCCTTCAGTTGTGGGTTCAAGTCTTCTGGCCTTTCCGGACGCGACGGGTGGCTGCCCGACCTCCGGGTTGTCCTTTTATGGAAATCCAAAATAAATCAAACTAGAACTATCCAAAATACTTCCGTCCAAAATTTATAAGGAAGGAAAACACAATGAAGATCCTTTTTTTTCCGTGTAATAACATGTGATCACCTTCATCATGTATTCTTTTAAAACACTGCAACATATTGAATTATTATAAAACCTTATTGATTATATTCATGATCCCTTATTCCTTATAGAATAATAGATATACTCCTTCAATCTAAAAATGTTCTAAACCCCAACAATGATGGAATATACAAATCATTAATCAGTTTCAAGGTAGTCAAAATATCCAATATATTTTTTCCAAAACAATCATGTATTATTCTAAAATCACTACCTCGGTATCAGAACCGTGTTATGGTTTATCTTTCTCTCAACAATATATTTTCCAAAAATTAAACCTGCTATTGAGTCACTTTTCTTTGTTCCACACAATCTCAAGTCCATAATGAAATAGTACTTCATTACAATCCTTATATACTCCATAATTATTATAACAAGTATATTGTTAATACAACAATCAAATGACATAATCAACATAAGAACTCTAATCATCCCTCTTCATCTGTGGTAGTATCATAACATGATTATTATCCAATAGCATCATTTGCGGAATAGTCTGATGACTAAGACATAGGATCGTGTAGTGTCCAAACTCATAGAAAATGAATCATTGTACATTTGAAACCATTTTCTTACCCTTACAGTCACGTATTTTGTGCCATTTTCCTCCACACTTATAACAAACTCCCATTCCTTTCAGGCAAGTTCCAGGGTGTTTCTTCCCACAGTTATCACATATGGGAAAATTCTTCTTTTCCCTCTTGCCTTTATCCATCTTTCCCTCTTCCATCCTTTTCTTCTCTTTCTTCCCTTCACAGCCATAGGACTCAGTAAACTCTTTACTTATCTTAACAACACATGATATTATTTCTTCATACGATGATAATACATGGGAGACTATTTATATTATAAATTCTCACTTAAGACCATGAAAGATATGATCCTTCCTTCTCTTTGGATCATGTGCATTGCTGGAGTTCTCATTCCTTCTACTGGGTGCCATTTCGAAAACAATGGAATACACTAGATTAGTTTATGAATAACAATACCTAATCCCAAACTTGTAAATAACATAACATAAATTCAATAGTTTATGGATATAATCCATAATCATAAAAAAGTCTCCATTGAGAAAGTATATACTCATAAACCCTTCATAATGGTTTGTAAAGAAAATGAGAATTATCCAAAGGATATCCCCCGGGAGTGTCATAACCAAGAGTGCAGTAAGGCCCGTTTTCGTGCACCGGTTCCCGTTCGAGTCTAGCTCAATGCGGTGTTTTCGGGTTTTACCCCTAGGTACATCTGTTCCATCGCTGCCTCTACCTACTCGTATCTAGACAAGGATGTATTTCTCAGAAAACTCACAAAATCTCTACAATACCAAAATTCTAGGAAGTTCTTCTATACAAATCCTAAAAATCAATCTTAGGTCTATGTGATCTAATCAGAGTTTATCTAAATCTAGCTTCCAAGGTTTGTACTAAACTTTCTCTGATACCAACTGTAATGCCCCAACCCCAGTTACCCAGAGTCGGTGCATTATTACATAACATTTTCATGATCACAAGAAAGATCAAATCTCGAAAGACCGATTGGATTAGTACCCTTGGGAACACTAGATATATTCATAAAGTTTTACATTACATCATGAAGTAAAAAACTACTACAAGAACATATTGTCTCCATAATCCACAATATTAACCCCTAATAATATCCCTGCTGGTCATTCATAATTTACTTCTTCACATCTTGGGAAAAATAAAACATAGAAAAGTGGTGAGCTCAAATTCCCAGTGAGGATAACAATATAGCAGAAAGTTTCATAAATAAGAATAAACATTTAAGAAAATGTATAACTAAAACAAAACCCTTATAAACTTGAACTTCAACATTTTATGGAAAAAATAAAATGAAATATTTCCATTTACTTGTTCACATAGATATTCTACTAATCGAATAATCACATGCAATATCAATAATCACTTTCATAATGATGTAATGCATAATGCCAGACTATCATAACAACATAGCCAAGGCCTCGTGCCAAGACTACAAATATGATTTTGCCAAGGCCTTGTGCCAAGACACTAGTTTGTCCCATGAGACCAACCGATGCATCGAGGAGCTATAGCGGGATCCACCTGTCACATATTAAGTCCAATGCATTCCCATATGAAATGGTTTAAACATAACATAAACATTCGTATTAAAAATAGCATATGAAATATAAATACTATCACCATAAACCATTAATGGAATAAAAATAGAACATCCACAGTCAAACATATCACAAAACCTTCAATAAAATATTGAAGTTTTGTATCATAATAAACCAACTTTAAATAAGCGAAAAATCCATCAAAGGATGTTGACATAGATGAAATCAAAATTCTTTTTAAAGAAATATCACTTTCAATTTTGAAATCATTTAAGAGTCATATATTTATAAAATAAAACATTTTCTTTGAAAATATTCTTATAATATTGTAAGAGAAGATTCAATGATTTTATAATGGCGAAAAATAGCCGCACCTGCCGTATAAGTTAAAAAAACATTCTTACCTTAATTCTGTCGAAAAGGTTAAAAAGCACCTTGTTTGGAAAACGACGAAAGGTTTCCTTTATAAACCTCTTATAAAAAGTCAAACAAGGGTATAAATGACTTTAACCCATATTCTAGTAAATAGTAAAAAAAATTTGAAATTCATTTTTAAGAAACATGGATGTGGATGATAAAGAGATCCCAGTAGATTATTACGTATAAACAACCTCGGATAATGAATAGTTTGGGAAATAAACCCTTAACTTGTAATTTTACTTGGTTGGGGTAGTTTAACCTCCTGTATAATGGTGAAATAATTGTTATTAAATTATAAATGAATCATATACATTAATATGATATCATATATGATCTTTTAACATTGATTTCTTAATAATATCTTAGTATTATCGTTGTTTTGGGTGTTAACTTACTCGTTTTCTTTTATATGTTTTTTTACGTAAGCCATGTTTTTATTGGATAGGTTGAATCTTAATTATATCTAGAATGATATAAAGTCCTTAGATACTATTATTAATCATCAAATGATATTTGGACTTGAATGGATACGATGGAGAGTGAATCTCATCGCGTTCGTGGAGACGGTAGTCCGTACGTACACACGAGCGACAATATCATTCTTTTGATATTAAAATAAAATATAATTGGATGATATATCATATATAATGAATAATTATCATGTTATATTTATTATGTACATGAATTACACATCATTATTATACCCATCCAAATAATAATTTATTGAATAACAAGTATACCACGACGTGGAGACGGTAAGCCGTACGTACGCACGTATGGTGACAGGTTATTCAAAGGATGGATAGAATACTGAATATGGTTGTACCATATTTATAATAACATCATAGTATATATATGATATTGGAGTTATTATTTTATAATGGTAATAACATAGGAAGAATAAGTGGAAGAAGAAAGGAACATGGAAAATGGTGGTGAAATCATTACCTCTTCTTCGGGTTATTCCTTTTGATTTAATCAAAAGTGCTCCATAGCTTGGTTTTCTTATCAAAATAATGACTCTAGGTTGTAGTGAGGGATGTTTTGAGAGTATTTGGGCAGATTTTGGCCGATCCAAAAGGCATTGACGGTGTAAAGAAATGAGAAAGAGGAGTGCCCTTTTATAAGAGGGGTGATGGGAACCTTTGGAAACACTATAAATATTAATTTATAATAAATTCATATTAAGTTTATAATGGCTCCAAAGTTGATTATTTAAATTTAACGGTGGGGATAGGTCTAAAACCACTCAACCAATAGAATTTAGACAGGTTTGGGTACTTATATTAACCTTATCTTTAAGTATTAACTCTAAGTTAATTAGTTTCACTTTTACAATGGCTCTTTGTATTTTTATATTATATGGTTAATAAACATACTATATACCTCCAAGAGACCCCCAAGTGGTCCATTAATGAAACACCTATCATGATATAAGTCCCTTGGCCGAAACTTATATTTTTAGGAATTTAAAATCAATTAATAATATAATATTTGTTTTAAAAACTCTTTTATGTCAATTATGACACTATTCAATAGTTGATTTTTTTGAAACTCATAACAGAATGATTACTTCGAAAAAAGTTAATTAAATCAATCCTAATATGTCATATTATCCTATATAATTATTTGAAATCATTAAAAGACTCAAATTAAATTTATTTGGGTATTTATAATATCAATTATTTTAAATTTTCACTATTATGGTAATTACTGCATCATCAGTGTGTCATAAATAAATTAAAATAGGTAATCTCTAAAAATTATAAATAAAATATCATTATGTATGAAATATTTTTAGCTTTCTAATTAAAATTTATAGTCTAAATGAAAACATATATATCCCTATGTAAAAATTGTTTTTCTAAAAGATATATGGTTGTGTCATTTTTTTATTCATTTAAACTTAATTAAAATAAAGTGTCCCTATCACCTACAAGTGGTTCCATGGGGTCCCCAAATCGACCAAAATATGCTCACGGTCGGCCATGTATCAAGAAATAAGGTTAGGACACGTTTTAGGGTAATTTTTTATAATTATAATATTATTTTTTAACCATTATTTTCCGGATTTACCCTTTAACCATGGTAAATAAAATATTTACTGAGGTAATTATTCAAAATGTCTAAAAATAAAAGTTAACTATTTACACAATTTGAACATCCTGATTCCAAATATGGAATCCATTTTTCATAATTCAAAACACAGATGTGGCCGAAATTAATTTAAAATTAATTTCCATTGTTAAAACAAAAAGTGTGTTTTTAAGAGATAATAACTATCAAAAGATGGGCACTTGATTATGTCTGGTTTAATTTTGAAATTATGTCCAATGAAAAAAATTGAATTAAATGGTAAAAATATATTCTAAATATACTTTAAAACCACTCAAATTCATAATTTATCAATATTAAATATTTTGATTAAAAAAGTTGTTTTTAATTAAAATTTCTTAATTTTCACTATTCATCAAAATATTAAAGTTATCCGAAAAGTTCCAAAATTTCACCATAAGCTAAATTTGATATTCCGAATCCAAAAATGAAGTCTATTTTTAAATATAAAATATATATAATTTCAAAAATTATTTATTACTATTCATAACGGCTAGTTTGATTGGTTGTGGTGTGTGTTAGAACTCGAAGTTGCGTACAACACACGCTACTGTATTATTCAAAGGAAAGCGTACAGTGGAAGCATGGGATGTTTCATTTTAAATTTTTGAAGTCCCCATTTAGTCAAAAAGATTAAAATATTTTATTTAATAAGGGTTTACTATTAAAAGTTGATAAAGGTGCAATACTGAAAATGAATTTGTTCTTACATTATGTCTAAGAAACTCATAATATGGATTCTAAAATTATAAGGATTATATAAAGTTTAAAATTTTGTTAATACTATTCATAACATCTTTTGAATGGCTTGTTTGGTAAGTCATGGTGCGATTGAACTTGGTGTTGCGTGTAGCGGAAGTTATTGAATTATTTTGAAAAAATAACACACTATGAAATCTTGGGGTGTTACAAACGTTGATACTATACATCTGTATAGGATATCATGGAGATCAAATGAACAAAGGGATGATCTAAATCCCAGTAAAGGGATAATCATAAGAATTAATCATAACATATGGGTAAGATGGAGAAATAAACATATATAAAAAATTATAAATGCTCATTAAATATAAGGAATCATAAAATGGGATCATATAATAATGGATTCATAGAAATGTTGATGAAAAATATTTCATGAATTTTTCATGTGTAATGCACCATCTCACATAGAGGATGATGAGTTAAGGTTTACCACCATGACCATTGCATAGGGAGCACAAGTCAAGGCTACCAACCAAGATCATTACACATAACATCTCATGGGACTAAATGTAACATCCCAAGTAAATAATTGATAATTGATATTCTTATCTATGTCTATTGATGAATTATATATTGTTTTAAAGACTTAAAATGAGAATAAATCCAATCTTTAGAATAGAATTCTCTAATATTTTTAACAGATTATTTTACCGCATTTTGATGGAGAACCAATTGTAAATATATCTTTTGACAATTTTATAAGCTCTATTTTTAAAAAAAAAATTATTCTTTAATATTGTGACATTGAATTTTACTTTGGATTATTTTTTGGTATTTTTCTGGAAATGTTCATTTTTAAATGAATAGAGAAAAATACTGCTTTTTATCTGAAAACTTCTTTTTCATATAATTTAATTATATGGTCATATTATCTTTTTAATTGGTATTAAATTTTAATTAGAATATATATTTACCATTTAATCCAAAATTGTTCATTATAATTAATTTCACTCTATAATTGGGCATAAACAAGTGCCATACTTTTCATAGATATTGTTTCAAAAAAACCCGCTATTTGTTTTGAAAACAGGAATTATTATTAAATTAATTATTGAAATTTGTATTTTTTGAATTTTTTAAAATGTATTCCATATTTGGAATCAGTAGGTCCAAATTATTTATATAAAACTATTTTGTTTCTGGACATTATGAATAGTAATGACGATAATTATCTTTAATTATCGTGATTAATTAGTAATCTGGTAGTAAAGGATAATAAAATAAAATCATTATAATAAGAAATTAACCCAAAATGTTTCATAATGCTACTGGTTGTGTAATGGAAGACCATGATATTCCTTGTACCAATCATTGGGATCCCAAGGAATCACTTTTGGGTGAAAGTGACACTTTATCATTTTATTTTTAAAGAAAGGATAATATCACCAAAGAATGTCTCACCCGAGTAAAACATTTTTACTTTTGTCCGTGTGAATAATATATTAAACTATAAATATTATTTGTAATGATATAAACATTTCCTACATTACGGTATTTTTTTATAATTTTTAGACATTATATGAATTAATTTATTTAGTACATTGTGATGATGCATCGATTATCTCATTAATGAGCGATTTAAATAAAATTAAAAGATAATGTAAACTCTAAGACGTAAACTTGTCAAAAACCTATTATATGAGTGTATTTTGAACCTTTATCACCTTATTCTAGAAATATATCAATTAGGACCTTTTAAATCTGAAACTCAGTTTAAAATAAAGTAACATTTCTTAGATTTCCATGAGTGCCCCTTTTCCCTCTTATAAACGACCCCCACCTCTACATCCTTACCCACACTTCTCAAGCCATTGGATCAGCCAGAATATGCTCATTTTATCTCTCCACATACCTATATTCATCATAGAATCCTTACCTTAGGCAGAAAGCTCTTTAAAAACCCCTTTTGGTTCAAACCAACAGGAGTTACCCGATTTAAAGGTAAAGTCTTCTCTAATGTTCTTTTGTATTATTTTGCTTCTCCAATCCCCTAAACGCTTTTTATTCATTTATTTTGTAACAAAACCAGAATCTTAAATATTCTAGGATATTTTTATTAGAATTAATTGAGATACATATACAAACACCTACATCTAATTGATAAGGAACATACTATTTCCGTGGATGGTGAATTTCTGTCTCATGAAATGATGATTGTTCAATATTCTTATAACACCTTCAAAGGTGGCCATTAAAATGTCACTATATTTTTATATGATATATGATATGTGTATTTTTTCCTTAATCGTATGTATTTTTCATTTATGGAATACCTTTATGATTTCCATTATGGGTAAATGCGATATCTTCATTTTAGGAAGTGCAGACTACAGCCCCCTCAATGTGATGTGATTCGTTAATGCCATTTGTGGGACGTGTAAAGGATGGATTTAATGATATTATATATGATATTATACTGAGATTATAATATAACTTTATATCCTTATGATTCCATTCCATAATATATGAAATAGAAATGAAATTAGTGTTCATGCATACGTAATGCCTACCATCTCTATGAACGGTGCATTTCATTTCTTACCTATAAATGTTATGTAATATTATAAATTCATGTATATAGTGGATATATATGATATCTATGATATCTATATCATGAATATAATTCTGGATATAATGGATATTTTACCACATGAACTCCTTGTAATTATAAAGTGTTTATTTTTTACTCAAGTACCAATGATCGACAAAACGACCATTATTAACATAAATGATTACATAGTGTTAATAACATGGTAATAAGTGACATAAAATAAATAATGAACATTAAAATGGTTCTCATGCAAGTATAAATGAATTCATGTTTATTATTCAGGAGATTAAATAACGATCGAGTCAAGTCGGACCCGAGGTATGGGACTTTGTCTCAATATCCTTTCATTAGGGTATATTTTGTTTTATAGACAAATTTCTCTTGTACGGTGTATAAACCACTTTGACTTTTACTTATATTCAAAAGGAAACTTTTTTTATACGAAGTGTTTAACTAAATGAAAAAAAGGATTGTTTTTTTGTCATACGTATGTGGCAACAATGACTTCTCCGCCGCCGTGACCATTAATTGAGTTTCCACTTACACTATAAGACATACCTTTTTATAAATGATAAATAAATAACATGTTTTACTTATATTTTATTTTGTTAATGAAAATGTTTTTCATAATGTTTTTATTATATAAATTTGTTGTATAGATATCTTGTGATTGAAATGTGGAAATTTTATGTTTTCATTATGCGTGTTTTATGTGATACGATTATGTTATGGTTCTTGGTCATTGTTATGAAGACAGGTGGTTCCGTGATAAACTAAGGGCAGGTGAGCCCGACATAGCTCTCCAATGCATTGGGTAACGTGACAGAGTTAATTGATAAGGTTTCTCCAAATAGATTTAGGGAATCTACAGTGATGGGTATATCAAACGTAACCGTGAGGGTTAGTCCCTATGTAAGAATGTTATGAATGCTTCAAGTTACATTTATGTAATATGATTTCTATGAGTTATTCATAAATCTTATTATTTCATGATGTATGTTAACATGGTTTTGTTTTATAAGTTATGTATTATTTCATTAATTCTTTTGTATAAATTTACTAATGTTTCCTTTCTGTATTTTTATATCCCTTACTGTGATTTTTATGGTCATCCCATGTTTTTGAAATGTTATTCACAGGTCAAGGGAAAGGTACATGATGTGATGATAGTGTCAAGTAAGTGTCATTAAAGAATCCATGTTTTGTTTTAAATATGTTTCCATTGATGGGAAAAAATGAATAATATCTTTTATGTAACCGCATTGTTTAAATGTGGAATGTAATGCATGATTTATGATCTAATTCTCTAAAACTGTAACCCTAAAAATATCTTCAATGTGTATTCTCGAAATATCTCATGATAATGTTATGTTTAACACTAGGGACTTATTCTAAACATTTCTCAATGAACTGGAGTGAGATGTGGTTGAATCCCTCATAACATGATCATGTATTAATTGAACATAAAGAATCCTGAAAAATCCATCATAAAAATACATAAGTGTTACACATGGAAATAATGGTGTATCAAAATCAAATCCTAAATAATAATAAATGGGAATATCATAAAATCTTTAATGCAAGAAATGAATAAATTCATACTTGCGAATTTATAAATGAATGTATTAGTAGATCATGACTAGTGGTTTTAAACTGCATTTATATCTTGTAAAAAATTAATAAATTATGAATCTTTATAATTAAAACATCATAGCATGTTTTAAAGAAAATATTAAAAATTGTTTATGAATAAATAAGAATATTATTTTATATAAAACAAGAAGTAAAATAAGAATGTTTTTTTTCTATAAAACGAGTCATATTATAAAAATAATGGTGTATTAAATCTATTTTTAAGTGAACCTGAAATTGGTTTAGAATTCAGAAATTTCCATTAAATTAGACTTTCTTATCATGAATAATTGATTGTGGAGCCTTTTTAAAAACATGTATTTCCATAAAATGTAATAATGAATGGATATTTATACATTATTTTGGAACATATTTAAATAAATTTAGAATTTTTAAATATAAATAAAATAGAATATCATTTGGGTAAAAAGGGAGAAAGAGTACCTCGACAGAATATTCGAGGTTCAAGTAAAACCCATTTCCGTAAGTTCGATGGTCTTCATCACACGATCTGAATTTCCTTGATAATGAAATTTTATTGATTAATTTTTATTTTAAGAACCCATTATATATGTATTTGATTTATTATTACATTATTATGTTCATTTGTGTACTTTTTAATGGGTTAATAGGTTCAATTTCATCATTTACAAGCATTGGTTTCATTGGTTTTCATGATCTGTTTACTTTTATACATGTAAGAATGGTCGTATATAGTGATGATAATTATATGGAATTGACCATATATTTTATTAATGTTCAAAAAATTTAAAAATTGGTTTTATATATCATTTATTTTAATGAAATGAGTATGAATAATTAGATAAATAGTAAATGATAATCATTTGTGTTCATTTTGGAGATTTTCAATATCAACAAACATATTTTGTTTTAGAGATT
The DNA here is from genome assembly GCA_963277665.1 of Viscum album. NCBI lineage: Eukaryota > Viridiplantae > Streptophyta > Magnoliopsida > Santalales > Viscaceae > Viscum > Viscum album. The sequence goes on from OY728146.1 coordinate 959,496,614, forward strand.
AATATCATGTGTAAAAAATTATTATATAGAATTAAATAGAATATAATACCTATATTATAATTTTTTCAACAAAAAAATCGTTTCTTGAGTATCATTGAATATAGTAATAGAAATTGAAATCTTCATTATCTTTGAATGTGATAAATTACCACATCATGGATGATATTTTCATTTAATGTAATAAATGATGGGTAAAGAGGGATGAGGATAAATTATTTCATTATGATAACAAAAGTACATCATATTTAAGTTAATAGAGTTATCATACCATTTGTATGAGGTTAGGTAGGGATTCAAATGAAAATAATGAAACAGGAAAATAAATTGAATGAAAAGAAATTTGGATTTCATCTTGATTTATTCTTCTTGAGAACCACCTAAGGGGATTGGATAGGGAATTGATTATGAAAAAAACTCTTGGACATGGGGGATTGGTTTGAAAATAATATTTTTGTAGAATTTGGACAATGCTCAATGTTTGATAGGTGGGGATAATAGGTGATGAGGGGTGGTATTTACAGTGGAGGAGGGTGTACTTCTCATTATTTAATTCAATTGTTTATTATTTTGGAAACATAGTATTAATATATTGAGTATTATCATGAAATATAATTATATAATGAATTATGTTTTGATATTTTGGGCATACATCATCCTTACATAATTTATGACTCCATAATTCATGTATTTATCATTTATCATAGATTACAATATTTACTATTCACCAAAAATTCGTGTATTTTATAAAAATAACAAAAATTCACCATATCTATATTTATGTGTAGGATTATATAATGAAATTATATTTATCAGAATAATTCTCTTAAAATTATAAATATTATTTTTTATTAAACTCATTATTTACCTAGAAAATACAAATTTCGAAATTGTAAGTACTTTTATATCACATTGAAATATTCACTATGGTTTCATAAAATCATTATATTATAACTTCAAAATAAAAAATTAATATATTAATACAATTAATTTTAAAATATATTCCATTTCATTATTATTTTTGTCAAAAAACTGTAATTAAATATTTATGACTTACAAAAATATGAATATATAATTAATATATTTTCAAATATTTATTTAGTTATACAATTATATAATTGTATAATATTTTCACATATAAAGTGGGTAAATTTTATTTATAATATCAATGGTGAGGATAATATTTTATTTTCATGTTTACTATTCATAAGTGTCATTTGACTATTGTAAATTTCAAGCTAATATTCTTTTTGTATTTATGCATTAACTTTTGGAAATCCCTTTAATTTCATTACATTTTCATTTTCAATGTCAATAATTTTTGAATGGGACAAATTAATTATGGACATCCTCAATATGGAAATGTGGAATACATCAAGTGTATGAGACATGGTTGGTGGAAGTGCTAGTAGATAGGCCACTACTCCGACATCACAAATGTTCTAGAAGGGGACAAGAAACCTAAGTCTTAGCATCGCTTGGTTCCAAAATCTCATGTTCCATTTCCATATAGATATTCAATGGAATACCATATCTCTAACCATAAACTAATGATTCTGTTGACAACTATCTCCATAACACCTATTTCATCATTGGGTCATCTTGATGTGGAGACGAATGGTTTTCAGCCTATCTATAAACAATTCGACTATTTCTTTTCCATCCATCTTACACTCATATAATTCCACCAGAAAAATTGGTGTTCTACACCATTTCCTAGGAAGGGCTTCATATGGTGCCATTCAAATGCTCGAGTGTACAATATATTTATAAGGGATATCCACCAAAGCTATATGTTGGTCCCATACTCCTTTTAAGTTGATATAACATATTATCAACATCTCTTCTAGAGTTTAATTATTTTCCTTAGATTTGACATCAATTTGACGATGATATGCCTTACATAATTTCAACTCTCTGTTCAGTACATGTTAGAGAGTTTTATGAAACATGGAGGTGAACCTATGATCTATATCAAATAAAATTGAAAGGGTAACTCCAAGAATCCTACCAATTCATTGATATATATCCTTTAATGTTGATCCATTGAGACATTATCATGAATTTCAATAAAGTGATTTGTCTTTATAAGACAATCCCCAATTACCCATATAGCATTGTTTCTTTGGATGTCTTTGGAAGTCTAATAAAAAAAGTACATGGTGACGTTTTACCATTTCTATGTTGGTATGGGTTATGATTTCAGAATCACTTTACATTTTTTCCGTTCCGCCTTCACTTCCTGACATACTAGATACATTGTTGTACATTCATCAATTTCCTTATTCATAATGACCCACCTAATGTTCTCTCAAAGATCCCGATACATCTCTTTTTACTCTATTTAAATAGATAAGGTTGAGTTATGTCAATCATTTATAATATCCTTCTTCATCTCTAGATCATATGGTACACATAGTCAAGACCCAAATCATATGACTACACCCTCATTGATCTTAGTCATGGAGAATTTCCCATTTCTGAATGCTTCCTCAGTTTTTGTAATTTCCAGATCATTTCATTGGAAGTAATTTATTTTCTACACATGGGATGGTTGAGAAATTATTGGATAAAGGATAGATGGTTTTCATTCCTTAATGATTTCCATGTCCATCCTTTTTATGTCTAAGAAGATTATATCCTTCTCATTTATCATCACTGATAATGATAGACAATTTTATCACCCTAGAGTATCCACTTCCTTTTTTCCATATATGGATGTTGGTAGATTGAGTTGTCATAATAATTTATGATCTCTAAAATTATTTTCTGCTTCATATTACAATTCTTCTATTTGAATATATATTTGTGACTATTGTGATTAGAATATATCTCACACTTATTAATAAATATATAATGCTGCAAGATTTTCGACACAATGATCACTATTGTAAACTCGAGAACTTGCATAGGATTTTTTTTCTCATGAATTATAAACTACCATGAGGTGTATGATATCAATTTATAATTTTTCATCCGCAAAAAACATAGGAGTTTAATTAAGGAATTGATTCACAACATAAAAATTATCCCACCTTTTGAGAGTGTCAACAATGTAATTGTGATAGGACTCTTTTTGAGATCCTTAAATCTTCCCTCACATTCTCGAGTCCATAATTTATTCACTCCATTCTATGTTAGGTTAGTTTTTGGAAATAAATGTCCACATATGTTCTTCCCAAATCATCTATAATACCCAGTTAAAAAAATGAAACTATGGGTCTCTATTGTAGAAGCTGGAATGGATGACTCTTTGGTTACCTTTGTCTTAGAAGGGTTCATATCTATCTTGTTGCTGGTAATAACATGTCCCATGAATTATACTTCCTCCACTAAGAACTCAAATTTAATTTACATTCCATATTTTTTATCTATTTATAATTTCCCCTACACATTATGAAAAATGTCCTCATGTCCCCCCTGATCATAGTGTATATCAAAATATAATTGATAATGACTACAACTATTTTTTGTAGTAATTTATAAAGACATTATTCATCATTTATTTTAATATTCTGTGATAAATTGTGTGTCCGCATGGAATTACTATGAACTTCTGTTATCCATAAATTATTCAAAAGCTACTTGTTAGAATATCCTTTTTATTTACCTTAAATTGGTGATATCCCAATTGATTGTCCATATTTGAGAGATAACTGGACCCACATAGATGATTGAATAATTCATCTATTTGAGGAATGTGACAAATTTTTTTAATTGTGATTTTATTAAGCTCATGTTAATAATTTTAGAAATGCATTGGTCCATCTTTCTTCTTGAAAAAGAGGAATGGTGCACCCCATGGTGAAGCACTCACACATACAAAACCATTGTACTATGTTTCCTGTAAATACATCTTTACATCATTATGCACAATGGTGGCCATTCTAAAAGGTGTATTTGATATAGGTATAGATCAAGGAATAATTTAAATTGATATCTCAACCTCTCAATTAGGTGGATGACCTAACAATTCTTAAGGATGTGAATTAGTGTATTCTCTAACAATAGGCATATCATTGATCATGATCATCTCCTTTGTCTCAGTCATTTAACTAAGTTATTAATGATCATAATGTATCAATATCAACACCTGATAGTATGAGTTAGAAGGTGATTCATCCTCTTATTTACAATTGTAATGAATGTCAGGATTCTTCATGATGTGAATAGTTATATCCCTTTCTTGAAAGAAGAAATTGTATTTGTATAAAAATGAATAGTCAATGCCCAAAATGGAATCAAACTCTACTAAAGAATGTAAGAAAATATTTTTTGGGAGGTTTAGTCCACAATAATTAATCGGTTAGGATTTGAGTACGTTGGATGAAATAATTTCACTATTATCTACACTCATAGATAACTAAACCACTGTATTTTGAGATGGATTTTGAATAGTTCTACTAAACATACAAGATATGAATGAATTAACAGAACCAAAATAAAATACAACATCGGTTATTATTGAATTAATAACTAGTATACATGTCACCACATCATAGTCATGATCCACCTCAATAGTATTGATACAGATTACTTTTCTGGTTTCCTTAGAGATTATTGTTGATTTCTTACAACAACCCTAGGCTTAAGGAATTGGTTAAAAAATGAACATGATCCATGTAGTTGCGACATTGCATTATATAATGAGTTTCTATATAATCCTTCTTTTATTTAGCTACATTAGTGGAGTTATTCATGTCACTTAGGTAGTTCATTTTTAGATTTCCCATTCATCTAGATTTGATTCATATCGTGGTTCCATTTAGCCAGTTCCCAGGATTATTTTTCACAAAATTATTACATATGGTATATTAGTTATTCTTTACATCATGGGATTTATTTTCTAATGAAACCATATTAGAGTCCATTTTTATCTTTTTTTCAATAGGCATATGAGACCATTGAGAGTCTCAGATCTCTATTTAAGCCTTGAGGTCACAATGAATAATCTCTTTATAATTTTCTATGTATTTAATCACAAAACCTTTTCACAGACACATATTTAGACCTTTAAATAAGTGATCCACCTTGATTTTGGCGCTCATGATAAATTTGTAGGCATATATTTCATGCCTTGTAATATTTTTCTCATTTAACCTAAAAGTCTCATCTTATTTCTGCTAATGTATGAAGAAGTCTTTTTTAATAATGAGAAAGTGGTTTTTGTGAAAATATGTATTGAATTTTATATCTTAAATTACACACAATAATGGATATCAATTTACTCAATGGAATTCATTTTTTTGATTAGTATCCAAAACTATTTAGATTCCCCATCAAAATTATATACCACCAACACAACATTTTATTCATATAATCACTAGAGGTAAGGAAATATTTTTTCAATGGAGTTAATTAACTATTCTATGAGGAGGATATCAAAAGATCAACTAAACTTTGGAGGACTTTTCCACATGAATGATTCGACATAAATTTTTTATTTCCTTATATAATGAGGGTGATCAACCTGATTCATGATATTATTTAAATTTTGACACCATGAGAAAGTATATTCATAATCTTTTTAGAACCCATTCCAATATTATTTGGAATATCTTTAGGGTTATTGTCAAATTTCTTATAAAATTTATTTTTTGAATATTTCCTTTAATTTCCCAGCATTAACTAAGATAAATAAAGTGCAATTAGAAGGATTTCACACTTATTTTATAAGAAGAAAAGGAAAATTTAATCATAGATGGATATAATCATAATTGAAAATTAAATCCTAACATGTGATTCCATATAAAATAATCAATTTCTTATGGTCATGTTCTTATCAAATATTATTATGGGAATTTGACTAGTTCCCTTAATAATATTTTGTAATGATCATATGAATTTAACAAACCATATTAACTAGGATTGTCAAACCAAGTGCATAGTGAATCCCATTTCCATGTATCAGGTTAACTCGACTCATGACTAGAACAACTTATTATATTTTTTACTCATAGGTACATCTATTCCAAAACAACGTCCACATTTAATATCGAGATGGGTACATATTTTCTTGATAATTTACTTACTATATACTTACCAAAATTTTGGGATTTTTTCTTATAAACTGACTTATTCATCAGGTCATCATTAATGTGTTATATTCATAATATTTAAAAATAATTAAATATTCACACTGATACCAAATATAGAAACCCCATACTTTACACATATCACTACATGAGTTTTAGCATAATTAAACATCCAATTAAAACCTGTGAATTTTAAAGTCTATTTTTTTGATATTAAGTATAGAATTAAAACATATGATTCCCAATTATGAACATATTTTATATAATCTTTCTAAAGAGATCCAAAATCCTTATATCCTTGTCATTGGAATATGATAACCTCTAGATAACATGAAAAATACAATGATAAAGAAGGATTTTAAGGTAAAAAACATAAGAATAATTATTATCACATGCGTTAAAAGGCATATCATACTAAAATAAAATGGAATGGAACATGGTTAAATAGAAGGAATAATAATAATGGATCATATAATCATAGATTCAAAAAAAGTGTTAGAAACATAAAAAATTAAATTTATCACGGTTAATATCTCATTGAAGTTAAAGGATCATGATTCATGTCTAACTACCAAGACCATTTCACATGGAGCACGAGTCAAGGATAAACACAAAGACCATTGCACATAACGTCTCATGAGACATAAAATTTCCAATGAATTGAAGCTGTATTTGGGTACACCCATTATAAAATGTTTGTTAATATTTTTTCCACATGAGTATTAATACATAGTCAATCAATCATAATCTTAAGGGGTACAGTTGGAATGAATTGGGTGTCATAATCACTTCATAAAGAATAATAAATGGGTGTATCATAAATGTGTATATAAATGAAAGGAATTAAATCCAACATGAAAATATAAATATAAAAATATGTATAGATCATGATTACTCATGCCAAACTAAACAGAAAACATATAAAAAGAGTACATAAAGAAATTTAGAATCAAAATATTTTAGAGTGGTTAAAGGAAAATATTAAATAGAATTTTAATAAGAAAAGTGAATATTCTTTTATATAAAACAACAAATGATCCAATAATTTTTTCATAAAAAAATTATTTTATAAAAAAAATTGTGTGTTCAAATATATTATAGAGTATACTTAAAATTGGGAAATAATTTGGGAAGTTCCCATAAATCGGGCTTGCATATCTTGAAGAATTGTTTTGGATCATTTAAAAAATATGTTTTTTTTCTGAAAAAAAACGATGAATGGAACATGATTAAAGATTTTTTAACTTATAAACATCATATTTATGATGTACATAAAAATATTAGAGTATTTAATTTGGGTAAACTTAGATACATTGTAACAGAATTGAATAATGGAGGTTTGGGTTGAATCCCTTACATCATGTCTGATGGTGTTCTTCACTTCTTATTATTTAACTAAATAATCATATTATATTAATTAATTAATATTTATATTATAGTTTATAAATGTATAATATTAATTATAACTCTATTATGTTCATTTATGGCCTTTTTTATGGGTGAAGAGGTTCAATTTCATTGTTTAGGAGCATTGGTTTCCTTGGTTTTCATGATCTGTTTACTTGTATACATGTATGAAAAGTCATATAATGTGGGGTTAATAACCAATAATTGAAATTATTTGTTATTAATGATTTTACAGAGGTTAAATGGGTCTTATATACCATTAGTGTTTATGGAATGAGTATAATCACTATATAAATAGTTAATGATAATTGTTTGGGAATATTTTCGTAGTTTTCAATCACATCAAAATCATTTTTTATTATAAATTATTATCATGTGTACAAAATGATTCTAGGTCATTAAATAATATATAATAATTATATTTTAATCTGTTTCAAACATAAAAATGGTTTCATGAATAACATTGAATGAAATAAAATAAATTGAAAACATTATCATCCTTGAATGCGATAAATTAGCACATAACGAACGATGTTTTCTTTTTTCGTATGATTGGAGGGGGAAAGAGAGACTATTATTCATTATTCCATTAAAATTAAAAAAATTCATTTATATATAATTTATTTGATTTATCATAGAAATTGTATAAGGGGTGGTGAGGAGAGGAAACGAATTTGAATGAACATTAAAAGAAATTAAAAGTAAAGGATTATGTTTTTACATCTTGATTATTTCTTCTTGATAACATCTATAAGGGATTGGTTTTAGTATTTTATTTATACCAAAATCTCCTAGACATGAGTGAGAGAAATAGTCAGAGTATTGGGATGAATTTCGACAAGGCTACTGGCTTTAGTTGTGTGAGAAGATAAATCATCAAGGGATGGTATTTATAGTGGATGAGTTGTGTTTTCTCATTATTTTCTACATTATATTATTATTTTGGCTCATGACTATGAAAAGATGGAAAATATTCATAAAATTAATAAGATAGTAATGGATTAATTGAATGTTCGGTCTTACATATACCTTACATCATCTAGGACTCCATAATTCTATTATTTAGTATTTATCATAAACAACCGTATTTTAATGTCCAACAAATATTCATGTATTTTAGAAATATCATAGAAATTCCCCCTGAATTATTTTTTTGTTTAGAAATAAAAAAACTATATTTCATGAAAATAGTTTTCTCAATATGGGAAATTTATATTTTAATTTAAATCATAATTTACTTCTAGAATGAGTATTTTAAAATTATGACTACTTTTACATTAATTTGGGAAAATAACCAAGGACAAATAAAATATTCATATCATCATAAAACAACAAGATATTAATTTATGAAATCATTTTATGAAATTAAATATTATTTTGATTTATTATATTTTTCCAAAATATTTAATTTAATATTTATGACATATAAAACTACCAACACTTAATTAATAATTTTATAAATATTTACATACATATATAATGATATAATATTATAATATTGTCCCTTATATTATGGTTAAATTTTATTTATAATTTCCATGATGAGGTTAATATTCCATTTTCTAATCTATTATTAATATGGTACATGTGACTATTCATAGATGAAGTTACTATTCCTTTGGTATATGTTACTTATCTTCATAAAATTTAATTTCCTTCACTATTTCTTCATTTATAATTATTTTTTGTTTTTAATGAGATTTTATTCATATATACTATGAGAAATAATTATTAGAATGTAATTTCTATTGATAAATCCATTTTTCCTTAAAAAATTCCCCCCGGTCTTTGTTTCATGAATTTGATAGCAATATGACCCTTCCAATAAAATATTTCGAATGCTTCTTATAATCATTCATATTAGTTTTCAACTGGAAGATTGGATACAATTTTTATCATAAAATTGTTTCTCTGAGATTCAATTCATATTTTGAAATTATCTACCAAAATTGATTTATGTATGTTTTCTATTAATGAAATAATATACCTTTATGTGTAGGCTTTGTTCCCATATGTTTCATAACACCCAAAAATCCCCAGATAAAAATATTTCTCAATATGATATGATTTTGTAAAAAAAATTATTATTGAAATATTTCTTCAATCCAAGAATTCTTTCTTCCTATGTGGAAATAACTTTATTGAGTCATTCATTCTCTATGTCTGATTTAGTAAAGGATCTATCATTATTTTTCTTGGTGATAGTTTTTTTAAGAGTTTTCTTCTTTTGTTTATATTTCATGTCTTACTTATTACATACTTGTCTTACATGTATCCGTTTTTTCTATTGTATTATTAGTACATTATCATTTGAGTTTTTCTTTGTTGTTATATACCAACACTCATCATAACAATGACCACTTATTTCAGTACTCATAAATATTCAAAGCATTAATTTTTTTAGATACATTTATTTTCTATATATTTTTCTTATATGTTGATGGTAATATAGTAACATCATCTTTTCTTCCATAAGTATAGTTCGACAATTATTTTAATAAATTTTCATGCCATTCCATAATTACAATGCTTTATTTCCAAATTTCCACCAACACCAACAATATACAATGTAATTTCCTCTCTTTTTTATAGTGTATTTTGTTTAGATTTCATATATTTGGGAACTTATAGTTGTTGATTAGAACCAATGCCCTTTGGGAGACTTCGTGGTAAATTTTTCATCATGTTGTTTTTAACATATTCCCATTATGTGTTTTGATTTTCATAATTTTTCTAAATCCATTCTATCATAGAATATTGTTTAAAACTTGTACTAGCACATGAAACCTCATTAGTATATAAATTTTTTTCTGTGTTATCATCTTTATTAATCATAGATGAAAATTACATTTGATAAGAGGATGATAAGATGCTCTTCTTTGATATATTACTCTCTCTCTATATATATTTTTTAAAGCATCTATTTTTCAAGATGCATGCATTGTTTTATCTTTTAGTGATTCTAGATTTTCCAATCTCTCATATATCTCTACCAACATCACGTTAAGTGAGATTTTATCATCCTAAAATGATTTCAAATTTTCTTCCTAATCCATTATTATAATATTAATTTGTTATTCATTGATGTTTCATGGTTCTTGTAAAGAATCATCATGCTAAATTAAACATTCATATGTTTATTATAGTTGAACAGATTTCAAAACCATAGAAACAATGTGAAATTTTTGATATGCTTGAAATGATTTTATAAATACAATATTTTCTAATTATTTCTCACAAAACATCCTTGAAATTCTGAAATCAGTTCATTATATATTTCATTAAGAATATTTGTTTCTTCCATTATAATAAGATTTTTTTAGTGCCTTCGATATGGAAACCCTTTTGACCAATATATAATTTACATCATTAGCCTCTATATAAAGTTGTAATTTTTTATTCAAAATACCTTTGATGACTCAAATAATATTTATTAATTATTATCTGGGGATATTAGTCAAATTGTTTTAATTCAGAATTAATATCACAATTTGATCTATCATAATTAGAACTGGACTATGCATCCGTAGAATAATCATAATCAAAATAATTATTTAATCATATACAACCTTTATTTCCAATAGTTGGGGTTGTGTTTGACATTACTAAAGGAATTTTCTTTAGATTCCCAGGTTGTCTCTTATTTCTATTTATCTGAGCCCTGTTAATATATATTATTGAGGTAACTCAAATATTTCTAGAAATATTCACTTGATAAATACTCTATTGGATCATTCTAGTTGACTTGCCTCAGATACCACTTTTAGTGATGCATGACATGTTTACCACTGAGGGTGGGGCGGAATAGCTGTTATATTTTCTAAAAATTATTTCATTGGAATTCAACATATTGAAAATTTAAATGTTCACAATAAAAAAATTGACATCTCATAGTCTACCTTTGTATTCAAATATAATAAGAGAGACAAAAATCGGAATATTTTTAGATAGTTCAGTGAAAAGAAATACTCCTTTCCATGTTGTTTATTCCCCCCAAAATGATTTTTCCACTATAATCAAATTTTAAAATACAATGGTTTATGAATTAAATAGTGTAAACCCCGATTATAAACCATACATACCATATTATAAAAAACAATATGATTTTAAGGATAAGGGAGAAGTAATTTTAAAGGGGTTCCTAGTAGATTTTGTGATTAGATAATAGATATTAAAAGGCACACAATATATTTAGAATGATAATTGGTTGTGTGAAATGATAATGCACTATGAATTATTACATGTATTAATAAATAAATTTTATAAATAAATATAATTGAATTATTAAAAATTTGAGAAGGATAACTTTTTCATATAAATATATTGTATATTTTGTGTGTATCATGTGAAAAAATTTAATTGAGTAATAAACATCATCAGATAGATGAATTATTTTCCTAAGAATTGTTTCACATCAACATTTCAAATGATCTTGAATGGTATATGATTTATAGTAATTCAACCAGATCTTTATGTGTTATCCATGAATTCATTCAAATATATCTCATAATTAAATTTGAATTGTATACAAAAAATAATATTTTTGTTTTATTGAATGAAAATAAAAATTATTTATAAAGTAATAATAAGAGGATGGAAATATATTCATTACAATATAAAAAAATAAATGATCATATTACTTTGGAATTGGTACATATCCCTTTTATATAATAGTAAAATCCACAAGTGTAAGTTTCACGATGGTGGGAATTTCATGGGGAGGTTTGATGAATATGGTTTGGTCCCTGATCTTGATGAGATTGAACGTCTCCTATAAACAATTTCACTAATGCTTATTTTATTGGATAAAAAAATTTATTTATTGTAGGTAAGTTCCCATATACACAATGTCTAATGGATGCTTGGATAAATGGTATTCATAGGGTGTGATCCTATTGTATGAGGCTATCACATTCAATTTCAATATCATTTTGATTTGGTAAACACTTATATTTATACTAAATATGTGAGCAGTATTATATATCTATATTATCAACATTAATCATAAATAAAAGTATTTTAAATCTAGTTGGATATAATAAAACCAAATACCTGTTTTTTTATATAATGATACTATATATTAATAAATTTATTAAAAAATCTACGTGGTTTTATTTTTAATAGTCAGGTTGTTAAAATATTCCCCCATTAATAAATTTCATCCTCAAGATATTATTTTCCCAGAGTAAAAAAAATGTGGTTAACTATTCTTCATCAATACCTTTGGTTCCCATGTAGGTTTATCAAACATGTGGTTCATCGACAACAATTTGAATAGGGGCATCACACTTTTTCATAAAACAATTTCTATGTGATCCAATATATTTAATAAATCCTTCTTATAAGAATGGTCACTATATAATGGTATTAACTCAGGTTTGTGTGTATGTGAGGGGTCTAGTATGTACATCATCGAGAGGGATAATTGGAATAAATCATTTATATAATATTGGTTTGGTGGGTGTTCAATTTGATAGGCCACCACTCTCATGAGACCATGGATTTCAAAAGGGATGACGTACCATGGTCTATGTTTTTCCTTCTTCCCAAAATCATTACATTCATTTATGGAGATATAGAGGGGAATAAAATTTCTCCATCACATAACTCAAGGTCTCATTGATTATTATTAGCATATCCCTTCAGTTGACTCCAAGAGGCATTGATATGTGCTAAATTGTTTTAACATTCTCCACAATTTCCCCAACCATTTCATTTACTAGTAGTTTTTGATCCCCCACATCATCACAACATGTAGGTGTACCATTATTCTTTATAAACGGGGCTTCATTGACATCCATTTGGATGTTCAATTGGCAATTGTTTTTTAATAAAACTCATCCATAATATGATGTTTGTAATATCATACACTGAATTCCATTAAGAACGATCTCAACATGTCCTCAAGTGTTTTGACAGTGAACTAAAATTGGCCATCAAATTTGATGTTGATAAGCCATACTACTCTTCAGAAGACTCCATAAATAATAGTGGATACTTTTCCAAAATATACATGAGAATATTTGATCTCAATCATACACAAATAATCGTGGCACTCCATGCAGAGTCACCACTACTCTAATTTATATTCGTGATTGTTGATCCAGTGAGATATTCTATCGAATTGAAATGTAGTGTTCAGTTGTTTTAATATGATTCCCAGAAACCCAAATATCATTATTTATTTTAGATTTCATTGAATATTTAATGAAAATGCCTATGGTTATGATTTCCCATATCAATGTTTTTAAAGATAATGATTACATTATACCCTTATACTAATTCCTTTTAACCTCTGCTCGTTGACATACCAAGCACCATTATGTATATTCACCATTATAATTTTTCATGTTGTCCCACAAATAGTGCTATCGCATATGTAAATATGTCTTTGTGTTTGATGGGTGAATGGAGAATATATATAACAATGTGCAATATTCAATATTTCCTTTTTTAACTCATGATTGTTTGTAACACATATTCTTTCCCCAAATTTTACAATTCCTTCTTCACTAACATTGAACTCTGAGAAATTACCTTTTCACAATGATAAAAAAATTGTTTTGAAATCCCAAATCACATTTTTTATAATCCATTACCATTTCATGATGACATGGTTGATAAATTATTTTTTAATGGATTTATGATATTCAATCCTTCATGATTCCTATTCCCATCATATTTAATTCTATGAAGATTTGATCCTTCTCAATTCTCATCAATGATGAAATTGCTAGATCCATTCTAAATAGAGAATCTACCACATTAGTTTATTTTCCATGATAGTAGTGAATTTTACAATAATAGTCCTTGATCATATCTACCTATCTTCATTGGTGCCTATTATACTCTTGTAGTTTGAATATATATTTGACGCACTTATAATTAGTATATTTCTCAATCTTCCACCATAGTGAAAATATATCTAGTTTTTCAAGGCAAATTTCAATTATTCCAACTCTATATAATGTGGGTGATATTTTTTTATCATTTACATTCAAATTCCATGATTAGTAGGCAGTGACTTTTTCATTCATCATTAACACACAACCCAATATCTTCTTCAATGGATTGCATAATACTATGAAATGTTCTTTACTTATGGGTATTATGCATACAAGGGTAGTGATAATTCTATTTTTATGTCATTTAATATTTCCTTCCATTCATCAATATAATAAAACATGACACCATTATGATTTATCTAGGTAAGAGGATTGGAAAATCATGAGATATCACTCAAAAATAGCCAATAATAACTAGATAACTGAAGGTAAATATGGATATCTATCACATATATTGGTCTCTTCCATCAATCAATTAATTTTTTCTATAATGTATCCATAGATATCTTATTTCATATAATTATATTCCTAGGGATTATACTTCACTAAACTATAATGAACACTTGATGTACTTGGGATACATCTTATCATTTCATTTGGTATTTAACACAATTTTCAAATGCATCTCATAGGCCTCCTTGTTTTTAAAGTATATTAATTTATCATCTATAAGCCCTAAAAATTGTTTGGAGGTAATATCTAATAAATATATCCTTAAAATCTATGAATATATTTGGAGAAATATTTAGTCCAAATTTCATCCCGGTGAAGTCATTGTGCCCATACCGTATTTGAAAATTAGTCCTGGGGATATCATCCTTCTTCACCCTTACATGATAATATCTAGACCAATGATCCACCTTAGAGATGTATTTTTCTAAACATAGATGATTGAACCAGACATAAATCTAAGGCAGAGGATACTGATTATTTATCATTCTCTTGTTTAGATCATGATAATAAAATGAAAACAGGTACTGACTAAACATTCTTCCTAATGAAAAGGACTGGTCCACACCTTGGTGAATCACTTGGGTGTATAATCCTTTTATCCAAATTCTCTTATATATTTTTGTGTAGTTACTCAACTTCCAAATTATCCATCCTATATAGAGCCTTGTATATTGATAACCCCTCAAAGATATGTTTTATTGAAAATTAAATATCATTACTTAGAGGAAGACCAGGTAATTCCTCCCAACACACATCCGTGTATTCCCTCACAATATGAATTTCTTCAAGGATTATCCTTTTCATAGAAAATTCATTTGTCCTTGATATGATTTCTCAATGATAAATAAAATATATTCTTCATATGTTGGTGTTAATGATGATTCATCCTCATCATTAAACTAGTAAAAAATCATAGGTTGATGTGACATACATAGAGTGATTTCCTTCTCGAAAAATATTTTGTTGGATCTATAGTGGGAAATCCAATCCATCCCAACATTTCTTCAAATGACCCCAACAGAAGTATGGAAAACATCCTATGTATTTTCAGAACACAAATTATGAAAAGGGTGGATTTAAATACATGGGAATCAATATTTTCTCAATTTCACATTTTCTCTAACATCTATACTACTATTCATTATGGTGGTGTTTGAATAGTTATACTAAACATTCGTTTTATAAAGGAATGTGTAGAATCAGAATAAAAATGTATATTCAATTTTCATGAATTATATATATCATATTTATTTCCACTTTTTTGTTTTTATTCTCTTCAGTTGTAGGGATGAAAAAGTTCACTCCCTTGCTTCCTTGGAGGTTGTTGTTTTCCTCAAAAAACAATTGGATTATGGAATTGGTTTGAAATGTTCCATAGTTACTTGATGTTGTTGAAATGAAAAATGCACTAAGTATTGATTGAAGCATTACATTCCTCCATCACATTAGTTGGTTTATCCCATTTAAAATTATTTTCTAGGTACCCTTCCACCTGACACCTAATGCATTTCTTTAATCCCATAGTAAATTAATAGGGTATTTCATTAACACGTTTGAGAATTGGTATTATGAAATTTCATAACACTGTTATATTTCTCTATAACACCACTGTAATTAAATATAAATTACACATATTATCCTCATGATACACATGATATTCACCAATATTTATTTTCACTTTTATGACATGTCATACAATTTCTTTATAGCCATTAAAATCATGGATTGACAAGTATTTTCATAGAATATGATTTATAGAATTGATGGAGAAACCAAAAATTCATTCCGGAGTAATGAAATAAAAAAAGGTTCATCATATATGTATTGTTAAATTTTCCTTGTTCGCCCATATAGTGTTGTTAACTTTTTTATTTTAGTGTAAGTAAATCAATATCCATTTTAACATGAACATTGTTATAAAAATATTTTTTGAATATTTTTTTATGGAATTCCTTATACTCCATTGATTTTATATATTCCTCTTGAATCATATTCTTGATCAATGTACACATTTAATTAACTTCTTCCTTTTTTGATAAACAATAAATGGAACTGTCTCTTACTTAGAACATGGAAGGACATAGTAGATATCTTCAATTGATCGGATCCATTCTTCCCTGATTAAGGGATCATATGATCCATTTAATGTATGAGGCATTTGTCTCATGAATCTCATTATTGAGGATTAACCTTTCTTAGGGGGGGTTTGGGATCCCCTCTAGATCTAGGTTTTATTTCAAAAAATGAGTTATTTGATATATTATCATGATATTGTTTTTGATTCCCCCTCTCATTTAATTGTGTATCTCGTTAGGGAAATCATCACATTACCCATCACATTCATTATTATCCCATTTTATCTTATTTTTAACTGTTAGAAAAAACATAAGAAATATTAGGGTGGATTTTATTAATCAGTTAGACACATAATGTGGAATACAATGACATTAAATGGATAAATTATAAATTACATTTATCTTTTTGACTTATTAATTCTACGATTTAATATGTTTTTCCATGATCCATTTCCTAAAATGTATTATTATGTGGATTTGGTTTCTTTATTTATAATATTTTATAATGTACTTATGAATTTGGAAAAACATATTCCCAATGAGTGTTAGACTATGTGCACAGTAAGGCCCAAATTTAGGTACCAGGTTACCCTAAGTCAGGCCTGAAACACCTTGTCAAAGTTGTTATTACTAGGTACATATCTTCAAAAACTACATCAACATTTATTAATCATTATTTGATGTATTTTTTTGATAAAACACTTACTAAACACTTACCAATATTTTGGGGTTTTTTATACCTAGTATTGTCTCTAAGTCTATCCCAATAGTTTATTAACACCATTTGATAAAATAACTAAAAATTTTCTCTGTTACCAACTATAAAATCCTTTCTCTTTGTTACACGTTATTACATGATATATTTCATACATCTAAAATAATAAAATATAACATATCAATAATGATTGTTTAATTAGAAATTTAGTACATTACCTAACAAATTATAGAATGTAATAAAAAATAATATTGAACACAACATTGAAATGATCATAATCTTCCTACAAACCTAAATACCATGTGATAAGTAGATAAGAAAAATAAGAATGGGATGAGATAAAAATATCAGAAAGGGAATATACTAGGAATACAATGAAGAAGATGATACATGTTTTACAATAGGAATATAAATTGTGAATAAAAAGTGTAGTAATCAAAATCTAGAATAATGAGACCTGCTATACTATGGTAATCCAAAAAATAACATGGGAAATGTGGAAACAACTCAAAAAAACTAAATCATAAACATAGGTCATGGGTAAATATAAGATACATAATTGTGTAAAAAGTCCCATAATAGAATTTGGGTCCACCCTTTACCAAGGAGTTAATCATGATAAAAGACATTACAAAATAATCAGAGTGTTATTTAGGTTCACCCATCAAAATAATTTCATTTCCATGATGAAGTCTACCACATTAGAAAAATACATGGATTTATTCATCATTATAATTTTTCCACGATCATGGAATGAATCATACATATTTGTATGTTACAAGTAAAATTATATATGAATAAATGTCAACACTATTGTTAGTATATGGGCATGGAATGCACTAAATTATTATTATTAATTGGAAAATTGTGTTTACCATTCGAGAACATAACGACGTCACATAAAAATTTATAAAATGGGTTGATGAGAGGAAATGTTATTTATCATGATTTATATATGATATTTAATTTAATAAGAAACTTGAAATACATTCCACAAAATTATAAATTGTATACAGAAGGCATATGTTAATGAAGAAAAAATAATAATGAAGTGAATGGAACAAAAACTTAAAAAACATTATGCTTGGTATCAGTTGTACATATGGTTTAATAAATGGTAAAATTATAGTGAAAGGGGATATAAAAATTTATAAAACAAATGGGATGTATGGGTATATTTATGAACAATTCCCAACATCTGAAAATTGAAATTAACAAACATTACATAAAAGGTGTGCTTAAGAGAAGATGAGAGTGAAAGGTCCCTTAAAGGTGTGTGTGACTCCAAAGGATTGGGAGGGGCTTCTTGAAAGCTTTTGGGTTCATTTAGATGAATCTTATGAGTTAAGGTAAGAGTGTAGATGTGATAATAGTATTATTATTGAATTTTAATGTGGTATTAGTTGGGTTTATATAGGAAAGTAGGGGGATTACTTTATTATTTAGGTTTTAGACTACAGAATAAAATATGCCAATCCAGAAACCATAACTGTATTTATTCCCTTGGTATATGACGAATTTGAGTAGTTTAAATTATATTATAAGGTCATTGTCTCAAATTATTAACATATTACCATTGTAATTTTAGAGTAGAATCACAATTTTAATGAAATGATATTAAAATTTTAAAATATATTTAAATTTTTGGATGATTCATAAAGTACATAAAAAAATAAATGTAAAATCACATTATTTTAAAGGGAAACCATATATTTGGAGATTTATCCAATTTATATTACTTATTAAATGACTTTTTTATCATTGTAATGTCAATAAACACTATGTATATATGTACGGTATTAAATTCTTTACCGAAAAATCTCCTATTTCAGAAAATTATTACAAATTCTGTATTGGATAATTTTGACCACTTGGTTTTAAAAATAATATTCATTTTATATAAATATTTTTACAAATATTTTAATTTTTTACTTTAAAAAAACATTTATTAAAGATGGAATGTATTTGACAACAATGTTTTTTAACCTTTATAAAAATCACATTTTACGTATAAAAAATTATTTTCTTATTTATATATAATAAAATTTATAAAAAATAATATTTTATTAAATTATTATTTTTTTAAGAAACCCATTAAATCATGAAAATATATTTCTTTATTTAATTTAAATATTAAAAAATGATAGAATTTCTGTTTTGTTGTATCAAAAGAAAAATAATTTATAAAGTAATAATAACTGGATGGAAATATATTCATTATTCTACGGAAAATAAAATACATACTCATATTTCTATGGTCTTTATACATATCAATTCAGTACATCAGAAAATGACTTTAGTGTAAGGAGTGTGATGGTGGAACATTCATTGGATGTTTTGATGTACTTGGTTTAGGTCATCAACTCAGTAAAATTGAAATTCTCCCAAAAAACGGTTTCAATACTACATATTTTGTTGGATCTCATTTTGGGCTTGATCTAGGGAAAATAAAAAAATGTGATATCCCACGAAAGCTCTGATATATGGGCTTCATATAGTAATATCACATATATTGATACCACCAATTTCTTGTAAGGGGAAATTGTATTTGTTAAAACACTATAATTGTACTAATATTTTGAACACTATTCAATGGAGATATTATCAAATTTAATACTACATGACATATTTTTTAATCCAATTAGATTTAATAACACTAAATATGTTCATGTGTTTTCTATAACCATATTTAAAATAATACATCTAATGAAAAATACAAGCGGAATTTTATTTATAATAGTTTGGTCATTACAACAATGCTAATGGAAAGAACCTCCATGGTTTAATACCTTCTATAAGAATGTTTTATCACTATTAAAATATGATTACTTAGCCAAATATACTTCTCAAAGATGTTATAAGGTCTCACAAAACTCATTACCTATATGAATTATTACACATTGAATATAAAATTTTAAAGACCTCCAATGGTTCCAAGAATAATTTTTCAAATTTCCTTATAACTGAAACATATAATCCTTTTTGACTAATATTTTCAACAAATATAACATAATAATGCAGAAATTGCACCATATTGGATATTTTCCTGAAATATATAAATTATGTTTATTTTTTGTAGCATAGGTGATCATGGTGTTCAGGAATCTTGGGTTTATAAAATTTATCATGAAATATTATAATGATTTTTTGTTGTTCAATGAATTTCGGGATAATATTTATGTAATTTGTTTGGGAAGCTTATGTTTATGGTTTTTTCTGATTTTTTGTTTTTCTATTTCATGTTCCCACTCTATCAAATTATTTTTATTTAATTTTGTCTTATATATATCTAATAAATTACCCTAAAATGAATACGTAACTATTTTATATTTCATATATAATTAATTTATGGTGTCTCATAAACTCTTATAGATTCATTGTTCACACACAATGTTGTTTGGATGGGTTTTTTGGGTTAAAATTTTGTGATGGGGTTATAAACAATATTCAGTGAATATATGATTCTTTTTTTTATCACATCATAATATTTAATTATATAACATTTACACTATATGTTATTTTGGTATTAATTTCATTATCATATGTTCATTTTTTAGCGATTCTTACTTTATAACCTATTATATTTATCAGCATTCAGTTCTATTAATTATAGTAGGTTTATTTGTGTTTTATATAATAATTAAATCATTTTTATAGTGTTTACCTACTAATCTATTTAGATATATAATCCTAATTTACATATGATTCATGGTATTTAAATTTCCATTTCAAATTCACCCATTCGGTGGATTTTGATTCCCATGTTACAAATGTTTCTTATTTTTCTTCAAGAGATATTATCTTATCCTAGAGTCATAATATATATTTATTGACCAATTTATTATACTTATAATAAATTATAACATTCATATTCACAAATGATGCATTTTATTTTTCTTCAGAAAAATTATTTTTACATATAATGTTCCTATTATATGTTGAATTTATGGTTTCAAAACAAAATATGTTGTTCTTATGAATTATTCCCCATCTCTTCATTAAATATTTTTTTCCACTGTGTATCTATTAGTTAATACAATTTGTTTTATTTTCAACGATAATTTTAGGTTTTTTTTTAACCATTTATATTTCACATTATCTATATTTATAATTTAATGTTATATTTTTTATAAATATAGGTTTGTATAAAACATTAAATAAAATTAATATAAATTTCATTCTAGAAATGTATAATTACCATATCTTCCACTCCAAATTTCTTCTATCTACCTTTATTTTATTTCATGTTTTCATTATATGTGGATATATCAAAAATTAATGTTTTCAAAATCATCAATCATCCCCTAAAAATGATTTCAATTTTATTTTAATGTAGTGTTGATATTTTTAAATCTGGTTCTCGTTAGCATTGATGAAATGATGTAAATTAGTGATTTCATTAAAGGTATGAAATTTTTTATTGATAAATATATTATATATTCATTTTAAAACTATATTATATCTATTTTGATAACATATTATCCTTTAATTCATTATGATTGTATAATAAAATATGTAATTAATGAAAAATAAAACATTCCATTAGTAATATGGTTCAAGAGTAAGAAGGAATGATTTTTTGGATTGTTTCTTCAACAAGATAGATTGTAAATAGTAAATTGCTTTATGTTAGAGTGAACATGAAAACCATGGGATTTTTTATACATTAATATTTTTTATGGTTTATTAATATTCATTAATATGAATTTAAATATTTAATTTAAACATGAATATATAATAACATTATGTCTAATCGAATATTATATAATATAATAAATAGTAATTATATGACTAAAGAAATTAAGTTTACTTCATAACATAATTTTTTTATGGATAAACATATTTCATTTACTTTATTTTAATTTTTATCTAGTTGAAAAACTGTATATTAGATAGTTATTTTTAAATCAAATATTTTTTATATTTATGTGAATATATATTAATAATTATTATTCGGATAATAATATAAATAAATTTTAATTAACATCTAAAAAACATATTTCATTTTCAATTTAATAATATATACTTTTTTTCAAAATGAATTGTTTCCCTTGAATAATGTCGTTTTATTTTAAAATGTAATTTATATTATTTATAATTTATTTTTGATAAAATGTACATCATTTATTGTAACACCCTGTGATTTTATAGAATTGTTTTTTGGGAATAAATATAAATTTTCATTTATATCGTAAAATTTATGATGTCAAATATTCCTTTCACATTAATCACTAACATGGGGTGTGTTATAAGAAACACTGACTCGACATACGATACATGCAAGACTGAGTTAGTTTATGAGACACATAATAATGAGTTTCTATAAAGAATCTCTTTTTATTATTTTAATTATTGAATTAAAAAAATTATAAAATAGACAATATAAATTGTAATAAATACATTCAAAATATTTCTTATAATTGTTTTTTTGAAATAAAACATATTGAAAAAAATATACTTTTTTGGTAAAGTCTTTTTTATGTTTAAAATTTTCAATTTCTAAAATAAATTTCTTATAATAATTAATGTATGTTTTGACATATTAATAAATTTAGTATTATAAAAAACATTATTTTTTATTCCAAATGTCAAAATTAGATTACAGTAAATTTTTTGGATTTTTTTGAGCAACATTATTTTATGATGAATAATGAAAATTCTGCATTATAGTTAAAAATTCTTTTTTTTCTAATTAATTATTATTGAAAAATGATATAATAAATTAGTTTTATGGTAACATTAGATAAATATTTCATTTAATAATACAATGAAATTCATATTAACTTTAAACTAAATATAAAATATTATAAAAAAGTTGAACATTTCTTACATTCAACCCTTATTATTTCAACCCATATGCATGTTCGGCACTCATCTTAATTTATACTCTTCTTTTATTTTGGTCACAACCCATCCCAACAGGGCCTATGTAGACACTCTCTAAGATGGCCTACAATAGGCATGGGGCGGGTGACTCGCACGGATGAATCATACCCAAAACATGGGAGTTATTTCCTATGAACATGTACACATGCACACATATCCAATACCAGAAATGCTGAAATGTAAAAACCACTATGGATCAAAATGTAAACATACAACTAAACCCATCTAAGAGAGTACAATGGATGTAATGTTCAGAATGTAAAACTGGGCTAGAATACAAGCCCACCAAAAACAATAGTATGTAACTACAAGTCCAACCTGTGAGCACAAAGAGGAATTCAGACTACTTCTCATACTTGTAGGTACTCCTAAGCCTTTAGGGAACTAAGAAGGCTCAGTTTGGTCCTATTCCTCCTTAGACTCCATCAAAAGGATGCTCATCTGCACAACACACAACATGTGGGTGCGAAGCCCTTGGAGATGTGAGTATAACAATACTCAATACATGACCCCGAAAACCAAAATAATAAAAGAAAATTATTAGTACCATTTTCACTACAATGTATATATCTACTGGATTGATATCAAGAGAAACATAATCCAAATATAATAAAAACCCAGACCCGTAGTCAAGACACAAGTCACACAACAGCATACAAATGCTAGGGATTCAGATCGAAGGTTCTACGAAGCACTTGCCTAAGAGAACTCACTCCACAACTCAAATAGCTTTGTTAGTGTCTGTCTGAGAAGTATCATACATTGGGAAAATCCACGATAGATAGATACACTAATTCTAGTAGAACACAATCATGAGAGGGAATGATCATGAAACGCCGATGGGGATCACTACCAGGGCCTTGGCGGATACCAAAACACATCTGGATTCAACTACTATGTTGAGGACCAGCTTCCTATAAGATTAGTCATGCCAATAGCTAACACTACATTGGGTAAATAATAGATAGAGGATCTCAATCCGGACCTCTCGAAGAGATACCTTACTCTATCTCTTATGGTCCTGCTAAATGGATCATACTCTTATAGATTGAAATGATACATGACCTTCAATGGAATATGAAAAATGGGAACCAACCCAAATGAAAAATTTCCAATGTATGTAGGAAAATAGGATTATTCCATGTTCCAGGATATACATGCCATGTATAAGGTGTCACACTCCATGTCTCACGAATCTGGGTACGATCCATGTGTAATGGCCTAAGTTAGTGGAAATATGCTGTGTAGAAAAGTAAGTACACGGTGTGTAGGAAGGACCACACTGTGTGTCTGAGTAACTAGGGTTCCCACCATGTATGTGTCCATGTGGCTATACATGAATTCAATTAGTGTATAATATCATGTGTAACAAATACACAAGGTAATCCATGCAGCTGACCTCGTCAAGCCGTGTGTCTGAGTACACGACCTTGTACTCCCACCCCATGTTTATGTATCACCTGAGATACTCGTCGAGTCCCATGAAAGGACCAACATGACATGTTAATTAGAGAACACTTCGTGTCGTTGCTTCCTGCATCGTAGAACTCTATCCGACACTAAGCTGGTCCCACACAATGTGTCATTAGGATACACTTCTTGTGTTCAAGATATATCTGGAAACACCATTCTTCATCTGCAAGCCTGTGGTGTTCTTTCGATCAGAGATTTGGCTTCCCAGACAATGTGATGCTCTATGGTCATGGTCACCCCGACACCACAAATCCATTTCCATGGGTTTTAGACATCTAATTTTCCCCAAATACAAGTATAAATTTACCCACCTGAATAATGTTCAATGAAAAATAAATCCCCAACCATGTCGATCTGTCCACCTCTATCATTGTTGCACCTCCACTACATCATCAGAATGCCAAATCTTGGTTTTGAAATTGTTGCCCCAATTAAAGGGCTTGCAACAATTCCTCTTTTGAATCCCTGTAAAGAACGTGAAGAACACAAGGAAGAGGCAGGAAGAAAAAAACAACAGTGGAATGAAAAATCAGTGTCAATAATTACAGCGTTAATCCACTCCCGTTAGAAGGTTTAAATAGTGAAAATTAATATTTCCAATCATGACTAAAGAATTCACAAGAATGAACCCAATAATGAAAATACCTCCCACAAGAACGATGATGTGTTGGTCAACCAGTTAATGGGTTTATTCACATTTATATTTTAATTAAAAGAACAAGGAAGAAACAATTTAAATCATGTCCCATACCTAAAGAAGGGATCGACCAATGACAAAAGTATTCTGCTTTCATCATCACCGAAATCATTCAAATTCATTGACGCAACAATTTTCACTTTTGATTCATCGTCATTTTTTGTAGATATTTCTCTACAAAGCTACAATAATTCTCTAGAGTTTCCCTCAATTTCCTTCCAATGATCATCATTCAATTAACCATATAAAAGGAGGGAATGAGTTTCAGCATTCTATCATGACGAGACACTAAAGTTACACTATGAAATTAATGAGTAATCATTTTTGTTTCAGATTTATTATGTCATGTCATCAATTATTGATACAACTTCTTATCATTGCACGACATTGGGCATTTCAAAATAAAATAAAATAAACATTTAAAATTATTATATTTTAAGAAAACATATGAAAATTATATTTTACCATCAACCCACGTCAGTTGAGGATAGTCCCATTCTTAGTTAATTCCATCACCCCAGATGCAGTAGTGCCCTCTCATTTCTAATCAATACATACGTTTCTAAATTGTATAAAATTGTGATCACACTCCAACTCACTTAACTAAAAATAGTTCCATCCACAATTCCATGATCACTGGGGCTCAGAATGGCATATTGTCTCTTCTCTTGGTCCTATAATAACTCCATATAATATTTAAATGTGATACATAGAGAATACGAAGACATTACATAATCCCAACCTTGGGGAATTTTGTTCCCCAAAATCAAAAGAAAGGGAAACTAAAAATGATATGGGTACCGGGCATGGATATGATCTTCCACCACCCACATGCTCTTCTAAATGTAACCATACTAAATCTTTACATGCACAAGGGGAATAGGATTCCCATGAAGGATCCAATCATATTGGTCCTCTCTCCCCACTAGGTTCCCATCAAAGGTCGCTCTATCCTCGATTTACAGCTCGCACCAGTCGATGACATGTGATGGGTTATGCACATACCTCTTCAGCTACAACATGTGGAAGAAATCAGGTACCCAATGCTACTATGGAGGTAATGCTAAGAGGTACTCCACCTCGCCATCTCAACATAGTATCTAAAAAGGGCTGAACCTTGAGGACAATTTTCCACCCCGACCAAATCTCAGCAACCCCCACCGAGTTGATACCCAAAGGAAGTCATGGCCCCCCTCCTCAAACTCTAGAGGTCACCATCACCTGTCCGCATATGACGTAATCTAGATCTATAAAGTCTTAATCTTCTCATAGATTATCTGCACCTTCTCGGTGGTAGCTCAAACCCTCTATGTACCCATATGTGCTAGATCTCTAGGATCGGTCTAGTATATTGGTAACCGTCATGGTCTCCCATATAAATCCTCAAACGGTTCCATAAAAATGGTGGACTGGTGGTTGTTTTTTTACGCAAAATACTCTAGAGGTAGGTTGTCCACCAAAATGAGACTAATATCCAAGATTCAAGCCTGAAACATATCCTCTAGAACCTGAATGGTCCTCTCAGTATGGCCATATGTATAGGAATGGTACTTCGTGCTCAAGTGCTGTTGAGTCCCAAACTCCACATAGAGTCCCTTCAAAAAACAAGATGTGAAATGAGAATTGCGATATAAGACCACCATTGAAGGTATTCCATAAAGATGAACTATATCCTTAATGTAGAGGCATCCCATGCTCTGTGCGAAAATCTGCTCCCAGATAGCAAAGAAGTGGGACTACGTGGTGAGTTAGACAACGATCATGCAGATGGAATAATGTACATTGGATGATCATGGTAAACTAGTCCTAAATTCCATTGATATCCAAGCCCGATTCTTCTATGGAACTAATAGGGGAAGAGTTAACAATTCTAGAACCTGGTTCTTATCCATCACTTGATGTCATGTAAGGCATTTAGAAATGAACACTACTACTATCTTCTTCATACCTGACCACCAAAACTACCATCAGAGATCTTGGTACATCATCACCATGCCAGGGTGTACCGACAAGGGGGTTTATGAAACTCCCTCATGAAATCCTCCCACAACTCCACTGGCATAACAATATATCCTCTGAAAATGACGATGTTCTCCCCACCTTTTGAATATCCATCAGGAGTTTTCCATGTGGATAACAAATCTTGTAAGGTCTTCTGATCGACATCCCCTAGTTGTGCCTCACTAAACCGATGTAATAGTATAGGGGTGACAACTATTGACTAATGTTGTGCCACATACATTCTAATGATGAAGGATAATTGTAATGAGGCTAAATTCTCCATCGCCTCATTTAGTAGCGGAAAACTCATTCTCCAGCTAGAATCTTCTTCAAAAATATTCCCCTTCCCTTTATTATATATGATTTCAACATCATAATCAGGTCGGAACACTACCAATATCCTCTTCCCTAGATTTGGATCCTACTGTGAGAAGATAAATTTTACAATCTTATGGTCATAGTAGATGATGAACCTCTCTCCTATAAGGCAGTGTCTCCACATCTTCAACACGGAGACTACCACTTCCAATTTGAGCTCAGGGGTAACATAGTTTGGAACTTGTGGCCTATGCTAGCAAAAACAATAAGTAATCACTTAATACCTCTATATGAGGATATATTCGAGCTCGATCCCTGATGTCTCATAGAAAACAACATACTAGACACACTCTTCTAGAAATCCCAATATTGGGGAACTCGTCAAACTCTATCTAAAATGCTTGAAAAACAATAAAAACTTCTCTATAAACATGAAATTTTCCCCTACCTGGTCAAGGAATTCATCAATACTGATATACATGATAAATCGGGAATAAATCTCTGGTAGTATCCTCCCATCCCAAGGAAGCTCATCACCTCTATCACAATCTATGGGGGTTACCATGTTCCCAACACCTCGACATTCACTGGGTCCACATTTACTCCATATGATGATATAACATGTCCCAAAAAGAGGACGATGTATATCCAGAACTATCACTTCAAGAGCTTCCCATAAAGCATGAGCTCAACAACTATGCCTAGAAACATCTGTAGGTGTCTTGCATGCTCCTCCACAAATGCTGAGTATACAAGTATGTCATCAAAGAAGATTATTATGATCAGGTCAAAATAATGATAGAGGATTTAGTTTTTATGTGACGTTAACACTATGGTGGTGTTTTTTTGGCTAAAATAAATCACCATGTACTCATATCGACATTAACATCATCTGAATGCCTTCTACAATATATCCACATCCCATAATCGTTACTCGTAGTAAACTGATTGAAGGGTAACCATATAGAACCATTGTTCCCCTCTTATATAAATGAATAGGTCATCAATTCCTGGTAGATTATACTTTATCATCATTGTGACATGGTTTAGGGGCTGATAATCTATGAACAACATCAAACAGGCATTTTCCTTCTTGGAGAACAGAAATGGGGACACCCAGGGTAAAACTCTAGGTATCACGAAACCCTTGCTCTGCAAATCCTCCAATTTCACCCTCATCTATAAAAAAATAATGAGGCATCTGAATGTATGGTGAGGATATCAATACCCTATTAAGGAGTAATTTGATACCAAATTCGATTTCCTGGTGAGGTGGTAGCCCAAGAAATTATTTGAGAAAGACATCCTCTTGCTCTTCCACAACTATTAAGAAATAGAAGATAACAACATCTACTACCTTGAGGGTATGTTTATCCAACTCAAGAGTTATCGTATGAAACCTCCTATGCAAGATCCCATCCAATGTATAATGGGTCTATTTTTCAATGAAAAAGGAATACCTCATCCCATATCTTCAGACACACTACACTCTTCGCCTAAAGATGTCAACACGGTAATGGACTGATGATAATAAATTAATACCGGGAATGATGTTTTAAGGCCTCGATGCTGACAAAAACAAGTTTCAACTGGTAATCTCACCTCTAAGGGAAATATAAAAATGTCTAAAATAGTTTGTTTTCATTGAGTCTCATGTTGTGTGTGCCTCCAAGCATAAGGGTCTAGTCAACAACTCTACTAGAATATCTACATTTCCAACATGAAATGTGGTGGGGATGTATTTCATTTAACTTATGTCTACAAGTAAGTAAACTAAAGGGGAAAATAAATATATCATACCTTGGATAATCCCGAGATTCCCTAGGTTGTACACCTAGACCACATGATGTTCTACCCAACCATGTACCCCAAATCTGTTAGCTTAGTCCGGACCACCTGGGGTGGGGATTGAAGTTGATCAATGTGTAAGCCACCACCTGTAGCTCTGCTAGCTCCTCTACCATGTCTGCTACCTCGAAGGTCTGTCTTCTCCACAGTATGTCACTGCCTCAATGGTCCATCCAACTATTCCCTCTTAGTAGCTTGACGGGTTGGACGGTCTGTTGCTTGAGTTCCCCTATCGTCAGTTGAGTAACATATCCCCTCCCTTGGACTACTAGATCCAGCCTGAGAGCCTATGACTTCCAATTTCATTTCTTAAGTCCTTCTGTGAAATCTGCCATATCCTGATCCCTATGTCTGACATCAGATCATTGTTTCTGAGGTCTCTGCACCTATCATCCTACTGCTGGCTTTCATCAGCAACCTCTGATCTTCTAAGATGCTCTCGATCACCAACACCTGCTCAGCACTCTAGCATAATTCTAAATTCTTAGAGGCATGTCGCTAGCTCAGATGTCCTATTGTAGACCATGCTATATGGTCCAAGATATGAAGTATTTAACACAAACTGTATCCATCCAGTACATGGCGATGTTGGTGAACCTCGTTGAATAGTCAACCACCGTCATATTGCCCTGTTAGAGATGAAGAAGCTACTATATATAAACTAATATCACCATAATTGGATAGACCTTCCTCTATAACGAGTCGCTCGAACTCTATTTAGGAAAGATTCCCCTCATCGTGAATCTATATGGTCAAAATCTATCATTATCCCACCGAACCCTAATGAAGGATCACTCCAAGGATCACAATATAGTCCGCTGGTGTCTTCATTGGATGGAATATTCTAGTCACTTCCTCAAGAAATTCCTCATCCTCCTAAGTTTCGGGCTCACCTCCGAACCTGAGGGATCACTTTATCTAAAACTCATGGAGCACACTATGCATGCACCCCTCATCTGTAAATATGGATGGTACCATGGGAATCTATACTTTTGGTTGAATAGCATATGCACCATCTGGAGGTAACGCCAGAGGGAACTGCTCCCTATATCGATAACTCATCATTGAGGGGGTCATCCTCGTGATCTAGCTGCTGAATAATAGTAAGTATGCTTCAAAGATACATCCCATAAGGAAACAATATATACAATAGTCAATGAGTATATCTGGATAGCTAACATTAATGGACATGGAAAACAAACCCCATTTCTCTATGACGCATATACTGTTATTTTATTTCTCCGCAACTAGTGTTTTCATGTACCGAGCCGAAAAGTAGGAGATCAGAGTCCTAGTGTATGGATACGCCGGCCGCCCTCACCAACACTGGGGTACCAAGATAGAATACCAAACTCGAAGAACTTAACATTGTTTTCCCAAACCAATATCACAGACTATCAATCCTATGATAGATCCATGCTGCCTCTAATACCATTCTGTCATGACCCATCTTCGTGGGGCCCAAGCTGGGACTCCCCAAGCCCATCAATAATAAACTCGTGGTTGGGGACTAGCTTTTATTCGGCATATCATTAGTTTGCAATGCATTTCCTATGTACATATAAACACACATACATATCTGGACACCCAAATCCTAAAATGTGAAACCCATATGGAATAAAATGATTGTATACAACTATGTCCAACCAACAAAGTACAATGGAAGTATAGTATGGAATGTAAAACTGGGCTATCATAAAATCCCACCATAAGTAGGAGTCTACAACAAAAAAATTCTAATCGGTAAGAGAAAAGAGGTAATTAGACTACTAATTGTAGTCATAGGAACACCTCAGCATATAGGGAAATTAGAGAGCTTGGTAAAGTCCTAGTCCTTCCTGGACTCCGTCAAATGGCCGCTCGTCATGCACATGAAATGACACATAAAACATGTATAGGGGTGAGTATAAAAATACTCAGTAACTGAATCCAAAAACCACAAATAAATACCCAATGTAAAGGTACAATCAGCTCAACACAATATATTTCTACAGAAAATATAGCAAGATAGTCACAATGTAGATATTCTCAAAACATAGACCCATTATCTCGAGACAAGTACCACAATCATGTACCCATGCTAGGGAGTCAGTTCAGAGGTTCCAAGATGAAATTGTCTCTTAGAACTCACTCCAAAAGTCAGATATCTTCAATGAAATGCATCACAGATATACCACTCTACTGGAATAGCCATGAGAGATAAATACACTCAATATGGGAGAAGACACTTTTGAGTGGTAAAGATAATTTTACACCCATGAATATCCATAATTGGGCCTTGGAGGATATCGTGACTCATCCATATTCACCTGTTATGTAGAAGATCATCATCATGTAGAATTAGTCACGTCGACCCCCAACACTACCCAGAGTCAACAATGGATAATGGATCTCTCTATGGGCCTCTAAGAGGGATAACATACCCTTCCATGGAAATTCCTTCTGACGCGATCATATAATTGTGGATAGAAATGATAACTGACATTTAGGGGAACCAACAAAAGAATAATTATCCTAAATGAATCATATTCATGGAATGTTGGTAAAGATGATAAAGAGTGTTCTAGGATATACAAAACATTTATAAGGGGCCACATGTCGTGTATCTTGACTTTGGGTACTACCCATGTGTAATGTCCCGAGTCAGAGGAAACATGCCCTATAGAATGACAAGTACACCATGTGTAGGACATACTAAATGTTGTGTCCATGTAACCAGGTTTCCCTTCATGTACGTGGCTATGTTACTGAACATAGCTTAAATATGTGTGGTTTGTCCAGTGTAACTAGTATATGAGGTAACCCATATAGGGGGTCTAGTATGGCCATGGGGAGGATTACACACGGGTGTACTCCACCCTATTTCCTTCTATCAATTGAGATATATGTCAAGTCCCATGTAAGGACCCACACACCATGTTCTTCAGAGAACACGTCGGCCCATCACTTCCAGAACTGAAAAACCATAACCACCACTAAGCTGGTCAAACACGACAAGTTCTTCGGGTTACACATTGTGTGTTTTGGAAATTTCCAAAAACACCATTCTTCTTCTATAAACCTCTGATGCTCTTCTAATCCTCGATCCGTTTGCGTGATCACTGTGATACTCCAAGGTTGACATTTCGAGAACACATCAAATTCATTTTCATGGGTTTTTGACCTCTAAATCTCCCAAAAATAGGTATTGACTTACCCCCACAATGAATGTTAGATGAACAATAAGTCATGAACTATAAAGATTCATCTGATACTACCATCATCGCACCTCCACTGGGTCATCAGGATGTCAGATCTATATTTTGGGATCGTTGTGCCAAAAAACAGGCTCACAAAGATTCCTCATTTGTATCCTAATGAAGAACGTGTAGAATGTGAGGAAAGGGGGGGGGGGGAAACCATGTGGAATAAAAATCTTTCATCAATAATCATGACATTAATATTATTCTATTAGAATTTTTAAATGTGAAAAATTAAAAAAATCCAAGCATGACCCAGGAATTCCCACTAACGAACTCAGAAAAAAATTCCCTCCTAAAACAATGATGATGTGTCTGTCAACCTATTCAGGGGTCTATTCCCATTGATTTTTAAATAAAAAAACTGGGAAGAGACAATTTAAAACATAACCCCTACCTTTATCAAGGATTGATATCTGATGGTGGGCTTGCACTGTTTTCATTGCTGAGACCCTTCAACTTTGTTGGTGCAAGGCTTCACACTTTTGATTTTTCATCATTCATTGTCAATATTTCTCTTCAATGCTCCACGAATTCACTATTTTTTCTTTAAATTTTTGGCCAATGACCAACATATGATTATCTTATTAAATAGAGGGAACTGATTTTAGCATTCCGTAACACTTAGTCGCTATAGTTACACAATGACATTAACTTTTAAAAATTGATGTTTCAGAGTCATTATACAATGCCATTAATTATTGAAACAGCTAACCCTTCATTGAGCTGCAAAAAACGTTTCCAAATGAAATAAAAAAACATTTCAAATTATTTTATTTTATTCTATTATTCTAAAAATGATCGAAAATATCATTTTCCCTTGACATGTGGCATTTGATGTTAGGCTAGTTCTTAGGTAAAGTCGTCATCCTAGATGAAATGATTCCCTAATATTTATAATCCATGCATAAATTTTATAAATTCCACAACCACATAAACACATGCCAACTCACATAACTAAAAAATGATTAAACCACCACTACTGTCTCACTGATCCACAAAATGATGTGCTGTATCCACTCTTGGCTTCGTAATAATTCTACATAATATTTAAAAATAATACATAGAAAATTTACAGAAAATAAATTTTCATCTCCCAAAATTTGACTTACATTAACCTATTCAATAATATATTTCGTGACAATGAAAACCATGTAAAGTTTTGACAATAATTATTAGTTAAAATGATTAAAATTAACCACAACAATTAAGTCCAAAGTAACCTTAATTTGGGGATAAACCATAAATTTATGGTCCTAATGACCTCGAATCATTTCCAACACCAATTTAATTACCAAATTTCGTCCATAATCCTTTTATTCATATGTTGTTTAGTTTAGTATGACATTTTTAGTAAATAACATGTTCACCTCTAATTTGTTTCTATAATTTCAATGAGAGTCATTTTCCTTCCCTAAAAAAGGCAACCACATCTCCCATTCCCCACACCACTTAAAAAATTTATGATCGTCCATGAACATCCCATGTTCCCTCCCAAAAATCATCTCTTTGACCATGAATCCAACATGTTCTCAAAAACGCTCTCACGGTAATATTTTTTTATAATCCAATTATAGTTACCCGATTAAGAGGTAACACCTATCTCATGCTCATTTTGTCTATATTTTTTCTCCACCCCTTTACTATATTTATTCCCTTAATGCATGTCCAAAATAGTATGATACATATAATAGGACATTTTAATACAATGTTTCTAACATAAACATACTCACACCTCTATCTAGTGTATGTGGAACAAACTGTTTCTGTGTGTGGTGAAAAACTACCTCCCGAAATGATGATTGTTCATTTTTTCCTTTACCCCCAATCATGGTGGAAATTATGATGGATAATATATTTTTATCTATATTTTATTATATTTATTATGTATTTAATATTATGTATTCATTTTTAAACATACCTATTGTTAGCTTCCATTTGGTGTTAATGTGATAATCTTGTTTGACGATTTGTGGACTAGTACCCCCTCAATGTGAAGTGATTTATTAACAAAATACATATAATATATTAAGGATGAGTTTCGTGAAATTATATGATATATATGATTTATTAATGATACATTAATTTTTATATATATACAAATTTTATTTACCTACATTATTTCACTACGACAATAAAAATGGAAAGCATCATTCATGTATACATACAATATAAGTTCTTCATGAGTAGTGTATTCCATTGAAAATTTTCATTATGATATAAATTGTTATAATATAAATATAATGGATATGATTTATATTTTTATAATTTTATAAATTTCTGAAATATTTATATAATTATATGTCTTAATGGTGTTACAAATTAAGACAAATGTGAAGAACAAATTGAATATTACCCAATGAAAATAATTTAACTTGATGTCATCAAAAAGTTGTAATTTAAGGTCATAATAACACTATATAATGTATTATGTATAATAATATTCTTCTGTCAAATATATATAATAATCTTATATTTATTATACAAGAATATTTTATTAGTATAGTGAGAGTTAAGACATAAGGTATGTGTATTTTTATCTAACTCTAAATTTTTATGTGATAACAACTTTTTCCTTTCTAGTGGTGTATGTACTGATGGGGATTGTATAATATATATCATGTAAAAAAAATTTGGTGTATTCACATATCCATTCTATGATCGTTCATTAATGGGGTTAAACATTCAAATGTTACCAAATTGGTAAATCAATTTTTTCCCAATTTTCCTTCGTTGAGACTCAAGTATTGTTATTCAACTAAAATATTTTTTCAAGGTGTATATAATTAAATTTTACATGTTATATCATAAATTTACTTCATTTATAATATAATAACTTTTTTAAAAAAAATTCTTACATATAGAGTATGATCCCATTTTACCATGTTATTAGAGTTCATTGAGACAATCTCAATTCTTTTCGAGATTGTTTTTGTTTATTCTACCTTTAATTAAATATTATTCTACAACTCTAAAGAATATTATGGAGTTTACTTATACTATTTTTATTCAATATGTCCTCATTTTTAGTACCTTTTTTCAAACATTGGTAATTAAGATATCTTTTTTAGTAAAATATGACCTCTTCTCTCCTTGGTCGGAAACCAATTGTATTAAAAAAACCATGTTTTGAAAAATATTTTCTATATATAATTGAATATAATTCTGAAGTAAAATGGATTATTAAAATAATATATTGTTTTAAAATATTCATTATACGTTTTCAACACTATCTTAATAGTAAATGGTTTTCAAAAGGTTTTAGATAAAAAATTCGTTATTCAAAGAAGAATTGTTATTTTTATGAGGTAGAGGTTTTAAAAGATATTTCAAATTATTCCCATATAAGATAAAATACAGTGGTGTTTCTCATGTATTTATAGGGAAAATTTCTTGTTTTTCCTTTCATATTCTTTCATTCAATGGAATATGTTTTGATGGAATGATTTTATGAAACTCTTTTCACTTTCACCGGTTATATGGTTTTGAAAACTGATTCTTTTCACTCGATATGTTTATGATGAAGTGGTTATGAAATCTATATCTTTCCATATGTTTTGATATTTTATCATGTTAATGATATCAGTATAATTTATGGGGTTATGATATGATCATTTATGATCCTGGGTCACATGTATGTATGATTTCATTTTGTGATGGGTTGGACCAATATCTGACTCTAATGAACTGGGTAAAATTTTATATATCATGATATAGACTATGATGGTATGAGGGGAGAAGTCATGCTACTAATATGGCATTAGGAGTGAACCTTGGCCACTAAGATTTCTATGGTATTGATCCATGATTACTTCAATAGTATGAGGATTAAAAACATTCCAATGTGGTGGCTATGGAAATAAACCATAGATACAAATATTGTTTTTGCAGCAATGCCTTGAAAACTATGTAAATCATTATATTCATAGGAGTTTCTGCCATTACATGTCCAATTTCAATGTTATTCATTATTGGGTTTTTATATTTATTTCATTATGATTAATGTCTTATGAACTGAAAATCATTATTCCATGATCTATGTTATGTTCTTTGATATGTAGGATATGATCATCAATATTCATTACCATGTTCTCATAGCATTATTGTCATGATTATGCATAGATGACTTATTTATTATCCCATACAAGGAAATTGAGCTTCCCCCTTTTTGTGTTTCCTTCTCGTAGATGCAAAGAAATGTTTTATTTTTGAGTTGTCTAATAAGTGGTCAAGTCTTGACGAACCTAGTGGGAGATAATGTAGGTCACTTATGTATTAGTTTTTATGTATTCCATGTATCCAAAGGTACTAGACTTTTACGACCTTCCGGCATATATTTTTATAATGTTTATGTATTGCATAAAAGTTATGTAGTGTTAATATTTCTAATGTGACGGTTACTATAGTTGGTATTAGAGGAAAGGTTTAGTATTCATTCAGAAGCATGGATTGGAAAACCATAGTAAGAAGCATAAGGACAAATATAAGGAGAATTATATGGTTAAGTCAATGTATAAGAAAATGAATTGAAATTTTGGTGAATGATAGAGTGATCAGTTTTATGGAAATACATCCCTATATAAATTCTAAAAGAGTATGTGGCTCTTTAATAGATGTACCTAAAGTAAACAACTCAAACAAGCTGTTCTGGGCTTGACATGGTGTAATATAATACATGAAAATGAGCCACAATACACACGTAGTTTAAAACTACTAAAGGATATGAAAAAGTAATTGTTTTCTATTTATCACATAGAAAGTGAAGAAGATCAGTGGTGGACTTTATTCATGAATTTGATGAAAAATGATGAGATTGAATAAATGTTGGGGGATTAGTTCATGAACTTATTTTTTCAATAGGTACTTCCCTTGAATTATTAGTAAAAAATGGAGAAATATTTCTCTTAGTTTAAGAAAATGAATGAGGAATCTATTGGTATCCATGAGTCTAATTTCACTAGACATGATAGGTACACTTTAGGAATTATCATCCAACTTGAAAGGAATATTGATAGTGTAGAGACCCGATGCTTGATGTACATGGACATTACATTACTTTAGTGGAATACTTAATACATAACAGAAACAGACAGACAAGGACCGTAATAGTTTAGTGTCTTTGGAAACGTGGAACGTAATCTTCTAATCATGGTGAAAGATCTTCAACATCTCCCATAAAGATCTTCCCTTTTATTTTTCTTACCTAAAACCTTTCATTATATACTGGTGAAAAGAAAACATAAAAAGGGTGAGCTCAAATTCTCATTAAGGGTAAGCATGGATAAAATAAAACATACCGTATACATTTAAACTTAAAAACATGAACATAATGTTTAAACCTCAAAATCTTGAGCAATTAAATAAAACAAGGAAGTACGTAAGGAATAGATCATAAAGAAACATTAAGAATGATAAAATAGCATGAGAATAAAACAAGTAATTGGGGAAACCATTCATCACATGTCATGATTTATATAGTAGCCAAGGCATTGTTGCCAAGACCATCTTGGTGGACAAAGTCCCTTTCTAAATCGAGTTCACTCCTCGTTTCAGTCTTGTAACACTGAACTGGATTAACTTACCATTCTATCCATGTCTATATCATGAGATATAAATCTTTACCCAATGCATTGGAGGGAGATATATTTCCCACCCATCTCATAATGAAATCATTCTTACTTGTGCCACAAAATAAAAATACATCATTCATAATAACCCAATAAATAAAATGGGTTTCATAAACATCATCCCATCATCACATAATCCATATAAAAGAAATGGATATCAGTTCATAATAAAAAAATTTAAACCATGTAAATAATAGAGATATTACATTTTAAACATACACATGTGAAATAATGTCATCTTAGATGAAAATGGTTTTGATAAAACACTTGAAATGAATTCTTGAGGAAAATATCCTTTTTTCTTCAAAATCATTTTCTATTCACAAAATGTCTTGCAATTTTAGAAGAAAAGGTTTTTGTTGAAAATAGTCATGAAATATTTTGAAGGAGGATTCATGAAAATAAGGCTTTATAAAACCATAAAAATAATTGCTTGCCGTGTATGTTAAAAAAACATTCTTATCGTGCTTTTTACAGAAAAGTCAAAAAATAACTCGTATGAAAAACGATAAAAGATTCCATTAATATCTTTTACTAAAAACTCACTGAAAGGTAAAATTGTATTTAAAAAATTGAACATGGATGGAAATAATATTACATATTTAGGAAACATGGATGTGGATGATAAAATACATCCCAGTAAATTCCAAAGTATAAACAATCTCAGATAAAAATGATATTGTGATATTTCCCTTACCTTAGGTCCGATTTACTTCGTAAGTGTCCGAACCTACTGTATAATGATTTAAATAATGTCCTTGACTTATTCCAGAATCATAATCATTGTTATGATATCATATATGGTTCACTTATGACTTTATTTTACCCGTTCTTTTTTAAATTCCATGTTAAAGAGCGTTTTGGGTAAAATCGTTTTATTTGTCGTCCGTGTTTTGACTTGTAATTATTCATATGATTACATTGATCATGATTAGATAATTCTATAATATAAAACATGATTTATATATAATATATATTCATAATATACATATATATAATATATCTTTAAATGGAAAGAAATACACCGTTCATGGAGACGGTAGACCGTACGTACGCATGAACGCTGTTTTCGTTTCCTTATTGAGTTGAATGGAATTAAGTAGATTACATACATATATATACACATAAATCCAGTATAATTATTATGTCATATATTTCATTATTACTTATTATATATACTTTATAATCATTCATGAATGGTTCACGAGGAGAATGAATCTCATCACGTCGTGGAGATGGTAGTCCGTACGTACGCACGAGCGCTGATATCATTCTCATGATCATGGAATTGTATTTGAGTGTATGTATACTATTTAAGAATCAATATCACATTAAAATAAATATATATAGTTATTATGTACACCATTATACCAATCCAAGTAAGGTGGTGGTGGAAAATAGATTACACCACGGCGTGGAGACGGTATTCCGTACGTATGCATTCGCGGTGATTTCATTTTTTGTAGGATGGATATATGGTGAAATAGGTTTGTTTCATACTTATAATAAAATTTCAGGATATTAGTGATACGGATGTTATTATTTCATAATGTAACAACCTAATAAGATGAAGTGGAAGAAGAAATAAAGTTGAAAGAATCTGTAACGGACATTACCTCTTCTTTGAAGCTCCTCTTTGAGACCTCCATTTAGGGCACTAAAATTGGTATTTGAAGAATACCAGGACCTATAGGATGTTTCTAGGGAAGTGGAGAGGAGAAATTGGCAGGGTTTGTCTGAGCTTGAAGGCTCAATGTGGTGTGAGGAAGAGGGGGAGGAGGTGCCCTTTTATAAGGGAGGAGAGGGGCACCTTTGGAAATCTTAAAAATATTATTTTATTATAAAGCCAAATTCGGATTTAAATAGCTCCAAATTGACTTATTTCGAAGCTAAGGTGGGTATGGGTCGAAATCCTCTCATACAATAGAATTTAGACAAGTTTAGGTTCCTATTTTAACCTTATCATTTATAGTTAACTTTACGTTTGATAATTTTACTTTTAACGTGTCTTTTTGTGTTCTTACACTATAAGGTTAATAAACATACTATAACAAGAAAAACGAACCAAATGTTGTTTATTATTAATAAATATAGCCTTATCTAAGTCATTTTGCCGAACCATAGATTTTATAAATAAAATAACAATTAATAATATAATATTTGTTTTAAAAACTATTTTATGTCAATTCTGACACTATTTTTTAATTGATATTTGTGAAAATAATAACAGAATGATTAGTTCGAATAAAGATAATTAAATCAATAATAACAAGTAATATTAACCTATAAAATTATATTAATTCATAAAAAGTCTCAAATTCCATTTATTTCGGTTTTTATAACATCAATTATGTCAATATTTCATTAATTAGATAATTACTGCATCATCTTTGTGTCATAAATATATTAAATTATTTAATGTCTCAAAATTAAAAATAGAATACCATTATTTAGGAAATATTTTTATATTTCTAATGAATATTTATAGTCTAATTTATCTTATGCATAACCCTATATAAAAAATGATTTACTTATTAAACTTTGATTTTACCTATTTTAACCCTTCTTTAAATAAATTAATAATAAATGTCCTAATCTAATCCAAGTGGGCATAAATGGTCATATTTTATTCCTAAGGATGTTTTTGGACGAATTACACTTATCTAATAGAATTATTACATGTTTTAGGGTAATAATAATATCATTTTTACCATTAATTACCATGTTTACTTTTAACCGTGGTAATAAAAGTAAAAAGTTACTATTCAACAAAAAAATCATCTCATTGAACCACATTTTAATTAATGACATCAACTGTGTCTCTCGTATTTTTGAAATTCCACTCACAAAAGTGGTAAAATTATGTTTTATGAAAAATTCATTTTTTTAACTACCACTTTGTGGTTTCACTATTCATCAAAAAATATAGGTTTCCAGAAAAATACCAAAAATTTGGCCTAATCTATATTTGATAGTATGAACTCAAAATTGATGTATATTTTACCAAATTAAAAACATATCAGTTGCATTAATTAATTTAAAAATTAATTTTCATCGTCAAAACAAATAGCGTGTTCTTAAGAGACAATAACTATCAAAATATTGAAACTTTTTTATGTCTGGTTTAAATTTGAAATTGCATCCAATGACCAACATTGTATTAAATTGTAAAAATATATTCAAAATATACTTTAAAACCACTAAAATTTATAATTTATCCCTATTAATTATTTCTATTAAAAATTTTGTTTCTAATTAAAAGTTAGTACCTTTCACTGTTCATCAGAAAATGAATGTTATCCGAAAAGTACCAAATATTCACCCTAAGCTAATTTCGATATTCCGAATCCAAAAATGACGTCCATTTTTAAAAATATTATTTAAAAAATTTCAAAAAGTGGTTATTACTATTCATAACGGCTAGTTTTAATAATTTTTTAATAGCATATAGTTGTTTAGTGAAACTTGTTATTGCCTACTACACACGCTATCGAGGAAGGTCGTGATTGCGTGTAATGCAAGGCAAGTAAAGTATGCGTGTTGTGGAAGATCCATTTGGTGTAGCGTACAACAGAAGACATTAATGGAATTAAAACGAATATTTTTCATAAAATCTCGGGGTGTTAAATTCTACCCCCCTTAAAATGAATTTCTCCCTCGAAATTCATCGGGGTTATAAATGGTTTACTACTCGAAAGTTTCATTAATAAAAACCCACATCGTAAAAAGGAATACCAAAACCAATCTTTAAAAACAAAATT
The DNA here is from genome assembly GCA_963277665.1 of Viscum album. Taxonomy (NCBI): domain Eukaryota; kingdom Viridiplantae; phylum Streptophyta; class Magnoliopsida; order Santalales; family Viscaceae; genus Viscum; species Viscum album. The sequence goes on from OY728146.1 coordinate 959,538,991, forward strand.
ATGAAATGTAACGGTTACCCAAATAAACTATTCACTGGGTTTCCACATAGGTGAAAATATGGATATGGAAGAGAAATCTAACCATCATGTTTTGATAGAGAGTGGTAGAGAACATGGCTATAAGAAAGACAACAATCACAAAGCCATAAATTTGTGACGATATAAGTTACCATCTGATTCATCAGATATAAGAGCACTAGGAAAACATTTTTGGTTTTCAAGATCATTTCCCAAAAGTTGTTGAAATTGGAATTAGAATAAATTCTTTCTTGATTTTGGTGTAGTCTCACCGTTAGTCTTTCTTTGGACAATTTCCAATTCATCTCTTAAATAAATGAAGTTGAATTTGTCATTCGTGACGTGTTATCAGCTCATGTGATAGAATGATGGGTTATTCCATCTGTCTCAAACAAAAGGTTAAAAAAGTTATCAAAAAATAAGTAAGTCCATCTATAGTAAGATTAATCATATATGGTTCCTAAAATGGACTTATACTTAATATATTATACTGATTAATATAATAAAACTAGTTTCTACTAAACATGGACTTTTTGTAGGTCAGTGGTAGGGGATAAAGGCCAGTCGCACTTTGGTTGTGGGTTCGATTCCCACAGCCTTGTCCGACGCGATGGGCTATCGCCCGTCCTGCAGGTTGTCCTTTTTCTAAAGCTATATTTCTATAACATCCCATCAATAATATCGAAAAAAGTTCTATCCTTAAACAATACTAACTTATGTCAAGCATAATACATCCAATCTTAAGGCGTATCTAAAATACTTCTATCCAAGCTCATATTATAAAGAAAATGATTACTTGAAATGTCACATAACAATCACATGAATTCCCTCATTTATCCTTCATATATCTTGTTGGTCACATTCCAGTCATGAGAATACCTTAATCATGTATTCTCTTTAAAAATGAATACCCATTGAATCATAGTGAAAACATGAGTGATGTCAAAAGTTAACTCTTTCCACATACCAAAATCCTCAAAATCTATATACTCAAAACATGATATCACTTAGTCCTTATATCAATAATGAGCTCATGAATACTGTCAAACATTTCATTTTCTCCTTATCCCTTCATTATGCGCATATCATCTGCGTTCCAAAATATTTTAATCACTTTTCATGGCTACCGGTACCTTAAAATTATTGAAAACCTCTATAGAATAATACAAAAATATTATAATACACAATATAAGTACCTCAACAACATTATTCTTGAATACCAATACATAAACACCTCAATCCATCCTCTTCAATTATTGTCCTGGAATAAGTCCTTCCTTGATTTAGAAGTAACTTTTTAGGTCAGGGCATTGAGTTGGGTAATGCCCATGTTCTCCACAAATAATACATTTAACTCCATAACAGTCAGTCACTTTATGACCCTTTTCTCCACACAGATAACATCGGTCCCTCCATTGGAGGTATTCCTCAAGGTTCTTCTTCCCTTCTTTAGAAATCTCAATCTTCCTTTCTTTATGCTCCTCAACATGCGAACATGCATAATAGTCTATCTTCCTCTTCTTTGATGAATTAGGCATACCACTAAATTTCACCTTGTTAATCATATATCGCGATGACTGATTCGGCATAATCACAATATCTTTCTCTCTAGGCATTTCACAATTTTGTTTCTCATAGTCACCAATTTTTCCATTGGATTCAATGTTAACCGAATTCCTTTTGGTTCCCTCTATTAACTAAAACACAAAAAGAATTCTGTGAGAGGAAAAAATCATGCTAGAGGAAACAACATAGTAAAGGGGGAGTACCCTCAATATCTGACATATTAGGTTAAATTCTAAGATCGTTAGCTCAATTCTAGGACTATAACCTATACGTATACCTAACATTAGAGACATCTCTAGACATACCTTAGAAATATCTCTAGGGATCTCACTAATGTTTTCGCATCTGAATTTTCAAATGTTTACTAAACCTTTCCTCTGATACCAACTGTAGAGACCCGATGCTTGATGTACATGGAAATTACATTACTTTAGCGGAATAATTAATTCATAACAAAAAAAGACACAAAAGGACCATAATAGTTTGGTGTCTTTGGAAACTGGGAATGCAATCTTCTAATCGTGGTGAAAGATCTTCAACATCTCCCATAAAGATATTCCCCTTTTATTTTTCTTACCTATAACCTTTCTTTATATCCTGGGGAAAAGAAAACATAAAAAGGGTGAGATCAAATTCTCAGTAAGGGTAAGAATGTATAAAATAAAACATACCATATACATTTGAACATAAAAATATGAACATAATGTTTAAACATCAAAATCTTGAGCAATGACATAAAACATGGAAGTACGTAAGTAATAGATCATAATGAAACATTAATAATGATAAAATAGAATGGGAATAAAACATGTAATTGTGGCAACCATTCAGCACATGTCATTATTTCCATTGTAGCCAAGTCATTGCTGCCAAGACCATCTTGGTGGACAAAGTCTTTTTCTGAATCGAGTTCACTCCTCGTTTCAATCCTGTAACACTGAACTGGATTAACTTACCATTCCATCCATGTCTATCACATGATATATAAATCTTTACCCAATGAATTGGAGGGAGATATAGGTCCCAACCATCTCGTAATGAAATCATTAATACTTGTGCCACAAAATAAACATACATCATTCAAAATAACCAAATAAATAAAATGGGTTCCATAAACATCATCCCATCATCACACAATCCATATAAAAGAAATGGATATCATTTCATAATACGAAAATTGAAACCATGTAAATCATAGGGAAATTACACTTGAAACATACACATGTGAAATAATTTCATCTTAGATGAAAATTGTTTTGATAAAACACTTGAAATGAATTCTTGAGGAAAATATCCTTTTTTCTTCAAAATCAGTTTCTTTTCACAAAATGTCATGCAATTTTAGAAGAAAAGGTTTATGTTGAAAATAGTCATGAAATATTTTGAAGGAATCTTCATGAAAATAAGGATTTATAAAACCATAAAAATCCTTTCATGCCGTATACATTAAAAAAACAATCTTATCATACTTTTGCAGGAAAAGTCAAAAAATACCTCGTACGAAAAATGATAAAAGATTCATTTCATATATTTTACTAAAAACTCACCGAAAGGTAACATTGGATTTAAAAAATTGTAGGTGGATGGAAATATTATTACATATTTAGGAATCATGTATGTGTATGATAAAATATATCCCAGTAAATTCCAAAGTATAAACAATCTCGGATAAAAATGAGATTGTGATATTTCCCTTACCTTAGGTCTGATTTGCTTCGTAAGTGTCTGAACCTCCTGTATAATGATTTAAATAATGTCATTGACTTATTCCATAATCATAATAATTGTTATTATATCACATATGGTTCACTTATGACTTTATTTTACCCGTTCTTTTTTAATTCCATGTTAAAGAGCATTTTGGGTAAAATCATTTTATTTGTCATCTGTGTTTTGACTTGTAATTATTCATATGATTACATAGATCATCATTAATTAATTCTAGAATATAAAAAATGATTTATATATAATATATATTCAGAATATACATATATATAATAGATCAGTAAATGGAAAGAAATACATCGTTCATGGAGACGGTAGACCGTATGTACGCATGAACGCTGTTTTCGTTTCCTTATTGAGTTGAATGAAATTAAGTAGATTACATACATATATATACACATAAATATAGTACCATTATTATGTCATATATTTCATTATTACTTATTATATATACTTTATAATAATTCATGAATGGTTAATGTGGAGAATGAATCTCATCGCGTCCTGGAGATGGTAGCCCGTACGTACGCACGAGCGATGATATCATTCTCGTGATCATGGAATTGTATTGGAATGTATGTATACTATTTCAAGATCAATATCACTTTAAAATAATAATATATAGTTATTATTTACACCATTATACCCATCCAAGTAAGGTGGTGGTGGAAAATAGATTACACCACGGCGTGGAGACGGTATTCTGTACATACGCACACGCTGTGATTTTGTTTTCCATAGGATGGATAGATGGTGAAATAGGGTTGTTTCATACTTATAATAACATATAATTATATGAGTGATACTGATGTTATTATTTCATAAATGAAACAACTTAAGAAGAAGAAGTTTAAGAAGAAATAAAGTTGAAAGATTCGGTAATGGACATTACCTCTTCTTTGAAGCGCCTCTTTGAGACCTCCTTTTAGGGCACTAAAATTGGACTTTGAAGAAGACCAGTACCTCTAGGATGTTTCTAGGAAAGTTGAGAGGATAAATTGTCATGGGTTGGCCGAGCTTGAAGGCTCAATGTGGTGTGAGGAAGAGGGGGAGGAGGTGCCCTTTTATAAGGGAGGAGAGGGGCACCTTTGGAAATCTTAAAAATATTATTTTATTATAAAACCAAATTCGGTTTTAAATTGCTCAAAATTAATTTATTTCGAAGATAAGGTGGGTATGGGTCAATATACTCTCATAAAATATAATTTAGACAAGTTTAGGTTCCTATTTTAACCTTATCATTTATAGTTAACTTTAAATTAGATAATTTTACTTTTACCGTGTCTTTTGTGTTCTTACACTATAATGTTAATAAATATACTATAACAAGCCAAACGAATCATAATTTGATTATTATTAATATATATAGCCTTATCTAAGTCAATTGTCCAATCCTTAGATTTTTAGGAATAAAATAACAATTAATAATATAATATTTGATTTAAAAACTATTTTATGTCAATTTTGACACAATTTTGTAATAGATTTTTGTGAAAATCATAACAGAATGATTATTTAGAAAAAAGTTAATTAAATCAATAATAACATTTCATATTAACGTATAAAATTAGTTTAATTCATAAAAAGTCTCAAATTACATTTATTTGGGTATTTATAAAATCAATTATGTCAATATTTCACTATTAAGATAATTACTGTATCATTTTTGTGTCATAAATAAATTAAATTATTTAATGTCTAAAAATTACAAATAAAATACCATTAGGTAAGAAATAGTTTTATCTTTCTAATTAATATTTATAGTTGAATTTATTATATGTATAACCCTATATTAAAAAGTATTTACTTATTAAACTTTGATTTTAACTATTTTAACCCTTCTTTAAATTAATTTATAATAAATGTCCTATTCTAATCCAAGTGGGCCTAAATGGTAATATTTTATTCCTAAGGTTGTTTTTGGTCGAATTACACTTATCCAATAGAATTAATACATGTGTTAGGATAATAATAATGTCATTTTTACCATTAATTACCCTATTTAATTTAAACCGTGGTAAATTAATGTAAAAAGTTACTATTCACCATCAATTATTTTCATTCTATTAAACCACATTTTACTTACTGACATGAACCATGTCTCTCGGATTTTTGAAATTCCACTCACAGAAGCGGTAAAATTAAGTTTTAAGAAAAATTCATTTTTTTAACTACCACTTAGTGGTTTCACTATTCATCAAAAAATAAAAGTTTCCATAAAAATACCAAAAGTTAGGCCTAAGCTATATTTGATTTTATGAACTCAAAAATGATGTCTATTTTACCAAATTAAAAACATATCAGTTTCATTAATTAATTTAAAAATTAATTTCCGTCGTCAAAACAAATAGCGTGTTCTTACGATATAATAACTATAAAAAGATTGACACTTTTTTATGTCTGGTTTAAATGTGAAATTACATCCAATGACCAACATTGTATTTAATTGTAAAAATATATTCTAAATATACTTCAAAACCATGAAAATTAATAATTTATCCCTATTAATTATTTCGATTAAAAAGTTGGGTTTTAATTAAAATTTATTAATTTTAACTATTCATCAGAAAATGAAGGTTATTCCAAAAGTACCCAAAGTTCACCCTAAGATAATTTCGATATTCCGAATCCAAAAATGAAGTCCATTTTTAAAAATAAAATTTAGAAAATTTCAAAAAGTGGTTATTACTATTCATAATGGCTAGTTTTAATAATATTTTAATAGCATATTGTTGTTTAGTGAAACTCGTTATTGCGTACTACACACGCTATCGAGGAAGGTCGCGATTGCGTGTAATGCAAGGCAAGTCAGGGATGCATATTGTGCAAGTTCCTTTTGGTGTAGCGTACAACACAAGAAATTAATGAAATTAAAACGAATGTTTTTCATAAAATCTCGGGGTGTTACAGATAGGTTATCTGAGGGATTAATGAAAATTATCATAAGGGAATTTACCTTAAGATACATGGGTTGCTATGAAGATATTTTGTGTTGTGCAATCAAGGTTGAAAAGAAGGTCGGAGTCACATATCAATCTCATGGTTTTGACATGAAGAGGCAAATGGGGTATAAAATAAATTATAAGAACCATGGTGAGACGAAGATTAACATTCCTTTATTATATATGTGTGGGATGATGCATGGGTCAAATTATTATAATGGGTATAATAAATGTTTTATGTGTGAAAATAAAGGTCACAAAAAATTGAATGTTGAAGTGATGGGAAGAGGTTAGATAAAAAATCCAATAGAGAAAAATACAAAAAATTGAACTTCGCATGATTTAGTGATACATGTACAAGAAGAGTGGTTATTATGCATACTACTACCCAAACCAATGGGATAGTGATGATGATCGACATCAACATCACATAAGATGAGGGAAAATGGGAAATCTTATTCCATCTCTATTTCAAATGAGGGTTATGATAACAATGTGATGAAATGTATGCTAACCATCTACTCGAGTATTTCTAATGTCATATTAGATTCTAGATATACCCACTCTTTCATATCTATGTAATTGTAAAATGGATTTATAATTCCATAAAAACAATTAGAAGATGAATTAATATTGCTAACCTATAATGGTAGGATGATGACAACTCAATTATATTATTCCTCTCTAATAGATGTTTGCGAGAATGTGATTCCTACAAATCATTTCATTCTTCTTTTGGATAAATTTCATTTTATCATTGTCATAGAATTGATTCCACTAAATAAACACTACATCGATTATCATGTAAGGGAGGTTACATTTGATATTTCAAACCCTCTTATTATAATCCATCAATGAGACAACAATACTGAACATTCTTTGGATATTGCATCCAGTGTATGTGTCTTAATTCCCATAAAAATTTGATTTTATCTCAAATAGTTAGGGATAAGATTGAAAATGAAAATATGCATATTATTTGGGATTTTTTCGATATCCTTCCAAAAGATTCTCCTTTTCCTCCTCCATAATGTGAAGATGAGTTCTCCATGGATCATATACCTGGTTCAACACCAATTTCATAGACTCCTTATAGAATATACCTAATTGTGATGTAGTAATTAAAGAAGTAACTCCATGAATACCATGATAAGGGATTTTTTTGTCCTATTGATTCTCCATGGGGGGAATCTATTATTTTTTTATTGAAATTTGGATCAATGGGACTTTTCATTGATTATTAGAAAATTAAAATGATCAAAATCATTAAAAAGTAACCCCTTCCCCATACTGATGACTTTTTTTAATCAATTACCTAGAGCTCAATACACTTCCAAGAATGACCTTCATTCAGGATATCATCATTTGATGTTGAAGAACAAGGATATAATAAAAATGAAAATCCATACAAGGTATGAAAACTAGGAATATATAGTGATTCCTTTTGGTCTTAATAATTACCTTTATATTATAATGGATTAAATGAATTGTGTATTAATATATTACCTCGAATAGATTTTCGTTTACATTATAGATTAAATTAATATCTATTCATGGAGAAATCAGAGTATATTTTTCACTAGATAATTTTATTGGAGACCCTAAGGATGGATATGTTTTATGAAAAATTTACAAAGTATGAATTTTGATAGTAAAATGATTCATTTTTATCACCTAATCTCAAGAGATTATATATTAGTAGATCTACCAAAGACATAAGCTATAGAATGATGAACTATAACAACCAAGTTAAATGATATCTAAATTTTTATCTGTTTATCTGGATATTATCTATGATTTTTTGATAATTTCTCATCACTTTCTAATCCTCTGACCCCATTAACATGGAATGGTGTTATGTTCTTCTTGACTTATGAATGTGTGTTATAATTAAAAGAACTAAAGAGAAGGTTGTTAAGTGAACCTATGCTTATGCTACCCTGTAGTTGTAAATGGTTATAAATCATTAGATATGTATTCAAAAAGGGATTGGGATTTGTTATTATGAATTTAACATGGTTATATACTATTCCTCATGATAGTTGAAGAATCAAGAAAAAAATTACCCAACTCATGATTTGGAGTTAATAATTATAATTTTTTCTGTAATGATATAAAATAATTATATTTATTGTGAAAAATGTGATATATATAATTTCCATAAATTTCTAAAATATATATTCACATAGATATATTAGAACATGAGATAAATAAAATGTTTATAGTTGATAATGGTTTATGGTTTCTTAATACATTACCACTTTGGGAAAACAAACAAGGTGGCTGATTCATTAAGTCAAAAAGATCATGATAACTTTTCAACGATTAGGATCACAAAAGAGAGAATATTTACATATTTTTAATGGATGTATATTTAAATCATAAAGTAAGGGGATGATCATATCTTTATCAAGTAAATTTTCATCCATCTATCCATATCAGGATTAAGGAGGTGCAGAAGTAAGATAAAGAGTTGCAAAAAAGGTTAGAAATGTTCCTGTGTTTACCCTTGATCAAGATGGAATTATAAGGTTTAGGAACCGTGTATATTTTCCATCCATGCTATATTTGATGAAAGTGTTGTGTGAGGAAAATTAAATTTCTTTACTTTCTATTCATCCTGCAGGTTTGAAGATGTATAGAGACATTGGAGAATACTTCTAGTGGGATGGAATAAGGAGATATATCATGGAGTTTGAATCATTCTATTTAGTATTCTAGGAAGTTATGGTTGAAAGAAAAAATTGAAATGGGGTGTGACATCCATTACCCACACCAGAATAAAAATAGGTCAACATCATTGTGTATTTTGTTATTGGACTATCCAAAACCTCTAAAGGGTTTAATTATATATGGGTGGTAGTTGATCTCCTTACTATGTAGTCACACTTCATTTCAATTGGAAAATACTTTTCTCTATATCATCTTTACAGAATAAACATTAAGGAATAGTAAGGTTATATGGAGTACCACATTCCATTGTATCAGATCAGGATTCGAAAATTACCTCAATGTTATGGTCAAATCATCAGAAAGAACATGATCCAGAACTGAGTTTTAGCAATGCCTCTTGTCCCCAATGAAATGTTTAGTATTAATGAAAATTAAAAAACTTTTAGGATAGGTTGAGATATTGTTATCCAGATTTCAAAGGTGTTTTTGATAAAAACCTTCCACTAGTTGAGTTTTCTTACAACAATATCCATCACTCAAGAATTCATAAGGCAACTTATGAATCCCTATATGTAATGAAACATAGATAACCAACATGCTGGGATGAGGTTGGAGAAATGAATCTATTATGACCTGACATCATTGAAGAAATGGTCATGATGGTTAGAACCATTCAACACCATATAATTGTAGCATAATGTCGAGAGAAAAGTTATTCTAATAACCAACGCTGTGATCTAGAATTTCAAAATGGTGGAATGTTTTTTCTTTTAATTTCACCCAGGAATAATGTTATTAGACTTAGTATTAATGGAAAACTATGATCTATTTATATCGGCCCCTTTGAGATTAATGATCATATCTGAATATTAAACTATCATATGGAACATTATCTAAATCACTCTAAAGCTCACGATATGTTACATGTATCTATCATGAGGAAGTACATACCTAAGCCTTCACTTGTAATGAACTTAGTTGTAAAACCACAGGGGTAAAATCCTTCTTATAAAGAGAAACTTGTTGCAATTTTTGACCAATCAGATAAAGTTCTACTAAACATGCCCACTTTCCTATTCAATTTTTTTTGGAGAAATCATCAGTAATGTGATGTTGTGTGGTAACGTGAGGTTATGATGAAGAAAAATTATTCTCAATTTTTACCAGAGTGGTGAATTTTGAGTGCAGAATTTATTTTAATGGGGTAGAATATCACACCAGGAGTATTTACAGAATTTTTTTAAAAAAAATTAAAATTTTCATTTATATTACGAAATAAGCTTAAACATAGATTCTTTTCACACCAAACATTGACTTGGAGTGCATTACACACAACACCGATATGGAGAATGATGGACGCAAAACTGAGTTGGCATACGATACATAAAACAATGAGTTTCTATGAAAAAACTCTTTTTATTATTTTAATTGTTGAAATAATATTATTTTATATTAGTGGACATGAATTTTAATAACTTATTTTCCATTTTTTTGATTTTTTTATACAAATAAAACATATTGATAATAAAAGATATTATTTTTGGAAATGTCATTTTTTTATTTAAAAACATCATTTTAAAGAAAGCAATTCTTATAATAATGAATATAATTTTAGAAATATTTTAAAATTTAATTTGATAAAATAAACATAATTTTTGAATTCATAATTTCAAAAATATATTAGTGTTATTTTTCGATATTTTTCTACGAAACATCATTTTTTGTTTAATAGTGAAAATAGATTATTTTTTTAAAAGTAATTAGCTTTTTTATAATTATTTATTAATTATAAATAAAATTATAAATTAGTTTTACGGTAAAATTAGATAATTATAACATCAACTAATACTATTAAATTCATTTTTATAATAAAATTTGATATAAATTGGTAATTTTTTTGAAATTTTATTCTAATAAAACCATATTATTTCATATCATCTGTAGGCTTAGCACAAATCATATATTTTCCACTTCTTTCAATTAAATTTAAAAAATAAAACATAAAACATAGTATTCTTTCTAATATTTATATTATAATATGATCATGTTAATTTTTGACAAATATGATTATTAAAAGAGATACAAAATAATCCTAGTAGTTAAGGGAAAGTAAATCTTAGTTAGTGACTAAACCATAAAATTAAGGTCCAAAATGACATAGAAACTTGCACAAAACCAATATTTTGTCCATTTTTCTTCCATAAACCTTCTATATATTTTTTTTTTGTTTTTTATGACATTATATCATTAATAACTTCTCTACACCGCATTTGTTTCTTAATGTTCCATGTCAGTCCTTTTACTTCCCTATTAAAGGACTCCACCTCTAAAAATTCCTCACACCTCTCAATGCTTTTGTTTTGATAAAATATATACCGATTATTATACTTATATCCCTCAATTCAACCTTGATTCTTCCCTTTTGATAGAAACCCTCTCAGTGAAACCTTTTGGAATAATCCAAAAGGAGTTACATGAATAAGAGGAAATGTCTTCACTCAAGCTCCATTACATTTTTCCATCAACATCACTCCACTATATTTATTCCCTTACTGTAACATCCCAAGTACGTAATGAATAATAGATATTTTTTATCTATGTCTATCAATGATTAAGATAGTGTTTTATAGGAATAGAATGAAAATAAATACAATCTTCTGCATGGAATACACTAATATTCTTGAAGGTTTGTTTTAATGCCTTTTGATGGAAACCCCTTTTTAAATCAAACGTTTGACAGTTTTATAATCTCTATTTGTCAAAATAAACATATTAATTATGATCGGGACATTTAAATTTACATTGGATAATTTTTTAGTATTTTTTTGACAATGTTCATTTTTTAATGAATAGTGAAAAATACTGCATTTTAGATCAAAACTGCTTTTTTACTTAATTTAATTATATTGTTAGATTATCTTTTTAATTGGTCTCAAATTGTAATCTGAATATGTTTTTACCATTTAATACAATGGTGGTCATTAGGATTAATTTTACTTTGGAATAGGGCATAAACTAATGCTAAACTTTTCATAGATATTGATTCAAAAAAACCAGCTATTTGTTTTGACAACGGGAATTATTTTTAAATAAATTATTTCAATATATGTGATTGGAATTTGGTAAAATGGATTATATATTTGGAATCATAAGGTCCAAATTAAGTAATCAAGACTCTTTTGTTTTTGGACATTATGAATAGTAACGACGGTAATTATCTTTAATTATCTTGAATAATGAGTAATCGGGTAGTTAAGGGTAATAAAATAATATCATAATAATAAAAAATGACACCAAAATGTATCCTAATGCTACTGGTTGTCTAATGGAAGACCATGGGATACCTTTTTCCAAACTTGGGGACCCCATGGAATCACTTTTGTGGGAAAGTGACTTGTTATCTTTTTATTTGTTTAAAGAAATTAAATATAACAAGAATGTATCACCTGATTAAAACAATTTTAATTTTGTCTACATAGATGATATTCTGGACTATAAATATTCATTGGAAAGATAAAAATATTTCCTATATCATAGTAGTTTTTTAATAAATTTTATACATTAAATAAATTAAATTATTTATGACATCATGATGATGCAGCGATTACCTCATTATTTAACGATTTAAATAAAATGGAAAGATAATATAAAATCTAAGACCTAAACATGTCCAAAAACTATTGTATGGGTTTATTTAGAACCCTTATCACCTTAACCTTGAAACACATCAATGGGGGACCATTAAAATCCTAAATGTATTCTAAAATAATGTAACATTTCCTTACTTTCCTAGAGTGCCCCTCCTCTCCTCTTATAGAAGACCCCACCTCTACCTCCTTACCCACACTTCCAAAGCCTTTGGCTTGGACAACCCCAGACCATTTTGTCTCTACACCGCTCTCTCTTACTCCTTGAAGCCTCACTTTGGTCATAAGTCTTCCCAAGGAAGCCTTTGAGCTCAAACCAAAGAAAGTTACCTGATTTTAAGGTAATGTCTTCACTTGAGTCCTTTTGTTTTATTTTGCTTCTCCAACCCCCTAAAATATTTTTATTCATTTCTTTTGTAACAAATACAGTATATTAAATATACTAGGATTTTTTTATAAGAAGGATTCGATCTACACTTACACACACCTACATCTAATGGATAATGAACATACTGTTTCCGTGGATGGCGAATTTCTGCCTCACGAAACGATGATTGTTCAACACTCATATATCACCTTCATAGGTGGCCATTTAGATGTCACTATATTTATATATTATATATAATATGTTTATGTTTTACTTAAGCTTATGTATTTTTCATTTATGGCATATCCTTTATGGTTACCATTATGTGTAAATGTGATATCTTCATTTAAGGAAGTGCGGACTACCACCCCCTCAAAGTGATTTGATTTCGTTAATACCATATGTGGTACGTATAAAGGATTTAATTAATGGTATTATATATGATATTATACCGGAATTATATTATACATTAATATAATTATTATTCCATTCTATAGAAATACGAAATAGAAATGAAAGTAGTGTTCATGCGTACGTAAGGCTTACCGTCTCCATGAATGGTGCATTTCATTTCATACATCTAAACGTTATGTAATATTATAAATGCATGTACTTACCTGATATATATGATATATATGATATATAAATCATGAGTATAACTCTGTATATAATGGAAACATGAACAACATGTAATTATAAAGAGCATTTTTTGACTCAAGTACCAATGATCGTTAAAACAACTGTTATTAACTTAAATAATTTCATAGTGTTCATGACATGGTAATACGTGATATAAATGGAATAATAATCTTGAAAAATGTTCTTAAGCAAGTACAAATTAACTCAAGTTTATTATTTAGGAGGTTAAAGAACGATCGATTCAATTCGGACCTGAGGTATGGGACTTCGTCACAATCTCCTTTCATTGAGGCATATTTTGTATTATACACAACTTTCTTTTATACGGTGTATAAACCCCATTGACTTTTATGATTATTCAAAAGGAATATTTTTTATACGAAGAGTTTACTAAATGAAAAAAGGGAATGTTTTTCTGTCGTACGTATGCGGCGACAACGACTTCTCTGCCGTCGTGACCATTATTTGAGTTTCTGCTTCCTCTACATGCCATACCTTTTTTTAAATGAAAAATAAATACCATGTTTTACTTTTCTTTTATTTTGGTATTGAAAATGGTTTTCATAATTTTTTTTATCATATCAATGTGTTGTATTGATATCTTGTGATTGAAATGTGGAAATGTTATGTTTCCTTTATGCATGTTTTATGTGATACGGTTATGTTATGGTTCTTGGGCATTTTTATGAAGACGGGTGGTTCAATGATAAACTAAGGGCGGGTGAGCCCGATATAGCTCTCCAATGCATTGGGTAATGTGAAGGAGTGAAACGTTAAGGTTTCTCTGAAAATATTTAGGGAATATACTATGATGGGTATTCCAAATGTAACCAATAGGGTTACTCCCTACATAAGAATGTTATGAATGCCTCAAGTTACCTTTATGTCTTATGATTTATATGATTTATTCATGATTTTATGAGGTATGTTAAAGTGACTATGTTTTATGGGTAAAGTATGATTTCATTCTTATGTATATATGAACTCATGTTTCGTTTCCATGATTTATAACCCATACTGAGCTTTCTGTGCTCATCCCAAGTTTTTTTAAATGTTTTTCACAGGTCAAGGGAAAGGTACATGATAAGATGATAGTGCCAAGGAAGTGTCAAGAAAGAATCCATTTTTTATTTTCAACATCTTTTGCTTGATGGGAAAAATGAATACTATCTTTATGTAACCACTTTGATTAAATGTGGAATGTAATGTATGTTTTATGATATAATTCTCTAAAACTCAAAACCTGAAAAGATCCTCAGGGTGTAATCTTGTAATAACTCAAGATTAAGTAAATATTAAGGCTAGGGCCTTAGAGTTGGTATTAGAGGTCAGTTTAGATAACTTTAGGAGTTAGAATTCTATTAAATGATTATATGAAAGTATTTTATTTATGGTCAAATTGAAATGATATAGCATTTGATGATTACTATGTTGCTGCATCTAAGACATGTTTCTTCAGAATGGTTTTCCACAGAGGAAACAGGGAAGCAGTGCTAGGAAGGCATGTAGAAGGAAATAACCTTCCAAATTAGCATCTTGAGATGGTCAGAATTAGAACTGATTAGTTTGTTGCAGTAATGGCGTAGTCGACTCAAGAGATAAATTGCGGTGGTATCCATGCATGAGACCAGCCAAATCAACCGCAGAGGAAAATGTCAGTGGTTGAACATTTCATGAGGCAACATCCCCCATCATTCAGAGGATCATCTAACCATGTGCTAGATGAAGGGTGGATTAGAGAACTGGAGAAGATTTTCGATGTCATGGGGTGTTCAGACAATCAAATGTTTAGTCTTGCTATTTACCGTTTGGGGGGTGAAGCAGATCAGTGGTGGTCGATGGTTAAAAATTTCAGGGACACTGATGAGATTGATGCTCTCGACTGGGATGAATTCAAAGGTATGTTTCTTGGGAAGTATTTTCCTAAGGCTGTTTGACTTAGGATGGAAAAAAAATTCTTAGAATAGAGGCAAGAGGAAGACTCAGTGGCTGCCTATGAAGAGAGGTTCACTCCATTTGCAAGGTATGCTCCAAATTTTATCTGAGACCTTGATAGTAAAATGAATCATTTATACTCAGGATTAAAGCCAAAATATCGAATGGATTTGGCTTCTCATGAGTTTAAAAGTTATGAAAAGCTTGTTCTATGTGCTGAGAAGGTGGAAATGGAGTTTTCCGATCATCAAGTGTTCTATAACAACCAGCAGAAGAAGAGACCGAGGTGGCAGGAGAAAAGGAATAATTCTTCAAAAAGGTCTGATGGTAAGAAAACTAAGTTTTCAGTTTGTGATAAATGTGGGAAAAGGCATGTTGGGGAATGTCTTCTGAATTCTAGAAAGTGCTACCGATGCAGTAAGATGGGACATAAGGCTCGTGATTTCACTGAAAAAGATCAAGGTGAAGGTAAGACCAAATTTGATTTACAGTTATTGAAATGTTTTAAGTGCAATGAGATGGGTCACTATGCAAACGAGTGTCCGACAAAGAGCTTTAGTGATGGGAAGTAGTTAGACTACAAGCAGAAAGGGGTGGTGAAATCCTTTGCAACTACTTCAGCAGATGTCGGGCCATCAAATGAAGTTGTATCAGGTACTTTCATTGTTTTTTTGAGATTATGCCAGTGTGTTGTTTGATTCGGGGTCTACACATTCCTTCATCTCTGAAAACATTTCTAGTAAAATGGGAATACCATCTCAAGAAATGACTCTTGAACTTGTGGTAAAAACACCTGGGGGAAATATTGAGGCAAAACGAATTTATAAGAACCATCCTATCCTTATCCGTGGAAAGAACCTACTTGCAAACCTTATTTTTTTACCTCTAGTAGAGTTTGATGATATCCTGGGTATGGATTAGCTCTCTATTTACAATGATAAGATTGACTGTAGAGATAAAGAAGTTTCTTTTCAGAAATACTTTCACTTTGTGTACAAGAATGAACCCTTACTGTTGATAACATATCAATAGGCCGAGAAACTTGTAAAATATGGAAATGAATGTTACCTTACACAAATCGTTGAAAATAAAGGAACTGTTCAGATTAATGATGTGCCAGTGGTAAATGAGTATCCTGATGTTTTTCCTGATGAGTTGCCTGGAATAATACCAGATCGGGAAGATGAGTTTACTGTTGACTTTGTTATTGATTCTAATACAATTTCCAAACACCCTTATCTAATGGCTCAAATTGAACTTTTAGAGTTGAAGGAGGAATTGCATGATTTATTAGAGAAAGGTTTCATTTGACCTAGCACATAACCATTGGGTGCTCCTATTTTATTTGTCAAAAAGAAAGATGGTTCTATGAGACTTTGCATTGATTATAGAGCCTTTAATAACATCACTGGTAAGAACAAATATCCTTTTCCTCATATTGATGATTTGTTTGATCAGCTCCAGGGAGCTCAGTATTTTTCAAAGATCGACCTGAGATCGTGGTACCATCAGTTGAAGGGAAAGGAAGCAGATATTCTGAAGACCGTGTTCCGTACAAGATATGGCCATTATGAATTGGTAGTAATTCCTTTTGGGGGTAACCAATGCACATGCTGTATTCATGGACTTAGTGAATATAATTTTCCATGAGTTCTTGGATATGTTTGTGGAGGTTTTCATTGATGATATTTTGGTGTTTTCTAAAAGTAAAAAAGAGCATGAAAGACATTTAAGGTTTATTTTGAAAACCTTTAAAAAATAAATTGTGTGGGAAATTCAGCATGTGTGAGTTTTGGTTGAAACAAATTTCTTTCCTTGGTCATATTGTCTCTAATGATGGGATAACTATTGATCCTGCAAAAACAAAGGTTGTTGAAAAATGGCCAAGACCCACAAATGTAACTGAGATTCGTAGCTTGCTTGGTTTGGAAGGCTATTATAGAGGGTTTGTTAGAAATTATTCACGGTTATCTAGTCCAATGATGAAGCTAACTCGGAAGGGTGTTATGTTTATATGGACAAAAGAATGTGATGATTGTTTTCAGGAACTGAAAAGAAGATTGGTGAATGCTCCAGTTTTGGCACTACCTTCCAAGAACGGTGAGTTTGTTATATACAGTGATGCTTCATTGAAAGGACTTGGTTGTGTCCTAATACAGAATGATCAGGTAATTTCTTATGCTTCACGACAGTTGAATAATCATGAGGTAAATTACCCTACACATGATTTGGAATTAGCTACTGTTGTTTTTTCTTTAAAAATTTGGCGGCATCATTTGTATGGAGTAAATTGTGAAATATATACCGATCACAAAAGTTTAAATTATATATTCACTCAGAATGAATTGAACATGAGATAGAGGAGATGGCTAGAATTAATCATGGATTATGATTGTACAATTCATTTCCATCTGGGAAAATAAAATAAAGTGGCTGATTTTTTGAGTCGAAAAAGTAATGCTTCATTATCCAGGATACGTTTGGAACGAGATCCTTTGGTTTTTGATATGATGAAATTTGGCATAGAAGTTTTTGGTGCAGGAAGTTCTTCTGTTTTGTTTCATGTATCAGTGAGATCATCCCTATCAGACAGAATCATGCAAGCATAGAAGCAAGACAGTGAGTTCCAGAAAACGTTAGAGCTGGTTCAGAAAGGTAAGTTGCCTGAATTCAACATTGATAATGATTGTGTTTTGAGATTTGGGAAGAGATTGTGTGTACCTTGTGAATCACAGTTTAAGAGAGATTTTTTATGTAAAGCTCATAGTTCTCCGTTTTCAGTTCATCTTGGCAGTACTAAGATGTACAGAGATCTTCAGGAGTATTGCTGGTGGGATGGAATGAAAAGAGAAATTTCTGATTTTATTGTGAAGTGTTTGACTTGTCACAGGTTAAAGCAGAGCAGCAGTTACCGAAAGGGATATTTTAGCCTTTAACAGTGCCAGAGTGGAAATGGGAGAATATATCCATGGACTTTGTTGTGGGATTACCGAAGACATCTCGAGGTAATAATGCAATCTGGATTATTGTTGATCGCTTCACTAAATATCCACATTTCTTTCCTATTCGAGATACTTTCTCTCTAGATCAACTATCTCGATTGTACCTTAAAGAGATAGTCAGGTTGCATGGAGTTCCTCTCTCCATTGTATCTGACTGTGATCCCAGGTTCACTTCTAACTTTTATAAAGGCCTTCAGAAGTCTTTGGGAACTGAATTAAATTTTAGTACAACATTTCATCCTCAATCAGATGGGCAGTCAGAAAAACCAATTCAGACATTGGAAGATATGCTATGGGATTGTTCGATGGATTATCAGGGATGTTGGGACCAACATATTTCTTTGGTTGAGTTTTCTTATAATAACAGATTTCATTCCAGTATACAGATGGCTCCATTTGAGGTGTTATATGGGAAGTGGTGTCGAAAACCAGATTTTTGGGATGAAGTGGGTGAACGGAAGCTGATGGGACCAGAATTGGTAGAAGAGTTCATGGAAAATGTTCAGTTGATATAGAAACACACGAGAACAGCTCAGAGTAGGTAGAAGAGTTATGCAGACAATAAGAGGAAGGATCTCTCTTTTGAGGTAGGTGATCATGTTTTTCTCAAAGTATCACCATGGAAAAGTGTGATGTGATTTGGTAAGAAAAGAAAGATGAGTCCAAGGATTATTAGACCATATGAAATTCTGAAAAGAGTTGGATCAGTTGCTTACCGAGTGGCATTACCTTGGAGTTTATCTCAGGTAGAAAATATTTTTCATGTTTCGATGATGAGAAAGTATATTCCAGATCCATCTCATGTTTTGAGTCCAGAGAGAGTTCAGCTGGAAGAGAACCTATCTTATGAGGAACAACCGGTCCAAATTCTAGACCACATGGAGAATGTGTTATGGAATAAGGTGATTCATCAGGTAATGTTTTTGTGGAAAAACCACATGATTGAAGAGGCAACATGGAAATCTGAATATGCTAAGAGGGATAAATACCCACACTTATTCGATAAGTTAATAAATTGAGGGGTCGCAATTTTCTAAAGGGGGGAAGGATGTAACATCCCATCTAAGTAATTAATAATAGATATTTTTTATATATGTCTATTAATGATTAATATAGTGTTTTAGAGGCTTAAAATAAAAATAAATACAATCTTACGCAAGGAATACAGTAATATTCTTAAAAGATTGTTTTACTGCCTTTTGATGGAAACCCCATTTTAAATAAAAATTTTGACAGTTTTAAAATCTCTATTAGTCAAAATAAACATATTAATTATGATTGGGACATTGAAATTTACATTGGATATTTTTTTTGTATTTTTCTGACAATGTTCATTTTTTAATGAATAGTGAAAAATACTGCATTTTACTTCAAAAATTCTTTTTCATTTAATTTAATTATATGATTAGATTATCTTTTTAATTGGTCTTAAAGTGTAATCTGAATATATTTTTACCATTTAATCCAATTGTGGTCATTATGATTAATTTCACTTTGGAATTGGGCATAAACTAATGCCAAAATTTTCATAGATATTTTTTAAAAAAAACCAGCTATTTGTTTTGACAACGAGAATTATTTTTAAATCAATTATTGCAATTTATGTGTTTCGAATTTGGTAAAATGGATTACATATTTGGAATCATAATGTCAAAATTATGTAATAAAGACTATTTTGTTTTTGGACATTATGAATAGTAACGACGGTAATTATCTTTAATTATCGTGATTAATGAGTAATCGGGTAGTTAAGGATAATAAAATAATATCATAATAATAATAAAATTACACAAAAATGTGTCCTAATGATATTGGTTGTCTCATGGACTACCATGGGATACCTTGTGCCAAACTTGGGGACCCCATGGAATAACTTTTCTGTGAATGTGACTTGTTATCTTTTTATTTTTTTTAAAGAATGTAAATATAACAAGAATGTATCACCTGATTAAAACATTTTTAATTTTGTCTAAATAGATGATATACTAGACTATAAATATTCACTGGAAATCTAAAAATATTTCCTATGTCATAGTATTTTTTTCATATTTTTTAGACATTAAATTAATTAAATTATTTATGACATCATGATGATGCAATGATTATCTCATTATTTAACGATTTAAATAAAATTGAATGATAATGTAAAATCTAAGACCTAAACATGTACAAAACCTATTGGATGGGTGTATTTCGAACCCTTATCACCATATACTTGAAACAAATCAATTTGGGACCATTAAAATCCAAAAATCATTCTAAAATAAAGTAACATTTCATTACTTTCCATGAGTGCCCCTCCTCTCCTCTTATAAAAGGCCCCCACCTCTACCTCCTTACCCACACTTCCAATGAATTTTTCTTGGACAACCCCTGCCCATTTTGTCTCTCCACATATCTATCATAATCCTTGAGGCCTCAACATTGTCAGAAGACATCCCAAGGAAGCCTTTGAGATCAAACCAAAGGGAGTTACCCGATTTTAAGGTAATGTCTTCACTTGAGTCCTTTTGTTTTATTTTGCTTCTCCAACCCCCTAAACTATTTTTATTAATTTATTTTGTAGAAACACTAGTATATTCAATATAATAGGATGTTTTTATAAGATGGATTCGAGCTACACTTACACAAACCTACATCTAATGGTTAAAGAACATATTGTTTCCGTGGATGGCGAATTTATTCCTCACGAAACGATGATTGTTCAACACTCATATATCACCTTCAAAGGTGGCCATTAAGATGACACTATATTTATTAATTATATATAATATGTTTATGTTTTACTTAAGCTTATTTATTTTTCATTTATGTCATATCCTTTATGGTTACCATTATGAGTAAACGTGATATCTTCATTTAAGGAAGTGCGGACTACCGCCCCCTCAAAGTGATTTGATTTCGTTAATGCCATATGTGGGACGTATAAAGCATTTAATTAATGGTAGTATATATGATATTATATTGGAACTATAATATTCCATTGTATAATTATGATTCCATTCAATAAAAATATGAAATAGAAATGAAAGTAGCGTTCATCCGTACGTACGGCTTACCGTCTCCATTAACGGTGCATTTCATTTCATACCTCTAAAAGTTATGTAATATTATACATGCATGTATATATTGGATATATATGATATATATGATATATACATCATGTGTATAACTATGGATATAATGGATACATGAACAACATGTAATTATAAAGAGCATTTTTTGACTCAAGTACCAATGATCGTTAAAACGACCGTTATTAACTTAAATAATTGCATAGTGTTCATGACATGGTAATAAGTGATATAAAAAGAATAATGAACTTGAAAAATGTTCTTAAGCAAGTAGAAATTGACTCAAGTTTATTATTCAGGAGGTTAAAGAACAATCGATTCAATTCGGAGCCGAGGTATGGGACTTCGTCCCAATCTCATTTCATTGAGGCATATTTTGTTTTATACAAAACATTATTTTATACGGTGTATAATCCACTTTTAATTTTATGAATATTCAAAAGGAATCTTTTTTATATGAAGCGTTTACTAAACGACAAGAGGGAATGTTTTTTTGTCGTACGTATGCGGAGACAATGACTTCTCCGCCGCCGTGACCATTATTTGAGTTTCAGCTTCCTCTACAAGCCATACCTTTTTTTTAAATGAAAAATAAATACCATGTTTTACTTTTCTTTTATTTTGGTATTGAAAATGGTTTTCATAATGTTTTTTATTATATCAATATGTTGTATTGATATCTTGTGATTGAAATGTGGAAATGTTATGTTTCTTTTATTCATGTTTTATGTGATACGATTATGTTATGGTTCTTGGGAATTGTTATGAAGACGGGTGGTTCCGTGATAAACTAAGGGACGGTGATCCCGATATAGCTCTCCAATACATTGGGTAATGCGAAGGAGTGAAATGTTAAGGTTTCTCCGAAGAGATTTAGGGAATATACTGTGATGGGTATTCCAAATGTAACCAAGAGGGTTACTCCCTACGTAAGAATGTTATGAATGCATCAAGTTACCTTTATGTCTTATGATTTCAATGATTTATTCATGATTTTATGTGGTATGTTAATGTGCCTATGTTTTATGGGTAAATTATGATTTCATTCTTATGTATATATGAACTCATGTTTCCTTTCCATGTTTTTATAACCCATTCTGAGCTTTCTGTGCTCATCCTAAGTTTTTTTTAAAATGTTTTTCACAGGTCAACGGAAATGTACATGATAAGATGATAGTGTCAAGGAAGTGTCAAGAAAGAATCCATGTTTTATTTTCAATATTTTTCCGTTGATGGGAAAAATGAATACTATATTTATGTAACCACTTTGCTTAAATGTGGAATGTATTGCAAGTTTTATGATCTAATTCTCTAAAACTCTAAACCTGAAAAGATCCTCAGGGTGTAATATTGTAATAA
Source organism: Viscum album (assembly GCA_963277665.1). Classification (NCBI taxonomy): domain Eukaryota; kingdom Viridiplantae; phylum Streptophyta; class Magnoliopsida; order Santalales; family Viscaceae; genus Viscum; species Viscum album. The sequence goes on from OY728146.1 coordinate 959,561,938, forward strand.
CTCAAGATTATGTAAGGATTAAGGTTAAGGCCTTATAATTACATAGTGATAAAAATAATATCCACTATATAAGAAGATGTTTTTATCAATGTTTTTAACCTACAATTACACAAACCTCTATCTAGTGAATGATCAGTATACAGTTTCTGTGAACGACGAACTACTGCCTCACAAAAAGATGATTTTTCATTATTTATTTACCACTAATAATAGTTTACATTATGTAGGTCACTATATTTTTATATATAATATATTATTTTTATTATTTTTCTATTCTTCTTTATTAATTTTACAATACACCACTTTTTAATTTCCATTTTGTGTTATTATGGTAATCTCGTTTGAGGAAGTTTCGACTACTACCCCCTTAATACGACAGATTTGTTCACACACACCATATAGAATGTATTAAAGATTGGTTTAATGAAATTTTAGGATATATAAGATATATTAATTATTATTTATTATTGATATATATATATATATATATATATTTCATTTTACAGACTTTCTTTCACTACGATTATAAAAATAGAAACATGCGTTCAAGCGTACGTACGGTTTAGCGTATCCATGTACAATGTACTATATTCCATACATAATTATGATAATAATATTAAAATAAATATATATGGAATATATATGATATTTATATCATGTTCTACATCATGTAATAATGATATAATTACAAGGATAAATGATATAATAAATAAAAACAATACAAATAACAAAGGGAATATTACTCAGAGTAAAATATTAACAGACGGTCATTTACAATAAGGAAATATATGGTCATTATCAAATAATATATGGTATTGTGTATAATAATATGATTTTTTAAAATATTTTTAATTAAAATATATTTATTATATAATAATATTTTACTAGTACAGAGAGAGTCAAGACATAAGGTGGGGGGATTTTCATCTCACTATAAATTTCCATGAGATACTATCAATGTTCTCCAATATTTTATTTTTGGGTGGTGAATGTACTACCCACAATTTAATACTATTTATCCTATAATTTAATTATTTGTAATTCATAAATCCTTTATATGATCCTTATTCATTGGGTTTATCTTTACAAATTAATAGAATTAGTAAAACAATTTTGTCACAATTTCCCTTCTTTAAGACTCATCATTTGTTATGCACCTAAATTTTTTTTAGGTTTATATACTTCATATTTAAATTTAATATATTGAGTTTCCTTCATTAATTATTTATTAATCTTTATGTAATTTCATTTTCTGACACAGAAAATATCAACCCATGTTACCAAGTTGTCAATGTTTCTTGAGATAATCTTATTTTTTCCGAGATTGTTTTTGTTTATAATACCTTCAAGGAAATAGTATGATATATATATAAAAATCAGTCATGATTTTCTTCATACCCTCTTTACTCAAGATATCATATTTTTTCGTATCATTTTCTCACTATTTTTGTACTTAATATTTTTTTTAAATCTTACCACATATCTTTTTGGACGGAAATCTATTGTATTTCAAAACCATATATTAAATTTTTTTTTAAAAAGATCGTTGATGATAATTATCATGTAAAAATGGATTTTAGAAATGTTTTATTGGTTTTAAATACTCTTTTTTATGTATTTCCAGCTGTTTTCGATGGAAATGCGTTTCAAAAGGATTTAGGGAATAAATTTCTTATTTCAAAGAAGAAGGAATATTTTCCTATATAAGTTTTTTTAAAATTAATTAAAAAGAATTTAACATAAAAGATAACATTTTTTGATGTTGATTATGATATTATGGGTAAACTATTCAATGTTTCAATTCATATTATTTTTATTAATGGATTATTTTTTGATGGTATGATGTTTGGAAACACTATCCTTTTTCAATGATCAAATACCTTTGAATCCTGTTCTTTTTTATGTGTTATGTTTATGATAATGTGATTATGAAACCTATATTTTTCAATAGGAAATGATATGTTTTCATGTTTATTATACCCATTTATTTTCATGGGTTGTGATATGTTCATTATTGATCATGTAGAACATTTATTTATAATCTCATTATGTGACATGTGAGACCTATATCTCTTCCCTATGCATTGGGTAAGGATTTATATTTAATGACATAGACTACGATGGTATGAAGAGTTTACCAATGAAACTAATATGGTCTTTGGAGTGATCCTTGACCATTAATATGGCCTTGGGAGTGAACCATTACTACTATGAAATTATTATTTATGATCTAATTCTACTATGATGACTGTGGAAATGAAACATAACTACAAATATAGTCTTTGTAGAAATTCCATAGGTACTATGGAATTAGTTATATGCTAATGTGTCTTCCAGTATTACATGTCATTCTTCCCTATGTTATTATTTCATGGATTATTATTTTTATTTCATTAAGATTCACGACTTTTGTTCTTCCAATATTTATGCAATGATATATGTTATGATCTTTGATATGCAGTGTATGATCATCCATCTTCATAATCATGTTCTCATACCATTATTCTCATTATTATGCTTACATGCCTCCCTTGTTTAACCTTTCTGATCATTTGTGATCACCGCTTTTTTGGTTTCATTCCCCAAGATGTGAAGATATTATTTATGTCTGATGTGTCTATGAAAAATGTTAGTCATGAAGTTCCTAGTGGAAGATAATTTTTCTCACTTATGTATCAATGCTTATCTATTCCATATTCCCATGTTCACTAGACTAGTATGATTTTATTTGAGTCTGTTTGTATAATGATAATGTATTCCTTTAATTATATGTAATGTTAATGTTTGAAAAGAGAGGTTCACTATATTTTTTCTGTTACTATAATGATCAATAAAAATTTAATGAAATTTCCCTTTTTAATATATTTTTTTTTCATATTGAGTAATATAATTTTATATAAAGCACATACACTACATGAGGAAAGAAAATTAATTTTATTATATAATGTAAATTTATGAAATAAATAGGTGAATAATAATTTGAATCATAACAATATGATAGAAAATTCAAAATAGGATAATTATAATAGGAATATTGGGATATACTCAATCCCTAAGAATATTAACACCGATGAACAACACCATAAAAATGATACATGATATTATATATGAAATATGATAATTAAAAATAAAAATATACATCCTTGATAGAAAATAGAACTTAATGAATAATGATTATAATATGTTGTATTTATGTGAAGTATGTCACCCATATAACCATCACTAATATGGTCATTGGAATATTAATCTGACCATTAGAATAGTAATTTGACCGTTAGAAATAACAATATAATCCTTAGAATAACAACCTCATTTATTGAAATGTAGAATAATATTTTAGGTATCTTATATATATGATAATATGATATATTTATGTCATGATCAAATTAAATAAATTTTTAAAAAAGGATAAAAAATTGTTTTTATATTTATAAAACTAATTTTATTTATAATATTTATTATAAATATATAATTTTTTAGTAGAATTATTATTTATATAAAATTTGTTTATAAATTAATATTATGATTTATTAGAAATATAGTATGATTTAATGAGATAATATGTTATTTTGGAAATTCGACGAAAAAAATTCATAATATTTAATATAATATTTCTCAAATAAATAATGATTTTTTTAAAAAATAATTATCTTTTACATTGAAATTTATTTTAAATTTGTATATTATTTTTTTGAAAATCTATATATTGAAAAATATATATGGAGATTTTTCTTATAATGTAGCTGAATTTTTGGTTAATAGTAAAATTCTACAAATTAGTGTATTCATCATTATAAACATAATACATGCTTTTTTTTACTCATGGGTAATTCAAGAACCCACTAGTATGAACTAACTTGCATAATTTACTATATATAGACATAATAATTAACAATAAATATATTTTAGAGCGAAAGTAATATATACATGAATTTATAATTAAAAAAAATACATCCCTACCTCATATATATACCACCCCTCACTATCCATTCTCATGAAATCATATAATCCAAGGAGATTCCAAGATTTCTACCCAAATACCTTCAAATCCACTTACCCATGTCCAAGTAACACAAGTCATATACAATGTTCTATCTTAGGTGCCTTAAGTGGAAGCCTAAGGAGAGACATCTAAATGGTAATGTGATACCCTCAACATAGAATTTTACTTTTATATACATCCTCATTATATAATAAATTTACATTAATCATAGAAAAACAAATATAGTATTATATATATGTTATAATTTAATTTTGTTAATGGAACATTTATCATCAATCATACAATCTTCTCCACTTTTTGAAAAACAAAAACATCATGTATATTCTGTTTATTCCCCGCCTCCATGGATGATGTGTTTTTGATTCCCATTACCAGATTTTAAGAAGGTTTATATTTAATCATAATTTTCTAAAATAACATTAATATTTATATAAAATATTTTACACATTATTTAATAAAAACATGAAAATAATATGTAATAAAACAAAACTTGTTCATCATGTTTGGTAAAACTGGAAAATTAAACCAACCATATGAAATTAATATTATAAATAATAAATTACCTATACATCAGAAAAAATATATGGATTCATGGTACCGTATAATTTTTTAAAATTTAATAAATACCACCTATTTTTACATCAGGAGTTGTATTCCCATTTTACAAGAACATCAATAATTACACAAAAATGATCCGACCATGGAATCATAAAACTAAAGCTCTCAGATAAGTGAAATTGAATATTATACCTCATAGTTAAGGTTATAAATGAACATAATGAAATTAATTTAAATATAATATATATACTAATTTTATTAATTAGGTCATTTATTAATCTAATTTTATTAGGCATAAATTTACATTCATGTGTAGAGCGATTCTGGAACCCATGGTAAGTAATCTCTCAAAAGCACCTTATTTTTATTTGGTTCAAATTTTTCTCCCATTATTTCAATATAACATTAAATTATTCAAGTTTAGTTATTAAATATTAAATATATTCATCCAATAATATAAACTTTGTTTAATTGAATCTTCCTTCATGGGGATATAAGTGTTTTAATATCGTCCCATGCTCAATTTCACTCTATAAGAAAACAAGATTTAAAACAACATCTCTATTTTATACCCATTTTCATGTATAAATATATATATAATTTAAACATCCATGATATATAAAATAATTCATTTAATAATGAATAAATATTTTATTTCATTTTTGGTTTTATGGATATTTTTATTCTTTTACCTATATTTATGACTCATTATATTTTTTCTAAAATCGCGACAAAATTGCTACATATGAAAATAGATTTCATTAGTCTTCCATGTGTTAACATTATATGAATATATATATTATAAGGAAATTTTTTATTATTTTCATATAATGATTAAATTTTTTATCTCATAGAAATCCTTATTATATTCTATCTAGTTATATTATATCATATGCTCAATAATCCCTTTTTTCTTTATGAGTAATAAAAATTTCTATGCCAATTGATTGATTTCCTCACGCATATTACATGTAAATGTACATTTTGTTATATGGGAAACCTTAAATAAATCAATAACATTGGATAATTGTTTTTTGTCATTTTAAAATATTTATGGGATTACGGGGTGATCATAGTTAATGATGGGACTCTGTCTTCAATGTCATCTTTTATTTGAAATTATCCATGACTTATTCTTATTTCATATTATAGGTTATTTACACATTATAATATTGGAATTATAGTATTATTCCATGTTTTTATTCTATTCCTTCATAATATTAGTATTGAGACTTTTGTTTTATGATATCGTGTCACGTATTTTAACTTATATGATATGATTTGTTGTGATCTGTATTCCCATACCGATTTTATAGCTCAATCATTTAATTTATGAATTACCTAGGATTTCATATTTAGATTTAAAATTTCAAAGCTATTTAGGATCACGTTTTTCATATTAAAATGAATTCATGATATTTTAGTTTCATGTTAATGTTTTATGTACCTAGTTTTCCAATGAGAGAAATGCATTTTTATGGATGGTAAGTATATATTGGATATTAATGATTAAAATAATGTAAAAATATGATATGAAAAGAATTTTTTTAGTTACGGTCTATATAAAATTATTATATATTTATTTGTAGGGATTATGACAAGAATAGATTAGTTAAAACACTATGGAAATTTTTTTTTTAGGAAAATATCAAGGAATTTTGTTGAAATGTAGATAAATTGGTTTCCATTAAATTTAAACCAATTTTAGATATTATATGTTGATTTGGATCTGGTATAATTATATATAGGGTTAATGAAAAAAAAGGTAACACTGGGGATTAAAATGAGCATTTCCTAGGATATGAAAAAGAGGCCTTACTGCACACCTAGTTTGCCATTATCGGGGCATATGCTTTAGAAAATTCAAAAATTAATTATGAACCATTATGAATGAGTTGAATATATTATTAGGATAGAAAATATATTAGAAACAATTAATATTTATAATCAAAATTTATTGTTTGAACCACAAATTTTGGGTTTACGAGTAATTTATATGTAATTCAGTCAATGTTTACTGTAACGACCTGCACTATTATGAATAAAATTACCTTTTTTTATTCCTTATGAATATAGAAAACAAATCCAATTTTTTTATTATTGTATTATATTTAATTTGAATTAATATTATATATTTTACATTCATTATTTAGATGTTGAATATTGATCACATGACTTGTGATAATATAGCAGTTTTATTAATCCTTTGGCATAGAAAAAAGAAATGATGGACTCAACAAGAAGAATAATACCCAATGAATACCATATATGAAAAATTATAAGGATAACTAATTTCATTGAATTTCCTTAGAACAAGGCCATGTTAATATCCAACAACTAAAGCACGAGTGAAACAGTTTATGATATATATTCAAGAACATCGAGATAATGACCCAAACAATGTTCACCAAATGACCACATGAAGGCCTGACTATCATGTATATTACACATAGGGTGTAATGTTTTGTAAACAGGTATATTTATCAAGACCCTATCATTAAAAATATATTAATAATTTATTCTTTAATATTGAATATATTTTAATCCTATTATTTTTACATTTAAAATGATTTTGGAATCAAAAATGGTATCTATGGTTATTATTCAAAATCAATTAATGAAATATTTTGATGAATTAATTTATTTTTTAAATAATTAATATTATAATAAATTATTATTTTTAAATTATTTTTTATTATATAAATGATCAAATAATTATTATGAGGTCAAATTTAAACTGTATTAGGGTTTGAAAACTGTTACTAAAAAACATGTCATATTTAATAGAAGTCTTGTTTTATATTAAAAGTAAAAATTAAAATATTTATAAAATTATATTTGGAAAATGTATTTCATTTATTGAATCAGGAAGTCAAAATTTTAATATGTTAACATTTTCATAATTTTCAAAGACAGTGAAAATTTTGGCAATAAATAAATTCCATATAAATATACAGTGTGTTTCATGAAATCAGAAAAGAAAAATATTAATATAATAAATAATATAAATAGTATAATCATAAATTTATATGTTTTCTATTAAAATAGTGTAATTTTATGTTTGTTCAATTTATTTTATAAAGCCTGGATGAATCCTCCAACACTTACAATATATTTAAACATTTTATAATAATTTCTATAAGAGACAGACTCACCTCCACATAAGAAAGGGAATTAATTTTTTATACTACTTCATTGTACATAAAAATAATTTAAGACACTAACCTTTTGAGAAAACTATATGGGAAATCCATTGGATATTTTTTAGTTTTTAATATTTTATTATGTAGTTTCCAAGACCAAAATAATGATGAAATCTGCATCCATTCCTATCTAAACCCACCTAAGAATCCATTTATCTTTATTAAAACATATTATAGAATGACATTGTTTTCCCAAAACTCTCTATTGTTCTCACAAGTCACCCAAGCTATAATGAGGCCTCTTCCAAGCCATTAGAATAACACATTCATGTAAGGGATTTCTCTCTTCTCATTTTATATTCATGCGCTTCTATTATATTATAATTTTTAAATTATATTTACAAATTTTGGGATTTACATATACATTTTCCCATTACTATTAATATTATTTAAAAATGATAATATATTCTTGTAATTCCCATTTAACACACTATAATACATTTTTTACACCCATTACTATTCCATAATTTTGGAAGGGATTATCTCTATCCTCATTTTATCAATCACTTAATTTATTATATGACCTTTTGATTTACATTTTATTATGTTGGAATACATTATTAACATTTCTCATGACCTTAAATTTTATGATTAAATTATATGATCCCCTTTCAGTCTCATTTATCCAAATTATGAACCCTTCTGTAGACCCTTTACAATGCCGGAATTTTTAAAGAATCATACCACCTCTTTCATCAAGAATTGTTTATATTTTATTTCATGTAATTAACTTTTTCAAATATTTTGAAATGTATTTAAATATCCATATTAATATACATATAATTTGAAAAATATTATATACAACATTCTCCCTAATCAACCCTTTTTATGAATTTCTATACGACATTCTTATGCTCCCATAATTGAACCACATTTTTCTCTACCAAAAATCATGTGTCAGTTACCATACTAATTTCTTTTTCAAAGGTATTAACATTTATGGACACATAATTTATTAATGGGGACCTAAATGTATATATATTAAATTTGTTTATTTTAGAATAAATTTTGATTTCGAATGAATCCATGCTATATGATCTATGTGGAAAAAATCATTAGAATTACATGATTATGAATGGTGCAATTTAATAGCACTCAAATGCATTAATTAATGGTTATTATCTTGATATATGATGTTGGTAAAAGGGATTTACCTGATTCCATTATGCATCTTTTTTCTCCATGGGGTCTTTGTAGATTTATCATTGATCTATATTTGATGTTGTGTTTTACGTTGTTTCCACATTATTCATGTTATGATTATCATGTTATATCCTGACTTATTATTCATTTTCCTACCCCACCAACAAATGACTCCAATGCCTTATTATTATTCATTATTGATAATCCCCCTTTTAGGGGTTGAAGGGAAACCCAAAATGGAAAGTATGATTTGTGACATTACATGTCCCAAAGGGTTTAGAATAATTCATCCTGACTATAACTACTTGAAACTACCCATCTCCAACATCTACATAATGATGTCATCTATCCACCTTTACATGGAAATTCGTCTAATATTCCTATTCATGCAATGGATCATCCTGATGCCAATTTTGATAACCTATATTTCTTCCAAATATGTTCACTCTTCTCTAGTTAATGCGCCTTTCCAAAATACTAATCTAGACAATTTTTCATATAGGGTCTTATTGGTCCATCTATGAACAATAAAATGTGGCCGTTAGGCCTTGAGGTGATCTGAAGGCCTTATGGATGATAAGAGGTTTTGAGGTGTCCCAAAATCTATTAGGTGGCCTATAAGACAAAGAAACTGAAGGCCTTGGGAGGTATGAAGGCCTTGTAGGACATGAGGACCAAACCCGTGGCTTGAAATCCCAAAAAGATGAATAGTTTCATCTACCATAGTACCAAATAGTGTATTCTATAGTACCATCTATAGTAATGATATTATAACCTAGAAATATGTCTCCAATCAGATTATATTTTTGGTATCTTGAATGCACTTTTTGATTTCTCACCAACTTGGATGATGCTCTTATTCATATTTATCATGTTCCTTTACACATCACATTTATTCTTTGGCTAGAATATTTTATTATCCTCTTCGTATTCCATATATATTACCTTAATGAGCATTATATCTCACCACATTATTATGTATGTACATTGGTTATCCCATACAGTGTTATGTAAGAAGGATTTGTAGTACATGTAAATAATGTTTGCAATAAGGACGATGTTTTTAATATATTAAGTTGTTATGTAATGTACATAAGTTCTCCAAGATATTATACATCTCAACCATTAGTGTTTTATAATTTGTTATTTTTTATCTAATAAATAACGTTGAAAAATTAAAAAAGGACAGGGTTTTTTTGCTGGTATCAAATTATTGGTTTATTTAATTTTGTTACTAGGATTAGAAGACCCCAATGAAAACCATTAGGTAAAATACTATGTGTATGAATACATCATTATATTTTTGGTGAGTATTGGGAATGTGGTTAATCAAGAAAATAAATTCTTTTATAGATACTAATAGTAGACACGGTTCCAGAACAAATGTACAGAGAGGTAATAACTATGAAAAGTTCTTCTAGGCCACACTCGGGGTGACCTTGTATACGAAATCAGACCATACTACAAACAATGTTTGATACTCTTGGGTGAAATTATTTCATAAATTCATAATCTCAATATGAACCATTATTAAGTGGAAAACATTCAATAAGAATATTTTTTCAGAAATAGGCCACAGATATCATAGATTGAATCCTAGAAACTCATAACGTAAGATATACATGTAATTTGTATGTTATCCATTTATGGAAAAACGATTCCTATTTATGTGCTAGAAAATTCTAAAATATTCTTACAAAAGTATATATTTTAATAAAGTAGAATGAGAATCAATAATTGAATGGTAGGGTGATAATTCATAGTTATATACATTCCGTTAAATCATGAATATTTAGTAGAATTAGTGAAACACCACTAAAAAACAAGTAAGTGGAGATGTTGGTGAATATTAAAAATGGGGAATTATTCCAAACTATTTATATAACTCCATCCTTGTAAAAAAATTTGATTTAACATCCTGTAGAACCTTTTCAAACTACCCTTTGTAGAATTTGATGTAATTCTAGTGCTAGATTTGATTTACCAATATAGAGACAACATAAATTTAAACCATTGGGAAATCAATCTATATATTTTGAATCAACCCTAGATTATATAAAAGTGAATGAAGGAGGAGAAATCATATTTAGCACCATCATCTCACGAATGGATATTATTGACCAATGAGAAATTATATCTAGCTCAAATGATTGAATCTAAGGAATGAAACATCCTCGAGGCCTTGCCTATTGTTAGGCAATTCAATAATGTTATTACTAGTGAGATTAATGGTCTTACTTCTAGTAGAGAAATTGAATTTTCATTCGAACAAATACTTGGGGTGTTTCCAAAATCCAGGACATCATATAGAATAGTTTTTTTGGAACATTAGGGTCTAAAGAAACAACTAAAGGAGTATTTGGATAAAGGGTTAATATGCCCAAGTGATTTTTGCTGGGGTAAACTAGTTTTGTTTTCAAGAAGAGGGATGAGACAATTCACATTTTCATTGATTATTGTGACCTCAACATGGTCATGGTAAATATAATGTATTATTTTCTAGAAATTTACGACTTGTTCGATCAACTATGTAACGAATAATACTTATCCTAGGTGGATATGTGGTTGGGATATTTCCATGTAAAGGTCAATAAGGAGGAAATTACCAACACTACTTTTCATGAAAGGTACTAGCATTATGTGTTCACCTTCATTCCCTTTAAAATAAAGGAGGAGTACGGGAAGCATCATTGCACTATGTAAATGATATTTTTAATCGATAAAATATATGAAATGTACAATTAGATTGAGTTATAGTTGAATTAAATCTCATTCTTGGGGTTTATCATCATAGGAAATGGGATATCAGTAGATCCGTCAAAGAAAAATGTAATTGATGGATTGATGATGCCAATATCAGTGATAGATATCCATAGTGTCCATAGATTAGATGGGTATTATCAATGATTTGTTAGAATTTTCTCATGAATTGAAACCCTCATTCCATGATAACTTAAAAGGTAGTCATATTTTGATAATTTTATATGTGGAGAAAGCATTATGGAGTTGAAAATGAGGCTTATCAATAACCATGTTCTCATAATACGCATAACTATGTAGAAATTTCTAAATTTCAATGATGATTAAAATAGGGAATTTTGATGTGTGTTGATGGATAATGAAATATTCATTACTTATGCCTCATAGTACTTCATAATTAATTAGTATTACCATCCCAAACAAGATTTGGAGTTGGCAGTTATGATTTTTTCCCTTGAAAATCAGGCAGCGTTATCTCTTTGTGGAGAAGTGTGAAATATATATATATATATATATATATCTCAAATTTCACAAATATATATTAAAAAAGTGAAAAATATTATAAAATGAAGATGGTTAGATCTCTTCAAGTATTACTAATGCTCAATCCACAACCATCCTGGGAAAAAACAAGGTAGCAAATGCTATAAGTATGAAGGACTCAATAATTCAATCAATAGAGATAATTGTGAAGGATTTGATCTTTATAGATTTGATAAAGATAGATATGGTAATTATAATTATTGGATCTTCATCAACACTTTCACAAATGATTTCTCAACCATATAATTTAGAATTTCCAAATGATGCTAAAAAAGTTTATATGGGATTTAAAGGAAAGTGGAAACTATCATAAAAGGAAAATCCGTAGATATTTTTGTTAATAAAGAGGGAATTGTGATCTTGGGTTCCAGAGTAAGTGTTTTATATAATCCTTACTCAATGAAATTACATTTTTATAATGCACATTGTTAGAATTTTTTCATTCACCCAGTAAACATAAATATAAATCGAGATCTCCAAGAGCACTATTGGTGTGATAACATGACGAAAGAGATCATATAATATAATTCAATGTTCATGCAATTTCAGAAATTGATTGATGAAAGGAATAAGTATAAAGGGATTATTCAACCATAACCCGTACTAACATGGATAAGGAAAAACACCTCCATGGACTTTTTAAATAGACTTCTGATGAAACCCGAGGGAAACAATGATATCTAGGATGTTGTGGATTGTTTTAAAAGGAAATCACACATCATAAAAATTCGAGAGGATTTATTACTAGATGAAATGGAAAGCATATAAAGTAGATAAGTGACAAGGTTTCATGGAGTAAAACTATCTATTTTGTATGATCATGATACATGATTCATATCAATGTTTTAGAAAAGAATACAATATTATCTAATCATTAAGATGAAATTTAGTATGACTTTCCACACTCAAACTGTTGTCTAATCTAAGTGGACTATCAAAAAACTAGTTAAAATGTTGAGATATTTTTCAGTGTTCATGAAAGGATGATAGGATCATGATATTCCATTATTGGAGTTCTCTTACAACAATAGTATCCACTCAAAAATGAAAATTCCCCCACAGAATCCCTTTAAGGGTAATGGTGATGACCATTGACATGATGAGATTATGTGGTGGAATTAAAAAATATAGGTCCTGATATGCTTGATCAAATTTTATAGAAAGTTAAAGACATCAAAACTCACCTTAACGATGCTCAGATTCAACAAAAGTGCTATACTGATAATCATTGATGAGAAGAAGAGTTGATGTTGGAGACATGGTATTTTTTCTTATATTTCCATGGAAGAGATGATTAGATTAGGGGAGAAGGTAAATCATAGTCCATGGTACATAATCCCTTGTAAGATCATTGATCACATAAAAGGTGTTGCATATCGACTAGAACTCCCACTGAACCTATCTCAACTACATGACGTATTCCATGTATCATTCATTAGAAATTACATACAAGACCTATCACATGTACTCAATCTGGAGGTGGTACCATTAGTGAATGAAATTCTCCATTAAGATAATCTAATGATGATCTTATATTGTTGCTAAAATGTTATAGTAAATAAGAAAATTACCCATAAAAAGTTTTTTGTAAAAATAAAAATATTAAAGAAGGAACATGGGAACTAGAGGAGGTGATGGAACTGAGTTACTCTCATCTGTTTTAGTGTGTGAGAAGAAATATTTTGATGGTGAAATTTCAAATGGGGGAAAATTATAATGAACTAAAATATTATGAGTAACATTCCATACCATTTGATGTCTTATGGATATAGAAAACACTTGAATTTTTTTTTGTATTATATCTTATTTATTTTAGATGACCATTATGTATTGTTTTCATTTGTAACATATCCATTGAAGAGTGATCAAATTACTTAAAGAATAGGGGGTTTTAATAAATCTTTTTTGGAAAGATAAAGAAAGTGATGGACTCAATTCATAAGATCATTCCCTATGAAACCCATCTATCAGATCTTCCATGGGAGATAACATTTCTACTCATTGACCTATACTATTCCAACGTTTAATTAGAACAAATTAAGAATAAGAAATACCTTTATGGTACAAGTTAATGATCATTGAGATCACACCCCAAACCATGATTACCGAAAAACTACATGAAAGCAATACCATTGCACAACATACTTGTAGGGAACACAATTGTGTAATAAAGGGATATGTATCAATAACATATCATAATTAATATGTACATAATTTTTCTATTCCTATTATTTTTACTTTTTAAATGATTTTAAAAGTAAAAATAGTATTTATGGTTAATATGAAAATTTTATTAACAAATATAGTTTCAATAATTAATTGATTTAATAAATAAATAACATTTAAAAAATTATTACTATTAATATAATATATTTAAATATAAATTATCATAAAATTTTAAGGAATTCAAATGTAATTTTTATTCAGGTACAAAAAAATTTATTGATATAAAACCCAACATTTTCCACATATGTCAATTTCTCTTTTAAATGTAAAATTTCACATATCTGTCAAATTATTTGGATAAAATTGTTATTATTTTTGGAATCTAGATGGGGAAATTATCCCAGGGTTTTTTTCATAAGTTTTATTGTAGTCAAATATTTACATAAAAATTGAATACCATATAAAAATAAGGTTTGTTTTATGATATCAAAATATCCCAATAGTTATTTAATAAAAAAAAAATTAAAACCATCCAAATATAATTTTAACATTATAATAATATAAAATTATGTATATTTTATAGATTTTATACATCCAAAATGAATCCTCTAAGACATATAATATTTTGAATGGTTTTAAAATCATTAATTTGGGAGTTTTACTCACCACCACATAAGAAATGGAATTATTTTCATATTTTAGGATAACTTGCATATAAAATAATTTAAACCACTCCCCATTTAAGGAAAAAAATTGAAAAAAACTCTGGGACGGTTTGTGGTTTCAAATATTTAATTATATAGTGTCCTAAACCAAGATAATAACAAATCACCATCATTTCTTATATAAACCCAACCATGCTCCCATTTTCATTCACTTGAAATACATGGAGCATAAGAAAAGTTTTCAAACTACCCACTATAACCCTTCAAAGTCCCCAAATCTCTAAAGAAGCCTCTAAAAAACATTTTGAGTCACACATTCAATTAAGGGATTTCTCTTTTTTCATTTCCATTAAAGAACATCTTTAATATTATCTTTCTTGAGTTACATTTTCATATGTTTGATATGGTTTCCATTGTTCCCATAACTATAAATTGGATTTCAAAATATTTAGAGCATCCATCACCTCTAATTAAGACACAATAATTTTTTTGGTAAACTTGTTATTATGTCGATGTTCTTTAAGGGATTCTATATCTCCTCATTTTATGGAGCACATCATTTATGATATTTTATTTTTATATAAATATAATTATGTTAAGATAAATGATTAGCTTCCCCATTACATTACATTTCATTACTACATTATTGTATCCCATTTCAACCACATTTATCCCTATTATGAACTATTATCTAAACTCATTTCTATGAAAATATTTTGTAAGGAATATTTCACCCTCCACCTTTATCATACATTATTTTTATGCTCTGAATTCATTATTAATTTTTCATATGTTGGGTCATGTTCTTTATTATCCCAATTATTATCCCTTTAATTTCTAAATTATGTCATATCCCATTCAGTCTCATCAAATGATTTTATGAATTTCTATATGATGTCATTATTATACTGAAATTGTAAAACAATTTTCAAGGCCAAAATCATCATCTAGTCTATACGAGACCCATTTTTATATAAAGGTATTCACCTACATGAACATATACTTGTTGAATGGGGAATTCCATGTATGTATTCAATATTCCTGGATCTTGGAATAAATGGTCATGTTTATTGAATCCTTGTTATATAAACATTTGGTTCAATTAACAATGAGAATGAAATGATTATAAAAGGTACACAATAATAGATCTCCAATGTAGTGGGTAATGGTTATTATCATGAAACATCTTGTGAGGATATGGAATTTACATGATTGAATTATGGGACTTTTCCCACCCTATGTTCGTGGAAGATTTATCCTTGACCTATTTATGATGCAGTCTTTGATGTATTTGTCACATTTTACATTTTATGATAACCATGATTCATCATGCCTTATTATTCATGTTACATTATGCCTCATTGATATGAATTGTCTAACATGTATTATCATCCTTCTATTATGCATTTTGTATTCCCTTATTTTAATTTATAGATCACCACTTTATTATGTATGTCCTTATTTTATACCATGATGTCATAAGTATCAATAATTGGGTTCGTCGTGTTAAAGATGTTATCAATAATGATGTTGCTTTCCATGTTTTATTGTGTTATTTAATGAACCTAATTTCCATATGACACTAGCCATATTAATATTATATGTTTTATTAATTGAAATATTATGTCATAAATAATGATTAAAAATGAAACAATGGGAATGGTTGGTATATTTAAAGTTTATCTATTTAACTTCCTATAATTTTATGTCTTTTTATCCCTATGTTACTTTTAGATATAGTAAATGACTGTAATAACGATAAATTATAGAAATTTACTCCCAAAATCCACTCATGATCTTAAAATGTCTGGTACTTTTAAATAACTATATATTCATTCATATATCACCAATTTAGTAGAAGTATTCAAACACTCCCTCAAAACATGGTGGTGGACATATCATTGAAAATATATAAGCTAGAAATTATGACATACTAATTATATAACTCCAGAATAGTTAATATTTTTTGTTGAACCTTATATAATATATTTTCCTATTTAATTTGGATTCATTTTATTCTATATTGGGAATTAATTGGATAGCCATAAATTAATCCAACAACAACTATAATGATTGGGAAATAAATCATTATATCCGAAGTTATTATTTTATTTTGTATATGCATAAGGAGGAGGATGAATTTTAATTAGAATATTTACAACATGTGTAGATATAATTTAATTGTGAGTATACATATCTGGATTAAACTATTGATACCATGGGAAGAATCAATCTAAACTGCATCCTGTTTTTAGGGATTATAATGATTTAATCACTAATGAATTATGTTAGGTTCACTGTGTTAAATACCCTGAGAGGGGGGGGGGGGGGTCGTGATATGATAGATTAAAAAAACATCACATTATTATCTTATACTATTGTTAGAAAAAAATATCTTCTCTTTAATTACCTATGTAGACTATGAACAAACCTCAAACATGGTCATGATACAAAAAATTTATTGGGTTCACCCTAAGATGGAAAAGTCCAAGGAGAAATCACCAGTAATGTGATGATGCACCAATTCTACAATAAGTTCCATGATGTTTACGAGGTCTAAGGGGAATAACTGTCTCTTATGGGTTACAACAAATCACAATATGATATATCTCTACTCTCTCAACTGAAGAATGCAAACTTCTTTTTCAGAATACTTACTAGTTGTTTAAAGAATTGTATGTCATTTCATTATCACTAAGGAATGCATCCTCCACTCTATGTTGATTCTCTTTTTAAGGCCTAATTTCGTCCTCTAATGAATACCCCTTTTCCATTGAACACTGGGGAATATACTTGGAACTACTTTTGGAAAGATAAATACTTAAAAATGCTATCCATTTTGGGAATCCCAATCCATGATTTTTAAAAATATATTGAAAATATCCTTTTTAATGCTCCCTCATGATGCTCCCTCATAGTGCAACCTAGAAATGCTCCCTTGGGAAGCTACCAATGTCACAGAGATAAAATTTTCTACTATGATGATCCTTCTCAATGCTCCTTTTCAATACTCATTCGCAAACATCCTTCACAATTCTAGAGAATTACGTTTTTTGTGAAAAACTCTATACTTACGTCAAGGGGAGGGGATTATATATTCGAAATTCGACCGACCAATGAACCTTTCATGTGATTTCATCTCCACATCATATAATTTGAAAATGCTCTGAAATATAATATGAAATTCACAATACATCGTGGAACACCATTGAAATTTTCGGATCGTGAATCTCCATTGTGAAGATCCATGGCGAAGCATCTCGTAATTGCAGAGCACACTGTCAACATTCATCATGTCTTCGAAAAATCCACTTAATGAATACCATATTAATGAAATTCACCCATATTCTATATTTTTATGAGATCATTAAAGAAATATACCTTTTGAAAAGATCACAAAACACAAAATTTTGGACCCCAACAATTTGGAAATCTCTAGAAAACTACGCCACCATGTATCTGTTATTTTTGCACCACCTCCAAATCATCCAAACATCCAGATCCTGAAAAATCACCATGGAAACCTACTTTATCAATAATCAAAACCAACCCAAAATTTCTTCAATGTTACCTTCAGGTATTTTTTCCAACAATCTCCCCCTGTGGGTTTTTGACAACTCTTCTCATAACAAATATATACATTTGACACCTCATAATAATCTTCACCCATGATCTACCACTATTTTCATCTCACGGTTCAGATAGAGATCCATGCTTTACTCAACACATACTCTAATCCCATATAATCAATTCTTGTTATGAGAAAAAACAGTAGTATGAAAATTTCATCCATGAATCACTTCATTCATGACACCAACTATCACCAATTATTAATACCTTTACAACACCAATCTTCCATTTTCATCATAAACCTCATCTATAGTGATATTTAATTTTTAATCGATCACTACTACAATCATTAGATTTAATACACTCCCCTATCTCATAGCTCACCATATCTTGTTTCTTAACCTATTAGCTTCTACCCATGTCAAGAAATAATAATTTTTCTCCCATAAAATAATCACTTTCTTTCCCTCAGAGAGTTAGATCTTCTCCCACATTATCAATGAACACAAAGGTCACTTCTTTGAGGTGTAAAACAACATAAAAATTTTAATAAGTATATTAGGGGAAAAAATATCATTACTTAGGGAGGGGGGTCAACATCCACACATTTCAATGTGATGGGTGTCGATTGGACTCCCAGATCTACTCGATGTCTCTCAAAAAAATCCTTGGGTATTGACTTTTTCAGAATTTCAACAACATGTAACTCTGTTGGTAGATAGTCCAACATCACTATCCCTTGAATAACCTTTACCTTTATAAAATTATATGTTACCTCAATTTTCATTCTACTTTAGCGATGGATTGGATTTTTTCTACGATTGACAGCACTTGAATTATCACATTGGAATCCAATTGAAGACTTCACTTCAACACTCATATCATAAAGCTGCTACATCATCCACAATAAATATTTTCATACTTGTGTGGTGGAAATATACTCACTTCCAATGGAGCTCAAAAAAATTTAATCATTCTCCTTACTTAGCTAAGAAATACAAAAAAAGCTAATTTAGAAAGCACCTCCGGATGTAGATTTCATATCATATACTTATATGGCCAAATCTTCATCTTTATTTCCCACAATTCCTAGTTGAGATTCATCATTATACTTCAAATTAAAATCCACAGATCCCTTAATATACTTAATTATTCTTTTCATTGAAACCATGTGTCTTTCCGTGTAATATCTATTGTATCTCGCTTCTTGAAATGTGGAAAAAAATATCAGTCCTTACTTATATATGGTATAATTAAATTCCAATAATATCCCTATATTCTGTGATATTATTTACCTTTTCATCCTCATATTTGGATAACTTCATCTCGGTGGAAGCTAAAGTCTTAATTTCAATGTAATTTTCCATTCTAAATCGTCTCAAAACCTACATGGCATATTTGTATTAAGAAATGAAAATACCATTTCTTCCTTATGTCATCTCTAAACCATGGGAAAATGACTTCTCACTAATCAATGAAATTTCAAAACTCAATTTTATTGAATATGGAAAACTATAAGCACTGAGCTTCATCTGATCCACCAAATAGTATGTCATCAACATAAACAAACACCACCATATTTTGATAACTACCATTGTTGAAATAGAGATTGTAATCAACTCCACCACACAAAAAGACATGATTCTTCAAATTATAATCAAGCCTCTAGTACCTAGCTCTTGGTTATTCTTTTAGACCATATTGAACTTTCTTCAACCCAAAAACATTTTTATCATTTTCATGAATGTGAAAACCATATAATGCTCAATATAAAATACTTCGCATAGAACCCTATTAAAAAATTCATATTTGACATCCATATGGGAAACCATGATATTCTATTTTACTATAATGGCCACAAATAATTGGATTTTTATGGCCTTGCAATAGGTGAAAATGTTTCATCGACATCAATACCCTCTATTTGTGAGTATCCTTTTCACATGAGACATGAATCATTTTGGATCACAACACCATCTTTATCCATTTTGTTGGGAACCAGCTTTTTTATTATAATGAAATTCATATATACTGGCCTCAAAACAATCACCAATTTCTGATTCGTCTCAATCTATTCTAGCTCATCATTCATCTCCTAGACCCATTTTTCATCTTTAGTTGCATCAGAAAAAAATTTAGGTTTATCTTTTTTTAAAGGATATGTATGTTGAAGTTACATTTTTTTATTTTCTAAACTTTCACTTTTTGATCTCCAATGATATTCTTCATGTTAATTTTGGATCAAATATTTGGATTGTTTGGAGACACATACATGAATTCTTCTTGTTCCTCAGAAATATTTTATTCTCAGTTTGCATCCACTACATATTCACCCCCTATGTTACATTCATATTCGTCAATTTTATTATGAATATTTTCTCTGTGTGGTTGAGTATACTCCTCATTTTCAACAATAGTGACATCAATTCTCTCAAATACTATTGACTAGATTTTTTTCAATTATTTGTATGCTATTTTATTTCCTGAGTGGGAAAAGAATACCCCCTTATCTCCACATGAATCCAATTTCCAATTATTTTTATTTTTAGAATGGATCACATACATCCAATAATTATAATTATTTCAATGTTGTATTTTTCCCATACCAAATCTCATACATAGTCTTTCCTTCCATCAGACACAACAAATCCATATTAGAAATGTATACAGATGATAATATTACTTCCAAAATTTATCTAGGAGGTCTTTTTCTATAAGATTTATTCTGGTCAGGTTGTTGATAATCTGATTTCTACTTTCAACCACTCCATTCTATTTGGGTGTTTTTCAGGATGATTCTTGTTGGTTTATCCAATGTGTCAAGAGATAGTCTTCCACCTGAATATTTGTGAATTTCATACCATTTTCAGTAAAAAATATTATAATTTTTTACTCATGCATACTTTCAGATTCCCTTCGATATTGTTTTAAGATACTAAACACATCAGAATTATGTGAAATGATGAATACACATGACATTATACAATAATAATTATGGAAAAAATGCAATATATCATACAATCAATGGTTCTAGGTGATATATGTCTCCATACATCAGAATGGACAAATTTGAGCACTCTTGTTGGCTTATTTTCCATTACTTTTTACATCTTTCAGATAATCATCCCTTATTGAATAGAATCACATGTTTGTGTATGAACATGTGATATTATTGGGAGATTTATAGATATATCACACATTACCTGATCTTCACGGGAATTTAAGAACAGATGACCAAGTCTTTTTCTCCATTACTTGTTTTCATCCTCTATAGATAAAAAAGAACACATCTTCATCACCACTTACAGGGTAATGATTTTCTGTTATATTTTTTACATATAGATTCATGGAACCATCACTTCCTTTCACAATACACTTATTCTTAGTAAACCTTATATAAATCCATGAGTAACATTGTTTATTGACATTGTGAAAATTATGACTGATACCTTATAGTAAGAATACATCATCATGTCTTATTTCATTACCCCAAAACCTTGCATTTCCTAAGAGAATTATCTGCATACCTTCATCTTTTCGATACATGAAAAATAATTCTTCATCATATATTATTCATGTAACTAGATCCTTGTTCCCTATCATGTTGGATGTGCAACTACATTCAAAGTTACATACGATAGAACACTATGATTCTTTATGGGAAATATATGTAACCACGTTCTTCTCAAATCTCTTTTTTTTTTATTTTGTAGTCAGCATACTTGATAGTGATTGATATTTCTGAATTTTATCAGAGTAATATGGACCAAAACCATCATTCAAGGATTCAAATCCATTTTCCATTTTTAACTCTCCATTTTGTTCATTGATTTGCTGCTTCCAAAAATTTTGGCCCTACATTATATCATTCATCTGTATGGTCTATGTAAATTATCTAGACATGTACCCTAATAATATACACCAAAATATGTATCCCAAAAAATATGCACTAATGTACAATTATGTATTTGGCTTCCACTTCTATTCTGGTGCCCTCTGATATCTTCATGCTATAGAAAAATCATATTGTGAGTATCCCCTATTTCTAAAGTATTAACAACTGATGAAAGGTGCATTCCTATGTGTCACATTAGTATTTATAGTTGTTCCATGGTTTATATGAATCTTATTATCTGGCTTCATACCTACATCAATCATTATTTTCCGAATGGTTTCATGTTGTATGAATTCAATCCCAACTTTTTATTTATCTTTTGATAACTCTCCACATTAGTTTTAACATCATACCATGATTCTTTCTTCTTTTCTGATAGACCACTGTATGCCCCTTTCATCTTTTCAGTAATGTGAATTATCATCATTCTTGATAACATTGTGGAAATTAAATTTTTTTTCTTGGTCCTTAACATTTTATCTTAGACTGATAAATTCATATACATGTTCCTTGATATGCTTTACTTTATCTTTCAATATGTTATTAAATCCACCAATATCCCTCTTCTTTTATTCATCCTTGATCATATACTCACTAACTTACTCTGAGTCCTCTAGAGCTTACAACCTGAGTATTTCAATTTCTTCAAATAACTCAAATTTCTCTTCTTATTGTTTCTTCATGTAGAGTTCACCATCACAAAAGTCGTTGTAGTATTTCTTCATTTTGGATATCCAAACATCTATCTCATCATGTGAGGCTTCTAGACCAACTTGCATATCAATTTTTCCTTCAACTTCAATTTCTTCTTCAGTGTTTTCTACTTCCTCATCATGAGAACTAACGAAAATAGCCATCATATAATTCATTCTAAAATAATTGCAGTTCTCTATCTCTTCAACGACTTCGGTGATAGATTCATAAAAAATATCACATTCATCTGAAAGAAGTTTCTTCTTCTTGATGAAATTTCACTTGAACTGTTTCTTCACATTCATGTAGGCTAATGAAATCTTCTTGGTAATATCATCTTTACCGAAATCATCATATTATTTTAACATTATGGGACACCTTGCTACAAGATGTCCAACATTTCTACATCAAGAACATTCTAGTGGATGTTTTCTGTTGAATATTACTTTTACTCTTTGTGGATTTGTGGAAAGGAATGACATTACCTCATTTGTATCTTCTTCTTATTAAAAATATTCAATGGTGAGATTTTTTATTGAATTGTATTCCACCTCTATAGAGTTCCCATTTTCCACAGAATTGTTATCATCATTTGTCATTTCATATGCTAGAAGGATATTATGCATGTTTTATAGTGTTAGCTCTTTCACATCTATATCTTCCAATATCGATACATTTTGATTGAACCGATATGGATGTTTTCTAATGATACACCTCACAATCTAATTCCATCAATGTGTTCTCTTAGTCCTCACATGTCATCCTCTACAAAATTTACCCTTTCAAAGAAAGCATCAACATACTCATTCGGGTTCATTCTCAGATCATCATATTTGTTTAAAAGATCATTCATATTTTCCTCTCTGACCATTGAATCTCATTTATATATGTTCAATAGATTTTTCCTCAGGGCATGAGATGTTTTTCATTACTACACTTTTGTATTGATATAATTGGATTGAGCTCCCTGTAAGGCATTAATTCCATTTTCATCAACATCCAATTATCATCATTCAGATTCTATTAAAGATCCACTATCGATGTCATCTAAGATACCATTCATCAATGTTGTATACATATCCATTCGAAATATTGAATTTGCGTTGCATCGGATTCTTCCATAACTAAAAATTATTCCCCTCAATGATAGAAATACCTTTATTATTCAGGACCTCCAATGAGAGAGAAACACTGATATCATCCTTCTGCTCTGATACAAATTGATAGGTCCACTATCTAGATACCATGAGAGGGGGGTGATGCATGTTATTATAGATTAAAATAACTTATTCTTATTATCATGTTTCTTAGTTAGACAAACCCCACTTATTTCTCCTTACCATCGCAGAGTATGAACAAATTATAATGTCTGAACAAGACACAATTCTTTTACTTTGTTTCTAGGCTACATCCAGGGATCATACAACGATGATGTGCCAACATACCAAATAAACTATAAGCATACTGCTTCTTAGATGTTCAATTTTGACTCACTATCTATCCTAGTTTACAACCAAACACAATATTAAAGATCACCGCTATCTCTGCTAATGAATTATCACTACATCTTTAGAATATCCACACACATTTTTTAAAAATTTAGGTCATTTAATTAGAATTAATTAATGCATCCTCAACTCTATGTAGATTCCATATTGAGGTACAAAGTTCATCCACTAATGAATACTCATTTCCCACTGAGCACTTGGTGATAACCCTTGAACTAACTTTCCAATGCTAAATACTTCACAAAAATATCCATTTAGCAAAGCCAAAACTAGGATTTGTGAAGATCCATTGAAAATATCCATCAAGAATATCCATCACAAATCTCCCTTACAAATCACCCTCATTATGTTCCCTTGTGATGATACCAATTTCACCGAGCTCAAACAAGACATTACAGAGCTCGTACACAAATCTCCTTTGTGATGTTCTTAAGTGAAGCTCCTTCATAAATGTCCTTCATGATTTGAGAGACATAATATTTTCCGTTAATATAAGTCTACTTTTTCAAAGGTTTGAGGCCTATTTACTGGTTATTCGACCGACCCATGATCCTTCCATGAAAATTTAACACCATATCATCCCATTTTTAAATGTTCTGAAATTTCAGCGGAAATTTTCTTTACATCACGATGCACCATAAAAAATTTTGTATAACAAAGATCCTTTTTGAAGCTCCATCAAGATACTCATCATAATTGGAGAGATCACCATGTACATTAATCATGTATTTTAAAAATACTCTTCATGAAGCCCATATTTTTGAAATACAACCATTTTCCGTATTTTGATGAGATCTTCAAGGAAATCAACTTTTTTCGAAGCTCTCCAATCCTCAAATTTAGGTACCCAGAAATTTGGAAAATAGTATAAAAATCAACACCACGTCTATATTATTTAGGTATGGAATATAGATCTCTCATATCTCTAGAACTCGACAAAACACCCTGGAACCTTCCTTGTCAACAAACACAGATAACCTAAAAATACTACAATTTTACCCTTAAGAATTTGTTCACTCCAAATTTCCTTGTGTTCCCCATGACATAGAGGTTGATTTATTAAACAAATTTGAACATGGATCTATTCCATATACATGACTCCTTATAGAATGGCCAAATTTGAGTTGGAATCACTAAATAAGTAGTTAAAACTGAATATAGACAAGGGTATTATCTGTCCGAGTACTTCACCATGGGGTATTTATAGTTTATTCCTCATGAAGAGGTATGGGTCAAGTAACTTCTTCATTAACTAATGTGGGATCAAAAAATTCACAACAAAAGAAATATTCTCCATTAAATTAGACAGATTACTTGTTTGATCAACTATATTGGGATAATTACTTATCTAAGGTGGAGTTGTGGATGAGATGTAACTAATTAAAGTACAATAATAATGATATTCTCAGAACAACCTTTTGAATAGTGAATGAATTATATGTGTTGATAGTGACACTATTTAGTCTTAAAAAATATCCAAAAATATTAATAGAAATATTGAATAGATTAATTAGAGGTTACCTTGAAAAAATTGTGGTATTATTTAGACATGATATTATAATATACACCATAATCAAGGAGTAGTGTGAGGATAATGTTGATACTATACTAATGGATTTACAAAATGACAGTATATATAAAATATATAATAACTGTGAATTATAGATTCAGAAATATCATTATTGGGGTATGTTATCACAAATAAAGGGATATATATCAACCCATACAAGAAAATAGTATATAAGAGTTACCCAAAAGAAAATATATAATATAGATATGAATTTTCCTAAAACATGTTCTGTATTACTAATAATTAATCAAATTTTATAATAATTTTCAACGATGCTAACCAGGATGACTCAGAAGTGAGTAAAGGTTTTCTAGACCGAAGACTTCAAAGAGTTGTTTGAGGAATAAAAAAAGAGACTCATCAATAGGCAAATTATCTAACTGTCTCAAATGTGGAACATTTAATGGCATACATAAATGTTTTAATAAATTGATCCAGTTCCATACTAATGAAGAATGATAAAGTGATAACCAACACCTCATGGTAGTCAGAATATCACGAGTATAACTAATAAATGCATGATCATATGTTTTTTGTAGTAATCATTCCCTTGAATATGCGGTGAATCCACTTTTACAGGAGAAGTGTAAAATATATAGAATAATAAAAACCTAAAATATATATTCACACATAAGTAGTATAAAATGAATCATTGATGCTAGATAGATATGTTCATCTATATTAAAATATGAGTCCATCATAATGTTGAGAATGCATATAAAATGGATGATGATCTATGTATAAATTATTTGAATGATTTATCAATGATGATAATTGAGAAGGATCCAATATTCAATGACATGTAAAGGATGAACATGAGGATCATTAATGAAAGAAAATAGTCATTCCATTCTAAAATTATTTCTCAACCGTCCCTTTAGGTGATGATTAAGGATGTTTAAATTGATGATGAGGAAGTAATGAAGATGGTGGAATATATATGAAATGGAAAATCCATAGAGTTTTACATTTTTTGAAGATGGATATGTATTGTTTGGGTAAAAACAATGTGTAATATCAAGTATCTACATTAAGAAGAAGCTATTTAATGTTACCTAGAGATAACACTTATCCATTAATCTAGGGAGAATAGATATGTATTTAGATCATCGAGAGCTATTTTTGTGAGATAACACTGATAATTAAATCATTGAATATGCATCAAAATCATATTATATTAGCAAGAGGAGATTGAAAGGAAAATATCTTTGGGGGTGATGAAACCATTACCGAAACCTATAAACAAATGGAAAAAACATAATAATGGGATTCTCAACAGTAATTTTAAGAATCCTATAGGATATAAGGAAATATGAATTTTGATAGATAATCATAACAATACATATCACTTCATTGCAATTATATATGAGTTCTTAATTCATCATCACGCAATAATATGCATCAAATAAGTGATTAGTCTGAATAGAACACCTCTATCAATTATATTTGATGTTGATCCCAGATTTATGTTCATGTTATATAAGTGTCACCAACATGATCGAAATAATGAGAAGAAAATATAAATGTATTATAAACCCCAAAACAAACAAAGTATATTAAAATAATCTATAATTTGGAAGACATTTTGTGATATTTCATAATGGTATTTAATGGAGAATGTAAACAAAATTTCCCCCTAGTTGTGTTTTCAAATAATAATAACATCCACTCATGTGTCAAAATTAATATATATGAATCACATTTTTGGAAGAAGTGATTAGAAATCACATTCTTAGAAGAAGTTGTTGAGAACAATATTTTTAAATCTGAAATGATTGAGGAAATTGATAAAAAGATCTATAATATATATTAATACATCTAGTCCACTCAGTGTCAATAAAAGTGAAAGGAATAAAATCATCAATGAGACCTTCAGTTTATGAATATAGATAAATTTTTCCTTAGTATATCACAAAGAAAGTGATTTTTGGTATTTAAGAATAATGTAATGATATGTCCTATGTAGATCAGACCTTATGAGATTATTTGTTGTAATGGAGCTCTATATTATTAACATAGACTTATATTCTTCTTTTTTATTACATGTAGTGTTTTCCATTACAAAAAACATTGTTATATTTTTCTATTTTGGCTCTCCAAACATCTATCTCTTCAAGAGAGGCTTATAGAAAAACTTTCATAACAACTTTTCCTTCAACTTCATCTTTTTCATCAATGATGGTATCTTATTCTTCCTGAGAAATATGGAAAATATACACCATCAATACTATCCACAATATTTTCAGTTCTCTATCTCATTACCATCATCATCCATAGATTCATATGAACTATCAAATTCATGGGAATGATGTTTCATCTACTTCATGAAATTTATCTGGAACTGTTTATTCCCTTTCACAAGAAGTTAAAGCCTTCTTCTTCAGAATTTCATCATCATAGACATCATATTCTTTTTTTAACTTTTTGGGGGAACCATGATGCCAGATACCAATAATACCACATCAAACAAATTCTAGAGGAAGATTCCCTATGGGAATTACTTTTCCTCATTGAAGATTAGAGGAAATGAATGAAATTACCTCTTCTGCATCTAATTCTTCTTGTGAATCATTAATGGAGAGATTTTTTATTGATTTTAATGAAACAACATTATATTTACCCTTTTACATAGCATAATTATCTTCATTTCTCATTTCTTATGCTACATGGACACTATTCCAGTTATCTAGTGTCATCTCTTTTGGATCTATAACTTCCAATACTGTGACTTTTGGATTGAATCGGGATGGAAGATTCCTCAAGATACACCCCAATATATTATGGCTTCAATGAATTCTATATGAACTCACATGTCTACCTCTACAACATTTACCCTTTCAATGAAAGCATCAACAGACTCAATTAGTTTCCTTACAAGATATTAATATTTGTTTAAAATATCATTCATCCTTTCGACTCTGACTTTTGAATCTCTTTCATATATGTTCAATAGATTTTCCTTCAAGGCATGTGATGTTTTTCATTACATGACTCTTATATAGATATAATTGGATAGAGCTCCCCCTATGTCATTAATTCCATTTTCATCAACATCCAAATCCTTTATTTTAGCTTCTCATAATACTTTACTTTTACTATTAGTGGAGATACTATACATCACTGCTGTAAACACATCCATTAGAAATATTAATGTACTGTTGAAAATAATTATTTTAAAATCCAAAATTATTCCTCTCATTGATAGAATTTACTTTAGGATTGGGGACCTCCATTGAGAGATAAACAGTGACATCAACCTTCTTATCTGATACCAATTTTTAGGTCCACTAGGCTAGAAACATAACGGGGTGTGGGTGAATAAAAGTATTAAATATTAAAATAAAATATCCTTATGATCATGACTTATTTTTACACAAAACCCTCTTCTCTCTCTTTCCCATTGAATATTATGAACAAATCATACAGCATGAATAAGACATAATATTTTTACATCATTCAACCTCATTGGTATACATCCATAGATAATATTCAGGTTATGTGCGGACGTACCAAATAAACTATAATAGAAATGGTGGTTACATGTTATATGTGGACTCAAAATACCTATTAGTTTACAAAAAATCACAATATGAAGGGTCACCACTACATCAACTGATATATTATCACTTCTTCTTTAGAATATACACACATAGTTTAGAAACATTTTGGTACTTTCTTTATACCTAATGTATGCATCCTTAAATTTATATAGATTTCATATTTATGTACAAATTTCATCCATGGATGAATAATCTTTTCCCACTGAACAATGGCCAATTACCTTGCAACTAACATTACAAACATCAATACTTTTCCAAGATACCCATTTTTCAAAGCCTAAACCAGGATTTGTGAAGAGCCATTGTGATGAATCCTCAAGATGCTACCTAGTAAAGCTCCCTCGTGATGATCCCATATGATGCTCGAAAATTCCTAGAGAACAATGAGTCTGTTGTGAAGCTCATTCCCAAACTCCTTAGTGAAGCTCCTTTGTAAACATCCTTTACGATTTGAGAGACATAAGATGTTTTGTAAAAATAATATCTACTATTATCAAGGTTCCATGACCTATTTATAGGAAACTCGATAGACCCATGAACCATCCATGAAAATTCAACACCACATTATCACATTTTTGTATACTCTGAAATTTCAGCCGAAATTCTCTTTACTTTGCAAACCACCAGTGAAAATTTGGATAAAAAAGATCCTTTTTAATGCTCCATTGAAAAAACTCATCATCATTGCAGAGCTCACAATGAACATTAATAATGTAATTTAAAAATACACTTTATGAACCCCATCTTCTTGAAATTCATCCATTTTCCATATTTAGATGAGATGTTAATCGAAATCCAATATTCGTAAATCTCTCCCATCATCAAAATTTCAACCCAAATATTTTAAAACTACTAGGAAAAAGAACCTACATGTGTATTTTCTTTTTCTACCACCTATAGATCTCCCATATCAATATAACTAAAAAATGATTGATACCTTCCTTGTCAACCAACACATCCTGGAAAAAAAATGCAATTTTACCTTTAAGGATTTTTACCAACAAATTTAATGTTGTTCCTCTTGACTAAGTGGTTGAGTTAGTAGTTAAACTTATAAATGTATCTCTTCCACATCCAACAATCCCTATAGAATGGCCTCCATTGATTTGGAATAACTTAACAAGAATGTAAATATGAATATTGACAAGAGTTTTATATTCCTGAGTATTTCACCATAAAGTGTTTATATTTTATTCATCATGAAGAAGTATGGGTCATGAAACTTCTTAATTAATTAATATTAAATCAAAAATAATCACCAAAAATATCATATATCCAATAAATTAGATATATTACTTGTTTGATCTACTATGTGGGGATAAATATTTCTCTAAGTTGGACCTTTTGAAGGAATATCACTAATTAAAGTAGAATAAATATGATATTTTTGGGACTACCATTGGAATATTGAATTTATTATATGTGATGATAGTGATGCCCAATAGACTAAAAAAGTCTCCAATAATATTTATAGACATAATGAATAGATTAGTTAGAGGTTTCCTTGAGAAAATTGCGGTATTATTTAGACAAGATATTCTAATAAACAACAAAATCAAGTAAGAGAATGGGGATAATGTGAATAATATTCTAATGGAATTAAGTAATGATAATATATTTTCAATATATAATAAGTGTGAGTTATAGATTGGGAAAGTATCATTCTGGGGGCATGTTTTCACCAATAATGGGATATATATCAACCCTTTTAAGAAAAGGGTATTGAAGAGTGACCCATATGAAAATATATAATATATATATGTAGTTTCCTAAAATATTTTTTGTATAACTAATAATTTTTCAAAATTTATCATAATTTTCAATCATTCTAACCAAGAAGACTCAAAAGTGATGAAAGCTTGTATATGTAGAAGACTTCGAAGATATATTTATGTAATAAAAAAGAGTCTTATCAAAAGATGAATTCTCTCACTACTTCATGTGGGGAACATTTAATTTTATACAAAAATGATTTAATGAATTGATTTAGTTGTGTACTAATGAAGAATGATAAAATGATAACCTACATCTCATGGTAGTTGAAATATAATGAGTATAACTACATGATTCATGATATTGAGTTTGTTATAGTGATTATTCCATTGAATATGTGATGAATCCCTTATTTGGGGATAAGTGTAAAATATATTGAATCATAATAATGTCAAATATATATTCACACTGAATACACATAATATGTATCATTGAAGATAGATAGATTTGATCAGGTATTTTATTTTCTCAATCCATTAAAATCATGATAATGAAAATAATGTGGATGATGATATATGTTGAAATGATTCTAATGCTTTATCATTGATGTTAATTGAGTAAGATCCAAAATTCAGAGACCTGTATAGGATGAGAATGTGGATTATTAATGAAGGAAAATCATCATTCCATTCTCAAATAATTTCTCAACCGTCCCTTCTGGGGAAGATATAGAATTATCATAGAGACGATGTGGAAATAAGGAAGAGGGTTCAATATATAAGAAATAGAAAATCCATATATTTCAAAATTTGGTGAAGAAGGAGTTATATTATTTGGTAAAATAGCACATCTAATATCAAGTATCTACATAAAGAAGAAGCTATTTAATGTAACAGAGAGATAAACCTAATCAATCTATCAAAACTGAATATATGTGTATTTAGATCAACAAGAGATATTTTCATGAGATAATACGGATATTTATATCATAAAATATGCATCAAATTATTTTTTTTATTTTCAGAAGAAGGTTGAAAAAAAATATCTTCTGCGGTGATGCAACCATTACCGTCACCTATAAGAAAATGGTAAAACAAAACCATGGGATTTTTTAAAATTATTTTTAAGAATCCTAGAGGAAATTATGAAATATGGGTTGTGATGGATCATCTAACCAATACATATGACTTCATTTCAATTATATATGAGTTCTTACTTCATCAATATGCTATAATATGCATCACATAACGGGTTAAGATGAAAATGACACCTCTTTCAATTATATTTGATCTTAATATCCAATATATTTCCATTTTATAGAAGTGTCACCAACATGATCTAAATAATGATTTAATATTCTATATGTCTTATAACCCCCATAACGTTAACAAATCTGTGAAAACTATCTATAATTTAGAAGACCTGTTGAGACATTTCATAATGGTATTTAATGATGGAAAGAATAAAAATTTTCCACTGGATGTGTATTCAAATAATAATAACTTCCACTCATGTATACAAATTAATGAATTTGATTCCCTTTAGGGGAGGATGTGTTTAAAAATATTAGTCTATGAAGAGTTTGTTGAGAATAAGATTTTTATACATTATATTCTTGAGGAAATTATTGAAATGATCATGAGTATATAGTAACACATCAGGTCAAATCAGTGTCAAAAGAAGCGAAATGATGAAAATAATCAACGAGTCATTGAATATATAAATTAATATAAATTTTTCCTTAGTATATCATAAAGGAAGAGTTTTTTTGTGATTTTTAAATTATTTAATGATATGGCATAGGTAGATCATACCTTATGAGATTATTTTTGGTAATAGTGCTCTAAATTATTAACTAACCCTCCCGCTAATACATTCTCAATTACATGATGCATTCCATGTATTTAACTTAATAATGTATATAACACATCCTTCAAATTTACTATATCAATAGGTTTTATATGTAGAAACATTATCTCCCATGTGAGGATATGCTTGTAATGATCTTAGAATGTTGAGATAATTTATTATATAGTATGACTAGACAAATAGTCAATTATGTAGGGGTAAATTGTATGCACATGGAAGAATCACAAGATCTTGAAGATGTCGTGAAATAAAATATTATATAATGAAAATCCATTGCATGATGAAACCAAAACCATTTCATTATATTAATATTAATATTAAACATAGAGAATAAATATATCTATAATATTATAAAAAATTATAATTATGGAAAATAAAAACAAGGTAAAAATAATTGTACAATTTGGATGAGCTCAAACCTGAAGAATAATCACACTCTCTAAAAACACTATAAAAATGAAGAAAAATATTAGAAATGAAATATTATTTTTATAAACTAAAAAACCATAAACATCAGAGAAAACATAATTCCTTGAATAATTTATGAAATATAATTTTTTATAGAAACTATGTAACCATTATAATGATTACAAATCTAGTCATCAGAATTGTAATATGACCACTATAAAAGAAATATAACTGTTATTTTTAGAAACATCAACATTAAAATAGAAAAATCACATATGAAATGTTAAAAAATTATATAGGCATCTTATTAAATTATTAAATGATATATTTATATAATTATTCATGTTAATAATTATTTAAAACTGATAAAATAAGTTTTCATGTTTGTTTAAAGCATTATTTTCTTATTATCAATTATATATCAAATATACTAATTTAAAAGAAATTTTATTTTCAGAATAAGTGTTTATATAATAATATTATGATTTTATATATTGAAAGTGTTTTTATGATACCGCAATCATATTTTTAATGGGGCATGAAAGTGAACATTAAAATATAATTTGAAATTTTTAATTAAATAAAGATTTTATTAAAAAATTAAATTCTCAATATTTAAAAAATTATTTTTAAAAAATGGATTTAATTTTTAAATGTTACCAATAAGAATTAATGCATTGAATTTTTTGTATTTTTTTAAAAAAGATATTATTTTTTTGTGAATAGTTATATATAATAAAATATATTATTAAACATTTTAATCTAAATAAATGAATTTTTGGTCATGGTTAATCTATGAAACCAGTATTTGAAACTATGATGATCCATTTTCATTACATAGTCATAATAATCAATAAAATATATATTCATGACAAAAAAGACAATGAATAAAATATTCAAAAACACCCATCTCATCCCCCTAAAATTACCACCCTCACCACCCCTTATCCTCCCAGAGTCTAGGCTGTAGAGATTACAAATTTTAAACAAAATTACATTCACAATCATAATAACCATGTCTTAGTTCTTATTGTCTCATAAAAATAAAAATCCAAGGTTCTTTTAGTGCCAACACAAGAGGGGATAACTAGATGAGATTGTAATACCCTAAACTGAGTATTTAATTTTTCTCTCCCTCTATATCCATTAAAATAATTCTACTGAACATGTATTAAAAACTCTAGTATCTAATAAATATTGGAAAATAAATTTATTAAATAAAATATATATCATATATCATGTTGTTCAGAGGGGAAAACTCTGGGGATGAATGAAGTTTTCAATTAAAACTTATTTTCAAAAGATTTAAAACTAAATTAATATGTTTATTAAAAAAATCCTGGTTTTATATAATTGTATAAGTGCATAATTAATTATTTTCAAATGGGTTTTTTAAATATCAATAATACCCCAGTTAATGAATTTTCTTAATATATTCCACATTTGTAATAAATATAATTATGATCAATAAGGTATATAAAACATGTATCCACTATAAATATCAATGTATCATGTTTATATATAGTTTTAAAATCAATTTTATTAAATAGTATAAATAAAATAAAAAAATAGAGTAATTAATAAAAACAATTGATTATACCTTAGACTATGACTAATTCTATTGCACGTGGGAATCACCCATTGGTGAGAAAATTATTAAAAAATAAACCAATACACAAACTATATCTTGTATTACGTATAAAACTACTCACATTATGTCCATGAAACACAAATCCTCTCTCATGGTAATACATTGGATAATACATAAAAAATAATATATGAAAGAATAACTTTTACAATTTAATAAAGAGTGGAATCTTCTACTAATCAGTTTATATAGTAATGAATATAAAAAAATTAAAGTTAAATATGGGGTGGAAAATTTGGAAAGAGTGAATGACTAAATAAGATAAGTCTAATGATATTTCTTTCATCAATATTATTTTAATATATCCCTGAAAATATTCATCTAAGTTTGGTACTTATTGGTTAGAAAATTGAGTGTGTGTAATTTAAGAGTAAGCCCTCTATGGATCACATTATATCTCATGCATTTGTGTTATATATACATGTCTATGAGAGGTTAAACTTCTAAAAGAGATAAGATTCTATGACTATCCATTATTTTATATTAATAAATTATTACTTTTAATCTTTTCCACTAAAAATTAAGTCACACTCTAATCAATACTCAAAATATAGTTTTTTTATTTCAATATAGCACAACACTTACATTAGTCATGTTCACATAGACACAACTTACAAAAAATCTCTAATAGTTGTGGTTACATGTCCTAGTAACCTGCCACAGTAACATTTAATAGAAACTTTGAGTGGTTTAATTGAATGGTTACTTTCCATGCTAACAGGACACAGTCACATGATTTTTGTATTCTTCTATTCATATGGTCAGTTATCTTATCATGGAAACTTATCATAATCTTTTTATCACATAATTACTTTTCAGTCACTAATGTTATATTATGTCCATTTTATAAATATTGTAGTGAAGTCATTACTTCTCATGGTTTCATTATTCATGTATTTGTTATCATATTTCCTTATCAAATTCATATTACTTATTTCGATGAAATATTCTTTTATTATCTGGGAATACTGAATACATTATGATATCAATTTATTATCTATGTTTGGTCATTTCAATACTTTTACAGAGGTCAATTACATGATGCACAATCACATGATTCTACATGAAGTCACTTTGATGTTTCCATGAAGTTAATTTAATAAATTCACTTTACAATCAGCGTCAGTTGAACATCCACATATGGTTGGTCGACAAAGTGACTTCTAGATATAGTAATTTATATAACATTGGGTTGAAAAAAAATATTTTCATAAAACAAAAAATTAATTTATGAAATAATAAATGTGATTTATGGGCCATACAATATGGAGTTTATGGACTCTGCTAATAATATTTATTTTTTAGGTACATGAATCATGGAAGATATATATTTATTGTTAATTGAAATATCATAATCTTCTCAGCCATTTGTGACTATCAAAATTTTGTTATAATAACATAAAATAATAGGTGGAATAAATAAATACAAAAAATACTGAACAAAAGTAGTTAAAAATAAGAACAATCTATTTATTTAAAAGAAAAATGGTTAATAATATACTCTTTAATGAGTATAAATCAGAACCAACATCACAGACATCCTAAATATTTGTGGGGATTATAATATAATTTCCTTTTTCTGTAGAGGATGAGGATGTTGGATTAGTTTTTTATAAAGGTGATCATATGTTATTAACATAGCACACACATAGAAATATGGTAATGATGTTGAACTTTTTTGACTAGGATAAAATCAAAAAGGGTTAAAATTTAGGTTGTAAAAAAAGAAGGGGTTGACGTAATGTGAATTGAAATAGGAGAAAAAATTATTCTTTTTAAATTTTAGTGGATTGACTATAATAATACTGTGATTTCCTTCAATGATCATTAAACATGCTCGATTTCATGAAAATAATTTTATTTTTTCTCAAAGGTTTATTCTAGAACTAGATTAATACCTTTTTTTCTCCACATAGGATTTGAAGGATTGAGTCAAGAGACACATCTTGGGATCACTAGAAGGAGATATAAACATAGTCCTATAGTCATATTTTGTATATATCAGGACATGATTGAAATTAAAAGATATTCTAATAGTATCTCTTACCCTTCAATCCTCCTATACATCTAATATATCTAATTTGATGGTGTAAACATCATGTAATTGAAAACAATCAAATAGTGCATCTATTTACTTCTAAAACACAACATAAAAAAATCAATCAAATCATATATTATAATAAGTATGATTCCATATTCTGTTTCAACAGAAGTCATAAGAATAAGAGCTGGTATTGTGGAATATAATTGGAGATCAGTTAATGAAGTTTATTGAATAAATACATTTATAAATATCAAATCATACATCATCATCACATCATGATGATCATCATGAAAACAACCCACTAATGCTCTCAAATCGTCAATATGATTTTTCATTTGTTCTAGTTTGAGATAGAATCTTCGTTAATGAAGATAAATAACCAATGTGACTATACTGGTTATATCCTCTTATCTTAAAAGTTCCAAATTGTTCCCAATAAAAATAAAAAGTAATATCAAAACACAAATTAATTTTTTTTGAATTTGTTCAAATAATCCTTTCAAATATTGGATAAATAAGTAATTGAAGAAGTTAGATGTGTAGATTTGTGAAATTAATGTATCCTACTTTCTAACACACCATTATACTCTACATACATACATTGTAAGTATTGAAATTATACTTTAATATCTAAATTTTCATCAATATCATGATTATATGTATGGATAGGTCCAAAAAGATTTATTATATTTATATCCTCTAGTTACTCAACAAATTATGTACTAGAATGACAAAAAACAGTTTCCAGAACAATGTCAATCAGAGGTATGAGTTGGAATAATTTAACTCTTCATTGAGATTGAATCTCATCTATCAAAGAGCCCCCCCCCCCCCAATCACTTAACATGAGGGATCACGGGTTCACCATTCTCGTATGGGCTACCCAATTATTTGTAACATCTTGTGATTTTGTGTAATATATGAATCTATTATCCGTCCAAGGTATTTAACCCCCATCAAATATGATTGTCTTACTTATATCCTAGTATTAATTCAAATGATAACGATTATAGTGGATTAATTTTCATAGTATTATTTTTTTTCTTCACATTATTCTGAATCACAGGAGTCATACAATTGTATTTCCTCAAAAAATATACTTACGAACACTTTTTTGTCAATAATATATTATTATTACAATTATTGTGATATTGTAAAGGAAATGGAGGGTCATGGGGTTCAAAAAAACATACATGAAAAGGGATCTGTGATATCCTCATTAGATGCCGTAACAACATCACTAATGGTATACACCTCATTATTCTTTTCTTTTGCTTGCACCTCATAATCGTCTGAATCACATGAGAAAAATTTTATTTCATCAATCTCTATGATCGGATTCACTTAATCACAAGGCCTTTATTCATTCATTGCAGAATTATATTTCACAATAGATTATGATTATTAGGTACCCATTATTTTATCAAGGGGTTCCAATTTACCTTATTGTAATTACAGATCAGTAGATTATGGAAAAAACAATCTTAAGAAATAATTATTCACCCCTCACAAACAAATCCATTAAAATCCAATAAGGATGAGATAAAAAAGTGATAATTAATGGAATTGAACATTGTGGAAAGATCACTTATCATATCCTAATTTCTCAATTCATATGTTTATAAAATTATCTATATCCCATACATTATATCATATAAAAAAATACATCATGGTTCCTTGAAATACTAACGTTCTATTACTAGGACTACTTTCATTATAGATAGTCATTAATAATAGTCTATTTTCCCTAGTAATATGCACTATAGTATGAATTATATGAGTCATGTTCCAATTCAATTCCTCAAAATCATCTTGAAATAAAAAATTTACCTGAATAAGAGGGTCTAATATTGATTAATCTTTATTATCTTCGTGGTGATTCCCAAATATGCACATAGTGTATATTTTTAATGAGAAAAAAATTCCCCAATTACCATTGTCTGTAAGGTATCTCTTTTATCTCAAGGAATAAATTCCATATATTTATAAAACAATTTAACCGATTATGGATAAATTGTTTTCAGATTATCCTTGATCCATTCACTACAAAATTTCATTAGAATAATTTTAGTAACTACTGATCTCCTATACATAATCTACTAAACTTTTACATCATTTTCTGAATACACATGACAATAAAAAATGATAGGTTTGTGATCCTTATTTATAGATCATCATCTACCCTAAAAATTATTCTATTTCATTTATTGTGGTTATCCAATAGGAGAAGAAGTATTGTAAATTTTTTTGATCTAATGACATTCATACTAATTTTTCTATCATATAATGATTATGTTCGAGTTTAATCGAATCAAAGGGTGTTTTTAAAAGATGTTTGGTGGGGGGGCATGCGTGGATTCAAAAAAATCATGTAATTTTTTGGAATGCATGTATGCTGATTTGATTTACAATTTTTAAATCTCCTTCAACCAACCTAAAATTAATAAAATAATAAACCAAATAAAATTGATTCATAAAACATTAATTAAAAAAATAAAACATTAAATATACCTAAAAGGTATGCTAACCAAAATCCAATGGCGTCTTTGATATGGTATGGTGTGTTTAATGACTATAAATTAATTCTTTCTATACAGACTATTTGAGTAAAATATAAATCTCTTAAATATCTTATCTTAAAAAGACTCATGGTCACTTAACTATCCATGTCAATAAATATCCACTAATAGTTAATAATATGTTAATTGACAAAATTATATAAAAATGATAAATTAATAAAGTAAATAATAAACACAAAAGAGAGGAATTAATAAAATAATTTATATAAATACATGAGTTAAAAGTTAATTGAAATATTTAAGAATAATAAATCCATCAATACTAATACCTAATAATGTTTATTTCATCAATATTCACTGACTTTGTAAATATTTCTGCAATATGAAGTTATTACCGAGGAATTGAATAGTTATATAACAGTTTTAAAAGTGGTTTCTTTAAATTTGGCATCTTATATGATCCTATTTTTGCATGAACTAGACACATGATTATTATAAATATTTAACGAAATAGAACTATCACAATTTAGATGGACATTTCTAAATAGATATCCATGATCTAGTGGTTTTTGTTTCATCCATATAATCTTTAGACAACATATAATTGTAGCTATTTATTCTCCAATTAATTGTGGATAACGAAAAAATTTTTTATTTCATACTACACCATGAAAATAGATACATTACAAAAATATACGTTTTTATGAAGTATTGTTTAATGTAATATATAAAAAAAATATGAACCTAAAAAACTAACTATGCCAAATACATGTACTATAGAATAGAATAATCTTAAATGGGTTTAACATTTTAGGAATTTAATTATTTTTAAATAATTAAATTTATATCCTATGGATATTCCAGAATATATAAACATATGAACACAGTAAACATAATATATAGAAATCTAGTAAATTAGTATTATATACTTCCAATCATATCTATGTAAGTAGTTTGTTCAACTAACATTCCAATTTATATAATATTTAACATGAAACTAGTACTCATGGGAGTATCACTACCTTTGGTTTTATCTATTGAGAAAACATTTAAAAATTGTAAATTCCTTATTTTATTTTACATAATATTATTTATTTCATTATTACTTAACCACTAAGGACATTTAAAACTAATTTTCAACATATTTGAAAAATTGAGTCCTAGATATTCTTTTAGAAGATAAAAAAGTATTATTTTCTTCTAAATTTGAAATAGAGAAACATATTTAAAAGAATCCATAATAAAGAGGATATATTTAATATACCCTATAACCTTTTTCTTAAAGTTTAAAAAACTAATCCCAACATACCAAACTCTTGGTTCTAACTATAAACTATAAATTGTTTTAATTAATTTCAATATTTATTTGGAAATTATGGATTTTAAAATATTGGGGTTATTCAAACAGTCCATATTTGTGAAAAGGATTCTTCATAGTGAATTTCTTCTTCATTATGATATCTTATTACAAACAGTCCATATTTATATATAATCAATGTGATAGACTCATCAACCATGCTTCCAAAAATTAATTCTGTGAAAATCATAAGTAATTAGATAAACCATTCCACTAGTTTCTATAAAGTATTTATTTTATACTAATTCAACTCTTTTTACATTATAATTACAAAAATTCATTATCTATTACTTTATTGATGCTTTTTAATTTTATGTTGTGAATAGAATTAATGATGTTCTTCCAAGTTTCTAAGAGATTCTCTAGTTTGAGTACCTCTATAAATATCAAAAACTAAAACATCTAAATGATAGTCTCTATGATTTCAAATATCTATTAGGATGATTATACATGTTAAAAAAATTTCTTCTTCATGGAATGGTTTGAAAAATTCCTTTGATTTAGGGGAATTTTCAACATCATGGTTTTTAGAAAAATCACTAGTTTTGGATGTAGTGCTGACACTTATGTTAGAAATATAGCAACCATATTTTTTAATATATTAAATTTACATTGAATTTGAAGAATTCGAAAAACATTGTAAAAACAGATTCAAAATGAAATATTAGGAAAATGCCTATGGAAACATAGAAACATAAACACAGGTTGATAAATAAGCTACATTATCTACCACTATGTTCTTCTTGAGTAGAACCCTCTATTTGACAAATAAAATCTAATCCATATCTTTATAACATGAGAGAATGAAACATAAAATGGAGTGAGATCAAATACCCAGTAAGGGTATGAAATGGAGATACATTTTCCTAATCATGAGAATCATTGTACGATAACATCATCATTAAAATATAATATCATACCCTCTGTATAATGATTAAAAATTTTATTATGGAATAAATATAAGTAGTTTTAAATATTTAAATCATAAGGAAATAAATAGAACACACCATGGAAGCATAACTTATGAATAAAACAATGAATTATGGGAGAAACATAATAATATATAATTATTTCCATAATAGTCAATACATTTCAGCTGAGGCCATATTCAAAGACTACATACATTAATGAACTGGGTCCACACCACATTCTAGAATTGTATTTACAAGACTGAGTTCACTCCTCTTTCAAAGCAGGTATTATTGAACAGACTAAGTTCCTCATTCCAGCCCTGTAATACTAAACCAT
The DNA here is from genome assembly GCA_963277665.1 of Viscum album. NCBI lineage: Eukaryota > Viridiplantae > Streptophyta > Magnoliopsida > Santalales > Viscaceae > Viscum > Viscum album. Next base: position 959,604,581 of record OY728146.1, read on the forward strand.
ATAATTTCTCCATATACATATATCTATCTCATGAGTATAAATCATTACCTAATTCATTAGAGGAATATACTTTTCCTACTCATACAGAAATAAAACCATACGTACATGTTCCACAAGATCAACAATTCTCATATAATAAACTATGAAATAAAATTGGATTCATAAAAAAGTAATCATATATAAACCTATGAAAAATATAGGATACATAGTCATTTCATCAAAAAATAACTTCTGAAAGTAATATGGTTCCAAGAGCATATAAACCATGAAATAAAAATGGGATTCATGAAAATCATTCTTTCAAAACAAAATCTATTCAGATAAATAATATTGGATTTAAATATTAAATAACCTTTCTAAAAAGGATTTAGCAATAGCAATGGATGTCATATTAGATGGGAAATAATTTTTAAATAACATATAATAACATTTGTTCAGGTAAATATAATTTCTGATTATTTTTTTAAAAAGGTTGGGGTTGAAGCCTAATTTTATTATTTAAATAGAAGAACAATTTAGACTAGGTAGAGGGAGACCCATTACATAGCCCAAAGGCCCAAGGCCAAGTGGCATGAAAAATAGGCATGAATGCTCATTTTTTTGTCCCAAAGAGTCCCTCAGTGAATAGTACTGCTAGAGTACCCGGACTGCTATAGTAACTATTACAGTACCGACGCCACTATAGTTTCGTCGCTGATATAGTTCCACCGCAGCAACAATACTGCTACAATGCCCCCTGCTACAGTGCCACTACAGTACCAGAAATTAGTGTCTACCCTAATTTGATCCTGGGTCTTTTGGATGCTTAGCCGGAGCATGTACCACTAGGGTACAGGCTCATTGGAATCTTTTCCTATTTTATAAAATATCATTAAAACATTAAACCTTTTAAAACCATTTTTGATAAAATAATAATTTAAATATAATAGAAATTATTGACAATATTTTGGAATGACTTTTCAGTAAAAAAATTTAAATTTAGCATGAAAAAGTTTTGAAAAAAAGATACATATAAATTTATAAAATAAAAAATTATGTTAACCAATTTGTTTAAAAAATCATGGAATCATTTTTTAATACCATTTCCTTAGAAAAAAATTTATATTATTCAAAGTATGATTGAAATAATTTTGATAACCTTTTCCTTGTAAAAAAATTTAAAAATTTTATGAATTATTTGAAATTCTTTTTGTTTGAAAATAATATTTAAATATCATAAATAGATAAATAAAAATAATTAAAATTATTTTAATTAGAAAAAAATATTCCATGATCAATTGAAAATATTATTTGTATTTTTCTTGAAAACATAATCTTTTGAAAGAAAATTATTTAAGAACAAAAAGAGAATTGAAGAAATATTTTCATTATTATATTAAGTAATATTGTCTGTGTAATGATAATAATACATAAAAAATAATGAATTCACATTGTGGAATAAAAATCATGATATATTATTAGATATAGATCATCAAATTTCATCAATGAAAGCATAATCGTAAATAATCTCAACCCATAAAGAGATTAAACCATAACGACTTACTTTTTTTTGAACTCTAATTCATGATGGAAAGAATAAAACTTCATGAAGAATAAAATACCATGATAAAATGATATTTTGGATATAACATTTTAAGAGGAAGTATAAACACTTTATATAAAGATATAGGTGGAAAACATGACATGTTTCCCAAATAAGGCAAGTTGTGACAAAGATACATTATCAATTTTTTAAATTTTGAATCATAAAAACCAAGAAGTAAGTATCATAAAATGTATATGTTTATACCCATAAAATTAATCATAATAACCTCACAATATATCCATGGTATGTATATACCAAACATATATGAAGAATGTGTTGAATAAAGCATATATCTGACAAACAAAAATTAAGATGAAATCCCTTTACCCTGTGTCATGAATCCCAACGTACTCATTAAAAAATCCATTATATTGAAATTAAAGTTATTAAAAATTTATAAAATAACTATATTTATATGTATAGTACTTTATATCGTTTGGTGATGACTTTATATTACACACTTTTTAACAATTCTATGTTATTGTTTCACTTTGGGTAATATATACTTTGGTCTCTATATGTGTCTTACTATGTTATACCTTTGGTACTTATGCATAAATAATTATTTGAATAATTTAAAACATCAGATAAATATCATGTATATTCATTATATTTTTTTATTATAATATATATAACATAGATGATTGAAATAGAATACACTTTTCATAGAGACAGTAGGTTGAATGTACGCATGAACGTTTTTTCCGTCTAATTATCATATTGAATCAAACTAACTAAATTAAATATATATATATATATATTTCTAGTAGAATTATTATTTCATATATACCATGTAGTTTCACTAAACATCTCCATAATACGATCCTTTTATTTTTTGAATGAATCACATCACTTTGAGGGGGTGATCATCTACATTTTCTCAATGAAAATTTTCTTATTTACAACAAATTTAAGGTATAAATTTATGTGTTTTATAAGAATTAAATATTAATAAAGAAATAATAATTATAATATATATTTTATTTAAATTTATTTCTCATCATAATTATGATAATTAGATGCGGTAAATGATGAACAGACAATTAACATTCTGTGAGGCGGTAGTTCGTTGTACACATATACGATATGTATGTTACCCAATAAGTGGAGGTGTTTATAAGTTTAGTTTGAAACCCTATGTTATAAAAGTCATATTATATTTATAAAACATATTTTTATACAATTATGGAATATGAATAGTTTAGCATGTGGATAATGTAAATAAAGGAAAAGAACATGAGGGAGGGAGTTACCTGTAAATTGGGTAACTTCTTTTGGATTACAACAAATGAATTCATTGTATATATTTAATAACAAATGGAATAATCAGTGAGATGTTTAGAAATTTTTGGAAGTTTATCTGGAAGATATATAGAGATAAAATGTGTTTTGATAGGTGTAATGATATGGGAGAGTGCATTCCTTTTTTAGTGGAAGGAGAGTGATACTCTTGTAAATACCAAATGGTATTCATTAATGGGAGTTATACAATACATAATGGGATTTAAAAATTAAAAAATAATATATTGAAATATAAAAATGTTCTATAAAAACCTCCAACATAGAAAAATATGTTCGTTTTAAGAATTTTGTTCCTTAAACTCTAATTTTCTGAAATTTTATCATTTGGTTTTTTATTTAAAACACTTGTTTTATAACCTATGTATTTTAAAATTGTAAAAAAAATTAAATTGAGAGTATATTTAAAATATAAATTCTCATGATTATAAATATTATACATAATTTACAAATTAATACTCTCATGTGTTTTTGAAACTAATTTTAAAATAAGGTCATCTCACATTCAAAAACACTTCCTAAACTTGGATCTTGCTGAAAATATTTTTAAATTATATGGGTTAATATGTTTATTAAAATATTTAAATTTTCCAATCAATAGCTGATATTTTAAATTTATTTAATATAAAAATTCAAATTTAATAATATTATATATTTTTAATTTTACATCATTTAATATAATATTATTTCTTGTGAAATGACATTAATTTCAAATTTGATATTATTTATATATTTCAATTTTAAAATTTTAAAAAAACATTTTAATTAATATATATTAAGTTTAAATATATTTAAAAAGATATATTCATCTAAAAAACTAGTTATAGACAATAATTCAATTAGTTTAATTTGATTTTAATATTTATTGAATAATTTATTTTACTAAATAACTAACTATGTAATAACTATGTTGGTGTTTCCTAAGAATTTTATGTAACTAGATTATCTCTAATATTTAATGATAAGTTATTACTATACTAATAACCCATTTATCCTTAAATAGTATATTTATATCAAAAAATATTTTGATTTTTATGTATCATAATGTTTTTTAAATTTTAATGTTATAGATTGTTCCCCTTTCATCCTTTTCCATACATAATTATTTTTATAGGGAAATTCCATTTAATAATATCAAAATAACCCATAACATGTTAACCAAGATGTGATAGGTTTTAATTAATGGCATTGAATGTACTTTTAATAATTTTCTAGGACATTTTGTTATTTAAGATTATGTTTTATCCTCTTATTAAACCTAATTTTACCTGAATCAAGATAAATAATATTAATCACTTTCAGTAATCTTTTTTGGTGAAGAAGTAAGTTGATATTATGAAACCAAAAATATTAAGTTACTTAAATCATGTATTTTGGGTTTTTAAAATTGAAATCATTGAAGTAGGAAAATCATTATTAATTATACTCCCATAGACATGGAGATAATATGGGGTTTTAATGTAATATGTTCTAAAGTTAAATAAGTGTTTATACATAATTTCAATATAAATAATATTAAAATGAACCAAGTTGGTTTAATATGTCTATTATTTATAAATTGTGACATTATAGACCTTTATTAAATATAATTTTACAATAATAATCATTTAAATTAAGATGCGTATTTTAACCAAAATACAACAGTTTTCAAAATTAATCAATAAATGATTTTTTTTCAGAAAAATACTAAAAAATAACCTTAGTATAAATTATAAATTATAAAATAAAAACTGAACATTATTTGTCGTAATTCAATTTCTAAATGATTCTAAAAATATTTTTATTTTTATTCATATTACATAAAAATAGTTCATTTGAGAAAATATTATTTTTTAATATATAAATACATTACCAAAAATATATTTTTCATAATAAAGAAGTTGTGTTAAATTAAAAAATTAAAATAAATATTCTAAAATAATTTACAAATATACATATTTGAATGTTTAAATTATTTGTTATGACAATATATTTTAAAAATTAAAATAACAAAATGATGTTTTAAAAAAACTAGTGTTGAATGTAATTTTCCCAAAGTCTGTGATTCATGTAGTTTAATTTTACCTTGGTCCAGTGTATAATAAATGTTTGAAATTGTTATTTAATATAAATAATTAACTAATTATATTATTGTGTTAATTTCTAAATACCAAAAATATTAAATAAATTAAAAAATAATCGTTCATAAAATATCAAGGAGTAAATTTATATGCCACTTAAAATTAATTTCACCATCAAAATCCATTTAGATTATTAACAGTTTAATACAATAATTTTCCCTTCATTGATACTTACATTGTAAAAATGAATATTAATAATTCATTTTAAAAATGAATGTTGCAAATATAATGTTTTCCAAGAGTAACATATTACCTTATTTCGGCATGTGAGAACATAGGTTTACTCTAAATAAATGGACATGGAAGAGAAATCAAATCATCATTTTTTAATAGTGGGGATAAATAAAATGTTTAGGAGAATGATAAAAATATAAATGCATAAATTAATTATGAACTTAGTTTTCTTCTGATTTATTAGAAATGGAGTCACTAGGATAACATTTTTTGTTTCAAGATCCATTTTCCTAAATTTAATTAATTTTTATCGAAGGATATATTTGAAATAATTTAGGAAAACCTAAAAATTTATTGTTCCTTGATCAACATCCCCACTTTATCCAAAAGAATGGTGAAATGTTTATTCCTAAATCATTATAAGATCATGAGATCCCTGAAATGTCATCCCATCAATCATCATTTTTTATTAACTCCATGTTTTTATTATAGGCTATCCAATATGAATAAATCCTCATGTGGTGAGATGATACATTATTCTCATAAAATTCATCCAATGTTTATCATAATATTTCCATAAATTGATAACCTTATAACCCATTTAATAGTCATAAATCTAAAAATATAAAGACAATAAAAAATAAATATAACAATAGTCCCTTATATATCATAATGTAACTCTTTGTAGACTCATTCAAAACAACTAAATAAAATCAACGAAATTACACTTGTAACATTGTAATAATATAGAATTAACATAAATCCTTTTGAAACACATTCTTTCTTCCTGATTCCTATTTATATTGGATATATTCAAAAAGGAGTTAATCATCATCCATGATAAAATAAACACTTTTTTCAAAGGATCAATAATAATATTGAGGTTAATGATTGCAATAATGTTTAATTATCCAAATAAATAATATATTTATCAATGTTAAATACTGTGTTCTCAACATCTTGATCATATTCAGGGTTACCTTCCCCTATTGTAAATAAATCATTTCCCTGAAATAACATTATTTTGTCTTCATCACCATTCAACATGATCATTTCAATCCTTAATGAAAATTATATTCAAAATAATTATATATTTCATGATTGATAACTTTTTAATTCCAAAACATATATACATTATTTACCCCACTTAAACATATACCATTACTCAGGATTCATCAAAATATTTCATAATACCTATTTCCTAGAATATTTAATATGAATCATGTCTTATGGTTACTAAACCTCAATCACAAAATTATTATTATATTTGATGTATTCAATACTTGAAGAACATCTCATAACATTCACATGTCCTTTTTAGTCCCTAGATATCAAGAATTATAACTAACACTCATACAATATTCATGATTATGATTATAAGATTTCCACTTGGCAGTTCAATTTACTTAATTCCCATAATTTCCACATTAGAAATAATAAATGTTCACCTTTTTCCATCATGTTATATAAATTATAAAAACCAAAATTCACATGGTGAAAAAAACATATCATATATGAAAACCAATTAATCATGAAAAATTACTAACTGGATTTTAAAACCTTGAATGCTAATTTTTCATCGATGAAACCTGATATTTGTACTAGGTTATTAATAGTCATCTTCTATTTACATCCTCAATGAGCGTTTGTGAAGATATTGTGAATTTCCAAAGAAAATCCCCTGGGAGTATCAAACCAGTTGTTCATAAAGACATGTTGTTGTGTACCAGAATACACTATGTTAGGGCCAAACCATCTTGTTTGAGTTTTACTTTTACATACATATATGAAATATCCACTTCCAATTGTACTTTCTAGGCATGGAAAAATTTCTAGGAAACCACATACAATATCTATTACAAAAATTCCAAACCATTTTACAATCCATTAACTCATTCATATATTTACCCTTATAGAAATACCGAGACATATCCTTATATAAATACAAAATAATTTCTCTATTTTTTCACAAACTAGTTTCCAAAGGATATATAAAAATTAATTTTGATTCCGACTATATAAAAACTATTTTTTTCATATATTATCATTACATAACTTCTATGGAATACTTAATACATTATAAAAAGAGACACCTAAAGATTGTACTAGTCTAGTGTATTTGGGAACATAGTATCATAATAAACAATACTTAAATGAGATACATCATCTCCCATTATGTTTTATTGACTATAACACTTATTATAATCTTCAAACATAATACATATCTTCTTATCCTGAGGGAGGGAAACCCTAAAAGGGGTGAGATGAGGTTCTATGTAATGGTAATAAAGGGATATACATAAGCATAATCATCAGCATAGGGGCATGAGAACAAGATATTGAAAAATAAGAGATCATACCCATCATATAAAAGATTGTAGAAGTCATTCATTGTAAAATCAAATATATTCAAAAAAATGGATCATAAGTAAATAAATTAGATAAACCATGAAATCTTAACATAGGAATAAAACATTTAATTGACGGAGATATATAAACATATATAACAATTTCCATTATATCCAAGGCATTGATGTCAATGAAATCATACTATAAAAGAGGAATTATTGAATTGGTACTACACCCCCTTCTATCCATGTATTACTGGACCATGTTAACTCTTAAGTCATTCCCAGTAATACAGATCCAAGTTCACAACTCGTTCAATCCTTTTATAACTAAACTGATTTCATTTCTCGTTCCGTCCATGTATATGTCATGAGATTAAAAAATTTACCCAATTCATTAAAGGGACATATATGTCCCACTATTATCATTATGAAATAATATATACATGTGCCATAGTAAAATAAAAAATTATATCATAAACCAGGAAATCAAATGATTTTCATGAATAGGTATTTGTATCATAACCTATGGAAAAAGGCAATATTAATAATCATTTCATCAAAGTATAATCCACAAAAATATTCAGTTTTCAAGATCATATAACACATGAAATAGAAAAATGTTTCATAAACATCATTCCTTCAATATACAATCCATTCAAAGAATTAATATTAATGGATACATTAAATACATTCCCCCATAAAGGTTAGAGTAACACCAACTGAAGTCATTATATATGGTACATAATTTTGAATATTTTACCCAATTTTAATTAGTAAAATATCATTTATTATTTAAAAAAATCACTTTAATACATGAAATCCTCTGAAAATATTATTCAGGAATATAAACCTGAAAAATTCTAATGAAATCATTATAAATCATTTATAAACCCTTGTCATTGTAAACATAAAATTTGATCTCGAAAACATTTCGAAAACCATTTTCCATAAATAACTATCAATGAATTTTAAAAACACTATGAAAAAATTTAATTTAAAAAAATAATCATGAAATTTTTTTGAGAATCTTTTCCATCAAAAAAAATTGAAAATAAATAAATTATACTCAAAAAATATTTCCTAACCTTTTCCATATAAACATTTTAAAATCATATAATTATTGGGTGGAAAACATTTTTTTAAAGTATAATTTAAAAATTTATAAATAATTATTATATAATCATATAAATCTTTTTAAATTTAAAATAAACCGCAAATATCATTTGAAAACATTGTTTTAAAACATCATTGAAAATATGAGTATTTATTATTAATTATTTATGACCAAAAATAAATTGTGGTATGATTTTCATTAAAATATTATTTATTATATTAATTATAAAGAGGGTTAAGAAGTTAATAATACATGAAGAAAAAAATTATTAATATAGGGAAATAGAATTCATGTGTTTTATTTAGATATTTTTCATGATATTTCATTAATGGAAGAATAATCATAAACAAAATTTATAGAATATAAATTTTAAAATAAGTTATTACCATTTTGGTAAATCGAATTCACTATTTTTAGAATAAAATTACATAAAGCATAAAATATCATTGAAAAATATTATTCATGATATGACATGTAAAAAGGAATAATATACACTTTATATAAATATATAGGATCATAACATGACATGTTACTCAATATAGTCCAGTTGATACAAAGTTATAATGCCGATTTGGTAAAAGTTGAAACATAAGCCCCATAAAATAAATATTCTAAAATGGTTTTTTAAATACCCATAAAATTATTTTTATGAATCATATAACATATCCATTAGTAGTATACACACTACAAAAATTTAGTGAGTGGTGATTAAGTCATGAATCTCATAGAAATAAAAAGTGAGATGAGATCCCATTACATTGTGTCTTAACTCTCATCATACTCATTAAAACATTCAATATAATCAATTGATTTTTAGTATAGATAATTAAAAAAACAATATTATTATATCTTATACTTTATACGGTTTAATTATGACATTATATTACTCAATAGTTTAATATTCTATTTTACTTTTTTATATCCGGTAATATTCGCTTTGTTCTTTTCATGTGTCTAATTTTGTTATATCAGTGGCCCTCATACTAGTATAATTATTTAATGAATAAGAAAAAGATGATATATTTTTCATTTATATTCAATATATATGTATTTTAATTTTATATATAATTTATAAGTATGAAATGGAATACACCATTCCTAGACAAAGGAGGTCATATGTATAGTGTTGATTCCATTTAATAGTCGTATTTGTAACACCCCAGGTAAATAAAGTATATGACATTTTTATATTTATGCATATTTGTAAATAAAATATTAATATTACTTTAAAGGGGATGCTATGCTCGATGGCGTACCCAATACGCAACAACGAGTTTCTTGGAAATCTTACGTTGCACTCTAATAATAAAATAATATTATTTTAAATGGTAGTTAACTCCTAGCCATTGTAATGGAGGGAGTTAACATAACTAACTACAAAATGATTATATATGTTTTTCAAATATTTTTACTCTTTACAATAAATGTTAGAGGATTAAAAATGTGAATGAATCTAATTTTAAGCATAGACATTCTAATATTCTTTAAAAAGTCGATTAACCGCCTTTTGAAGACGAAGCTCTTTTAAATCAACTTTTTGACAATTTAATGTGTTATATTTGTCAAAATAAAATTCTTATTTATAATCTAGACATAAAAATTTTCTTTGTGTAAATTTTTGGTATCTTTCCATTAATGTTCATTTTTTAATGAATAGTGAAAAAATGTTGTATTTTAATACAAAACCACTTTTTAATCTAATTTATTTATATGATTATATTATATTTTGAATTTATTTAAAAGTGAAATTAGAATATATTTTTACCATTTAATCCTATAGTGGTTGTTGGAATTTATTTCACTTTGAAATTGGACTTAAGACAAGTGTCAATCTTTTGATACTTATTGTTTCATAAAAACACGCTATTTGCTCTTACGGTGGGAATTAATTATTAAATTAATTAATGAAACTTATATGTTTTGAATTTTTTTAAAATAGACATCATTTTTGAATTTGTAATATCAAATATAGCTTAGGGTGAAATTTTGGTAATTTTCTGAAAAACTTCAATTTTTGATGAATAGTGAAACCAGTAAGTGGTACTTATAAAAAATGATTTTCCGTTTATTTGAAGTTTTGCAACCTTTGTGTTTGGAATTTCAAAAATTTGACATACATGTTTTTCATTAAGAAGTAAAATGTGGTTCAATGGGATTACAATAATTTTTTGGTGAATAGTAACTTTTATGTTTTTATTCGTGATTAGAGGTAATTAGTGTATTTTAAGGTAAAGATAATGTTTTAATAATATGAAATGAGATTGACACATGTCCTACCCTCATTGGATGTGTCATGGCCGACCAAGAAAATCCATGGGTCATCATGGGGACCCCATGGAGAATCTTTGTTTGGGAAATGACATAAATAACTTTTTATTTAATGTTAAAGTTAAAATGACACAAACATGAGATGTTTTACTAAAAAAAAATTACATGGGGTTATAAAATTCATATTTTTGATTATAAATATTAAATAGAAATCAAAAAATATTTCTTAGATCATGATATTTTTTTATAATTTTTAGACATTAAATATATTAAATTATTTATGACATCATGATAATGCAGCGATTACCTCATTAATAAAGGATTTAAATAAAATGAAAATATAATGTAAAATATATGACCTACACATGTCCAAAACCTATTGTATGGGTATATTTCGAACCATTATCACCTTATCCTCGAATTATATGCAAGTGGGACCTTTTAAATTCGAAACTCATTTTAAAATAAAGGATCATTTCTTTACATTCCATGAGTGCCCCTCCTCTACTCTTATAAAAGGCCCCAACATCTACCACCTTACACACACCTCTCAAGCCTTTGGATCGGGAAAAACCTGCCCGATTAATCTCTCAACATACCTATCTTCATCATTTAAGCCTAACTTTGGGAATAATCCTTTCCAAGGAAGCCTTTGAGCTTAAATCAAACAGATTTACTCGTTTTAATGGTAGTGTTTTCTCTTGTGTTTTTATGTTTTATTTTGCTTCTCCACCCCCCTAAAATCTTTTTATCTTTAATTTTTTAACAAAACCAGTATCTTAAATATACTAGGATGTTGTTATGTTAATTATTCGAGCTACACTTACACACACCTTCATCTAATGGTTAAAGAACATACAATTTATGTGGTTGGCGATTTTTTGTCTCATGAAACGATGATTGTTCAATATTCTTTTAACACCTTTAAAGGTGGCCATTATGATGTCAATGTATTTTATATATTATATATATGGTATTTATGATTACTATATTCTTCTTTATTTTATATTTAAAACATACCTTTATTTTTTTCATTTTGTGAAAATGCGATAATTTCATATGATGAAGTGTGGACTACCGCCCCCTCAAGTGATGTGACTCGTACATGCCATACATGAAATGTATAAAGAATGAAATTAATGAACATATGTGACCTATATAACATATATATTATACTGTAATTATAATATATATATATATATCATTTATTTTTAATTCCATTAATATGACAAAAAAAATTAATGTAGCGTTCATGCATACGTATGACCTACCGTCTCCATGAACGGTGCTTTTAGTTTTTTATCTCCAAATGATATGGAATAGTATGAAATGAATATATAATGGATATATATTATATTTTCGTCATTAATACTATTCTGGAAATTATTTACTTATAACTACATGGGAAATCCTTTTTCAAACAAGTTTATTTTTGAATCATGTACTAAACATCTGCAAAAACGTCTGATATGAACTAAACTTAGTAAACAATTATTATAACATTGTAAAATGTTATATGAACTGAAAAATAATCTTTAAATGAGGTCCATAGGAAATTATTAATTGAACAAAGTTTATTATTCATGAATATATAGAAACGAACAAGACAAGTCAGACTTTGGGTAAGGGATCCTACTTCCCCTTTTCATTTTTAAGTACACTCTTTTATGGAAATACTTTTAAAGATCATCTTTCTTGTTATTGGGACATTATTTTATGTTACTCTTACTGTAATTTTTTTTCATATGATGAGAGACCCTATTTTCTCTCATCAATCCTTTTTGGAAGTTTTGAGTGGCGCTGTTAGGCTGCCGAATTTTCGTAAGAGATCTAACCTCTCTCTTTCTTTTTAAGTACTCTCCATTATGTCACTTCTTTTATGATCTTATTTATTATGTTGGGGGATGTTCTTTTATATTCCTACTTTTGTAAAAATTATGTTAATATGATGAGAGACCCTATTTGATCTCATCAACCCATTTTTGAAAGTTTTAAGTGGCGTCGTTAGGCTGCCGAGTTTTCATAAGGGATTTTTCATCTCACTTTTATTCCCGTGAGATTTATGCTACATTTGCCACAATTTCCTTTTAGTGGTGTATGTACTACCCATTATTTTACTCATTGTGTAACATAATTTCATTAATGTGTATTTACATCAATGTTGTATTGTCCTTCTTTCACGGGGTGTATGTTTCGAAAGATACCCATGTCGGTAAGGGAACCATTCACCCTCCTCTTTTTAAAAGACTTATTTTGTTATGTCTTTTAATTAAAATAATATTATGTTGGGATATGTTCTTATATATCCCTATTGATTTAAATTTTATGTCCATGTGATGAGATACCCATTTTATCTATCATCAACTCATTTTCTGAATTTTTTAGTGACGTCGTTAGGCTGTCAAAGTTTTTCAAGGGAACTTCCTAACCCAAATTTGATTCTTTGGGATAAACTTGTACTCCTTGAATTTGTCATTCTATGAATATGTGTGAATAACCATTGATTGTTTTACACTTAATATTCACTTATATTTGGTGTATTCATTTTTCACACATAATTATGTAATTGATTTATCCTTAAACCAAGGATACCATCTTTGTATGGGACTTCGTCTCAATCTCCTTTCATTGAGGCATATTTTGTTTTATACACAACTTTATTTTATACGGTGTATAAACCCCGTTGACTTTTACGTTTATTCAAAAGGAATCTTTTTTCTACGAAGAGATTACTAAACAACAAAAGGGAATGTTTTTGTCATACGTATGTGGCAACAATGACTTCTCCACCGTCGTGACCATTATTTGAGTTTCGGCTTCCTCTACAAACCATACCATTTTTTTAAAAGAAAAATAAATACCATGTTTTACTTTTCTATTATTTTGGTAATTAAAATTGTTTTGATAATGTTTTTATTATATCATTGTGTTATTGATATCTTGTGATTGAAATGTGGAAATGTTATGTTTCCTTTATGTATTTTTTATGAGATAGAATTATGTTATGGTTCTTGGGAATTGTTATGAAGACAGGTGGTTCTGTGATAAACTAAGGGCGGGTGAGCCTGATATATCTCTCCAATGCATTGGGTAGCACGAAGGAGTGAAACGTTAAGGTTTCGTCGAAGAGATTTTGGGAATATACTGTGGTGGGTATTCCAAAGGTAACCAAGAGGGTTACTCCCTACGTATGAATGTTATGAATGCCTCAAGTTATCTTTTATGTCTTATGATTTATATTATTTATTCATGATTTGGTATGCCTATGTTTTATGGGTAAAGTATGATTTCATTCTTATGTATATATGAACTCATGCTTCATTTCCATTTTTTTATAATCCTTATTGAGATTTTTATGCTCATCCCATGTTTTTTTTGAAATGTTTTTCACTGGTCATGGGAAAGGTACATGATATGATGATAGTGTCAAGGAAGTGTCAAGAAAGAATCCGTGCTTTATTTTGAAATATGTTTCCGTTGATTGGAAAAAATGAATATTATCTTTATGTAACCACTTTATATAAATGTGGAATGTAATTCATGTTTTATGATCTAATTCTTTAAAACTATAAACCTGAAAAGATCCTCAATGTGTAATCTTGTAATAACTCGAGATTAAGTATGGTTTAAGGCTGGGGCCTTATAGTTGGTATCAATGGTCTGTTTAGACAACTTTAGGGATTATGAGTTTTTGATAGACACATGATTAGTCCCTATATCTATTATTTCAGTTAAATCCTTGTTTTATAACTTTTTTCAGGTCAAGTAAAGTCGGTTACGAATGGAACGAGAAGGATCTCAAACAACATTCCTATCTCTTCCTGATGACATGCTTGCAATAATTATTGCAAAGTCATGTTCGGATGATTGTAAAACTTTTTCTAGCATATAACTCACTTGCAAGCAGTTGTTTGAGATATCAAACACATCCACTATGCATAGATATCATCGTGGATCTTTGGTTGTTTTTAGACAAATAATATATTCACAATAATCTCATATTTTCAAGAAAGGTAAATATTATCAAGGTATTTTCCAATATTTTACCTTATCACAAGAATTTGAAGAATATTATGATTTTAAAAATGGCGATGAGGAAGGAGACCCTTGCGCAACCTTTTTAAATTTTCTTTTAAAATATAGTCTCTCAGCACATACTTATGGTATCATAAAAGGACCAATAATAGAAATATTCAACTCAAATTCTGTCCGAATATTTTATAGAAATCATGTTTTATCAGATGTTTTGGAATTATATGTCATACATGATTATTTTCCAAAACTGTTTTTTTTTGTGAACACCCATATGTCCCATGTTGTACAAGGTGTATTGGGATGGAGGAAGAAAATTATTTTGAAATATCTCTAAATCATTGTTGTAATGCATTGGACATTTACCTACGTGAGCAAGATGACGATGAAACCAAGTGGACTCCATGATCAAGGTATGATGTTATTCATTTTGGGAATCGTTTTATTTTATCTTATGGTGGTGAAATAAGACATCAAGATTTAAGATGTTGAGATTGTAACGAATTTGGATGAAAATGAGAGGTATAAGGAAACTATTGAGGTTAAAACATGTTAGGTTTATTTTTGGTGTTTTATAAAAATGACAACACGCAGACCGTGTGGCAACCCGTCACGTGAGACAATGCTATGGGAATCGAACCCACAACCAAAGTGCGACTGGTATTTATCACCTACCACTGGACTATGTGATGTCCCTAGTTAGTTTGACGGATTATTTTTAGTTAGATGATTTTATTAATTAAGAGTAATTTGATTTTGGGTTATCTATGAAAATTTATTAACCTATCATAGAGGATATGTGATTAGGTTAATTACTTTTCAATACGAGACATTAAGAGCAACTGATGTTGTTTGGAGATAAATGTTACAATTTAACTTGGAAGACTATGTGTCTAAATACTTCAAATAATTGGCTTTCAATCTTAGATTGGTTTACTTTGAATAATTTTATGGAAAAATTGTTTATCGAATGGTCCTCATTGAACTTTGTGTTTTCTTGGACAAGTTTTGGAGATTACGAATAGATTTTCTTTTTATAAAGGGTTATCCTTTTCTAGATTATGTGATCTTGTTCTAACCTTTTTGGTTTTGGTTTTGGTTAGAGTCTAAAAACATGGAAAGTATATAGTTCTCTTTTGTGGATTAGTTGATTTTCTAGAAATTGATTAGAGTACTCTTAATGTGAACAAGTCTTCTTAAATACTTGCCTTTGGAGAAAATTTGAGTTTGTGTAATGAATCTAATAAAAGTTGAAATTCAACATGATAAGTGATTATGGTTCCTTATGAATAAATTCCTCAATGAAAAGTTACTTAAAACAAAAATGTTGTCTGTTAACTTTTCCTACTGGGGAATCGAATACCGTTTAACCCATCACATGTTTGTGATTTTCTTATGGTTAACTATCTCCTCGACATGTTTACTATCCCTCTCTATCAGAACATGACCATTTTATTTTTCATCCATGTCCATATTTTCATACATAGAATCCCAGTATGGATTAACTCATGTGACCTTTTTACTTATATTTCTTTATTTTTAAGTGATAGTTTTACCGACTCTTGTTCCGATGTGGGACTTTCAAGGATGTTTCCAAGCCCAATTTTAAAATTGTGAGAACGCAATTCCGAAATGGGGGGAAGGATGTAACACCCCAGGTAAATAAAGAATATGACATTCTTATATTTATCCATATTTGTGAATAAAATATTAATATTACTTTAATGGGGATGCTATGCTCGATGGCGTACCCAATACGCATCAACGAGTTTCTTGGAAATCTTATGTTGCACTCTAATAATAATATAATATTATTTTAAATGGTAGTTAACGCCTAGCCGTTGTAATGGCGGGAATGAACATAACTAACTACGAAATGATTATATATGTTTGTCAAATATTTTTACTCTTTACAATAAATGTTAGAGGATACAAAATTCGAATGAATCCAATTTTAAGCGTAGACATTCTAATATTCATTAAAAGGTTGATTACTCGCCTTTTGAAGGTGAACCTCTTTTAAATACACTTTTTTACAATTTTATGTGTTATATTTGACAAAATAAAATCCTTATTTAGAATCGGGTCATCAAAATTTTCATTCTATAAATTTTTGGTATCTTTTCGATAAAGATCATTTTTTAATGAATAGTGAAAAATGTTCTATTTTAATTTAAAAACTATTTTTAATCTAATTTATTTATATGATTAGATTATCTTTTGAATGGTTTTAAATTTTAAATTAGAATATACTTTTACCATTTAATCCAATAGTGGTTGTTGTAATTAATTTCACTTTGAAATTGGACTTTAACTAGTGTCAATCTTTTGATACTTATTGTTTCATAAAAACACACTATTTGCTCAGACAGCGGGATTTAATTATTAAATTAATTAATGAAACTTATATGTTTTGAATTTTGTAAAAAGTCATCATTTTTTAATTTGGAATATCAAATATATCTTGGGCTGAATTTTTATTAATTTTCTGAAAAACATCAAATTTTGATGAATAGTGAAACCACTAAGTGGTACTTATAAAAACTGATTTTCCGTTTAAATGAAATTTTGCCACCTTTGTGTTTTGAATTTCAAAAATCCGACATAAATGGTTGTCATTAAGAAGTAAAATGTGGTTAATGAGAATAAAATAATTTTTTGTGAATAGTAACTTTTATGTTTTTAATCGCGATGAGAGGTAATTAGTGTAGTTGAAGGTAAAAATAATGTTTTAATAATATGAGATGAGCTTGACACATGTCCTACCCTCATTGGATGTTTTATGGCCGACAAAGACAATCCATGGGTCAACTTGGGGACCCCATGGAGCAAGCTTTGGTTGGGAAATGGCATAAATAACTTTTTATTTAATGTTAAAGTAAAAATGACACAAACATGAAATGTTTTACTAAAACAATTTTTACATAGGGATATACAAGTCATATTTTTGTCTGTAAATATTAATTAGAAATCTAAAATGATTTCCTACATGATTATATTTTTTTATAAATTTCCGACAATAAATATATTAAATTATTTATGACATCATGATGATGCAGCGATTACCTCATTAATAAAGGATTTAAATAAAATGAAAAGATAATATAAAATATATGAACTACACATGTCCAAAACTTATTGTATGGGTATATTTCGAACCCCTGTCAGCTTATCCTAGAATTATATCAATGTGGGACCTTTTAAATACGAAACTCATTTTAAAATAAGGGAAACTTTCTTTACATTCCAAAAGTGCCCCTCCTCTCCTCTTATAAAAGGCCCCCACCTCTACCACCTTACACACACCTCTCAAGCCTTTGGCTCGGCCAAACCCTGCCAATTTCATCTCTCCACATCCCTCTATTCATCATTAAAGCCTCACATTGGGCATAATCCATTCCAATGAATCCTTTGAGCTTAAATCAAAGAGAGTTACCCGTTTTAAAGGCAGTGTTTTCTCTTGTGTTCTTATGTTTTATTCTGTTTTTCCAACCCCTAAACTCTTTTTATTCTTTCATTTTGTAACAAAAATAGTATCTTAAATATACTAGTATGTTTTTATGTAAATTATTTGAGCTACAATTACACACACCTTCGTATAATGGTTAAAGAACATACTGAATCTGTGGTTGGCGATTTTCTACCTCACGAAACGATGATTGTTCAATATTCCATTAACATCTCTAAAGGTGGCCATTATGAAGTCACTGTATTTTATATATGATATATATGGTATTTATGTTTACAATATGTTTCTTTATTTTATATTTAAGACATAACTTTATTCTTTTCATGTTGTGTAAATGCGATAATTTCATATGAGGAAGTGTGGACTACCGCCCCTCAAGTGATGTGATTCATACATGCAATACATGGAATGTATAAAGAATGAAATTAATGAAAATATGTGACCTATATAACATATATATTATACTTTAATTATAATATATATATATATATATATTGTATTTTTAATTCTATTAATATGACAAAAAAATGAATGTAGCGTTCATGCGTACGTACGGCCAACCGTCTCCATGAACTGTGCTTTTCGTTTTTTATCTCCAAATGATATGGAATAGTATAAAATGAATATGTACTGGATATATATTATATTTTAATAATTAATAATATTTTGGAAATCATTTACTTATAACTACATGGGAAATCATTTTTCAGACAAGTTCATTTTTGACTCATGTACCAAACATCAGCAAAAACGTCTGATATGAACTAACCTTGTTAAACAATTATTATAAAATTATAATATGTGATATGAAATGAAAAATAATCTTTAAAAGAGTTCCTTAGAAAATTATAAATTGACCAAAGTTTATTATTCAGGAATATAAAGGAACGAACATGACAAGTCGGACTTGAGGTAAGGGATCCTACTTCTCTCTTTCTTTTTAAGTACACTCTTTTGTGTCATTCTTTTTAAAGCTCATATTTATTATTATTGGGACGTTATTTTATATTAATATTACTGTAATTATTATGTTCATATGATAAGAGACCCTATTCTCTCTCATAAAACCTTTTTGGAAGTTTTGAGTGGCGCCGTTAGGCTGCCGAATTTTCATAAGAGATCTGACCTCTCTCTTTCTTTTTATGTACTCTCCTTTATGTCACTTCTTTTAAGATGCTATTTGTTATGTTTGGGGATGTTATTTTATATTCCACCTTCTTTAAACATTATTTTAATATGATTAGATATCCTATTTGATCTTATCAATCCATTTTTGTAAGTTTTAAGTGGCGTCGTTAGGCTGCCGAGTTTTCATAAGGGATTTTTCATCACACTTTTATTCCCGTGAGATTTATTCTACATTTTCCACAATTTCATTTGAGTGGTGTATGTACTGCACATTATTTTTCTCATTGTGTAACATAATTCCATTTATGAGTATTCACATCAATGTTATATTTTCCTTCTTTCACAGGGTGTATGTTTCGATAGATACCCATGTCGGTAAGGGAACCTTTCACCCTCCTCTTTTTAAAAGACTTCTTTTGTTCTGTCTTTTAATTCACATTCTATTATGTTGGGATATTTTATTATATATCCTCATTGATTTAAACTTTATGTCCATGTGATGAGATACCCTTTTTATCTCTCATCAACTCATTTTCTGAATTTTGTAGTGACGCCGTTAGGCTGTCAAATTTTTGCAAGGGAACTACTTAACCCAAATTTGATTTTTTGGGATAAACTTGTACTAATGAATATGTCGCTCTATGAATATGTGTGAATATCATTTTATTATTTTACACTTAATATCCACTTATATTTTGTGTATTGTTTTTCACACATAATTATGTTATTGATTTATCCTTAAACCAAGGATATCGTCTTTGGATGTGACTTCATCTCAATCTCCTTTCATTGAGGCATATTATGTTTTATACACAACTTTCTTTTATACGGTGTATAAACCCTTTGACTTTAACTTTTATTCAAAAGGATTATTTTTTCTACAATGTGTTTCCTAAAGGACAAAAGGGAATGTTTTGTCATACGTATGCGGCGACAACGACTTCTCCGCCGCCATGACCATTATTTGAGTTTCGGCTTCCTCTACAAGCCATACCTTTTTTTAAAAGAAAAATACATATCATGTATTACTTTTCTATTATTTTGGTAATTAAAATGGAATTGATAATTTTTTTATTATATCACTGTGTTATTGATATCTTGTGATTGAAATGTGTAAATGTTATGTTTTCTTTTATGTATGTTTTATGAGATACGATTATGTTTTGGTTCTTGGAATTCTTATGAACATGGGTGGTTCCGTGATAAACTAAGGGTGGGTGAGCTTGATATAGATCTCCAATGCATTGGGTAACGCGATGGAGTGAAACGTTAAGGTTTCTTGGAAAAGATTTATGGAAAATACTGTGGTGGGTATTCAAAACGTCACTAAGAGGGTTACTCCCTACGTAAGAATGTTATGAATGCCCCAAGTTACCTTTTATGTCTTATGATATCTATAATTTATTCATGATTTGATATGCCTATGTTTTATGGGTAAAGTATTATTTCATTCTTATGTATATATGAACTCATGCTTCATTTTGATTTTTTTATAACCCTTACTGATCTTTTTATGCTCATCCCATGTTTTTTTTGAAATGTTTTTCACAGGTCAAGGGAAAGTTACATGATATGATGATAGTGTCATGGAAGTGTCATGAAAGAATCCATGCTTTATTTTTAAATATGTTTCCGTTGATGGGAAAAAATAAATACTATCTTTATGTAACCACTTTGTTTAAATGTGGAATGTAATGCAAGTTTTATGATCTAATTCTCTAAAACTCTAAACCTGAAAAAATCCTCAATGTTTAATCATGTAATAACTCATGATTAAGTAAGGTTTAAGGCAGGGGCCTTATAGTATTGAACGATAATAATTAACTAAAAAAATGTATATATATTTATATATATAAATAAATTAGAATTTTTATTTCATATAAATCATATTTATTCACTAAAAATATTTTTACTAAATTCGATGTAGTGTGTGAAGGAATCACACCTCTTTGAGGGTGCAGTCGTGCACAATTCTCTATACGAAATTAATGTATTTACATAAAAATATTATATACGAATATATGTGTTTTTAAATAATTAATATATAATATATATTTTATAAATAACATATATATTATATATATAATGAGTTACCATCTTAATTCATATCAGGAGAGGATGTAATGGGAGAACAAACAATCATCATTTTGTGAGGTAGTAGTTCTCCATACATATAAAATGTATGTTTGTTCGCCATTTGATGGAGGTTTGTGTAAATTTAGGTAACGATATTATCAAAAAAACGTCCTAGTATATTATGGATTCTATTTTTTGTACAATCATTGAATAATAAGATATTAGGGAGTGGAGAAAGGCAATAAAAGGAATGAGCTTGAGGGTGGGTTTTAACCCTTATTTAGTTAACTCCTGTTGGTCTGCACAAAATTTATATATTGGAAGTATTTAGGACCCAACTATGTATAAAATAAATATGGGAGGTTTTTCTAGAAGATTATTGGGTACATATTGGTTGAAAAGAAGTGGTTTGATAGTTTTAAGGAAGGTAGAGAGTGCATTCATTTTTACTGTGGATGGGCAGTGGTACTCCGGTAAATAGCCAATGTGACGCGAAAAACAATGCAAAAACCCAGAACATGCAAAAATTATTTTACAATATAATGGTCAATATATAAAATGAAAAATGAAAATTCATCTGTTAATATCCCATATTTAATAATTATTAGCACTTAAATATTTTTTTATAAATTTTGTATTTTTATTCCTTTTCAATCATTTAATAAAATATTATTAATTCTAAAATAACATTATTTTAAATTATAACATTATTAATTTAATTTTCATTTCATAATATCAAATCAAAATTTGAATTAAAATATACAATTTTTACATTGATGGAACGTGGTATATTAATATAAATAAATAATTGGATTCAATTATTAAATCTATTTAGTTATCTTTAAATATTTATTTTATCATTTATTTTATTTAATTATTAACAAAATAATCACTACATTTGCATTTCTGATGTATTTTAAGTAAATAAATTATATGTTAAAATTAAGAATAAATTATTATTACAAAAATAACCAATTTCTTTTCCAAAAAAATATTTATAACTTCAAATACAATTCTTCTACATATCTAAATATTTTATAAATTTTAATGTTTTGAATTTTTTTGTCCATTTCCTTACTGACACTTTAATAATCATGAAATTCCATTTACTAATTTCACAATAACCCATAATATTAGAAACAATATTGTATATTTTTTATTTATTAGAATATAATTTCCATTAGACATTTTTTTGGTCATTCTTATCTTTATGACTACATTTTAGTCTCTTTGTAAGGATAATTATAAATTGATAATTGTAATTAATTTTAATCAGTCTTAAGAATACTATTTAGTTAAAAATTATATAGATATTATTAGAAAATAAATATTATACTAATTAAAAAATTTTACGTTGGTTTTTCAAACTTCAAATCACATATTTGAGAAAATTAGTTTTAATTAAAATCCATAAAATTTGTTAGAAATCATATTATTAATGTAAAATGATTAGAATTTTAATAAATGATTACTTTCAATTTCAATATAAACAATGATTATAATGATGAAATTTTCATTAATATATTTATAATTGATCTATTTTGACTATAGAAACCAATCATAAATATAATTCAACATTAATAATTATTTAAATGATTTTTTTTAAATAAAATATATTATTTTCTTAATTCATCTAAAAATGATGTTCTACTGAAAAATTCAAAAAAATCACCCTATGATAATTTCAACATTAGGAATTTAAAATGTCATTTTTATAACAAATTAGAAATATAAATTTTTCCAGAATTAATTTTATTGTCTTTTCTAAAAGAACATAAAAATTAGTTTATTTAAGAAAATACTCTTTTTAAACATATAAATATTTTACCAAAAAATTTGTAATTTTTGTAATAAATATATATTATTTATATAAAACCATAATAAAAAATATTGAAAATGTTGGTTTCAAAATAAATATTTGTATTATAATTTCTAGGTAATAACTATATAATTTGAATAATTATAACAATAAAACGATATTTCATAGAATGTTATTCTACAGTGTAATAAACATGGAGTTAGTGTCACATATATCATAATATTACCTTGGATTGGCGTATAATGAATTTATGACCTAATTATTTAATATAAATATTGAAAAAACTATTTCCAAAATTTTTTGAATTTATTAATATAATAAATGAGTAAATTAATTAGGAAATTCTAAATTTATTGTGTTGTGATATGAAATAAAATCCTCAAGGATTTTTAACGGTGGTTTACGACTAAATTGATCAATATCAGAAAAAAAATCATGGATTGATTCATACATTGTTTTGGTTTTTTTTAAACACCGTATATGTTTTACTATAGTGTGAATAACTATGAAATATTAATTTATCAAATTTGGATAAAAATGTGTCTAAACATTCTTTTTTTTGATAATAAATACCTAATGTTTAAAACACATTGGTTATTACCCTGTGGGTTTTTCCATTCCAGAAATCATATGGAATATTCGTTTCAATTTCAATATTCATAACTATGTTGATAATATAATTTGATTTATTTATAGGCTCCACCAAAAATTAATAATGTTGGTCATACTCATTGTGAATGGTCCATGAAAACTATTGATGTGTCTAATTACATCATTCAATAAAAGCATTTTGTTGGGGAGTCCTCTGAGATGAGTAGTTCAGATTGCATCTTTGTTGTGATGATAAATTTTAAAATTCATAATTTTCAAATACCAAATCATGATCACTCATTGATGAGTTAATATTATGTTAATAAATATATTCTATATATTTCTTATATTTTTTAAAATACGAGTAACGTTCACATTAGTTAGGAAAAGTTAATACCCAATAATGTATATAATGTTAATATGTTAGAATATAAGAATAATTATTCTTAGTTATTATAGATACTCTTGAAGGAAAAAAATCAATGTGAACACAATATAAAGGATTATATGTTAATCATATTCTTTTGGTTTGTCTGAAATATTATGTTGTTACACTTTTTGAAAAAAATGACAAACCTTACCATTTTTGAATTAAAATTTTGAATGATACATAAATAAACATTCAATTTATAATAATAATAGGTATAGGGTTTCCATTTCATAGCCTCCTATGTCATATACATTATTATTTTTGAATGTCACTTAATCAAGAAATGTATTCAGAAAATGAAAAATCTAAAACAACATTATAAAAATTGTCATTATTTATAACATTAATGATTTAATCATTCTTATAATCATATAGATTATAATTCTTTTTCAAAATATTAATTGTTACTAAAATAACATAATTATGATATGATATGATGTCTATACTTTAAAACATTAATAAATAAGACATTATAAGAAATATATTTATCAATTTGACCATACCCTATTATTTATTACATCAGTTTCATCACCTAATGTAACTTGTACACCATAAATATCTATAATGATCTTAAATATTTTATAGTATCCATCAATGTTTCGGGAAATCCTATTATTTATAAACAATAAATTTTAACAAGTAGTCATTATTAATGATTCGAACATAAATTTTAATAAGAAATGATTTCAGTACCCACACATTCTTCAAATAATTATTCATTATTAATGATTGGAATCCAATTTATTCTATAAATAAGAAAAATTTTCTCAAAATCTGTAAGAATTTTGTAGATATCTGGAAGAGATTGAGCAACGAATAATTCGATTTCTATAAATTCTCCTTTGACTTGGTAGAATCCCATCCCAATTATGTACTACACTGTTGTATTTTTACTAAGCATCTTGGACATGATATCTCTCCCATAAGTAAACCTTAAAAAATCATTTTTATATTTCTTATTTGAAATTTTATGCTAATTATTATAATTTAATAAATTACTATTCTTTTATTATATTTTAAAATTATCAGATTTAATATGAACAAAAAAATCATTTTTCTTTATTAAATTTTTCTATCTATCTTAAAGTTCATTAAATTATTCTTCTATAATATTTACATATTAAAATAAATCATGAAATGTTATTTTTTATAATTTATATTAATTTTCAATGAAAATATAAATACAAGTAGATGTAGAGACAATATTAATTCCTTAGATTTTTTTTGTCATATAATATTATTTTTATCTATTATCCATGAATTCACAACTTGAGTCAGACACACTATAATAGTAATCTTAGGAACTATTTTATGATTTCATATATTTCTTATCCATTTTTCCCTATAATCATACTTTTTATTATAATTTAATATTTTTTCTATTAAATATCAAATGTCTAGTTTTTCTACATTCTTAACAAGACAATTCTCTTAGTGGATTATCCTTTTTTCTGATTTCCTCATCAATCAAAATTTCATCTATAGTTTGACTTCATGTAGATTTTATTTCTCCTATATAACTTATTAAATTTTATAATTATATAATACATCTCTTAATAACCATTATATGATGTATTTTCTTCATATGAATTATTTTATATGATTTTACACTTTATATTTGACTCAAATGTTTTGAAAGAAACACATTTTATCACTAGTTAACATTATCATTTTTTCAATTTAATATCATCCTCCTAAAGACTCATTTTTCCATTAAACTCATTTAAAATTATATTTTCTATATTTCATGATTGTTGAATTGAGACAAAAGCGTCCCTCTAATTTTCTATCAATAATTGATAATATATCATCACTTGATCTTTATCATTAATTCTTATTCCATGTGATTGCATTGTACTGAAAATTTCGTTGAACATAATATACATGAAAAAAATACATTCATCATTTTTTATTTCAAAATTAACATATACTATATTATAGGTATTTAGTTTTATTTATTTTAAATTTCCTATTATTTAATAAGAACAAAACGTGTATCAAAAATTTAATAAGTATTAAAAAAATTAAATAATGTATAATTAGTCTTCTTTTAATAAATAATATAAATAAATCTTATATCATCTATTAATATCCTTATTATCATTCATGGGATCACTCAAATATGCTAAATAAGCTTTAGGTTCTTCATATACATCTTCTATTATAGTCCAAATATGAAATCCCATGCTCCTGTTATATATTATTATCTCAACATTCATAAGAGAATACATTGTTCCAAAAAAGGATTGTGGTATCTTATTAGTATTCCCATCAAGACTATTGTTTTCCATTATGATATAAATTATGAATAAACATAAATTTTGATCATTTAATTAAATACACTGTCACATTTAAAATAATGATATAATGTATAATTAAATAAACTCCATTTGATTCAAAATGTAGATTGAAGAGGAAAAACAATATGGGGTGTTATCTTAGAATCTAACTAAAATTTATTTTTATAACGATTTAAAACTGAATAACCTAGTCAATTAAAAATATCAAATCTAACTAAAATATAATGTGCATATAAGTCGATGTTTTTAAATATTTCCCACATAACATGACCACATCCTAACTATAGAATTTTCAATATTACCTATACTTTTTAAATGTCAATATATATACACAAATCATTAAATCTAACCCTTAATGAAATGTATTTAGATATATATTTTTTTAAATAGTTTTTTAAAATATATATTTTTATAAAATATATAACGATGATAATAAATTTATATGTTCATAATAAACATAATACCAAGTCCTCTCTACCATGAAATCACCCACTATATTGTAGTTTATCAAATAATTAACTAATATTTAACCTTGATCGAGTTTTACATAATAAGAAAACACATATGTAGTCATTTCTAAAATAAAATTTTCAATAGTTTTACATGTGAAAATAATTGATATATATATAATTAATGTGAATATAGAGTCCTTCAATATAGTGTAGGAGTTTATGCTAAAGAAGATATGGATTAAATTAAATATAGCACAACATGCGAGATAAACAAAGAGATAAAATGATGAGAATCTATATGGTCATAAATATATCATTATTATTTTCATGTTGACCAACAATATTTAAATATTTCATCAAAATTATTCAACTTATTATCACACTAGGATGTTATGAAACAATGTGTCATAAAAGTTCATTGAATGTACTTAGCGTGGAACTATTTCCCTCAAAAGCATGTGTTCTGATGTTATTTCCATGAGAGATAGTACTTCATAAAGAGATCACCTCATAAAATTATCCACTAATTTTTTTTCGTAATTTAATCCATACACTCATTGAATAATTAAATTCATCATATTTCCATTAAATTCTAAAAAATAGATCCATTATAGTTTTGAATAAACCTCATTAATTATGATATACATGATCACTGCGATGGTCACATGGCACAATCACTTCACATGGTCACTTATGTTCTTCTAGTGATTGGTTCTCTTCTTTATGTCAATTATATTATTCTTATATCAAATTATTTACATCATGTGGTCACTTCATAACTTCTTTTAATAACTTATTTACTTATTATTGTAACTTCATTACTTATCATCGTAACATAATTTCTTCATAATATACCATATTTGATTATAATGATCACACTATTACTTTTTTTAATATATTCTTTTCTTTATAAGATATGTTGAATTGTTCACATGGTCACTTAATCATCAACAAAAATCCAATTCAATAATTAGATAAAATTAACTCATATAAAATAGAATATATTGAATTTTTAGGTGTGAACCAATATTTTAACACTCAATCACGTTCACATATACACTTGACATTCATAGTCATCTGAAAATCTTCATTGCTTTATTTAGACATAGTCACCTCCATTGTTATCCATTTTTATAATATTTCCAAAAAAAATAGTTTACTATCATAAAAATTAAATTTCATTAATAAAATAATAACACGATTTATGGGAATCAAAATAATATATTTTAAACTAATCTAACAGATTATCTTCACCTCTAGTATAATTATGCTAATGATAATATCATTCAAATTTTGTTTGTTTATCACCTCCATGGATGATGAGATTTCATTTTCCATTACCAAAATAAAGGAAGGATTAAATTAAATTTTAATTATATAAATTTCCTAAATATATATTACATAATTTTTTACATTTGGGAACAAATATATGGCTATCACATAAAATAAAATGATACTTTTTCATGATGGAATGTAAAACTACTGAAAAAAATTACCATATAAAAATAATATTTTACTAAATGAAAAATAAATATTTTTTAAAACATATGGATAGATAGAAACATATTATTTTATATATTCAATTCTATAAAACATAATTTCATTTCTAGATTTGTAGTACCATTTGATATGAACATCATTAATTATCCCTATGATAACCTATAATGGTTCCATAAAACAAATGGCACGAGAATAAAGAAATTAAATATTATCAAATAAAAATTGTTATAGGAAATTTATAGTGAATCATATATTGATAATAAATTTAAATTAAGAAATTAATGAATATAATTTGATTATCTAAGATATTTAGTGGATGTGTAGACTGATTCTTGAACCTATGGTAATAAATATCTCCAAACCACCATTTTTTGTGTGGGTTATCTATCTCTATTTTACACACTTTATATATTTATTATTCTTATTTACTCATTATATATTCAATATATGACTTATACACAAATATACATAGGTAATTTTACTATTTCATGGTGGGGAGATATGTTTTTATATAATGATCATTTCATATGTTATATTGATATAGAATCCCAATTAAAGTGAATTTCTTTTTTTTTCATACCCATTTTCAAATAAAAATACTCATAATTTTTTATATAATCTATTATTTCAAATATTTAATCAATACCATTTTAAAAAATATTTCATTTCATTTATGGTTTTATCTAAATTATTATTCATTTTCCCTCTATAATGACTTGTTACCCTTTTTCCTAATTCCTATCTTAAGAATTATATTACCCTTGTTTATCAAAATATTTCTTAAGTATTAAATTTAAATAAACATATTTATTATTAATGTTCTTATTAATGTACAAGAATAATTATATTCATTATTTCATGGAAATCATTATGATATTGTATTTGGTTATGCTATATAAAATGTTTATAAAACCCATTTTCATTCATGGATAATCCTTATATATATTCCTTGTGTTTTATTTTCCAATGTGGTCAAAGTTGAATACAAATGTTTTTTTTGGTGAACCATGATGGTGATTTTTCACATTTGTTATTGTTTTGTATCGCATGATCAGATATGTACGTGATTTCAGAGTGAAAAATTCCAGGATTGGACATTATCCACTATATGATATAGCCTTGAAAATTTAACTTGACTTACATTTATGTCTTGTTTAATGTTTCTCCAAATTCATATATTTCCATGATGTCATTATTTAATGTTATTTATTTTATTCACATATATAATTATTTATGATTATTTTCTTTCATGATATCATGTCGTGCCTTTTTACTCATTTGTTATGATTTTTAATCATGTTTCTTCCATTAATGGGGTTTAAATAAAGCTGATTTCCTTTATGTATTATCTAGGTTATCCAATTAAATTTTACAAGTTCTATTTGTTTAATGCGCTTTTTATGAATTCTAAAATAATGACATTTTATATTATTTTCATGTTGATGTTTTATGTATGTAGTCTTCCAATGACATATGTACTTTCAATCATTGGTCTGTATATTTTTGATAATTTTCATAAAAATACTGTAAATGTTTTTTAAAAGGATTCAGTCACATTAATTTTCCTATAAGATTTATATTAGGGTTAAATTTTAGTGTTTTTGTGCGTTTATTTTTTGGTAAATTGATAAAATCACAATTTTTAAGAATAACATTTCTTTTATGACATCATGATGATATCAATTTGATATATGGATTTACTAAATATATGAAATTAATTTTACGATATTTTATACTCTAAATATCTTATAAATATTATTCAATAAATTTAAATATTATTTTGGTTTTACAAAAATATGAAATCATTTTTTGGGGCTTACACAATGCATTCACAACACAAGAAAAGCCAAACATGTATCCTTTATGAAAATAATTAATTAATTATAAGGACATGTTGAACTTTAAATGTAAATATGATGTGTACTAACTTATTTTGATGTATATTTATGAATTTTTAAATTATATTACAATCTAATTATCTAGATTCTTATTCAGAGGTTGTGCATGGTACGGAAAGTCATGTTTCATAATATAATATTGATATTATTGTAAAAAAGGTTATTAATTATTATTATTGTTGTTTTTAGAAGAATAGAATAGTTAATAAAAATTTATATTAATGTTCTTAATTTTTTTTATCGTTATGTAATAAAACCTTTATCAAAATCCAATACACAATGCCAATGTCATGCATGTGGATGTTGAAGAAAAGACAATGTTAATGTTTGAAAATATTTAAAATGATAATTCTATAATATCTATGGTACTACACCAATTTTATGGGATAAACATCATAAAGTGTAATTTGTTTCAGAATATTTATAAATATTCCGAAGTTATATTGACACTATTAAATTAAAATAATGATAATAAGGGTAAAATGACATTAAAGTGTATTCTATATTTAAATGAATTATAAATTAATAAAAAAATTTAATAAAATTGTATATTAGGTTATGAATGATCATATATTTTCTATAATATCACCAAATACCAATAAAATATCAAATATTTATAAATGATATGATTGATATGTTTTTCTTTATAAATAGTTTTGTAATATGAAAAATGATAAAGTGACCCCAATCATATTGAAAATTTATTTTTCACACCAATGTATAAGACCATTTATATGAGTGTTCACCATTATAATGTGATAACCTTTATCAAATGTCTGTATTAAATCAATGAATAAAATTATACTCTTTAAATAAAATCATCTATTCTAGATACATGTAAACATCATCCTCAAACATAACATCAAAATCAATCCTTGAAAATAAAATGATTGTTGTATGAAACTCTAAAACATGAAACATAAAAAATAATCATAAGTAAGTAATAAATACTTGTTAGTAAAAATTTTCCTACATAAATGAATTAGTTAATTTTTTAACTTGTAAATCTTAAAACATTATAGAGGAATATAATTAATAAGTTATATTTTATTATGAATTATGTTGAATAAAATTTATGGTGTTGTTTTTTATGTTCATATATTCAATAATATTTGATATTACAGTTACATTGTCATACTAAATATATCTTTAGTAAAATTTTATAGTTGGGGAATTCATTCAATTTTAATTATTGAATATTTTATGAAATAATAGATTAGTTGATGAGAAGTATAACATATACTATCTATTATTTTGAGAGTAGTTGATCTATAAAAGATTCTATTATGTCCATGAATGTTGTAGATTGTTAATGCATGTAAAAGTTTATTCTTGAATAAGAAATTTTTGTTGGAATTTCCAGAAAGGAATCTTTGAGTAGCCATCTGATGTCATTTAGTCATAGAGTTATCAAGAAGGATGGGTTATGATTTCATAGTATGGAATTGTTTATAATATCTAAAGGATTTGAGAAAATCTATAGAATATTTAGGTTATGTTTATGTGTCATAGTAAAAAATTCAATAATTTTAATTTTTATGTGTCTTCTATTATATACATTACTCATGATAAAAATATATTGGAGATTAGAATGAAATTATGAATTGTAAATGTTGATTTTTCTCCTATGATTGATGATGTAAATAGATTATACATAAAATATTTAGTCATTATAGTATATATCAATCTCATATTTATTTATTTATATTATGTGTAAGGTTATCCCATTTATCTTTTGTTATAAAAGAATAATTTGGTAAAAAAATAATTGTTTCAAAAATATGAGAAAATTAATTCAAAATAAAGGGTTTGGGACTTATATTATTCTATAAAATGTTTTCAGATAACCATAAATATACACGAATTTTTATAAAGAATTAAATTGTAAAGAAAAAAATATTTTTTAATTAGGAATAATAGAGATTAGATCTAAAATAAATAATAATTTTAAAGAATAATATTCTTTTACAGAAAAAATGTCTACAAAATACAATAATTATTATGATATGGTTCTTGTAGATTATTTGATAAACATACTAACTTAAAAATGTGAGTTATTTCTTCAACCAATAGAGAATGTGTATCCTATAATGTTATCCAAAAATAATTTAGTACTTAAGAGGATAGTGGTAGTATGTTTAGACCTTAGATGTTTAATGATAACAAATAAAGTATTATACTAGTCCAAATTCACTGTCAACTTCACATAATATCCTAAATAATATTAAGTTATATTGATAATGAAAAATTTAAAATTTAAAATTTTTATTGGAAAAAATTAAATTTCAAAAAATATCCTAAATGTTTCCAAGACATTTTTTTAAAAATTTACCCGAAGATACAAAAAAATTACTTATTGAATGGGTACCCTTAATAGTGATGATATAAATAGAAAGAGTTCTTAGTATACAACAAAACATATTAAAATCATTAAATTTTATGTTGTGTACTTAAGGATAATTTATAAGAATATCAATTTCTCAATTTTATAATATTCTTATATGTTACACACTAAATAGTTTAGTGGGATGGTTTTGTCAAATAATTATATAGATATTAGAGAGAATTACCTAGATATTTAATGGTTCTAAAAAATCCCATAAAATTGTAATAAAGCTATTGTTGATCTTGAAATCAATCATATATTATATTATGGAAAGGTTCTTGTATATTATTTTTAGGGATTATTAAAGGATTATATGAATATTAGACATATCATGTTATACAAAAGTAATTCTATATATAATCATTCTTTTATAATGGTTTAATATACATATATATTGATATATATTCGAGGAAGTGTAATTATTATTGACACACCAATGTATTTCTATGAGTTATCCATAAAAAATTTTCATCATGGAGTATTATTGATTATAGTTTAATATTAATATAACGTGATTACAATTTACGTATTATGATTAAAAATATATTCCTAAGGCATAAAATATATTTTGGGAGACAGATGACGCATAAAAATTAACATAAAGAGTGATATACACTATTCATTTTTTATATAAGGATTCATGGTTTGTATTTAGATATCCCACTACTATAGTAAGGAGCAACACCTAGAGATTGAACCACCACACTTTGAATTCTATTCTAGTGATATCCATAGGTCTTATTTAACTAAATGGTGGTTGAGTATATTATCAATAATTTTATTCATTGTAGATAATCCAATATTTCATTTTTCATCCCAAATGTTGGGTTTTATATTTTTCCCATTGATTAATATTGTTTGAGTAATTGTGAAACCATCTTATATAGTACATTTGATATTATATTCTATTCGTGTGATAGGGATTTGAAATTATCATTCATAAATAAAAATAAAATGTGTTGTTTTAATAAATATATTTTTCTATACTTAGAGTATTTGTATTGATTTATTTGGATATATGGGATTTATATACTATAAATCACATGGTCACATGACATTTAGATAAAGGAATTGTATAGAAATGTTTTCTTATATATTATTTTGTAGGTGGAAAAAGTTGTGGAGATACATGTGTTTCATTGGTATGATTTTAGATTAATTTAGAGGATGAGTAACATTGATTCCATGCAATAGGTAAACATTATTTAAATTATGGATTTAGTGCTAAATATTTTTTAAAACTCTATAATTTTTAGTGGGATCACACTTTATAGATGGATGATTGGGGAGTAAGTTTGACTAAGAGATATTCATTAAACATGTGTAAATGTTTTAGTTTCTAATGAAAATTTTTTGCGTGGTCATAAGATGTTGTATATGATTTTATATATGTATAATATAATAATAAAATTCCAAAAGAGTGTTTGAAAATTTATAAATGGACAGTTCCATGAGGTTCATAATTTATATTTTGTTATATAATATATATATATAATGGAATAAAATATTTGAGGATTTTGCCTAAGTGGGTTATTGAATGCGATATTCCCTAAACATCCCATACTATTTTAATATATGAACATTTCATATGAAATTAAATTCATAAACTATGATATATTAATCTCCTTTAACAATGTATCTTATATAGAATGGTCTTTTAATGGTAGGTCATTTTGGATGCGCCCGAAAAGGGCTCCACACATAGGGTTTTCCTCTCGCCGTCGCCAATATTTCGCTGTGGAGGGTGTGTCGTTCCTCTTTGAGCTCGGTGGGTTGGTGGAGGAACTCTTCTGCAATGGCTTCATGTGGTTTCTTGGTCTCCTTTCATGCTGTGAAGATGCACTACGGGCTTCTGTGGTTACCGGTTCAGATATGCGGGTGTATGTTCGGTCTTTATCGACGACATATTATTCCGAGCGCTCCTGGTTTTGTTCCCGGAATCTCGATGTTGCCCTGCGGTGAGTCTCTCTTTTTTTGATGGTCGCGCTCATTCGTCGGCGGTTGTGGGGTTCAAAATTTTTTCAGGTGAATGCGTTGGGTTTTTTTGTCTGATGCGGTTGATTTGGTCGGTGGTAGCATGATCTTCAGAAACATGGTGTTGATGGCGGTGACGTTTCTTGTGTGGTTTGATTCAGTTTTTGGTGAATGCTTTTTTAATTTCATAGATCTGATTTTTTCCAGTTCGAATAAGGGTTCTTCTCATTTCATCCCATGTCACGGAGGGGTTGAGTTTAATTGTGACTGATTTATGATGGATTGGGAGTTCTTCATTGCATTCTACAAGGTGGTGAAGGTGTTAACTGCGATGGTCTGCAGGGGTTGTTTGCGTGTTTTTTGTGGTTTTGTGAATGGTTGAATAGTTGATGGGTTGTGTGGCTGAAATTGACACTGAAGGGGATTTCGGCAGGCTCTTCAGACATGGTTGATTTTTTCTGTGGAGCGGATGGTGATTTTGCTATTGAGTTCTCGAGGGTGATGGTTAAGGAGTTTGTTTCTGGATCTCTGCTCTGGTGGAGTGCTCGATGGATGGTTGGGCGGATCGAGGAGGTGGTGCATCACGAGCCACATGGTGTACGTCGTATCGGTCGGAGATTTGTGACTTCAATGGTGGTGATGGCGGATGGTAGTGACACGGCACCAATTGACCCGATGAGTCTCCTCGGGTTTGGTGTGTGTTTTGAATTTTAATTTCTGTATAACCATCATGTTATTTTGGATTCCCACCTGGTGTAATATGGTTTAACTATTTCCATAAAAAATTTTTATTGAAAATGAAAAAAAAACAATTTTCAGCATATATTTTATGGAATGTAATGTGATATTATGTCTCTACTGAATACTATTAAGGAAAAAAATGTGTTTCACTAACATTAATGTTATCTTACCTTCTCCATAACTAATAGGAGTACCTCATTAAATAAAATGAATTGGATAATTAGATACCCAAGGGTTAAAATAGGATTTTAACTACATTCATAACTCATTTTATATGAGTTTATGCATTAATACTCGAGTGATATCTTGACTGCTTGTGGAAACAATCAATATA
This sequence comes from Viscum album, assembly GCA_963277665.1. Taxonomy (NCBI): domain Eukaryota; kingdom Viridiplantae; phylum Streptophyta; class Magnoliopsida; order Santalales; family Viscaceae; genus Viscum; species Viscum album. The sequence goes on from OY728146.1 coordinate 959,640,622, forward strand.
AGTTGGTATTCATTTTAGAACCCAGAAATTTTCCTAGATATTCTCTCATTTTATTCTTTTTTATCAATATTGGTACCACAATACTGTGAATTGATATGTATGTTGTCTCTTGATGTGATATATTCACATCAATCCATGGTTACCCCATCAACAAGTGATGTATTTTATCATGATTTTTCAAAATATAAATTAATCCATATAATGGATATAGTTACTTTGGATCTATGTATAGTATTTTATTTACAATTTCTAATTTTATTGTTAATCATGGTTTCAGGATTCCCCCATAGAGTTCATATAATGTTTTTCTATTTAGTTTCCTATCCTCAGTTTAATTATTAATAACCACTTAGAAGACCAACACATTCTGAAACATCATATACCTTATTTATAGAAATCAAATTTTAAATATTGATCATTGTGATACCATTTATGGAAAAAAATAATATTTTTCATTAAATATAAATATGATTAAATAACTTCATTACTTTCCATTAAATTCATTTTTAGGGAACACATTACCTGACCATAATTTTTGACTCCCACATGGTGAGATCGAGTAAGATTTATTTTTCGACTTCTTTAAAATAGTTCATATATAAAAAAAATGTTATAAAATATATACAGCTAATGTGTACTAACCTAGAGTTGATGTTGATTGTTATTGAATTCTTTCATAATCTTTATATATCATTCAAATTCAAAAACAAAAAATCAATATATATCCCCATAAAACATTATCTCTCACAACAAACAAATAATTAATTTTACCATTATATTAAAATCTAATGGTGAAATATAATTTTTTTTTGAAAATGTATAATTATATCCTAATTACCTAAAATATTTAACAAATTTATATACCTAACATATCTAAAAATAGACATGAAAATGTAACTCAAGTTGTTGATATCATTTGAAATAAGAAATAAAAATAATTCCACAGAATTTTGTTCATATGCTATATAGAAGGGTTGCACAAGGAAGAGATCTATTATATAAATATTGCATGAAAAGTTTACCTTTAGTCAATAAATACCATGTGAAACATGTGGTTTTGCTCGGTGAGAGGTAAGGGTTTCATAGAATCTATGGTTTTTCTAGAATTTCATCGTACACAACAATCCCATTTCTCACGTGCAAGAGATGTTGTTGGAGAAAAGAGTCGGTGTTTGATTCATCATCACATTCAATTGCATCAATTATTGAATTTGATTCACACAGAGTATCATTATTGTTAGGGATAAATAATTAAAAAAATATATTTAATAAAACTTTAGGTAAATAAACTATGTTATATTCATCTCGAAGAAGTGGGATATGGGGAGTCGATGGATATGTTTATAGGTATATTGTGTGTTATCCCAAAAAACATGTAATGGAAGTGTTCCTAGCATAGAGTGACTATGTGGGTGTTTTTAGTTCTATTAATATTAAGGAATAGTATATTTATGTATGACCAAAACACTATCATCATATGATCCATAAAATATATGTTAGTAGTGAACCATGTAAAATTGATGTTTTTTATTACATTTGAATCTTTTTGGTACTGAATACCACCATATTATAGTTTTAAAGAGTTTCTACCAATTTCATAATAAGATCTATCACATGAGAATAAAAATTCTAGACACCGATTCACATGACCACTCTTAGGGTGTTCTGGGGCTCCTAAATATTGTGTAAACTAATGATCCAATTTTTTGCCAGAAATTTTTAATAATTGGGAATATCTCCAATATAGTGAAGTGTTCAATATGTTTTTGATATGGGAGTTGTGTTGAAGTACTATATGAAAATTTTGATAGAGATGTTTCTTCTAAGGAAAAATTATTATAATTAATTCCTTCATAGGATAATAAATATGGAAGATGAGTTGCTACCTTAAAATACATTTATGGATAGGGTTTAGTAAAAACCTATTATTTTATGATTCTTTTTTTTGGTATAAATCAAAAATATCTCCTACCAAAGTCATGTTACGTAATTCTATATAATATTGAATGAATTTGGGAATGAAATTTTAATGAATAATAAATTAGATGATCATTTTATGATTTTCATGGAATATTTTTATTGTGGTATTTTAAATTATAACCCACTGTTAAATATTTTATTTTACTGGGAAATAATATATAACTAATATTAATAGAAATATCATAACAATTTTTTAAAATATATCATTGAAAATTTTTATGAAATATAATATTATAAAAATTGTATATATGTTGAGAATTTCATTTGATTCATTTACCAATTTGAAGGAGTCAATTTTTGAAAAAGTTACATTTGTGTAGATGTGAACATAGACTAAATATAATTCATTTAGAGCAACATGAATCTCAATTAAATAAGTTGTGTAATTTTTTGGAAAAATAATCTCCTGCAGATGTGTGATTTGGATGTATGTATAATTCATTTCCCAATAAAAATACATGCATATGAGTGAAACAAAATCATTATATGATTGATTAAAATAGCATGTATGTGTTATTTTTTGATATATTCGAAATATTGTTACCGAAAATATATCTTCACCTGAGTTATTTATAACACATGTATGACTCTTTATAGTCTATATAATAATATTTAAAATAAACTATATAAGTCATTTAACTTGTAAAATTTATAGAATTCCATAATTATAAAAATGATTAAAATTTCACAATAATTGTTTCTAAAGAAAATGTGATTAATTTAGATGATTCAAATGGATTATTATTCAAATATAAAAATTTTAAATTTATTATTTTTATAAATTTGACATAATATGGTAGGAATAAAGAACCAACACAAGTAGAAATTAGTTATTTATAATGGCTACACTAAATATTGTAATAACTACAACACCATTGTTTAATGCTATACACATGTTTTTGGAAGGAGTATGGTATTTAAGGATGTATATTTTTTTCATAATTAATCATTTTATATTCAAATTTCCCATGTGGATGGATATAAGATAAGTCATTGTGAAAAATTAAAGGAAGTCCTTATTTTGAAACTAAATGAGATTTCATAATTGAAATAATGAACTAGTTCGATTGAAGAGATTATTATTTTCACAATATAATATAGGTTTCTATATTTTAAAATAGATAATATTTTCATGATGAATACTAATTAGTGGGGTATAAAGAAGGAGTTGGGAAATATTGATCCTGGTATCATTTTTGTGGGAAAACCAAATAATATCAATATAGAAAAGACAATTGTATTCAGATAATCTATATTATTTAATGAATAAGTTGATGAAATATATATTGAATAATAATATACATTTATGAATGCTTCAAAAGTAAAAAAACAAAATTTATAGTATTAGATTGAGAAAATAAATCTGATTTATACAATAATAGGAAGGATAAATGTAAATAATTGATAAATGATAAGGTAAATTTTCATATTCCAATTAACATAAATATTTGGATGAAAATATATTAATCAGAGTGTTAAGGTGGACCCTTGATAAACTATTAGGATGATTTATAAAGATCCCATCAAGAGATGGAATGATTATTTTTTGGTAATAACTTGGAGTGGCAGGATTGTTACATAATGAAACCATACAGAGGTAACCATTGTAATCACTAGAGACTCAAAACATATGGAGGTTATCTATCATGATTTTGAAAATATAGATTTTAATTAATACTTAGTTATTTATAGTGGAGGTACTATGTTTTCAAACAAATATTGAACCTTCCAAGGGGTAGGCCTTCAAGGATGAATCTTGTAAATCCTTGTGTTTATGCCATTATATATTGCATTACTCAAGTATGGTTAAAAAATAGAGGATTAAAATGTATAATGTTATAGAGGTTGGATTAAAAGAAAAAAGTTCTTTAAAAAGGGATAACGAATTCACCCCTCCCCAAATTAGTGATCTCCTAGGAACTTTGCACTAAAATTTATATTAGTCCCAATTCTGTTTTCCTCTTATGCATATAAGAAATTTTTTGGGTAATCTAATTAATTTCAATAATAATGTACTATATATTATTGTGGAATAAGTTTTAATGTAAATATTAAATGAAGGCTTCTTAATTTCATATAAAAAGGTATTTAGTTGTGTGGTATCATAACATTGGGATTTAATCCACTTTTATGAGATACTCAAAAGGCTTATAAAGACAACTGGAATATTAAAGTAAATTAGAGAATAGAAATTTTATTGTATAAACTATATTTATTAATGTCTTCAAAATAAAACAATGGGACATAAAACCAATAAGGTGATATAGGGGAATCTAGAGAATATAAATTATCAAAATTTGACTACTAATTAATAAAACTAATATTTGTTTGGGAGAAAAATTTAGAAAAATTAGGAATGAAGATGGTGAGAAAATTAATGAATAAATTATCAGTTTTAATGATATTATATGTAATATTATTGTTTGCAGTGATAATATACATGAATAATTTTTTATCCAGACGATGAAATGAAATTTAAAATATTTATTTTACCTTATTAATTTAGATTTTATAAATATTTATGATATATATATTGAGGAGAAACAAAATAAGATCAATAACTATAATATTGGAAATTAACCAAACATCAAAAAGTGGGGAAATAAAGATATTTTTTTCCAATATAAGAAAGAATAAAATTTTTATGGAAGTATGGATAAATTAAAAATAGTTTTTAAAAGGGAATATGATTTAGTAAATGTGGATAAAAAATTCAAAGATTTTATCTCCATGAATATAAAAATAGGTAGAGAAATGTATAACGGTATGATTCCAAATAAAAGATATAATCATGGAAGAAATTTTAGTTTTAAAATTTACTTTATAATGTATAAATTGCTTACATTTAATAGTTACAAATATCATGATAACTATTAATTGGGATGAACTATAAATTATATAAAAATGTGATTTCGGAAGATAGAATGAGTCATAAATTATATTTAGGAGGAAGTTGATGAGTGTTGAAGAATGTAATGACTTATTACCCTAGAGTGCATTATATGATTTATTAATTCCTGAAAATAATATAACATCTATTCCTCATGATAAAATATAAAACTAATCATCAAGTATAAATAAGATGGTATAAGAAGGATATACCAAGTCTAGGTGGAGGTGGGAAATGGAGGGAAACATTAAGAAAAAATTTATGATCATGAGAAGAGTAAATCTAAATGAATGAGAGAAAATAATTGATGACTATAACAAGTGTGACATCATAAATGAGATAAGAAATTCAATGATATGATTTACGGAATATTATAATATTCTATGATATTATAATGAAAAATTAGATCCTAAAAAAGAAATTATTTTTCGGGAAGAATCATTATTGATTCATAATGATATTTACATTCATTCCATTGGAAAAAAATGGAGAAATATATATAAATTAAGAATGATTTATCCAAAATATCTGATAAGATTATACCTAAGAAAAATATATAGTCATTATTTTATTTTTTTATGTGATACTAAATTTACAATATGTAGTTATATAGACTCTATAACATTAAATTGAGAATGATCAAATTTAAAAAATATAATACATCTCTACATATGATAGGTTGAATTATTTATGAGTTTAGATATTCAATCAAACAAAAAAGATAGTAAAAAATGACATTACATGTCTCAGAAACAAATGATTTTTTATATTTTATTCTTAAATATAGAATTTTACTATTAACAATATATATATAGTATTTTGAGGGTATAACAAAAAAACATATTAGAACTATCATGAAATTTAATTTTCAAATAACTAAAAATTTTCATGTTGTGGATATTCAAAAAATAGAATAAGAAAATATATAATAAAGAGGAATACTCAAAAGAAGAATTTTTTTATTGAGGATTCAATATGTCTTTCCATCCCAAAAATAAATTAATTTGGATGAATCTTAAAGAATATGTGATAATATAGTGAAATATAATGAAATGTGCATGGTTTTTCTTCCCAGATAGACATTTCAATATGTTAACTCCAAGAATGAATTTTTTTTTAAGAATGGGAACACTAAAAAATTTAGAATGTTGTTCATTATTACAATTATATGAGGATAATGTAAAAATAAATAATTTTTATTTTTTTTAGAATGAATGTCGATTTATACCTCTTAATAAGAAGTATAAACCTAAAGAAGTAAATAAAATAAAACAGAAAACATGATGCTTGTAATGATACAAGATCAATTTCATAAAAAAGAAAGCATAAAGAAGAATTAATGAGGTAAAAATAGAAAAATAGAAATATAATTTTTTAGAAAAAATAAAAAATACGGTTCCCTTTATAAGGTGAATTAAAAACCACCATCTTATTCCCTTTTATATTTTTAAGGATCTATAATGTCATAAATTGAATTAAATATATAAATAAAAAAAATACATATATAACTACTAATTATAATAATAATAGACATTCATAATGGGATAATGAAAAAAAATCAAATATAGAGAAAAAATAATTTTATACATCCCTTTTGGGGACCCAACATGAAAAAATGATTTCCATCTATGTTTTCATAAAAAATATGTAAATTATGGATAACTATATTAATTTAATGATTGAGGTATTCATACATAACTATCTTCTCTTATTTTTATTATTAATAAATACAATCCTAAATAAGGAGTGTTGGATGAGGTGTCTAATAATATAATGGTGTAATTTTATGTAGTTCACATATATTTTCCTCATGTGTATACCTAGTTGAGTGTATGTTTCATATTGTTTTTACATATTTCTAAAAATCCTTTAAAACTAGAAATCATGAATCTAATAACATGCATGTAAAATTTTAATTACTTAGTTTTGTTGGTGAAGTATATCACATTTCATACATTGGGTTAGCCCCTATAGACCTATATTAGATTAACCAATTATTCAATACTATGATGGGTGTGGTTCTATTGATTTCTTAATAATTAAATTATGTTTTAATTCAACTATTAAGAGTGTAAGAAGATGTCTTGAATTTTCCCTTTTTTATCTAGGCGAATATGGAGCCAATGAGTGATGTGAAGTCCTTACATGAACATGTAATTTTTAATAAGAAAAGGACTCATGAATTGAGTAAATTATTGGATGTATTTTAAACAAAAAAAATGGGGATATTGAATATCCCATATTTAGATTAAAATTACTATCAATTAGGTATACAACTAACATGATTGATTTGTTAATATATATTGGATGTGGTGGAGTGGTTTCAATTATTTATAGAAATTAGAAATGATATATTTATTCCATGTATCAGCCTTTAGTATTCATTACCTTATTAGTAAAATTTTGTGAATATGGGTTACTTCCTTATTAATTTTTCATTAATAAGATTATGTAAGTAACCTAAAATATGATGATTATTTATTATGATATATATTTATAATATCAAAGGATTAGTCTAAATTAGGTCTTATATAATAAATTCAAGAATGTATTGAATGAAATTTAAATGTAGATAGAATGAGATGGTCATAGATAATTCTCTTCTAATGTTTTAATTTGAATATATTAATTTACTGCCGATGGGCAAATATGATATTTTTAAGGGAGTTCTACTATAACGAAACAGAATTGATTTTCAATTATAATTTATTGAAATTTATCATAAGAAATATTGATTAAATAAAAATAGATATGTAATGGGAAAACTCCTGATATTTCCATATGATTTTTTCAAGACTCTTTATGAGTCAATTCTATGAAAAGGGTAATCCATTTGTAAGTGAATAAAACCAATGGAAGATTCATTCATGACCTGTGTATGAGTAATTTGGTGACATGTAAGAGTCATGGCCCAAATGATAAATTATTTTTTAGATAAATAATTACATACTTATGAGGGATTTAAAATTCCCAATGAGTCATTTTTCACGAAAAGTACATGCATATGAGTGAAACCAAATATTAATAAAAGGTATTTTCATGAAACAAAAAAGTCATTAAAAATGAATTTAATTTTTTTTTGAGTTAATTTGATATTAATTCAATTTATTCCAAAGATGATCATGATTTATTCTTTATGACATGTAATTTGATTAATGATAACTTATAAATTAGTCACTTTGATAAATTTTGGGAAAATCAAAAGTATTAAAAAATATTATAAATTCATAATAAAATAGTCTAAGTAAAATAAGATTAATTAATTTGTTTTAAACGGAATTTTCATCATTTAAATAAATAATTTGATCTCTGTTTTTATGATTATAATTCCCACTAATATGAATGTTTAAATAACTTATGGATAAGCTTATGTCCATGTGTTTCACTCCACGTGTTATAATTTCTATGTCATCGCTACATGAATCCATGAAAACATAGATGGAAAATTCAAAATATTTAAATCTATATATTTTAATGTGCTATAAAAATGTGATTTTAAAATAACACATGAGCATGGAAATAAGAAATGTTTTTAATGGGTTTTTAGTTGAAGTACATGAATTTATTGTAAATTAGAATTTATATCTGAAATAACCAAGCAGTTAAGATGAATGGATTCATGCATATGATAAATAAATGGTTCTATATTTAATAATGGAAAAAATATCAATAATTATATAAATATAAAATATTATATAATAATGATGGTATTTATAAAATAAGAACCTGATACTATTTCCACATGAATACCCACAATTATCCATGGAGGTGAACTAATTGAATTCATCACATCCCTATGAGTTAAATAAGAAAAAATATATGACATATAATCAAAAATCAATTATGTTGAAGATAGTTAAGGAGTTATCCATTACTATAATGACAATACTTGAGTGTAAAAGACTAAATGTTCCATGTATCAAGAAAAAGGTGTGACACATGGATTTGAAGATGTTTGAGGCCAACACACATTTTTCATTAATATATGGTCAATGTTGATTACATGTTCAAGGAGGATTTTTGGAGGACCCCTAAAAAACTATCCGAAGGTAGTATAAATACCCATCTTTGTGGTGGAATGGTTATTATGGTGAGATAGATTATATTGATGATAAACCAATGTAAAGAACCTATTGAAATGTTCCAACTAAAATCACAAGAGTATAGTTTATAGGATGTTTGTCTTATATAAATTTCAGGTGATTAAATTCATTTGTACGTACTTTATTATGGTGGATAAAATAGTCTTGGAACCCAATATAGATCTTTTATGGAGTAGTTTTTCATGGATAAACCACATAAATCCTTCTATTCCAACATTTAATTACTTCATCATGTTATTTTTATAGAGATACATAATAAAGAGATTATCATAATTTTAGTGATCATAAATTATTTTTTAAAAAGTTCCAAACTTATAAAATAAATAATATCCATGTATTAACCCTCACCCAATTAGATAACTCAGAATACATGTGAAATGTTTTAAAATTTAAAAAAAGATCATAATTTTCTCTTAGATAGCATATAAAAATTCAATGGTATGTCTTTCCACTTCTTATTTTTAAAGTGGGATCTTACTATATATATATTTATATTAAGAGATACCATGTATAAAAATTTCCATATTTTCCATTTATATAAATCAATGTTCTAATAATATTATCACTTATGTTTTTATAAATACACATCTCGTCTATGTTATGATTTACCACTAAAATACACTAATAATGATGAAAAAATATGATTTAATGTTTCATACAAGTATCTTTTTATTATTATTAGATATTTTAGTTTTTATAAATGCATTATAAAATTGTTTCACATTTTCATAATATTTTTTGACTGAAAATGGTTCTTGGGGATTCTATGCCCTTGTAAATAGTAATGTATATTTTTTTAATATTTAATAATGGTGATTTAATTTAAATTATATTTTATTATTAATGTAAATTATCATTAATCTATGTTTTAGTTGATGATATGTATCTCTTAATAGAAAGTTTGACATTATTTACTTCTATTAAAACTATATATTAATTATTTTATATAAGCTAAATTCATTTATAGTTAACATTATCCAAAAATGAAAAAAGGAAATTATATTTTTCATATATTACCAATACATTCATATCACCAATCTTATATAAATTTTCAATAATTTTTGAATAGTGAAAAGTAAATATTAGTCTCATTTTTATATTGTTTTGGTCTATAAATCATCATGTATATTAAACTGTGTTCCCACTTATTGTAGATATATTGGGATGTTTTGAAAATTTACAACACAATACATAATATGCTATTTTTTATTATACGAAACTAATATAGATTCATTTTACTTATGAATTGTATCAATAACAATTTTTTTTGTTAAATTTAAAAAATATATAAATTTTAAATAAAATCACTTCTTTTTAATGAATCTAACATAATAGGAATATTTTTTTTTCTTTCGAAATTATTAAAATTTCATATTTTAAAATTACAAATCAGTTCTTCAAATGAGGAAATAATCAAAGAATCCTTATTTCTTTTTACTCATGTTTGGATACTAACCCTGGACATGAATCAAAAATATCTCCTAGATCCATTTTATATCATTATGTCCATCATTATGATAAATTTTTAGAGGCATGATATTCCCCATATAAACTACATAGTTATCAGGGAATATAATGATCTTAATTTGAAACATTCGTATTGGTCATAATTTTTATTATAATCATAATTGTAATATGGAAGGTTTTTTTATTTTAGTAGTATATTATTCAAAAATTCAAGTAATTTACTGAATTAAATTTCCTTTTAACATTTTTTTAAGTTAACCTATCTTAGTTCTGACAATAATTTATTAAAAATAGTATAACCTGTGATTATGGGTTTTAAATATACTTAAATAATAAATCAACCGTCACTTCAATTTCAATGGTTTTTACTCATATATCATTAATTAATTATTTAATGTGATCTTCCCTCTCATATTGAAAATAATCATAAAAATTATGTATTGAATTCATGAGTATTCTAGTATGGAAGGTCATATGATTATAAGAAATATTATAGTAAATTAAATAATGTATTATTTACTTTTTTAGATACAAATTTTTTCATAATAAAAATATGATGCTTTTAATATTAGACATGTCTCTATTCTCAATGATTTATTCCAAATATTCAATGAAATAATTAAACCCATTATAATATTTGTGACACTTTAACAACACTATTATCTAACTATGATCCAATAATTACCTAAAATAAAAATAAAAACTAATAATATATTTACAAACCCCTGATAACAAACATATATAATTTTAACATATATATCAAGAAAAATAAAAATATTACATTAAATATAAATAATGATATATAAAAATTAGGAAAGTATAAAACACAAATCAAAACACATATACATATAACACATGTTTAATTATATTATTATATATAATATATTTATCTATGTACTTATAAATATACATAAAATAAAAAATATAAATAAATGTCATTTTAATCATATATATATATATATATATTTCATATATTGTATAATAATATCAACATCTATACAAACATATATATATTTTATAAATAAAAAAATATAAATATAAATAAATAAAGAAAATTAAACATATTTAAATATGTGTGAATATATATATATGAAAACAAATAAACCTATATAAAGTAATATATATATATATATATATTGTTAGATGTATATGTTTCCATGATTTTATATTATTAATGTATTTAAATTATTATATAAATATTTATATAAAAATATCTGTGTATATTTTTATAAAATAATTATAAATTCAATAATGAAGTGCCTAGATCAGTGTGAATCACTGAGAGGGGGAGGGGGTGAATCAGTGATCCCTTAAAACTTTTTACTAATTGATTCTTATCAATTAAACCTCTATGGATGGTTAAAGCCTCGATCCACTCTTCTTGTATCTCTCAACCATTCCCGAATGATGCAGTAATGAAAAGGCACAGGACAGAAGCATTTACAAGGTTCGTCACCAAAGGCCTACATCCTTGCCATGCTCTCCCAGCATGGATTCTCCATTATAACCTGTTAAAATTACAATGGTCGATACATCTTCCCACCGTATCTCTCCTGAGTCCCACAGGAGGGTCTTTATACTGCGTCACACAGTGTTACCAGAGTCCCACTGGCCTGCTCCAGAATCCCACTGAAGACTTCTTCTCCCTGAGTCCCACAGGGTCTTCTCTTGGCTCCTCGAGTCGCACGAGTATCTCTTCTTCACTTTAACTTCTTCAAGTAACTTCAGCAGCCTGGGATAAAGGCTGCTGGCCTTGCTCTGTACCTCTGATCACTTGTGATGATCAGGTCTTCTCGTCTTGCTCAGGTTTTATCTCCTTCTTCTCAGGATGACCTGGCTTCTCTCCAACTACTGAATATTCAGACAAATGATGTTTTTAACTTCAGTCTGGTCCAGTCTCTGTTCACTTCAACTACATGCACTGAGTGCATGGCAGCTCTTCATCCTCATGCACTGATAGCATGGCCTTCTCAATTCTTCAAGAACCTCCTGGTCTTGGACAACTCAAATGCACACCACTGATTTAGCACTATTCACGTGTGCACGTGCATGCATGCATGCATGCACTTTCCCTTTCCTCTTCTTGGTGCAGTAGACCCACAAAGGGTGTAGTATCTTTAAGCACACACCAACTTCTCACTTCTTCACACACTTTATTCAATTTGCTTACACACTTGAATGTGTGTTATAATTTAGTGTGGATGTCCTCCCTTTTCTTCTTCTAAGTGTATACACACTTCTTAGTGCACACACCTAGGTTCGGCCTTATTGTTACTTGTTCAAGTACACATAAATTGTTCTTTGTTTTGCACACACTTGACTTGGGCCTCTTCCCACTTCTTGTTGCACACCCTTAACCCGTAGGTTGTTCTTAAATTTTGCACACACAAAATGTGTCTTCACTTATTGCACATACAAGGCATGAAAGCCTCGGGTCCTCTTTTCCACTTGGCACACACTTGGCCTCGGCTTACTTCCTTCACTTTAGCACACACACATAATGGTGTGGTCTCAGCCTTCTTTTGCTATTCCACCCGAATTCCAAAGGAGGCGCGCAAGGTGTGAGTTCACCTCGGGTGTAGCTGGCCGCGAAAGTGCACAAGGCCTTTAGGCCGCACTAGCCACGGGTGCAAGGCACCGCAGGCGCGCAAGTGCTACCACACAGGGGGCACGGTGCACAGAGGGGGTGCGCAAGGTTCTACCGCGCAGCCCAACCTCTTCTTCTTGTCACGCAAATGAGTTGCGCGCAAGGGACTCTTTCGGGCCAAAGATGGCACCGAGGACTTCAGCCGCGCAAATAGATTGCACGAGGCTTCTTTCTTCGCGAGGCACAAAGGCACTCACGGGACTTCTCTCGAGTTTTTCAGCAAGCAGCACCGAGGTCTCGGCCTCTCTTTATATAGGCAGAGGCGGTGCGGTTCATCCGCGTGATAAATCTCAAACTCCCGAGATCATCGGATCTTTAAAAATCTTTTCAAATCTTGATTTTTATCCTCTGTTTCACGCGGGCTTCTTATATTTTCTCCTCCTCCTCGTGCATGCACATGAAACCGCATGCATGGCCTCTGTTTGGCCCATCCCATGCAAAACATGGACACCGTGTGGCCTCGGCACTTCGTTTGCCTTCGGCCTTCATCGAATTTCTCCATCCAATGTTTGCATGCATATTTTATTGCATGTATATGTTCAGTGTGTCCAGACGAGCTCAATGTTGTCTTCATCTTCGTCGGAGGTGGCCGGAATCTCGAATGCAGTCGTCGGGAGGCGTCTGGTTCAGCGGGAGACGTCGGGTGGCTCGACGAAGGAGATGAGCCGGGAGCCGTTGGATCGGGCGATCGAAATACATCGGACGACCTGGATCAGATCGCCTCGCCGCGGATCAGATGTGCGGCCGAGATCTGGCGCGTGATCGATCGTGCGGCCAGGATCACTCCCGCGGAAAAATTCCGCATCCCACATCAAAACGGGCTCCTGTTTTTCCGCGGTTTATCACCCTAGCACTGCCTCAACTCGGCAATTGAACTTCCAACCCTCTCGGTGCCGCCCCGAGCCGAGTTCTCCCTGCGGGCGCGCTCTGCGCCCACTCATGCTCCCTACGGGCGCGCTACTGGCGCCCACTATGCTTCCTCGGGTGCGCGGGCTTCACCACCGCGTGTCCTCCGGGGGCTTATACACGTCCCCCTGCCGCCTTGTGCTTGCACCATGGGACCCCCCATGGGCGTGGCGCCTTAGGCCCACAAGTGCCTTGGGGTTGAACCCGTGGGCTGGCCTTGGCTGTCCTAATTTTTTGGCAAATGCAAATATAATGACTTTGTTAAAAACAAAGTATTCAATGAGTTCAAGCCATATCAAATACCAAATGCCAAGCCGCTCCAAATTATTCTTCTCCATTTCTCCCATTTCTTCATTTCTTCTTCATAAGAATTCTTCCAATCTCCTCAACATATATTCATTACTTAGGAGGGAAATTCTTGAAGGTTCTTCTTCATCAACTGAGATCCTTAATCAAATAAATGCTTCAATGTTCTTCATTGATCCAATCAGAGATCAATTGGATCTTCTTCACATTCACATGCACTAAGAGTTAGTACATGGACTTCTTTAACCCACTTCACCCACTTAGAATTTATGGATGGATCTCTTGCTTCTCCTCATGAATTTTCAATACAATGCATGGTCTTCAAACATTGGTGTGACTTTGTATCATCAGGATACAAGTTCTATGAATTTAAAGAGCAGCTCAACAATCGTCAGATGTCCATGGAGAATGTTTTAACCACAACATCCTATGTCACATAGTGAATCTCCTAAGTGACATGCATCTTAGTACCATGGCCATTCTCCTTTCCTCACCAACATCATCACATACTTTGTCATTCACATATTGACTCTCCTTGACATCCATTCAATCTTTGACATCTTCTGATCAACAACATACCTTATTGACAACAAATGCAACACAGTGCACTTCAATCTCCCCCTTTGTATTTGTTGGCAATACACTAAAGCACATATGAATGGGTCAATATGTGTGCCAATATTTCTCCCCCTTATTGGCAACCAAATGCAAAGGTGTGGTTTGGTTCTCTTTCAAAAATCTCTTCCTCCCTTTGAAAAGTTTTTTCTTGAAAAACACTGAGAGAGGGATGATGTCACATGTTCTCTTTAGCAAAGAACCTTTAGTAAATCAACTCTAAGTCTACTTGGGCTAACCCGGTGTAGAAAATAAGAGTGATGTAACCAAGGAATTCAAAGCTGTCCATAATTCTCTACACATGTGAGATCATGCTTGGGGGTTTGAAATTTTTCAGATATAACAATGAATTGCTAAATCCTGCACATACTTCACAAAACTCATTAGAAAGTTTAGTGCAATGATAAAGCTCCCCCTTTCATCCATTTATCTTCAATCCATACTCCCCCTTAATTGACAAGATAAACTCAATTATGAAACAAGGGATGAAAGTATGATTGGAATACCTTCACTTTTCTCAAGATGGTATTAATCTAAGAATTCCATCTTCTTCAAATTGGCTCCCCCTCAAGGGGTGCACTCCATTCTGTCCAAACCACTCTCCAGATCAGAATGATCATCGTCTTCAATTCCCTGCAATGTTAGCACATGTAAATACAAGTGATTAGGGAATAAGATGGAACCTCCTTGGTTCATCAATGTGAACAACAAGGTTGAGAAGATTCTCTCAGCCAAGATGTCCCATTTTCACCATTCTTCACACTTGCACATTTGATCTTCAATGATGTTTGTGCTGGTGTGGATCTCAATACATCTTCTTGTGAAATATTCTTCTTCCCTTTTGCCTTAGCAATTGCCAGAACTTCATCTTCAGCTCTTTGCAGTTCTATGGCAAGTTGCAAATGATTTGGCCATATGACTAACAAGTCATTTGGAAGTGAGGCCTCAGTTTTGGAAATCCCACATGGTTCTTTTGATACTGTTTAGCCACCTTTCTTAGGCAACTTATTTTCAACCAATCCCTTCTTCTTCTGGATTGATTGTCTTTTGGAGTTCAGTCTGCTTCTATTTAGTTTCATGGCTTCTTTACAAAGGTCCATGATGTGTCCTTTCTTTCCACAGTAGAAGCATGTTTTCTTGGTGGTCCTTCTGGATGCATCACCCTTCTTGGATTTCAATTCCAAGGACTTCTCTTCATTCTTCAAACTCTTCTTGGGAGCATTTTCCACTTTATTCTGCTTGCTTCCCAAGGAATCTCTCTTAGCCAGGTTCAGTGATCTTCTCTTCATTCCATCTTTGGATACAGTTGGAGATTGACATGTATCATTTTGACCACTTTTGCAAACATCCCAGATGTTTTCAAGCAATCCAAATCTGTTAGCAGTAAACAGATGTCTCTGGACCTGTGGATGCTGCTTCTTTTCTTCTGGCTTGCTCCCCCTAGGCATGGGCTTCCTCTGTGCTTTGGCATTCAGTGGATTGTACCAACAATCCTTTGCACAATGACCATACTTGTTACAACACCAACATTGACCCACAAATCTTGACCTTTTTATTCCTTATGATTGTAGGGTACTTGTCTTGAATTGTTGTGTTGTTTCAGGAGAGTTCTGCTTCTTCATTTTCTTCATCCATACTTGTTTGGAATTATTTTTCCATCCTGCACTTTTTGTGGAAACACATTTAGAAGCATCAGTACAAGATGGGATGGATGGTACCTTCTTTCTAGAAGATGTTTCCCTTTCATTTGAGGATGTATTTCTTTTAGAATCATCCTGGTCAATGCATACTTGAGTAGCAACATTTCTCCTTTTAGCTGACTGGGAGGCTTCAGCTTTGGGTGATTGCAGATTTTTCAATATCACCTCTAGTTCTAAGCATTTCATATTGAGGGAGTTCTTCTCATCCTCAACAGTTCTTAGCCTTCCTTCCCAATTTTCTTTCAGCTATTCTAGTTGGTCTTCATGCACCTTCATCATTTCTTGTAATGAATTGTCAAGCTCCTTTACCCTGTTTACTTTGTCTTCAAGTTGAGCATCTCTGACAACCATTGATACTTTATGCCTCTTTTCCAGTGCATGGAAAACATCTTTGACCACAGTCTTAAAAAATTATTTCTCATAAAGGCTTCTTTGCAATTCTTCAGTAGTGTCTTCATATCTTTCATTGCAAAGAGATACTGTTTCATCTTTAGCCTTCACCAGCTTTCGGAGAGTGTTGGTTATGCCAACCCTTTTTGCCAATTGGACTTCCAGAGAATTGGCTTCATCTTCTAGTTGTAATTTTTCTTCTTGAAGATCAAGGAGGCCTGTAGCTATACACATTGCCACTTCCTTGGGGACTGTCTTCTGAAGATATTTGATTGCATTTAGAAGATCATTGTTCCTTCCATCTTCATCACAGCTAGATCAGGCTTCATCAGACGAATGATAAAAGGAATTGTCATCTGATGTGACTTTCACATTTCTTTCCATAGAAGGAGTTTCTCTGATTGCAACAACCTACTTCCTCATCTTCTTTGCTTGTTTCTTAATTCTGTTTTTCAGAGTCTTGGCAGATATCTCCATTTGAGGTTGTTCTTTCATTTCCTCAAATATGCACTCCATATAGACTCCCTTGGATCTTTTAGAGGTAACCTTCCTTCTGATACCAATTGAAGTGCCCAGATCAGTGTGAATCACTGAGAGGGGGAGGGGGTGAATCAGTGATCCCTTAAAACTTTTTACTAATTGATTCTTATCAATTAAACCTCTATGGCTGGTTAAAGCCTCGATCCACTTTTCTTGTATCTCTCAACCTTTCCCGAATGATGCAGTAATGAAAAGGCATAGGACACAAGGATTTACAAGGTTCGGCACCAAAGGCCTACATCCTTTCCATGCTCTCCCAGCATGGATTCTCCATTATAACCTGTTAAAATTACAACGGTCGATACAGCTTCCCACTGTATCTCTCCTGAGTCCCACAGGATGGTCTTTATACTGCGTCACACAGTGTTACCAGAGTCCCACTGGCCTGCTCCAGATTCCCACTGAAGACTTCTTCTCCCTGAGTCCCACAGGGTCTTCTCCTGGCTCCTCGAGTCACACGAGTAGCTCTTCTTCACTTTAACTTCTTCAAGTAACTTCAGCAGCCTGGGATAAAGGCTGCTGGCCTTGCTCTTTACCTCTGTTCACTTGTGATGATCAGGTCTTCTCGTTTTGCTCAGGTTTTATCTCTTTCTTCTCAGGATGACCTGGATTCTCTCCAACTGCAGAATATTCAGACAAATGATGTTTTTAACTTCAGTCTGGTCCAGTCTCTGTTCACTTCAACTTCATGCACTGAGTGCATGGAAACTCTTCATCCTCATGCACTGATAGCATGGACTTCTCAATTCTTCAAGAACCTCCTGGTCTTGGACAACTCAAATGCACACCACTGATTTAGCACTGTTCACGTGTGCACGTGCATGCATGCATGCATGCGCTTTCCATTTCCTCTTCTTGGTGCAGTAGACCCACAAAGGGTGTAGTATCTTTAAGCACACACCAACTTCTCACTTCTTCCCACACTTTATTCAATTTTCTTACACACTTGAATGTGTGTTATACTTTAGTGTGGATGTCCTCCCTTTTCTTCTTCTAAGTGTATACACACTTCTTAGTGCACACACCTAGGTTCGGCCTTCTTGTTACTTGTTCAAGTACACATAAATTGTTCTTTGTTTTGCACACACTTGACTTGGGCCTCTTCCCACTTCTTGTTGCAGACCCTTAACCCGTAGGCTGTTCTTCAATTTTGCACACACAAAATGTGTCTTCACTTGGTGCACACACAAGGCATGAAACCCTCGGGTCCTCTTTTCCACTTGGCACACACTTGGCCTCGGCTTACTTCCTTCACTTTAGCACACACACATAATGGTGTGGTCTCGGCCTTCTTTTGCTATTCCACTCGAATTCCAAAGGAGGCGCACAAGGTGTGAGTTCACCTCGGGTGTAGCTGGCCGCGCAAGTGCACAAGGCCTTTAGGCCGCACTAGCCATGGGTGCAAGGCACCGCGGGCGCGCAAGTGCTACCGCACAGGGGGCACGGTGCACAGAGGGGGTGTGCAAGGTTCTACCGCGCAGCCCAACCTCTTCTTCTTGTCACGCAAATGAGTTGCGCGCAAGGGACTCCTTCGGGCCAAAGATGGCACCGAGGACTTCAGCCGCACAAATAGATTGCACGGGGCTTCTTTCTTCACGAGGCACAAAGGCCCTCACGGGACTTCTCTCGAGTTTTTCAGCAAGCTGCACCGAGGTCTCGACCTCTCTTTATATAGGTAGAGGCGGTGCGGTTCATCCGCGTGATAAATCTCAAACTCCCGAGATCTTCGGATCTTTAAAAATCTTTTCAAATCTTGATTTTTATCCTCTGTTTCACGCGGGCTTCTTATATTTTCACCTCCTCCTCGTGCATGCACATGAAACCGCATGCATGGCCTCTGTTTGGCCCATCCCATGCAAAACATGAACACCGTGTGGCCTCGGCACTTCGTTTGCCTTCGGCCTTCATCGAATTTCTCCATCCAACGTTTGCATGCATATTTTATTGCATGTATATGTTCATTGTGTCCAGACGAGCTCAATGGTGTCTTCATCTTCGTCGGAGGTGGCCGGAATCTCGAATGCAGTCGTCGGGAGGCGTCTGGTTCAGCGGGAGACGTCGGGTGGCTTCGGGGTGGCTCGACGAAGGAGATGAGCCGGGAGCCGTTGGATCGGGCGATCGAAATACATCGGACAGCCTGGATCAGATCGCCTCACCGTGGATCAGATGTGCGGCCGAGATCTGGCGCGCGATCGATCGTGCGGCCAGGATCGCTCCCGCGGAAAAATTCCGCGTCCCACATCGAAACGGGCTCCTGTTTTTCCGCGGTTTATCACCCTAGCGCCGCCTCAACTCGGCAATTGAACTTCCAACCCTCTCGGTGCCGCCCCGCGTCGAGTTCTCCCTGCGGGTGCGCTCTGCGCCCACTCATGCTCCCTGCGGGTGCGCTACTGGCGCCCACTATGCTTCCTCGGGTGCGCGGGCTTCACCACCGCGTGTCCTCCGGGGGCTTATACACGGCCCCCTGCCGCCTTGTGCTTGCACCATGGGATCCCCCATGGGCGTGGCGCCTTAGGCCCACAAGTGCCTTGGGGTTGAACACGTGGGCTGGCCTTGGCTGGCCTAATTTTTTAGCAAAGGCAAATATAATGACTTTGTTAAAAACAAAGTATTCAACGAGTTCAAGCCATATCAAATACCAAATGCCAAGCCACTCCAAATTATTCTTCTCCATTTCTCCCATTTCTTCATTTCTTCTTCATAAGAATTCTTCCAATCTCCTCAACATATATTCATTACTTAGGAGGGAAATTCTTGAAGGGTCTTCTTCATCAACCGAGCTCCTTAATCAAATAAATGCTTCAATGTTCTTCATTGATCCAATGAGAGATCAATTGGATCTTCTTCACATTCACATACACTAAGAGTTAGTACATGGACTTCTTTAACCCACTTCACCCACTTAGAAGTTGTGGATGGATCTCTTGCTTCTCCTCATGCATTGTCAATACAATGCATGGTCTTCAAACATTGGTGTGACTTTGTATCATCAGGATACAAGTTCTATGAATTTAAAGAGCAGCTCAACAATCGTTAGATGTCCATGGAGAATGTTTTAACCACAACATCCTATGTCACTTAGTGAATCTCCTAAGTGACATGCATCTTAGTACCATGTCCATTCTCCTTTCCTCACCAACATCATCACATCCTTTGTCATTCACATATTGACTCTCCTTGACATCCATTCATTCTTTGACATCTTCTGATAAAAAACATACCTTATTGACAACAAATGCAACACAGTGCACTTCAAATAAATATTACAATAATTATTAATAATAAATCAAATAAAACATCAAATGAATGTCATTAAAGTATTTATATATTGAAAATTCCATCTAAAAAATAAATTAAATTCATCATTGGAAAAAGATAACAAAAAAATCATAAAATTTTAAATTCAATAACGCATAAAATATACTATGATTTAAATAAAAAATAGCTACTCAAATAAAAAAAATAGTCACAATAAATAGTATTCTTAATTGAAACTTGTAAATATAAAAAAATTAAAGCTTGGTTCTAGAATGGAGATTTACATAACATATAACGGTGTAATGATAAAAAAGCTCTGATAGTAAGGGGATTAAAATATAGTGTAAAGAAAACATTATGTTAAGCAATAAATTGGATGGAGGGTATGACAGTTGAGGACTAGAGATTTGAAATCATTGTTCATGATAATTTAAGTGGCATGAAACCTTATTTTTTTGTAATTATTTATAATAATTAAACCAAATGATTATAAAATAATAAATAGAGATTGTATCACTATATGACCATAAAAATATTGTGTTATATGACCATAAAATTTCATCCACATATGATGATTGTATTTAAAATATAATGTTGTGAAACACCTTGGTCATCAATGGATCCAATCTGGAAAGTGAAAAAATTACTTACACATAGTCCCATAACTGACATTATATTGACAAAATTCTTCAAAATATACATAGAAACCCAGCCAGAAACTAAATATATACATTAAACATATGGAATATATTTCCAATAACATTAAATCCACAAAAAAACTTTTAATATATTATAATATTGGTGAATCAATATACCAAATAGTTATTTTTTCTAATTCATTCTGAAAAATATTTATGTTGAACATGGTTATTGATAAAAGGATACAAAACCATACGTGACTGATACAGACCATTAAAAACCTATTAATCACTACAAGGGTAATTTTTTTAACAAAATTCATAACCAAAATAGACAAGACAAACATTGAATGATCTTTGTAGGAATCCACACATAATATAAATATAAAAATTCACCTATGTCTAACTCCATTGTTGGAAAAAAAATATAATTCACATTATAGATGCCACAATATATCATACGAATAGAACACCAAAGAACAAAAAATCACCCCCCTAAAATGTAATACAAAATGTATTCTTAAATGCAGCACTTTTGAAAAGTATAACTATTAATATCAACCACCTCTATCAATTATCTATGAAATGAATGAACTCAAAAATGAGTAAAATAAAATATTTCATGTCGAGATAAAATATTGTTCCACAGATCTAGCATAATGATAAATCTCTAAAATGATTAAATTTTAGTAGATTACAAAAAATGGTTAAAATATTGGGGGTTTTCAATTTTAACCAGTTGTATATGGTTAGTGTATTCTAATATATCAAATAATATAAAAGGGAGAAATGAATAAAAAAAATTCAGTTTTTTGGAGTTATAAGAGAAAACCACCATTTATGTATAACGATAAAATCACATTATGAATTTACGCATATTTTTACATAGTAATTCCAAGATCTATATTGTGTTAATAGAGATTTAACATAAAATTTATTTATTGTTTTTAACATTTAGGTCAAATAAATTCCTTTTATAATATATTTATCACACTAAAAAACAATATTCAATGACACAAATTCTTCCAATAATGGGTTTATCATGTTTAGGAGACATAATTTAGAGTTTAAGTGTTTTAAATATTAATATTAATTGATTATAATTGTATAAGATTTAGTTTTAATGGTATGTAATAGACTATAATAAGTTCAGGATCTTGAATTTGATCATACTATAAAACATGTGTTTTATAGTGATAGAAAAGGATGTTATGTAATGATTATAACATTAATAAAACTCACTGATAAATGAAAATGATGATTTAGGATGTTTTAAAGAAACATTAGTTTTTTACTATGAAACATCCCATCATATAGAAATGAATCTAATAGTTGGGTAGTTTTTTTTGAAAAATATTGGTTTATCTATAACAAACGTCTCAACACTAGGATCATTGAATATATACATGTTTTAAATATATTTGATGACATTTAAATAGAACGGTGTATTGTTTTTTTGGTATGACCACTAAATATTTTAATTGTTTCTAACTATGTACAATCGCTTGAAAGTAATACAATTGATAATTATTTATTATCATTAGTTATAGGAGGTTTAAATTTTTAAATTTCAACTTGAAATTTGAATTTATCTACTTGGGATAAAATAATTGTAGTGTGATTTATGGCATGTCAACAAAATTGAAATTAAATCATTAAGAGAGATATATATGATATTAGGAAAGGATCTCCTTTCAAGTATAATCTTAAATATTAATTCTTCAGCTTAATTTTATATTATTAAGACTCACACTAAGGAGAAAAATATTTATACACATATTTGTGAAGATCATTAATCAAATATTGTAGCATCATATTTGACAGACATTTCTATTTTTTTGTAATTTATTCTATTGTTATTAAATTCATATATAAATATATATATATATATATATGTAATAAATCTATCATTGTTAAAGCCACTTTGAATGTAGTAAGTGGAAAATTTGTTGGCGATGTGGTGCCCAAAATAGAAGTGAAATTTCAATTTAAATTAAAATTAAATTATATTCGAGAAATGATTATTTTTCTATTCAAAAAATTGATGATATGATATGGATGGATATATTATAGTTTGGGTTGACAAAATAAAAAACATAGTGTCCAATCACATTACAATTTTAATTTCATTATTCAATTATTTTATAATTTTAATAGATTAAAATAATATTTAAAATTTAATAAGAAATATAATTTTAAATTTCAAAAAAATTATATATATTCTAATTCACCACCACATAGAATATATTATGGGACCCCCGGTAACAAATAGTGATATTTGTGGAACATACTAATTCATAGTGAATATTTAACTGAATGTTATAATCATTGAAAATGATACGAATAAAATGGGGGTAAAATTATTATATGGATGTAATAATTATGAATTTAATAAGAGAATGAGATAAAAATTATAATCTCTATGGATTGATTTTTTCTTATAAATATATCATGATATACACGTTAGTGATAGTAAGAAATTTTCAATGATAGAGGGAGACTATAAATATTATAATGATGAAAAAAATTTTAAAGAGTTCCCATAATAACCATGGTTATAATTGAAATAAATAAATATATTGATATAATAATATACATTTTTTTGTATTTATTTTCATCAATGTTTTATAAATAGTATATTATAATTTTAAATATAAAATGAACAGATATATTTAGATAATGTTCTTACAACACATGATATGGTTTTGTTTAAAATGTTATTTTCAATATTTAAAATTTTTAATTTTTAAAAAATGGATTAAGTTTTTGAATCACCATAAACAAATTTCCATAGAATCTTTTTTCAGTAATATTTTGATATAATTGATTTTTTAATGAATAATGATAAATTAAAATTGATATAAAATTAGTCATTTATTTTCAAATATTTTAAAATTCATATACTATTATTCACTATTTATAAATGTATTTTTTACCCTTTTACAAAAAATAATTCAATTACTCCAATAATAATCAATATTATTCTACATTTTGTTATAAAATCCTTTTTATGATTAAATGAGGTAATTTTATATAAACAGTTTCTATTGGGATTATTATATATATAATCAAATAAATTCATTATTATTTTAGAATCTCAATATGGTAAAATATATTTCATATTTTTAATTATGAGGTTTAATTTTTTTAAAGAGAAATTTTCCATTTTCTATATTATGAGTAGTAATGATAGATTCAAAAATTACAAAGAAAATGGTTAGAAGAGATAATTAATGGATAAAACAAAGCGATAAGGATGAAAATATCTCAAAATTGAAGTTAATAATTATTTTAATACTTAAATTTTACTACTCCTCATTCATGAGTCTAAATTATCAATTAGGTGCATCTTCTCATTGAAAATGAATATAATATATCTAAAAAATTATATTTATAAGTGTGCCACTCCCCTCACTTATAAAATAGATTATAATATCCCCACTAACTAAAAATATTATCACTATATATAAAACATATGATATTTTAAAATAATATCATCCAGTTGAATAGTGTATCAATCAAACAATACAATACTCAAATGACATGAGAAATAAAAAGAAATTATAACATGCCAATTTTATTTGAGGGTATGAACAATAAAAAATATTGTATGAAACATATATTTATAAATATATATACTAAAAAATACAATTTAACGATATATTCAATGTAAATAATCAATTAATTTTTAGTAATATAATTTTATTCTTAAAAAAATATGTTTTCTTAAAAATTGTCTTCTATTTCGTTTCCTAAGAAGATTATATAAATAATTTGCGGATGTTTTAGAAATTATAATCAATAAAATTATAATAATTTTTTAAACCGTCATATTAAAATTAAAATGGGGAGAAATTTTGTAATTCGGGCAAAAAATTAATTTTTAGTGAATAGTAACAAATAACAATTTTTATAAAAATGTATTTTATTTTTAATAAATTATGTAATTCAAAAGTAATAAATTTTTTTTAAATATATTTTCATTTAAATGAATTATGATTTCAATTTATTCAAAATAAATATATTTAAATAAACATTATTTTTTATTTTACCATATATTTATGTTGTGTTTAAAAAGTGGGTTTCATAAAAGTGTTCTAAAGTCTGTAATGAATTTACATTTTAATTAATTAAAAAAAACCAATAATTAAGAATTATTTAAAATAAAATTTTATATTATACATAAATAAAAATAATAAAAATCTGGAAATAATTATTCTTATTTATTGAGTTAATATATAATCATCATTATATTAAAAATGAACTTATTGAAAAATCATTGTTCTCATCGCATCTATGGATTTAATTTTATATTAAAATATTAAAATTATTTTAATGTATTTTATTTGATATGATTAAATATTTTTAATCATAATAATTTTACTTTATTATAAATAAAACATAATACTTTACCATAATTAATTGTAATAATTGTAAAAATTAATAACAATATTTAAGGTGAAAATGGATTGTTGGCAGTGGTTGTTAAACTGAATAGATAAGGGACAAAATTAAATACATCCTTATCTAAAATTTATTTAATAGACATATGTACTAATAATTATGTCTTTGGTTTGATAATGGTCGGTTTTTGTGCTTTTTGGCATGTGAGAAATGTGGTTTCACGTTTTTCTTTTCAAACATTACATGTGGGACACCCACCTCACTTATAAAAGGAATCCCTTCTCCTATACTATTCACACCATCAATTCCAATTTTTTCTACAACTTTATATTCATATGTATTCTATAAATCATAATAAAAATATTATATTCATTTTTTTATTATCATAAATAATAACTAATCACATTTTTGTTACGTACCAAATGAGGTTGTCCAAAGATGAGGTGTCTTGATTAATCGAGCAATTTTATTTTATTTTTTACTATCCCCATTATGATTTTCTCCAGTTTTGATTATATAAAAAAAATATCTATATTATTTATTTACATAAATATATCTCATATTTCATCTAATGGGATACATAATCATCATTTTTGA
Organism: Viscum album; assembly: GCA_963277665.1. Taxonomy (NCBI): domain Eukaryota; kingdom Viridiplantae; phylum Streptophyta; class Magnoliopsida; order Santalales; family Viscaceae; genus Viscum; species Viscum album. The sequence goes on from OY728146.1 coordinate 959,667,063, forward strand.
GCACATAGGACCACCGACTAATCAACCAATGTCATTCAGTTTTCATCATCGCTTATCAAAACTTGTTCTATTGATGGATTTAATGTATTTATATAATATTTTTTTCATAATTATACTTATTCTAGTATGATTTCACATATACCTTATTACATTCCACTTCATGGTGCCTATGATAACATCGCTTGTGTGTGTCGTAGACTACCCCCTTATGTAGCGATGTGATGCGTATTTCACTAAAGCATTATATGGAAGATAATAATGATGAATTAATTTAATATATCTGATAAAAATTAAAAAATAATGATATTAATGATATCGTTATTTTTATAAAAAATATTATATACCATTTAATTTTACCATTCCACTCACAGAGAAAGTATAATGTTCTTCAGGATAGATGGCTCACTACACACTCTGTCCCTACCCTCTTCTCTTAGTTTTTATATATGATGGTATACAAGATTATTAGTTTTAAAATATACATGTGTAGAGGCCATTAATGGCCTATTTTTATTTGACACAGATGTATCTATTTGTGTTTTATGTAAGTGTATTATTTTTGGTATGGGACTTATAGTATATGATGGATTAAGGTACATTAATCAGTGTATGGGTTGTAATGGGCTGAGGTATAATAACTTACATGTTATACACATCATATAGACTACGATGGGTACTAGAAACTACATGGTTACTATATAGAGTTGTTATATGGAAAAATGAGATGATTTGATGAAAGAGGTTCATGTAGTGGTACTTATCACATGTGTCTACAAGATAGATTATTTTGGAATTTGAGGGTTTCGGATGTGTTCCATTGGGGAAGATTGAAACACTATCATGGAAGAGACAGGGAGGTACCCTTTTTGTTTCATTACCATAATATATGATAATGATTATGTTATGGTTGGTAAGAAATAACCATGTTGACGTTGGGAAATTTCTATATATATTTAGTTGATGTGTTAGTTTAACAGTTTTTCACTATTATTTAGTATTATTTAATTATATTTTGTAATGGTGAATATGATTAGGATCCTACTAAGTATATTTCTATATTCTCTGCCATTATATATAAAATACATTCAAGAAGTTGGGGTTATAATGGAGAATGAGCTGGATATTAAAATCTAGTGATTTTTTAGGAGTTGTTTTGGCTTGATGTTTGCTACTATTATTTCCTCATTAGTACTTGTAGTTTTCCATTATATTGTTTCAGTACCATATTATATTTTATGTATGAACAGTGGTTTCCATTTTATTGAAATTTTATGATGTTGATTGGTTTATGTTTCTTATCACACTCTTCCACATGTTCCTATATAAGGTAATTCCAACCATTGTTTTTCTTATTGTATGCTTAATGCTAGTCTCCAACAAAGGGACCACTATAAGAGGAACATAGGGGATCACCATCTTTATTCCATCACTACCACCCTATGTGGGTACTCATTTGGGGATGGCTCATGGAAGATAAATATCAATGATTTTGGTTGAGGTATATGATGGACTTTGGACATAGCATATTTGAGGGTTCATGGTCTTGTAAGTAAATAGATTCAAATATGTTCAATAAGTTGAGTATACTATGGAGATCCATTGAGGCATGGGTATTTGAGACCCATTTGATCACAATCCTTAAAAATTATTTTTACTATGTCGAAATCAAATAGTGATACCATTTAGAAGGTAAAAACCAAGGAATATTTCATTCATCAATCTCCTTTTTTATTGTGTTTGAAATGGGTAGTCCAGGGTTTATGAAAAAACATTAATCAAGATAAAAACTAATAAATTAATTAATGTTAATTATACCATATTATTGTCTTAGGGGTCTAAAAATTGTTTCTTTTTGTCAGAATGGTTCTATTTGAACATCCTCATCATGTTCACACTGAATATGTTTAGCATGATGTTCAAGAAGATCTAAAAAAGTAGAGGTTAAAGATGATGACACATAGATGAGGAATATGTGAGAGATTACTTTCAAATTTTTATATAATTATTAGGTATCTATTTAATATTTAGTTATATTGGACATGATGGTGTAGGTTAAGATAGATTTTAGTTTCTCCTGTTATTGGATGGATCTGTAGGATTTGTTAGCTATCCCAATGATTCTTAGATGACGATAGGTTGTGGTAGATCTTGTTTCATAGGGATCATGTTGTGTCAACAATCTAACAGAAGATTTTATGAGACAATTTAGAATAATGTTCTATTTCTTCAAACACCAATTTAGCCATTCACCATGATCACCATATCATAGGAAAAGGGAGTTCCAATAAGCGAGTGTTCAGGATTTTTTTAGGACCCTTCTGTTATATTATTTAGAGCAATTTCTAGATGAAGATAATAGGCAGATGCTTTTGGATTAATCATAGAATCAATAGAGATAGTTCCAATTTACCCCATTCATAGAGTCAAAATAAAATAATGTGTTGGTGAGGGAAGGTCATGTTGATAGAACACTAGTGAGGTACATATCATCCTGAGAGGGGAGTCATCATGGTTCCTTTTGAAGCTGTGATGTGGTCTGGGGTACCTTATATCCAAGAGAATATATTATTTTTCAGTTGGGGGTATGTCCCAGCATTCAAAATATTTTTTCTCTAGGGTGACATACCATAGACCAATTTGGAGGGATAAGATGCATGATTTTCATATAGAGGCTATGGTCATCAGTGGTGAGAGTTCCTGATCCTTCTCAGTAGTCAGTGTATTTCAGGTTTGGTAATTTAGATTCCTTAATTGAGTTATTTTTAGGTGAGTTAATTGTAGTTGGTAGTTATAGTGTGGGATCAATAGAGTTGAGAGAGAGTGGGAATGAGATTTTTTAAGACGCTCATTATCCCCAAATAAAAGAGTGCATCCATGGAATATGTCCTTAGTTGGGCCAGGTATGCCTTGTGGAAAGTCAAGGTTTTCATTATGCTCGAGATTTTTTAGCTCTGGGATATCCATACATTGTTTGAGGTACTATATTGTTTTTTTCTACATGGATGACTTAATTATTTCATTCAGGAACAATGCACTATTTCATATCACCATCCCATTTACACAATTTGATACAAGTGGAAAAGATTCATCTAGCACCCATAGAGTTTACAAATATATATGGAGTTAAATAAAGAAGAACCAACATCAATAATAACAATCTCAAAAAATAGAGTTCCATTAAAAAATTTACAATGACACAAAGATTGATGTATTGGGTGAAAAAAAAATGATACAATTACATTTTAAAAAAATAAAAATAAACATACAAATAAATCTCACAGTGACCCATTAGGTCCCTGTATAACTAAAATAAAAGGTTCACTCCCTGGTGATCAAAACCAAATCTGTGTCTGAACATGAATATATAATTAAACAAATGGTGTGCGCACAAAGATCAGTTGACATTTCAATGAATCCATAAAAAAAATATAATTTAAATAAAAGTTCCATTACAATATAGTTTTAAATAATACTAATTAAAATAGGTTTTTATTCTTAATTTTAAATCCATTGTTAGTATGACTCAATGTTCTCTTTTTTATGTCCATTAAATTTAAAATAAAGGGTTAGAAAAAACATAGAAGAATAAATTTTTATTTAAAAAAAATATAGATGATGTTCATAATCAATTTCAAAATATTTTAATCACTATATTCCTTATAGACAATGGATATAAAATAATATGAAAAAAATGAAACTTATATTTAATGAAATAATAGAAATAATAGAATAGTAATGGGAATATAGGGAACATTCTACTCTCATAGAAATAAATGTTATGTAAAAATTTTAAACAATAAAGTACAAATGATCATGGGAATATGTCAAAGATAATGAGTAAGTGTAGAATATAACAAAAATTTACCCACCATATCATTATACTAGATACCATCCAATAGCCCAAATGCTCGATCATACCCATCTGAGCCAAACAAAGGGGGAAATCATTAACAATGAAATTATTTATGAGTTTCAATTTCCAAATCATGACCCATATATAGTGTATCATGTGATCTCATAATTGATACATGTTACACAATGATCACATTATATGTATAAAATATTTGTCATACAATAAGAAATATCAAAAAGTGGTATATATAAAAATACAAATGACGTTAAATGAAATAAGAAATCACAAACATAATTCAATCAAAAAAACCCTTCTTTGGAACAAACCACTATATATAAAATCATCAATATAATAAATTTGAAATATTTCAAGGATAGTCTAATACATTAAATAAAAAACTGGGGTAAGGTAATTTTCCAAGTGTGTTCTCTTGAAGAATATACTTTTCAATTTTCCCACTATGACTCAATAGAATATTTTGGAATATAATTTACAACCAACCATCTATGATCTATTCATTCCTAAAAAGACATAAAGGAGAATGTAGAAAATTATTTGAATACCAAAACATAATTTTAGATATATTAAATAAATTATAATGACCATTTGATAAATTTATCAAACAATGTGTTCGGAGGGCCATGATAAATGAAACATCCATATTTAAAATAGAGATAACATTCAATTTGAATTTAAATATTAATAAATTCTTAATTTCAATTTAAAAAACAGAAAATCATAATTAACACTATTTTTTAACAAACAAAGAATTAAATAAATATTTTTTACAAATATTGGTTCTAGAATTAATATGTAAATATATAGGGAAAACTACCAAAAATAAAATTTGAATGCTCTAAAATTTTCATCATAGAAGGAAAATAAGCCTTAATAAATAAAAAACACTCTAACAATGATTATTTAGAATATATAAGGAAAATAATTCTACCATAGTGTGTAGACACTATGATACATCATTAAGTACGAATAAGAAAATAATAGAAAATTAGGGGAGAATAGAAAAATAGACCATATGTAACATCATGTTATTGTTTTTAGTTATTCATAAAACACTATGATGATTATTATATGGTTTATATACATTTATGGATGTTTTGGGTGAAATTTTGGAAAGGTCAAGAATTTTCTGGGATAAACACAATTGGATCATATGTTTCCCAAACCATGCACCCTCTTGACAAAAACCATGAAAACCCAAAGACTGAGGATTTTCATGGAAAGTGTAATATTTGAAAAACCATGTACCCACATAGTGGAAACCTCTAACCTTTAAAAAAATGGGAAAATAGATAGACCACATTGTTTTTATAACCATTCATTCCTTCTTAGCTGATGGTGCATATGTGGATTTTTTTTCAAAAATTATTTTGAAAACACTAAAAACCCTAGTTAAGGTGACTCATATGATCAGTAGACCCTAATACATTTTCTCCTTCTAAGGTGGATCCCAAGATGTTATTTTTACCCCTCAACACCCATCATAATTCAAATCAAAGCCAGTAGAATGATTTTTGATCTTTTCCCGGTTAGTTTCATCTTCTCGTTCTGTTTTACTCACACTCTAAAATATCCTCACTAGGGTAAAATAGATCATCATACTGTTGGAATATATAACCCCAATTGATTTATATAATTAATAAATATTTTATATTGGTATCTTGATTACCATCTTTATCATTAGAGACTCCTAATTAGGGCTTTGTATATCGGGATCCCCTAATCTTGTGGTATGTGTTTATTTTTATGATGTCTTATTTTATTAATCATTAATTTATTGATTCAAATTATTATATTTATTTATATTCAATCATTTTATTTAAATTAAATTTATTTTTTTTATAAATAAACAATTCAAATGAATTGAGGATTTTGTTTGTATTAGGCCTGAGAATATGAATAAATCCCCAATAACATTAAATTAGGGTGTGTTTGTGAACATGATGAAAAAATTCTAGAATTAAATAATGGAAATATAATTTTCAATTTTATTGGTTGAAATTTATTTCTACGTTTTATTTGAGAATAAATGTCTTAAAATAGCTTTGATAAAAAATCATTGGTTATTTCTTGTAAAAAATTATTATTTGATTAAAAACTTTTTTTTTAAATGAAAATTCTATTATTTAATTTCTAAATGTGTTTATTTAATTATTTAAATATTTTGAAATAAATTTAAAAATATTTATTGTTATTATAAAACATAAAATCCTAGGTTGTTAATGAGTTTTTTGGGACAGACACGCCATGTTGGAATATCTTTAGGAATGGATTGAAGACTTACAATACTCCCAAACACATTATTGGAACATCTTATTCCCCAGTGGGATGCCGATGAGTTCTCTTTGGAAAATATTTAGGGACGTGTGTGCACATTATTGTTATTATGATATGAGTGTGCAAGGATCACATAACCATAAAATATAATACATCATGGAAAAAGACCATGTTTCAATTTTTTTTATTTTGATTCATATTCCATAGTTCAAAAAGTATGATACAAATACCTAGGAAATTTATATAAACTATTTTATACTAAATTTATATTATTACATTTTTAAAAGTATTTCTTTCATTTGAGATTTAATGAATTATTTAGAAAATTTATGATTATTTTATTAATATTGAATGCTCTGTATGCTTAATTAAATGTGGGATCTTATTAAGGAATCATTTGTAAGACCCTATTATGCTTTTTTCTAACACCATACCTATGCCTTGGGGTGATTTATGAATTTCATTACCTAGGTTCGATCATGGGTAATGTGCTACCTGGACCTGGCTCTAGTTGTTGTTCCTTTGGCTTAAAGAGTTGTGTCAAATAGTACATGGTTTTTTCCTCACTTTTAATACTTTTATTATGTACTTTGGAGTTTTATAATTATATGACATATAATACATTATTTATGGAGTTATCCTTGGATGAATATTGAAATATTTATATTTAATCAAATATTTGTGGAGAAATTATTCCTAGTTTTATTGTGTGATTCAAGGTACTAGTCGAAAATATGGGGTCATTGAGAATTCTCATCTAGCTAGGTAAATATTGTATGGGTTATAATGTAAATTTTTTATCAATAATGGATAATGAAAAAGTGGAATCAAAACTTGATTATGAATCTAGGCTTGCTGTTAGTATGTCGTTGTGTAATCTTAATGGGACATAATAGGTAGTAACGATTCGGTTTATAACCATATCTCACTATAATTAAACATAAGTCAAAAGGGGTGATTTGGAAAATGGAATCTTATGTATTAGATCTAGTATTTTTTCTTTCTTTTGACTTAGATAGAATGAAATGAAACTCGTATGTTCTTATCTATTAGGAATAATTTTCCTTATTTCTCTATTTGAGTGTTAATTTGAATTCTTGAAAGTTTTCTTCTAATGTGGTGAAGCATCATGACTCCGATATGTGTGTGAATTAGTTCCATGAGTAATATAATGATGAAAAATAGTGAGAAAATCCTATCATTGTTCTTAATACTTTTGATGAGATTATGAATACTATCGATGCTCTATTGTAACATCCCAATTTACCATGATCTGTTTCTCTTTGAATAATGCAATAGCTTGAAATGTACGCAACATGGAGCTTTAGCACACATAAACTAATAAAACTATCCATAATGAAAAGTAATACCAACATTTCAAAATTTTATAAATTTTATTTTTCGAACGGGACTTTATCTTTGGATTTGTAATATTTAAATTATATGAGGGTAAATTTTTTGTATTTTTTTTGAAAACATTCACTTTTTTAGGAATAGTGATATACATAGTGTTATTATTTAGAACCTATTATTAATCTAAATAATTATTCATTCTAACAAAATTTATTTTAGGTAAAAATAAATACATATAACCTACATAATATTTATGTAATTAATTGAAGTCATTTTATAATTAAATTAGATTTATAAAATTTTATTGAATATTTAATCTTCTTTTACCCACCTTCCGGGGACATTTAAAAATTTTCATAAAAAGTAACTTTACCACTTCTTAAAATTTAATTTAAAAAATCCAAGAGACGTTGTTGAAATCAATAAGTAAAATGTGGTTAAATAGGATGAAAATAATTTATGGTGAACAGTAAGTTTTGAATTTTATTTACCACTGTTTAAAGTAAATAGGTTAATTACGGGTAAAAATGATAATATAATTTCCCTAACACGTGTCCTCATTATATTGGCAATGTGTATTTCAACCCAAATCAATGATAGGAATAAAATATTTTCTTTTATGGTCCACATAGATTATATTTGGATATTTATTATTATTTAATTTAATGAAGTGTTAAAATAATTTAATTATATGTTTAATAACTAAAACATTTTTAATAAAGGGATATACAAAATATAAATTCAACTATAAGTATTCATTAGAAATATAAAAATATTTCCTACATAATTCAATATTATTTATAATTCTTAGACATTAAATTATTATATTTATTTATTACACAATTATGATGCAGTAATGATCTTATTATTTAATGATTTACATAATTGATATTATAAATATTAATATAATTGTAAACTAAGACTTTTGTGGAATTCCACAAATTATATATGTTAATATGACATGTTATGGTTGATTAAATAATTTTATTTCATGTGATAATGTTGTTAGGACTTTCACTAAAACAAAATACCAAATATTACCAAAAGTGGCATATATGAGTTTTTTAACAAATATTATAATCTTAATTGATATAATATTCCTATAAATATACAGTTCAACCAAATGACGTAAATAAGGTTTTATATATCAATAAATATCCACTTGGGGTTATCTTGGATTTTTATAACAATTATGTTGACTATTTAATTTAATAATAAAATTTTATCACCCCAAACTTCCATGGTACTTTTCCTTTTTAAATAATGCAATATCTTGCACTGTATGCAACTTCGATATTATATCACACTTCAACCAATCAAACTAGCTGTTTTGAATAGTAATACCCAATTTTTTTAAATTTTATAATTTTTTTTTTCAAAATGGACCTCATTTATTAATTATGAAAATTGAAATTATCTTAGTGCGAGTTTTTGGAATGTTTCTGGAAATTTTCAATTTTTTATGAATAGTGAAAACACTACGTTATTGGTTAAAATTGGCATTTTTAAAATAATTATTTATTTTATTTAAATTTATTTCATGTCAAAATAGAAACATCATACCTCTATAAGTTCAATTTAATTCATTGAAGTCATTTTATAATATGTTTAGATATATAAAAATTTTAATGATCTTTTTACAGTCTTTTTCCCACCTCCTAGGAACATTTGCAAATTTTAATAAAACATAATTTACCACTTATATGAGTTTAATTTAAAAAAAAATCCTAGATACATGGTTAATATAATTAAGTAAAATTTTGTTCAATAAGATGAAAATAATTTTTGGTGAATAGTAACTTTTGACTTTTATTTACCACGGTTAAAAATAAATTGTGTAATTAATGGTAAAAATGATATCATAATCACCCAAACACATGTCTTAATTATATTGGATAAGTATAATTAGACCAAATACAACCTTAGTAATATAATATTATAATCTTTGGTCCACTTGGTCTTGATTAAGGCATTTATTATTATTTTATTTAAAGAAGAGTTAAAAGAGTTAAATTTAACGTTTAATAACTAAACCATTTTTAATATAGGGTTACAAAAATGTTAAATTAAATTATATATATTCATTAGAAGGATAAAAATATTTCCTACATTAAAGTATTTTATTTATAATTTTTATACATTATATAATTTAATTTATTCATGTCACAATGATGATGTAGTAATTACCTTATTAATGAAAGATTAATATAATTGATACTATAAATATCTAAAAAAATTAATTTGAAACATATGATGAATTATATTAATTTTAAGGGTTAATATCACTTGTTAGTGTTGATTAAATAATTTTATATCGAATTAATCATGAATTTATTATTTTCAAAAAAACCAAATACTAAATTGTTTCATAACTGACATAATTGGATATTTTTTAAAAATACTATAATTATAATTGATATAACAATTCAAAAAATCTAATGGTTAACAAAAAGAAATAGATAATGTAATATATATTAATAATGAACCACATGGGGTTACTTTCACTTGTTATTTTATGTTTATTAACCATATAATATAAAAATACATAGAGACATGGTAAATGTCTAACTATTTAACTAAGAGTTAAATCATAATAACATGGTAAATATGGTGACCTAAACTTATCTAAAAACTATTGGTTGGGAGGTTTTCAACTGATCCCCACATTATCCTCTAAAAAATTATTTTTTATCCAATGAAAACTGAAAATGTTTTTATTATAAAATAGTATTTCATTCTTTTCCTTAAGTGACCCTCATATGTATTATAAAGGGGTACTTCCCCATATCTTAATTTCACATGTTCGAAGACTTTTGACTCAACCAACCCCTACAAAAATAACCTCCCATGTTTTCTACCTTCATCTTAGAGGCCTTATATTGGTCCAAAATCTATCCTACGAAGCCCTTTTGATCAACTCAAAAGGAAGAACCCGATGAAGTGGTAAATATTTCATCACATATTTCAATTACATTTCTACATCCACTTCCTATTTATTTGTTGTTTACATTATAAAATAATAACCCCAGTATATTCTATATATTTGATGTTATTATAAAAACTGTACCACCTTATTCATTATTCTAACCATCATATGAATGAAAAGTCACCGTATGTGCGTACGTACAGCCTACCGTCTCCACGGCATGGTGTAGTTTGTTATTCAAACACATAGTTATTTGGGTTTGTATAATAATGAGTATAACTGATGTAAATAATAAATTTAAATTGTTATATATTCTATATATATGATATACCATTACATTATATACGATTTCACCATCAATATAATGATTTTGTCGCTCATGTGTACGTACAGATTACCGTCTACACAAAAGAGATGAGGTTCATTACCCATCGTAATAATTCAAGAATAATTTTAAATTTATGATTAAAAATAATGTTTAATAACATAATATCAATCTTTTATATTATTAAAATGCATCCTATCCATATCAAACCTGGCATACGTAACCAAGAATATAAAGGAAAATAGATTAGTTAACACCCGAAACAATGTTATTACTAAAATATTATTAACAAAGTAATATTAGATGATCATATATAATATCATATTTATGTATATAGTTTTCGTATAATTTAATAACAATTAATTAACTATTATTCTGGATGTTAACATACCCCAGACTAAGTAAATGTTCAAGGAAATGGTTAATTCCACAATCTCTTTATTATCTGAGGTTATTTTTACATAAGTGTCTATTGGGACATCATTTTCTTCTACATCCATGTTTTCTTAAAATGTATTTAATTTTTTTTACTATTTACTAGACAATGGGTTAAATTCATTTATACACTTATTTGAACTTATATAGTTTGAATAAAATCTTTCCATTATTTTCGAAACAAGGTATATTTTGACATTTTCAACAAAATTAAGGTAAAAATGTTTTTTTAACTTATACGGTGAGTGCGTCTATTTTCTACGGTTATAAAATTGTTGAAGCTTCCATTTTTTTCATATAGGAATATTTTTTAAAAAATTGTTTTTTATAATAATGTGACTTTTAAATATTTTCAAAATAGAACGACGTATTTCATTAAAAAATTATGGATTTCCTCTATGTCAATATCCATTGATGGATTTTAAACTTTTTTTATGTTGATTTATAATGATACAAATCTTCCATATTGTATTAAAGGTTTTGTGATATGTTTGATAGTTTATGTGTTATTTTTTTACAATTTATGGTTTGTGGATTAAGTATTAACCTTCCACCTAGGGAATACCATGACTTGAGATACACTTTAGCACACCATGAAACACATTCAGTCGACATATTCGTCTTGGTTTGTTTCTCATGTAATGAGTTTGGATTCTCCTCATCAATTCCCCAGGTACCTTGAGTTGAACCATTTTTCAAGACAGTCATCCTAAACCTATCACATGGCTCCTATGCTAGGTTGAAGCAAAAAGGGACGCCATTGCGTAAGTCCCAAGACCAGCCATTTCTAGGTGTCTTATGCCTAATAGTACACTCTACATGACTATAAACTATATTATTCCACATTTGATGAATATAGGATGCCTTTTACTCTAAATAAGTGATTCTTTATGATCCAATCATAAGATTCCAATAGTCCTCTATATATTACTATAAATTGTTTCATGCCTTATCATTCGACAATAGGATGACTCTTATTCCAAATAAAAGATTCATTATGTGCCAAGAATATGAATCATTATGCAATGATCATAGTGGCATAACATCAAGAGCATTAGAATATATTCAAACAGTCCATCACACCACCTCACGCTTTGTGTGTCCTTCAATCAAATCTATATCCTCTTCACTCTCTAATGGGACCCCCTAACGGCCTAGTCCCATGCCGCCTCGACTCAATAAACATTCTAGGCCAATGCCCCAGATGACTTCAGTTGAAACATTGAGTCTGGTCCTGTGTTTGAAACACGGTCAACAGTCAACCCTCATTTGTTTTGAACCATTTCAGGCTAATACGATATGGTTGTTATGTTTCCAACATGGTTAATAGTTATCCTCCATCGTCATGCCCCCTCACCACGTTTTGAAGGTTGTGATTGTGATTCACATTTTCCATATCCCTTTGTTTGTACTAATTGCAATGCCCCTTGGCGTTATCCCGCTTTTGCAATAGAACATAGGTGTAGGCCTCAATCATATGCCTCAACCCAATAGTGAGTTGGGATTCAATCATGGCCAAACATGTAGAAGACATTACGGGAATCATCCATGCGTAACCCCAGCCACTATTGTCACTCTATAGTGGCACCTGGGCAGCTTCCTCACGTAAGAAACATCAACCATTATCTCTCTATAGGGGAACCCATGCTGCTTTCTTATGTTAGCACCATCCATTATTGTTGCTTCATAGCAGCACCCGGGTAGATTTCTTGCGTGAGACATATCGACCATTTCCCCTACAGAGCGGCACTTGGGTAACATCCTTGCGTCAGCCCCATCCACTATTTCCGCTCCATAGAGACACCTGAGAAACTTCCATGCGTAATTCCCATCAACTATTTCTTCTCTATAACAGCACCTGGGTATCTTTCTTATGTGAGCCACATCCACCATTGCGACTCTATAGTGGCACATGGGCGGCTACCTTGTGTAAGTCCCATCCACTATTTTCGATCCTTAGCTGCACCTGGGATGCTTCCTTGCATAAGCCTCGTTCATCATTTCTGCTCCATAGCAGCACTCAGGCTGATAACCATGCATAAGCTCATGTTCATAGGGTGGTGATCACATGTAATCCCCACTCCACCTCCCATAAACATACCTATTGCGATGTGATCGTAAATTCTTTTCTTTCTCTAGTTTCCCACAGCGAGTATAACTCACGTGAGCTTAGAGGAAGCACTGACCATGACATATTCTTTGGGTAGTATAGAGTGTAAGCCTCACCCCCAAATCCTGAACTATGAGGTATTTGATCCATGAAAATGTAAGATACGTATGAAGCCTCACTAAGGTTAAATCCCAACAACCATTGGTCCCGACTATCTTCACGTCGGTGCACCAAACTCAAACCCCGACTACGTGGATGTTGGTCATTGACAAGTCAAGGTACATAGGACACCTCCATGAGGTTCAAGCCCAACAACCATTGGACCTCAGGTCCTCCTTCACAACGGTTCATTGACCCCCATTCTGAACAAATTGGACTTTGATCCTTGCCAAGGAAAGGTACGTAGAACACCTCCCTAAGGTTCTACCCCAATAAACATTGGTCCCAACCATCCTGCACATTGGTTCCCACACCCATGAACTACGTGGACTTTGATCCTTGCCGATGCAAGGTACGTAGGACACCTATCTGAGGTTCCTGACAAACATCCTTGGGACCCTAGGTCCACTTTCACGTCGGATCACTGACCGCCATTCTGAACTATGTAGTCTTTGATCCATTACAAGGAAAGGTATGTAGGAAACCTCCCTGTAGTTCAAGCCCAACACCATTTCTTTCCAACACCCTTCATGTCGGTTCACCAAAATCCATCATGAACAATATAGCCTTTGATCCGTGACACGACTGGGAACGTGGGAAGCCTCCTTGAGGTTCAATCTCAACACCCTGTGGTTTCGACCCCCTTCACGTAGGTTAAAAAAACACCATCCCGAACTAAGTTGTCATGGATCCCTTCAATGGAAGGGAACTTAGGAATCCTCCCTGAGCTTATATCCCCACAACTGTTCTTTCCACCCCCATTCATATCGTTTCACCAAACTCCATCCTGAACTACATGGTCTTTGATCCTTGTCAATGCCATGTACATAGGAAGCCTCCCTGAGTTTCAAGACCAACAACCGGTCATTCTGACCCCCTTCACATCAGTTCACCAAACTCCATCATCAACTACATGGTCTTTGATCCTTTCCAAGGCAGGGTATGGAGGAAGCCTCCATGAGGTTCATGCCCAGCCCCAATGTCTCATCCTGATATATCCATTGATCCCATGTTTTCCAAGAAGACCATACCCAAACCCAGAGGTTCTACTTCCTCCGAGTCCTATCCATGCATTCATTCTCATGGGCTGCCTCCTCAAGTGTCCCTTTGTCCCACCGATCTATGTGTACTTCGATTCACTGGCATGGGGATACGTAGGAAGTCTCTTCGTGGATAAAGACCGTCACTACTGTCACCATCATGATGGTCCCATATCATTCCCCCTTCACTCAATTAAACCCTGCATCATCCATATTATTTTTCACTAGGGCCGCCACATCCTAGGGGGATCATGTTATCCACATCCTCGTTGCTCTTAGAAGTACATGGGCCACAATTCATGCTTAAGCCCTATCATGTCTCCGAGTCATTGTCCATTGTGTACACCCTGATTCATCACCCATTAAAACAATGTGGGTTTTGATCTCTATCGTCTACATTGAGTATGTAGGAAACCTACTTTAAGTTTAATTACAGCCAATGGTAAAACTTGGTGTCCGCCATTCTGGGCTGCACTCTCCATGATCCGCCCTCAGTGGTTTTGGATCGGCTATTATGGTGTGACATCTCCCCTGTATGGGGAGCACCACCTCAGATCCATAATCTTTGGGTGTTCTGATCTATCCATATACTAGGTGCTCCCTCCTTCATATGTACCAATCTGATCCATCTCTATTGTACATTCTGATCACTCTCATTCCATCATTGCGAGACGTTAAACTCATGATCTACCACATGATAAACATGATATGCCAAGGAAATCCTCGGAAGACACTCCTTTAGCGTAACCGTCGCTGAATGATGTTAAACTTGTGGCATACCCCATGTTAATCATGGGAAGTTGATTAAAACCATAGAAACACGCCTCTATCATAAGATACCCCATGACTGATGTGGGATTCATCATGTTATGATCTGAAGAGATTCCCTCTTATGAGGAAGAATACAGCTTCCACAATGTCCATGCATCCACAGATGCTCCGACATGCTTGATGTTACTATCTACTCCGACCGATGATTTCTACCATGTCATGACCCAATGTAGTATCCTTAAAAAGTATTTTAGTTAACCGACATCAACAAAGATATATCACTAGGAATGAGATTCATGAACCACGGATTAATCTTTATGTGAGACCCGGACAATGTGACCAGTGCTGAGGAGGAATACACAAAAGGAAGAACTTACATCCCATCGACCCATTTCAATCATGGAGTAAACGTCCATGAACAAGGAAATTATGCTTCTCTTCTTTGGAAAGTAGGAATTTGGGGCAACATCTGTGCACCCAAATAGATGGATGCACGCTTCCCGGAGATAGCATAAAAAACTACATTATTTGTTAAAACCACCTTTTTATTTAACTAATTATTTATTTTATTTAAATTTATATTATGTCAAAATTGTTACATAATATCTATATATGTTCAATGTTATTCAGTGAAGTCATTTTATAATAAATTTAGATATATAAAAATATTATTGAACTTTTTACCTCCTTTAACCCCCCACCTAGGGGAATTTTGCAAATTTGCGTAAAACATAATTTTACATCTTCTGTGAGTTGAATTTTCAGAATCTGAGAGACATAGTTAATATGAGTAAGTAAAATGTGGTTCAATAAGATGAATTTTTTTTGGTGAATAGTAACTTTTGACTATTATTTACAACGATTTAATTTAAATATGGTAATTAAGGGTAAAATGATATCATAATTACCCTATAACATATCCTAATTCTATTGGATAAGAATAATTTGACCCAAAAAAACTTACAAATAAATTATGATCCTCTTTAGTCCACTTGGATTATATTAGGACATTTGTTATTATGTTATTTAAAGAAGAGTTAAAAGTGTTAAATTAATGTTTAATAACTAATTTTTTTAACCCTATATGGAAGAAATTATAAATATTCATTACAAAGCTAAAAATATTTCGTACATAATGGTATTTTATTTTTAATTTTTAGTAATTAAATAATTTAATTTTTTTATGACACGATGATGATGCAGTAATTACCACATTATTGAATTATTAAAATAATTGAGATAATAAATATCTAAATAAATGTTATTTAAGACTTTTTCCAAGTTACACTAATTTTCATGGTAATATGACATGTTAGGGTAAATTAAATAATTTTTTTCAAAGTAAAAATGTTGTTATGATTAAAAAACAAATACTAAATACTGTCAAAATTGACATAATTGAGTTTTTAAGACAAATACTATATTATTAATTGCTATAATATTCCTATAAATATAAGGTTCATCCAAATGACATGGATTAGGTTATATATATTAATTATTAAACTCATAGGTTTCGTTTTTCTAGATATTGTATGTGTATTAACCATATAATATAAAAATATAAAGAGTCATGGTAAATGTAAATCTATTTAACTAAGAGTTAAATCTAAAATATAATGTTAATATGGTGACCGAAACCAGTCTATAACCTATTGGTTGAGAGGATTTAGACTCATCCCCACCATAGCCTTTGAATAAATCATTTTGGAAAAATTAATAACTTAAAATGATTTTATTATAAAATAATATTTCAAGCTTTTCCAAAAGTGACCCTCACCTCTCTTATAAAAAGGTACTTCCGCTTATATAAATTTCACACCTCCTAATCGATTTGGCATAGCCAAAACCCACCCAAATATCCTCCCAAAATGTCTCCCTTACTTATAGAAGCTTTACTTTGGTTATAAATCCATCTTATGAATCCCTTTTGATCAAATAAAAACAAAGAACCCGAAGAAGAGGTTAATATTTAATCACCACATTCAAGTTCTTTTATGCTTCCACATTCTATTTATTTGCCGTTCTCATTGAAAAATAATAACTCTGGTAACTTATATATACTATGATGTCATCATAATAATGGTAAAACCATATTCATTATTCTATCTTTCATATGATTGAAAAATTCACCATATGTGCGTATGTACGGCTTAATGTATCCACGTAGTGTTGTAGTTTTTTATTCAAACACATAATTATTTGGAAGGGTATAA
Organism: Viscum album; assembly: GCA_963277665.1. Lineage (NCBI taxonomy): Eukaryota > Viridiplantae > Streptophyta > Magnoliopsida > Santalales > Viscaceae > Viscum > Viscum album. The sequence continues at coordinate 959,684,543 of OY728146.1, forward strand.
TAATGAGTATAACTGATGTAAATAACAAATATATAAAATTTTATTGATTCTTTATACATGATATTCAATCCAATTACATATGATTTCAATATCATTATAATGATATAGCTGCTCGTGCGTACGTACGGATTACCGTCTCCACGAACGTGAGAAGATAAATTCTCCGTCGTAATCATTCAAGAATAATTTTAATTTAATGATTAAAAATAATTTTTAAGAACATCATATCATTATATATATGAATAAAATAAATCCTACTCATAACAAACATGGCTTGCATAACCGATCATATAAAAGAAAACAAATCAGTTAACACCTGAAACGATGATATTACTGAAATATTGTTAACAAAGAAATATTAGGGGATCATATAAGATATCATATTTATTTATATAGTTTGATATAACATAATAAAAATGATTTAACTGATATACATGAGTTCAACATACCCTCTAACAAGTAAATGTACAAGTAACGGGTTAATTACACAATCACTTTATTATTTGATGTTGTTTTTAACTATGTATCTGCTGGGAACTCTTTATCATAAACATCCATGTTTTCATTAAAATGTTTGTAATTTTTTTTACTATTTAATAGAAAATGGGTTAAATTCATTGATACCCTTATTGGACCATATTTTTTTTGAATGGAATCTTTTCATCATTTTCCAAACAAGGTGCTTTATGACCTTTTTTACAAAATTAATGTAAGAATGTTTTCATAACATATAGGACGAGGGAGGAATTTTTTTTGTTATAAAATCATATAAGCTAACCGTATAGGATTATAAGAATATTTTCAAAATAAATGTTTGCTATTATAATAATGTGTCATTTAAATTGTTTCAAAACAAAAAAAGGTATTTCTTTCAAAAAGTTTTTATTTCATCTATATCAACTTCATTTGATGGATTTTAAGCTTGTTTGAAGTTGATTTTTTATAATACAAATCTTTCATATTGAATTGAAGGTTTTGTGATATGTTTGATAGTGGATGTGTTATTTTTGTACCATTCATGGTTTTGGATAAAGTATTGACATTTCATGTGCTAGTTTTAATATGAATGATTATGTTTTGTTAAAAACATTTCATATGAAGAATTCATTTGACTTTTTCTTCATGGGTGGAGCCCGCAAAATCACCTCAATGCATCGGTAGGTCTCATGAGAAAAACTAGTGTCTTAGATCAAGGCTTTGATACAATCTTATTTGTAGATTTGAAAAAATGACATGAATATGTGGTTATGAAGTCTGGAATTATGAATTCCATCATTATGAATGTGGCTATGGATATATCATTTGATTATTAGACTAGTAGAATATCCATGTGAATTAGAAAATGGAATTGTTTGTTTTTATCATTTCCAAATTATGCAGATGTTTACAATTAAAAAACTTTTCTTTTACTCATATATATAACATTAAATGTTTATCCTTATTTGTGAATGTTTCCGCTATATTTTTATCTTTACTGAGCATCGGAGCTACCCCTTTCTATGTTTTATTTTTTCCAAGAAGTGAAGAAGTATTTGATGGTTGATCTATTGAAATAGGTTATGGATATAAGTGTGTTTAAAACGGTGAATAAATGTTTTTGTTGTTTTTATTTCATTATATAGTGTTAAACATATGAATGTATCTAGTACTTATAAGTCTACTAAACTGATTGGTCTTTCAGGATTTTATCCCTTGTGATAATTCCAATGTTATGTGACAATTCACCAACTCTGGGAAACTTGGTTCAGGGTGTTAGAACAAAATACTTGGTAAAGGTAAATCTATTTAAAAATGATTTAAATATAAAATATACAGTCAATATGGTGAACTAAACCTATCTAAAACCTATTGGTTAATTTTTTTCAACCCATAACTACCTTATCTTTAAAATAAATACATTTGGAGCCATTATAACAGAATATTATTTAATTATAAATTAAATATTCAATCTTTTCCTAAAGTGACCATCTCCTCTCTTATAAAATGGTACATCCCCTTCTCTCAAAATCACATCTCCAAAGCCTTTTTTCTTTTCCAAACCTTGCTAAAAAACCCTCCTAACTACCCTTCCTTTTACCTAGAGTACATTCATTGATCATAATGTCTTATTAAGAATCAATATTCATATAATATCAAAAGGAAACACCTAAATAAGATGTAATAAGCTCACTACATCTTTCCATGTTATTTTCTTCTTTTACATCCACTTTCTCTGTTATTTCCATACCAAAATAATAACCCAATACCTTATACATACTATGATGTTATAATATATATGGTATAAACTTTTTAATTATTCTATATATCCTATGAATGAAAATTCACCATACGTGTGTACGTATGACTTACCGTCTCTACGTCATGGAATAGTTTTTTATTCTAACACATCATTATTTGGATGGTTATAATAATGAGTAAAATTGATGTAAATAATAAATATAACATGTTAATGATTCTGTATATATGATATACCATCAAATTAAATAAAATTACACAATGAAGAGAATGATATTGTCGCTGGTGCGTACGTAGGGATAATGGTCTCCCCGAACGCGATGAAAGACATTCTTTATCATATACATTCAATAATAATTTTAATTTTATAATTAAAAATAATATTTAAAAACATTGTATTATTTTGTATATGAATCTAATACATAATATAATAAATATTTGGCTTATGTAACCAAGAATATAATGGAAAATGAATGTTTTAACACTCGAAACTATGATACTACTAAAATATTATCAACAAAGAAATATTACATGATCATATATGATATTATATTTATGTATGTAGTTTATTTATAATTTAATAACAATTATTAAACTATTATACAGGATGTTAAGGTACACTCAATCAATTAAAATTACAAGGTAAGGTTTAGTTCTATAGTTTTTTCATTATTTGAGGTTGTTTATACGTGAGTATATTCTGGGGCATCTTTATCATCCACGGTTTTGTTTCCTAAAAATGTATATCAAGATATTTTTATTATTTACTATAATATGGGTTAATGTCATTTATACCATTTTTTGAGTTTTTATAAAATGTTTTTAAAGGAATCCTCGTGTTATTTTCCAAGAAAGGTACTTTATGACCTTTTCGATTAATTAAGGAATGAATGTTTTTTAAACATAAATTGTGAGTGTGGAAATTTTCCATTGTTAAAACAAATTAGAAGCATCCCATACATGATTATAAAAATATTTTCAAAAACAATTCTTTTATAATTATGTGACTTATAAATGATTTCAAAATAGAAAGAGAAATTTCTCTCAAATAGTTTTGATTTCATCTATTTTAACATATTTTGATGGATTTTACACATTCTTGAAGTTTATTTATTATGATAAAATCTCCCATATTGTCTTTATAGTTTTTTTATATGTTTCATTGTGGATGTTTTATTTTTATACCCAAAATGTTTTATGGTTAATGTATAAACATTTCACATGTTAATTTTAATATGAATGTTTATGTTATGTTTCACTCTTTTCATATGAGGAATTCATTGGACATAGTAAGTAATGGGTGTAGCCCGCTATAGTTCCTTAATTAATCAGTAGGTGTCATGAGAGAAACTTGTGTCTTCGCACAAGGCCTTGACAAAATAGTATTTGTAATCAATTCATGGGGCATTCACTATGTGGTTATGATATCCGACAATACGCATTAAATCACTATGAAACTGGTTATTGTTATTACATGAGATTATAGGAAAAGTATAATATCCATGTGAACAAGTAAATGGAATTATTTGATTTATCATTTCCTTATTATGATAAAGATTATGTTTAAATGTCTTCAGTTTTAGTTTTATACATTTCCATTATTTGTTATGCTTATTCATAATAGTTTTAACTATATTGTTATCCATACTGAGAATCTGAGATCACCACATACTAATGTTTTATTTTTTCCCGGATTTGATGATGTATATTATAATAAACTAACAAGTATAAGCTAAGAGATATAAGAGTGTTCAACGAGGACACGGTATTTTTTTATTCATGATGAAATTTCAAAATAAAGTATATATCTAGTACTTCAATGGTTACAAAACTGATCAGCCATTTGGGAAATTACACCTTATTTCATGCCAATGTTATGTAATAATGCACTAAATATTGGTAACTGGGGTATGGGCATTACAGTTAGAATTGGAGGAATCTTAGTACAGTTGTTGTAAGCTAGATTTAGAAAAACATTTATTAGAGCACATTACCCTAAGATAGATTTTGAGGATTAGTATAGAAGAACATTCTTGAATTTTGGAAATGTTTTGATTTTGTGAATTTTCCCAGCAATACATCAATGTCTGGATACTAGTTGGTAGTGGTGAATCTAACACAGATCTTCCTAGGAGTGAAAGCTCTGACAAGGAGTTTTGAGATTGACCCGGGGTATCCTGGTACATGACAACGGGCCTTGTTGCAATATTTGTTAAGACAATCTCAAGGGATATTCCCCGGATAAATCACATTTCCTTTAAAATTAATTATGAAGGATTCATGAGTAAATACATCCTCAATGAATTTTTTCTGATTATGAATTGCATGCATTAATTTTTTAATTTATGTTAGGTATTTTACTAGTTTGAAATTATGTATGTGATTCATAATCCAATATAGTGTATTCCATTGTATTGAAATGGCACCTAGTTGAAGGAATGGAAACTATATGAATGCATGTAATCCATGTATGGATTCCACTCTTACTCAAGATAATTATAGTGGAGCTAGTGATGAAAGTGATGATGAAAAACTTATAGCAATATTGGGACAAATTAATCTGGTTATGATATAGAAAATTACACGTATATAGAACCCTGATCCACAACATTAAGCATCAATTTTAGAGAGCTTCATGAGAAAAAAACCACAACATTCAATGGGTTTATAAATCCATTGGTAGCTGAGTAAATGAAATGTTCCATAGAGAAAATATATCAAGAATTGGGGAGTGGTGAAAGGGAAATAGTGTTCATAATTTTTTATCACCTCATGAGAGATGCAATTCAATGATGGTCATTAATTAAAAATATATAGGAGAATGGAGATGTATCTAGTATGGAAGGGAGGCCTTTTAATGAGATTTTAATAGAAAAATAATTTCCTCATGACCATCGACTGGATATGGAAATAAAATTTATGTGTCTGAGGAAGATGGTAGATGATAGTGTTGCAATGTATTAGTCTAACATTACATGGTTAACATGGAATGAAAATGATAATATACACAACCCAAGGAGTAAGATTGATTGATTCTATGATGGGTTAAAACCATTTCTCCATTGATCATTTTTCTCATAGTTATTCTCATCATATGAATATATAGTATCATGTGATACCAAGACAGAAAATGAATTCTCTATGTCTTATGAATTTAAATGACATCATGATATGAAGAGATATGTTGAACACTCTGGAAATGAAAATAAGGGGAAGAAGGGAAAATATGAATGTTCTTCCTATATTAAATGTGGGACGAATCAGGCCAGTACCTGCCTGAATGGAATGAGAGTCTATTACAAGTGGGATGAAAAATTCCACCAACCAGGTGATTGCATTGGAATAATATAGGCTGTCAATGTTGAATGCTATAATTATAGAGAAATTGGGCATTATGAAAATTATTGTTATAAGCACCAAGGAAACATAACTTTGAAATAGACAAGGGAGAACGTCCAAGATTATGTGATCACTACTATTGAGGTTGAAGCACTGAATAAAGCGGTGGAAGGTAATTTAATGGTTTCCTATAATTTATCCAATGTTTTATTTGATTGTTGATCATCACATTGTTTCATATCCTCCCTATTTTATAATAAAATAAGATATTTCAAATATTATTTAACAAGTAGGTTTTTAGTCATAACTCATAGAGGAATTATTATTGCAACATTTTTTTGTGAAATACCTCCTATTAGAATATATTAAAAAACATTATCTGTAGATCTCATCATCACACCCATGATTGAATTTTATATAATCCTTGGTTTGGATAGTATTTTAGACCATTATGGAAAATGTTATTGTAAGAGGAAGGAGGCTACAATTTTTTATGATGAAAAGAAGGACCCTATCATTTTATAATAAACGTCACTTTTTTATTCTCATCTAGATCAACCTCATGTAGTTTTTCTAAATCCAACTATTGTGGAGGAATAATATGAAATAACTATGCGTGTGGAAAAAAATGTACCTATTGTGCAAGAATATGTTCATTATTTTCCATAGGATTTACCTAGGAATCCGCCAAAACAATAAATTTAGTTTTCCATTGAATTAATTTCTAGTTCATGGAAAATATCGAAGACCCCATATAGATTGGACACTATGGAATTAGTGGAACTAAAGAAATAAATAGAGAAAATGAGTAATAAAGGATTTCCTCGACCTAGTGTTTCTCTATGGTGGTCCCCTATTCTTTTTGTTATGAAAAATGAAAGATCAATGAGGTTGTGCATTTACTAATGGGATGATCAAATCTATATCAACAAAGAAAATTTATCCCCTTTAACACATTGATGATTTATTCGTTCAACTTCATGGAGATCAATATTTACTAATTATTGACCTTTGATCTGGAAATAACCAGTTGTGTGTAATGAATGAGAAATTCCGAAGCCACCATTTCATACCACTTATGGGCATTTGGAGTTTATAGTAATGCCATCTGGAATGACTTATGCACCCTCTATTTTCAATGATCTAATGAAGAGAGTTTTCAAGGAATATCTTGATGAATTTTTAGTTGTATTTATTGATGATATCCTGGTATACTAAAAAAAGGTATAATGATCATGAAAATCACTTGCACACTATTCTAAAGACTCTAAAAAGAAATGAATTATAGGGGATGTTTAGCTAGTGTGAATTCTGGTTTCAAGATATTTCATTTCTTGGCTACATAGTCTCTATGGATGGAATATCTATTTAACCTTCAATGACCATGTCAATCCATGAATGACCAGAACCGATGAGTATAACTGACATTCAAAATTGTTTTGTTTATTAGGTTATTATAGGTGTTTAGTCCCAAATTTTTCCTGATTGGCTAACCCATTAACCAAGATCACACGTAAAAGGGGTTAAATTTGTTTTGATAAAAGTGTGTGAGGAGTTTTTTGAAGAACTGAATATATGATTCATCAATGCTTTTATATTTACCCTATCATCGGGGAATGATAGGATTTTTATTTATAGAGATTCATAAAAGAAGTGACATGATTCTATACCTATGAAAAATGATAGAATAATTTCATATGCATCATGATACCTAGAAATTAATGAAAAAACTATACCACTCATGATCTTGAGTTATAAGCTATTATGTTTTCATTGAATATACGGATATAATATCTCTATGGAAGAAAATTTATGCTATAAAATGACCAAAAGAAGTTAATGTATATTTTCTCACCATAATAACTCACCATGAGGCAATGGAGAAGTCTCGAACTTTTCAAGGATTATGATTTCATTATATAATACCACTCATGGATGAAAAATAAGGAGGAAGATGCTTAGAATTGATAATATCATAGAGTTTTGAACTAGATGAGTGTTGAAAGGGGTCTTATGTTCATCGATCTAGTAAAATAAGACATGGGAATAATTGTGGAAGTTGAAAGAACAATTGTTTTGAAAATTGTTTCCAAACCAACATTATTGAAAAAGATAAAATGTTCTCTGACTAATGATGAGGAGTTTCAAAAGAAAATCAAAGGCGTGTATGATAGAAGATTTATTGAATTCGTATATGAAGATGGAATTTTGAATTTTTGAAAAATAATTTGTGTTCCTAACATACCTGATATAAAATTGGAATTGTTGGATGACGAAAAAAGCCTAAATTTCCCTAACCACCATTATAGAACTAGTATGTATAGAGATTTGATGGAACATTTTGGGTTGGTCAACATGAAGAGGGAAATTTCTTATTATGTGTCAAGATGTAGGGTTTATCAACATGTGTAGGCTGAATGATAACATCCAGGTGGAGTCATGAAACCACTTCCCATACCATAGTGGGAATGCGATTATATTATGATGAAATTTGGTATGGGACTACCAAATACACCTAGAAGGAATTATGCAATATGGATCAATTTTTATTGTCTTACCAATTCAGCATATTTTCGTACTATAAGAGACGATTTACCACTTGATCATAAAAATGATGTTGTATGACTTAATAGAGTACCACTAGCAGTTGATTCTGATTGTGATACCCATTTTATATCAAGATTTTGGAAATGTCTTCAGAATGCCCTAATTACTGAACATCATTTGAGCCATACCTACCACCCTAAAATAGACGAACAATCAGAAAAAACACCTCAAAACTTAGAAGACATATTGAAATCTTGCTCAGTTAACTTTTAATGTATGTGGGATCAATATTTAACTCTGGTATAATTTTCTAATAACAATATCTTTAATTAGAGTATTCATATTCTACCATATAATGTGTTATAAGGAAAGAGATGTTTCACACCAACTTGTTGGGATGATGTTGGTGAAAAAAACCTGTAGGCTCATAACTTATTGAGGAAACAATGGAGAAGGATTAGATTATCCAAACCCACATGTAATAATATCAAAATAGGAAAAAGAGATATGATGATAAGCGAAAGACGGATTTGGAAGTTCATGTAGGAGATCATGTTTTACTAATGTTATCTCCATGGGAAAGTGTTATAAAATTCAGTAAGATGGGTAGATTATGTCCTTGGTACATCAGACCTTTCGAATTTCATGGACAAATTGGAGTTATAGATTACCATTTCGAAATACCTCCATGTCTCTCCAATGTTCAAGATGTCTTCCATGTATCACTATTGTGATAATACTTGCCTGAACCGAAACATGTACTCACCTATGAAGAAATAGAAATGGAAACTAATCTTTCTTATTGACAAGAGCATGTTATGTTTCATGATTCTATAGAACAAGTGTTGAGAAACCGGATGAATCATTAGGTAAAATTTCATTGGGGATACAATAAGTTAGAAGAGGAAACAAGGGAACCTGATGATCTTTTGATGAGGAACCAACCAAATATTTTTATTTAAAAATATTCTAGAAATTTTGAGGATGTAATTATTTGAAGGAGGGAAGAATGTAACACCCCAAGCTTCCAAGTTATATTTCTTTTTGAATAATTCAATAGCTTGCGGTATACGCAACATGGAGTTTTAGCCCTCCACAACCAATCAAACCATCCTTTTTGAATAGTCATACCCACTTTTTGAAATTTTTTAAATTTTATTTTATGAAATGGACTTCATTTTTGGATTTGGATATCAAAATTAGCTTAGGGTATATTTTTTATTTTTCTTCTCATAGTAATCAATATTTTTTATTAATGAAAAACCCTACATTATTATTTTAAACCTGCTTGTTATTAAAATAATTATTTATTTTAATTAAATTTTTTATGCCAATATAGATACATAATACCTATATAAGTTCAATGGAAATCATTGGACTCATTTTTTTATGAAATTAGATTTATTAAATTTTATTAAATTTTTAACGTCTTTCAACCACATTCTAGGAACATTAGAAAAATCTCATAAAATATAATTATACTACTTCTTTAAATTAAATATCAAAAATCCAAGAGACATCATTGACATCAGTAAGTAAAATTTGGTTCAATAAGATGAAAAAAATTTATGTGAATATTAACTTTTGAATTTTATTTACCACAGTTAAAAGTAAATAGGGTAATTAATGGTAAAAATGATTTTATAATTACTCTAACTCATTTCCCAATACTATTGGATAAGTGTATTGCGACTAAAATAAACCATATGAATAACATGTGATCTTTTTTTCCACATTATTTATTTTAGGACATTTATTATTATTTTACTTAAAAGATAGTTAAAAGTGATAAATTCAATTATTATTAACTAAACAATCATTAATATTTTGTTATACATCAAATCAATTAGACTATATATATTCATATGAAAGATAAAAATATTTCCAAAATAATGGTATTTTGTATATATTTTATATATATTAAATAATAAAATTTATTTTTGACACAATGATAATGCATTAATTACGTTATTACTGAATGATTAAAATAATTTATTTTATAAATATTAATATTATTTTTAATTAGGACTTTTGATGAATTAATCTAATTTTATTTGATAATATGAGTATTTAGGGTTGATTAATTATTTTTTTTGTAGTCATAATATAACATCGTAAGTAAATGAAGAATAAGGGATTTCCATATTTTTTAATATTTATTAATTAAATATTAATTTTTCTTTAAAGGGGTTGCTATGAATGATAGCATACCCGATATGAAAAAACAGGTTTCTTTGAAATCTTACGTTGCACACTAATAAAATAATAATATTATTTTAAATGGTAGTTAACTCCTAGCCATTTTATTGGTGGTAATAAACCAAAAAACTAAAATATGATTATTCATTATTGTTAAATGTATTTTCATTTTTCCAATAAAATGATAGTGGCTTAAAATGAGAATGAATCTATTTTTTAGCATAATTTATATTAAAAGGTTGAATTAACGCATTTTAATGGAGATTCCTATTTAAATATTGTTTTTTTTCACATTAATACATTCTAATTGTCCATATAAAATCCTTCTTTATAATGGGGACATCAAAATTTACTTTGTGTAATGTTTTTGGATTTTTCGGATAAAGTTAATTTTTTAATGAATAATGAAAATATTGTATTTTATTTCAAAAGTTCCTTTTAATATAATTTATTTATATGGTTACATTATATTTTTTAATTTTTATAGAAGTTTTATTAGAATATATTTTTACTATTTAATCCAATTTTGTTCATTGCAATTCATTTCACTTTGAAATTGGACAAAAACAATTGTCAATCTTTTGATAGTTTTTATTTTGTAAAAACACGCTATTTGATTTAACAACGGGAATTAATTTTAAAATTAATTAATGAAATTTTTATGTATTTAATTTCTCTAATTAAAAATAATTTATGAATTCAGAATATCAAATATTGTTTAGGCAGAATTGTTAGTTTTTTTTTCTAAAAAACATCAATTTTTTTATGATTTGTGAAACCAAGTAATAGTAGATCAAAAATTGAATTTTTCATTTAAATAAAATTTTACCGCTTCTGTGAATGGAATTTCGATTATATGAAATAAATGTTTGTTATTATTAAGTAAAATTTGATTCAATAAGAAAAAATATTTTTTAGTGAATAGTAACTTTTGACTTATTATCACAGTTAAAGGTAAATAGGGTAATTCAAGGAAAAAGAATGATATAATAATTCAAAATTACCTTACACTTATCCAAACCTTATTAGATGAGTAATGGACGACCATGGTCATCTTTGGGTGGATTTCGGGACCCCATGGTGCCACTTATGAATGATAATGCCACTTTAAATTAATTAATTTAATGTAAAGCCAAAAATTACATAAACAAAAGTATTTTATTAAATTAATTATTAGTATTATTTAGAAAGATAAAAATATTTCATACATGATAAAAAAAATTATAATTGGTAGACATTTAATAAATTAAATTATTTATGACACAATAATGATGTAGTTATTACCTCATTAATAAATGATTTTAATATATAACATTATAATGATTAAAATATTATCCAAAACATTTTAAATTCCTATTGGATGATTTTATTTCGGCCATGAGTCACCTAGTCTTTGACTACAATGAGTTTAGGACCTTTAGACACCGAATATCATTATATAATAAAATAATATTTTCGCACTTTTCTAAAGAGCCCCTTCACCCCATTATAAAAGAATAACAATTCTAACCAATTATCACACCACTCAGGCCATTTTGAACATCCAATCTATGACCCATTAAGCTACATATATCCCTCTACGCCTTATAGAAGACTTACCATATGTCGAAGGCACTTCAAGAAGTCTTTTTGGTTCAAATAAATGGAAGTTACCCAAATTAAAGGTAATGATTTCTCTTAAATTGTTTTCATTAAATTTACTTCTCCACCCCCTACACTCTTTTTATTCCTTTCTTTTGTAACAACATTGGTATCCTCAAAATTATAGGATGATTTTATGAGAATTATTTGAACTACACTTACAGAAACGTACATCTAATGGAAGAGGAATATAATGTTATTGTGGATGGAAAACTAACGCCTCACTAAATGATGATTGTTCGATTATCTCATGTCGCCTCTCATGGTAGCCATTATGATGGAACTGTATTTATATTATATATATAATGTTTATGTTTTATTTATTTTTTGATAATTTCCATTTATATCATTCCTTTATGGTTTAAATTATGGGTTAATGCGATAATCTCATTAGAGGAAGTGCGAACTACCGCCCCCTCAAAGTGATATGTCGTGTTAATTCCATATGTGGGATGTATAATGGATGGAGTTAATGATATTATATATTATATTATATATGAAATTATAATGTAATTATAATATACCTATGTATCATTATGTTTTCATTCCATTAAAATAAGAAATAGAAATAAAAGTAGCATTCATGCGTACATACATCTTGCTGTCTCTATGAACGATGCATTTCATTTCATACCTTCAAATGTTATGTACTATTATAAATACATGTATATACTAGAAATATATGATATTTAATCATTAATATCATTTTGGATATAATGGAATATTGACCACATGGACAACTTGTAAAATTAAGGTGTTCATTTTTTACTCAAGTACGAAATATCGACAAAATGAATGTTATTAACATAAATGATTACATAATATTTATTTAATAGTAATAAGTGATATAATATAAATTTAGAAACTTGAAAAAGGATCTTAATCAAGTATAAATTATCTTTAGATTAATATTAAAGAGATTACAGACTGATCGAGTCAAGTCAGACACGAGGTAAGGGACTTCATCTCAATATTATTTCAATGAGTAATATTTCGATTTATACACGACTTTATTTTATACAGTGTATAAAACCCCTTGAAAATTCATTTAATTCAAAGGGAATTATTTTACATGAAGCGTTTTACTAAACGACAAAAACGAATGTTTTTTTAACCCAAGCGATGACAATGACATTTCCGCCGCCTTTGGTATTATTTGATCTTTGGCTTCCTTAACTAGCCGGAATTTTTTTAAATGGAAAAATAAATACCATATACTATTATTTACATATTTTGGTATTGAAAATGATTTTGATAATGGATTTATTATTTCAATATCTTGAAATTATATTTTGTCATTACAATGTGGAAATGTTATATTTACATTATGCATATATTATGATCATGTTTTGGTTCTTGGGAATTATTTACATATACGGGTGGTTCTGTGATAAACCTAGGGTGGGTGAGCCCGATATAGCTATCCAATGCATTGGGTATCGCAATAGAGGTAAATGTGAATATTTATCCTAATAGATTTAGGGAATATATTGTGATGGGTATTCCAAAGTAACTCCCTTTGTAGCTGTGATAGCTACAATGTAAGAATGTTATGGATTCCACAAGCTACCTTAATGATTTATGATTTATATTGGTTATTCATAAAATCTAATGATTTAATGATGTAAGAAAAATAGTTCATGTTTTGTATGTATTTATGAACAAAAGTTTTCTTTCTTTATTTTATAACCCTTAATGAGCTTCTTATTCTCATCCCAAGTTTTGAAATGTTTTCATAGGAACTAATGATCAATAGGGTCAAGGGTGGGATCAAGGAAAATTCATCCTGTCTAAAACAAAGAACTAGTCATGAATCTTTTTTTCAACAGTTTTTATTTTGTAAATAAAAATTGAAACAGTGTAAAAGTTTCTACTTTGTAATTTTTGAGATGTAATAATTATGTCATAATTCCATAAAACTATAACCTAAAGAGATCCTCAATGTTAATTATTCTTTTAATTCAATATTATCTAATGTTTAAGGTCAGGTCCTTATAGTTCGAATCAGAGGTCAATTAAATGACTTTAGGAGTTAGGGTTTTGTTAAACAAATACCCATAAAGTAATTTATTTTAATATTGAAATCATATATAATTTATATATTACCATGTTGCTTCGCCTAAGATATTTCTATGTTCAGAAAGGTTTTCCGCAGAGGAAACAGGGCAGCTATGTTGGGATGACATCAGGAGGAAGACAACCTTTCAAATTAGCAACCTGAGATTGTAGGATTAGGGACTAAACAATTTGTTGTAGTTATGGAATAGTTGAATTAGGACATAAATGGTGGTTCTATCCATGCATGAGATCATCAAGATCAGCCACAGAGGGACATGTCAGTAGTAGAGAATTTCATGAGCCAATATCCCCTATCATTCATAGGATCATCAGATTCGGTGCTAGCAGAAAGGTGGATTAATGAACTGGAAAATATTATCGATGTCATGGGTTCTTCAGAACGTCAAAATATTAGTCTCTATGATTACCTTTTTTAAGGTGAAGCTGATCAATGGTGGTCGATGGTGAAAAATATCAAGGATAGTAATGAGATTGATGCTTTTGATTGGGACGAGTTCAAAGGTATGTATTTGAGAAATATTTTCCTAATGTGATTCTTCTTTGGATGAAAAAACAATTCTTGGAATTGAGGTAGGCGGATAACTAATAGGATGCTTAGGAAGAACAATTCACTCGAATGGAAAGTATGCTCCATATTTCATATGATATCTTGATAGTAAAATCAACAGTTTTTACTTAGTATTAGGTCCAAGGTATTGAAGTTCTTAAATTATCGTGTGTTCAAAAGATATGAAATTTTTTTTTTGTAGTTCGGAGAAGGTGGAAATGGGGTTTCACGGTGATCAGGTATTCTAAGACAAAAGATAGAATAAGAGGTCGAGGTGGCAGGTGAAAAGAGAAGAACTCTTCAAAAAAGTCTGATGGATAGAATCTTAAGTTTAAAGTTTGTGAAATTTGAGGTAAAAACCATGCTGGGGAATGTCTTTTGAATTATGGTAAGGGCTACATATGTGGTAAAATGAGACATAAGGCTCGTAATTGCACTGAAATAGATCAGGGTAATTGTAAGACAAAATCTGATTTACAGTTAGTAAAATGTTTTAATTGCAATGATATGGGACATTATTAAAATGAGTTTCCAAAAAAGAACTCAACTGAAGTAAAGAAACCAGACTACAAGCAGAAAGGGGGGGTGAAATCCTTTGCAACTACATCAGTAGATGTTGGGCCATCAAATGAAGTTGTATCAGGTACACTATTTGTTTGTTCTGATTATGCCAATGTGTTGTTTGATTCTGGGTCTACACAATCTTTCATTTCATGAGATTTTTTTAGTAAATTGGGAATTCCATCTCAAGATATGAATACAGAACTTATGGTAAAAACACCTAGAGAAAATGTTGAGACAAAAAGAAACCATAAGAACTTTCCTATCTTTCTGTGCAGAATGAATATAACTGCAAATATTATTATATTTCCTCTAGTAATGTTTCATGTTATTTTGGGAATGGATTTGATTTCTGTTTATCATTCTATGATTGACTGTAGAGATAAATAGGTTTATTTTCAGAAATATTTTCAGTTAGTATACAAAAATGAACCATTTCATTTAATAACATATCTGCAAGCCGAGAAACTAGTAAAATATGGAAATGAATGTTACCTTGTACATATTGTTGAGAACAAAGGAACTGTTCTGATTAATGATGTGACAGTGGTAAATGATTACCTTCATGTTTTTTCTGATGCTTTTCCTAGTATTATACCTGATTAGGAAGTTGAATTTACTATTGATTTAGTTCCTGATGATAAGATAGTTTCAAAACCCCCTTATCGAATGGATTAAATTGAACTTTTATAGCTAAAGAAGCAATTTCATGAGTTATTAGATAACGGTTTCATTTGACCTAGCACATCACCATGGGGTGCTTCAGTCTTGTTTGTTAAAAATAAAGATGGTTCAATGATACTTTGAATTAATTATAGAGCATTGAATAACATCACTGTTAATAATAAGTATCTTGTTCCTCATATCTATGATTTATTTGATCAGCTCCAGGGAGATCAGTATTTTTTGAAGATTGATTTGAGGTTGGGGTACCACTAGTTTAAAGTAAATGTAGTAGAAATTCTTAAGACCGCACTTCATATTAGATATTTACATTATGAATTTTTAGTTATGCCTTTTGGTTTTACCAATTCACCTTCTATATTCAGGGATATTATGAATAGAATTTTCCATGAGTTCTTGGATAATTCTGTGGTTTTGTTCATTGATGATATTTTGGTTTATTCCAAATGTAAGGATGAACATTAAATTCATTCAACAGTTTTCTTGAAAACATAAAAATGAAAAGAATCATCAGCGTAAATTCAACAAGTGTGAGTTTTTGTTACAAAAAATTTCATTCCATGGTCACTTTGTTTCAAAAAATGGCATAACTGTTGATCCTTCTAAAACAAAAGTTGATGAAGAATGTCCAAGACCCACAAATATAACCGAGATTCGTAGTATTTTTTTTGGAAGGTTATTACCAAAGGAGTGTTGAAAATTATTTATGGTTATCTAGTGCAATGAATAAATTAACTCTAAATGGTGTTAAGATCATCTGGAGAAAAGAATGTGATGATTGATATCAAAAATTGAAAAGGATATTGGTGAATGATAAATTTTTTGCACTGCCATCTTGAAATGGTGAGTTTGTTATCTGTACTGATAACTCGTAGAAAGGGCTTCGTTGTTTCCTAATGCACAATGATTAAGTAATTGCTTATGCTTCACGTCAGTTGAAACCACATGAGTTAAATTACCCTACACATGATTTGTAATTAGCGACTGTTATTTTTTCTAAAAAAATTTGGAGGCATCATTTTTTTGTTGTAAAATGTAAAATATATACGGATCACAAAAGTTTAAAGTATATATTCACTTAGAAAAAATTGAACATGAGATAGAAGCGATGGATAGAATTAATTAAGGATTATGATTGCAAGATCTATAATCAACCAAGAAAAGAAAATAATGTCGATGTTGATTTGAGTCGAAAAAGTAATGTTTCATTAACCATGTTACATTTGGAACAAGATCCATTAATTTTTTATTTGATAATATTTTGAATATAAATTGTTTTTGCAGAAAATTATTTTGTTTTGTTTCAGGAATTAGTGAAATTATCTATATCAGACAGAATAATGCAGGCGCATAAAAAAGACAGTGAGTTGCAGAAAAAGGTATAGTTGGTTCAGAAGGGTAAGTTTCATGATTTTAACATTGATAATGATTGTGTGTTGAGGGTTGGGATGTGATTGTGTCTGCCTTGTGATTCATAATAGAATAATGAGTTGTTATGTGAAGCTCATAGTTCCCCATTTTCAGTTCATCCTGGTGGTACTAGGATGTGCAGAGATCTTCGGGAGTATTACTGGTGGGATGGAATGAAAAGAGATATTGTTGATTTTAATGTGAATTATTTGACATCTCAGTAGGTTAAATTAGAGTGGCAGTTACCGAAAGGGATGCTTCAGCCTCTACCAGTGCCATAGTGGAAATGGTAAAATATATCAATGGACATCGTTGTTAGATTACCAAAGACATCTCGAGGTAATTTCGCAATCTAGGTTATAGTTGATCGATTTACTAAATCTTCTCATTTCCTTCCTATTCAAAACACATTGACTCTAGAACAAAATTCTCGATTGTATGTTAATCAGATAGTCAGGTTTCATGGAGTTCACCTCTCCATTGTATCTAATCATCATCCCATGTTTACTTCTATCTTTAGAAAAGGCCTTCAGAATTCTTTGGGTACTGAATTAAATTTTAGTACAGCTTTTCCTCAATCAAATGGGAAGTCAGAATGAACAATTCATACCTTGGAGGATATGATATGTGATTTTTTACTAGATTATCATGGAAGTTGGGACCAACATCTTTCTTTGGTTGAATTTTCATATAATAACAACTTTCATTCCAGTATAAAGATGGATCAATTTGAGGAATTATATGGAAAGAATTGTTGAATTACATATTTTTTGGATGATGTAGGTGTAAGAAAGATGATAGGAAGAGAATTGGTAAAAGATTTGGCTAGGAAGGTTAAGTTGATTCAAAAGAACATGAGAACAATTCAGAGCAGATAGAAATGTTATGCAGATAACAGGAGGAAGGATCTTTCTTTTGAGGTAGGTGATTATGTATTTCTCAATGCTTCTACATGAAAAACTGGGATGCATTTTGCTAAGAATGGAATGTTGAGTCCGAGGTTCATGGACCTTATTAAATCCTAGAAAAAATATGGATTAGTTGCGTACAGAGTGGATTTACCTCCATGTTTATCCCAGGGGCACAATGTCTTTCATGTTTCGATTTTGAGAATGTATATGCCAGACCCATCTCATTTTTTGAGCCCAGAGGTAGTTCTATTGGAATAAAATAACTCTTATGAAGAAGAACCAGTTTAGATTCTTAACCATAGAGGGAAATTGTTTCAGAATAAGGTAATTCACTAGTTAAAGGTTTTGAGGAAAACCATATGATTGAAGAGGCAATGTGGGAATCTGAAAATGTTATGAGGGATAAATACCCCCACTTATTTTGATAAGTGAATAAAAATTACGAGGATTAAATTTCCCAAAAGGGGAAGAATATAAAATCCTAGGTAAATGAAGAATAAGAGATTTACATATTTATTAATATTTATTAATTAAAAAAAAAATTACTTTTAAGGGGTTGATATGTTTGATAGAGTAACGGATATGCAACAACTGGTTTCTTTCATATCTTACATTACACACTAATAATATAATATTATTATTTTAAATGTTAGTTAACTCCAAGACTCTGTATTGGTGTGAATGAACAAAACAAACTACAATATGATTATACATGATTGTTAAATTTGTTTACGTTTATCTAATAACAATATAGAGTCTTAAAATTAAAATGAATCTAATTTTTGGAATAATTTACATTAAAATGACAATTTACATAATTTTAATAGAGAACCATATTCAAATATAGGTTTTTTTCACTTTAATACATTCAAATTGACCAAATAAAATCCTTCATTATAATGGGGACATCAAAATTTACTTTGTGTTATTTTTTTTGGGATTTTTCTGATAAAGATCATTTTATAATGAATAGTGAAAATATGGTATTTTATTTCAACAGTTCCTTTTAGTATAATTTATTTATATGGTTACATTATATTTATAATTGATTTTAAATATTAATTAGAATATATTTTTACCATTTAATCCAATTTTTGTCTTTGTAATTAATTTCACTTTGAAATTGGACACAAACAAGTGTCAATATTTTGATAGTTATTGTTTCTTAAAAACACGCTATTTGTGTTTACATTGGGAATATATTTTAAAATTTATTAATGACACTTTTATGTTTTGAATTTGGAAAAATTAGCCTCATTTTTTAATTAATAATATTGAATATAGCTTTGGCTGAATATTTTATATTTTTTTGAAAAACGTCAATTTATGATAAATAGTTAAACCACTTAATAGTAGTTAAAAAACGGAATTTTTCATTTAAATTAATTTTTACAACTTCTGTGAATTGAATTTTGAAATTCCAACATACATTTTTTTATTAGTAAATAAAATTATGTTTAATAATATGAAAATAATTTTTGGCGAATAATAACTCTTGACTTTTATTTACAGCGGTTAAAGGTAAATAGGGTAATTCAAGGTAAAAATAATATTTTAATTAATCAAAATTACCTTATAACTTGTCCAACCATTAATTAATGAGTAATGGAAATAAATGGGCATCCTAGGGTCTATTTTTGTACCCCATGGAGAAACATATGAATGATAATGACACTTTAGATGAGTTAATTTTAATTAAAGCCAAAACTGACCCAAACCGAAGTCTTTTAGTAAATTAATTTTTATATTGTTTTATATAATTCATGATTTCAACTATAAATATTATTTAGAAAGATAATATGATTTTCGATATGATAGTAATTTTTTTATTGTTTTTATAAATCAAATAAATTAAATTATTTATGACCCAATATTGATGTAGTATTTACCTCATTAATAAATGATTTAAATCAATAAGATTATAATGATAAAAATATTATCCAAAACCTATCCAATTTCTATTGGATGATTTTATTTATACCATGAGTCATCTTATATTTGACTATATTTATTTTTGGTCCTTTATAATCTTAATATCATTATATAATAAAATAATATTTTCACATTATCCTAAAGAGCCCCTCCTCCCCCTAATAAAATGAGACCACTTTTATCCAATTCCTTCTTCTCTCAAGACATTTAGATCATCCAAAATATGCCCAATTAAGCTCCCTACATCCCTCTAAAACCCCTAGAATTATTACCTTTGGCATCAGGCACATCAATGAGTCCTATTTGTTCAAACTAAAAGAAGTTACCCACATTAAAGGTAACAATTTCTCTTAAATTGATATCTTTTATTTTACTACTCCAACCCCTAAACTCATTTTATTCCTTTATTTTGTAACAACACCAGTATATACAATATAATAGTATTTTTTTATGATAAGGATTCTTACTACACTTA
The DNA here is from genome assembly GCA_963277665.1 of Viscum album. Classification (NCBI taxonomy): domain Eukaryota; kingdom Viridiplantae; phylum Streptophyta; class Magnoliopsida; order Santalales; family Viscaceae; genus Viscum; species Viscum album. The sequence goes on from OY728146.1 coordinate 959,705,103, forward strand.
CACACACATCCATCTAATGGATAAAGAACATAATGTTTCTGTGGATGGAAAACTAATGCCTCACGAAACGATGATTGTTCGATTATCTCATACCGCATCTCATAGTGGCCAATATGATGGAGATATATTTATATATGATATATATTTTGTTTATTTTATATTTATGTTTCTATAATTTCCATTTATATCATCCCTTTATGGTTTCCATTATGGTTAAACGCGATAATCTAATTAGAGGAAGTGCATACTATCGCCCCCTCAAAGTGATATCACTCGTTAAAGCCAATTGTGGGACGTATAATGGATGGAGTTAATGATATAATATATGATATTATTTATGAAATTAAATAATAATAATAATATTATTTTGTATCATTATGTTTGAATTCCATTAAAATAAGAAATAGAAATGAAAGTAGCATTCATGCGTACGTATGACTTACAGTCTCCATGAACGACGCATTTCATTTGTTAACTCCAAATGTTATGTACTATTATAAATACATGTATATACTGGATATATATATATGATATATATGTTATCTAAATCATGGATATCATTTTGGATATAATTTACTATTTACCACATGGACATCTTGTAAATATAAGGGGTTCATTTTTGACTCAAGTACCAAATATCGACAAAATGAACATTATTAACTTAAATGATTACATAATGTTTATAACATGGTAAACAGTGATATAAAAGATATTATAAACTTGAAAAAAGATATTAAGTAAGTAGAAATTAACTTTAGTTTATTATTCATGAGATTAAAGAATGATCCAGTCAAGTTAGACATGAGGTAAGGGACTTCGTCTCAATCTCTTTTCATTGAGGCATATTTTGTTTTATAAACGACTTTATTTTATATAGTGTATAAAACCCTTTGACTTTTAGTTTCATTCAAAGGGAAGATTTTCATACTAATCATTTTACTAAATGACACAAAAGTATGTTTTTTTTAAATTAACCATTGACAACCACCTTTCCTTCACCGCGAGTATTATTTGATATTTGTCTTCCTTGACAAGAAGGAATGTTTTTAAATGGAAAAATAAATTCCATATAATATTTTTTCATATTTTTGTATTGAACATGATTTTGAGAATGGATTTATTATTTCAATATCTTGACATTATATTTTTTTGCAATGTGGAAATGTTATCCCTCCTTTATGCTTATGTTATGATCATGTTATGGTTCTTAGGAATTATTTACGTATACGGTTGGTTCTGTGATAAACCTATTGTGGGTGAGCATGAGATAGCTCTCCAATTCATTGGGTAACATGACAAAGGTAAACATTAATGTTTCTCTTAAGATATTTAGGGAATATAGTGTGATGGGTTTTCTAATGTAACACCCCTTATAGTTGTGATAGCTACAATGTAAGAATGATATGGATGCCACAAGATACCTTTATGATTTATGATTTCTATGTGTTTTTCATAAAATGTTATGATTTCATGAGGTAAGTAAAAGTTTTCATGTTTTATATATATTTATTAACAAATGTTTTCTATCAATTTTTTATAACCCTTACTGAGCTTTTTATGCCTATCCCAAGTTTTGAAATATTTTCACATGACCTAAAGATGAATAGGGTCAAGGAATAGGTCAAGGTAAAGTCATGATATCAAAAACATGGAACAATACATGACTCTTTTTTTCTAGCATTTTTATTTTATGAAAAAAGGGAAACTGTGTAGCAGTGTATACTTTGTAATTTCAAGATGTAATAGTTATGTCCTAATTCTCTAAAAATGTAAACCTGAAAAAATCCTTAATGTGAATTATTCTTTTAAATCATTATTATGTAATGTTTAAGGCCAGGTACTTATATATAATGTTGTTATGAATTTATCAAAATCAAAATACAAAATAGTGTCAAAATAGGCATAAATAAGTTTTTTTAAGAAATGTTATATTATTAATTGATACATTATTCATAAAAATTTATGGTTTGACCAATGGACATAGATAAGGTTAGATATATCAATAAGGAACCACATGGGGTATTCTTGGATTTTTATAATATTTTTATTAACCATTAATTATAATAATACAAGACTACACAGAAAAAGTTAAACTATTTATCTATGAGTTAAATCTAAAAGATATGGTTATTATGGGGACCTAAACCAATCTGAAACCTATTCCATGATAAGGTTTCGACCCATACCCACCTTAGGATTTAAATAAATCCTTTTGAATACCTTATAATACGAATATTATTGTATAATAAAACAATATGTTAACCTTTTTTAAAGTGATCCTCTCCTATCTTATAAAAGGGTACTTACCCTTCTCTCAAAATCACACCTCCAAAGCATTTGGGATCAGCCAAACCCTACCCAAATATCCTCTCAACTACACTCCTTTAAACCTAGAGGCCATAAATTGATAATAACTACATTCTAAGGATCTATTTTGATCAAATCAAAAGAAAACACATGAAAAAGAGGTATTAATTATCCACCTCATTCAGAGTTCTTTTCTTCTTCTGCTCCCTCTTTCATTTTAGTTTCCATTCAAAAATAATAACTCCATAATATTATACAAACTGTGATTTTATTATAATTATGCTATAACCATATTCATTATTCTATTTATCCTATGAATGATAAGTCACCATACGTTAATACAGAATGCTTTCCATATCCACATCATGGAATAGTTTTGTAATCAAAAACTTCATTGTTTGGATGGGAATAATAATGAGCATAACTAAGGTAAATAATAAATAAAACATTTTAATGATTCTTTACATATTATATACCATCCAATTAAATATGATTTCAAAATCCATAGAATGATATTTTCAGTCACGCATTCGTATAGATTACCGTCTCCACGAACGCGATGAAATTCATTCACCATCATAACAATTCAAGAATAATTTTCATTTTTTGATAAAAAATATTGTTTAAAAACGTTATATAATTTTGGATACGAATCAATTAAATCCTATACATTACAAAAAAGGCTTACCTAACCAAGCTTATAATTGAAAATGAATCATTTAACACCCGACATAATGATACTACTCCTTTTTTATTAACAATGTAATTTTAGAAGATCATATATGATATCATATTTATGTATTTGGTTGTTTTATAGTTTAATAACAACAATTTAACTATTTTATAAGAGGTTAACGTACCCTCTACCAGGTAAAAGTACATGGTATGGGTTAATTCTATAATCTCTTCATTATCTGAGGTTGATTATACGTGAGTATTTATTGGGGCATCTTATTCATCCACATCCACGTTTCTTAAAAATGTATTTCAATACATGTTTAATATTTTCTAAAATATGGTTTAAAGTCATTTATACCAATTTATTAAATTTAAATTTTTTTTATTGTAATCCTTCCATGATTTTCCCAACAATGTACTTTATGAACTTTTCAAAAAAATAAGGAAATAGTGTTTTTTTACTTATTTGGTGAGTGAAGGTAATTTCTGCCATTATAACACCTTTCAAGCTTACCTTAAAATATTATATTAATTTTTTTCATAACAATTGTATTTCATTAATTATTATTATTTTTTAATGATTTCAAAATAGAATGATATATTTCTCTCAAATATTTTTCATTTCATCTATGTCAACATCTTTTGATGGATTTTACATAGGTTTGAAGTTGATTTTTTTATGGAATCTTCCATATTGTATTGATGTTTTTGTGATATGTTTGAATGTGGATGTGTTATATTTATACCATTCATTTTTTATGGTTTAATTATTAAAAATTTATATTCTATGTTTAATATGAATTTGTATGTTAGGTTCAAAACATTTCATATGAAGAATGTATTGGACTTAGTATATGATGGGTGGATCCCACTATACCTCATCGATGAATCAGTTGGTCTGATTAGATAAAATAATATCATGGAAGAAGATCATGACAAAATATTATTTGTATTCTTGGAACGTGGCCTTGACTATGTGGTTATGATGTCCGACATTATACATTCCATCATTATAAAAATCATTAATGATATTACTTGTGTTTATTTGACTAGTATTATATCAATATGAAAAAGTAAATGGCATTATTTGATTTATCTTTTCCTTGTTATGTGGAAGTTTATGTTTAAAATAATTCTGTTTTAGTCTTATTTTTTTCCTTAAATGATTATTCCTATTTATTATAGTTTCTTTATTATTGTTATCTACAATAGGAATCTGAGCTCACCCCTTTCATATGTTTTATTTTTCCCAGGATAGGACGAAGTATAAAATAATTATCCTATAGTAATATGCTAAGGGAAAGAAGAGTGTTCAAATGGGAAACAATGTTTTTTATTTATTTCCTAATATAATGTAAAACTTATGTATGTATCTAGTTCTTCAATGTATATAAAACTGATCAGACTTTTAGTACATGTTTCCTTGTATCATGACAACGTTAAGAAAAATGCACCGACTATGGGTATCTAGGGTTGCAGCCTTACATACATGATAGAAACCACTATAAGTTAATGTTTGGAATCTAATATATGAAACAGAGAGGGTTTTATTCCAAAATTGTATTTATTAGTCCCTTCACTAGAATACACCCATATTCAAAGGCTCCAATGTTCCCCAAGAGTCTGAGGAATGGTTGATCCAGATTGAGTATTATTTAGAGTTCATGGAGAAAACTGATTAAACCAAGTTGAAGTGTGACACCTTTGTAATATAAGGACTTATAAAAAGAATGTGAGACAATATTTAGTTGATGAAAATATTTAAAATATCATTTCACTGAATATTTATATCTGGATTTGATGGTTTTTTCCCAGGCTATTGAGTTTTCACACCAAACCATGTTGAAAAAACCATGACATAATTTGAAAATAATTTTGTAAAGAATGTGTATTTTTTCACCAATTATTGTATATAATGGGAATATGAATAACATATGTCATGATATAGGACTCATATTGGATATTACCTATCTAGGATTCTTGCTAATGTTTCTCTCTTATAAATATGTTCTAAATAATGATTTGATGGATGAAACGGACATGGCTAGCACGTTAGGTTCAATGAGAGTTTCATTTTATCAAAGTGGTCTTGGTAATTCCAATAATAGTAAGAATAATAATGATGAGAATCGTGGTGGTTCTCAATAGTAGAGTTTTTAAGACCCCCTATAGTGTATGGAAGATCCCTTTTCATTTGGAAGTATTGTGGAAAAACATGGATACTCAAGGAGGGTTCTCGCATATGAACCAAAGTTATCTGGTTCTAGGAGATTCTCCAGTCACTCCCATAAGATCTATCTCTTTGTAATGTCCGGATATTATCAACAACTACTAAAACAATTTTTCAATAAGATGCTTCATGAACAAAGGAGTTTCATCTACAAGCATTTGAAACAATGCATCAATACATACATGAAGTGTCTCTAGAGGAAGAAGATATGAGTTAAGTGACTATGAAAGTACATATCACTATAGATTCATTATTAGTGACTATTTTATTAGATAATTGTTTATCTCACTCATTTAGATAAACTAGTATTGTGAATCTCCCTTATTATCCATATTTCGTTTATCCGTAGTGATGGATATTACTACACCCCGTGGAACAATGATAGAACATGGCCTTTTTTGTTCCTCTTGTTCTTTTTATTTATTAGATATCTATCTTTCATGTTATTTATTGTTTCTCCACATGAATCTTCTTGATGTACTTTTTTGATATATTGACTCATTTACAATAAATACTAAATTGAATGATATCTTTGGAAATTATCCATTAATACCCGTAATGGGGTGATTAGTATATTTCTATGAGAATGTAACCTAAGGTCATGAATATACATATGTTATTATCTGTAGTTGGGGAATGTAATGTATGAGTTTTCCTTTGATATAGATTCATAATCTTTGAGAAGAGATCTACCACAAGTTATTTCTGAAATTCCTAACGTTGTTCATTCCAACCTCTCTACATTTCTACCGATATGGGAAGAAGATTTTATATCGATTTGGATTCTGATACTCTACCAGTATATATTGATTCTCAAAACATGGAACTAGATGAAATAAAATTGTTAAGGTCTTTTTTGGATGATCTTATAAGGAAATATTTTTATAGTTGAGTGTGTCACCTTTGGTGGAAAAATAATATTATATAAGAAATATAAAAGATCATTTCACCAGTATATTGATTATAAGAATAGTCTTTGAGATATGATAAATAAAAAGTATTCATTTCCAAAAATTGATGATTTATTTGACTACTTGAAAGGTCATTATTGGTTTTAAAAGTTTTATTTCTGATCTCTTTATCATCAGTCGATGATAAAAGGATCTAACATTTCATAATCCATATTTTGGAGAAGGTATGACTATTATTAGTGTCTTTTCATGATTTTTTTCCAGACCAATAGTCAAGAATTCATTATGGATAGAATTAACTGGATCATCTATGAGTATGGTTCTTCATTGTAGTTTTATTTTTTGATGACATAGTTGTTTACTCTATGTAGGAAGAGTATTAGGTGCATTACATAAGATTAGTTCTATAATTTTTCATATATCACTGAATTTATTCCAGGATTTCAAAATTTAATTTCTGGATTTAGGAAGTGATGTTTGTGGAACACATGGTGTGAGGACATTGTATTTTATTTGATACTAAAATGGAAAACTATGATATGACATGGGAACATCTGTGAAATGTTTTTCAGGTCATATCTTCTTGGTAATGGATGTGTATTATCTATAGATTGTATGGGAATTCTCTAAAATGGATTCAAAGATGAATAATATATTTATAAGAGAGTAATTTTTTTGGGGATGAAAAATTTCATAGTTATTTGTTGAGTTGAATGTTCTGCTGAATATTTCACTGTTGTTGGCACTTCTAAAGGCTGGACATGGCTATATAGTCATTTATTACGCACCGTGTTCATGTTTGGGATGTGTGGTAATATTGGGTTATCATGTTATTTCATATGGCTATCATCATATTCAGCTAGATAATAAGTGTTATCAGACATATGATGTGGAACATGAAACTATGATGGACCTTCTTATGAGTTAGTAGTGTTACCATCAAAGCAAAGGTTTTACCATGTATTCCAACCACAAGATTAGTAGTTATATACTCTCTTAAAAATATTAAAATGTATGCCTGAGGAATTCGGTGGAATACCAACAATTGATCAAATTTACAATCACCCGTATCCTAGTAAAATTCAATATCATCATATATGAGTTAAAAAAGAATCATCATATCCATTCCATGGTGGAAAATTTGGAAGAGTGGAACATGATATATCATTTTTGTAGTTGAATATTGGAGTTCAGGAATCAGGGAATGATGTTTCCTTAACTAGTGTTTATTTGAAAACCTCTATTCTCTAGATGATACTTGGGGAACAATACTTGGGTTATGATTTCCCTGATATTAGAGACTCTTTTTATAGTGGGAATACCATTCTTGACTAGTAATTCATTATAGAGGTCATGATAAGAAATCATAATACTTTTCCTATGCTATTTATGATATTTAATGATGTCTTGGGGTAATTATATAATTAATAGTGGTATGCACATCTAGGAACGATGAAGATATTATATGAAATGCGAATACATTCAGGTTTCTATGTATGAAACAATGGATTGCTTATTTTTCACTCATTGTTATACATTCCAACCAGTCATATATGAGTGCTAGAAACCTTCATTCTTGCTTTAGTCAATTAAAGTGAAACATGGGCATGGGATGATATGTCTATGGACTTTTTGGTTGGGTGTTATCATACCATGAAAATAAATAATGTGATATGGGTTGTGTTTAGTAGGAATAGTTAATCAGATCAATTTATACCTATTAGTTGTACACCCATAGTTTAGGATTTGGGAGATCTCTATGTGTAAGTGATTTTTAAATTTCATATAGTTTTGATATCTATAGTCTTTAATAGATATCCTTGGTTAAAATCTCATTTATGGAGTGGACCTTAGGAGGCACTGGGATCTCATGTCCATTTGAGCACAGCTTACCATATGTAGATGGATGGACAGATAATAAGAGATTGACATATTCTTGATGATATGATCCGCATATATGTTCTTGAATTTTGTGGAGCTTCAGATGATTAGAATGGGAAAGATGAGTGTTATTATAAAAAAGATACTAGTATGAAATCCAAATAGATCCATTTGAATCCTTTTTCTGTCGACCTTATAGATCTCGATTGTGTTGATCAGAAATAAGTGATAATTACATAGTTGGTCAAATATTCATTCAATATAAGAAATCAGTGATTCAGCTGATCCATCATTTATATTTAATGAAAAAGATAGTGTAAAAAGTATTTTTCTGATCATCGATATAAACAGATGGAATTTTTATTTTGTGACTAGGATTTCATGAAATTTTCATCTCGTTTGGATTATCTCTATCTTGGGAGGAAAGGGAAACATGAAAATTATTTTTGGGGACATTTTTATGTATATGAGTTGGTAGGAAATGTGTCTCAGTATTTAGAAATTCCACTACAAAAAACATCGATACATAAATTTTCCATGTGTCTTATATATGGAAGATTGTTTCTTATCTATAGAATGTTCTCTACTGGATTGATCTTGATGTTCATCTTCATTAATCGATGACTTATTATCCAGTAAGGATAGCTGATTATGAAACCAAGGTACTTCATTTGAGGATGATACCTTTGGTTGAGTGCATTGTCACCACGATTCTGATTCTCATGATACAAGGGATAGGGAGGAAATGATGAGAGGGTAGTGTCCTCATATTTTTTGAACGAAACCATCATAATATGATTTTAGGGAATAAAATGATTCTATGGTGGAGTTGTTTTAACATCCCTTTACTATTTTATTGAATTCTAAAAAACCAATTTTGATTATTTTTTGGTTGGGTTTCATATTGGGATTTTCATATTTTATTTTTGAATTCTTTAAATTCTTTTAGATGCCCATGGTTGTTGCACCGTTTTATAAAATCGTGCCCTCTCTCAGTGGAATCCAAAAAAACACAAAAGTGGAAATTTTCATTGTGAGAATAAGGTTTTAAAAACTCTATTCACACCTAGTAAAAATAATGGACCTTATATATAATGGGAACACATTTATGGATCAATTTTTTACTAACCGTGCAACACTTCCTAGAAAATTCTGTGTACGATATGTTTTTATTCTAAAAATTATTTTTAAACCAAAAAACACCAATTTTATGTGGTTGATGGGTTAATTTTCCATAATATGTTATCTTCTTCTTTATAGTCTTTGATGAAGTGATTTTAGATCATTTACACCCATCTAGAAAATAGTTGAATCTAGTAGAATGTCATTCTATCATTTCTAGTTTAGTTTACACTTATTATTATCTTTCTCCTTTTATCCCTTCTATCGTCCCTTGGGTTTTATAGATATAAATGTTTATGGAGGATCCAATCATTTTTTTCATATCATGAATATAGGTTTTATTCTTGGATCAATTTTCCGACATTATTTATTAGAGTTTCCATATTCAGGCTATGTCTTTTTAAAATCATGTGATCTTGAGACACGTGGTTCCATTTATGATGAATAATTTGACTATCCATAAATTTCCTGATTTAAATTCAATTATTTAGTTTTTTATTAAATCTATTTTAGTTCAATTAGAAGAAACTCAATTCCAGTGAAATGATAATTTTTAATGTATTTGGTATGAAATTGGAAAAACCCACAAATTCAATTGAATGTGGGTGTCTTTGTGAAATTATTTAAAAATGTGGAAATTAAATTATGAAATTAATTTGATGAAATTAATTTAATTTTTTATTTTATAAAAATGGATTAAAAATTTATTTATGTAAGTCCAATGGATTTATCATTGAAAACAAGCATTATTTGGCAAAAAAACCAAATTATGGAATTTTAGAAGAAATTCACACATTTAAAATTTAATTTGGATTAATTCTATATAAAAAAATATGGAACTATATTAAAAATTATTGATTGTTATTATATAACATTCATGAATAGGTATTTAAAATTTTATTTCTGAAAAACATTCTTAGTCCGGATTTCCATAAAAATGGTTTGATGCTTTACAAAGCTATAGAAAACATTATTTTCACATGTTATTCCCCAGTGGGTTGTCAATGAGTCCTCTTTTACTATTCTGAAGGGATGTGTGTTCACATTTTAATTATAATCATATGATTTCGTAAGGATACTATATCATTGATCTGCACAATTCCTAGAATATTACCAAGTTTCCCAACTATTTATTTATATATATAAGACATTTTTTGAAAAAAATTTAGAAAATCCATTTGAATTTATATAAAATATTTTACGTAAAATGTTTATTAATAGATTTTTTGGAATTAATTTGTCAATTTAAAGATAAATCCTTTATTTTATATAACATGATTTTAAAATTACAAGTCCGTTTTGTTAAAGTTGAATGAATTAATTTTTTTAAATATTCATGGCATCCCATTATATAATTTATGGTAAGATACTGCTGACCTATTATTTCATAATCTAAATGTGATGTCGTGTTTATGTAGATTATCTCCTTCCATATATAGGTATTTTAAAGCACCAAATGGATGTTTCTTTAGTTGTTGATCATTGTGTTTTAAGTGTATTGTCAGTTGGGACATGGTTGTTTATATTGTATTTTGGTATTTTGATGATGTTAATGGGGTTGTTTTTACATGGTTCAAATCTTGTAAAAATCTCCCTATAGGGTTTTCATTTCATCCATATATACATGTTTATCTTTCCTCCGTTATTTTTTAGAAAAACCATTACCACTATCTTTTTGTGTGATTCTAGGTGCTACTCACCACCCCATTGTGATTTTTAATTCCTTCCAGGATTTTTCAGGACTAGCCTATTCATCAGAGTACAAGGGTATCCAAACTCGTTTATTAAAACTTATCTCAATGAAGAGACTCAAATCATTAATAAAAGTGAAAAAACTTACCCTGAAATGATGAATAATTAGTAGAAAGTGGTATGTACAGGTCTATGGTTTTGAAGGGAGGAAAAATAACCATAAATGGGTTAGTTTGAGTGTGGGTAAAAGATAGAATTTCATAAAAACAATAATTTATTGATTAGGATTGATGGTGTAATAAATTTGTAAACACAATGAATCCTTTTTCTATGTCAGTGGGGGGTCCATTTCCTTAATTGTTTTCTCTTTGAATCCCTATTTCACATCCTGAAATATTATATATTTTATTTTCAACATTTCCAGGTCCCCCATGTAACCACCTAGTATTTCAATATTTATTGTCTAAAAATAATTATTGTCTTTAAAAATAATAAAAACAAATAAAAAATATAAAATGTATTAAAATAAATTTATTTAGTACTATTATAAGTTGAATAAATCTCTTACTAAATAAAAATATAGTAATCAAGTAAAATTTTTTACATTTGGAAAATAAAAAAAATGATTAAAAAGGATATCCCATCCTCAAATAGCTTCTAAAGTGTTAAATTATAATCTTTCAAATTATTATTTTATTAATATTAAATACCACATTCTATTAATTCAAAATTGGTATAAAATAATTTCACTAACACTTGATGTTCAGTAAAGGCATTTTTCACTAAAATTAGTTTTAATTATATTTTATATTTCAATTTATTAAAATACATTATAAATTTTATGATGTTATTTTTATAAAAATGATATTATTTTTAAATGTAGTGTGAAAATTAATTTTTTATGAATTAATATTTTATTGAAATAATTTTTTTTAATTAAGAGTAAAAAATACAGTGTTTTCTTAGACCATATCATTTACGAATACATTAAGAATAGTGGGTGACATAAAAAAATATAAAATATTATTCATGATAAATAATGTTATTTATGGAGTAAGAAAATAAATTATAAAATAAAATTTATAATTTAAAAATAAATTATCAATATAATTTGAGTAAATTAAATATCATCCAATAAAAAGTTTATTTTAGAAATTTTTTTAATTAATTTTTTTAATTTATTATTATTTTTTTAATGTAAATTAATTTTGTTTTATTTATAGTTATAAAATTTATATCATCTCAAATAATTAGATTTATAATTTTTTTCTTGCACATAGATTTTAAGCATAATAATATTATTTTTCTAAGATGGGTGTTTATGCGTCATATAAACAATATTTGGATTATTTTTTCTCACTCAATAAAATTTTACATTAAAAGTATTGTTTTATAACTTAAATTTGTAGGTAAAATTATGTTATAGTGGTTATTTTATTTTTATATATTAAAATTTAATTACATAAGGTAAAAATTAATTAACATAGTAAAACCAAAAATGGGATAAGTGAAAATTCAATGAGTAAATAAAAAAAATAACAAAATTTGAGTCATTCATGAAGTAAATATTGGAGGTATTAAAAACATTATATTATACCTAAATAACATTATTTTCCATTTTAAGACTTCTTTACAGGTGAACCATGTCCACTCATTATCTTATGTGGAAATATTTAAAATAATGTCATTATCACCAATTTAAAATAGGGCATCTCGCCACCCCATCAGGGTATCTCAAAAATATAATTAACCCCTTGAAAATTTATAATATTTTATTTCTATATATTATTAATTCACGTATATTATCTTATGGTAACATTAATTTGCACAGATCCCTCAATTTACATGGTTTTATACACTTGAAAACGCAAGTCCTCTAAATGAGTACTATTTTTCCATAACTTCTTTAATTCCTTATAGTTAATCTAATTTTTTTAATTTTATAATTATTATATAAATATTTTTTTTATAATTGATTTTTAAATTATATCGGTTTAAATATAAACTAATTCTCTACCATCTCATTATGAAAATCAGGAATACAAATTATTTGTGTGTAGACTACATTCTCCATAAAGAAACATTTCTTGATTTACATCTTGATTAAATATTATTTATTAAAGTATATTAATGTATTATAAAAAACGGTAAAAAATATATATAATTTTTTTATATTTATTTAATAATGATTTCATCCCAAATAATATACTTTCATTACCATTTTAATTAATTAATTATGTTCTGTTCTTTCTTATGTCCTCCTAAACATGTTCATAAACAATGATATAGAATAATATCATGAATTACTAAGATAAAAAATTTATTATTATATATTATTTAAGTATGTAATAAAATATTGAATTATTTTTTTTGAATTATAAAATTAATATTAAACAAATTAATTAAGTTACCATTGTATTTTTGATCAATATTTTTGAAACATGCCTGTTACAAATTTCATCTACTAGAATTGTGAATAAAGATGATATAGAATAAAATTATACCATTTTAAACTATAAATTAAAATAAATTAATTATATCCTTATTACTTGGGAATGATGAAAAAATTGATAATAATGATAGAAATTACAAATATTAAAAAACATATTCAAACTGATTATGATTACTCACACCCAATATCAAAAATAGATTAAAATTAACAAATATAAATATAGAAAATATTTATAAAGAAATATTATATATTGGTTTTAAGTATGAATTGAGATCTAAAAGAGGTTATTAATAATCATAATTTTTTATACTGTATATTTATCTACTTTATTGGATGTTATGAATTAATGTGAAGGTTTCTTTGTATAATATTTAATTTCAAAGGACTTATTTGATATCGTTCCCCATGATATATTTAATGGTGTCAAGTTACATAATAATAGATTTATTTAAATATATTTATGTAATTCAAGACTTTTTATGATATTTATCATTTTCTTTATTTAAATGAATTTTTAATTCATAAGGTACAAATGATATTAGGGTTCTGATCACATAACTCTCTATATTACATTTTATTGCTTCTAATTGAACAATTTATTACATGGTTGGTTTCTTCCATCAAAATAGTGAATTTTAGTCTACATTATCATCATCTATGTTTTAATGTTAACATTTAATAACAATCATTTAACTTAATAAAATTTTATTCCCCTAAATGTATCATCATTTAGAATGACTACCATCCTCTTTTGTGATAGTTTCCCTTAATTTTAAATATTTTCCTTTCATACCAATGTTTTTTATTTTAATTGGATTTATAATTTTTTTATAACTTTTGAACCTCATATTACCCATGTAGACATTTAAAATGGATTTTTTTCTCTTTTTAAAATACGGGTTTACAAAATTTTTATTTTTAACTATTTGATATATTTACATCCTTTTAGAATAAAATGTCTTAATTTCATTATGTAAATTACATAAAATAACAATTATTAACTTCAACAATCGATTATTAGGGATTATTTGGAAATGTAAAATTTTTAATGGGTTTTTATCACACATTATAAAAAAATCTCTAATAAATGTGGCCTATAAAATAATACTATAAAAAATGTTTACTACATTTCCAAAATAATATTTTACATTTCACTTCCATTTTCATATTTATCTTAAAAAATTATTCCTATATAAATTTCATTAATTAATAAAACTCTATTTTATGTTATACTATTGTAGGGGGGATAGACATTTGAAATACAGTACGATATTTTCCATTCCTATCTATTTAAGGGTTATCATTTTTCTTCAATTGTCTTCCCTCTATGAAAATCATATGTTTCCATCAATTGATTGAAGGGGCTTTAATAAGATTGAATACATCAATTTATTTGTAAAATTAAATAATTAACCACATATAATTTATCCGTAATATATCAATATTATATTTTATATTTTCTAACTAAAGGGAATTTACATTAAAATTCACAAACAATCATTAGATACCTGACTATTTCTCTTTGGTTTTCACATTATGATTTTTGATGGAATAAAGAATTATTGGATTATAATATTCCATTTGAAAATGATATATAACCCATTTTTTATTTATGAGTTTTTCCTGATATGATGGATAATTGATTTTGTAACACCTCAGGTAAATAAAGAATATGACATTTTTATATTTATCCCTATTTGTGAATAAAATGTTAATATTAATATAAATGGAACGCTATGCTCGATCGCTTACCCAATACGCAACAATGAGTTCCTTTGAAATCATACGTTGCACTCTATTAATAAAATAATATTATTTTAAATCGTACTTTACACCTAGCCGTTGTAATGGAGGGAATGAACAGAACTAACAACAAAATGATTATATATGTTTTTTTAAATATTTTTACTCTTTAAAATAAATGTTAGAGGATTAAACATGCGAATGAATCCAATTTTAAGCGTAACCATTCTAATATTCTTTG
The DNA here is from genome assembly GCA_963277665.1 of Viscum album. Classification (NCBI taxonomy): domain Eukaryota; kingdom Viridiplantae; phylum Streptophyta; class Magnoliopsida; order Santalales; family Viscaceae; genus Viscum; species Viscum album. The sequence goes on from OY728146.1 coordinate 959,720,360, forward strand.
AAGGGTCGATTAACCGCCTTTTGATGGCGAACCACTTTTAAATCCACTTTTTGACAATTTTATGTGATATATTTGACAAAATAAAATTCTTCTTTAGAATCGGGACATCAAAATTTACTTTGTGTAAATTTTTGGTATTTTTCCGATAAAGTTCATTTTTTAATGAATAGTGAAAATTGTTTATTTTAATTCAAAACAAATTTTTAGTCTAATTTATTTATATGATTAGATTATATTTTGAATTGGATTTAAAGTAAAATTAGAATATATTTTTACCATTTAATCCAATAGTGGTTGTTGGAATTAATTTCACTTTGAAATTGGACTTAAACAAGTGTCAATCTTTTAATATATATTATTTATAAAAAACACGCTATTTGTTTTGACAGCGAGAATTAATTATTAAATTAATTAATTAAACATATATGTTTTGAATTTTGTAAAATAGATATCATTTTTGAGTTCGGAATATCATATATATCTTAGGTTTAATTTTTGGTATTTTTCTGAAAAACTTCAATTTTTGATGAATACTTAAACCACTAAGTGGTAGTTAAAGAAACTGATTTTTCATTTAAATGAAACACTGCCACTTATGTGATATGATTTTCAAAAATCCGACATACATGGTTTTTATTAAGAATTATAATGTGGTTCAATGAGATTAAAATAATTTTTTGGTGAATAGTAACTTTTAAGTTTATAATCGCGATTAGAGGTAATTAGTGTAGTTTAAGGGAAAAATAATGTTTTAATAATATGTAATGAACTTTACACATGTCTTACCCTTATTTTATGTCTCATGGACGAACACGAAAATCCATGGGTCAACTTGGGGACCCCATGGAGCCACTTTGGTGAGAAAATGACATTAATACCTTTATATTTAATGGTAAAATTAAAATGTCACAAACATGAGTTGTTTTACTAAAACAATTTTTACAAGGGGTTATACAAGTTATATTTTTAACTATATATATTCCTTGGAATTATAAAAAGATTTCCTACATCATAGTATTTTTTTATAATTTTTAGACATTATATAAATTAAATTACTTATGACATTATGATGATGCAACGATGACCTCATTATTTAACGATTGAAATAAAATGGAAAGATAATGTAAAATATAAGACCTAAACATTTCCAAAACCTATTGGATGGGTGTATTTCTAACCCTTATCACCTTATCCTTGAAACAAATCAATATGGGACCATTAATATCCGAAACTCATTCTAAAATAATGTATCATTTCCTTAATTTCCAAGAGTGCCACTCCTCTCCTCTTATAAAAGGCCCCCACATCTACCACCATAAACACACTTTAAAAGCATTTGGCTCAGCCAAACACTTCCAATTTTGTCTCTCCACATCCCTCTCTTACTCCTTGAAGCCTCACTTTGGGCAGAAGTTTTCCCAATTAATCCTTTGAGCTCAAATCAAAATGAGTTACTCGATTTAAAGGTAGTGTCTTCTCTTGTGTTCTTATGTTTTATTTTGCTTCTCCAACCCCCTAAACTGATTTTATTCATTTATTTTTTAACAAATCCAGTATCTTAAATATAAAAGGATGTTTTTATAATAAGGATTTGAGCTACACTTACACACACCTAAATCTAATGGTTAAATAACATACTGTTTCTGTGGATGGAGAATTTCTGCCTCACGAAACGATGATTGTTCAACATTCTTATAACACCTTCAAAGGTGGCCATTAAGATGACACTATATTTATATATGATATATAATATGTTTATGTTTTACTTAATATTCTGTATTTTTCATTTATGTCATAACTTTATGGTTTCCATTATGGGAAAACATGATATCTTCATTTAAGGAAATGCAGACTACCGCCCCCTCAAAGTGATTTGATTCGTTAATACCATATGTGGTATGTATAAAGGATATATTTAATTATATTTTATATGATACCATTCTGGAATTAAAATACTATTATGTATCATTATTTTTTTAATTAAATTAAATATGAAATATAAATGGAAGTAGCGTTCATGCGTACGTACGGCTTACCGTCTCCATGAACGGTACATTTCATTTCTTATCTCAAAATGATATGTACTATTATAATTACATATATATAATGGATATATATGTAATATATTACATCTAAATGATGGATATCATTCTGGAATTATAATATATATATATATATATATATCTCTCTCTCTCATTTTGTTTTAATTCCATTAATATGACAAAAAAATAAAGTAGTGTTCATGCGTACGTACGGCCTACCGTCTCCATGAACGCTGCTTTTAATTTTTATCTCCAAATTACATGGAATATTATAAAATGAATATATACTAGATATATATGATATTTAAAACTAAATTACTATTCTGGATATTATATAACTATAACTACATGGAAAATTATTTTCCAACAAGTTCAATTTTTGACTCATGTACCAAACATCGACAAAAACGTCTGATATGAACTCATATTATTACCAATTATTATAAAATTAAAATATGTGATATGAACTGAATAATAATATTTACATTAGGCCCTTAAACAATTATAAATTGACCAAATTTTATTATTCGGGAATATAATGAAACGAACAAGACAAGTTGGACTTGAGGTAAGGGATCCTACCCCTCTCTTTCTTTATAAGTATACTCTTTTATGTCATTCCTTTTAATCTCATCGTTCTTGTGATTGGGATGTTCTTTTATATTACACATACTGTAATTTTTATGTTCATATGATGAGAGACCCTATTCTCTCTCATCAATCCATTTTGGATGTTTTGAGTGGCGCCGTTAGGCTGCCAAATTTTTGTAAGGGATCCTACCTCTCTCATTCTTTTTAAGTACTATCTCTTATGTCATTTCTTTTAATCTCATATTTAATATGATTGGGGATACTATTTTATATTCCATATTCTGTAATTTTTATTTTCATATCATGAGAGACCCTATTTGATCTCAACAATTCATTTTTGGATGTTTTAAGTGGCGCTGTTATGCTGGTATGTTTTCGTACGGGATTTTTCATCTCACTTTTATTCCTGTCACATTAAAGCTACGTTTTCCACTATTTCATTTGAGTGGTGTATGTAGTTCCCATTATTATACTCTTTTTGTATTATAATTTCATTTATGGGTATTTAAATCATCATTGTATGACCTTTCTTCCCTGGGGTGTACATTTCGAATGTTACCCAACTCGGTAAGGGGACCTTTCACTCTCCTCTTTTTAAAAGACTTCTTTTGTTATGTCTTTTATTTCACATAATATTATGTTGGGATATATTCTTATATATCCTTATTTATGTAAATTTTATGTCCAAGTGATGAGATACCATTTTCTCTCTCATCAACTCATTTTCTGAATTTTAAACTGACGCCATTAGGCTACCTGATTTCTCTAGGGGAATTTTATAACCCTCTTTCAATTCTTTGTGTTAAACCTCTTATTCCAAGATTATGTGATGAATCTCTATGTTAAAATTTCCACAAACCTTTGTGTGGGTATACTATTTCTACACCAAATCATCTCATTGATAAATTCATACGAACTTGTATGGGAAATCATAACTCAATCTCATTTCATTGAGTTAAATATCCATGTCATTGGTTTTGTTTTTCCAAGGTTATGTGTGAATGACCTATGATTGTTTCACACTTAAAATCCACTTATATTGGGTGTATTTATATTTCTCACACATAATTATGTGATATATTTATCCTTAATTTAAGGATAACATCTTTATAATAGATTTCATCTCAATTTAAATATCCATTGAGACTTCAGTTTTCTTATGCACCAATTCACTCATATATGGTGTGTATACTGTACTTTGGCATATTATATCATTAATCCCTTTATTCTCATGATATTACAAATTTCGGATTAAATGTTATTATGAAATTATTTGTATTCAATAGTCTCTAATTTTGTTAAAAACTATCTTACAAAAATATCATTTTAAATGTTTTAAGGATTAATTATTCTAAATATTTATCTTTAATGTCCATGTTTTCAAAATGGTTTTCAGTATTTATATGGAAATTAATGTTTTAAAATTGTAATTCCATTAAAAGCTTCAAAGTGGTATGGGACACTTTGATTCAAAAATCTCTTTTAAATGATTTTTGAAACTGGATTGGTTAATATCTTGGAATTACTTATTGTGATTTCAAATCAAATTTTGTTATTGAAATGTTTATATTTTCAATATTTTATGTTTAATGATGGTACTTGGACATTTTACGGGTGGTTACGTGATAAACCATATGACGGGTGGTGCCATGAATACTAGGACGGGTGGTTACGTTATAACCTCTAATGCATTGGGTATGGAAGTCGGTCATATGTCTATTCCATTAAGTATGTATGGAAGATGGCCGAATGGATATTCCATTAAGTGATATGTGTAGATGTCGACCTTATGGTTAATTCCACTTAAATATGTTTATGTCTCAAGTTACCTTTATATGTTATGTGATCTTTATATGGGTTTTATGGTAATCTTTTGGTTACAGAAGGGTAAGTAATGAAATTTTATTCATTGAAGAGTTTTTACTACATTGAAAAGGTGAAAAGATTTACTTTGATAATGTATACATGGTTTACTTGATGTTTGAAAAAGAAATAGTTTTCATTCTTTGTGTATCCCTTACTGAGATTTTTATGCTCACCCCATGTTTTTTTTGAAATGTTTTTCACAGGAATTAATGTGGAATAGGGTCAAGGATAAGATCAAGGGAAAGTCATGATATCTAAAACATGGAACTAGACATGTTTCTTTTTAGGTGTTTATATTTTTTGAAAATTTAGTATAAGTGACTACTTTGTAATCTTTTGAGATGTAATAGTTATGTCCTAATTCTATAAAACTCTAAAACTAAAAAGATTTTCAATGTGAATTATTCATTTAATTCAATATCAAGTAAGGTTTAAGGCTGGGGCCTTATAGTTGGTATCAGAGGTTGGTTTAGATAACTTTAGAGCTTAGGGTATTCTATAAGCATAAGTGACAGTACCATAATGGATATCATTTCCGAAAGGGTCCAAGTTTTAGATAATGTGAATGAGTAAGTATATCTTAGTGGTTATCTTCCTTATTCGTACATGACGGTTTTGTTGATATGCTCACACTGAAATTTCTGTTTTTAGTGAATGGATGGATCTAGCAGGAACCAAAGTGACAATAGGTTTGAAGGAAACTGTGGTGGTTTACTGATTAAGAGACTGGATGAAATGAGGTATTCAATAAGGAAACTCGTGGTTGTTCTAAACCAACAATCAAGGATTCATGATCAACCACTTGAACCATGGTATGTTCTGTAAAGCATCATGTACGAGATGACCAATCGATGTGGAAGTTTAGATAATAATTATCAAGGTAACCATTAGGGTTTATATGATCCTTACTTTTGAGGTAATTATGGGTTATTTTATATTATGATGGAAAATGAAAGGCATGAGATTAACTTGAGGTTAAAATATGTTATGATTATTTTTTAAGATTTTATCTCTTTTTTGGGAATGTTTTGAGAATTATATAGTTTTGGGAAAAGGACAACACACGGACCGTGTGACAACCCGTCACGTCGGACAAAGCTGCTGGAATCGAACCCACAACCAAAGTGCAACTAGTATTTATCGACTACCACTGGACTACGTGAAGTCCCCGGTTAGTGTGACATATTCTTTATAGTTAGGTGATTTTATGAATTAAGAATAAATTGATTTTGGGTTATATATGGAAATTTATTAACCTATCATATAGGATATGTGATTAGGTTAATTACTATTCAATACGAGACTTTATGAGAAACTTATGTTGTTTGGAGATAAATGTTACGATTTAACTTGGACGACTATGTGACTAAATCCTTCAAATATTTGGGTTTCAATCATAGTTTGGTTTACATTGTAGAATTTTCTGGACAAATTGTGTATCAAATGGTCCTCGTTGTACTTTGAGTTTTGTTGGACAAATGTTGGAGATTATGAATAGATTTTATTTTTATAAAGGGTTATACTTTTCTAGATTATCTGATCTTGTACTAACATTTTTGGTTTTGGTTTTGGTTAAGGTCTAAATATATGGGAAGTATATAGTTCTCTCTTGTGGATTAGGTGATTCTCTAGAAGTTGATTATAATACTCTTAACGTGAACAAGTCTTCCTAAATACTAATCTTTTGGGGAAAGTATGAGTTTGTGTAAGAAATCTAGTAAAAGTTGAAAGTCAACATGACAAGTAAGTATGTTTCATTAAGTTAAAAAATAAATTACTCAATGAAGAGTAACGTAAAACAAAAATGTTGTCTGTTAACTTTTCCTACTGGGGAATCGAATACCGTTTAACCCATCACATGTTTGTGATTTTCTTATGGTTAACTTTCTCCTAGACATGTTTACTATCACTCTCCATCAGAACATGACCCTTTGTTTTTCCTCCATGACCATATTTTAATTCATGGAATCCTAGTATGGGTTAACTCGGGTGACCTTTGTACTTATCTTTCATTATTTTAATGTGATTGTTTTACCGACTCTTGTTCCGATGTGGGACATTCAAGGATGTTTCCGAGCCCAATTTTAAAATTGTGAGGACGCAATTCCCAAAAGGGGGAAGGATGTAACACCCCAGGTAAATAAAGAATATGAAATTTTTATATTTATCCCTATTTGTGAATAAAATGTTAATATTAATATAAGGGGAACACAATGCTCAATCGCTTACCCAATACGCAACAACAAGTTCCTTTGAAATCTTACGTTGCACTCTAATAATAAAATAATATAATTTTAAATGGTAGTTAACGCTTAGCCATTGTAATGGTGGGAATGAACAGAACTAACTACAGAATGATTATATATGTTTGTCAAATATTTTTACTCATTACAATAAATGTTAGAGGATTAAAAATGCGAATGATTCCAATTTTAAGTGTAAACATTCAAATATTCTTTAAATGGTCGATTAACTGCCTTTTGATGGTGAAACTCTTTTAAATCAACTTTTTAACAATTTTATGTGATATATTTGAGACCATTTCTCTCAGTCATGCAATTAAAAAGGTCACATATATGGAGTTCATCTATTGGTATTAGTGTAGTGATTATTATTTTTTATTTAATTTATTATTTTGTGGATTACGATTAGTGGAAATTAATAAAAATCATAGAGGTATGTATAATATTTTACGCCAATCATATGAAAAATGTTTTGTTATTATAGGAATGTTTTATTTATCATTGAAATTACATCTCTCTCTAGATTTTGGTAATTAGTTTCACTTACGAAACATAAAAACCTAGGGATAATCAACCCAAAATAGTCTGGTTGAGTATCAACAAAAGGTTCACATTAGGTCATGATTAGTGGTACCAAGGCTTCATACATGGACAAAAATTATTTGGCGGATATGATTTTTAAAAACATATTCTCTTTTAAAAATAAATAGCATGGATTATAAATTTGAGAATTCGATGAAAAATTGTCTTAGGGATACTTAAAAATACCATAGAAAAATTATGATTGATTAAATTTCTAATACATTGGTATAGTTATATAATAGTTGATTCAAAATTATCGTAGGTTAAAATAATGGTGGCATTACTGAAGACATCATCTGATTCAAATTTAATTTTCAAATAACCGGTTTCTCTTAATTTTTTTGAAAATATCATTACAATTCTGGATTTTTATTTGATTAAATACAAGATCATGAAAATTTATATATGAATTGTATATCCCTAACAACATCATATGAAGAATATTTGGGGTAAATAGTAAATATTTATGAAAAAGGATAGAAATGTGGATATCATAGTAGATTACATTTTGTATATTTATAGTGGATTTTTTATTTTTTCTTCATTTGTAAATGATAACTACAATTGTGAGGGTTAAATTTATTTAAGGGGGATTATGTAATGAACGTTGATTTCACTATGTATTTTTATTATATAAATACTAAATTTCAAAAAATGAAATAAATAACATAAACTAAGAATCATGTTATATATTAAATTTATAAATTAATATTTTAAAAATAATAAATACCCTATTAAAATGAAATCTAATAATTGTTAAATATTTTTGATATGTAACTAATATGAATAAAATGGTTTTTAATTTATAAAATAACAATTTTAATTGTTATATAACTAAATTTTAAATTTATAATAAACTTATTTTATAATAATACCATGACTAACATAGAGATCATTAAAAAATAATTTTAATAAAAGTTAATGTTAAAAAAATAAATTTTTCAAAAACATCGATTTTCTATTTATTTTTAATTTTCATTTAAAAAATAAATTCCTAAATTTTGATATTATAAATTTAGAAAAAAATTGTTCTTGTAATTTCAAATTACAATATATTTATTTGTTTTAATATTTTATAAAATCATTTATTTTTAGTAGATCTTGGAAAATATAGTGTCTACTAAAACCATAACTATTATGTCTTTATCAATGAAATTTTTATATCATTATATTTAAAAAAAATTATTAAGGTTCAATGGTGTATATAATTAGTAAAACAATATATTATAAATACTATTTTTAAATTATAAAATCTACGATAAACAATTCATCAATGAAAGTAACATTTTCATGTAAATGTAACTATTTATAGTAATTTCATTTAGTTAAAAATTATTAATGTATATTTTTTGTTTTGGAAATAATTATAACCCACATATATATTTTTTTAAAATATAATATTTTTCTAAAAAATTCTTCATATTCAATGTTTTATTACACACATAAATTTGAATCATAAAAATAATCTTTATTAAAATGGGTTTTTACACATTACATGTGTTAATGTCAAAAAAAATATTCTCTTACAAAATAATAGTTTCTCTAAAAATGTCCATAAAAAATTTTACTCGAAATTGTAAAAAAATATAAAAACTTTATTTTATTTTTACGAATTATAATTAAATCAGTTTGGTTTTAATTGGTTATCATATTAAAATCAAATTAGAAAAAAGTAAATATTATAATTACAAATTACATGAAATCATATTTAAGACATGTTAAAAAAATAAATATTTGAAGAATTATTGACCTTATCTGATACAAAATATATTATATTTCCTTTTATAGTAACATTCACATTAGTTCAATTGGAACTCTTTATATTATGTTGAAATATTTATAGAAATGATCCTCTAATGATTTATAAAATGGACCTCACATAACCCCTTCATGAATAATCCATGTTTGAGGTTTCTTCTTGAAAATATTACATCCATCAATCCATCATAATATTATTACACCCCATTAGCTCATAGTTTCAATAACATCACATACTCCCACCATTTAAAAGTATTCTTCCAGGGGAAAATTCATGTCCACATTATGAGTTCTACATTTTCCATAGTTTATTTTATTTTATATGTAAACATAACATATATTGTTGTCCCATTCCAATATAATGTTTTTTTATTTTAATATTATTACTATATTGTAATAACTATTATACACCTTTCCATCATTCCATTAATAAAATAAAAACGCCTGTTTTGTGAGGGTAGACCACCACATCCACAAATTGAAGTGTCTCATTTTTCATATTTATTTTTGATATTTAACAAAATACCATAAATCATATTCAATTGTCAAAAAAATAACTAAAAATATCAATATATTTATTTAATAATGATATTATGTCCATATAAACTTTTTCAATTATAATAATTATCTATTAATTATTGTATCTTGATGTATACATACCTGGATACTGAAATTAAATAATACCATATAGGTATATGATAAATTAATTAAGGGTGATATATATTTTAAATATGTAAAAATTATATTATTTTGGATTTTTAATGGTAACAATAAAATTATAAATATTAATTAAGATATCACAGTTCATTTTTAAAATACTTTTTAATCAAGCATGTCTCCAATTATTTATAGATTTATTGTGACTAAACATCTCATAGAATGAAATTGTTACTATATAATATCTCATGAAACATCAATTATTTTACATATTTTTATTTATTAATTATAAAACATGGAATGATAACGTATAATAAACCAAAATTATGAATGTAGTTCAAAAAGGATAAAGATTATGTAGTCATGATATAAAAAATAGATTATAAATAATAAATATACATGAATATAATTAACATAAATAAGGTTTAAATTTTTTTTAGATATTAATATGGTTATGAAATTTGTTATTTATTACTTAATTTTTTTATATATTAGATTCATGTTATTTAGTGGAAGTTAATAATTAATTTATTGGGTTTTCTACATAAAATTTAATTTCATATGAAACACTTCATGTTATGACGCAAGATATTTTTAATTTAAACAACCAAAAAACATCATACATGTCTAAATTGGGGCACTATTGGTACCTCAATCCTGAGTCCAAGTATGATAGAGGCAACTGACTAGTAGGGAATGACTATAGTGGTATAGTGTTGAGACTAAACATTTATATCAGCGTATAATTACAATTAAAATAAGGTAAATCATATATATAAATAAAAATATTTAACAATGTAGAGATATATAGAGTTATATGGAAATAAATAAATTACACCCATTCCATATGAAAATGATCTTCCTATAATGTGAATCATTTTAACATCCTATAATTTTTATTATATTCTAGTAATTAAATCCCAAAAAAGAAACAAATAGATTATTATGGAACTCATATAAATGATATGAATTCTTAGACTAATACTTATCTCTAGAGCTCTTACTTATAAGTCATGATCATGCATCCTTAATAGGTAACATAACATTGTTCAAGGAGGCATCCTTGAAGACTGTTTGGGTACACAACAAATGCACTTGTATGGATTGAGTATAACTTAGTAGGAAACTAACAATTGGAACATAAAATATAATATGAATGATTAATTATTTCATGATGATGTTTATAAAAAAACATATGGGAGTATTTTTAAAAGGAAATATAATACATCAATCTCATGTTGAATGTGACAAATGAGTTTCACCATATCTGATTCTCCATATGATGTATGTATTTTTCCATAGTAACTAAATATATACATATATAATCCCCATGAGTTTAATCCTATGTTTTCCAAAGAGATTAATCTACACTAGTGATCTAATTGGGTGACACAAGAGAATTTCCATGTAGCAAGTGTCATCCAAAAACCTAATGGAGTTCATACCATGATGTATTATGTTTCATTTACTATTATAGAAGGAAATGGATTACACCCACGGATTTAAAATTAGGATTCATCAAAGAACCCATAATATTACACCCAGTTAGTTATAAGTATTATATGTTATCACTGATTCAAAAGAATTATACCCAAGGTGTTCCAAGCATTATAAATCATTCCTAAACCAATTTTATTAAACATATGAGATCCATGTAGTAGTATCCCTTTAATGGAAAAATAAAATTTATAAATAAATATCATTATGTCAATATAAAAAACATTCATTTTAAAATGATGGAAAAACCTAAATAAATCTACTCCACATGTATCCCTTAGAACATAAGTATTGTCTATGAATCCTAATTCAATTACCCCTAGACATACATAGAATTATTGACACCCACTGATTATCTTTCTAGAAAATAAAATGCCAATTTTGAAAATGATGGATTTTAATTTCATAAATTATGGCTATAAAGTGAAAAATAGAACTATTAGTTATGTGCACAGTGAATTGGTGTGTATGTTTCTCACACACATATATGAATGCATATAATTTAAGAGATTTTTTAGAACCCTATTCCACATTATCATTGTTTAAAGTTGTTCCCAAATATTCGTGTCAGTTCATGATTATATGATAAAAGATTGAATGAATAAGAAAAGGCTAAAAATAGGTACAACTATTTGAAATGAAAATAGGGAAAAATATTATAAGATAAAATGGTAAATATTAATGGTTGGGTATGTATTTACCAATTGTTATTAATTAAAATATATGACATCCAATTCCTTGAAGAAACATAGAAGAATAAAAAATTGAATTGAGGGGGGCCAAGGTGGGGATTCCTTAATCATTTCCACCACATAAGGGCCTTCCAAGATCCATAAAAACTATAAAAGAACCAAAAAATTAAAAAGAAATTATAGTAAAAGGTTATTGATTTACCCTGGGTTTCACCCCATGCGTTTTTAGGGTAGGGGATCCACCCACAGGTATATTCATTTCATTATGTGAACAAAACTTCACACTGTGACCCTAAAAAAGCTAACAATTTTACGTCTATCTGTTCATTGGTTTCCCTCGAAATAGATAATAAGGTATCATTAACCCCCACATCGGTTTCTGAAAGTAAAATATTTTTAAAAAAATTAAAAGGAGTGATAATTAAAATTTTATTGGGATTTACAACCATTCAACCCTATGAAATTACTTCCTCATGATGTTATCCTAGACATCAATAATCCTCTAACATGAAAAATTATTTACTTTTGACAAAAATATCACATATCCACTCCCATAAAGCATCTTATATGTTTCTCTACTACAATTTCACATGTACCAGATGAACAATCATTCAAAATGATTTTTTTACTCCGTTAAAATATGTAGACTTTATGCTCCTCAATGTATGAATCTACTTCATGATCCAATGGTTTGTGCCAATATGTTGATATATATCAAGATAATTTTTATACTCTATATTTTGTTAAATAAATCAATAATAGAACTAAATCATTTCATGGATTCTAACCAATATTCCACTAGACTGATTATCTCCACTATCATGAACAACCCCCATATATGTGTGATAGTTTCTATTATCTATAAACATTATGGTTTCCCAAAATTTGAGACACTCTCGAAAATAAATTGTAACCAAATAAAAACACTAGATTTTGGTATATTTTCTCCATTTAATACATCTTCTTACTCTGCACAACTACCATCCCTTTCAAGATAAACTGAATATACATTAAAATATTTTATATAATTCTCTACATGGTTATTATTTCCTTTTGAGTCTCTTAAAAAATGAGGTGATCTGTATGGTCTATCATACTAATACTCATATGTTTTCATATGAATCAATTATAGATAATTTTTTTTGTGAACACTTAAATTGAATGAGGGATATCCCAACAATAACATGAATATAAGGAACATACCCTCAACAGTTATTTAGAGACTTTTATATCCAACTCAATGTATCTATCCATCCATGGATAATATGATGTTTTGAAACATGCTTGTGAACCATACTCATTTAGTAGGAATCTCCAGAGATGTGATATAAAGAAAGAATCTATATCCTAGGAAATACTCCTTAGTATACCATGTAGTTTCACCTTCTCATAGGAATAACTTTTTCCCTCTCATCCACATATGATGTCTCTCATATTGGTAAAAATTGGGAAATATTTGATTTATAATCAACTTCTACCAAATCCCAATAAATATCTAATGTTATCATCAACACCCCCATCTAAAAAATTCATAATCCCATAATTCAAATTCAATGTAATGAAATGAATTTTTTATGAGAAACCATTGGGTGCATAATCCTACCCATCAAACATTTATAGGTGTATTTCTAGGAGAGTAAAATCACAACAACATTTATCATCCCTAAATACTAGTACTACTGTTGGATGTCATGATATATACATGTCATATTTGGATTTAGCCCCAACATTGATTCATTAGACAATCACATTTGATCCTTACACATACTTATAATAAATGAAATATACCCTCAAACATGAATGATCTCATCATCATTGATAAAAAAATTTACGGGGTATCCCCAAAATATATATGATCATGTTGGATAAATCAATAAGGATCTGATAATATTATCATCCATATATTAATGCTATCAAAGGGTACAATGAAAAATGATTTTTTGGTAACTTGAAATTGATACTATGAAATATCTAAATGTATCTTAGAATATTGAGACATTTCCTTACACACAATACTACTCACTTTGGTATCCAAATTATATTTAGTTTCTCTCAACACATTAACTACCACATTCATTTTGTTGGGGAATAGGCCAACAAAAAATATGATGACTATAGATACTCAACACACCTTCTCTATAGAAGGTATATATCTCAATGTTAAATGATATACTTATTAATTAATTCTTTTGTGCAGACTAAAAACAATCCACAAACATGATAGTTATCTTTATATCTTTTTTCATATACTATTGATTTTTTATGCAATCCATCTTTATGGTCGTTCCACTTTGAAAGGATCAACTTTTGGGACTCATACAAAAGTAACCAACCACAATACAATAAATATACAACTTGTTAGACCCTTGATTTTTCAAAATAGAACATTTTATACATAACTTTTTTAGTTAAGGTGAGGATTAGTTCTATATTTATCTTATCCTTTAACCTATAAAATTAATTCTCCTAAGAAAATGACTAATAAAACCTCACTCAATTTTTGGTCTAGAAATCCATTGGAACATCAAAATAGGATATGCCTTAAATAAATTTTTTTAATAGAAATAAATACAATAAATTTTTTCAAATGAAAAATTTTATTTGCATGCTCCAATAAAACAAAAACTATATATAACCCAAGGTTGAAATATTTGTCAAAATCATATATCAGGTTGTCTAAAAAAGGTAAATCATTTGTCAAATAGTGAAACTAGTAGATATTTACATAATGTTAATTTTCTCTAATTGTACATAATGGACTATCCATTGTTTAATGAGTTCCCCCATATACATGGTGTTTGTAAGACTATCATCCAAAAAAATGAACACGAAGAAGTCTAAATAAGTATGGAGATCTCAAATCATTATGAAAAGAATATTGTAAACGCATTCTTCAGCCCAAATGACATGACCATAATTTCATATAAAACATTAAATATTATATAAAGTAGTATGTGTTTCTTCATATAGACTCACCCTTATTCAATGATAGATTGATCTTCAACAACTCTTAGTACTTTTTCAGATGATCAAACAATTCATCGCTCTAATGAAGTGGACAAAAGTTCATAAAATTCACACATATCAACCCCTCATAGTTAACAAAAAATCACAAAGAACTATCTAATTTCTTAAACAACAACAAAGGAGAAACCTATGGTGATTTTCATGGGTAGATGAATCCATTGGGCACTAAATCCTATACTTTTTCACCATTCTCTCAATCATTAAATACCATCTTTCAGTTGGGGTGAATGAATACTAGCTCTATTCATAAAATAAAAACACTATTTAACATAAAACAAATTTTAATTGAAAAATGCAGTATGTATGTAAGGAATATATGCTTAAATTGATCAGAAATAGTTGGAAAATTATGTTTCCACTAACCAAGAATATTTTTCTATTATCCCCTTCAATAATTGATGGTTTTTCAATGTTGGGCCTGCGTGAATATCCCATTTTACTATATGGGCATACGTATCACCCTGAGGTGGTGAAAAAGTATTTATCTATGATAATAGTTTTCATGGGATTAATAAAAATATCCCATGAAGTAGTTTCATGTCATTCATATTCAAGCCAAAAAGATCCTTGAGTAACATATAACAACCAAACCCTAGGGAACACCAACTTCAATTGTGAATACCTATGATTTCACTCTTAAGGAAATATTCATTGATATCTACCATTAAAAATTCTCCCCCATTATTATTATATTGATTAATAACTATAAAAAAAATTATTAAAAATGAAATGTATAAAAAAATGCAAGATAGATTTGATGACACCAAGATTATACCTAAAACATTACATAGTTTTAAATAATAGAGTAGTGGGATATATGTAATAAAACAATAATAAATCTAGTTTCTATGAAACAACCTGAGTTCCTAGATAGTTTATTTTATATGATCACTAATGATACGATGTTTGAGCATTTTACCTACTACCTTATACTTAACGGGTCGTAGAACCCATGCTGCGCACCTAAAAAGACATATATGAAAATGAATAGATCCTAATAAAAATAAAATATCATAGTCAATAAGATTTTTTTGAACCTTTACATAACCACTATAAGAATCTATTTTACTACCCGGTCAAAACTCAACAGGATGTTGATCATAATGAGGAAAAATACGACCAAACTTGCCACACAATTGACACTACATCATGGTACATCCATGTGGATGTGGGAATGATATTCTAGAATGTATATTAGTTTTACACTCTCCTTGAATAATGATAACATCCTTCAACATGATGAACTACCACTAGTCCTCCCAATAGTAACTATTTATTGAAAAACATTGTTAACATCTATGTTCCACTCATTGATAATGTCATTGTTAACTGTCATTGGAAAAGATGTCAGGTGTAATATGTTCACATATACTCATATCTAAAATAATAACAACTCCTTATTTTTACTCATTATTATTTTTTATATTATCTGAGAATTGGAGAAATTTGATATAGATTATTAAATTGAATATAATATCTTATGATAGATGAATTCCCCAATGTATGATGCATAAATTCACTAGAACCATTTTCTGTCAATGTAACCAAATAATATTTCCCAAATAAAAGGTTCTTAATTTCCATATAGAAATTCACATCATGATGATATGTCTAGATTAGAACATCACTCCATGGCATCATAGACCCAAAAACATCTAAAAATCCCAATTAATCCTCTTTTCTCATATTGTCTCAATGTGTTCAAAAATAATTCCAAGAGACTTGATCCATTACTCAACTACATGGGGACCACCCTCCAAAAAGTATCGGTAAACATTTGAGATAAAACTCTATCTTTAACACTGGCCTGAAAGTTCTAGTTTTGGGATCCAATCTGTTAATATCCCACACAACACATTGTAATCTACATTAGAGATAGTCACCTACCCTGATATTAAAGGTTGCACTTGAACAATAGCCTATATGGATTAACATATCCATGATCATGTTGAAAAATTAGAGTCATTCATAGTATCATATTTCTAAAATTAAAAATTAACACCTCAAAAAAAGTTTTCCAATTCTTTTTTTAGATCCGAAATTTATGGAATGTTATAATAGATGTTCATCCTCAGTACCCTCCTCATATTTTACTATAATAACCTCACAACCATAGGTTATCTAACTAGAACTATTAACCCATACACTTAATCAAAATAAAATATATATATCCCAATTCTTATATGAATGATACAATACATATTATGTAAAAATAATTCCATTATATTATTTAATGAAAACATTCTAACCCAAGGCTCAATCAAATGAAATAGAAATTAATATTCATATCATATACACAATATAATTTTTACATTGAATTTTATTTATACCAGATACTAATAAAGATAGATAATAAATCTTGATACTTTCAACCATTTTCATAATTCAATTGTTTTTCATTTTTGTAATAATTAAAATGAATGTTAGCTACAATAAATAAAGGAAAAAAATTATAAGTTATAATCGATATTTTATTTATCTGAAACATGGTAATAAATATAGAGTATAACTCTGAATCCCTTGTATATTTTTTTACCACAATTGTTAAATTTTTTCACTATATATTTTTCTGTGAGATCAAAATTTAACTGGTTTCGAATACATTAAATCATCGACCAGAGACCATAGTCTGATACTAACCAAAAAATAGCCCTGAAAATGAAATAAAAAATATTACGAGCCAAATATTACGCATGAAATCATGTAGGCAGTGGGTATAATAAATAAACCAAAAATAATGAATCATTTTCATCATTCATAGTGGATGAATATCATCTTTAAATATAAAAGGAAAAAACATTAATCCCATCTTTGGTAACATATTTGTTCACTCATACATCAATATAAAACTCCCAAGCATAAGATTAATACTAAACATGATAACATATTATATTTTAAAAATCATAACAAAATCATAATATAAATGAATATAAGTATCGTATACAACATTGTAATGTTTCATCCTGCAACCACTCATAAGTACCAAAACATATAGGATGTTGGGACATGAGGTGTTCCTTACTGAATGAAAAATGTTGTTGACTATATATATGTGTGAATATTAAAATTATTGGAATAATATATCCTAAAAATTAGATCATAATAACTATGGAAATAAGGTAAATAAAAATAAAATCAATTAATTAAATCTTAAGATAGATAAACAATGAAGTGAAAAAAATAACTAGAACTCGTGGAATAATAAATTGACCAATCTATAATAGAAATTGATAATACATTCAAAAGGTAAAATATACATAATGGTAGACATCCACAAAAATGGAAAAAATATAAACATGAATACTTCATAAAATCTCACAAGGCTATGCATGGTCCAAATCTTCTATAATCTAATCTAGTATTATAGACCATTAATTAATTTTAGGTCACTTGACCTAGTCTTAACTTGTGACCATTATGTCTTCATGGGCACCCAATAATGAATTTAGTATAATGTTTGAATGAATCAATAGTCCACTAATAGTGATATCTAAAACAAACTTATTCCATGTAATATGTTAGTAATGAGGTTCATAAATTAAAAAATATAAGTTAACGTGAATAAAGGAACATATAATATTGGGTTCTATTGACTCATGAGGTTGACCATACCATATTTGGACTACCAAGAATGTATCTATTTATATTAACTATTTTAAAACATACTAGCTTTATGGGGTTTATATTGGAAAGTAAATTGTGAACATGAAACAGAGTTGAACCTGTTGGGTGGTACCTAAGGAATTCTAAATATCAATCAATATCAGAAAACACATTGGAGTTCATCCTGTGTAATTCCCAAAAATAAATTAATGTCAAACTTGGTTGATTATGCTCGAGGAATTCCATGTAGCAGGGATCGTCACGAAAACCATTGTATTAGACCCAAGGTAGACCAATTAGGTGGAATAATTATTAAACATAAGAGATTAGAGCCATGTTTTTATTTGTACAAATCAACATCACAAAACACCATTGATTACAAACAAGGAATTCAATGTCATTGTTATCCGTTAAGAGTGGATAAAAAATTAATAAATTAATAAAATAATAAATTCAAATAATTTATATAATATATTCATTTCTAAATATTGTAAACCCATTGATAAATTCACACCACTGGTATCCCATAAAACCCAAGTACACCAATCACTACTATTTATCCTAGGAATACTACGTCACATACTACTGACCATAAGTCAAATCTAATGCACAACATTGATTACTCATTTCACCATACATGGTTGCACACATTTTGGGGGTTGGAAAAATAATGTTCCACAGACTAATATACCTCTAATTTCCCAAAAAAGTTGATATATTTCCTTAAATAATTATAATAAATATCTATTTAATATTTTAATTATATGAATAGTGGGTCAGCTGACCAAACCTCAAACACTAATATGAGTGGAAATAAATATATGGAAATGTTTTAGAACTACCTACCATGTGAACAAATATGAAGTCTATACCATTATTAGCCTATTTTTCAAACTAATTAGATATAAAAGAGGTATATATATGAATAAATTATACATAGGGAATATTAGCTAAATTGATGAGTGTATAATTACCTCAATCATCAAAACATACTAAATTGCCTCAGATTTCATAAAGAAACAAGGTTGATCCCAAATTTGAATAGAGAAGGCCATGAGGTTAGATATTTATGTATTTCATCAAAATGAGGTCCTCCACATAATCTTAAACATGACAAAATTTTCTTATAAACATTAATAAAACATGTTAAGAGGTTGTAACTACACGACTCCATGGTTCACACCATGTTTCTATGGGGAATAGGGATTATCCAAACTATCATCCTCTTTCACGGTGTGAGAAAAGATTCACATATAGACTATAATACTAATAATAGTTTTTTAAATTTATTTTAACTTGTTCACCTAGAAATTCCTCCCAATCTATATTCATCCACCTTTAAACAGATAAATAATAATAATTTTTATCAAAAATTACCATGAAAATATTCCATCGAATGGGAAAATATTTTCAATATCATTGTGATGTTATAATTCTTTCTGAATGCAGAAATATTATCTTATACATGTAATCCATGGTATTTATTGTAATTTATCTTGTCATCTCGTGATGAGTATTTCTATTCAACAAAAAACAAATTTATAGGGGTTTTTTTCTCAAATAAATTTCTTGAATTATAATTATCCATCATAAACATCATTGTTTGAGGATTGGTTTCATCCACTATAAAAAAAATTCACAATAAATTCTAATATTTTATATAGGAAATCTACCTTGTATTTAAAATATATTACCATGATACAATTATATTCCTAAAACCTATACACTTTTTAATAATAATTGTAATCATCTTTAATTAAATTTTTTCTTCTTTGTCCATATTTTACTCTCCCACTAATGTTCTGTTTTATAATTAGAAACCTAATTCTGTGTTATTGAATGTGTAATTTTTCTTACCCATCAATTATTTTTTAATGGATTTATATACACTTTCAAGGATGTGGGATTTCAAAAAAAAATATTTCAAAGTATTAGTAAATGGTTAATCTCTATTTCATTATCAAGTGTTTTTCCACACCAAATCACCTTGAAAGATATTTTTTCTTTTTAAGGATCTATTATCGATGATTACATTTGTAGGTTAATGTTTCCAATTGTTTTTTCGTTAATTAATCAATAAATTATGTTTTTATATTGATCTATAAATTATTGTTCATGACAATATTAAA
The DNA here is from genome assembly GCA_963277665.1 of Viscum album. Classification (NCBI taxonomy): domain Eukaryota; kingdom Viridiplantae; phylum Streptophyta; class Magnoliopsida; order Santalales; family Viscaceae; genus Viscum; species Viscum album. The sequence goes on from OY728146.1 coordinate 959,741,047, forward strand.
ATATTTTTTAAAAAATACATATAGTTTCACTACATTTTTCATCTTTATAAAAATGATTTATTTTCCTAAAAATTTCCATTCATATATTACACTATAATTTATTATATAATATATTTTTGAATAAATTATATATAAATCTACTAATAACCTTTTCTTTTATAATCATTGAGTGTTAATTATTTTCTATCAAATATCATACCACTATAAATAGTTAATATTTTCTTTCTTTTATTATTGGGTGTTCACTAATATTAAAAATATTAATTATTCTAGGAAACATAATTGTATACCCTTATCCATATAGTGTGAATTCAATATTATGTATTTTTATTATGGTATGGTACTTACCGATAATGTTAATGAATATATTTTTACACCCAATTATTTTTCACATGTATTATATGATTCATTTTTATGGAATTATGAATGTTATTCTTACCAGATTCCATTTGAAAATAAAAAACCTATTTTTCTAGGTGTTCATGGTGATATGATTAATGAATGATTTATTATGGAAATAATATAAAAATATGATGATGGGTCGGTTCTTATATCACAATCTAAGGCATTGGAAAACTATTTATATCTCTTTTGATAATGGTACATGGAAAAATATAATTTATTTTCATCCAAAAGGGTATAAAAACATGGAAATATTCTCTATATAGTGGATCTAAATACATATTTTTGTCAAATTTTTTTTCCAATTATGATTCTTGTTCCATAGTATTTTGAATATACATACTAATATGTTATGATCTCAGGGATCATGTTTATTAATTCATGTTTCCAAAATATTTTTATTTATTTCATTTGTTATTTTAAGTCTTATTCCATGAAACATGTTTCGTGTCTATGATTTATTGAGTATCACATTATATGTATCATGAATATAACAATATTCTCACCAAAGGGTAATTAGTGACCTTTCATTGTAATTTATTAGGTATCTATTTTATGATAACCTCATCTTGCCCCTTCATTGTATTCCCATTTCAATGGTTTATGAAGAAAATCGATATTTTTTATGTATCTAAATGGGTATCTTGTGTGGAGAGTTTGTGTGAGATTTTGAAGACTTCTTATCATTAATGTAAATTATTATATGGTAGATAATATTTCCATTATTTTATAAAGTCTAATCTTTTATTAGTTAATGTTTCATTCTAATTTTGAAAAAATATAAACGTAAAATATCATGTGAATTTATTTCATTGAAATGATTCCTTTAAGTCATTAATTTTAGATGACTATGTCAATATTGGAATCATACATTGAACAACCCCAAAAACCATAACTAAACATCTAAAAATATAAATGATATGGAAAGATTATTAAATATGATAATTTTATAAGGAGTATCTAATATTCAATCATTTATAGGACATTATGATGTTATAATAATTATAGTATACTCATACCGTATTTCACTTTATACTCAAAAATTTAAATATATCCAATAATTTTAAAAATATAACCATAGGAATATTTCAACAACTTGAATATTTTTTTAAAAACATAATTATAATTTTCCCCTAAATATGATATATTTATTTTTTTAATAATATACTTATTTATTAAAAAAACATGTTATATTCCATTGTACACTTTCCTACCCTATAAAATTTTCATGGAATAACATAAAATTATATTATAATTTCAATACCAAAAAATTTTGTTTTGTGAAATTATTTTATTCAAAATTTTTATTTAAAATGCATCAATTTAATATTAAAATATATTCTAATAAACCATATATATTTTACCCACAATATTATTTTTCATTTATTATTTTTATCCCTAAATATTTAAAACATATTTCATCAGAGTAAAAACAATTTGTTTTCATAAATAATTTACAATTTATTAATAGATATAACAAATATACATAAACCGTTATTAAAATGACATAATATGTAAGGGTAAGGTGATAGATAGTGGATCTAGAATTGGAAAATGGATCCAACAATAATTCTGATGTGATCTTCACTGACAAGAAATTACCCCATGGGTGGTTCCTGTTAAATATCAATTATTGATGATGTACTTAGTCTTGTTCAAGTGATAACCACAATAAGCACACCCTTTATATACTATTATTCCAATGTTAAGATTATTTTAAATGGTTATAATGCTAAACATTCATAATTAATATTGGCCACATTTCCTAATGGTTTGATCCTAATGGGTTATTTAGCTAATAAACACTCTATATAATCTAAAATTCTGAAACATTTTTATTCAATTTATCACGTATAATGGTAATACGATTTCCTTTCCAATATCTATAATTTTCATAATATTTATTTTCTAATATTTTTATAACAAAAGTTATCATAATTAGTGGTTTCGAGCTGATATAATTTACCATTATGTATACATTAACAAAGGTTTCATACAGCATACTAAACATAGTTTTTATCATAAAACTTATTACATTATGTGTAATGAAGATATGATTTATATAATTGTTTCTATATATTTATATTTTAATATATAATATATATGTACTAAATTAAATACATTGGCTATTTTATTTAGTAGACAAATAAATATTCATTCTAGGAAATTCAACCATATGGAAAATGTCTCCCTAGAAATTTGTATTTAGACTCAAAATAAAATGGGATATTTTATTCTTTTCTTAATTAGGAAATATGTCTCTTATTTTAACTTAGTCTTTATCTTAAATCCTGTCATTAGTCTAGTTATATTACTACTCAACGAATGTTATTTTTCATCATGAACATGGATTGATTATTATTCAAAGGAATGGACATGTTCTAATTATATACCTTTTGTGTCACATATATCTGTTGGGTCTACAAAATACATTCTATAAAGGGAATTGTTGAAGAGAACATGGTCCTTGGATAAATTTAATAGTAGTTATAATCAATAGTAAACAAATCCATCACTCTCTATAATATAAAATGGTCAAATTTATATTTAGTAGAGTTTTCTATCCATTATAAATATCATAAAAACTTTTCACTAGATATATTATGGAATAGATGATCCCCAACATTAAATTATATGCCCACCATTTTTCTATTAACATTACTATTTTTCCACTTTGAGAATCCATTTTATGATTATAGATATCATTTTTATTCTCATATTTTATTTCACATTGTTTTGTCCCAACATTTACCTTCTCCAACATTAGCACAACATGTTAGAGTCCTGAATCATTTTTCACAGAGTTAATCATAAATGGTATATTAGAATAGTCCCTGGGAAACCAATTTTATTGAAAAACTAATTATAAAGAAGATAATAATTGTGGATCCCTTAAAAATAATCTGACCCATCTATTAAAAAAACTTCAAATGTTTGAATTGTTGTATCGGTATTCGCATCAGTTTGAGGATGATATAGTATTAGAATGATTACATGTATGATCTTGGAATTTTGAAGTGTCCCACTACCCAGATAATTAAATAATTTAATACTATTAAAAACAATTGATAGTGGTTATTCATGTATTCTCGCTATTACATTTATTTATTATAAATCACGAATCTTAATTAAAAAATCCCCTCAAAAAGCATTAAAACTAGCATAGTGTTTTCCCTATAATTAATTTCCAATATTTAATTGTTTACATTCGTTATCATATGAAGGATAAAAATAATTTCTATAATGATTTTATGACACTTTACCATAGGTATAAGAAGAGGTTGAAATACTCCATAGAAATTTTTTCACACTATATTCACATTCAATCAAAAAATAATCTTTTGTTATTAGAAACTATGCACCTATTCATATTATAGCACCAATAAAAATATATTATATCACTACTAATTTTGGTTCTTCTTAGATATATTGGGAAAGAAGAACATCACATAATTCATTAATTATAGAAATAATGCGATACATCAATTTAAACGATATCATAATACACTATCTTGATAAAAATATAAATAAATAAGTTCCCCATTTTTCATATCTCATGAATTAATTTATAGTGTAGAATCGTCTATTTTTATATTATTGATTTTAGTTATTAATTATGGATGGTAATAGAGTGGTTAATTTGTTTATTATGTCCATTCCCATATGACATTGATTTTATTCATTTCTATTCTCTTTATCAACGAATAATCTTCATCCCATTACATTAATAAAATCCATTGTAGTTGATAATAAATTCATCAATTAGGCAGTTTTATTTTAAATGGTGACTAGGAAAATAATGAATGTCATCCATATGAAGCTATAACCACCACTTTTTCTCACCAATATTTATTTCTCAAATAATATTCACATCTTACATTGGTGTATTGTGTATAAACAATACATATCCCAATAATTTTAATGAACCCATATCGTTAATGGAAAAATAACTATAGTTAAATCCAATGAATGGGTAGGATATGTTTTTAATGAGGCGTAAATTATGGAGAATTACAATAAACTACCTAGTCATTTTTCATGTATACACATATAAGACCATTCATGGATGAATCTTTATACATTATATGTCTTCCTCTATCATAATATAAATTTATTATATGTTAACAATCCAATCAGTTTTTTAGTTCAATAAATCATTATTCATATTCCATTATTCAGATAAACATAAATCCCATGAGATATAAAATTCATAGTGTATAATAATACCCTGAATAATATTTCACATGTCTTATATAGTAGCATTAATGACCTAGGAAACTATATATCAATGTCACTATAGTAAAATGAGACTAATCCACTATGAAATTTGTATTCAATATTCAACTATGATTTTCTCACAACTCATAATGTTTCATAATAATTCTACTTATTACAACCATGACTCACATTTTTTAAATTGAACAAAATGTTTCTCTTTCATTAGAGTTTTTAATATGTTCTATAGATGATCATCATTCCACTCAAAAAAATTTATATATTATAATATTATCAAAAATACTAACATAAATATATTATATTTATCTCTATAAGATAAAATTTTAAAATCCAAAAATTATAGTATCAGGTTTATTCTAGAAATAGTGAATGAAAACTCATAATGTACATTTTTTGATAAAATAATGTTTGCAATATGATCTTTTTTTCTCACTCATGTAATGATACACTACTCACAAATTGATATTTGAGAAGAATTGAGTTTGGTAATGTAGATTAAATTTGTCATCAATATTCTATAGTGGTATTTGATTCATTATAATCAAGATAATTTCTATAAAATAAACATATAAGCTAATTGTTCCATATTTTTCAAAATAAATAGAACAAGTACTCCTAACAAGAAAAAGTGGTCAAATTAATCACTTCATTAAAAAAAACATTATGATTCTTCTTTAATTCCTCTAACTCCACATATTCCATTCAATATGTAGCATTTGATATTGTCTTGTATCAATGAATGTGTTCTTTTAAGAATTATATATCTCTCTCAATGTGAGTTCATGATAATTCTTTAGCAAATTCAAAACAGTGCATATATTTCATATGTATACACTTTCAAATTAGTCCACCTCATCACCAATTATTTTCATAATAAATTATGTTGGAGGTTGTATTTTAATATTTTCAGGAATTGATTTCACACATATGAAACTAAAAACATGTTAACCTTATAAGAGAAATGAAATTTCACTGATTTATTTGTTAATATTTGTATTATGTAAAATATCACCATTGGAATTACAATCAGGATTGGGGATATATTGTACTCGACAATGATAATATGGAAATATTTTTATATATTTTATGTTTTAATTGTTCCTTCATTAGTTTTATATGAAAAACCTATGACTATCATTTCAAGGAATAATTTTAGGTTCTTTTTATAATTTAATTAAATAATGATATACAGAGGACCAAAATATCAAATTGTACTTTATAGCATTGAGTGAATGATGAAGGTAGCATCTAATAAATCATTAAGAGAATCAATTTTATCTGATTTGATTGATAAAGAATAGAATTTTTTCCTATTACATTATAGGGATTTATAGAGGATTGTCATCAATAAAATTAGATTTTAACATCTGTTATAAAATTAACAGTCTCTTGAATCATGAAGCATTATCCCACAGATTGATCTTACACCATCTTACAATATTCATTTTTATTCTAATGTTGATGATTTATTAATAAATGTATTTTATGTGATATAGAGATAACCTTTTCATATTGTAAAAAAAATTTCTTCCAAAATATTCATTAATTTCATTCTTCCAAAAATATTTACACATCGGTATTAGTTTTTTATTCCATTATCTTTCATGGGAAAGGGTATTCCCCAAATTTGTTTCATTATTTCTCTTATTATCATTCATTAGTTATGGCCTTTCATGATCATGAGAATCCATTTTCAATTTAATGGAACACCATAAAATCTTATTAGAATAGATAATGTCTATATTTTTCCAATCATTCACAAGAATAACGTTTTATTCCATGAAATAATTGATCAATAATTTTGTCATAGGAAATGGGAGATATGAATCATATCATATAATCACTATAATGTTTATTTCATAGATTTACACTAAAATATAAACATTTTTTATTATTTTGTTGTAATTCCATTTTTTATTTTAGTAGGGAGGTTCTGAAGAAAATATATATTTAAAATGTATTTTGGGTGTATTCCCACTTCATAGATTCAATATTATACATAGACATTATGTTTTTATTAATGTGAACTACATATAAAATTCTCTCTTTAGGAGAATTATCTCCAATGTATCATTATACTATTCAGACATGTATTGTTAAAATATCTTTTCAATAGTGTTGATCCATTGTTCAATGATCAAGGTATAAGAAGATTCACTATAATAAGTTGGTCGATGATGCCACAAGTATTGAAATATTATTATTTTTCTTTCCTAGGTGAAGAAAGACAATCTACATAGTTTAGTTAATTATTCATTATATCAGATAACTAATTCAGTATTATCAGGAAATTTTTCACTCCATTTGAAGAACTATAAATTCCATGTAATTCATGAAATTAAATGGAATTATTATGAAACTTCCAAAATTGACAGCACTTTTTTTCTAAGGCCCGAAGTGCCAAATATGATCCATCAAAAAAATGTTAAGATTTAAATAGCACACATGAGTATTTTTCTTGAAAAAGTGGAATAACATATAAATGGGTTCCCATATTAACAATACGAGGGAACTGTTACATTCAGGATGGGTGGTTTACCCTTGGTGCCACATAATTTTAGTCAGCGCATGCCTCAAATGAGAAAAACCCAACATTCCAAAACCGTAAATAAAATTATTTTATTTTCCAAATTCTTATAAATCAGAATTGGTGACTCGGATTACAAAACTGAGACCACCACTGAACTCGTGAGGGTATTCATTCCTTAGGAAGATCATGACATTTGCTGGCACAGGCCAACATGGGAATTCAGTTTTTGGCCGCAAATAAAATAATTAATTAACTATTATTTTATTGTTAAATTATATAAATCCTAAATGGTATCTCAGAATATCAATATGAGAGTACTATTGACATCATGATAGAATATTCCCATTAGGCCGAGCCTAACTGTGACTAGAATACATCAAGGTTAACTGTTAATATTTTTTTAAAAAAATTTAATGGTACATTTAATAATGGTACGTGCATAATTTCTATATTGTGAACTGGTGATCATATTAAAAATCTGAGGGAACTGTTGAATTCAAAGAACGTGGATTCTCATAGCCATACCTTAACACTAACTAGAAAGGGTTAGACAAAAAGGTTAGTTTTTAGACATTACAAAAAAATAATAAAATAAATCCTTGTGTTATTTTATTTATTTTTTTTAAAGTTGAGTGATGTTTTAAGACCACATATTTGGTTGGTTATACTTAATGGAAGACATTTAATGACGTGACCCATCGATAATGTAACCACACTATTTTATGTTTTAATGAAACATTAAAGTTGGTTCAAAAGTGAACTGCATTAATGAAATACAACATGGGAGGATTCTCTATTCTATTTAAAGGAAGCTCGGGCATTATATTTTAGCAGTCAATAGAGGAACCTCAGAAAATTTGTTGTTGCGTATTCCACCAATGTAGAAAGAGGATTTGTGAAACTATCATTTTGGGAACCAACTGGTGACGGTGAAGGCTGATGCACACCATCGGACGTGGAAACTCCATCCTCTTCTATAAATCCTTTCAAAAAACATGAGTTAGGCGTTGTTTTTAAATTCCTGAAATTCTCACGATTCTTATCTTCATTCCAGAATGTGTAGGTGTTTGTTGAAGGAGATTGAATAGGTTTAAATTTATCTATATGATGTCTCTATTTTCTACCTACCAGATATGATGCTAACACAGAAGGAATGAACAAAACATATAAGCCCTAGACCCTCCTCCGCTTGATCATTGTTGCTTTCTACCTGGGAAACATGAAAAAAGATTAGCATGTTGATCTCGAGAGCCATGTAGTGTTTCCAACCTCTCGAGCGACCTGTAGTGCTTTCAGAAGGAAAAATAGACCATCAAAGCACACCTGATGGCCCATTGAAGAACCATTAATGCAGCCTTGGCACAGCAGCCCCGACAAGAAATGGTGGCAGCTGGTGCTCTCTGGCCACAGAAGGGGGCGCCGCCACTCGGAGCAGGGGAAAACGAGCATGGTCGGCCAACTTTCATCCCACCATATTGGTGAAAGGGTGACATTCTATCACTTTATGCAGATGGAGGCTATGGCATAGAAGCCATGCCATAGGGGGACATGCCCCATGCAGGTCTAAAAAAGAGCATGGAAATTCCATGTGCCACTACCGGTTGAAGACCCGAATGGCTTTTGTGTCATTCAGGAAGGAAGGGTCGTGTAGCCCATCACACGGGTCACCCCCAGCCGGTTGGCTCGGATGGTATGCTACCTAGTAGACTGAACCCTCTATGGTCCCGCCTAGTTTGTTTTAGATGGGCTGGTCTGTGACATATCCGGTTTGAGACGAAACTGGTATGACACAGTACGGACCCAGAATTAGACCCTTTATGCCCCAATTTCACATAAAAGGATGTATCATAAAAACCAAACATCAGTACGGAAAACCATCTATGACGTTGGAATCCTTGGAATGAGACGGTCCTTTTTAGATAATTAACATGTGTTTTGGAAAATGTTGGATTATATCAAGGTTAGATCGTACACAAATCCAATAGGGCCCTCAACACTAAAATACGTATATCACTCAGACTGGGAATTTGATTGACGACCCATCTAGTGCTTTGGAGCCCTTATGATATGACAGATCATTGGGTTACTCTTCATGGGAATTCATCTCAATTAAAGTATGATGGATGGATTGAGGATCATATTCTCCAATAATTATGGATATGATGTTCCAAAATCAAGTGGTTAGGAGAGACAAGATGAATGAATAGTGATCCAATGTGGATCCGCACCTAGAGATCCTGTGTGGATTAGAACCTAGAAATATTATGTGGGTAATCGCATATCGATCCTATATAGATCAGCACCTTGAAATCTTGTGTGGCTCAACACCTAGAAATACAATGTGGATCAACACCTAGCGAACTAGTGTGGATCTGAACTGAGCAATCCTGTGTGGATTAATTGAAAAACCATTGACAGAATATGATGATATATCTTTACAACTAATCATATGTACATTTATACATAGGATATACCTGGTTTTATTTGAGTATTTCTCTTTGTACTTTTTTATTGAGATCATGCTTTTTGGTTTTCCTTAGTATAATTCCGAGAGTCCTTCGATGGTCTTGGGGTCTGGATTAGGTTTTTTTACTCACTCCTACATGGGATTAACCCGCACCTTTTTGTGTCTAGTGCAGATAACGAGCAGCTTAGATGAGATTATAGGATCCAGGACTAGGTGGTACATGTAGGCGAATAGTTAGAGTGGAGAGCATTGAAAATGAGTTGTACCAACCCTTCAAGTATGATATTTGGTGAATGATCTCAGGAGTTGTATTCTGTTTTGTGTTATAGTTTTATCTTTTCAGTTGGACTTGTAATCTGGCCCTAGAACGTACAATTTCACTTAGTTGTGGTTACTAGTTGTTCTTTCACCTTACTCATACGTTGTGTTTTTCTATTGGGTAGTGTACATTTCTTTTGTGCGTACAGGTATAGAGCAATGCCTTCCAATTTTTAGTAAATACATTTCTTGTGAAAGTCACCAGCCCCAAGCCTATGGAAGGCGAGAATTGGGTTAGTCACGACACGAGCCTCGGGGGAAGGGTCATGAAAAAGTTGAATAAAATGAGTCATCTCTACCATAAGAACTATGAGTCTAAGTTTTCAATAGATAAATATTTTTATGTGTCTTGGGTTTGGATTTCAATCTGGGGAGTCCAGTGTTGGTGCGACGACTTATATAATCTTACACCAAGACCCTAAATTCTTATTTTCTAACTCGGTACATGAATCACTAATTGTGCGGGTTATTGAAATGTTTTTCTTTTGATCTTTTTAGAGTCTTTTCACAAGGAATAACTTATTATTTGTGGATTATATTGATTCTCTTTCATGATTACTCTATATATACATCTAGTCAATATTCTAATGAGTGACTATGTAAATGGTCCATAGTTTAATGGGGATTCAGTAAAAGAACTATTACCTGAGATGGTACCTTTGGTTGGTGTCCCAATGATACCAATTCCCATTGGTCATTAGTTATTACTGGTAATACTGGTAGAGGAGACATATTTGATCTGTGCCTTATAGGAGTTTCAGTGTTAAATACCCCTCATGTTCTGTGGTGAACCTGACTCATAGGCGCCCATGGACTGTCATGACTTAATGGCTGAGTTTACATCTATCTAGGGAACCATAAGGTAAGATGGTGGTCCTGATAGTGAAAATTTTCTATGTGGCTCAGTATGAAGATGGAAGGGTTTATATTACCTTTATCATATGACTAGGTGAATTTTTCCATAGACAATGCTTTCGAACCTTTCACATAGAATTGTTTCCCTTTCCTTGAGAACCTAAGGGGGTTTGTGTTCCCAAGAGCTTCTAATATTTTGATTGGAAGACATTTCGTTCATTGATTATTCATCGACGTGTACCAACCATTACTTTTATTCTATGAATATGAAACAACCAATGCTTCATGGATCAAACCAACGAATGAGATGTGTTTAGGTACATTGGTGTAACACCCCGAGATTTTATGAAAAGTATTCTTTTTAATTTCATTAATGTCTTGTGTTGTAAGCTACACCAAAAAGAGCTTTCACAACACGCATCCTTGACTTTCCTTCTATTACATGCAATCAAGACCTTCCTCGATAGCGTGTGTAGTACGAAATAACGAGTTTCACTAAACAACAATATGCTATTAAAATATTATTAAAACCAGTTGTTATGAATATTAATAACCAATTTTTGAAATTTTGTAAATTTTATTTTTCAAAATGGACTTCATTTTTGGATTTGGAATATCGAAATTAGATTTGGGTGAAATTTTGGTACTTTTCGGATAACTTTCATTTTCTGATGAATAGTGAAAATTACTAAATTTTAATTAAAATATTTTTTTTAATCAAAATAATTAATAGTGCTAAATGATTAATTTGAGTGGTTTTAAAGTATATTTAGAATATACATTTATAATTTAATACAATGTTGGTAATTGGATGTAATTTTACATTTAATCCAGACATAAACAAGTGTCAATCATTTGATAGTTATTATCTCTTAAGAATACGCTATTTGTTTTGACGACGGGAATTAATTTTTAAATTAAGTAATGAAACTGATATGTTTTGAATCTGGTAAAATAGAAATCATTTTTCAGTTCATAATATCAAATATAGCTTAGGCCTAGTTTTTGGTATTTTTCTGGAAACTTTCCTTTTTTGATGAATAGTGAAACCACTAAGTGCTGTTAAAAAAATGAATTATTCATAACACATAATTTTACTGCTTATGTGAGTGGAATTTCAAAAATCCAAGAGACACGGTTGATTTCAGTATGAAAAATGTGGTTCAATGAGATGAAAACAATTTTTGGTAAATATTAACTTTTTACTTTTTTTCCACGGTTAAAATTAAATAGGGTAATTAAGGGTAAAAATGATATTATTTTTACCCTAACACATGTCCTAATTCTATTGGATAAAGGTATTTCAACCAAAAACAACCTTAGGAATAAAATATGACCATTTAGGCCCACTTAGATTAGATTAGTACATTTATTATTAATTTATTTAAAGAAGGGTTAAAATAGATAAAATCAATGTTTAATAAGTATATCATTTTTAATATAGGGGTACAAATAAGATAAATTCGACTATAAATATTCATTAGAAAGATAAAAATATTTCCTATATAATCGTATTTTATTGGTAATATTTAGACATTAAATAATTTAATTTATTTATGACAGAATGATGATGCAGTAATTATCTTATTAATGAAATATTGACATAATTGATGTTATAAATACCCAAATAAATGTAATTTGAGACTTTTTATGAATTTCACTAATTTTCTAGGTTAATATGACATGTTAAAATTGATTTAATGAACTTTCTTCGATCTAATCATTCTTTTATGATTTTCACAGAAATCAATTACTAAATAGTGTCACAATTGACATAAAATAGTTTTTAAAACAAATATTATATTATTAAATGTTATTTTATTCCTAAAAATATAAGGATCGGCCAAATGAATTAGATAATGTTATATATATTAATAATAAACATGTTTGGGTTAGTTTGGCTTCTTATTGTATGTTTATTAACCTTATAGTGTTAGTTCACAAAAAGACACGGTAAAAATAACATTATCTAACTCAAAGTTAAATATAAATGATAAGGTTATAATAGGAACCTAAACTTGTATAAATTCTATTTGATGAGAGGTTTTTGACTCATACCCACCTTAGCTTCGAAATAAATCAATTTGGAGCTATTTAAAACAGAATTTGACTTTATAATAAAATAATATTTTTTGTTATTCCAAAGGTGCTCCTCTCCTCCCTTATAAAAGGGAACCTCCTCCCTCTCTTCATCACACCATTTTGATCCTTCAATCTCGGCAAAACCCTGCCAAATTCTCTTCTTCACTTCCATATAAACATCATAGAGGTCATGGTATTATTAAAGTACCAATTTTAGTGCCCTAAGAGGGGGACTCCAAGAGGCGCTTCAAAGAGGAGGTAATGTCTGTTACCGATTCTTTCAACATTTTTTCTTCTTCCACTTATTCTTCTTAGGTTGTTTAATTATGAAGTAACAAAATCAGTATCACTAAAATACTTATATGTTATTATAATAATGAAACAAACCTATTTCACCATCTATCCATCCTACGGAAATCAAATTCACCGCGCGTGCGTACGTACGGAATACCATCTCCACGCCGTAGTGTAATCTATTTTCCACCACCACCTTACATGGATGAGTATAATGGTGTAAATATGAACTATATATTATTATTGTAAATTAATATTGTTTTGGAAATAGTATACATACACTCCAATACAATTCCACGATCATGAGAACGATATCATCGCTCGTGCGTACGTACGGACTACCGTCTCCACGACGCGATGAGATTCTTTCTCCACATTAACCATTAATGAATGATTATAAAGTATAAATAATAAGTAATCATGAAATATATGACATAATAATGATACTGGATTTATTTGTATATATATGTATGTCATCTACTTAATCCCATTCAACTCAATAAGGAAACAAAAACAGTGTTCATGCGTACGTACGGCCTACCGTCTCCATGAACGATGTATTTATTTCCATTTACTGATCTATTATATATATGTATATTCTGAATATATATTATATATAAATCATTTTTTATATTATGTAATTAAGTCATCATGATCTATGTAATCATATGAATAATTAGAAGTCAAAACACGGATGACAAATGAAACGATTTTACCCAAAACGCTCTTTAACATGGAATTTACAAAAGAACGGGTAATATAAAGTCATAAGTGAACCATATATGATATCATAACAATGAGTATGATTCTTTAATAAGTCAATGACAATATTTAAATCATTATACAGGCGGTTCAGACACTTACAAAGAAAATCGGACATACGGTAAGTGATAATTCTGCAAATCTCATTTTTATCCGAGATTTCTTATTCATAAGTAGTTACTGGGGATATTTCTATTATCCATGTACATGTTTTATAAAAGTGTTTTCATTTATGTTTAAAGTACTTTTTAACCATTCTTGACTTTTACTAGTTGGTATGTTAGGAATCTTTCTTTTGTTTACGTTACGACGTACTTTTTGACTTTTCCAGCAAAAGTACGAGAAGAATGTTTTTTTAACTATATGGAACGAGAGTATTTTTATGGTTTTGTAAAGCCTTATTTTCATGAAGATTCTTTAAAAATATTTCAAGGATATTTTCAACAAAATAATTTTCTTTTATAATTGCATGACCTTTTGTGAAATGAAATTGATTTTGAAGAAGAGAGGATATTTTCCTCAAGAATTCATTTCAAGTGTTTTATCAAAACCATTTTCATCTATGATGACATTATTTTACATGTGTATGTTTCAAGTATCATGAATCTATGATTTAAATGGTTTCACTTTTCTTATTATTAAATGATATCCATTTCTTTTATATGGTTTATGTGATGATGGGATGATGTTTATGAAACCCATTTTAATTATTGGGTTTTTATAAATGATGTATGTTTATTTTGTGGAACAAGTAAGAATGATTTCATTACGAGATGGGTGGGACCTATATCTCCCTCAAATGCATTGGGTAAAGATTTATATATCATGATATAGACATGGCTGGAATGGAAAGTTAAACCGGTTCAGTAATACAGGACTGGAACGAGGAGTGAACTCGATTCAGAATGGGACTTTTCCCACTAAGATGGTCTTGGCAGCAATGCCTTGGCTACTATGGAAATCATATCATGAGCATAATGGTTGCCACTATTACATGTTTTATTCCCATGCTATTTTATCATTATTAATGTTTCTTTATGATATATGCCTTATGTACTTCCATGTTTTTTGTCATTTCTCAAGACTTTGATGTTTAAACATTATGTTCATGTTTTTAAGTTCAAATGTATATGGTATGTTTTATTTTATCCATGCTTACCCTTACTGAGCATTTGAGCTCACCCTTTTTATGTTTTCTTTCCCCCAGGATATAAAGAAAGGTTTTCGGTAAGAAAAAAAAAGGGAATATCTTTATGGGAGATGTTGAAGATCTTTCACCACGATTAGAAGATTACGTTCCAAGTTTCCAAAGACACTAAACTATTACGATCCTTCTGTGTCTGTTTTTGTTATGTATTAAGTATTCCACTAAAGTAATGTAATGTCCATGTATGTCAAGCTTTGGGTCTCTACAATCGAATCCAACAATTTTCTTTTGTTCATTAATACATATGTTAGGGTGCTAGAGAGAACAATTTTGGTTTAAAATTATTTGGCAGAGTAGAAGAAGCTGGTGAATGTTAATAGTCGGAAATCAAGAAAATGAAGTCAATCTTAGAGACTTAGACATTTAAAATGTTTCATGAAGAGGAAGTGATTGGGATAGATGAATCTATAGGGTATTATACATGTAAGGGGAGCTAGGAGAGTAGTATGAGGTTTTATACATTTTTACTTGTTATAACCACCAACCCAATGTGGTCCCCACCAAGAATAGGGAGCATTAGTACATTGGTAGGGAGTAGGTGAATTCATTCAAGGAGTGTGACCCAAGGTCCCCATAAATGATTTTAGGTACGGTCAGTGTCTACTACTATATTTTGTGATTTATAGACACTAGTACTAATCATTACTTCTCTCCATGAATCTTTTTCAAGACCAAGAGTTTCTTGTTTAACCATTGATTTGACCCTTACATTTGGAGATACATATAAGTGGAGACTCGATAATCACACTTATTCCTACAGTGTGATATGGACCATGAGGTGAGAGTTTCGGTTGGAACCTCATGTTGGTGGCATAGAGGCCTTAAGATGTTAGTTTGGGTTTGGAATGGTCATCCACAGTTAATGCTCAGATTGAAGGTTTTAGAAAAAAAAGAATGTGGTATATCTAAAATATTGGAATTTAGTTTTCCTTAGTTGCCGATAAAATAATCCTAGGAAGCATGGGATAAAATCTTGCATTGGAGGTCGCATCCAATAACTCTAGATTCTTCTATCCTTACCCTTGTGGGAGCTTGAGTTTTTAGTTTTTAGTTCCCAAAATTAGTGGAAGAGTGCGGGGATATTTATTCAAAATATGTTTCAAGGATTTATTTATCTTTGGGAGAGGGACTTATGCATCGGCTTGTTCCAAAGGATCAAACCAATATCTACAAATGTATATCTGATGGGTCTTGTGGAGATCTGGGAGCTTAGAGTATAGTTTTGAGAATGGTTTATTATCTAATCTGATCATAAGAGTATCTGGTATATATTTTCACATATGTACCTAAACTTGATACAATAGTAATGGATGGAGTTCCTCCAGGAATTTGAATTTGAGATAGTCTACCCTCATGTGAAAGGAAACGTGGTGGCATAGAAACATAAGAGGATGTGCATGTAATAGTTTTTGAGTGAGGCGACATAGTAGCTAGTCACGTTGTAGTTATCGTTCATGGATAGTGAGGGAGAATCATACCTTTATTCCATGATAGTCACTCCCCCTCCCCTTCTGTTAGTCTGGGAGGAAAATCATGGTTATTTTGACTGTGAGACCCGACATGGCCAGATATCCTCAGGATGAGATCCTGAATAATTTTCTAAAGGTGAGGAGAATGTCATCCTTTTCAGAGGGCGCAATAGGGTACTAGTGATTCTATGAGAGGAGTTGTTGAGGGAGATCCAAACATCAACTTTGGATGTACATCCTGGTGTGGAGAAGATGTACTAGGACCTCTGACATCAGTACTTGTGGTTAGAGAAGAGGAATACATTGGCAGTGTTCATATCCCGATGCCTCGCTTTTCAGCAAGTGAAGGTCAAGCACTGTGTTCTAGTAAGCATAACACTACAACTTGAGGCTCCAGAATGGAAGTGGGATTGTTTCTCCATGCACATAATGAAAGGGCTTTATCATACGGCCAAGGCCCACAATTCCATCTGGGTGATTGTTGATATACTCACCTTGTCATCCCACATCATACCCATTCATGATCATGTAGTAGTATAGGGTATGGGATGATTCTACGTACATGATATTGTACGGATTAATGGGATGTCATCGATGATTTTCACAGATCACGACACTCTTTTTAAATCCCTCTTGAGGAATGTATTAAAGGTTGCGTTCGGGACTTAGCTTCAGTTGACCACCACCTTTCATCCTCAGACATTTGGTCAGATAGAGTGAACCATATAGATACACGGAGACAAGCTTTGTTCTTGCATCTTAGATTTTGGCTGCGGTTGGGATGAAAAACTTTCACTGTTGGAGTTTTCATATAATAATAGTTATCACTCAACCATCGTCATGGCTCTATTTGAGGCCATTTAATGGTGACCATGAAGATCACGTCTATGCTGGATAGACCCAGGCGAGTCAGAACATATGGGTCTGGGGATGTTACGAGCTACCATAGAGAAGGTACATATCCTCCATGCGTGGATGAAGACTACACTGAGTAAGAAATAGACTTTTTATTACAAGAGATAGAGACCATTGGATTTCGAGGAGGGTGATGATGTCTTCCTACCGGATTCATTCCGATGATGATTACAAATATATGGTTAGGGAAACAAGCTATCTCCAAGGTTCACCAGACCTTTCTGGATCCATCGTAGAGTTGGTGAGGTGGCGTACCATCTATTTCTTCCCCTAATGATACACCAGGTTCATAATGTTTTCCATGTGTCACAGCTAATAAGGTACGTGAATGACCCATCACACATTGTCGAAATAGGTGATCTAAAAATTGACGATGAGATGATGTTTGTAGTTTTTTTTGGTGGATATTGAGGATTAAAATGAGTTGTTCCTTCATGGGATGTCGAATACTCTGGTGTGAGTTCAATGGAAGCACAAGAACCACTAGGAGGACACTTGGGAGTAGGAGTCTCAAATGTGTGCTCAGTACCCCCATTTTCATCCCTTGCTTTTTTTTATAGATTTTGGGGACAAAATGGTCAATGGTGGGGAGAATGAAAATACCCAGAAATTACATGTAGTTTTTTAATTTATTCAAATTATTACGAGACTGTGAAAATTGACAGAACGTGATTCCTAGGCTAGGAGTGCCCGGAATGATCGATCCCAAAATATAATGCTTTAGATAGGGCACATGAGTGTTTTTCCTAAAAAAGTTGAATAAGTATTAAATAGTTTCACAGATAAAAAATATGACGAAAAATTGTGTTTAGGATAGTGGTTTTACCCTAGGCATGACTTATGTTTATTCATGGAATGCCACCAGTTAGAAAACCAAGAAACAGAATATCCATAAATAAAATAATTAAATAAGAATATTTTTTATTTCAAATGGTTATAACTCATGAACGGTGACCCAGATTAAAAATATGAGACCACCGCTGAACTCATGGCGATATGCTTACCTTAGGAAGATCCTAACATTGATCGATGCAAGCCAATAATGGATGTCCATTTTTGGCCACAAATAAAATAAATTACTAAAAATTATTCTATTGTTAAATTCTATAACTCCTAAAAATAACACAAATTAGAAATTAGAGTGTTACATTGAGCTTGTGAGGATCTGTTACCTTTAGGAATGGCCTATCCTCGACCAACATGGGTTAAGGAGACTATTAATAATTATTGACTTTATAAGGTATGTTCAGTAGACAGGTAGGCACAAATTTCAGTCCCTTGAACAAGTGATCAAATTAAAAATTTGAGTGAACCATTTAATTCATTGAACCAGGATTCTCTTTGGTGAAGCTTAACATTGAATGTAAAGGGCCTGAGAAATAGAATAATTTTTGGAGTTTACAAAAAAATTAATCCTTGATTTATTTTATTTTCTTATTATAACCATTGAGCGAAGTGGAGGGAACACATAGTTGGTCTGTCGTACTTAATGGAATACATTTAATTATGTGATCCTTGGGGAGTGTAACCATAGTATTCAATGTTATAATGAAACATTAAATGAACTTCATAAGATAACTTCATTAAATAATTTCAATGTGGGAGGATCCGCACATTTATTTAAATGATGCTAAGGCATGGGCTTTTGGCACTCAAGACAATAACCTATGACGAACTGTCGTGACGTCTTCCACCAACGTAGAATGATTATTCGAGTGACATTTGGTTGGGGAAACAATGGTAAATGAAGAACAACAATGAGAACCTTAGGCCGTGGACACTATATCCTCTCCTATAATTCCTTCCAACAAACTATATGTAGGGTTTGTTATTAAATTCAAGAAATTCTCATGATTATTTTCCTCATTCATGAAATTACTAGAGGTTGTTCTGGGAGTATAAATGGGTTTCAATTTATCTATATGATGCATTTATTTTCTACTCACCTGATATGATATTAATGCGGAGGTCACGGGCCAAACGAACAAGGCTCGAACCATCCAACCCTTGATCTTTGATGCGTTATTTATGGTAAATTCAAAAAAAAGGGTGTAAAATTATATAGAGAGCCACACATCAATGGTAATGTATCGGGAGGACCGTAGGCCCATTAGAAAGGGAAAATGGACCACAGATGCTCACCAGGAGGCCCTCGGAAAACCCATCAACGTGACACTAGAGAAATGGAGCCAATGGAAAGATACGGTGGTCAGTACTGATCGATGCCACAACGGACCAGACTGGGTAGCTGGCTATGGCCGGCCGCATTGGCCAAATGGTGGAATGTCGTCACGCCTCGCAAATGGAAGACATGGTTTCAAATCCCCAATGGACGATGAACCATGCCTTACGGGTCTCATAGAAACTGATGCAGAACCACATATAATCATTGGTTGAATCATAGAATGGCTCTTTAGCTGTTTAGAAAGGAGGGGTCTCTTGACCCCGTGTGCTTATCTCGGACAGACGGCAGGCCATGCCCATCCGTTTCCCCATGGGCCGAGCCTCTTGTGGCCTAGCCCCACTCGTTCGGGCTAGGCTAGTATGTATCCCAGCAAGGCTAGTATACCATAGACGATCAGGTTCGGGACGGGCGGGGCAGGGTATGACCAGGATGCAGACCCTTTATGGACAAGTTTTTCTTAAAAGGTTTTATCCTACATACTAGCTGTTCATTTGAAGAGCTATCTACGATGTTGAAATTCTTGAGATGATACAGTCCTTTTGACATACTCCACCTGAGGATTGGAAGATGTTGGAGTATGGATTGGTTGGATTGTACCTGAATCCAATTGGGCCCTTGGAAATTAAATGCATGTATATCATTGACCGTGTGTCTGGTTGATATGAAATCTATTGTGTTGGATCCCTTTTGACACAATGGAACATTAGGTTACTTCTTCATGGTACATCATGCTAGTTGAATTACAACTAATGGCTTGAGGAGAGGTTCCTTCCAGAATTAGGCATACATTGTATGGGAATCCAGTTGTTGGCTGAGATGTGAAGAATGAATAGTCATCCATTGTAGATCAACACCTTTTGATCCATTGTGGATCAACACCTAGAAATCCTGTGTTGATAAAAACCTAGGAATCTTGTGTGGATTTTCACCCTGTGATCCTATGGGGATATGACCCAATTGATCCTTTGTGGATCACCACCTAGAAATACTATGTGGATAAGCACATAGTGATCCTCTGTGGATCCGCACCGAGCGACCCCGTGTTGATCATAAATAGAACCCTTAACAGAATAATATGATCTAGCTTTACGACTAATGATATGTATTTTTGTACATATGTTATACTTAGTTTGAGAAGAGTATATATATATTTGTGATTTGTGATTGAGGTCATGCTATGTGTTTTTCCTTGGTGGAATTTTGAGAGACCATTGGGTGTCTCAGGATACCTATTACATATTGTTATACACACCCATGTACAGGGATTCATCCACAACTTGTTGTGTCTTATGCAGAAGATGAGCAGCTTGGATGCGACTATAGGAGCCAGGAACTGGTTTTACATGTAGGTGACTAGTAGATGTGGAGAGTTGTGGAGAAAATTTTCACCTACCCTTCATGTAGGATCCTTGTTGGATGATCTCAGGAGGATTTTTCTTATTTTCAGTTATAGTTATATCTTTTCAATTGGGCTTCTATTCTGACACCTTTACATTCAGTACTTACTATTACACTTTATTGTGGTTACTAGTAATGGTTTCACCTTACTCTTATATTGTGTTATGTTTTTTCATAGTGCACCCAGCTTATGTGTGTGTAGGTTCTAATGAAATGAATTCCCATTTTTAGGAAATTCCTTTTTGGTTCTAGTCGTCGACCCATGGCATATGAAATGTGGAATTAGGATATTAATGAAATGGGCCCCAGATCACTTGTCGTGACCCTCCATATTCTCTTATATTGAAAAGTTAATCATCGAATTCTTGCCCAAATTTCTTTTACATTGGTCCTTTTGTTACCCATAATTTTATAAAATTAGAAACAGAAATGATAATATTGCTAATTTAATCAATAATATGATAAAAATTATAAAGTATATTTCAAACCCAAAAAATTTAAAATATCACAATTATACTATCATATAATTTAAAATTTTTTAATTTTAAATGTAAAAATTATTTTAGTTATATATCCTTATAGTGGCCCAAATATTTTATGAAACGACACAAGGAATATCAGAAATAAACATTCATATATGGTGTAAAAACAGACCCATTCCCCATACATCATGTGAGGATTGTGTGAGGGAGAAACTATAATTTTTTAGGATTTTTATACTTATGTGTATTTTTTTCATAACTAAAATAATATTTTTTTACAATATAATTATTTAATTTCAAGGAAATCTCACATTATATACTTTAAAAAAAATGGAAGATATATTACGTTTATAATTATCTGTAGCATTTTATATAAGGATTATTGTGATAATTTACACAGATATCCAATCCATTATTTGGTACCAACTGTAGGCTCCATCTTCTTTCAAAATTTTTATTTAAAAAAACATATTATATAACATTTTAATGATAACATCGTATGGATCTTCATTGGTTATTTTTTATTATAAAAATTTACTTGATAAATGTTGTATATTGATAATTATAAATTATAAAAATCATTAAATCACCTTGATTGAATCCTTTATAAATTCATCCTTGTTTAACTCATAATATATGACGTCCTATGAACATAAATATGTGTAAATGGGTGAGAATAAATCATAGTAAGAGTATATTGGAAAAAAACATGATGTATGTAACAATTAATTATTCATAATGCATTACAATATTACATGATCCAAAATACATGGTTAATATTATAAAAGGATGATTATTGATACAAGATTAAAAAATATAAATTTCAAAACAACCTAAACATGAGATAATCACAATCATATCATCAATCTTCAGTACCATGGTGTTTTGAAACATATTACTATGGTTGTTAAATAATGTTTCATAAAAAATTACAATCGAATGCAACCAAGGTATCATAAAATTTTCATTTATATATTTAATTTAATTGTCTAATTCATTAGAGAAAAATTTGTTCTAATAAATCGTTTACCTTTCATTATTTCTTCCACATAGATCATATTATATTTGATTTCTTTTCATTCTTTTAATAACATGCTTTTTGTGAAATAATTTTTTTTTAAAAAAATTAGTTGTTATAAAATTGTATCTTAATAAATAATATATTTTTTATTAATAATATTTCTCTATATTCAATAAATTAAAATTTTAATTATTATATTAATATGTTTTATTTCGTTATATTTATATATATATTATTTTTATTTTATTTTACGAGTTACAAAATGAAACTAAATTTCATCTATATGTAATTTTAAACAAAAATATTAACCAAAATATTTTACAAATAAAAAATCCATTTTATATCTATAAAAATTAAAACATGATTAAAAAAGATCCTCTAAAAACAGAAGCACTTATTACATTTTCATAATCTCTTTTGGTAATGCTTTTTATGGTGGTTCTCTCATGGCTTGTATTGGAAAACATTGATTTGGTGGTTATATCCCCTACCAGAAACTTCTCTATTATGAATTTTCTCATGATATGTAAATGTTGAGCATCTAACTGTTTATGGTCAAGTGAGAACCCCAATGATGATAACTATCTCCAAATCATTTATAAATGGGATTTATGAGTCATAAATCATCTATTTTAATGCATGAATTAATCCTTCTACATTATCTGTATTTTCTTAGTATCCTTTACTACCACTCTTTGTAAAAGATAAATAATTAGTAGTTTTCATAATTCCTAATAGCCAAAATTCCAAATGAAAAAAATTCATAATTTTCATAACTCCCTAAGGTTATATACCAATTTCTTCATTTCCCATTACATAGAATATATACTCAAAACTATCAAACGTTATTATTCACTACATATTGTAAAATGATTATACAATTTCATTGATAATTCCTATCATATTCATAACACATATTGTTTTAATAGTTCTTATGGAATGTGTGAAAATTATGGAAAGTTTAAAGCCTATGGATTTTACACTTATTTATAAATAATTATTTTCTATTTATCTCCATAAACTACTTTTGGTCATTATCATCATCATTATTAAATGATGTGTAATAATCCAATTAAATTTTTTTTTCCTTTATATGTTCATCTATTTTAAAACATAAAAACAACTCATTGGGAAATATGAGATATTTTATTAATAAAATAAATAAAATTCATGTATTTTACAAAATCATACACATTATATATTTTATGATTTAATGATGAGTTAAATTGAAATAGTTTTATTTTATTTAACCATTTTATAAAATATTTTGAAGATATTTGAGGATGTGACCATGGGTTGAAACATAATTAAATATTAAGATTTAACATATCGGGAATGCCATAAATTTTCAATCAAAATGTATTTGATATTAAATATTTAAATGATATGGATTTATCTCATTTTTATCAACAAAACATTTTGTTTGCATAAAATGTGAGTTAATTAAAAATGTTACATAAAATGTTCATCAATAAAAATCATTATTAAAGGTATACGGAAAACTAATATATATGATACAAAAAAATTATAGGAATACATAAATGATGAGTTCATATCTTTTATTCAAAGGATGTTTAGGATAGTAAAATAAATATTTTATTATATAATACATTTGGTTTGATTTTATTGAGGAGAGGTTGGTAACATTATTTATAATTTCTCTAAATGATATTTTGTAGAGTATGGCAAGATTGTATACACACAATATAACAATGTATTCTCCCCCAAGAAGGAAGTTTAATTTATGAAATTGAACTTGAAAAAAGTTATATAGAAAACAGTTGGAATGTAAAGAGGAAGTTAATGTTGAATAACATACCATTGATATTTTTGAAATTAAATTTTTCTCAAAATGGTAATATTATATGACAATTATCATGGAGAAAATAAAAACTGATAGAAAGTGGATGATCAATTGGATGGTTTTTTTGATATTAAGTATTAGTTTTAATGATATTATAAGGACTTTAAAAAAATAATTAATGCATAAATATATGGCTACTACTAAAAATCATAAATTTATGTTGATGATATTTTGTAAAACAAAATTCCTTATGAAATTTATGTTGGAACTTTTAGATGATCGTGTAAAACAAAAGAATCTATAAACTGTGGGAAAATGTTTGAGGTGTAAGATAAAATCAATCATGATCATTTAATGTAAAAATGTATAAGAAATAAGATTCTAAAATTTGAACAGGAATCTGGGTCCCTGATAATGAATCTTGAGTCAAAATAAAATTATATTTCTAGGAAAAAAATTTCAATTTGGAATACTCTCAGATGAATTATTAAAGGAGATTGTTGAATAGGGATTAATAAATTTTCATGAAGTACTTAGATCTCATTGATCTAATCTCATGTATACATGTTATATTTTGTATAATGCTAATACTTAAAAGAATAAATGAAATTAATATTAATAAAAAGCTGAAGTATATTATAAGAGGATGTTCACAAGCATTAAAAACAAATCCAATATAAACAAATATTCAAAATCCTTGTAAAATGTGGAGATATTCTATCAAAAAAGTATTTCCTCTAATGAAATTAGAATTTTTTAATCTATCCATGGTAATATATATTTTATTATAATGAATCATAGAGTTTTGATGAAGGAAATTATTGTAGAATCTAGTTTAATATAATTGAATCATATCTTTTATCTCAAATTATAATATCAATCTAATGATATTATTTTCATGGATCTATCAGTATACATAAATATATTTATTTTCAGAAAATAATTTGAATTTATTACAATATTATTTAATGAATTATGGATTTAATTATAAATAATTAAATTCCATTGGGATATATATATTATTCAATGGAATAAGAAGAATATGACCAGATTATTTATATTTACGAAAAAATGGAAGATCTTTATATATATCACAAATCATAAAAGAGTTTCTTGCAATGGGAAAAAGATTGAGTTAGATAAGAAAGATATACTTGAATCGATGATAATTATTGTCATAAATAATATTATTAAGTGGAATTATGATAGTGGGTGATCATCCCACATAAGGTGTAACATGAATATTGAAATTAATATTTAAGGAATAGTTTTTGGAATAGTTTTATATACAAGAGATAGAACTATAATGAAATAATGTGATTTATAACTGATTTCTCTACATAGGAATTGAAAATTAAATATTATATATATATATATATTGATGGAATACATCATAACATACTAAATATGGCTTAGTTTTAATGACATGGTATTGGAAGTTATATTCCAAGAGAGACAAATTTATATCCAAGGAGTTGTCCAATGAGTTCTTATAAACGTTCGAAGAATGAATGAGAACTTATATTAGGTGGAAAATTTGGATATTATTTTTCTATATCAATATAATATTAATGATAATTCCCAATTCAATTTTTCCCACAAAAATAATAATAATAATGCAATTGTTCCAACCCATTATTACCTTTTATATGTCCGGGGCTATTGACTAGTTATGAGTAGGCATATATCACAGTGTTGAAATCATATCCTTTAATGAACGTCCACTGAAACATATCTCATACCCATATAATGATAAAAATTACCACCATGATATATATAAAATAAAATAAACAACATAAAATGAATTTATTATCTAAAAAATAAAAATACATCAAACCAAAAGAGTAGAACTGAAACAGCACATCCAACAATCATATGAGAAAAAATGCATCGAGATGCTATTACACATTATTTGTAATATAAAATAACATTCCAATGACTATAGTAATTACTATATCAATTAGGTACTAGTTTTCATATAGAGTCACCATTTATCACCATGAATAAACACGGAGTAATCCACGCCAACACCATCTCCACCTAAACCATCTCTGATCTTCTATTTCATTCATACTTACACAATATGTATGGGTACAAGACCCATTTAGGGGATATTATAAAAATATTTAGTAGGATTCACTAAACCCACATTTAAATCCCATGTTAATAGTTCTTCTAAACTCTTAATAATATATTTTCTTGTGAGGATGAAAAAAAGTAGAAAAAACTATTAAAATCAACTCAATGCTTCTTGTATTGAAGAGTATTTTGTTGAATATCTTGAAAAGATTACCAAGATGATATAAAAAATATTAATTCCCAAGTAAATGATATATTATTATTAATGAATTCTACAATAAATGAAATACACCTAACATGAGTATCTATAGGTGGTTAGAATTTCAAAGAGACCAATAGTTATGAATATGTAAGTCAACTATGTTCCACATATGGAAGTAAACTCTCTTGAATATTGAGGAATAAAAAGTACAACAAATGTATTTACTACACTGTCCAAAAGTAGTCATGAAACATCCAAATTATCATTAATTAAAGCATTATAGGGGATTAATCACTACATCCCCTAATCTAGAAATATCATTCCATCGATCCAGCCCCCATGACTACTTTTGATAGAATACCACATAACCACATCAAGAACACCATGTGTTATCTAACACTCCCCCATCATAAATATCACTCAACCTGTTAACTACTAGGTAATTAATCTCCCCTATCCTCATTTGGGATACAATATCATACAAAAATTTATGATAGACGGTGTCATACATTGGAAGGTGATGGATATTCTAAAAAATTTATCCACATAACATATTATAGAAATGTTAACTCTCCCCCATGGTTAAAAGGCTGTGGGATAAAAACCATAACTGAAGAATATTAAATTTAATTTTACACAATGGTTATGTAGAGGAGATATTTTGAACCTTATCTGTCATAAAAGAGAAATGATATCACACTCTAATAATAGAAGGGAGATACTTGGATCCATATTTGGACCATGTGAGATCACCATGTCATGGGAACATCAATGCTAGTGAAAATTGAAACCTAAATCATCGAATGATATTATTTATACATCAACATAAAATATAAAATATGTTTATTTGAAGAACCCCCCCCCCAAGATAGAGAATTAATTTTTATAAAATAGACTCTGTATGAAAAATATGATTTTTTTACATTACAGATGAATGAAGATGAATGCTGCGACTCGGTGTATATGCCCCATGATAAAATTGAGTATGAATTATTTATTTTGAATAACTTATTCCAATTTATGGATAATGAAACTCTAGAAATATCATCCATTTTATTTATTGGTAACATGTTATAACCTTTTAAAATTTATAACAATATCAAGAACACATACACCAATAATAAAATAATAATTATTAATATAATCTATAATAAAGATATATTTGGGATTATGAAATATTTTCTATCATTTTAATACTTTTTTAAAATATTCAAATTTTCCATCTATTCAATCCAAAATTACTATATATATACCTATATTTTAGGGGGATTTTTTTTGCCTACCCCTAAACCTTATAATGGTCAACACTTCACCTCTGAAATCAATGAGTTTACTTCAATATGATCTTGTTTACCAATATATCATTCACAACTCGGAACATTGTGCACCTCATCTAAACATCTTCATTAATGCACATTAAACACACCTAAGTTCATAGTATCTCATAGAAACATACCAAATATTACATAGTGTCACTACCCCCATCCACATGCTGACCATCACGGACACCACATTTCATCATAGGCCTCTACATTATTGTATAGATCCAATCTATTTCAGGCATGACCATCCACATTCCTAAACCAACAAAAACTATTAAGAGATCCTATTTGAGATGTATAATAGATAAAATATAGGGAAGGGAATGATAGTTATAATCAGAAATCATGCATCCCAGACATCCATAAACAATACAGTTTATTCTATGGGACGAAAATTATGTAATGAATTTTGATGTCAAATATCTTTTATGGCTCATGGTTTATGATTTTATATGTTTCTAATGAATGATTAAAATATAAAAATTACAACATTAATATAAATATAATGTTCTTAAAATATTAACCAACCTATGTTTGATAAAACTCGTCATGATCTATCTTGGTATGCTATTTATCAAGGATCCCATCTGGGGAACAATATTGTATGGGGGTGAAATTTATCCCCATGATCAATTAGATTATGATTGGGTATCACTGAACATACATTGAAAATGATTTTTCCTTAATATATATATATATATATATTTATATATATATATATATATGTATTTCAAATAAATTCATGAACCACTCAACAAGAGATAAGAATATATAGGAATCAAATCCAAAATAAAGAATAAATACATCAAAATTAAAATGTGTTGTCATATAGAAATAAATATAAAGCATCAAATTAAGTAGGAAAAAATTTTCATTACCAAATCCAATGATGGATTGAAATCCACAACTATACTTTTGAAATATCTACATGACCCATGAACATCATCTAAATAAAACATCACCATCAGAATCCTAGTAATAATGAATCAAACTAAAATGAACCGGGATCTTTATAATATACTCAGGAGTGAAACATCATGCTAGAGAATCAAATGGTAAATCTAATGTTTCAATTTCTTAATACATTCAAAAAACTAAAAATTTAAATAATATATAAAAATATTCATTTTTCCTAAGCCCATTTTAATTATGAAATAATAAACATAAGTCAATTATGATAATAATGTTTTCATTTATTTTCATTACATGAAAACAACCACTTGAAAAATGATTTCCATCATACACCAACTTCATAACCACAATGTTTTTTAGAGACCCAATTTAAAACAACTTCTTTAACACATATTTTTTTAAATATAGATTTTAAATAATATAGAGATTTATAATAATGAATTAGTTTCCTAAAACTTATATGAATCTAATTCCCATGAAAAATAATGACGAAAACAATAAAATAACATTTTCAAAACCCACAGAAAATAAATTATAAAACACAAAAAAAATATATGTTCTATTCGAAATTCACAAATAATAATTTGAAATCATATTATATCATGTAAGAATAGATTTCATATATATTAATAAAATAATTTTAAAAAACATTAAAATCACACCTTAATTCTTATTACTTTTAAAAAATAATTTAATTCCTTTAGAAAACAATTAAAAAATGATGTTTATAATTAAATATAGAAGGAACACACACATATAAAAAACAGGATGTCTAGGTCATAAGAAAATGATGCAAACTAGAAGAATGTTGGTGATGGGAAATAAGAAACTGTGTAGGTGATATAATAAAAATAAGAAGATGAATCCCCTAAAAAGATACTAGTGACGTGCGATTCATCCCATGGCTCTGGTAATAAAGGACCAGAACTATCGCTAAATTCCTAGGTTGACACTATTGAACATATTAATATCATCTATATACCCCATCAGACTAATCAAAAATAAAAAATATCTTCTATTACACTAATATGAGATATTAAAATATTTACATCTCAAATCACTAACTATACTATTTGTTTAGGTGATTATTCATAGACTGGAAACATTCTTCATGAATCCCACTACAAAAAAATACATTTTTATGAATTTCATGTCACAAACTATCACCGTAATATGACCATGATGATTAAATATCGGTAATCATAATAAACCAATCAATATTTCAAATAAAAAGGATTTGAAATTTCTCACCCCCACCTCATTACACCATCACAATAACTTTCCCAACCATATAAATGTATAACATTATATAATGATGCATCAACATTAGACATCCCCTTACATGATCCCAAGACAAATTATATATAAAAATTATAAAAAATTGGATAAATTGTGTTTCACAGCGTTTATGAAATATCATTTATCATCAAATTCATAATGGTCCAATCTCCAAAACACGACTGGAAAATCCAATTCCATGTGACATAATTTAAGAATCATCCTAATTATCAGTTTGGAATAAAGGGAGTTATTTTATATTAAATAATAAAAATAGAAACTAATAAATTCCATTAATCTACATTAGGAATGCATTTTACTCTAATGTGGTTTCAAATATCATACACATGGTTTAACAAAGTCCCATTGAAAATAATGAAACACTATATATTATATAAAAATCATTTAAAACAATAAATTTTTAAAAAAAAATAGTGAGAAGAAGAATTTTAAAATCTACAAGATTGTTCATACAACTGATTTTGAAACAAAACTATTAACATTGAAGTCATTGAATAAATTTTATATGTTTTTTTCATGAAAAAAAGTTCATATAAAATGTATATTTCTAAACAAAAATCTTACATAAGGAGGCACATTTAAAATCACTCACAAGATTAAAAATTTCACATTGGAATATTTATAGATAGTTTGTATGGAATATTATTCAATTATAATGGTCAAAAACTTTTGAAAAGAACTACTTTTGACCATGGAATTCCATATAAGACTATAATTATTAATCAAACACTTCGAGACCAAATGTCTAATGACCCATCCTCTGGGGCCCGTGTCGGGACTACCCCAATCCTACATTCCATAGTTCGTGGGCTAGTGACTAGCTCCGAAAGGCATATTCCATAAAACTAGAACATGTTTCATTTAACCAGTACGATCACATGGTCCGAGAACACAAAAAGAAGAAACTATGATGTAAAATTTTGTAGAAAAAGTGTACAAAAAATTACGGGGTCGGTATACAAGATCATCTAGAAATGTACAAGAACAACTAAAAAGTAAAAAACTATTGAAAGCTAAAATGCAGCTCCTAGAGCATCCATCACAGATCCTACCTAAAGGGTAGGTATTGATCGCCTCCATAGTAGTCCACGTCTGCACGTCTCCTCCGTGTCAGGTCACATCGAATGTCCACCTATGAGCATCATCTTGTCCTGGCCCCCTCAGCCTCAATCATTGTTGTACATCGTCTTCAGAAGAAACAAAAAGGTGCGGGAGAAGCCCTTTCATGGGAATGTATATCAATACTCAATAGTGACCCCGAGACCCTGAAGTTATCCTATAATTCCACAACGAACAACCACAGGGTAACACCACAATGGTAAACTACCACACAAGTAAGGTAACACATATCATAACCTCAATCTCAATCAAAAAGTAAAAACAGCTGATATTAGGATTTATTCTAGGGGTAGTAACCAGTAACTTCCCTAGTAACAACGTCAAATGCCACGACGGCTGAATTAATACACCCCATCACGTACTATGGGTCTTCCAGGAAACATAGGGCCATCCTCCCAATGTGGTCTGCTAAGGTACTCCTCCTCGTTGTGTATTGCAGATGCTCCCCACCATGGTCCATCATGTAACACAAAACCACACACCCACATCATGGTCTACTAAGGTACTCCTCCTCATCGAATATTGTGGCTGTCGAGTCACCCCGAGTTGAAAAGTTGGTCATCATTATGTCTCATCTAGTCGCAGTGTTTTGTACGTAATGTGATTGGGAGAACCAATCCAAAAAACCATCATTTGTATTTCAACCAGCATTATGACTCACAAAAAAGTAACCCAATGATCCACCATGTCATATGGATTCTAACACAACAGATGACACATCAGCCAAATGCCCAGTTAGTCCATTACTGGACTTTTAGTGATGAGGGCCTAGTTGGATTCAGCTACGATCCAAACCGGCCAAACAGCATGTTTCTATGACACTCTAATTGTGTATGGTAAAAGTTCCATCTCACTCAAAGGGTCCCAAATCTGCAGAGGGTTCATCAAACGTGCCTTCGGTCCACATGATAAGACCATTTGACTGTTTCCCAGCCCAGTTGGGCCCGAGTCTATTCTGACATGGTCAGACCGACCCAACCAGACCAGATCATGGTAGGGTCATGCTGGACTTGAACCGCTTGGCAGACATCCGGTCCTTCCCACAAGAGGAGCGTCCATTCCTGAATAGGGTGGCCTGCAAAGGGGCAGCCTTACCCTCGTTGGTTGGTGGCCCGGACCAGGGGCGGTAGACCATTAGGGGGAGGCCTTACGATGTTAGTTTGTGTATGGACTGACCATCCACGGTTCATACACATATTTACTGTACTGTGAATAAATATTTTTGATTATATAAAATGATGAAATGTGGTTTTCCTTGGTTGGTGAAAAAGGAAACATAGGTAGCACAAGATAAACTATTGCATAAGAGGGTGTAGCTAATCACTATTCACTCAACCAGTCTTACTGTCGTGGAAACGAGAGTTGGGTTTTATGTTCCAAACTGCAGTGGAAATGTGTGGGTATATATTTTCAAAATATGTTTCTTGGATTACCTCCCTAAAGGTAGAGGGACTTCTTCCTTGGCAGTATACTACCAGAGTTTGGAAATAGACTTCTATAGGGAAGTTGCACCCTTGTCAAATTTGACTTAGAAGGGGGAGCCTTTCCAGTGGACGGAGAAGTCTCAATAGAGAATTCAGAAGTTTTTGACAAAAATTCTGGATAGAGTTCCTTCAATACTATGACTTTGATATAGTATATAGTCTTGGGAATGGTGAACATGGTAGCAAACACACTCAGAAGGAGGTCTAGTCTACAAAAACTATGTGAGGCATCAGAGCAGCATGTCACACTGCAGATATCATTCATAGATAATGATAGAGAAGCTAACATTAGACTAGGAAAGTCACTCCCCAACTCCTTCAGCGAGTTAGGGAGGCACAACATGAGGCGTTGATTGTGAGGAATGATGTGCCCATATATCCTATGGATGGTCTCTTAAAGGATTTTTTGATGGTGGGGAACACGTCTTCCACTCTAGAAGATGCACCAAAGTGGAAGTGATTATTCAGAACGAGGTGTTGAGAGAGATCCATACATCCCCTTTAACTGTACATACTAGAGTGAAGAAGATATATCCGGACCTCTGAAGTCAATACTGGTGGCTAGGGATGAAGAAGTAGTGGCATAGTTTCTATCTTGATACCTCACTTGTCAGCAAGTGAAGACTGCACAGATATCTCTTGACCGGTGTTACAGAGACATAGATCCTTGAAGTTCGAGGAGGGATCCATGTCTTACTACAGATATTTGGACGAGGTGGAAAGTTATCACAATGGTTTATTGGTCCATTTCAGATACTTCATAGGATAGGATAGGTGGAATACCACATGGCGCATCCACCACAGTTGGAGAGGGTCCATGATGACTTCCACGTATCCTGGTAGAGGAGATACATGCTAGACCCATCTCACGTCATCGGCCAAGGTTAGGTAGACTTAGGCGATGGGGAGACATTTATTGAGGTTTTAGCAGAGAGTTAGGATCTACAAGATTGATTCTTTTTTATGTGATTGGTACCTCTAGTTTGTCTTCGCTGGTAGCACATGGACATCCAAGAGAGCACATGGGAGAGGGTGACTTAGATTTGTTCTCAGTACATCCATTGGTTTCCATACTCTGTGTTTTGGATTTTGGGGATGAAAATCTGTAAGGTAGGTAGAATGTAATGTCCCAGAATTTCGGTATAATTTTGTTAATTATACAGGACTATTTTGAGACCAAAAATTCAAACGGTGCGTGATTATGATGCTTAGAGTGCTCGAAATGATATGTCATAGTTTTGTTTAACATTAAATTGCGAGGATAAGTGCTTCTCGTAAAAAAATTGAATAACTCTGAATTGGTTTCCCAAATCTGAAATCTGAGGGCACCATTGTGATCAGGATGGCAGTTTTACCGTACGTGAGACTTATGTTTAGTCGACCTAGGCCTCCTGTGAGAAAACATGAAAAAGGAAAAACATTAAATAAAATAATAAAATGAAGTTATTTTATTTATTAAATGATTATAACTCATGAACAGTAACATAGATTAAAAAGACAAGACCACCACTGAACTCTTGAGGGTATTTTCTCTTTAGGCGGATACTAACATTGGTCGGCACGATCCATCATTGAGTGTCAGTTTTGGGCCGTAAATAAAATAATTATGTGAAAATTATTTTATATTAAATTCCATACCATCTAAAAGGTAACTCACTTTGACAATCCAAGAGTACCATTAGGCTTTTGAGGTCATGTTCTATTTAGCTGGGGCCTATCCTCTACCGCCGTGAGTTGAGGGTCAGTGTGAATAATTTTCAAATATTTTTTCAAGTACGTTCAGAAAACACATGAGGGGAATTTCATATCATCTGAAATATTACAAGGATTAAAAATACCAGTGCACCATTGAATCTGTTGAACTATTATTCACTTCATGAAGAATGTACTTTGACCGCAGTAGGTCTGGAGAAAATGTTATGTTTTGAATCTCTTTTAAAAAGTCACAAATCTTATCTTTTCTTCCAGACCTACTAGAGTCAATGTAATTTATTCCTTAAAAAATCATGGTTATATGGATTAAACAGTTCCCTATGATTTTTAATCTTATCATCAGTCCAAATTTTAGGAAATACAGCTCACGAGTTTACATAGCGTTCCCGAAAAAATGTTCAAAAAATTATTCACCATCACCCTAAACTCGAGCCGGTTGAGGTTATGCTATTCTTAAGAAGAACACGCCCTCATGTGACCAATGGTACTATCATATTTTAAATATGTCTTACCTTTAATAAATTATGGATTATTTAATAAAATTATTGTTACTTAATTATTTTATTTACAGCCAAAAACTAATTTTCACTAGTTTCCAGCGCCGGTGAATGTTTGTATCTTCCTAAAGAGAGAAAACTGTAATGCGTTCAGCAATAGTATCATATTTTTAATTCGAGTTACCATTAGTGATTTATATGAATTTGAAAAAAAATCATTAAATTATTTTATTTACGGGTATGCCATTTTCAGGTTTTCTCAGAGGAGGATCGTGCCGACTATTCTTAAGTCACGCCTAATGAAAACCCTCCATCCTGAGTGAAACGGAGCCCGCCGATTTTTGATTCATGCAATCATTTAAGATTTAAATATCTATTTCAAGAAAACTTCTCACACACACTATATAAAGTTTATAAAACTTCGACGGATCATTCTGGGCACTCCGGGCCTCGAAATCACGCGCTGTTAGATTTCGCGGTCTCAAACAAATTCCATATAATTAAAAACAGTTATATGAAAATTCTAAGACATGAAAAATTATAATTCAATGGAATAAAATATTAAGAGACATAAGATAAATAACACTATAATATTAATAAAAAATAAAAACATAATCCCCTTTGATTGAAAACACCCTGATTGAAGAAAAGATTACCACTAAACCCCATACAAGATAAAACTCCCTTAATTAAGTATAATACCCAACCTAAAATCATCAAAAAAAAATATTAAGCTTCATTGAAATGCGGAATGTTGGGTTAAAAAGATTAATAGAATAGAGAAACGGTTTTAGAGGGACATAACCTGAACAAACACACTTAAAACCAATGAGGGTATCATAAAAAATTTATAGATAAAGACTGGAGAATATGTTACCTATGATCTTGGTCCATTTGTTCATGATTGAGATGGAAATGAGGGTTTATGGTTAAAATTGAGAAATTACATTTCAAAAAATTATATCATTTAATAAATCTTTATATGTCACACTATTTAGCATCACAAGTTAAATAATCATAAACAATACTCGAGAAGGGCACTCCCCATTAAAAAACCCACTCATGGATTGACCTAGAAACCACATGGTTTGGAATATTGTGGGCCAACCATTCCAAATTTTTCAATGAAAATTAATATCTAATTATCATGTTTATAGTGTGGATTAAAATATATTTCATAGTTTGTTCACCCTCATCATCACACACCAATTGACCCACAAGGTGTATCTTTAGATCAACATGGATTGGAATTAATAGTCATCCACCAATGATGTGTATCCATGGAAAAAACAAATATAATTCCTCTTGATAATTGGAAACCACATTAATTTATCTGAAAAATATAATATAAAAAACATAACAAAGTAAAAATTCACAGAAATATTCCAAAACTCATCCCTACGGTAAATATGACACCTCAAAATTGAGAAAACCATCAGATAATTTTTTCAAGGTAATCTATTAGGTTGAATATAATAATTAACACTTATGCAGTTCTTAAGACCAAGTAAGCCATAAATTTATCAACATCTGAACCTGAAAAACATTTTTCATAATAAGGATAATAGATTTTGAAATCATAAACATAAAAAAATTTATTATACTATTATAGATAATTTACAAAATATTAATGTCTAGGTTTATTGTACTTATCAGAAAAAACTAAAGAAAAGACTTATAATACATGCTTATCATAAAAAATGATTATAAAACAATACCATTTATATATTAATGGAGTATAAATAATAATTTAATTTGTCTATATAAATTATTTGGGTCCATTAAATGAACTATAACTCAAGGAAATGAATATTTCATCTAATTTATTGATGATAAAAGTAATATTGAATATGTTATTATTTTATGATTATGATTTATATAATTAGTTAAATAATGATATTTTGAATAATATTGGAAAATATATAGTGAAGAAAAATTAGGATTTTATAATAAGATAATGGAACTCAATATTCTTCAATATATTAAGAATACTATTTTGATAATTGTGAGATAATGGATATAGTTTCTGAATTAAGATCACCTTAATAGAATGATTTTGTGAAAATATAAATCAAATAGTTAATTATATGGATGGGGATTTGTTAATTAAATTTGTAATCTCTCACCACTAATGTAGGGGATATTTTTATGTTTCTATGTGAACTCAAAATAGATCATTGTGTAGTCATAGACTAGATAAAATACTATATAAAATATTTAATGGGTGAAAATCATCTATGAATCACATTATAGATACTTAAAAATTATTTTATTTGGAAAACATTTTTGTGTACTTGTAATGATTCAGTCGATAATTTATTTTTTTCACTCTTTATATAGTAAATCAAAAAATATTTTAAAAATGGGATCATTATGTTCTTTCATACAATTATTGTGATTGTTATTGAAAATATGGATGATAAATGGTTTTGAGGATTTTTTGTTGATAAAGTGTATTGATTGTAATATTTTTATGGCGATGAATGTAAATAATTGATAAATCATCCAAATTAAATTGATTTTGATGTAGAGTTAGTGGAAAAAATATGGAATTAATAAAATATTTTTCTTAAACTCTGAGATGAACAGTTGATGTCAATACAAGAAATAGTGTAAGATGTAATTTTTCTCTCATAAGTAATTAAGTGTGAGTGGATTTAAGAACAATAATATAGTATCATTGGTGAAACAAAAAAAAAATAGGTTGTAATGGATAAAACATCGGTGAAATATATGTATGAATGACATGATCAAATAGACAATAATCGATCATTGGTTCTTATGTATAGACTAAGAAATCACAATGTGATTGGCATACAATATTTTTAAAAAATATGTTGGAATATCATAGAATCGTTTTCAATTCTAATGTGAGGGTAATATTCATGTAATAAAATTATATTGATTGATTTAATTGTGATGAAACATTTTATTTGGTTTAAAGAATGGAATATTTTAGAATATTTATGTAGTTTTATTCATAAAAATCACAATGTCTCTCAAATGGACTCAAACATGGGATTTATGAATAATGGATTGCGATATCAATAAATTAATAAAATGAAATTATTTCTTATCATATATGATTATAGAATTATTTTTACATAAACAAAGTATTTATTTGGGTTTATGTAATCCCCCATTATTGGTATTTAGGACATGATATGTAACCTAAAAAATTAGAGTTCAAAAAATAAAATATTTAAGGATAATTTCTATGTGAATTTTTTATATAATGATAAGATAATGATGATGGTGTGTATTGATGATATTTTCCTCAGTGGAAAAAAAATAAAATAATATTAACATGTTTTCTCAATTGATGCATTTAGTATTTGAGGTGTTTTTAAAACAAGAGTTTATTTACATCCATGGGATATATGTTCACAAAAATTGAAGAAACACTTACATATCATAGGTGAAATATATAGGGGTGATTTTATATACACCTCATATAAGGTTGTAAATGAGTTTAAAATCTTAAAATTGTTACAATGAATATCCTAAATATTGATGATACCAAAAGTGGTTACTAAATTTTATATAGATGAATTATTAAAAGTCTATTAAATGTCCTATAATATAGTTCCATTATCATTTATGAAAAATTATTGAAGTTATGATTTAATAACTATTGAGTAGAATGATAACATGTAATGATAAAGTTTATAATGATATAAATTTAGGAAATACTGAACTATGAACAGGTTCTCAAGGTTGGGGAGGATATAGATGTTGTATCCTATTCATCCGATTAGTGAATTTTCGGATTTCATGAATGAAAAATCCACTAGTGATGTAGAATTTAGTATGTATTGAAATTTTTTTGGACTGAAAAGTAAGCAATAAGAAATAATATTATATGATTTAAAAAGGCTAAATATATTTCTGTAACCCTAGAATGATCATTATTCATGAGGTTGAATCACTAATTAGTAGATATTGTTCAAGTGGTTTGATAAAAATTGTTGGTTGTGTGTGATAACATTAGTGTCCTATGGTTAATAAAAACCATGTAAAACACTCATGTGTTAAACATATTGAAATTAGAAACAACTTTATATAAAAAGTAATCATTATGATATTAGTGTTTTATGGAAATCATCATTAAGGAGAAAATGTATTTACAAATCAAAAAAATATATAATTGTGTTCAAGGAGACTTAATTAAAAGTCATAGTTCCTCAAAAATCATCACCGTAAGGAGGTTCAGAAACTGCACTAACCAAATTATAAAATAGATATTTTTTATATTGGGTGACTTTGTAGATGCTCATATTTTGAAGACTATAAATATATATGAATGAAATTATCTATCAGGTTTTATGTGGTGATAGAATTTTGACCTTATAATGGTTATAAATGATTATATTTAAAGAAAAATTAAACCATTGAATTTTATTTCCAAATAGGTATATTGAATTTATGGGGATATAGATTGTATATGGAGATTGTATGTATTAGTATGAAGTATGAATAACATGAAAGGGTTTATATGTGGATATATTTACTAAAAAATACATTGTAGGAGAATATTGACACACCAGGTTTCATTATAAGATTATATTTCAATTAGTGCCCATTAGATTGGTATAATGTTTCAAATATATGGATTACAGGACAAGGGATGAATGATAGATAAGGGTTGAATATATTACAATTAGAAAGAAAAGAAAATTTTAAAACAATGAAAGTCATGTCATTAATGAAAAACATTGATTGAATATATAGTAATTTTGGAATATAAATAATATTAATCATCTTAAATTTGTGGACATATATGTTCCTATTCAAAGATATGTGATATAAATTCAAATAGAAATTGGTTTTTTTATAGATCTGTACAAAACTGTGGTATATATATTGTTTCCATATTGGGTTTCTAACACTATCTATAGGCATGGAGTAGAATAAATTTTTTTATAATTATAATATTGATCAATATTAGGAAAATAAGACCCACCTCTAATTCTATATATCGCTTCATAACAAATATCTGAAATAGAATTTGAACACATAATTTGACAATTATAATAATATGGCTTAATAGAATATTAATAATTATTAAAAATTTATGAAAATGTATATATATTTTAAAAATTAACATTGGGATTTTTGGAAAAAAAATTCATTATGTAATATTCTATCATTACATAATTTATCTAGTAGTTAGAAAAAATTCTATAGAAATTAACTGTTTTCATTATAATAACAGTCACTATTCATTAATTTGGGACAATTGTATGTTTCAAAAAATGATTTTTAATTTGAAAGAGAAATTTTTTTTTTTAGTTTTTGGAATGGCCATAAGTAATCTAAAAAGTGATGAAAAATAAGGAATCTTATTTTAGTAATCTAACAGTTAATTTTTTTTGGTGAAATGGAATATTTAAGAGTTTATTATTTTAGAGAATTAATTTTAAAATAATATTTATCTTAATTAGAAAGATGAATTATTCTATTAAATAAGAGAAGAGATATCTTATGAAGAAGAAGGATATGTAATTTACAAGTCATTGATACCATTGAAAATATGGATTTGGATGATTGACTCCATTGATTGAATATATTTTATTGATGATTTTTTTGAAAGAAATGTTTTGGTGAAAATATTTATGAGGATTAGGAAGTAAATATTGTAGTATCGTCTTGAAAAATGTTATCTATAGGATTTTATTCATTATATAATTATTATTAGGGGATAAAACAATGTTTTTAAACTATCCCTTTATGTAACCATCTTTTGATGCTATGAGATAAAAATAGAAGGTGTTCATGGAACTTGTTTGATTTTTTTCCACAAAATATTGTAATAAAAAACTTGTGGATCATTGATTACCAATAATATGTACACATTATAGACATGTTATCCATATATGTATCCATTTGTGTGTGAACCATGTAAATATATTTGTGTATTTTCTCTTTAATTATTTATATTTTTGGCTTAAATGTTTCATTATTTTGATAAATTAAAAGTGTCTTTGCGAATACTATGAAAATATTCATTTGAATTCAGATCAATAAGTTATTTCTAAACACCCTTATTCACAGCCCTTTATGTTTTAATATTGGGAGTCTATTTAAATAATGATGATCACCACATAATAAAAAGCAAACCCAACACAATTCTTATCTCCCATTAATAAATAATGATGCATGACATTGAGTTTAACAACATTTCCTAAATGAGGAATCCAATGGATACATAAATATGTTTTATCCTTATGATTAACTGAGTAATAATCATAAATATGATTGAAACTACTTCACACAAAAAGAGTAGGGTTTTGATCCTTCCCCAAAAAATTAATAGCCATTCAATAATTCTATTAAACCAAAAAAATAGGAAACGATTTATAACATTTAGAATGATATAAGTTATAAAATTTATAAAATTATAATTAAATTAATATTAATTATAAACAAGAAGATCAAAATTAGATAAATCCTAAGAAATATTTTATGAGGTTACTCCCAAAATGATGAGATAATTCCTCAAGACACTGAATGTTAGAAAATAGATCTACACAGTACTTCCTCATTTTTGAAATTAAAAATTAATATGTCGATTACCCCCATAAAAATAAATTTCAATATTACTTAATATTAGATGAAACATTTAGCCTCCAAAAAATTATCAATTATACGTGATTTTTTGAACATTAAAAACATGCACATTACCTAAAATGATTCAAGTAATAATCATAGTTAAACTAATATCTAGAATTAATAGATATCAATTTGTTAGTATATAGTCACTAAATTTTACTATCTTTTTCATCATGAATGAGTAATAAAATATTAAAAATAATATTTATTCAAGATGATGAAATAACTATCTTAGAAAATTATAATTCCATGATATATTAGGTAGAGAAATAATGGAATACTTCTTATGATGTGGATCAATATCTATTGAAAGAGAATATAGATAATTGGAATATGGAGTGGAAATCATCATGCCTTGAAATAAATAAATAAAATAACTATTTAAATTCTTCTAATATAGATGCACAAAAAACACATATATGGCCTCTAAACATTCATAACCACAAAATAATGTATGAAATACAATTATTTTATAAAAGAACACTTAATTAGAAAAATATTTTTCAAAAAAACATTCCTAAAAAAGGATTTATTATCTTTAAAAAAACTATCAAATTTAATTAATATATTACACAAATTTATATTACTAAGGTCTCTAAAAACCTTCATTTCAATCTCCTTTCCGCCATGAAATGATATCCCAAATCACATAATGAAGGCTTTAAACATAGAATATCTCCCAATATTTTTGTTCCTATGAAAAATATTATTAAATGTTTATAAATTTAAGTCAATAATATTAATAATAGTAATCTAAATTCCTTAGATAAAATCCACCCATTCCACCAAGAATAAATTTCTAGAGTTCTATAATTTATATTTGTAAATTGTTG
The DNA here is from genome assembly GCA_963277665.1 of Viscum album. Taxonomy (NCBI): domain Eukaryota; kingdom Viridiplantae; phylum Streptophyta; class Magnoliopsida; order Santalales; family Viscaceae; genus Viscum; species Viscum album. The sequence goes on from OY728146.1 coordinate 959,783,546, forward strand.
ATGAGGTCATTTATTGAAATTTGTTGTTAATCCAACAATATTATCATATTGATGAAATTTGATCACCCCAACAATTATTTATACTAATTTGGGTCATTATTAGGTAAATTTACAAAATAATACAATAAAATATTTGAAATATGATGAAAACATATATTCTAAAACATACAAATAATTAATGTAAATAATATTAAAAAAACATATATATATATATATGCATATAAAACATTAAGAGAATAATAAACTAAAATACATTTGAGAATAAATTACTATACCTTGAAATAATGAAACTATAAATATCAATTATAATTATTTCACATTTTCAAAATGATTAAATTGTATAAGTATTGTATAAAGATGTATATAAATAAGATTTACATTTGAGAAAACCCTAAAGAATGTAACAGAAATGCTCTATGTCCTATATTGGAATGAAAATATAAGAAACTAAGGAAACACAAAGTTTAATCATATAAATAATTAAAGATATAAAAATATAGTGAATAATTATGTAAATAATGTAATATTATTCATTATCATATGATTTATTCTTCAATAATGTTCCCACTATATTTAATTCTGAATTAACCTATGGTTATCTTAAATAAACATATTAAATAAAAATTTATAATATTACTATACATTTACATTCCAAAATAAATACACTATGGAGTGGAGAGATTATCCATTTAAACTCATTTAAAATAAAACTATCTAAAACCATTTTCCTATTTTATAAATCTCATTGAACACAATAAAAATACGATGCAAATCAGAAACCTTAAATGAAAATATCATTTAGGTATTTACATTGTGTGAGTAGTGTTAAAGTTTGAAAATACAACCCCTAAAAGACAAAAAAGAAAAACCCCCTATGACATATTACCCAATATCATTCTAGGATTAATAAATAAATAAGAGAGTGTAACATCATGTCTTAGGGATATATTGATATTTATTTAGAGAATTCCTGCCTGAAATTTCATAATGAAAAATATTTTTTAGGATTTTGGTTGTGTTTTTTAACAGACAAAGATTTTAATTTAATATTTAGTATTAGTTATATATAAAATGATGAAAACATCCTATGATTCTTTTCACTAATCATAATTCATAAATAAATTTATTCCAAAAATACCTCTATTATGGGTTATTTAATACCCAATACTAAAATTATTCTACTAATTTTATCTATTTTACTAGTTTAATAGAGGATCAAGATGTTTTTACATTAATTTTTTGGAAAAGCTAATTAAAAACCATGTATAATACAAAACTATTTGTCAAGGATTTTAGGATTAATAGAAAACAAGAAATTAGTAAGAGATGATAGGAATTTCAAATGAATTTTATTCTGATGATAAATTTATTTATAACATTATCTTCCAAGATAATTTTGTTAAAAAGTGGAATATTATTGGTTTAAATAGATATTTTTTATTAGTGGTATTTTATTACAAAAAGTTCTTAATAGAATTGGCCCTTGTTATGGTGGTGTCTAAAAAATAACAATTTTTGAGATTCTATAAATATCATGGATTCAAATCAATATATAAGGGGTAATGATATGATATTCCAATAAATGGCCTGGACATGGATTTTTAATATCTATATTGACGAATTGGGTTGTTATTCCTAAAAAATAATAGAGACTATAATATTGATATAAATTAAAAATATACATTAGATTTAGGGAAATAATAACTCATTTCGAGAAGAGGAAAAAGTGGGATTGAAGAGAGTAATGAATATGGGGGTCATATTTGTGAGGGAATTAATTTTGTATGAAATATTTATGAGAATTAAAAAAGATAATCATAATTTTAGAGGATTCTTTCTACTTTGTTTAATTTTTATTCTATTCACAAACTACCCCTCAATTTGTTATTTTTATATCATTATATGACCATTCAACATAGTTCATTTATTATTTTTTATGTTTATTATTCATTACTAATCATTTGATAATTTATCACAATTTAATATTATTTTAATTTATTTATTATTTTTATTATTAATTTTTAGTAGTAAAATTTTTGTGCTAAATAAAAATTTCTTCTATATTTTCATTAGTTTTTTTAGTTTTACAATTATATATTCATTGATTGAAAATTTCTCTTAGAGGAAAACTATTATGTATGCAGTATTTAGAGTTGACTTTACATTTACAAAAATAAATATTTAGTTTCGTATTAGTGTTCATTATTTAAGAAAAGGGTTGAACCCTTACATATTTGATAATTTATTGTAACAGATTAATTTTTTCTAATTATAATTAGTAAAAAGATATGGGTGTTAATTTTATATACAATATATGGTGTGTATATTTTCCAATATATAATAATGTTTTTTTGTGCGTCGATTCCAATTTAAATTTATAATAATATATTAAAATATAGAATTATTATATGAAATTTTCATTTTTTATAAATTTCATGTATTTGAAAAAAAGTACATTAGAAGATAGTATAATGAAATACATGGATGGTCGATATTTTCATGATTATTTTAGTTTGTTTTTTAATAGTCTATGGAATATGAAATTACGAGAAGGAGGTCCACATAAGTAACATTGTAAGGAAATATGTTATATATTATATTAAATACATTGTGTATTGAACATTTTGAAGGGATGTTTTTCGATATTAAGATGTTATGAATTTATTATATATTTATATTTATATTGAAATACGTTGAAAGAATATTGCACATTAAATAATGAATCTTAAACATTGAGAGTTTCAATAAAATTATTATTTATATTGAATTTAACATATCAAATATTAACTTTATGTATGATATAAGGCCCCATCTTTAATCATTACTTAATCTTGAGATATTTCAAGAATACACATTGATGATCTTTTCAGGTTTTAGAGTTTTAGAGAATTATATCATAAATCATGCATTACATTCCACATTTAAACAAATTGGTTACATAAAAGATAGTATTCATTTTTTCCCATCAACAGAAACATATTTAAAACAAAACAAGGATTCTCTCATGACACTTCCTTGACACTATCAACACATCATGTACCTTTCCCTGGACATGTGAAAAACATTTCAAACACTTGGGATGGGCATAAAAAGCTCATTAAGAGATATAATAATGCGGAAAGGAATTATGTGTACATGTATACATAATAATCAATGAAATAATACATTAATCATAAAACATAAGCACATTAACATACCTCATGAAATCATAAGATTTATAAATAAATCATAGAAATCATAAGACATGAAGGTAACTTGAGGCATTCATAACATTCTTACATAGGGAGTTACCCTCATGGTTACGTTTGGAATAATCATCACAGTATATTCCCTAAATCTCTTTGGAGAAACCTTATAGTTTAACTCATTCACTTTACCCAATGCATTGGAGAGGTATATCGGGCTCACCCGCCCATATTTTATCATAGAACCACCTTTCTTCATAACAATTTCCAAGAACCATAATATAATCTTATCACATAAAACACACATAAAGGAAACATAAAATTTCCACATTTCAATCATTAGATATCAATACAACACATTGTTATAATAAAAAAATTATGACAACTATTTTAAAAACCAAAATAAACGAAAAGTAAAATATGGTGTTTATTTTTCATTTTAAAAAATGTTATGGCTTGTATAGAAAGCTGAAACTCAAATAATGGTCATGACAGACGAGAAGTTGTTGTCGCCACATACTTATGAAAAAAAATTATTCCTTTTGTCGTTTAGTAAAATGCTTTGTATGAAAAAATACTCCTTTTGAATATACATACAATCCAAAGGGGATTATACACCGTATAAAATAAAGTTGTGTATAAAACAAAATATGACTCAATGAAAGGAGATTGAGATGAAGTCCCTTACCTCCGGTCCGACTTGACTCAATCATTCTTTAATATCCCGAATAAAAAACATCAATTAATTTATACTAGATTAAGAACCTTTTCAAGTTCATTATTTATTTTATATCACTTATTACAATGTTATTAACACTATGTAATAATTTATGTTAATAATTTTCATTTTGTCGATCATTTGTACTTGAGTCAAAAATAAACTCTTTATAATTACTATTTGTTCATGTGGTAAAATATACATTATATCTAGAATTATATTCATGATGTAGATATCATATATATCATATATATCCAGTATATACATTCATTTATAATATTACCTAACATTTAGAGAAAAGAAATTAAATGCACCGTTTATGGAGACGGTAAGTCGTACATACGCATGAACGCTACTTTCATTTCTATTTCGTATTTTATGGAATGGAATCATAATGATATAAATGTGTATAATAATACCATTATAATATCATATATAATATCATTATAATCATCCTTTATATGACCCACATATGGCATTAACGAATCTCATCACTTTGAGGGGAAGGTAGTCCGCACATCCTAAAATTGAGATATCACGTTTACCCATAATGGAAACCAGGAAGGTATGCCATAAATGAAAAATACAGAAGCTTAAGGAAAACATAATAATATTATATATCATATATAAATATAGTGACATATTAATGGCCACCTTTGAATGTGTTATAAGAATATTGAACAATCATCATTTCGTGAGGCAGAAATTCACCATCCACAAAAACATTATGTTCCTTAACTATTAGATGTAGGTGTGTGTAAGTGTAGCTAGAATAATTATTATAACAACATCCTAGTATATTTATGATACTGGTGTTGTTACAAGAAAATGAATAAAAATACATTAGGGGTTGGAGAAGCAAAATAATACAATAGAACATTAGAGAAGTCTTTACCTTTAAATCTGGAAACTCCTCTTGGTTTGAACCAACAGGGTTTCTTGAAGAGAATTATTCCTATGTTAAGGCTTATATGATGAATAGAGGGATTTTTAGAGATAAAATGGTTAGATTTTGGCCGATCCAATTGCTTGAGAAGTGTGGGTAAGGAGGTAGAGGTGGGGGCCTTTTATAAGAGGGAGGAGGGGCACTCTTGGAAAGCCAAGAAATGTTACTTTATTTTAAAATGTGTTTTGGATTAAAAAAGGTCACACATTGATATATTTCTAGGATAAGGTCATAAGGGTTTTAAATACACTAATCCAATAGGTGTTTGAAAATTGAAAATCCTAGATTTTACATTATCTTTTCATTTTATTTAAATCGTTCATTAATGAGATAATCGCTGCATCATCATGATGTCTTAAATAAATTAGATTATTTAATCTATAAAAATTATAAAAAAATTAATATGATTTAGGTAATCTTATTAGATTATTAATTAATATTTATAGTCTAATAAATCATTTACACAGACAAAACAATTTTTTTTACTCTGGTGATACATTCTTTAGTGATATTCTCCTTTCTTTAATAATAAAATGATAAAGTATCACTTTCACCCAAAAGTGATTCCATGGGGTTCCAACGTTTGGAACAAGGAATCCCATTGTCATCCATGAATAATCTGTAGCATTAGAAATCATGTTGGGGTCATTTTTTATTATTATGATATTATTTTATTATCCTTAACTACCTGATTACTAATTAATCACGATAAATAAAGATAATTATCCTTGTTACTATTCATAATGTCCAGAAACAAAAGTGTCTTAATTACAGAATTTAGACCTTCTGATTTAAAAAATATAGAATCCATTTTACAAAATTCCAAACAAGGAAATTTCAATAATTAATTTAAAAATAATTATCATTGTCAAAACAAATAGCGGGGTTTTTTGAAACAATATCTATGAAAGGTTTGGAACTTGTTTATGCCCAATTCCAAAGTGAAATTAATTCAAATGACCACCATTGGATTAAATGGTAAAAATATATTCTAATAACAATTTAATACCAATTGAAAAGTTAATCTAACCATATAATTAAATTAGATGAAAAAGTAGTTTTAATGTAAAATGCAGTATATTTCACTATTAATTAAAAAATGAACATTGTTAGAAAAATATCAAAAATTAATCTAAAGTAAATTTCAATGTCACAATAATAATGAATAAGTTTATTTTGACAAATAGAGCTTATAAAATTGTCAAAATATATATTTAAAAATGGTTCTCCATCAAAAGGTGGTAAAATAATCATTTTAAAATATTAGAGATTTCTATGCTTAAGATTGGATTTATTGTCATTTTAAGTCTTTAAAACACTATCTAATTCATAAATAGACATTGATAAAAATATCTATTATTCATTAATTAATTGGGATGTTACATCCTTAACCACTTTAGAAAATTTCATCCCCGTAATTTATTTACTTATCAAATAAGTGGGGGTATTTATCCCTCATTGCATTTTTAGATTCCAATGTGGCCTCTTCACTCATGTTGTTTTTCCAAAAAAACCTTTACATGATGAATCACCTTATTCCGCAACACATGATCCCTATAGTCAAGAATATGGACTGGTTGTTCCTCATAAGATAGATTCTCTTATAACTGAACTACGTCTGGACTCAAAACATGAGATGGATCTTGCATGTACTTCCTTAACATTAAAACATGAAAACATTGTGTATCTAAGATAAAATCGGTGGTAAAGCTACTCAGTATGCATCTGATCTAACTCTCTCCAAAGTTTCTTAGGGTCCAATGAACCATGGACTCTACTTTCCTTTATTATCAAATCGCATCACACTTTTCCATGATAATACTTTGATAAAAACTTGATCACCTTCCTCAAAATAGAGATCCTTCCTCCTGTTGTCCACATAAATTTTCTTCCTGCTCTGAGCTATTCTCATGTGTTTCTGTATCAGCTGAACTTTTTCTACCATATCTTCTACCAATTCTGGTCCCATCAACTTCCTTTCACCTACTTCATCCCAAAAAGCTGGAGTTCCACAACGCTTCCCATATAATGGCTCAAATGATGCCATCTTTATACTGGAATGATAAGTGTTATTATAAGAAAACTCAACCAAAGAAATATGTTAGTCCCAACTTCCCTGATAATCCATCGACCAAGAACATGGAATATCCTCCAATGATTGAATTGTTCATTCTGACTGCCCATCTGATTTAGGATGAAAATATGTACTAAAATTTAATTCCGTACCCAATGACTTCTGAAGGCCTTTCCTAATGTTAGAAGTAATCCTGGGATCAAGATCAAATAAAATTTAGTGGGGAACGCCATGTAACCTAACTATATCTTTAAGATATAAATGTTAAATTTGATCTAGGGAAAATGTATCTTGTATAGCATGGAAATGAGCATATTTAGTCAAGAGATCAAAAATAACCCATATTTCATTATTACCGCGAGCTGTCTTCGACAATCCCACAATGAAGTTCATTGATATATTCTACCATTTCCACTTTGGCACTGGTAAAAGCTGAAGCATCCCGTTCAGTAACTACCACTCTACTTTAACCTATTGACAAGTCAAACACTTCATAGTAAAATCAGCAATATCTCTTTTCATTCTGTCCCACCAGTAAAACTCATGATGATCACTATACAACTTAGTACTACATATATGAACTAAAAACGGAGAACTATGAGCTTCTCATAACAACACTCTCTTCAACTGTGATTCACAAGGAACACATAATCCCTTTTCTAATCTCAAAACACAATCACTATAAATGTTGAATTCAGGCATCTTACCCTTCTGAACCAGCTCTACCTTTTTCTGCAACTCACTATCTTGCTTATGTGCTTTCTTAATTCGGTCTGATAGAAAATATTTCACTGATAGCTGAAAAAAAACAGAAGGAAATCCAGAACCAACAACTTCTATGTCAAATTTCATCAAATACATAACCAAAGGATCACGTTCCAAACACAACATTGTTAATTAAGCATTACTTTTTTGACTCAAAGCATCAACCACTTTATTTTCTTTTCCAATTGTAAAATCATAATCCATGATTAATTCTAGCCACCTCCACTGTCTCATGTTCAATTATTTCATTTTGAATATATACATTAAAAATTTTGGATGAGTATATATTTAACACTTTACCCCATACAAATGATGGCTTCAAATTTTTAAAGGGAAAGCAACAGTAGCTAATTCCAAATCATGTGTAGCGTAATTTACCTCACGAGTTTTCAACTGACGTGAAGCGTAATCAATTACCTGATCATTATGCATTAGGACACAACCATGTCCTTTTATGGAAGCATCACTGTAGATGAAAAACTCACCATTCCAAGAAGGTAGTGGCAAAACTGGAGCATTCACCAATCTTCTTTTCAATTCTTAAAAACAATCATCACATTCTTTTGTCTAGATAAACTTAACACCCTTCCGAGTTACCTTTGTCATTGGAATAGATAACCAGGAAAAATTTCTAACAATCCTTCGGTAATAGCGTGCCAAACCAAGGATGCTACAAATCTTAGTTAATTTTGTGGGTCTTTTCCATTCTTGAAGAACCTTTGTTTTGTTGGATCAACAGTTATCCCATCATTAGAAACAATGTGACTGAAGAAAGAAATTTTTTGAAACCAAAACTCACACTTTATGAATTTCCCATACAATTTCATTTAATTAAAGGATTAAAAAATAACCCTTAAATATATTTCATTATCCTCTTTACTTTTAGAAAACACCAAAATATCATCAATGAAAACAACCACAAACTTATCCAAGAACACATAGAAAATTCTATTCATAAGGTCGATGAATACAGTAGGTGCCTTGGTTAACCCAAAAGGAATAACTAAAAATTCCTAATGGACATATCATGTACAAAACGTGGTCTTTGGAATATCTGATTCCTTTACATTCAATTGATGGTACCCCGATCTTAGGTCAATCTTTGAAAAATACTGAGCTCCCTGGCGCTGATCAAACAAATCATTGATATGAGGCAAAAGATATTTGTTCTAAGTAGTGATGTTATTCAAGGCTCTGTAATCAATGCAACGTCTCATTGAACCATATTTATTTTTAACAAATAAAACAGGAGCACCCTATGGTGATGTGCTAGGTCTAATGAAACCTCTCTCCAATAAATCTTGCAATTTCTCCATCAATTATATAAGTTTAATTTTATCCATTCGATAAGGGGCTTTTGAAATTGTCTTAGAATAAGGAACTAAGTCCACAGTAAATTCAACATCACGATCTAGTATTATTCTTGGAAACTCATCAGAAAAAACATAAGGATACTCATTTACCACTGCCACATCATTAATCTGAACAGTTTCTTTGTTTTAAACAATATGTGCAAGGTAACATTCATTTCCATCTTTTACAAGTTTCTCAGCCTCTTGATAAGTTATCAACAGTAAGGGTTCATTCTTGTACACAAACTGAATGTATTTCTGTAAAGAAACTTCTTTAACTCTACAATAAATCATAGCATGATAAATAGAGAGACAATCCATACCCAAAATAACATCAAACTCTACTCAAGGTAGAACAATATGGTTTTCAAGTAGGTTTATTCCACGGATAAGTATATGAAGATTATTATAAATAGTTTTTTCCTCATCATTTTCCCCAGGTGTTTTTACCACAATTTCAAGAGTCATTTCTTGAGATGGTATTCCCATTTTACTAGAAATGTTTTCAGAGATGAAAGAATGTGTAGACCCTGAATCAAACAACACACTGGTATAATTTGAAAATAAAAACAATGTACATGATACCACTTCATTTGATGGCCCAACATCTGCAGATGTAGTTGCAAAGGATTTCACCCCCCCTTTCTTCTTATAGTATAAATTCTTCCCATCTCTTGAGATCTTTGTTGGACACTCGTTTTCATAGTGACCCATCTCATTGCACTTGAAACAGTTCATTAACTGTAAATCAAATTTGGTATTACCATTACCTTGTTCTTTTCTAGTGTAATCACGAGCCTTATGTCCCATATTACCACATCTATATCACATTATAGAATTCAAAAGACATTCCCCAACATGCTTTTTACCACATTTATCACAAACTGGAAACATAGTTTTCTTACCATCAGACCTTTTTGAAGAATTATTCCCTTTCTCCTGCCACCTCGGTCTCTTCTTCTGTTGGTTGTTATAGAACACCTTATCATCGTAAAACTCCATGTCCACCTTCTCAGCAAATCTAACAGTCATTTCTTAACTTTTGAACTCACGAGAATCGAATTCCCTTCAATATTTTGGCATTAATGCTATGAAAAATATATTTATTTTACTATCAAGGTCTCGGATAAAATTTGGTGCATACCTTGCCAATCGAGTGAACCTTTCATCATAAGTAGCCACAAAGTCTTCCTCTTGACTCAATTCCAAGAATTGTTTTTCCATCCTATGTCAAACAGTATTAGGAAAATACTTCTCAAGAAACATAACATTGAATTCATCCCAGTCGAGAGAATCAATCTCATTAGCATCCCTGATATTTTTAACCATCGATCAACCCTGATATGCTTCACTCTCCAAACTGTAAATTGCAAGTCTAACCTTTTGATTTTCTTAACTCACCATCACATCGAAAATCTTCTTTAGTGTTTTAATCCACCCTTCAGCTAGCACATGGTCAGATCATTCTCGGAATGATAAGGGATATTGCCTAATTAAATGTTCCCCCACTGACATTTTCCTCTGCGGTTGATCTGGCTGATCTCGTGCATGGATACCGCCACCATTTATCACTTGAGTAAACTTTTCCATTACTATAACAAATTTCTTAGTTCCAATCCCTTCCTAGAACTGCTTCCCTATTTTCTATGTGGAAAACCATTCTGAACAAACATGTCTTAGATGAAGCAACATGGTAATCTACAAATGATATATCATTTCAATTTGACCATAAAATTTTTTTTGGATAATCATCTAATAGGATTCTAACTCCTAAAGTAATCTAAACTTACCATTGATACCAACTATAAGGCCCCATCCTTAAAAATTACTTAATCTTGAGATATTTCAAGAATACACTTTGAGGACATTTTCAGGTTTAGAGTTTTAGAGAATTTAGATCATAAATCATGCATTACATTCCACATTTAAACAAAGTGTTTACATAAAAGATAGAATTAATTTTTTTCCCATCAACATAAACATATTTAAAACAAAACATGGATTATTTCAGGACACTTCCATGACACTATCATCACATCATGTACGTTTCCCTTGACCTGTGAATAACATTTCAAAAACATGGGATGGGCACAAAATGCTAAGTAAGGGATATAAAAATACAGAATGTAAACATTAGTAAATGTATAAATAAGAATCAATGAAATCATACTTTACTCATAAAAAATAAGCACGTTAACATACCTCATGAAATCATAAGATTTTTGAATAACTCATAGAAATCATAAGACATGAAGGTCTCTTGAGGAATTCATAACATTCTTACGTAGGGAGTAACCCTCATGGTTACGTTTGGATTACCCATCACTGAATATTGACTAAATTACTTCATAAAAACCTTATCGTTTAACTCCTTCGCGTTAACCAATGCATTGGAGAGCTATATTGGGCTCAGCCACCCTTAGATTTTCACGGAACCACCCGTTATCATAACAATTCCCAAGAACCATAACATAATGGTATCACATAAAACATGCATAAAATAAACATAACATTTCCACATTTTAGTTAGAAGATATCAAAACAACACATTGATATAATAAATAGATTATGAAAACCATTTTCAATACAAAATTAAATGAAAATTAAAACATGGTATTTATTTTTCATTTTTAAAAAATGTTATGGCTTGTAGAGGAAGCCAAAACTCAAATAATGGTCACGGCGGTGGAGAAGTCGTTGTCACCGCATACGTACGACAAAAAAACAATCCTTTTGCCATTTAGTAAAATGCTTCATAAAAAAAGATTCCTTTTGAATAGACGTAAATGTCAAAGTTTTTTATACATCGTATAAAAAATGTTATGTATAAAACAAAATATGCCTCAATGAAAGGAGATTGAGACGAAGTCCCTTACCTCGGGTCCAACTTAACTCGATCGTTCATTAATCTTTTGAATAATAAACTTGAGAAAATTTAAACTTAATTAAGAACCTTTTTCAAGTTCATTATTTCTTTTATATCACATTTTATGATGTTATGAACACTGTGTAATCATTTAAGTTAATAATGGTCGTTTTGTCGATCATTGGTACTTGAGTCAAAAAAAACTCTTTATAATTAAAAGTTGTTCATGTGGTAAAATATGCATTACATCCATAATTATATTAATGATTTAAATATCATATATATCATATATATCTATTATATACGTCATTTATAATATTACATAACATTTAAAGGTAAGAAATGAAATACACAGTTCATGGAGACGGTAAGCCGTACGTACGAATGAATGCAAATTTCATTTCTATTTCGTATTTTATGGAATGGAATCATAATTATACAAAGGTATATTATAATTCCAGTATTATAATATATACAATATAATTAACTCAATCCTTTATACATCCCACATATGGCATTACCGAATCACTTCACTTTGAGGGGGCGGTAGTCTGCACTTCCTAAAATAAAGATATCGTGTTTACCCATAATGGAAACCATAAAGGTATGACATAAATGAAAAATGCATAAGATTAAAGATAACATAAACATAATATATATCATATATAAATATAGTGACATCTTAATGGCATCCTTTGTAGGTGTTATAAGAATATTGAACAATCATCGTTTCGTGAGGCAAAAATTCAACATCCATGGAAACATTATGTTCCTTAACCATTAGATGTAGGTGTGTGTTAGTGTAGATCAAATAAATCTTATAAAAACATCCTAGTATATTGAAGATACTGGTGTTGTTACTAAATAAATTAATAAAAAGAGCTAAGGGGTTTGGAGAAGAAAAATAAATCAAAAGAACATTAGAGAAGACTTTACCTTTAAACCGGGTAACTCATCTTGGTTTGAACCAAAAGTGTTTCTTGAATAGCTTTCTACCTAATTTAAGGCTTCTATGATGAATATAGGGATTTTAGGAGATACAATTTTCAGATTTTGGCCGAGGCAATGGCTTGAGAAGTGTGGGTAATGAGGTAGAGGTGGGGGCCTTTTATAAGAGTGAGTTGGGGCACACTTGGAAAGCCAAAAAATGTTACATTATTTTAAAATGAGTATCATATTTAAAAGGTACCACATTGATATATTTCTAGGATAAGGTGATAAGGGTTATAAATACACTCATACAATAGGTTTTTGCCAAGTGTAATTAATTGATTTTACATTATATTTTCATTTTTTTTAAATCATTCATTAATGAGATAATCGCAGCATTATCATGATGTCATAAATAAATAAATTTATTTAATGTCCAGAAATTATAAAAAAATACTAAGATGTAGGAAATATATTAGCTTTCCAATGAATATTTATATTCTAAGTGATCATTTACATAGAAAAAACTAAAAATGTTTTACTCGGGTGAACATTCTTTAGGGATATTCTCTTTTCTTTAAAAATAAAATGATAAACTGTCACTTTCACCCAAAAGTGATTCCATGGGGTAGCATAGTTTTGCACAAGGAATACCATGGTTGTCCATGACACAAATAGTAGAATTAGAAAATATTTTGGGGTCATTTGTTGTTATTATGACATAATTTTATTATCCTTAACTACCTAATTACTAATTAATCACGATAATTAAAGATAATTACCATCGTTAATAATCATAATGTCTAGTAACAAAAGAGTCTTAATTACATAATTTGGACCTTCTGATTCCAAAATTGGAATCCATTTTACCAAATTCCAAATATATAAATTCCAAAAAGTAATTTAAAAATAATTCTTGTTGTCAAAACAAATTGCGGGGTTTTTTTTGAAACAATATCTATGAAACGTTTGGAACTTGTTTAGGCCCAATTCCATAGTGAAATTATTTCTAATGACCAAAATTGGATTAAATGGTAAAAATATATTCTAATTAAACATTAATAACAATTAAAAATATATTCAAACCATATAATTAAATTAGATGAAAAAGCGGTTTTGATCTAAAATGCAGTATTTGTCACTATACATTAAAAAATGAACATTGTCAGAAAAATACCAAAAATTAATCCAAAGTAAATTTCAATGTCCCAATAATAAATAATAAGTTTATATTGACAAATAGTGCTTATAAAATTGTCAAAATATATATTTAATCATTTTTCTCCATCAAAAGGCGGTAAAACAATCTTTGAAAATTATTAGAGAATTCTATGCTTAAGATTGGATTTATTCTCATTTTAAGTCTTTAAAACACTATATAATTCATAAATAGATATAGATAAGAATATATATTATTAATTACTTACTTGGGATGTTACATATGAAGTATCCAATATTGTATTATCTATCACAACTTAAATTTTTTTATCAATCAAATCATATGTTTAGAAATTCAAGAAATACCATGTGTTCTCAATTGATTTTTATTATGGTATTATTTATTAATTTTCATGTCAATTGTCATATGTATTTAATAGATGTGGTTTTTAAAAGTTTTTTAATTATTTAAATATTTATTTTAGTTGATTCATATATTACCAAATAGGCTGTTGAGATATTCAGCACCAATACAACATTATATTTTAAATTTATTATTAGTGAAACATATTGTAGAAACTATGTCCATTGAATATTAATATATAATGTTTGACGTAATAGATAGTGGGATAATAATTCATTATTTATAAAAATATATGAGATTAAATTCTTGAAATAATAGTTTTACACATATTTATTGTATTTATTGATCCCAATTTGTCTATATACATATAAGATTTGATGCTAAATATTCATAGACCATTAAATTCCTCAAAAATATATCACATGTTTAATAATTATATTCATTTTTTGTGTTGAATATTCTTGAACTACAATGTCTCTCAGTAACAATTTATACATCCATAAAAGGTTAATGTCTTATTTAAGTATGACCAAAAAACAACATTACTTTTTTTTATAAATGGGATGTGGTTTATTATTATTCTGTGGTCGCAGTGAATTAAAAGGATGATTGTTTCATAGATTAAGGGGAAGGTTTTAGGATTGTGATTAAATGTTTCTAAATTTAATGTGTTTTCTTCCATTGTACCATATGTAAAAATAACATGTTATAATAAATATTCAATATCCATGAAAATTGATGTGTTTATTGTTAGTATAATAAATATCAAGATGTATAGTGGTGGGAAGATAATATATAAGATAATTTTAAGAAATTGACTATTAAAACATATTTTTTATTTTCTATAATTTTATTTTTTATTATTCAACCTCTCACAAAACTACATTTTTCTTTATTTTAAATTTTTTTAATCTCTAATACACTATATGTCACATAATTTTTAAAAATATACGATTTTTTTGGATAAATAATTCCCCACTGATGTCACTTTCCATCTCTTGTTCAGTACATCCAAATTTCTAAAAGTGTATTTTGATTTATTAATTTTTATTCACAATTACATTGGATAATTCCAATGAATTCTGACATTACCATATCAGTGATCATCGAGTGGTCGGGATAGAGAATCACTCATATTATTTTTTGAGTTCTTCTAATTTTATTTTTCCAGCTATGGTGTATAATTTCTCCAGACTCCAATATTTAATCCATATAAACTTTAGAAAATTATATAGTGTATACTGTCACAAGAACAATAAAATTTTAATTGTCTATTTTTGTATGATTTTTTCATATTATGAATATATATTCCCCAAAACAGTAAAATAATCCACTATTTCCTGAAAACTATATTCATAATATAGTATTTCACTAGGCCAAAAGGGGATCCCATTATTGGATCTAGAGTCCCAGTAGAAGGAGCTTATACTACATTATATAGTTTCTATTAGCTTCCCAATGCATCATGATATCTCTCATAGCATAGTCCTCATGTATAAATAGACTGTGTCATACAACCGTTCCTTGGATCCTTCAAAAACCACCTATATAGACCTAGAATTATCCTCCATATTAGTGTTGATGACATTAACTTTTACATTCCTTTATTTTTAATTCTCTAAACTCAATTGACTTCCTTAAATGATACAATTATTCTATATGCGTTGTTTTTCTTCTAGTTGTTCTCCCCCATAATTCTCAATAGGGGTACATATTAAAGATACAATGACAAATTATCTCACTTCTTTGACTAAATGAATTTCTCAAGGGAAAATAATGTTGAAGAAAAATTTTATTCAAATAAGAATTCCGATTTAATAATAAAGGTATCATGAATATTTTTTTCAGAATTTAATTTAGAAACTACACATAATAAGGTAGGATATAATATTCATTGTACAAATGGATGATATTTCCCAGATATGAATTTTAATTTTAAAATTCCTCAAATCATAATAAGGATTTAATTTTTAATCCACATACTATTCATATGTTTTTATCTATTAATAATTCCATATAATCTATTACATATAATTCTTCAAAAATATCATCCAATTTCCCATAGCAACACAATATAAAAAAATTTCCTTATGTTTTTGAACCCATATTATTCTACAATATCAAATTATAATGATAAATATATAGTATTAGAATTAATAATAAATAATCATAATTTTTATGATATTTAATTCCATCAATAAAAGTGTAAAATAATCATCAGATTTGAATTCTTCTATATTCATAATATGTTAATTCATAAATTTCACAATTTTCAAAAAATTATGATATCTGATAATGTGTTTTATCATATGAATTTATTGGTAAATTAAAATTTATGATATTATAATAGGTTGTTGTCTTAAAGAAATACAATCTAATGAGTGACCTATAATAGACTTAATATTTCATACACAATCCTTTCATCATATATATATATATCTTATTCATTGTATATCATTTGTGGGTAACATACATGTTTCTATTATTATATTCTAGACACCAGAAAAATGTAATGTAACTTATATTAACTACCCTTTCACTATTCTAAAATATATTTAATCATCTAATGTTACATTAATGAGTTGGGTTTGCTATTTTTTCATATTTTTTCTAACCATAAATTTTATATAAAAGGATTTTAATAAAATTTCATTAAATCATTTTTCCAGTTTTTCAATATCTATTTTATATAAAATTGATTCTATAAGGAACAAAGTTGAGAATATTCATACTTTAACCCAAATAGTAATATAAATATAATCTAAATAATTCATATAATGAAATCACTTTTTCACCCACCCTTTATGTGATCCATCAATCTTGGAAATTCAATTTCTTCAAAAAATATCATGTTATCCTCTATTTGGATTTGTATATTATGTTTTTAGCCGTTGTACAAGAATTTTATATTAATTTAATATGTTTATGTGACTCATATAGAAAACTCACACTCAATAAATTAACTGTTGAATTGGAGGCCTCATCAATAATTTATAAATAGGAATAAATGGGAAGAAAAAAAATTATAAAACATTCATTGAAAGTAAGTGTCTATAACTACGTGAGGTTTATTAATATGATAATAGTTCACTAAACAATTATGTTGGGAATGGTACTATAGGAGAATGAAGTTCATGTTGTGCATATTAGATGGTAGATAAATCCACTATGAAATCTAAATACCATAACTCTAAAATCATTGACTATTTGAAGTGATTGTCATCAAAGAGATATTAAATTTTATGTTTAGTGTAGTCAAAAAACATTTTAATGAAAATGATATGTTGGAAAATAATATGGAAGGAATTGAGATTCAATGTCTAAAACATTACAGAAGTTCACTACTATGACTAACCATATGAAAGGAAAGGGAATTTTCATAGGAATTTATAACATAATATCCTATTTAGAAAAAGATTAATTACAATGGTAATTTTTTGGAAAAATATTGTTTCAAATAAATAACCTAGAAGTCATCATTTAGTTAAAAAATTATATAAATCCTCCGTTAATGATTGATTATAAATTTTTGTGGTTAAATTAAAAATAACTAAAAATAACTAAAAATATTAATTATTTTTTAAGTGAATCTTGTTATATTAAATAAGAAGCAATGAAGAAGAGAAAAATATAGGAATGATTGACTAAGAACAGTCGATGAAATGAATAACGTTGTCTTTATAACGTGTATTTATCATGAGGTAGGACTTACATATCATAATCTAGCACCAACATGAATACCAAATACTTATCATAGAAAATGTGATACAATTCATTTCTATGTTGAGATTATTGGATCAAAAGGGACACTTATTACTGTCATGAAGAGATTGAAGATATTTCATGATTAAGATATGATATTCTCTAGGAATATGGTAACTCATGGCCACAAAAATCTTTCATGCACTACAACAATTTTATATTTTTATACATATATTAATTTAGAAAATTAAAAAATACTGGAGGTGAAATATACTAAAATAATTGACACCATATTGTACTGAATATACATACATCCAAGAAAATAATCCTTCGATAAGAGCTGAATATATTATTAAATCAACTCAAAATATAAAAAAACAAATATATCTATCATGATTTCTTCCATATTAAAATGGCGGTAAAATTGTAATTTTATATTTCACTAGATATTAATATCTAATTAATTTTATATTTTTTTAATATTATAACATCTGGATGATATAAGTTGACTGGGTAAGGGGTGTAGAGATGAATTGAGAAAATACAATTTATTTAAAGGAAGAATTAATATAAAAATAAAAAACAATTCATAAATAATAGATATTATTTCCTTATATAATTATATGATCATTGTTTCATTTTTAGTAAAAATATTCTTATAGGTGGTATGAACCCATAAATCATTATATATGTTCAATATGAATAGTGGTAAAAAACAATGTAATTGAGAATATAAAAGTAAATATAATTTGGAGAAAAGGAAGTGTTGAAAAAATATTGATTCTATAATATTTGGAAGGATAATACTAAAGTGGCAAATGAAAATGTTTAATAATATAACACTATAGAGAATGTAAGATGATTGTACTAATGAAAAATGTTATTAAACATTAACCAGTGACAATAACCCTTGAAAATCAGTATTATTGGAGTAAATAATAATACATGTAAGGAATTAATATGTTAGATGAAAAAAATGATTGGTTGAAAAAATATTTGTACATATCAATGGATAATTTTTAAAAAATAGTGTATGATCAATAAAGTGTTTAATGATAATCGGCTTCCTAATAATGTGAAGAAAATAAATTTCAATATAGTTGGTCTAGGAATGGTGGAACAATATTTCATGAAAACCTATTTGGAGGATGCAATTAATATAGTCTTAATATAACGTATTTCATAACAATCATTTAAACTAATGAATAATTGTTGAAAATTTGAAAAAAGGTATTTTATGATAGCTCTTTATTAACATGGGTCAAAATGACTCTTCCACAAATCATAATGACCAAAAAAGTAGATGAAATCACTATTTTTCAAAGTTGTTGAAAATTATAGAAAATTCATCTATCATGAATACTTATTATAATTTTACAACTATAAAGACTATAAGTTCTTGGTCGAGTGATAGTTCTCAACATTTTATCTATTACTAAGATGCAGAATAAATTACTCATTTTTCTAATTTATTTTTCATAATTTTTGAAATATATTCAATTTAAGGATTTTATCAAAATGTGATGATTGGAAGATCTATATATATTTTATAGAGAAAATCATCTCATTATGGGATGTTCTAACTTCTTTAAAAAAGAGGATTTATGCACCTCACTTATGGGGTATTAAAAAAAATTTGAAGATGTAAAAAAATTAAGCTATTGTGAAAGTATAATTTTTTGAGTACATTTGGAACATAATAATGAGATATAATAGCTACATCTATAACCCTTTTTTGGAAAATATTTTAAAATATCTATAATGAGGAGTATTGATTAATAAAAAATTGTGAAAATATGGATTCCAGTTCCCTATACGTGATCTATTTTGATGTGTTTTTTATGATGTGTGAATAATTAAACATAAATTGATATATATATATATATATATATATATATCTGAAATAACATCGAAAAGGATAAATAAAATGGAATCATGTTCTGTAGAATAAATAGGAAACATTGATTAACTTGGATAAATCACTATTTTTTCTATATCGAGTTATCCTACATAGACCAAGAGATAAATATCAAAAGTTTCTTTAATATGAAAATACCATTGTTCCAACATTATGCTATAATAATATCATGTTTGGATTCTAAATTTAAAAGGGATAAAGAGAACATATTTTTAGAATCATGGACTAATTATGAAAATGAGGAGAGTGGTTCACCCCTATATTTTTTTGAAATTATTTTCATCAAGGGGGGGGGGGTTAATTACATTAAAAATGTTGAATATTAGAGGATTATTTCAAATTGATACAAAGGGGGATATTGGAATAGACAAATTATTATGTTTTTTTATTATCAATAAGTATTCAATATAGAAATGTTCTAGTATGTTTTTGAATATGAGTGTGATGATGCTTGATGATTTTTAAGGAATTATTAAATATAAAAATCCATTAAATTGGTTGGATTAATGAAATATATGTAAGTAAAATAAATGTGTAATCGATTTAAATGATATGTGTATTACAATAAATTAATGTTGTAGAAACTTTCACAAGGATAGATTGATGTTTCATAGAAAAAATACAATGAATATTGCTTAATGAGATCTAAAACCATCCATCAGGCTGCATGTATGGAAAATTTAATATGAATATAATATTAATCTTTGGATGTGGATTTTGTATGAGTTTATGTAAACAATAGTAATTACTGAAGAGTAACTTACCATTCTACTGAAAAGTACTAAATTATGGTAGTCTATGCATGGAATAGTTAAATGTACAATAAAATATTAGAAATAGTTAAAAAAGTTGAGATTACAGAATATTGAATGATAAACATTATGGGAAAGATAAATTGAATAAAAATTATAATTACATCCAGAGTACCAATACGTCAAATTGGGGGAAAATGACACATTACACAAAACGCCATATAGGTTCACACAATTTTTGAATAGAATGACTTCTCATATCGATTCATTATAGAATATGAATATGTTTAAAATAGTATTGCATTATTACCCATTTAGTGGAATGCTAAAAAAAAAATTTTGATGAATGATTGAACATCAAGGATTTCATCACAGATGATCATAACAGATCACTCTTTGAATTTGAGAAAGAGTTGAAAAAATTGTGAATAGTGATAATGATAAGAAAAGTAGTATGGTGTTTAAATGTAGTGGCCCAAAACCTGACGTACATGGACATTATGTTACTTTTGCGGAATACTTAGTACATAACAAAAACACACACACAAGGATCGTAATAGTTTAGTGTCTTTGGAAACTCGGAACATAATCTTCTAATCGTGGTGAAAGATCTTCAAAATCTCCCATAAAGATCTTCCCTTTTTTTACCTAAAACATTTCTTTATATCCTGGGGAAAAGAAAACATAAAAGGGTGAGCTCAAATGCTCAGTAAGGGTAAACAAATGAAATATCAATCACATCATTTTCATAAGAACATAACATTTTGGAAATCTTAACCTACAAAAGAGAGCATAATTTCATCATATGGGATAAATCATAGTGGTGAAATGAAATCCCAGTAATCATAACATAAAACATGAAATTTGTGGAACACACACATATTCATAGAGAATCATATCTTATTATTCAAGACTCATTGCCAAGACAATCTTAGTGGACAAAGTCCCTTTCTGAACCGAGTCACCCTCGTTTCAGTCCTATTTCACTAAACTGGTATAACCTACCATTCCAGTCCTATCTATCTAATTAGATATATGATCTTTACGCAATTAATTGGACGGAGATATAGGTCCCACCAATCTCATAATGATTCCATTCTTATGTGTGCCACAAAATCATAAATCATACATCATTGCATAACCCATGAAATAAAAATGGGAATCTTAAACATCATGACATCATAAAACAATTCATATAAGATAAAGGAATTCATAAAAATAATTCCATCACAACATATTCAAATAAATGTAATAATAGAGATAGAAACAAAACCCTTTTATTATCTTAGATGGAAAATAATTTTGATAAAACACTTGAACTCCATTCTTGAGGAAAATATCATTTCTTCTTCAAAAACACTTTTCCTTTCTAAATATGTCAAAAAAATTTAAACTAAAAGAAGTTGATTAAAAATAAACTTGAAAACCTCTAAAGGAAGCTTCTTGGAAATAATGTTTTAAAAATCCATTCATGTCGTATAAGTTAAAAAAAACATTCTTCCCGTACTTTTGTTGGAAAAGTCAAAATGTACCTCGTATGAAAAACGAAAAAATTTTCCTTTCATATCATTTACTAAAAACTTACTGAAGGGTAAGATTGGATTTAAACAATTGTAGGTGGATGGAAGTAATATTACATATTGAGGAAACATGTATGTGGGTGATAAAATACACCCCAGTAAATACTAAAGTATAAACAATCTTGGATAAAAATGAGATTGTGATATATCCCTTACCTTAGGTCCGAATTGGTTCGTAAGTGTCTGAACCTCCTGTATAAAGATTTAAATAATTTCATTGACTTATTACAGAATCATATTCATTGTTATTATACCATATATGGTTCACTTATGATTTTATATTACCCGTTCTTTTATAAATTCCATGTTAAAGAAGCGTTTTGGGTAAAATCGTTTCATTTATCGTAGGTGTTTGGACTTGTTGTTCTTGACATTATTATTACTTATATCATGATTTACAAACTTCCAGAATATAAAACATGATTTATATATCATATATATTCAGTATATATATATAATAGATAGATAAATGAAATGAAACACACCGTTCATGGAGACGGTAGGCCGTACGTACGCATTAACATTGTTTTCATTTACTTATTGAGTTGAATGGAATTAAGTAGATGACATACATATATACATAAATCCAGTAGCTTTATAATGTCATATATTTAATTATTATTTCTTATATATACTTTATAATCACTCTTAAATGGCTAACATGGAGAATGAATCTCATCGTGTCGTGGAGACGGTAGTCCGTACGTACGCACGAGCGATGATATCATTTCCATAATTATTGAATTGAATTTGAGATGATGATACAATATATCAGAATCATTATGATGATATAATAACTATGTATAGTTATTCTTTACACCATAATACCCATCCATGTAAGGTGTTGGTGGAAAAACAGATTACACCACGGCGTGGAGACAGTATTCCGTACGTACACACGCGCGGTGATTTCATTTTCCGTTGGATGGATAGATGA
The DNA here is from genome assembly GCA_963277665.1 of Viscum album. Classification (NCBI taxonomy): domain Eukaryota; kingdom Viridiplantae; phylum Streptophyta; class Magnoliopsida; order Santalales; family Viscaceae; genus Viscum; species Viscum album. The sequence continues at coordinate 959,806,793 of OY728146.1, forward strand.
TGAAATAGTGTTGTTTCATGACTATAATAACATATCCGTATATGAGTGATACTGATGATATTACTTCATATTGAAACAACCTAAGAAGAAGAAGTGGAAGAAGAAATAAAGTTGAAAGATTTGGAATCGGAAATTACCTCTTCGTTGAAGCGCCACTTTGAGATCTCCTTTTAGGGCACTAAAATTGGTCTTTGAGGAATACCAGAACCTATAGGATGTTTCTAGGGAAGTGGAGAAGATAATTTGGCAGGGGTTGTCCGAGTTTGAAGGCTCAATGTGGTGTGAGGAAGAGAGGGAGGAGGTGCCCTTTTATAAGGGAGGAGTGGGGCACCTTTGGAATAACTAAAAATATTATTTTATTATAATGTCAATTTCGGTTTTTAATAGCTCCAAATTGATTTATTTCTACGATAAGGTGGGTATGGGTCAAAATACTCTCATCCAATAGAATTTAGAAAAGTTGAGGTTCCTATTGTAACCTTATCATTTAGATTTAACATTAAGTTAAATAATTTTACTTTTACCGTGTCTTCTTGTGTTCTAACACTATAAGGTTAATAAACACACTATAAAAAGCCAAAAGAACCCCAAGTTGTTTATTATTAATATATATAACCTTATATAAGTCATTTGGCCGATCCTTAGATTTTTTGGAATAAAATAACAATTAATAATATAAAATTTGTTTTAAAAACTATTTTATGTCAATTTTGACACTATTTAGTAATTGATTTTTGTGAAAATCATACTGAATGATAAGTTCGAAAAAAGTTAAATAAATAAATAATAACATGTCACATTAACCTAGAAAATTAGTGTAATTCATAAAAAGTCTCAAATTATATTTATTTGGGTATTTATAACATCAATTATGTCAATATTTCATTAATAAGATAATTACTGCATCATCGTTGTGTCATAAATAAATTAACTTATTTAATGTCTAAAAATTACAAATAAAATACTATTATGTAGGAAAACGTTTTAGATTTTTAATTAATATTTATAGTGGAATTTATATTATGTATAACCCCATATTAGAAAAAGTTTAGTAAACAAACTTTGATTTTAACTATTTTAACCCTTCTTTAAATAAATTAATAATAAATGTCCTAATCTAATCCAAGTGGGCCTAAATGGTCATATTTTATTTCTAAGTTTGTTTTTGGTCGAATTACACTTGTCCAATAGAATTATGACATGTGTTAGGGTAATAATAATATCATATCTACCCTTAATTACCCTATTTACTTTTAACCGTGGTAAAAAAAGTAAAAAGTTACTATTCACCAAAAAATTATTTTCATCTCATTAAACCACAGTTTTCATACTGACATCAACCGTGTCTCTTGGATTTTTGAAATTCCACTCACAGAAGTGGTAAAATTATGTTTTATGAACAATTCAGTTTTTTTAACTACCACTTAGTGGTTTCACTATTCATCAAAAATTGAAAGTTTTCAGAAAAATACCAAAAATTAGGCCTAAGATATATTTGATATTATGAACTCAAAAATGATTTATATTTTACCGAATTCAAAACATATCATTTTCATTAATTAATTTAAAAATTAATTTCCGTCGTCAGAACAAAAGGCGTGTTTTTAAGAGATAATAACTATAAAATATTGACACTTGTTTATAACTAGTTTAAATGTGAAATTACATCCAATGAGCAAAATTGTATTAAATTGTAAAAATATATTCTAAATATACTTTAAAACCACTAAAATTAATAATTTATCACTATTAATTCTTTCGATTGAAAAAGTTGTTTTTAATTAAAATTTAGTAATTTCTACTATTCATAAAAATATGAAAGTTATCCGAAAATTACCAAAAATTCACCCAAAGTTAATTTCGATAATCCTAATCCAAAAATTATGTCCATTTTGAAAAATAAAATTTAAAAAATTTCAAAAAGTGATTATTACTATTCATAACAGCTAGTTTTAATAATATTTTAATAGCATATCGTTGTTTAGTGAAACACGATATTGCGTACTACACACGCTATCAAGGAAGGTTACGATTGCGTGTAATGAATGGCAAGTCAAGAATACATGTTGTGCAAGCTCCTTTTGGTGTAGCGTACAACACAAGACATTAATGAAATTAAAAATAATATTTTTCATAAAATCTCGGGGTGTTACATTCTACCCCCCTTAAAATGAATTTCGCCGTCAAAATTCGTCGGGGTTATAAATGGTTTACTATTAGAAAGTTTCATTAATTGAAACCCACATCGTAAAAAGGAATACCAAAACCAATCTTTTAAAACAGATGTATGATACGTAACGGTTACCCAAATAAACTAATCACTGGGTTTCCACATAGGTGAAAATATGGATATGGAAGAGAAATCTAACCATCATGTTCTGATGGAGAGTGGTAGAGAACATGGCTCTGGAAAATCCAACAATCACAAATCCATAAATTTGTGATGATATAATGTACCATCTGATTAATCAGATATAAGAGCACTAGGACAATATTTTTTGTTTTCAAGATCATTTCATTAAAGTTGATGAAATTGGAATTAGAAGAAATACTTTCGTGATTTTGGTATAGTCTCACTGTTTGTCGTTCTTTGGAAAATTTCTACTTCATCTCTTAAATAAATGAAGTTGAATTTGTCATTCGTGATGTGTTAGCAGATCATGTGATAGAATGATGGGTCATTCCATCTATCTCAAACAAAAGGTTAGAAAAGTTATCAAAAAATACATAAGTCCATCTATAGTGAGATAAATGATATGTGGTTTCTAAAATGATCTTATAAATCATATATCATAATAAATAATATAATAAAACTAGTTTCTACTAAACAGGGAATTCCTATAGGCCAGTGGTAGGCGATAAAGGCCAGTCGCACTTCGGTTGTGGGTTCGATTCCCACAGCCTTGTCCAAAGCGATGGGTTGTCGCCCGTCCTGCAGGTTGTCCTTTTTCTAAAACTACATTACTATAACATCCCATTAATAATATCGAAAAAAAACTTTAATCCTTAAACAATACTAACTTATGTCCAACATAGTCCATTCCAATCATTAGGCTTATCCATAATACTGTTGTCTAATCTCATATTATAGTGAAAATGATTACCAAAGAGTTCATATAACAAGCATGTTAATACCATCATTGATCCTCGTATATCATGAGATATGTCTTGTTGGTCACATTCCAAACATTAGAAGGCCTTAATCATGTATTCTCTTGAAAAATGAATACCCATTGAACCATAGTGAAAACATTAATGGAGTTAAAAGTTAACACTTTCCATATACCAAAATCCTCAAAATTCTATATACTCAAACCATGATATCACTTAGTCCTTATATCAATCATGAGCTCATGAATACTGTCAAACATTTCATTTTCTTTTTATCCCTTAAATATGCGCATATCATCTACTTTCCAAAATATTTGAATCACTTTTCATGGTTACCGGTACCTTAATATTATTAAAAACCACAATAGACCAATACATAAATATTTCGGTACACCATAAAAGTACCTCAACAACATTACTCTTGATTACCAATACATAAACACTTCAGTCCATCCACTTCAATGATTGTCCTGGAATAATTCCTTCCTTGATTTAGAAGTAACTTTTTAGGTCAGGGCATTGAGTTGGGTAATGCCCATGTTCTCCACAAATAATACATTGAACTCCATAACAATCTGTCACTCTATGACCCTTTTCTCCACACAGATAACATCAGTCCCTCCATTTGTGGAATTCCTCAAGGTTCTTCTTCCCTTCTTTATAAATCTCAATCTTCCCTTCATTATGCTCCTCAACATGCGAACATGCATAATAGTTTATCATCCTCTTCTTTGATGAATTAGTCATACCACTAAATTTCACCTTGTTAATCATATATCGCGATGACTGATTCGGAATAATCACAATATCTTTATCTCTAGGCATTACACAATTTTGTTGCTCATAGTCACCAATTTGTCCATTGGATTCAATGTTAACCGAATTCCTTCTGGTTCCCTCCATTAACTAAAACACAAAAAGAATTTTGTGAGAGGCGAAATCATGCTAGAGAAGACAACATAGTAAAGGGGGATCACCCTCAATATCTAACATCTTAGGTTAAATTCTAATATCGTTACCGTAGTTCTAGGACTATATCCTATACGTATACTTACCCTTAGGGACATCCCCAGACATACCTTAGAAATATCTCTAGGGATCTCACTAACGTTTTCGCATCCTAAATTCCAATGGTTGACTAAACCTTTCCTATGATACCAACTGTAGAGACCTGAAACCTGACGTACATGGACATTACGTTACTTTTGCGGAATTCTTAGTATATAACAAAAACACACACACAAGGATTGTAATAGTTTAGTGTCTTTGGAAACTCAGAACATAATCTTTTAATCATGGTGAATGATCTTCAAAATATCCCATAAAGATCTCCCTTTTTTTACCTAAAACCTTTCTTTATATCCTGGGGAAAAGAAAACATAAAAGGCTGAGCTCAAATGCTCATTATGGGTAAAAAATGAAATATCAATCATATCATATTCATAAGAACATAACATTTTGGAAATCTTAACCTGCAAAAGAGAGCATAATTTCATAACATGGGATAAATCATAGTAGTGAAATGAAATCCCAATAATCATAACATAAAACATGAAACTTTGTGGAATACACACATAATCATAGAGAATCATATCTTATTAGTCAAGACTCATTTCCAAGACTATCTTACTGGACAAAGTCCATTTCTGAACCGAGTCACCCTCATTTTAGTCCTGTTTCACTGAACCGGTATAACCTACCATTCCATTCATGTCTATCTCATGAGATATAAAATCTTCACCCAATGCATTGGAGGGAGATATAGGTCCCACCCATCTCAAAATGATACCATTCTTATGTGTGCCACAAAATTATAAATCATACATCATTGCATAACCCATGAAATAAAAAAGGGAATCTTAAACATCATGACACCATAAAACAAACCATATAAGATAAAGGAATTCATAAAAATAATTCCATCACAACATAGTCAAATCAATGTAATAATAGGGATAGAAATAGAACCCTTTATTATCTTAGATGGAAAATAATTTTGATAAAACACTTGAACTCCATTCTTGAGGAAAATATCCTTTCTTCTTCAAAAACACTTTTCCTTTCTTAATATGTCATAAAATTATAAACTAAAAGAAGTTGATTAAAAATAAACATGAAAACCATTAAAGGAATCTTCTTGGAAATAATTTTTTTAAAATCCATTCATGCCATATAAGTTAAAAAAACATTCTTCCCGTACTTTTGTCGGAAAAGTCAAAAAGTACCTCGTATGAAAAACAAAAAAAGTTTCCTTTCATATCTTTTACTAAAAACATATTGAAGGGTAAAATTGGATTTAAACAATTGTAGGTGGATGGAAATAATATTACATATTGAGGAAACATGGATGTGGATGATAAAATACACCCCAGTAAATACTAAAGTATAAACAATCTCGGATAAAAATGTGATTTTGATATTTCCCTTACCTTAGGTCCGATTTGCTTCGTAAGTGTCTAAACCTCCTATATAATGATTTAAATAATGTCATTGACTTATTAAATAATCATATTCATTGTTATTATATCATATATGGTTCACTTATGACTTTATATTACCTGTTCTTTTGTAAATTCCATGTTAAAGGAGCGTTTTGGGTAAAATTGTTTCATTTATCGTAGGTGTTTGGAATTGTTATTCTTGACATTATTATTACTTATATCATGATTTACATACTTCTAGAATATAAAAACTGATTTATATATCATATATATTCAGTATATATATATAATAGATAGATAAATGAAATGAAATACACCGTTCATGGAGACGGTAGGCCGTACGTACGCATGAACGCTGTTTTCGTTTCCTTATTGAGTTGAATGGAATTAAGTAGATGATATACATATATACATAAATCCAGTAGCTTTATAATGACATATATTACATTATTATTTCTTATATATACTTTATAATGACTCTTAAATGGTTAACATGGAGAATGAATCTCATCACGTCGTGGAGACGGTAGTCTGTACGTACGCATGAGCGATGATATCGTTTCCATAATTATTGAATTGAATTGGAGTGGATAATAAAATATATCAGAATAATTATGATGTTATAATAACTATGTATATTTATTCCTTACACCATAATACTCATCCATGTAAGGTGTTGGTGGAAAAACAGATTACACCACGGCGTGGAGACGGTATTCCGTACGTACGCACGCGCGGTGATTTCATTTTCCGTAAGATGGTTAGATAATGAAATAGCGTTTTTTCATACTTATAATGACATATCAGTATATTAGTGATACTTATGTTATTACTTCATAATGAAACAACCTAAGAAGAATAAGTGGAAGAAGAAATAAAGTTGAAAGACTCGGTAACGAAAATTACCTCTTCTTTGAAGCGCCTCTTTGAGATCTCCTTTTAGGGCACTAAAATTGGTATTTGAGGAAGAACAGAACCTATAGGATGTTACTAGGGAAGTGGAGAAGAGAATTTGGCAGGGGTTGGTCGAGCTTGAAGGCTCAATGTGGTGTGAGGAAGAGAGGGAGGAGGTGCCCTTTTATAAGGGAGGAGAGGGGCACCTTTGGAATAACTAAAAATATTATTTTATTATAAAGTCAATTTCGGTTATAAATAGCTCCAAATTAATTTATTTCAAGGCTAAGTTGGGGATGGGTCGAAATCCTCTTATACAATATAATTTAGAGAAGTTTAGGATCCTATTTTAACCTTATCATTTAGATTTAACATTAATTTAATAATTTTACTTTTACCGTGTCTTCTTGTGTTCTTACACTATATGGTTAATAAACATACTATAAGAAGCAAAACGAACCCAAGTTGTTTATTATTAATATATATAACCTTATCTAAGTCATTTGGCCGAACCATAGATTTTTAGGAATAAAATAACAATTAATAATATAATATTTTTTTTAAAAACTATTTTATGTCAATTTTGACACTATTTAGTAATTGATATTTGTGAAAATCATAACAGAATTATAAGTTAGAAAAACGTTAATTAAATCAATACTAACATGTCATATTAACCAATAAAATTAGTGTAATTCATAAAAAGTCTCAAAATATATTTATTTGGGTATTTATAACATCAATTATGTCAATATTTCATTAATAAGATAATTATTGCATCATCGTTGTGTCATAAATAAATTAACTTATTTAATGTCTAAAAATTACAAATAAAATACCATTATGTAGGACATCGTTTTAGCTTTCTCAGGAATATTTATGGTCTAATTTATCTTATTTATAACCCAATATTAAAAATGTTTTAGTAAACAAACTTTGATTTTAACTCTTTTAACCCTTCTTTAAATAAATGAATAATAAATGTCCTAATCTAATCCAAGTGGGCCTAAATGGTCATATTTTATTCCTATGTTTGTTTTTGATCGAATTACACTTGTCCAATAGAATTAGGACATGAGTTAGGGTAATAATAATATCATTTTACCCTTAATGACCCTATTTACTTTTAACCGTGGTAAAAAAAAGTAAAAAGTTACTATTGACCAAAAAATTATTTTCATCTCACTGAACCACATTTTACATACTGAAATCAACCGTGTCTCTCAGATTTTTGAAATTCCACTCACAGAAGCGTTAAAATTATGTTTTATGAACAATTCAGTTTTTTTAACTACCACTTAGTGGTTTCACTATTCATCGAAAATTGAATGTTTTCAGAAAAATACCAAAAATTAGGCCTAAGCTATATTTGATATTATGTACTGAAAAATGATTAATATTTTACCAAATTAAAAACTTATCAGTTGCATTAATTAATTTAAAAATTAATTCCCGTCGTCAAAACAAAAGGCGTGTTTTTAAGAGATAATAACTATCAAAATATTGACACTTGTTTATAACTGGTTTAAATGTGAAATTACATCCAATGACCAACATTGTATTAAATTGTAAAAATATATTCTAAATATACGTTAAAACCACTAAAATTAATAATTTATCCCTATTAATTATTTCAATTGAAAGAAGTTGTTTTTAATTAAAATTTAGTAATTTTCCCTATTCATCAAAATATGAAAGTTATCCGAAAATCACCAAAATTTCACCCTAAGCTAATTTCGATATTCTAAATCCAAAAATGAAGTCCATTTTGAAAAATGAAATTTAAAAAATTTCAAAAAGTGGTTATTACTATTCATAACGACTAGTTTTAATAATATTTTAATAGCATATCGTTGTTTAGTGAAACTCGGTATTGCGTACTACACACGCTATCAAGGAAGGTCGCGATTGCGTGTAACGAAAGGAAAGTCAAGGATACGTGTTGTGCAAGCTCCTTTTGGTGTAGTGTACAACACAAGATATTAATGAAATTAAAAAGAATATTTTTCCTAAAATCTCAGGGTGTTACATTATAAATATTGTTACTTATTATAGTTCAACAGAGGTTGATCTATGGTTTTCAACAGATATATATGAAGGGAAAACTATGGTAGTGAATGGATAAAAAATGGGTTTTGAATTAATATTCCATAAGAAAATTATTGAATTATAGATTTAATGGCATTAGATATAACTGTAAAATGTACATTTAATATTAATTTATTTAATATAAATATTTTTTTTTGACTGAATAACGAACATAAACACCCAAAAAAAACACATAAATAAATAATCATGGAAATTTAATAAAATTATGCATAAATAGAATAAATATATGGTTTTATAGAGTTTTAGAGAAGATTTAAACTGAATATATAGATTTTAATTTTTCGAATAAACAGGTAATCAATGGTTTGTGGATAAATATTTTTATATATTAATTGAAATATTCCAATATTTTTATTCAACTGAATTATGTTAATCATAAAAAATTATTGAAATATATGTTTTATGGGTATTAGAGGTTAAGAGAATAATTCATGTTATGATTTTAATTTTCATTCTTACCATAAATATTAAAGCAATATGCCAATTTTTATAGAGTTATACAAGAATGAAAAGGAATTTTATGATATTATAGAAATTGTTGTGAATATATATGTGAATATAACGAAGGGATACATAGGAATAATAATATATGAAAATTATATTGATACTAAAGTATTGATGTTTAAGGGATAAAATTACAAACTAAAATGAGTGAATAAAATTGGATAACCCTACCTCTAGAAAATATAAAAAATATTTTGAAAATTTAAATCATTATCATAAAAATCGGTTACGATAATATAGATTTATACTATTTGAAAGAAAATTTATCAGAATATACAATTATATATGAATTATTTACAAGATTTTATGAAATAGAAAAGGATAACTATAGTAGACATGAATTAAGATGGTCTTGCATAGGATATGTTATCAACCCAGATGTATTGGAACCGTATTATGATGGTTAATGGTAAAATTTTGTATTTTTTATAACATTTTATGTCGAGTTATTTTGCACTTTAATTTGGTGAATTTTATTTAATATTTTTTATTCTTATTGTATTATGAAGGATTTTTTTCTATGGATGAATTCTATATTTAATTTTCTAGTCCTATTACCATAGGGGTTCCTAAACATTCTTATTTGAATACAATTTGATATAATATAGTCTAAATTCCCATTTAAACATAGTTTATATAGCCAACATTTATACCATTTCTAGTATTAATATTTTTTATATTGGTATGAGATTTTTTTGATTGTCTCTATTACGACCTGTGATCAATTATATAGTCTTTTATATTTGATTAATATATATTAATTATCTAATGGTTATGTTTTTATTCGTTGTATATATATTATATTTCATTGAATATCATCAAGTGATTTCTGTATCTTTATTGTTTAAATTTTTTATTGTATGAATTCGAATTCAATGATTAATCATTTCATAGTATAATGACAGGATGAAGGGGAGTATTAAATAATTTTTCGATTTTTTTTATTTAATTGTAATAATATTTTTTTATAATGTATGTGTTTATGGGATCTTATTATTATAATATTTTTATAATTTTATATATTAATTATGTGTTTTCTTATCCTTATTTTTTAATTAACATGTATGTTTACCCTCATTAATTTTATCAGTAATTTATTTTCTAATATTTATAAATTTTCATATTAATTATATTTAATGTCGATATTAATTTTTTCAACTTACTATTATTTTCATGATTCTGTAATGTTATTGATATTAAATTTTTTTTTTTCTAATAAAAAAGTGGTGGAATGTTCAAAATGTTTATAATTTTTAATTTCAAAATATGATAAGATCCTTTCCATATTGTTTATATGAAGTTGTAATTAAAAGTTATGTATTAATTTTTTGTATTTTGAAAATTATATTAAAACTCTGTTAATTCATTTTTTCATCTGTTTAATATAAAATATTCATTATTTTTAATTTCACATAATATATTATTCATTGTTTATTTTTTATTAATTCGATCTATTATCGATTAATAATTTTTTATATACTAAATACATTTCTCTATATATATTATCATTATTTTTTATTTGTTCTACCATTTCATATTTTAAATTTTTATATTTAAAAAGGTGTTAAAACAATATGTATGCGATGAGATTGGTTGATTTTAATTTTAAATATTAAATATTTACCTTTTCATTATGTTTTTTTATATTTTGAAATGTGTAAGAACATTATGTAGTTAATATTTTACACATAGCTATTATTTATTTATCTTATTATTTTACATTTAAAAAAATTACATTTTTCTATCCTATCTAAAGTGGATATTTTCATTTATATATTAATGTTACAGTTTTACATGAATCCTTCAGTGAATTTTAATGTAATTATTCAAGTAAATATCTCATTTATATTCAGTTTTTATTTCATAAGGGTTTATTACAAAAAATTGAATATTTTATAAGAGATTATAATGATTAATAGAATTTTATAGATTTGTAAGATTAGATTAGTAAGTGTTTAAGAAGTTAAGGGATACAGAATTTAAGTGAAAATAGTTTTTTAATGTAGTGATCCAAGAAAAAATATTATGTATTGGGTGAAGTATTCATAATATTGATTATAAGAATGTTACATTTTGGATGTTATGTATTAAACCATGAAATATTATGTTTTGTTATTTTTGAAAGTTTAAGGAATGGATCTTATAGTTTTATGAATGAATCTTACATATATCGAGATTTATGAATTTGAAAAAGAAATATACTTTAAAAAATAAAATATAAATTTTACACATGACTAATCTATTAAAAAATTATCTATTGTGTATATTTATTTGTTTTTCAATCATATACCATTATTGAGATCTACGAAATTTTGAACTAAGAAATTTTGGGTATTCAATTGTAATTTTAATAGTTGTACAGTTTCATGAAATTAGGATTTATTGTAAGCATTATTTAATTTTAAATTGTATATAGTATTTATTGATGACTCTAATATTCATTTTAAATAATATAACTATTTATTTTTTAGAAGTTGAGAGATTTAAGGCTATTTCAATGTGTGTTATATCATTGGAATATAAGGAATAAAATCATGAGATTACAATAATTGAATAGATTTTTTATATTATACACACCTATAAGAATTGAGATGATATTGACTAATTTACAAATACTATATTTTATACATTATAGTGCCTTTCAGTCACTGGTTATTCCAGCATTTATGTTTCATGTCGTGATTATGGAAACAAGAAAAACATCATATTATCTAATTATTCCTTGATTATGGTAAAAGAAACATGATTTGGGGTTTCCTTAGTGTCACTAAAATTTAATGTTAGTTCTTACTATATTTCAAAAATATTTATTGTGTTTGTGCATCCATTTTTAAAAATGTCAAGGGTTTGGGTTTGTTCTTAAATGTGTTAATTTTTTTAAACATTCATCACCCCATTATAATTTAATTTTTTATAGTCTATAATGAACCTATTGAGGAGTAGAGGAATATAAAAAAGATGAATAATAATCTTTGTGGTATAAAAAAATGAAAACAATATTGATATTTATTATTCTATATTTTTATATTATCACTCTTCACACATCAAAAAATTATTATTTATGATAAAATCGAATAACCTTTATCAACTATATTTTCAATGTATTTTACACTAATTTTTTTCTTCACAATAGAAAACTAACACACTTTAATATTCCGAATATCAGTCTGGAATTCACCAAGGGTATTAGAGGAACCACCTTAAATATTCAATTTCATTATTACAATATATTACTTAATAAATTTGAATTATGAAATTTCATCTTTTATAAATATTTTTGTTTTTAACCATGTAGTGCACTTAATTTTATAAGGGTTAAATTATTATATATTGTAGTTCAAGAATCAAATGATAGTATAATTCCATATAGGTGAAAAATATGTGATTGAAATGAATTTCAATAATATAGAAATGATTCCTAAATTTTCAATTAGAATATGTAACATTTCATTTTAATGATAAAATCACACAAACGTATAGAGGTTAAACATGATACAATTAGTGGTAATAATTAATATTTGTGTATACATAACTATAAAATGAGGAATAAATATATGTGTATGTTAGTATACATGTATTTAGTCATGTATCTATTTGTAAAATAGATCCTGATTTTTTAATAATTTTAAATTTTACTCATGAAACTACAGATATGTTAAAAAAAGAAGATATATATATTACTACATTAGTTCTAATACATTATAACTAGAGATCCTTTGAGAAAAATAAAATTGATGCATAGATTCACATTAATTATTGATAAGATGAGAGGTCCTACAAAAGAATGGGAAAATAATGATATGGTTGAATGCATTCTCAGATATCTACCCATGATGTTCCTTGAAAAAAAATTACGTTGATGATATTAATAAATTCAAGCATTATAACATGAATAATATTATTTTTTTCTATCGATATATTAACCTTAGATAAAAAACATTGAGAATAAATTTTATTTAACATATAATCTACATTACTTAAAAATATTGTTAGTTATTTCAGTTCCATTTATACTAATTTTTGTTTATTCACTAATGAAAACAAGGGGATAACTACGATCATGATATGATTATACAAAGAGATTATTTATAAAATATCAGGATGAGATAGAATGAATCCTATAAATGATGATAGAAATGATTGAAAAAAAGTTAGTATTATTTTTATTTTGAATAAATAATTTATTATTTTCTATGAAATTAGAAAGAGAAAAATTATAAAACTTGGATATCTAAGGCTAATTAATCAAATAAAATAAAAAATTCTCTACAAGAAATATAATTAATATATATTTAACAAGTATAAAAATTATTTATATGGTTTGTTGTATTGAAATAGATTGAAAATCAACTTTTAATGTTAGTCCAAGAATAATCGATGATAACTTAACCGTTCAAACAGTATATTTTTTTTCATAAATGTAATCTGTAAAATGAGAGAATATTAAAAATTATGGCATAATAAATTTTTAAGGATAATATTTTATTTGTCAGGGATTAAAAATGAACATATAGATTAAAATTTATTGTTGTTTTAATTTTGACTTATTAAAGAGAATTCCAAATTCAAGTGACCATAAATTTTTAAACATAAGTCAATTGTATTTCTATGATTGGTCAAATAAAAACCATTGTACCAATTTTTTATAAAAATTTATAAGAATACATTATGTTGTTAATATTTTAAAAAATATTTTTAACAGTTAATTTTTTTATAACCAATATTAAATATATTTTATGAAATATTTTAAACTTTTAATTTTAAAATTATTATAGATATATTTTATAAAATAATTTTATCATTGGGTATTATGTTTAACGATTTTAAAAATGTTTACATTGACATTAGTTATAATAATAAATTATATTAGTTGTTAAATATCATAATTTTAATAGAAAATTTCTATTTTCCTTAGGGAACCCTGGATATGTATATTTCAAAAAAATTATAATGCCATGAGTATAAATTTTCAAATAACATATGTGACCACTATTTCACCCTTTTTCAATATTTATTATACTTTACTCTATGATCCACATATTCATTTAATTGATTCTCCATTAAATGATTTCACCATAGAATAAATCATTATCTTATCATTATTTTTATATTTTCTTATTAGATTACATAATTGGTATATATTAAAATGAAAATTTTCAAATATAAATTGTAGAACTATTCCAATATAAGTGCTACGAAAAAGACACACATGAAATTTATCAACATGAGTTTCAAATTCCTCATAGATTATAATAGGGAGTTTTTAGGAGTTATTATCTTAAAATGAAATGAATATGAGTGAGTTATATTAGGATTCAATGGTTACTGACACAGTTATAGAAATTAAGATGAATCATCATGTTTTTTTTATTATTCACATATCTTTTCAATATTTATATTAATATTTGTAAATTTTTCATAGACTTGTGTAATTTTTGTTAATGTATTATTTTTTTTAAAATATAATGTTATAAATTAATTCAATTTTTTATTTATATTTCTACTTTTTCTCTATTACTATTGAAATCAACGCCCTTAAAATGAAATATTCTCAAATATATAATTTTAATTATTTTAATATTTTTTTATGTAAACGATGTTGTATTTATAATTCGTCATTAATTATCATTAAAAATATTATTTAATGTACTGAGGATTTTATTTTAATTCTAGTTATTATTTTAATCAACTTTTCAAGTCCCATTAATAATATCATTAAATTAAATCAATATAACAAGAATTAAAATTAATACATAAAATAATAAATTAAATTTAAATAATTTAGAAAATGAATGTGAAAATTCACAAAAACTAAGATTAAATGGTATTTTTATATTAAAATATATATATAGTAGTTTCAAAGATTAAAATTCACGTGAAAAATAATAATATTAAATGAAAAATATTTTTATTTTTTATGGAAAATAAGATAAAAAATAATTTTGAAAACTCCATTCATGTCCATCAATTGGCATTGTTGAAACTATAATGAAATTTAGAAACATATGTTTGATGGGAATCATGTATAAAATGTAAAGAACTTATTCTAAATATGATTTTAATATTTATATTGGATATTATTAAATAACTTCTATGGAGTTAGAAAATAACATTTCTTATGGAAAGAAGTCCTAGATACAAATATTTCATATGGAAAACATGTGTAAACATTATATTTTAATTTTATCATAGGATTGTTTGATATTTATTAATTAATATTATATTAAAAATAGTGACTAATCTTTTACTATTCTAGGATTCATTAGTACAGTGTACTTCACTATTTATTAAATTTTAATTCATATTATAATTTTAATAATACAACATATATTATATACAATAACACATCTTCTAGTACTTTTATTTTATCATTTTTTATATTTTGTGAATATTATTTATTATAAATAATAAATCATTTTTTCATACACCGTTATTATTTATTAAATTTTTTATTAGTTAATATTTTCGATGATGTGTGATAATTGTATTTCATGCCCATGTCACTACTTTTTTCATTATTGTAATATTATTTTTTATATAAAAACATTGATATTTTTTTTAATTTTTTTTTCATACATAAATGGTGAGAGATAATAAAAAAACTAGGTTTTTTTAATTATCCTAAACTGAGAGAATATTGTGTGTCTCAATTACTCTATATTTATATAATTTGGTAACTACATATTTATTCTCCCCATGTAGTATTTTTATGACTAATTTATATATCTATTAGTTCAATAACTCTTTTTATATTTATTATTAATTATTAATATTATGTAAATTTTTAATGATCTATAAATCATTTATTAATATTTTTTTATTTTTTTATTATTTTATGTTTGTATTATTTTACTTGTCGATGAAATATATATATATATATATATATGAAATTTATGTTTTGATGGTTTTACACAGTATATGGTATCATAAAATTTTCAGTTAACTATTATATGCTTATATATAAACTAATCAATGTAGATTTTAGTTTTACATGTTGAATATTTGGTTTTTTATTGAGTGTTTGGAATTTTATATATTTTTAACACCTTTTAAAATTGAATATTATACTCTTACTTATTAATGATATGCTGGTATGTTTAGATATTTATAAAAGGATTTCACATTTAAGTTTTCTATCAAATTTTTCAATTTACCTTTATGTATTGATGATATTTTTCGTATGAAGGAATATTTGAACATACATTAAAATATTCATGGACATAAATATTATCTATTTGGAATGATGATTTTCGAAATTAAGGTCAATGAAATGAATATTCCAAATTTTAATATCAAGAACAATTAAATATTGGTGATCCTACTAATTTCTTTATTTATAACTTCATGTGATAAAATATTATAAAGTAATGTTTATAAGGGTAATGAAATAAATGTACTAAGAGATGATATTGTGTAGAGGATTATGTAAATTGTGTATTAATGATTCAATGACTAGGGATTAAGATGTTTAGATGTTTAACTTTATGTATTATGGTTTTGAATTTCCTAACCTATGCTAAGAAATTGTAACAAATTAATGAATTTCTCTTACATAATGATAGTTTCAGGACTATAGAAAAGTGAAAGTGCTTTGTGTGTTAAATATTATATTTATATAGTTTTCTCTTCTATTGATTTATCTATAACTGTTTATGAATTCATTATTATTCAAACCCTATGATTTATCATTCATTATGTTCTATGTATCACACAATAGTTTTCAAGATTGGATTTTCAATGATTTAAATAACAATTATCATAGGTGTCTAATATAAATTATTATATAAAATTTAATGAAGATTTAATTATTAAATTGAATTGATATAATTAATCCATTATTTTCATTTAATATATTTAAATATACAACCAAATAAATATTTGGACACCCCATGATTTTTATAATTTTTTATCTTTAAAGAATATGTTTTTTAGGAGGTGGTATACACAAAAGTATTGTTAAGATAGTTTCTGATATACAAAAAAATATTATAATGCGACTTCTATAAAATAGGAAACAATTTGATGGTATGATTAGTAATAACCCCATAATTAAAAATTCTAATAACGGTTTTATATTGTGTACTAATTGATTCATAATAATGAGGTACCCAATTTTCAATAAATCCATTTATTGGAACCAATATATTTTTTTTAGAAATTTTTTTTTTATTGAATTCAATGTCTGGAAAATATATTTAACATAAACCATTTTTTATAAATTTTATAATAAGAAATAAATATAATTTAAACTATAAAAATTAAATATTATTATAAGGTGAATTTTTGTGATTTTTTTAAAATATATGTTTTTCCTGGAATAATGAAAATACTATTTTTTTTTAAACTAAAACTTCTTTTTATTTTTATAAATATAATTAAAAGTACCATTACCATTAAAATAGTCCTCAATATAATATAATTATATCATATTTATAATTAATATAATTAATTATTATTGAATCAACATTAATATAGATTCTTGTATAATGTCATTTTTTTAAAAGATACATTATTTTCAAAAAAAGTACTCATGCATGCAATGTTTATTTTTGTTAATAATTTATATTAATATATATTAATAAATTATTTTATTGGAATTTATATATTATTTATTCCAACAAATATTTTAAAATTATTTTTTAAAATTTTACTCTGATTGGATATTTAAAAATGATTTTTTCCTATAAAATGGTTTTTGTTACGTTGGGGGAAGTTATTTAAAATTAATTATTTATTCTTATAGAAATTTCACTTAGAATAATATATTAAAAGAATTAATAATACATTAAAATTTTATTAATGACTAAAATTTCACTTTTGGTCATTAAGAGTAGTAACTTTTGTAAAAAATATATCACTATAGTAATACAATACATCTATATAACATTGATTAAAAATATTTTAAAAAGCCTAAAAATGTGACCTTATTTATATTATAACAATTTATTTCTCCCACAATCCTCTAAGACTCTAAATTTACTTTTTAATGGCATTATTTTACATAAAAATTAATAAATAATATATAAATATTCAAAAAAATTATGCCCTCTCCATCAAATTAAAAAGGACACAATCTATTATTTTCTATACACACAAAAACCAACTTATCTCATCCAATAACTACCCAAATACCTTACCAAGAACCATTATCAAATCATAGTGGTAGCTTTTTTGTCAAAATACCCACCTTATTAATCTAAATATGTAAACTTAAGGAGGTTTTCTAATGAGGATGTAAATCACAGAACATATTGCTTTTATATTATTTCATATTTTCAAAAACATCATACCAATCATGACCATTAAAATATAGTAACATTAGTATCAAAAATTCTATGAGTTGGTTTATATTGATGGAATTTCCATTATTTGTATAATTTTATACGTAATATTAAATGAAACCATTATTCATGTCTTAGAGAACTACCCCTTCATCAACTGATGCAATTCGTTTTCCATCCCTGCCACTTATAGAAGGTAATTATGATGGATAAAAATTAAATAATATTCTATATATTATATAAATTTAATTATTTAATTCAAAATATTTATATTAAACTCTGTATACACAATGCTGTTAAAAGTAAAACATTATTCATGCGTATGAGCAGACTACCACCTTGTAAAACGCATCTTGTCATTTTTTATCACTATCACCCATTGACTGTATATATGATTGGGTTTCAAATATTTATCTTATATATGAGATGAAATTATCATTATATAATTTTAATATAATAATTTTATATATTTTTTACCATCTTCATTTAAAAATGAAATTGTTACTCATGTGTACGTATAGATTACTATCCACATGTTGAAACATAATCAAATTTCCATAAGAAACATACATGGATGTTATGAAATTGTAATTAATGGATAAAAATGATAATTATATAATTATTAGGATAAATTAAATTATAAAATGATGATAAATATAACCAATGTCGACTTACTAATGTCATTTCAGACATATAAGCCAAATGTTCTCAAATTTCTTATATGAGCCCAAAATTTTATGAAATTTAGTGTAACATTTATATTAGTAAAATAAAAAACATTAAACATCAAAAGGTTTTTTATTAATGAAGTTAATTAATTTTTATTATTATTTATCAATTTAAATATGGTATGAGAAAATTTGGACTTTAGGTTTGGGGTAGTTTTACATCAATACTCATTTTAACTATTTTAATTATTTATTAATTAAATATTTTCCACCCTATTCATGTTATTTACAATGTTAAAAATTTATTATAATTATACATGAAATTTATTTTCATCGTCAATTTAAACCATGTATTAATTTCTTTAATATGGCTTTTATATAATCATTTTTAATGTTTTACAAATGGGTTATTATTGACATGTTTACAAAACTATTACATGAATGATGATTTAACATAAATATCCTGATCTCAATTTTAAATCATCATGATAGTTATTATCTAATAACTATCTTATATAATTTTTTAATGTTTTTTTTCAAAATAATATTCAATTTACCTTTCTATCAGGAATTATTTTATATTGCTATAAAATAAAAATTGTATTTTATCATTATATTTACAGAAATTCTTATTGAGTTTCTGTATATGTGTTAAATGAAATATTTTTCTTATATATTGTATTGTATGAATTATAGACTATGTTTTATTTATTTTGGATTCCTTTTAAAATGTTAATAATTATGAGAGATCAGGAAAAAGCACTCCATTTCATTGGGTATGGATTATATTTTCTAGAGAATTGTGTTGGAATTATCATAATTGGTAATTAAATATTTATGGGTTCACATAAATGTTATATTAATCGTTCTATGAAGATGATATAACATGAAAAATTAATGAATTAATTATACATACTAATTATTTTCTATGTAAATAATTTTTTTTAATCATAGAAAATGTTAATTTTTTAGAGGTATTATTATATACATTAAGGCTAAAATTTATGTTTTAAGATACAATTTTTAGAGTTTTGTGATTATTTCTATGAAAACATATTGATAATTATTTTCCCATTATTTTTTTTATAATGTGTTCCATAAAAATATGTCAGTACTGATGTTGATTTCATGTTTACGTAAAAATGTATTTTATCTCAACATATATTAAATTTTGGGAATCCATTATAATATAATATCATAGTTTTTAATGGAATAATAGGATACATTGATTAATGGTTTTCCCTTATTGTTCATTTTTTACCCATCACAAATTTTTAAATGTTTTTCACCAGGTTGATGGATGTGTCGGAACAATGATAACCACATGTGAAAAAATGTGAATCTTTTTCATGAAAATAATACATGGTACAACATAAAAGTTTTTTATTAGAGAAAATGTTCAATATATATTATATATGATTATTATTATGTTTTTTGAAATAATTCATGAGAATCAAAAAAATGATCCTAAAAAATGAAAGAAAATAAAATCACATTCAAATATTAAAATAGGATTTAGATAGGGGCCTAGTCCACAATTTTTATATTATAGAAAAGTGTTTTCCAAATTTAAAGGACAGTATAATTAAAATAATAAAAGTTTTATATTTTTATATATATTTATGTTTTATTATTTATATTTATATAACAATATCCTTATGTTTTATTAATGAAAATATTTTTTGGATATATAATAAAGGAAATTTATATTGGGATAATATAAATTATATTTGGTTATGAATCATATGGTACTTGTTGTAATAACATTTAAAGGGGCTGATTCAGTATTAATATCCATCATTAACATATGCATGATATGTGAGTCTATGATTGAAAACCTTGATAAACACTCATAGCGTACTTGAATTTGTTAATTTAAATATTTTATATGGACATTATAATAAATTTTTATAAAAGGTTATAAAATTTAATGACTAAAATGGATAAAATGGGTTAAAACTATGTTTTTATAGATTGATATGAGTCGTCTCATAGACTAATAAATTGAAAATTTTATCTATTTATTCACTCAAATTTCATTATTGAAATTATTTTTCCATTCCACCAAAAATTTAATTCAATAAAGAAAAATATCTACTTAATAATGAATATACAAATATAAAAACCAACCCTCCTTTATCTAATATATGATTCATATAAAATAAAACATAACCATGTCTAATTATTTTGGCACCATCTATGGTATTTAATTTATCTGAAATTTTTTTTCTAATGTATATGTACCATCTAAAATAGATTTTATCACATAGAACCATGGGACACATTGGACAATGTTTTTAATGTTAAATCAGTTATTGTAATATTTTATAAAATAATACAATAGACAAAATATTATTTTTATTGTTGATCACATAGAAAAAACACTGAATTCCCATCTACTCGACTTTAATAGAGTTTTACATTACAAGTGGTTATATATTTAACTTGTTATATTATTTTTTCTTATTATATAAAAAGAACCAATTATATAAAAAATTCATGTCAGACAGTATCATAATGTATTATGGGAATTAATTACTAAATAATTCCTCAAATATATATATTTAAAATGTTTGATAATTTATAAATTTTAATAATTTATAGAATATACTTTAATCCTGTTATAATTCTTACCCATGTATGAAGGATGAAGACGAAATTATAATGGTTTTGATGTATTCAAAAAATGTTGGAATCATCCCGAAAGATCATGGGGAATACTTCTCTGAATATTTATTTTTGAATCAATGGTGATTAAAATTTTCAAAACAATGAGTTACTAATGATTAAATTATGAATCAGGGAAATATTGAGATTGATGAATCATTTGACCTGATTCATATTTTTTTTATTATAAGAATGGTGTATACATATATATAATAAAAAACCCTAATATGTTTTATTTTTGTTAATCTTGAAAATTTTATAGTGTCTACATATCAGGTGCCCAGATTAATGATATAATGTTATCAAATTTTAGGATGATCATAGTTTATAAATGCTTAGAAATTTTATGGGTTTTATTTTATTGGTGTAGATTTGGAGACACTAAGTGAGTTTTAATAAATATCTGCTATATATATATATATCCCTTATTAATAATTTTTTTTAAATGAACATGTTATTTGTGAAAATTGAAATTATATTTTGTGTAAAAAAATTAAAAGATATTGATAAAAAATATAGAGAATATAATAATTTATGTTTATGTATTAATTATTTATTTGGATAAAAGGACTATTAAATTTTTAGAACATGTTTTTTTCATATATATAGTCATTGTATTAAAAATTGATTCTGTAAAAAAGTGATAATATTTATATTTAAAGAATATCACTATTTTAGGATTGGTAAATGATCAATGTAAATAATTTTTTATAAATATGTTTTCATTTTATGTATAATTTTTATTGATCATTTCGATGTAAAAATGATTTCATTTGTTTTTCAAATTAATGATATTGATAATATATATTAGAATATTTGAGAGAATATATAATTAGATAATATGAATTATTCTATATGTATTAATGAAGGGTTTATATATAATTATTTAGTTATTCCTAGAACATTATAGATTCAAATCATTAAAATATTTTTTTTAAATATTGGTCAGTCATATTTTGTAGTTTATTTTGTTGATATATTTGTGTAACGATTTAATTTCAATATTAGTCTCTCTTAGTAATATTTGATTAATAGTTAATCAAATAAATTAATTTTAAAAAATATTAGATATTATATTACCTTGTTCTAAGTTTTTTTTTTCATTATTGTATAAATACATTAAGAATTTTTTTTATCATTTTAATTGTCTTTTAATTCAATCGAAATTTTTTTATTTATTAAGGCATGAAAATTTAATCTTATATATTTTTTGATTTGATTATGAATAAGTGGTTATGTATAAAATACTAAAGTAAAAAATAAAAAACTACATGGATTATATAGAATGAAAATAAATCAAGTACATTTTTTCTTGTTATCTATCATGATATTAATATGATCTGTCTACTTTTGGAAAATTATATTGAAATAAAATATTTATCATATTACCATCATTTATCCTTTAATGATGTTTTTTAGTATTCCCCACAAATTAATGGTTTTTTTCATTATATTTCATGTGATTAAGATCTTTATAACTCCCAATTATTTTATAGATGTTATTTTTCTCCTCAATATCAATATTTTTAGTTTTGAAGAATGTTATATTTATATGAAAACAAGATTATATGTAAATCTTTGTATCCTTCATTTAATTGTTATGCTCCTTTCAATAAGATAATTCATTATTACTTTATAAGAGTTTTGTATTCATCAAAGTTATTTCTTAATATTAAAAATGGTTTCCTTTTATGTTCTAAAGTTTTATCTTCCACTCATTGATCATGCTTTTTAATTTTTTTGAAAATAAATCTATTAAGAATTAAATTATCTTTGATGAACATAATTTTAGAAATATGGGATGAATTTAACACTAAATTAATTTTATAATTTATTTTCATTAAGTAATTTATTCATTTTAATGTGTTATACACAACAATGAGCTTTAAGTGATTTGAAATTATTTATAGAAATAATATTATGAGACCATTATAATGTATCCACTAAATTGGATAGTATGAAAGCTAATAAAAACATTATAAAATAAATTTATATTGTATTAAATTGTTTTTTATTTCCAGCATAATAAAAATGAACAAATTTTATTATAATGTCTTTTCATGAATGAACAATATATTATATTCAATTAATTTTTTCATTGAATTTTTTTATGGAAATTTTAATTATTTTAATACTTTTTTTATAATATTAATTGGGATAAAAGAATATTACTTTTTATATAATAATTTTAATAAAATATTAAGGATAATTTTTTGTATTTTTCAAAACAGAATCATTTTTTGATATATTGTAAAAATACCAATTGTTGTAAATATATCGTTTCATTTAATATAGGAATGTAATTAAAATTAACTATTATGCATAAAATATTATTTTAATTTAATGTATCATTTTGAATTTTTTGTATACTAATTTCTATAGTAATCCATATTGAACATTTTTTTAATATATGTTCATTTTTAGGCTTAAAACAATTCATTCGAATCACTTATTTTAGGAGTGTAATGTTTTTTTATATCATTAAAATATTATATATATATATATATAATAAATATTTAACATCCATTTGATGTTTTTTACTAGTTTTGAAGTTAAAATGAATCATGCATTATGATTCAAAATTCATTTTTTTCAAAAAAATGTGTTTTAAGTTCATTTATTATACATTTGGAAACTAATTTCTAAAAATCATTGAAATTAAATTTCATAAAATGGATTCCAAATTTTGAAGGATATTTTTATAATTTATTAAGTTGGTATATTACATAATTGGTCATTATGAATTATATCATCGGTAAAAAAATGATTCGCCACAGTAAAAGAGTACTTTGGAATATTCATGGTTAAAAACAAGTGAAATAGTATAAAAAATTTCAAAATATTATTAAGAGATCAAATTATATTGTCCCATATTACCATGAACTATAAATTTTTAAATTTATGGTACTATTTTCAATGAAAATGACATAGTAATATTTAATTTTTTCGAACAACTCAAAGTATATCCTCCACCACATTTATAAAAGAACAATACTCTCATATTTTAAAAAATTCAACACACACAAACACACACATATATATATATTATAATACATGAAAATATAATTTAATAAAACCCTCCTAATACCTAGAGAATATAATTTTATCAAAAAATTATACTTAGAATTTTAGATATAAAATTCGAAGGGGGTTTTCCTTCGAAGAGACAAAAGAATTTACAAGTTTTTTTAATTTAATATATTACATTAACTAATTTGAACCAATATATACATTCAAAATATAATTAAATCATTATCTACCAAAATTAATTTAATTTATTATACTTATTTTAAAGACTTTATCCATATTGTATTCAATTAAATTGGATATAAAACTATCATTTGTGTCTGTAGCACACCACCACCTCCCATACCAATGTAATTCATTTTTGACCACATCTATTGTATCATGTTGCAATGATTGATGATAATAAAATCGAATTATATATGGTATAAATTTTATTCTTTATTGATAAATAAATATCTATCTTTTGTCACTAACAACTAATGATAAATAAAAGCAATGTCAGTTTGAATATGTAAACTACCAACACATGAAATGATAATTTAGTTTTTTATAACCACCTCAAATGGATGAAATACATGAGTTGGTTTAATGAAATAATATGAATTTTATATTAAAATTATCATTCTATAATTTTAAAATAATTCGTACCTGGTAGCCCCCTGTGTAAGATAAAAAATTGAAACATTACTCATTTCTATGTTTGAACTAAAATCTCCATGAGGTAAAAATATATTTTTTATTCTTAACTACCATAAAAAGGTTGTTATAATAGAATAATTAATATATAAAAATTATAAATTTTTCAATATTTATTTTTTTTAATTTATATAATATTGTTTAATAAAACTATAGTCAACCTTTAAAATCTATTTTTGGATATATAAGATGAATGCACTCAAAACATCTAATGTAAACTTAATAAATTACATAAATTAGTATGATATTAACATAATTGAATTAAAATAAATGATAAAGGTCAAAAAATATATTAACAAATATTGTAATTAAGAATATTATTATTCAAAGTGGCCAAGAGGCCACATTATGTTTTGTATTCAAATAATTTATAATTTTCCTTTATTCCACATTATTAATTTTTTAAAAATAAATTCTTAAAATATATTTAAACATTTAAAAAATATTTACAATACATAATCTATAATATTTATATTCTGAAATATATGTTCATATTAATTTTAAAAATTGTTTTATCTTATTTATTATTGTTTTAATGTAGATTATTAAATATTTTCCACACATGTTATTTTTGATATTTTAATAAAAGTGTAGAAGGAATATTTTTCTAACATATATTGAATTAGTGGAATTAATTGTCATTATGAAAAATTTTATATATATAATTTATTTTTAAACATTTTTATTTCTTTTTAAATAAGAAACCCCTTGATGATCTTCATCGAATTTTAATTAATGTATTTACAATTAAAATTGAATATTATCATAATTTTCTTTTAAAGGTAGTATTTTTTTCATCTATATACGCTAAAAAAATATTTAATTTGATTTTATGATTTAACTATATTATTATATGACTTTAATTTATTTATATTAGATGGAAAAAATGTATCATGATGGGTAAGCCCACTATATCTGTGCAATTAATTGAGCAATGATTATTCTCTTTAGATAATTATATTGGAACCAACAAGACCAGCCAGAAGAAATGCTTCTGACACTTTATTAAAACAAAAAGAAAAGGGTACATGGGAGACAGATGGTGTCATTCAAAGGGACATTCCCTCATCCATTAAAAAGGATAAAAATCATAATAAGACATATCATTCCCATAATCTGAATCATCGGTTGTTTCCCACTCAGAGTAGGATTTACTTTGTAGGAAGATCTTAACAATATCAGAGTTGAATTTACCTGAAAATTTATAAGTAGAACGGGTGGACATAGTATTAGGTATGTTAGAGTAGTCCTTTCTCACCCTTCGCTTGGGGGGGGGGTAGGAATGGAAACCATGATATCATCAACATTCACTTTAACAGATAAGAGTGCATCATTAAAAGAGCCACCATTGTTCGATAAGTTCAGGCCGGTGCAATCATCCACCACCTCCACCTCAGATATTTCACTGAAATTCTCAGAGATCCTAGAAGAATTCAAGAGTTGCTAAATCTCCTTATGATAGTCAACATGTTGAGAGACCCCATTTGATGGAGCCAAGCTAACAGTTTCGTCATGTTGCCGACCTACACAAGGAAAAACATCTGGAAACTGAGTGAAAACAAGAGACCTAACAACATTAGTCTCTCCAATATCAAAAAGAGCAATAACACAGTTGACATCAGAAGTAACCTCCTTAGCAAATTCATCCCGAATATAAGATGAACCACTATTGGCTCTCATAGGAGATATATCCACCAAAATTCTCTTACATTTCTCATTGGGCACTTCAGGGTCAATGTCTGAGGCCAACATATCATCCTTAGAGGAAGATAGCTTTTTGAGAACATCCTTATTTGATAGAGCCACATCCTTCTTCTCTGATTTCCTTCTACAGAGGATAATTATATTCGAATTAGTTGATTTGATTGCTAAATTTTTAAGGGTTATTGTTAGGTTTTTATGGGTATGATATACCATGTTACCAAAATTAATATTCTATTATTTATAATGATTTTTATGGAAATACTTTTAATTTTTAAGGAAAGGAATGATTAGTTGTTATATGGAATTATTCTTCCATTAAATGGTTAAAAAATGTTTTATGAAAATAATTTCCAAGGGATATAATGTTTTCAAAGATTACATCATTATAATTATTGTTGAGATTATATTTTCTTATAAATTATATTATCATAATAATGGGGTAGTAGAGAATATTTCTAGGGTTAAAAAAATTTATTTGATCTAAAATAATATTTTTTTAAAGGAAAAAACGTTATATGATCTCATGGTTTTTTAAACGACTATTAGGTTTTTTCAGGTAATATTACATTGTTTTTTGTGATCATACCGAATTTGGAAAAAAAATTATATGTTCTATTTATTTTTTGTAATAAATAAGAAGTGAATTTTGAAATTAGGTAGAATTATAATGAAAATAAGACACGTTTTCTTTAAACAGTATTATATTGAGGAATAAATGAATATAATAGAAATTTTCAACATTATCATCATGGACTTCTTTATAAATGATTTATGAAATAATTATTTATAACTAAATATACAACACAATATTCATGAATGGAATAGAATTATTTGTTTTTAGAAAAATAAATCATTGGTTTAATTAATATTTGGCCCATATAAATATGTTCATTAACGATTTACTATAAATAGAGTTGAGAATATAAGTTATGAAAAATAATTTTGTAAATTTAAAATCTATAGGTTGTGTAAATGATAATAATTATCTTTATAGACATAATGGATTCAATATTTTGAAGGAACATTTATTATTTTACATTACTATATTCTTTACGCCTTTTTGTTTAAATAATATGATTGGTTGTAACCTTTGGTTCCTAAATCATTAAATATATACAATATATTTCAATATTTTAATTACTTTTATATTTATTTTTACTTAATTATCTTTTACAGTAAAGTCTCTCAATCAGTGATTATAATTGTATAGACGGTATGTGTGTTAGTTACAGAAAACTGCATTGAATTGAAATTCGTCACTTCTTTCATGATTCCAAAAATAAGAATGGGGCTTTTGTTCCTCCTTCATTATAAATGGTACAGAAGGTTCTTCCCCTACTTAAAAAATATGTTTTTGGGTTTTTTCTTCTATATTAATAGAATGTGGGGTTTTTCTCTGTACGTCTAGGTGTAAAAAGGTAATTTTTAATGTGTTTTGACCCACCCTAAATATTGAAGTGTTTTTTTGAGCACTAAAATACATTATGATTATATGGGTTTGATGAGTGTAGAGATGATAATAGTGATTTGAACTACATTGAAAACCCAACAATATTTCTTGTTGTCTCTTAATAGTCTATAACACTTCTCACATCACTAAATATTGATTAGTTATTTTATTTTTAAATATTTTATTCATGATATTCCTAATAAATTTTAATACTAAATTGTTTTATTAAATTATATAATACACCTCATCTTGTCACTTACAATATCTTTTTTGAAACCTAAAATTATCTTGATTGAAATAAAGATTATTGTATCATTGAGTAATTTATAATATCTTTTTTTATTAATGAATTTTTTTTCACTTAATAGAGAACATAGTTCTTTAAGGGTGAGTATAATTTGAGTAATCATTATTTTGAATTGTTATAAAAAATATGGATAATCATTTTACTCCTCAATTTATGATAATCATTATATTTTTTTCATTTTTTTCACCACAAAACATTATTGTGCATAAACAATATGAAAAATTCTGAATATTGATGAATGAAGTAAAATCAGATATAATATTTTATACATTATCTATTTATTACATTTTGAGGGATATGGAATATAGTTTTTATTTATTTTAAATTTTATTCATTTCGAGGGTAAATATTAATGTCACATACAAAAATTTCATATAAAATTACTATAACCTGATTTACTAAATAGAAATGGTTTATATCTCTAAAATATCATATGTCTATCTATTGATCACTAAAGTTTGGTGAAAAAAATCATAGATATATTAAATACTTATAGGTGGTGATTTATCCCAAAATTAATCAGCTGAAAAAATAATAAATAATTTGAAAATTGAAATTATATTAAAAAATAATTTCCTAGGAAAAGTATAATAATATATAATAGGTGTTTAATACACATGTATAAATGAAAAAAATTGTATTCTTCATTGATAACAAAAATTTGAAAACTAATCATATTAAAAAATGAAAATATGTAGTTTTGACTAATACTCATAATATAATCAAAAACTTGTCGGTACCGAAAATAAATAAAATGAAGCCAATTCCCACCAATGTTCACATGTATGGAGTGGGAATATAATTATTAATAGGAAAACAACATTATTCAATCATAAAAGGACAAAAAATGGTAACTACATTATATCAATCAACTCATTTACGTAAATACACTTAATAAATTTATTATAAAAATTTCACAATAATCAACTAAAAATATGAAATGGTAAGGAAAATTATTAAATACATAAATAAATATACCAAAAGGTTTCATACATATTTTATCTTCTTCATTGCAATACAAAAAATATGATATGAACTGGGAAATGTTTCTATGTCACCCATCCCTATAAACCTCGCCAAATGTTGTTAGGTCTCATGCCAAACCTAAGAATAAAATAAATGATGTATTCTAGAGAGATGAAAACATTGTTTTCTATCAGAGGGAGTATTGGAAGGTAAATACAAGGGTTAGAGAATTATAGGGTCATCCTAGAATTATTTCTCACTTTTCTATTACATGTTATAATTTAAAAATTACAATATACCCCTATTAAACATGATTTTTATCTATATAAGTATTAAAAATAATCTACATACCTTTTCTAATAATTTCAATAAACATGATTTATAAAAAATAACAAAATTTAAAATTTATATAACTCAAACATAGATAATAGTGGTCAATTATAAAAATAAACATGTAGATTTATCATTTGATTGGTACAAAAAATATGCAAGTGAAATAAATAATTCAATAATTCTAGGACACATTAATTAAATTTTATTCAAATTATCATGTTGAATAAATATTAATAGAGTCGTGAATTCATTAAAATTAAGGAAAATAATCATTAATACATTATCATATATGATTAATTCATCTTAATTAATTTTAATCTTGAACTCAAATAATATATTGAGTTAATTATACATAAATTTTATGTGTATAATTATTTAATGAATCAAATAAAAACATTATTTTTATGATGAATTATTTTTAAGGAATATTTATATCAAAACACTCACAATTTTATTAATTATTGACATGGTTAATGTGTAATTGATAATCATCCACTTAGATAACCCCAAAAATTTCATCACTATAAATTATGATCTTAATCCATGGATTAGTGTCATTTTTTTACTCACAATTACTTCATTTATGTGTTTGGAAATTAGTTCATTTATTGTTCCAATAATAATTAATTAGAGAATGAATTGTGTCTAATAATTTATATTGATGATACAATGTAATAGTAAAGAATAATAATTAATTAATTAAAATATAAAAATAGAATGTAAATTATCGAATATATTATATTTTAGGAAGCAATAAAATTATCCATTATACAAATTTAAAACTAATTAGTTTACCATTTAATTTAACTCTTTATAGTATATTTTTATTCAATCATAATTTATTTGGATTATTTTCATATATATATTTATGAGTACCGTAGTCTATAAAACATCATAATATTTGTAAAAGAGTGAATATATTAAATAATGTAAAAAATATGCAACATCAGGACTAAAAAGTCAATGAATTTTTATTATTTAATTGTTAAAGTTGTACCACAATCATTAAATTAGTAGGAATAAATAGTATTACCTTGTATATGAAATATATAATATTCATACTCATTTCTAATCTATTTATTAATTATAGGTAAACCATAAATCGAGTTTTAGTAATTTCATTTTAGTCATCAAAAATGTTTTTCAAAAATGGGTTTTAATGATTATTATAAGTGAATATTAAATTTCATTTTTTAAATTTTAGAAAATTATTTTTAAAACATTATTTTCATATATAAATTCATATTTTAAAAATTATATTACGATAAATTTTTTAAAAATTTATGAAATGTTTTATTTTTCAAAATTCCCGAATAATATTGATTATTAAATATATCTAGTATTTTTTAAAACATATTAATAAAATAAATTATATTTATTATTAGTTTTAAAATCAAATTTGTTAATTTTGTTGAATATTATCCTATCATGGCATTTTCAATACGTTTTATATTTTAATTTTGTATAAAACCTTTTTTTTCAAATTCATATTTTTCATAAAAAACTATTTTTCCTAGTGTCCGGTATTTTTATATTAAAATTAAATACTTCATATTATATGTTTTGAATTATTGAAAACGGGTTATGTAATTTTAATCTATGTGTCCAAATTCTGTTTATATGACACTTTTTTATTTGGTGAATATGAATACTGTCTATAGTAATTTTTTTAACTATTGTAATGGTTAAATTAGGTAATGATGAGTCAAAAATGAAAGATATAAGGGTGATTATATTACCAAAAATCATTCCTAAATTTTATTTTCTGACACCAATTTCTTCATAGTCATCATATATTTAATTATATGTATTTTTAATCCCATTTGGCTATGATTATTATCTTTATAATAGTTATATGTCACTTTTTTTCACACTTTTGTATTCACAATTTTATTTTATTTTTAATTGATGAAATCATTAAAATATCTTCTTACAAAACACTGATGCATTATTTATCAAATTTTTTAAAAAATTATTGATATTATGATTTATAAAAATAATATAATTTGAGATAAAAAATTCATTAAAAAATTAATAGTTTAAAATAAAATATTTGGTATATAATAATTTTTTATAATATAACATGTTTTATTTATGTTATTAAAATCAAACTAATGGATTGTTCTTAAAATTTACATCAATGGTATTTTATAATAAAAAATATTTAATTAAATGACAAAAATTTTATAAAAATTTTATATAAAAAAAGTGTTTATTATATGGTTTATAATGTCTACCATGGTCCATTTATAATATTTTTTCACATATATAGTTTCTATATTGACCCTCACTGAGTATTAGTCCATGTTTTCATACTTAGTGTAAAAGGGATTAAC
Source organism: Viscum album (assembly GCA_963277665.1). Lineage (NCBI taxonomy): Eukaryota > Viridiplantae > Streptophyta > Magnoliopsida > Santalales > Viscaceae > Viscum > Viscum album. The sequence continues at coordinate 959,839,287 of OY728146.1, forward strand.
AAGGGCTTAAAACCAAAAGATATGGGTGGTTTTTTTAAAACATGAATAATTTTTTATTAGAGTATTTAAACCCATATACATGATGTATTTTAAATACATCACTTTGGATCAATTATTAATTTTAAATCCATTTATATTAACATAAAATATTTATGAATACCATTAGGGAAACTCACATCTCTTAGAAAAGGGAACATATCTACTCATATATTCAAACTTCATAAACATTTAGGATTAGTAATTCCATTCCATGTCACATCAAAAAATCCATACCCTCATTTTGGAGGTCTCGTTTTGATTAAATAACTACCTTATTGGTGTTACTGTGTTAATCAATGGACTAATTCATAAGTGCATGAATATATTTTAAACAGATGTTTTAGATTTATTTCTTCATCCACATTATTCAAATCCTTTTAAAAAATAAAATAAAATAAAAAATATATAATCCAAATAATTATATGTTATTATGTTAATATCATAACCTATATCAATATCATTATCCATTGAATGATAAAAAACCATAGTTCATGTGTACGATGATCTTTCGACTCAAAAACTGATGTAATTCAATTTGCCTCACAATTTCTCTGGGATGAATTATAATTAATTCGTTCATTTTTATATAGGATATTAATTACATATTAATCATTATAAATATTTAATATATAAAGTTTCTTCTTACCGAATTGTTCACAGAATAATGATTATGTCATTCGGGCACACATGTGGATTACCACTGGTACGAAGAAATGTGATTTTTTCATCATGGCCACTGAAAATGAATGATATAAATATTTATATTTAATGGAGAAAATAGTATATTAATTATTTTACTAAAATTATATATTTATAAAAAAATACTATCCTTCTTTCCATAATGATCGTTGTAAATGTGGAAATGTATATCATGCATACGTGAAACCTATGGCCTCCATGATTGTAACATAGTTCAATTTACATAACCATATTTACCAAATGTATTTAAAAGTAATATTTATGTATAAAATGATAAATATATCATTATTATTTTTCTGGTGATGATTCAATACTTAACTCTTTAAACATAGTTGACTTACATAATCTATTTTTTATAGAATGTAATCATATAAACATCTGATATTAATTTAATTAAATAAATATTTAAACATATCCTGGTAATATATAAAATAAAAGGAATAATAAAAATGAAATAGGTTCTTAAGAATGTAAATAATTGAACCATTTTTTTATATTTTAAGGTGATAAATGTATGTGATTATACATATACAAGGTAGGAGACTATAAAAAACATATATGTTTCCCTAAATAAATATACCTTCTTCTATATACATATTATTTAAAAATGTTTTAAATATGTTTTTAATGTTATTTTATGAACAATTAAATTAAATTTTTCCAATGATTTAATTTTTAAAACAATATTGAAATGATGTTTTTTTCAATTTTCAGTCAAGATACATTGTGGATTTTCTGAAAAAAATTAATGGTTGGAATTTTTTTGTATCTTATATGTAAAAATTATCTTTTAATACATACAATAATAATTTTTAATATGAATCATTAATAACAAATTTACATGTATATTTTTAGAGGAATACTTCTCCTTTATAATTGTGCATATTTTTAAATATGTGATTTCAAAATATAAATTATAATTTCCCCTGAAACGTTGTTTTAATTCCCAAATTTTAAATTCAACAATAGTTCATTGAAATTACTTATGACCATATTTTGTTTCATTATAAAAAATGTTGGGGGACCTATTTATAAACCTCAGTGCATTTAGTAAATGTGGAGTTTAGAAATATTGATTCTCTTAATCGATAATAGGAATATACTTTTAGTATTATCCCAAAAATAATTATGATGGTTAATACGAAATTTTCATTTATTTTTTCTATTAGGTAATATTCTAAATTATACCATTAGGGGAATAAATGTGTATATATGGTGTTTACTCTATATATAATTGTGATGATTATCCTATGAGTTATTAATAATGATATGAATTATTTTTCAAAAGTTACCTATATTATTTAGCTATTCTTTTATGGATTTTTAGGAAAATATTAAGATTTCACAATGTATTGGAAAGCATCAGCTAAGTTTTATGTTTGAAAAGTATATCTTGTAATTATAAATTTAATGTGTTTTTAAGGATTCAATGAAGCCAATAAGAATATTTATTCTGACTTAATGATTTATAATGAATTGTTTTTTAATATTTTTGGGTAGAGAATATTACTTCATTGGTTTAATATGGTTTTAATTTGAACACAAACATTTTGTCATAGAAGAAAAACTTTAAAAAGTATTCAGGGAATAATAGTTTGTTTATTTATATGTCTTCCATTGAATTATAAATTTTCACATTTTGAGTTTTGATATTTTTTAATATGGTTTTAGGATTAATAAATAAAAGGATGAATTCATGATCAATGCCGTCAATATTTTTCAATAGAAGAAAACATGTTTTAGGTTGTGGATTTGTTTACTAATTTAAATCTTCAATCATATAGTATGTGAGAATTTTTTTCCATGCTTGAGAATGTTCTCTAATACAATAATCCAAATTGATATTTTAGAAATATATAATGTAAAATGTATTTTAGAGTCATGAAAATATGTGATGTTTAAGGTTGTGTCTTTAGAGTCGGAATATGAGAAGTGTTTTAACATTTTGAAGTTTGGATGTTTCCATAACATTTAAATTCATGATTAATGTATACCATCTTAGTTTATGATATTATGGTTTAATATACGCACAAAGGAACATACACAATTAATTTAATGTTTATGTGATGATATTTTATGTTGATTAATATGATTTTTGGAGAACTTTTTTGAGTTGAAGTAATCATAACCCTACATTTTAAAGTGAAATATTATTTTAAACAAATTATTTTACATATTTAAGTTGTAAATATTAAAATTTAAAATTTCTAAACAGTATTTTTTTGAACTTATTGATTATATCTTTTATAGTTTATGTATTATAAAAATTCTATTCGTATTTTCGTTAGAAAGATCTTATTTCATATTGACACGTACTTCATGTTTTAATAATTATCTAATCTAATTTTAAAATGTATATTTTCTTATTGAAGAAAAATTATCTCGCAAAAACTTATTTCACATTTTAGATGTTTTAATTATAACTATCATGGAAGAATCATATTTATATGATCTTTAATGTTTTCTCAGTATCAAAATCACATGCAAGAATAAATTTGATCATACCAATTATATTTAATTTCTCTAAAAATGTATCATTATCATGTAAAAAGTAATATTAAATTTAAAAATCACAACTCATCCACCTCATTTACAGATAGAAATACCACAAATTTCATTCGTATTTAATTTCAAGGGATATAGAATACCTGTTGGAACATAAAGGGGACATAAAAAACATAAGGGATGTCTATGATGTTTAGATTTAAGGAATGAATTATTTTCTTTGGATATGTGTTTAGATAAATATTTAGTGACATTGATTAATCATAATTAAATAAGTCATATAATTTAATTATATGATAGATCATGGTTAAAAGATTAAAAATTAGCTAAATGATGTGTTTATCCTACATATTTTAATATTTAGACACATTATAATTGATTTTTTATTAAAAAATTGAAACCTAATAAAAGTATATATATAGTTTGGAAAAGTGGTTTTCCAAAAAAGGTAATAATTTTAGAGACACTAATTTAAGGACTTATTATAATGGGATGAATTATCCTTTAGGTAAGTAATTCTTTAATGTAAATTATTTTATTTTTAAAAAAAATGGGCTATATAAAAAACCCTAGAGGTTAAAAAGTGAAAATTTGTGCGGTGTTTATTATATATTGATGAATATTTTCTCAAATATATTACCACTATGTTGATATGTGATTTGAAGATTAAGTGATTAATGCAATTTTATATGGAATCCAATATTTTGGTGACATATATGATTATGGTAAACATAACATTATGGAAATTTAATTAATGATTATAGTTTGAATTATCATTTTGAATATTGTATGATTTAATTGAATACAAATGGTGATTTAGGTTATTTGAGGAATTTTTATGTTACCGTCATCATTATAAGATTAGGGAATATAATTTTGGAATGATATATTAAGAGGGGATATAAATGTTATTCTAATCTTAGTATTTTGAGTCTTAAAATCCCTTTTTGTTTCCAATCATTTTCTAGAATATTATTGAGGAATTTAATGTTTAGTTATTTATTCAATTATTTATTTTTAACTTTGAATATTAATAATTACTTGTTGAATATTTAAAGTAGTTATTCATTTTTTAATGGGTTATTCTATAATGATTATAATAAAATATACTGGATTGTTTTTCTGTTTAATGTATAAGAACTTGTGGAATAGGTACTTTTTATCAAATTCATTATTTAATTTGTTAAAAAATGATTTTTTTCTCAATCTATGAAAAAAGCATCTTGAACACTCATCATTTAGAAAAAATTATGAATTTCTTGAGATAATTTTTTAAATAATGATATTATTTTTGACATGAAATTACACATACAAATTTAATTATTGTATAAAATAAATTGTTAATATTAGTATAATCATATGAGAATAAAATATTTCATTTTATATTTATTACTATGAAATCATGTCATTTAACCCATCAAGGTTTTACAGTATTATGATTCCTAAAATCTGAAGACTATGTTCTCTATCGCTATTGATGAATCCTACGAACATATTTGTTCCTTCCACATCCAATTTTTTACTTCATAACTATATCCATATTCATGAAAACCTATATGGGTTATTCCAAATGACGTTTATACTTCCAAATTCTATCTTTTGGGATAGAAGATTTATTAACCCTTTTGTGATGTGTAATTTCAATAATGGTATATTAAAGAGTAAAACCCATGAATTTTTATCACTAGTGAAAAATCTAAGGATATAATTTATAAAATGTGGGGTGTTATGTAATTTCAAAATATTTTAAAATGGATGAATTTGTTTGTTATCATATAAGATACACAACTCTGGGTAAAAAATGAATTATTATATTAATGTGACTATTATAACATAAGAGTTATGTGGGGAGTAATAAATAGTATTAACCAATTTCTTAAATATAAAATGCTTCTATTCCTTGATAAATGTTTTATTACTTCATTGTAAATAATCAATCAATTTTTATTGATTTTATTTTATCCTTCCAAAATACACATTTATAAAAATAGGTTTTCTTATTTATATCACTAAATAATATTCTTAATTTTATAAATTTTTAAATTAATTATTTGAAAAAAATAATATAATTTTTTTGAATATAGAATGTCAAAATTACCTTTTGGGAAATGTTTTTCTATTTTCTAAAAATATTATTTTCCAATGAATATTAATAATTTTTATTAAATGATATATGTTCTTAATATGTTTTTATAAAGAAAAATTCTATTTTTATTGGATTTAAAATTTATTTATTCAAATTTATTTACAATGATACATTGATTATATTTTAAATGAAGTATATAATTGAAGATAATATTAAAAAATATTTTTTAAAATGCTTTTTAGGAAAAAAAATTTGTTACATCAAGATACACATATTTTATATTAAATTATATCACTTTTGGGTTTTATATTTTGAAAATGGATTCAATGATTATATTTAGTGTGTATAACATTGAAAAATAGGTCCCCATTTTGGACAACATGAATAGTAAACTTACTTATTTATTTTATCATGCCAAATGGTAAATTAGTTAATGAATCATTAAAAATAAAATTTTAAGGAATATAAAATGACCGCAAAACTTGCCTAAATTTGTTTGTGTAAATTAATTTCATCCACAGACATTGTGAAGTTTTTATATAATTTTTTTTTTATTTTGGTGTCACTATGAAATTTATAATATTTTAGGTCACGAAAAGTAAAATGTGTCAAACACGTCATTTTAGGAATTATAATATTTTTTTATGTCATTAAAAATAATATATATTATATTATAAATATTATTTTTTAAATTAAAAATATTTTTTATTCATCCTGGTAATTTATTTTTAGTTTTTATTGAATTAAAAAATTCCATAAATGCTTACACAATACTGATACTCAAATTATTCAATTACTGAATGAAAAAAATGATATTAATAATATTAAATGTATTATAATTTGATATAAATACTGTGAGACATAAATTTTAGAGAATAACATGAAATGTTAGTGAAATTATTTATTTTATAGAATTTTAATTTTTGAAATGATGTAATTTAAATAAATATAATAGATTATGCATAAATATAACATTAATGATATTTTATAATAATTTTTTTTTATTAAATGAAATAAAATTCCAAGAATTTATATATTTTGAAAATTTATTAGGATTCGGTTTATAATATCAAACATTATCCATTATGGAAAATTTTTCCTTTATAGTAACAATATTTACCCATAAATTTTATAAACCTTTGTTGAAATGGTAATTGTAAAAGGGATTTAAGAGGGTATAAAAACAAAATGTTAGGGTAAAAAACTCATTCCTATCTTTTATAAATTATGTTTAATGAAATTATTTTGGGCCAAAATATCATATATTAAAAATATATATTTATTAGAATTGTTCTTTAATAATTTAAAATGTAAGTTGTATAAATTTAATATTTAGTGGAATTATGAACAACCCCCCTCCCCTCTCTAATAAAAGTAACACAAATATTTTAATTTATTCATTGATCAGAACCATTGTATTTAAACTATAACCTACCCATGTCACTTCCAAGAACCTCTACCCTCATTCAAGATGACTTTTTTTTAAGAATAATAACAACCTTATCTAGATTATGTAGATAATCAGGGTAGAGCATTCAAAAGAAGATGAATAGTTTTTAAAGACATGTTATTGTTTTATATATTCTTTCACATCCTAAAATTCATCTTCAAACAAGAGGAAAAATTAAAAGTAGTATCCTATATATACAAGTATTATAATTTTTAATAAAATAAAATATATGTATCTTCTTCCATTAAATGGGAAATTAAAAAATCATTTGTTTCAATGGATGAATATCGCCTCACTATCCGATGTAAATATTTTTCAAACCCCATATCACATTGATGTATGATAGTTATTGAATTAATTTTTATATATTGTATTTGTAAAATATTTTTAATTTTTAATATATAATATATCATATAAATTGTTACTTTTCTATTCATTGAAAATTTATATTATCATTCATGTATAAGCGTGGACTACCTCCTCCACAAAGTGATTGGATTTATTTATCATCATCACATCACTTAGATTATATATATAAATATATGAATATTTTTTAGATATTTATTATATTTATTATATTTATTATATTATTACAATTCAATAATTATTATATAATACTTATCTTCCTTCTGTATTGATCCTTCAAAAATTGAAACATTACACATATATACGTACAACATACCATCATTAAGATAGTAAAATAGTTCACATTTTATAAAAATAATTCATTATTTGTTTTAAAATTATAAATATAATATAAATTATAATTATTTCATGAATATAATTTTTTGATGATTTAATAATCATAATTTAATGATAGTAAACTTATTAAATCCAATTTGGACTAAGTTATCCAATATCATCAAAACATATGATATGAATATTTTTAATTTAATAATTATGTAAAAAATGGTCAGTGATAAAATAAATGGCATAATAAAAATAAAAAAATTTATTGGGAAAGTAAATATTCATCTTATATTTATTATTAAGGAATATAAATAACTTACATGATGATTCATATTAAAGGCAATGGTCTTTCTTTTAAAAATCATCTTTTATGGTCTCCCTAAAAATCAATTATTTCTTCCATGTCCATAATTTAATTATAAAAAATTGAAAATATTTTTATTATTGTCCATTGAATTTTAGAATTAATTTTTACCCATGTAGTTATTTTTATAAAATTGTATGGAAGGAATATTTTTTCATTATCTAAATGAGGTACACTATGACATTTCCAAAAAACTTTATAATAACTATTTTCTATCTTGTACATAAACACTAGATTTTCCCATTAGCATGACTAATATATTAATTGATGCTCTATTCAAAAGTTTACTGATCCATTTTCTATTATATTTTCTATCCTATTTATTTTAAAATATTATTAAATAATTGATCTCAAAAAGAAAAAGTAAATTTCAACCAAAAAATGCATATTGATGCCATCATTTCGATTTGAAGTTACAATTATTGAGAATTTTTTATGAGGAAGGGTGGTTTCATTCTTTGTAGACCATTGTTGAGCCCATTAGATATCTCAAATACTATGGTTAAGGTAGAAGAATTAACTGATTAGGGTTCTCCTATGATATAGTTGTAATATAATATGAAAATTATTCCAATACTAAATATAAAGGTAAAATATTCAGTACCTATGATAGATAATATAAGTAAATATTCAAAAGTTGATTATGGATGGCTTATATTATTATTAAAGATGGTTACTATGAATATGAAAATTATTTTTATCACACGTGTATGTAATAATAATTTGTACATGAATCATCAGGTTACCCAAATTAATTATCTATTCTTACGATTGAGTTTTATAGAAATGTTAGGAATTCATATGGTCATGGAAATTATATTTTATTTTATAATGTTGAAAAGTAAATCATTTTGAAAAAAATTTACAATTTTTTTATTATTTCAAAGATACTTCAACCCTTTTTATTATTCATTAATTTTTTTAAATAATTGTGTTATGAAAACATTTTGGTAGCTAAGATGCTTTCGTTGGTAAGAATGGGGATTATTTTAAAACCAAGATTTATTTCGAAGAAAGAAATAACTATAAGTAATATTGGAATAACAATTTCATTCCCTTCATTGTGTCTAATATTTTTGTTCTCATCTCATGTTTTAAAATAATTTCCACAGTGTTTACGCATTATTACCGAAAAGGAATAATAAAATATGAAATTAATGAATTTTTTTCATAAAAAGAAAACATGTTATATTTGATTGGTTTTATATTGTGGATGAAATTTATACTAACTAGAAGTATCATCAATGAAATATATAGATTTTTCATCTTATAATTATTCACTAATAATCTAAAAAACTGAACATAAAATATTATGGGGAAAGAAACAATGTGATAATAGTATATAGATTTGAGAATATGTGATTTTAATGGATTCTTCCTTAAGTATATATTCTTTTTTATTATGGTAATTAATTCACTTATAATAATGGTCAATAATAAATTATATCACTATATTAAAATTTAAATTTCACATTTATATATCAAAATAATAGTTTATTATATCTAAAAAATCCCAAAAAAATTAACTCATTCAAATTACACCCGTAACAATCTTTCGTTATATTGGATATATAATGTAATGCATGATGCTGTAACATAAATCTAATTACTCCTATAGTATCAAATCATTGAAACCAATATGTCAAATTCATAACAAATTAAAATATATGATATATGATTTAATAATAATACTTTTTATGATATGGATTGGGACACCATCCATAAAAATTTAAAGAATTTATACTAAATAATTATATCACATATATTATTTAGGAACATGAAATGACATAGTTTTTTTACATAATATTTGGAAATTCTATGTTATTTACATTCATCATCATTATAAAAAACTATTAAAAATTAATAACATTAATTCCAAAATCACACAGATAGATATATAGAGAGAGATAAGGCTATATATATTCATATATATATATCTTGTGTATTCATATTATAAGAGACTCTATACATATAAATTTTCATGAAATTATTAATTTAGATTTTATTATTTATTATATTTTTAGCAGTCATTTTAACCAAAATAAAAATATCAAAAAATAAATTATTTATTTCTGAAAAATCTTGAATGACCATGTATAGAAAATTTTACTTATTAAATTACCAAATACATTATTGAAAACCCATAGTTTATAATCTATAAAATTTAATGAAATAGTTTGATTTACATAAAGATAAACATTTCTAGACTAATAATTGAATGTTCATATGAAATCCATTATGGGTATTAACCATATCTCAATAAGATAGCACTGAAAACCCTTCACTCAAAATACTATGATTACATAGATTCCCATAAAAATAATTAAATCAATATTCCATAAATATTAATTTTATGTTACCCAATAAAGTATAATCAAACAATAAAAAATACAATAAAATATTTCCAAAATCAATGATGGGTAACATAGTGATTATACTAATTAGTAATGAAAAAATTTCTAAATAAATTACACAAAAATATATATATATAAATCAATATCAGAAATATAAATGTCATCAATAATATAATTTCCTAAAAACATTTTATACAAAAATATAAAAATTAGAAACCTCCCACATAACACTTTTGTAACATAATATTGATGAATCCAATCATATTTAATGGATTTCACATTGAAATTGGTGAAATAGTAAATTATAGAACCATTCTACCATGCAATAACATATAGGAAGATATATGATAATAATACAGTAAAAGGGTAGAAAATATATTACATTAATTTTGATAAAGGAACAATATTATATTAATCATAATAGAAGGGAGTGGAATGAGATTTTAGAAGAGAGGGAGAGAATGCCTTGGAATTAAGTGGAGAGAAAATAATAACTTCGGGATTGAGCCAACCAATTTGGGTATTCATATTTTATGATTGATAAATATTATTATTTTTTAGTAGAATTTAATAAAAAAATTAGAGGCCTAACTAGTGCATGGTATGGTGTCACTGGAAAACCAGTGTGACCCCTAATATGTCTATATAGGTAAAAAAATTACTATATATATTGATAAACTACCCAGATGAGTTATTCAGATAGTATTACATAAAATTTTTTATCGATATGGTAGATTGGTGAGTCTAGTGTTTGTATTTATTGATAAATTAAAACAAAATGATAACAAACTATATGATAAATATTTGATGATGAAAATATAAAGACAACCATTTTGAACATTATGATGGTAATTTATATGTGAAAAATACTATCATGAAGGTAAATATTTGATACGATAGAGGAATTGAGATGTTTTTTATTTTTAATATTTTGAAACATGGGAATAATATTATTTTTCATGGTGATACTTAATAGAAAACACATAGAGTTTCCAAAAGTGTTCATTGAATTTATAAATATATATTTTTCACTAGGGGAGTCACTGAAAAACTTAAAGGATGACCCTTGATATATGTTTTTTATGGTAGTATCCCTATGAATATGAAATAATGGGGGTGATCAATTGAATGAAATAATCTCTAATATGTAAGTACTGTTAAATAATTTTTAAAGATTAATAATTTATCATTGTAATCAATTTAAATTTCCTTTATAATGTATTTCACTATACACCTAGTGGATTAAGACTCATGCCTAAACTATGTTAATTTTTTCTCATTTATTTTATTCAATTTCTATCATTCATAGGTTATTGTATGATTTATTTGGAGGTAATCCTTTTAATATGGTGATTTATAAGTCCTTTATCTTTTTTGATCCAATTTATTGTGTTACATGTTTCATTGGAAATTTTTGCTCTATATTATTTTTTCTAGTAACATCTAATTGGTAAATAAGATATTAGAAAATACCCGACATTTTTCATAAGTTATTTGGTAATAGATCATTGGATGACTATACATTATAAAATTCTATTAATATATATTTGTTTTAAAATTCTATGATTTTCATTATAAGATAATTTCTTAATGAAATGTTTATTATTTCTTATTTATTTCAGAATTTAGGTTTATTTCACTATAAATTTTTTTTATTGAATTATAAGAGATAATGTTTGTATTATACATGTTTTATATAATGAATATTTTACTCAAGTAGTTTCTAATAGAGTATTTTACACTACAGAAAGATGATGATATTTTGTTAATTGGTTACAAAATGAATAAATAGAATAAGGAAGAGAAATAAAAAAACATAAAAATTCACATATTATGATCCATATATAATAAATAAAAAATTTATCTAATAAAATTATATAGGATGATAATTCATCAATAAATATGAATACATTCATTGATATGTATGAAAAAATAATAAAATTGAAAATAGTGTTCCTTTTATAGAGGTTGTTTGATATGACAATGTTAGAAAGTAAACATATTTATGGTATTATAAATGACTTCATAATAAATAAATATTCTATTGTAATTAGAGAATGTGAATGTATATTATTATATATGGAAAACCATTCTACATTTCTCCTATATAGAGATGTGGTATGTAGTGGTTACTAAGGTGAGAAATTATACAATTATGGAATAATTAGTATATATAGATGTTAGTTATGATACATTCTATAAAACATTAGTTGAATATATCACTAGGTGTCTTCTAGAAATTAAAATATTGTTGAAGGAAGTGTATTATTCCAAAAACATAAAATTCAATGGAAAGGTTAATGAAGAAGAAGTTGGAGTAGGATTTTCTTGGTGTGAGGTTTTCCTATGTGTTAGAATTATGATAAAAAGTTTTACTAGATGAAATATTTAATGACATTAGAATCATGTAAAAAAGATATAATTCCAATTTTTCATCCCCAAATATCATTCCAAATGATAAATGTAGTTTTCTAATAAAATAGTCGTATTCCCTTGACTCTTTAGTGATAGATTTGGATCATCTTTTCACTTAGCATCAGAGAGAGGTATTAAAAGGTATAATAATTCAAAATGATTCAAAAATATGCCTATTATATATGATAAATCTATAATAGTTATAATAAATAGTGATGTTTCCATATAAAGAAATTGTGTTTTGGTGTTGCAAGGACTGTGGCGGATATGATGATTAAAGAAAGAACATATGTTCTATGTGACATTTTTCTAATGATGAATTAACTATACCATTTTTGATTGAAGCATGGATGATATAAAATCATTCCAATATTTTGTAATAAAGATTTAAGGATAATAAACTTTACTAGACTCTACTACAAGAATTTTTAATGGATATTTGAAAATAAAATTCAATAATATTATGGAATGACTATTTAGGTACCTTTAATGAGAAGGGGATGAAATTACAGTCACTAAATTAGTTCTGAATTTCAGAGGAAATGTGTATGAAACTTGTGGTTATTAGGTCCTTGGTCTAGTTAAACATTAATACTAGATAATTATTCTCACAAATTCATAGATTGATAAACACGTACACTTGGATACTTGTGAGATAAGATTATGTTTTTTGGGACGTAGCATTATTTATCACTTTTCTATTACATGTTATAATTTAAAAATTACAATATACCACTTCTAAACCTGATTTTGAACTATATAAGTATTAAAAATAATCTATATTCATTTTTTAGGAATTTCAATTAACATGATTAATAAAAAAATAAAAAAAATTCAAATTTATATAACTCAAACATAGATAATAGTGGTCAATTATATGAAAAAACATGTAGATTAATCAATTTATTGGTACAACAAATATGCAAGTGAAATAAAAAATTCAATAATTATAGGAAAAATTAATTAAATTTTATTAAAATTATCAAGTTTAACATATATTAACAAAGTCGTGAATTCATTACTAATAAGGAAATTAATAATCAATACATCATTATATATTATTAATTGATTTTAATTAATTTTAATTCTGAACTCAAACAATATATTGAGTATATTATAAATAAATTTTATATTGATAATTATCTAATGAATCAAATAACTACATGGTTATTATGATGAATTATTTTTAGGGAATATTTATATCAAAACAATCAAAATATAATGAATTATTAACACTATTAATGTGTAATTGATATTAGTCCACTTAGACATACCCAACCATTTCATCAGTAGAAATTATGATCCTAATCCATGGATTATTTTCATTTTTTAAATAATTATTAATTCATTTATCTATTTGGAATGTAGTTAATTTATTATTCCAATAATAATTAATTACAGAATGATTAAATCTAATTATTTATATTCATGATTCAATGTAATATCAAATTATTATTATTATAAATTATATTACAAAAGTGAAATTTAAATTATCGAATATATTATATTTTAAGATGCAATAAATTTTTCCAATATGAAAATTTAAAAATAAGTATTTTAACTTTTAATATAACCCATTATAGTGTATTTCTATTAAATCATTAATTTTTTGTATTATTGTCATATATATATATTAATGAATACCATAGTTTATGCAACATCATAATATTTTAAAAAGGGAGAATATATTAAATAAAGTTAAAAATTTTCATCTCGGGACTAAAAATTCGATGAATTATTATTATTTAAATGTTACTATTGTAAACCAATAATTATTTTAGTAGGAATAAATAGTATTTCCTTGTATTTAAAATATATAATATTCATACTAATTTATAATCTGTTAATTAATTATATGTAAACCAGAAATTGTGTTTTACTAATGTCAGATTTTTCATCAAAAATATTTTTTGAAAATGGGTTTTAATTATTTTTATAAGTTAATATTAAATTTCTTTTTTGAAATTTTATAAAATTTATTTGAAAACATTATTTTCATATCTAAATTTTTATTTTATAATTTATATCACGTTAATTTTTTAAATATTTTATGAAATGTTTTATTTTTCAATAATCATGAATAATATTGATTTTTAAATAAATGTAGTATTTTTTTAATGATATTAATAAAATATAATTTATTTTTGATTTGTTTTTAAATTTAATTTATTATTTTTATTGAATATTATCATAATATGGTATTGAGAATATGTATTATACATTAATTCAGTATAAAAATTGTTATAATTTCAAAATGTTATTTTTCATAAAAAACTATTTTTCTTAGTGTCTGGTATGTTTATATAATAATTAAATACTTAATATTATATGTTTTGAATTTTACAAAAATGGTTCTATTCATTTAATCTTTGGGTATAAATTTTGATTATATAACACTCATTTATTTTGTAAAAATGAATTCTGACCAAAGTAAATTTTTTACAAATGTAAAGGGTGAATTATGTAATGATGAGTCCAAAATAAAAGATATAAGGGAAATGAAATTACCCAAAACCATTCCTAAATTTTATTTTTTGACTCCAATTTCGTCATAGACATACTATATTTAAGTATATGTCTTTGTAATCCCATTTGGCAGTTATTATATCCTTTATAATAGTTATATGTAACTTTTTCATACTTTTGTTTTCACAATTTTATTTTTAATTTTAAATGGTGAAATCATTGAAATATATTCTTACACAACACTAATGCATTATTTATCCAATTATTAAAATAAATTATTGATATTATGATTTATAAAAAATATATAATTTGAGATAAAAAATTGATTAAAAAATTATAGTTCAAAATGAAATATTTGGTATATAATAATTTTTTATAATATAACATGTTTTATTTATGTTATTAAAATCAAATCAATGAATAGTTCTGAAAATTTACATCAATGGTATTTTATAATAAATTATATTTAATTAAATGAATAAAACTTTATCAAACTTTTATATTCATACAAGTCGTTGTAATATGGATTATAATGTCCTACATGGTCCATTTATAGTATTTTTTCACATATATATTATCTATATTGGCCCTCACAGAGTAATACTCCATGATTTCATGCATAGTGTAAAACAGATTAATAATAGGTTAAAACCTAATGTTATGGGTGGTTTTCATAAAATAGGAATAATTTTTTTATGAGAATATTTAAACTCATATGAATAATTTATTTTAAATAAATCACTTTGGATCAATTACTAATTGTAAATCCATTTATATTAATATAATATTTTTATGAATACCATTAGTGAAACTCCTATTTCTTATAAAAGGGTACACATCTTCTCATATTATCAAACATCAAAAACATATAGGATTAGTAATTCCGTTCCCTATTACATAAAAAAATTAATTCCCTCATTTTAGAGGTCTCGTTTAGATTAAATAACTACTTTATTGGGATTACTTTGTTAATCAATGGACTAATTCATAATAAGAGTAATAGATTTTAAATACATGTTTTAGATTTATTTCATCTTCCACATTATTCAAATACTATTAAAAAGGAAAAAAATTAACACCAATATAATCCAAATAATTATATGTTATTTTTTTAACATCATAACCTATATCATTCTCATTATCCATAGAATGATAAAAAACTGTAGTTTGTGTGTACGATGAACATCCGACACAAAAACTGATGTAATTCAATTTGCATCACAATTTTTCAGGGTTGAATTATAAAATATTAATTTATTTTAATATAGGATAATAATTACATATTTATCATTATAAAAAGGTAATATATAATGTATCTTCTGACCTTACTAATCACAGAATAATGATAACGTTGTTCAGGAATACTTTTGGATTACCATCGCTACGAAGCGATGTGATTCAATCATCGTGACCACTGAAAATGAATGATATAAATATTTATATCTAATGAAGAAAATATGATTATTATAATTTTATTATAATTATTTATTTATAACATAAATACTATCCTTCTTTCCATAATGATCGTTGTAAAAGAGGAAATATTTTTCATGCATACATGAAACCTATCACCTCTATGATTGTAACATAGTTCAATTTTCATAACCATATTTACCAAATGTATTTAACATTAATATTGATGTATAAAATTCTAAATATATCAGAATTATTATTCTAGAGATGATTCAATCCTTAACTCTTCAAACATAGTGGACTTTCAAAATCAATTTTTTTGTTATAGAATGAAATCATCCAATCATCTGATATGAATTTAATTAAATGAATATTTAAATATATACTCGTAATATATAAAATAAAATGAATAATAAAAAGTAAATAGGTTCTTATGAATGTAAATAATTGAACCATTTTCATTATATTTTAAGGTGATAAATTTATTCGAGTATACATAGTCCAGGTATGAGACTATATAAAATTAATTTTATGTTTCCCTAAAAATATACATTTTTCTATATACATATTTTTTAAAATGATTTAAATATAGTTTTAATGTTATATAATGAATAATTAAATTAATTTGTTACAGTGATTTTATTTTTTAAAAACATATTGAAATGATTTTATTCAATTATTAGACAAGATACATTGTGGATTTTCTGAAAAAATAATAGAAGGAATATTTTTATATCTTATAGGTACAAATTATCTGTTCCTAACAACATGAATAATGTTTAATTTGAAAAATTCATTACAAATTTACATGGATATTTTTAGAGGAATACTTTTCTTTTAAAATTGTGCATATTTTTAAATATGTGTTTTAAAAATTTAAAATATAATTTCCCAATGAAATGTTTTTGTGATGCAATAATTATGCATTCAACTATAGTTCATTTAAATTATTTATGTCCATATTTTGGTTTATTACAAACGAATTTGTGGGTCAAATTTACAGACCTACAGTGCATTCGGTAAAGGGTAGAGTTAAGAACTATAGATTCTCTTAATCGATAATAATAATATACTGTTATATTTATTCCAAGAATAATTATGACGGTTAATAATAAAATTAATTATTTTTTTCTTTATGGTAATATTCCAAAGCATACCATTAGGGACATAAATTTGTATATATGGTGTTTAACCCAAATATAACTGTGACGATTATCATATGAGTGAGTAATAAGGATATGAATTCTTTTTCTCAAGTTACCTATATTCTTTAGCTATCCTCTTATGGATTGTTATGAACATATTATGATTTTACAATGTATAGGAAAGAATCTGCTAAACATTATGTTTGAAAAGTATATCTTGTAAACATAACATTAATGTGTTTTTTAGGATTCAATGAAACCACTATGAATATTTATTTTTACTTAAGGATTTATAATGAATTGTTCTTTAAAATTTTTTGGTAGAGAAGATTATTTTATTTTTTTAATATGTTTTTTCATTGAACGCAACTAGATTTTATAGAAGGAAAATTTTTAAAATTATTCTGGGAATAACAATTTTTTTATTTATATGTCGTCCATTGAATTAGACATTTTCCCATTTTGAGTTTTGATATTTTTTAATAGGGTTTGAGGATGAATAAATAAAATGATGAATTCATGATCAATGTCGTCAATATTTTTCTATAGAAGAAAACATGTATTATGTTGTGGATTTATTTTTACTAAGTTGAATATTCAAACATATAGTATATGATACTATTTTGATCCAAATATGAGAAAGGTATCTAATACACTAAACCAAATTGATATTTTAGAAATATAGAATGTAAAATGTAGTCGAGAGTCATGAAAATATGTGATGTTTAAGGTTGTGTCTTTACATTTGGAATCTGAGAAATGTTATTACATTTTGATGGTTGGATGTTTCCATAACATGTAAATTCATGATTAATTGATAACATCTTAGGTTTATGATATTATGGTTTAATATACGCACAAAGGCACCTAAACAATTATTTTAATGTATATGTGATGATATTTTATGTTGATTAATATGATTTTTGGAGACTTTTTTTGGGTTGAAGTAATCGTAACCCTACGGTTTAATATGAAGGATTATTTTAAACAAATTTTAATACATATTTAAGATGTTAATATTAAATTTTTTAATGTCAAAACATTATTTTTTGATGAACTTATTGGTTCTATATTTTATAGTTTATGTATTATAAAAATTCTATATTTATTTTTGATACATGAAGTTTTTTCTTTTTAACTAATACTTCATGTTTTATAAATTATATTCTCTAGTGTTTAAACACATATTTTCTTATAAAAGGAAACCGATCTCACACAAAATTATTTTACATTTTAGATGTTTTAATTATAACAATAATGGAAGAATGATATTTATTTGATCTTGAATGTTTTTTCAGTATCAAAATCACATGGAAGAATTAATTTGATCATTCCAATAATATTTAATTTCTCTAACAATGTATCACTATAGTGTAATAAATATTATTAAATTTAAAAAACAGAACCCATCCACCTCATTTACCAAGATAAATACCACAACGCTCATTACTATTTAATTTTAAGGGATATAAAATACATGTTAGAACATAAATGGGACATCAACAACATAATGGATGTTCATGATGTCTATATTTAATGAATGAATTATTTTCTTTTTGATCTATGTTTAGATAAATATTTAGTGAAATTGATGAATCATAATGAAATATTTTATATAATTTAATTAGATGATAGATCAAGGTTAAAGGGTTAGGAAATTAGCTAAATGTTGTATTGATCCTTGATATAATAATATTTAGACACATTAAAGTATATTTTTTATTAAAATACTGAAACTTAATCAAAGAATATATATACTTTGGAAAAGTTGTTTTCCAAAAAAAGGTAATAATTTTAGAGACACTCATTTAAGGACATATTATAATGGGATGAATATGCCTTTAGGTAAATAATTTTTTAAGGTAGATTATTTTATTTTGTTCAAAAAAGGGCTATATAAAAAATGTTGGAGGTTAAAAAGTGAAAATATTTAGGGTGTTTATTATATATATAGTAATATTTTTTTGATATATATTACCATTAGATTGATATTTGATTTGAAGATTAAGTGATTAATGCAATTTTAGATGGAACCCAATATTTTGGGTCCAAATATGATTATGGTAAACATAACAGTATGGGCATTTAATTAAGGATTAATGTTTGAATTGTCATTTAGAAAAATGTATGATTTAATTGAATACTAATGGTGATTTAGGTTATTTGAGGAATCTCTATGTTATATTCTTCATTGTACGATTATGGAATATAATATTGTAATGATACCTTAAGAAGGGAGATAAATGTCAATTTAATCATAGTATTTTTTTTCATAAAATCATTTTTTATTTCTACTCATTTTCTAGAATATTATTGAGGAATTTAATGTGTAGTTATTTATTCAATAATCTATTTTAATCTTTTAATATTTATATTGGCTTGTTGATGATTTAAACTAGTTATTCATTGTATAAAGGGTTATTCTATAAGGGATTATCATAAAATATACTGGATTTGTTTTCTGATTAATGTATAAAAACATGTGGAATATGTCTGTTTTATCAAATTCAATTTTTATTTTCTTTTTAAAATGATTTTTTTTCTCATTATATGAAAACATCATCTTGAAAACTCATCATTTAGAAAAAATTATGAAATTTTTGATATAATTTTTTAAATGGTGATATTATTTTTGACATGAAAGTACACATAAATATGTAATTAATGAATAAAATAAATCGTTAATATTGAGATAATAATATTAAAATAAAATATTTCATTTTACATTTATTTATATGAAATCATGTCATTTAACCCGTCAAAGTTTAACAGTTTGGTGATTCCTAAAATCTCAAGACAATGTTCTCTATCACTATCTATCAATCCTGGGAACATATGTGTTACGTCCACATCCAATTTTTCACTTCATAACTATATCCATATACATGGAAACCTATTTAAGGGTGATTTCAGACGACCTTTATAATTCCTACTTATATCATTTGAGATAGAATATTTATTAACCCTTTTGTGATGTGGAATTTCAATAATTGTATATTGAATAGTAAAACCAATGATTTTTATCACTATTGAAAAATCTAAGGATACAATTTATAAAATGTGGGGTGTTATGTAATTTCAATTTTTTTTGAAATGAATGACTATGTTTTACATCATATATGATACAAAACTATGCGTAATAATGAATTATTATATTTATGTGACTGTTATAACATAAGAGTTATGTTGGGAATAATAAACAGTATTAACAAATTTTTGAAATATAAAATGTTTCTACTCCTTGGTAATTTTTTTATTAATTCATTGTATATAATCAATCAATTTTTATGGAATTTATTTTATTCTTCCAAAACACACTTTCATACAAATAGGTTATTTTTATTTATATAACTAAATAAAATTATTAAATTTTTGAAATTTCAAAATATTTATTTGAAAAAAATAATAATATAATTTTGAAATACAGAATCTCAAAATTATATTTTGAGAAAGGTTTTGTTATTTTCTAAAAATATTATTTATAAATGATTATTAATTATTTTAATTACATGATATATTTTCTTTAAAATTATTTATAAAATAAAATTATATTTTTATTGGATTTAAAATTTATTTTTTAAAATTTAATTAAAATGATAGAATGTTTAGATTTTAAATAAAGTATATAATTGAAGATAATATTAAAAAATTATATTTAAAAATAATTCTTAGGGAAAACATCTGTTACACCCAGATACCATAATTTTATATTAAATTATAACACTTTTGTATTTTGTATTTTGGAAATGGATTCAATGATTTTAATTAGTGTGTATAAATTTAAAAAATAGGTCCCCTTTTTATTCAAAATGAATATAAACCTTAGTAATTTTTTTATCATACCAAATGGTAAATTAGTTAATGAATGGTTAAAAATAAAATTATAAGGACTATAATATGACCGAAAAACATGCCTAAATTTTATTGTATGAATTCATTTCATCCACAGACATTGTGAATTTTTTTTATATTCAATTTGTCTACATTCTTGTGTGATTGTGAAATATATAATATTTTAGGTCATAAAAATTAAGAAGTGTAACACACTTCATTTTAGTAATTATATTATTTTTTAAAATGTGATTAAAAATAATATATATTATATTATAAATCTAATTTTTTAAATTATAACTATTTATTATTCATTCTGGTAATTTATTTTTAGTTTCTATTAAATTAAAAATTCCCATAAATTCTTCCACAATACTAATACTCAAATTATTCAATTACTGAATGAAACAAAATAAATGATATTAAGAATATTAAATGTATTATAATTTGGTATAAATAATGTTGGACATAAATTTTTGAGAATAACATGACATGTTAATGAAATTATTTATTTTATAGAATTTTATTTTTTGAATTGAAGTTATTAAAATAAATATAATAGATAGGTCATAAATATAACATTAATTATATTTTATAATAAATATTTTTTAATTAAAATAAATAATATTCTTATAATTATTAAATATTGAAAATTTATTAGGATTTGACTTATAATATCAACCATTTTCCATTAAGGGACATTTCTCTTTTATTGTATCTATATTTACAAATAAATTATATAAACCATTGTTGCAATGGTAAGTGTAAAATGGATTTTAGAGGGTATAAAACCAAAAGATTTGGGTAAAAAACCCATTCATAACTTTTATAAATTATGATTATTGAAATTATTTAGGTACAAAACATCATATATTATAAATAATAATGTATTAGATTGGTTCGTTAATTATTTAAATGTATGTTGTATAAATTTAATATTTTGAGAAATTATGAACAACACCCCTCCCCTCTCTAATAAAAGTAACAAGATTCTTTTAATCTTTTCATATATCAAAACCATTCTAGTTAAACTTTTACCTTCCCATGTCACTTCCTATAATATATCCCCTCATTCTATATGACTTATTTTAGGAATAATAACATCCTTATATAGATTATGTTGATAATCATTATAGAGCTTCCAATAGAAGAGGTATAGTTTTTAAATACATGTTTTTGTTTTATTTATTCTTCCACATACTAAAAATAATCTTCAACCAAGATGAAAAATTAAAAATAGTATCCTGTATATACAAAGATTATAATTTTAAATAAAATAAAATATATCTATCTCTCTTCCATAAAATGGGAAATGAAACAATAATTTGTTTCAATTAAGGACTATCACATCACTTACTGATGTAAATCTTTTTCAACCCCTATATGACATTGATGTATTATAGTACCTGAATTAATTTTTATATATTTTATTTGTAAAATATTTTTAATTATTAATTTATAATATATCATTTTAATTGTTACTTTTCTACTCAATAAAAATTTATATAGTCGTTCGTGTATAGGCGTGGACCACCACCACCACATAGTGATTTGATTTATTTTTCATCATCACATCACTTAGATTATATATATAAATATTTTAATATTTATAAGATATTTATTATATTTATTATATTATTATAGTTCTATAATTATTATATAATACTAATCTTCCTTCCATACTGATTTTTCAAAAATGGAATCATTACACATATGTACGTACAACACACCATCACCATGATTGTAAAATAGTTTACATTTCATAAAATTAATTCATGATTGTTTTTTAAATTATAAATATAATATAAATTATAATTATTTCATGAATATAATTATGATATGATGGAATAATAAAAATATAATGATAGTCAACATACTGAATCCAATTTGGACTAATGTAACCAATATCATCAAAACATCTGATGTGAATTTTATTAATTAAATAATTAAGTACAAAATGGTTAGTGATAAAATTAATGGCATAATAAACATGAAAAATATTATTGGGAAAGTAAATATTAATCTTGTGTTTATTATTCATTAATATCAATTACATACATGATGATTCATATTCAAGGTAATGGGAATTCTTTTAAAAATTATCTTTTATGGTTTCCCTAAAAAATTAAATTTTTCTTCCAATTTCATTATTTTAATTAAAAAATTGAAAATTTGTTTATTATTGTCCATTGATTTTTTGAATTCATTTTTCCTCATGTAGTTATTTTTATAAAATGGTTTGGATGGAATATTTTTTCATTTTCTGAATGAGGAACATTGTATATTTCCAAAACAAACTATAAAGAACTATTTTTTATCTTGTACAAGAAGAATAGACTTTTCCACTAGCATGACTACTATATTCAATGAAACTCTATTCAAAAGCTTACAAATCCCTTTTCTATTTTATTTTATATCATATATAATTGAATATATTATTAAATATTTGATTTCAAAATGAAAATGTTATTCTCAACCAAAAAAATTATTTTGATACCATCATTTCTATTTGAAGTAATGGTTATTGAGAATTTCTTATGAGGAAGGGTGGTTTCATTCTATATAATCCATTGTTGAGCCCATTAAATCTCTCCAATACAATGGTTAAGGTGGAATAATTAACTTATTTGGGTACTCCAATGATATAATGGTAATATTCTATGACAGTTAATCTAATATAAACTATAAATCTAAAATATTGAGTACCTATGATAGTTAATATAAGTAAATATTCAAAAGCTGACCATGGATGTATTAAATCATTAATTATGATGGTTACTATGAATATTAAAAATATATTTATCACACATGTATGTAATAATGATTTGTACAAGATTCATCTGGTTACCCAAATTAATTATCTATTCTTATGATTGAATATTATAGAAATGTTTGGATTTCATATTGTAATGGAATATATATTTTATTTTTTAATGTTTAAAAGTATATCATTTTGAAATAAAAAATTTAATTTTTTAATTATTTCAGAGAAACTTCATAACTTTTTATTTTTCATTAATATTTTTAAAGAATTGTGTTATGAAAATGTTTTGGAAGTTAACATTCATTCATTGGTATGAATGGGGATTATTTTAAATCCAGGATTAATTTTGAAGAAAGAAAAAACTATAATTAATATTGGAATAACAATTTAATTTCATACATTGTTTATAATATTTTTTTGTCATCTCATGTTTAAAAATATTTTCCATAGGGTTTAATCATGATAACTGGAAAGGAATAGTAAAAGATGAAATTAATGAATGTTTTAATAAAAAGAAAACATGTTACATTTGAATGTTTTTATATTTTGGACGAAATTTATTCTAACTCAAAGTATAATCAAGGAAATATATAGATTTTTCATCTATTAATTATTCACTACTAATCTGAAAAACTCAACATAAAATATAATGGGGAATGAAATAATGTGATAATAGTATATAGATTGAAGAATATGCGATTTATATGGATTCTTCTATAAAGTATACATTTTTTTTTATTATGGTAATTAATTCCTTAATAATAATGGTTAACACTAAATTATATCAATATTGTAAACATGAAATTTCCAATTTATATATCAAATTAATAGTTTATTATATCTAAACAATCCAAATTATTTTTTTAACTAATTTAAATAAAACAAATAACAATCTTTCATTATATTGGATATAAAATGGAATGCATGATATTGTAAAATAAATATAATTCATCCTAGAGTATCTTATCATTGAAATAAATATTTTAAATTCTTAACCAATTAAAATATATGATATCTGTTTTCTTAGTAATAATTTTGATGATAAGGATTGGGACACCATCAATATAAATAGTAAGAATTTGTATAGAATAATTATATCACATATTTTATTTATGACCAAGAAATAACATAGTTTTTTGTTTCCATACTCTTTAGAAATTCTATGTTTTTTAAATTGTTCTTCATTATAAAAAACTAATAAAAATTAATTACATTAATTCCAAAATCACAAACATAGATATATATATATAGACATAAGGATATATATATTCATATATATAGCATTGGTAGTCATGATATATGAGACTCTATCATTATAAATTATCACGAAATTATTAATTCAGGTGTTAAGATTTATTGTATTTTATATATTAATTTTATCCAAAATTAAAATCTTAAGTAATAAATTATTGATTTAAGAAATTCTTTAATGCTCTTTTATTGAAAATTTTATTCATTAAATTACCAAATACTTTATTTAAAACCTATAGTTCATAATCTATAAAATTTAATGAAATTGATTTATTAACATGAAGAGAAACATTAAAAGAATAATATTTTAAATTTTCTATGAAATAAATTATATGTATTAACCATATCTCAACAAAACAGAACTAAAATATCTTCACTAAAAATATTATGATAACGTAGATGCCTATAAAAATCCTTAAATAAAAATTCCATAAATGTTTATTTTATATTACCCAATAAATTATAATCAACCTATAAAAAATATAATAATATCTTTCCAAAACCAATGATGGATAACATAATGATTATACTACTTAGTAATGAAAAAATTTATAAATAAATTACAAAAAATATATATAAATCAATATCACAAATCTATATGTTATCAATAAGATCATTTCACAAAAACATTTTACACAAAAATAGAAAAAAATAGAAACTAACTACATAACACTTTTTTAACATAATAATGATGAATCCTAACATATTTAGTATATTTCACATTGAAATTAGTGAAATAGTAAATTTTAGAACCATTCTGCCATGTAATACCATATAAGATGATATATGATAATAATATCGTAAGAGTGTAGAAAATATATTACCTTTATTTTGAAAAAGAAACAATATTATATGAATTGTAAGAGAATGAAGTAGAATCGGATTTAATATGAGAGGGAGAGAAAGCCTTGGAATTCAGTGGAGAGAAAATAATGACTTCTAGATTGGGCTACCCAGTTTTGGTATTCATATTTTATGAATGAGAATTTCTTTTTATTTTTTACTATAATTTAATAAAAAAACAGGTGACCTAAATAGTGCATGGTATGGTGCCACTGGAAAATCGGTGTGACCCCTAATATGTTCCATCCGGGTGAAAACAATACTATATATACTGTTAAACTACCCAGATGAGTTATTCAGATAGTATTACATCCAATTCTAGATCGATATGGTGGATTAGTGAGTCTAGTGTCTGTATTTATTGATAAATTGTTACAAAATGATAACAAAAAATATGATAAATATTTGATGATGGGAAATACGACGATAACCATTTTGAACATTATGATGGTAATTTAGAGGTGAAAAATAATTTCATGAAGGTAAATATTTGATACAAAAGAGGAATTAAGATGTTTTTTCTTTTTAATATTTTGGTTTGTGTGATTAATATTATTTTTCATGGTGATATTTAATATAAAACACATATATTTTCTAAAAGTGCTCACTGAATTTCTAAATATAGATTTTTTATTTTGGGAGTCCCTGAAAACTGAAAGCATGACCATTGATATTAGTTTTATGTGGTAGTAAACCTATGAATATAAAATATTTTAGGTGATCAGATGAATGAAATAAACTCTACTATATAAGTAGTGTTAAATAATATTTAATGATTAATAATTGATTATTGTAATCATTTTAAATTTACATAATAATGTATTTAACTATACACCCAGTGGATTAAGATTCATTACTAAACTGTGTAACTTTTTTTCATTTATTTCATTCAATTTTTATCATTCACATGTTCTTATATGATTTATTTAGAGGTTATTATTTTATTATGGGGATTTATAAGTCCTTTATCTTTTGTGTTCCAATGTATTATGATACATGTTTCAATGGGAAATTTTCCTCTATATTATTTTCTCTAGTAACATCTAATGGGTGAATAAGTTATTGGAAAATACCCTACTGGTTTCATAAGCTATTTGGTAATTGGTCATTGGATGACTATACATTGTAAAATTTTATTCATTTATATTTTTGTTTTAAAAATTTTATGATTTTCCATATAGAATAATTTATTTATGAAATTATTATTATTTCATAATTAGTTCATAATTTATGTTTATTTCACTATAATCTTTTGATTGAACTATAAGAGATAATGTTTGTATTATATATGTTTTATATGAATAATTTTGTACTCAAGAAGTTT
This sequence comes from Viscum album, assembly GCA_963277665.1. Classification (NCBI taxonomy): domain Eukaryota; kingdom Viridiplantae; phylum Streptophyta; class Magnoliopsida; order Santalales; family Viscaceae; genus Viscum; species Viscum album. The sequence continues at coordinate 959,866,926 of OY728146.1, forward strand.
CAAATAAAGGATTTTACACTATAGAAAGATGATGATATTTTTGTAATGGGTTACAAAATGAATTTATAGAACAAGGGAGAGAAATAAAAAACATAAAAATTCACTTACTATGATCCATATATATTTAATAAAAACTTTATCTGTTAAAAGTATATATGATGAGAATTCATCAAAAAATTTGAATACATTCATTGATATGTATGAGGAAAAAAGAAAATTAAAAATAGTGTTCCCTTTATAGAGTTTGTTTATATGATAATGTCAGAATGTAATCATATGTATGGTATTATAAATTACATAAAAAAATAACAATTATTTTGTAATTAACGAATGTGGAATTATATTATTTGATGTGGAAAATCATTCTATATTTCTCCTTTATAGTGATGTGGGGTGTAGTGGTTACTAAGGTGAGAGATTCTACCAGTATGGAATAACCAGTGTATATAGATGTCAGTGATGTTACATTCTATAAATCATTAATTGAATAGATCTCTAGACATCTTCTATAAATTAAAATAGTGTTGAAGGAAGAGTATGATTCCAAAAATTATAAATTCATTGGAAAGGTTAATGAAGAAGAATTTTGAGATGGATTGTCTTGGTGGGAGGTTTTCATATGTGTTAGAATTATGATAAGGATGTTTACTAGATGAAATATTTAATGAAATTAGAATCAACTAAAAAAGATATTATTCCAATTGTTTATCCTCAAATCTCATTCCAAAAGATAAAAGTTGTTTTCTTCTAAAATATTATTGTTCCCATGACTCTTGAGTGATAGATATGGAGCATATATTCACTTAGCTTCCGTGAGAGGTATTAAAAGGTATAATAATTCAAATTAATTCAAAAAGATTCATATAATGTATGATAAATCTATAATAGTTATGATAAAGACTGATGTTTCCATATAAATAAATTGTTTTGGAGTTGTAAGGATTGCTTCAGATACAAGGATTAAGGAAGAACTAATGTTCTATGAGACATTTTTCTAGTGATGAATTAACTAAACCATTTGTTTATGAAGCTTGGAGGATAAAAAATCATTCCATTGTTGTGTAATAAATAGTGAAGGGTAATAAATTTTACTAGACTCTACTTCAATAATGTTTAATAGATATTGGATAAAACAATTCTATAATATTATGGTATGACTATTTAGGTACTTTTTATAAGAAGGGGATGGAATTACAGTCACTAAAGTAGTGCTAAATATCAAAGGAAATGTGTATGAACCTTCTGATTATTGGTTTCTTTGTCAAGTTATACATTAATACCAGATGATTATTCTCTAAAATTCATAGTTGTAGAAGCACATACACTTGAATACCCGTGGGAAAAAATGATGTATTTTGTGACATAGTATCATTATAAATATTTTATAAAATACATTTTCAATATATGATTGATCATAATATTTTATTACATAATCATTTTTAAGGTAAATGTAATGCTTAACCCCTCGTCCTTATTAAATAAATGGATTTATTAGAAAAATATTGTGACTGTAATATAATTTGACAATTTTGTCCACGGGAAGAAGTGGTATGTTTAATTCCAAAAAGAAGCTATGACACAAAATAACTAGAAATTAAAATTATTTCATATAGAATTTTAATGGATATCTATGGTTAATTATCATACAAGGTCATAATATTATGTTGTGTTCATTGATGTGGTTGCATATAAGTTTTGGTTTTTATTTTAGAAGAACAATTTTTGAGGTAATTGGAACTTTTATTTGATGAAGATCCAAGGTGGAAAATTACACTAGAAGAAAACCAATGTGATTGAAGTCAGTTGGTAAATATAATTACAGAATCAAGGTGTTCTGAAGGATCTTCTATGGAAAGGGAATATAGTTTGAGAATATGATTCCTATAACATAAAATCATAATCAAGTCATACTGAGGATGAAATATATAATAAATGATGCTATATGAAGTTTGATAATTAATATTATTTTCATGAAATAAATTTTAAAAGGGATGAATTGGATATCATACTGTATTTACAAGACATTATCATAAGCATTGGAAGAAGAAATTCTGGGAACATATTAAACCCAAATAAAGGTGAACAATCCCATCTCATTGTATTTATATCACTAAGTTACATTAATGGGTAATCAAAAAAGTAGAAAGGATATAGGATTTTTCCTGACCAAGAAAATTTATAGGGAATCTTAATGAATAGGTTGGGTTTTAATTATTTTATAAAATCATTAGTTGGTTTATTAAGAATATTTAATGTAATATTCAATGAAGTGATATTAATGAATGATCTTAAATTTCATGAGACTACTACAGAGATAAAAATATCAACAAAATATTTGGAATAACTGAATTTAATTCTAGACATATCAAATGCTGTGAAATGTTTGGGAAAACACCTAAGTTCTTTAAAAATTAGATTATGTAGACTAATTTTTAAAATATGGCAAGTTCCCATTTTGTTTTAAAGATTTCATATACTAGAGAAATTAGGTAATTTTTAAGCATGTATAATATCATGAGAATGTGAAGTACAAAAGTAGTAGTTCATGATTTATCCAATCTATATATGGAATTTTGGTGGTAATCCAAGATTAGTCACAAAGTGGAAATATATAGAAAAATTAGATATTATGTTATTATCCCTGATGATGGAGAACTTGTGTGGCTGAATGTTGTTAAAAGATATAAGGAATCAAAATAGTGGGAGTTATCTATGACGAATGAGCTTAATTATGTAAATGTGTCACAAATATGAGTGATAATAAGAGGATTTCTTGGAAGAATGTTCATATGAAAAAGATGGTTAGTTAACTGATGAAGTATTTCTATAGTAAAAAAATACAAAAGTAATTATTAGTTGTGAAGGGGTGTTCAAGAATTAATGGTGTTAGTTTTTCATAGATATTTTCACTATATATTAAACTTAGGACTATTCTGACATTTTCTATATTATTTATAATGAAAGGAATTAATCATGAGAAGTTTTATGTTAACATAATATTTATTCATGGGTTGTTTGATAATATATGTTTTAATGCAATATCCAAAATGTAAGTGGAGAAATTTATCTTAAATATTATGATAAAGATAAAAAAATACGTTATATATTAAAAGAAGAAGAGATATAGTGTGACTAGAATATTTATTCGATTATCATTGATTAAAATTTTATTTGTATTAATATTAAGGATCCTCATTATTAGATGATTTATAATTATTTGAGATTCATCATTCTACTTACCTGTGACAATTAAATGATTATTTTATTTCTTGAAAAGGAAAATATTGATCACATGGAATATGTATTGCATGAATGACCTATTAAAAAGGGTCTCTTACCAACTAAACGGATCATTGGGATATTGATTTTAAGGTAATCAACTTATGAAATAATGTTATTTATACTTCCTGATTTCTTCATGAAGAATGTTTAAATTTTTAATGAGGGTGGTGAATTAATTAACCACACTCATGGATAGACACCTTAAATGAAGGAGAAGAAACCAGAATCAGAAGCTATGTTATTGTGCATTTCCAATTTTCCTAAGCCATTAGTAGTGAAAATGTTTATGTATTCCTAAGTATGTACATTACACCTCAATGGATATGTAGTTGATGTTTTCCGAAGATTAATGGAGAATCTAGAATGAGGAAAATGATATATTGCAAATTGGTTTCAATATTAAATAAACAGTTTAAAATATTAATCTTTTAATATTATAATATATGAAAATTACAATGTTTTATAATGATATACTATTGTGTATATTCAGAGTCGTAAAATATTACCATATGTTTTATGTTCACCATCAGAGGAATAGCTCTGAATTTAAAATTAATTAATAGGATTTAACTTTTATATTGAATAATGAATATATAGTACATTTGAATAATTCCATTTGGTAAGGAATTAATCTATATAATGGGGTGTTGTATAAATTTATATATATGATTGAGAATGGGTGAACTATTTTTAGACAAAAATTGTAATTAATATTTCTAAAACTCAAATTTTTTACCACTAGATTATGATCATTGATTTAAAATATAAATTAATTTATATTTTTTATGGGAAAAGTTTCAAATTATTTGGATGACATATGGATTTATAATTATCATAGATATGCAAAAATTGGTTGTACTTATAGATGTGATAATGTTTTGTTGTTGTACAATTGGGTTAGGAAAACCACTAGCATTTAAGGGATACCATATAGAAATAAGGATGTATATGAGTGTAATAGTAATGATATAAACTGATGGATTACTTAATGATGAATTCTCAACACGATTATTATGTGATAGATAGTAACAAACATTCCATAGTAAAACAATTTTTTTATAATTTGTAATACTACCAAAAGTGGTTAATACAGTTTTCTAAATTTTGATGATGCATAGAGATTTTAGAGTTTCATGGCGGGTGATCAAATGTTTATATACATGATATTCTGATGATAAAATATGTTATAATGGTTATGGTATGAATAGAGAATGGATTCTTCCCCTAATGAGCCTATAAGAGGAATTATAGAGATGTAGAGAACATGTATATTATTAACTTTGGGATACATCATAATCAATTTTATATATTTTTTACAAACCAATGTATCCCACATATCTACCAATAATCCAATCATACACATGAAATGAACCAATCAATTCTCCCAATCATACATGGTTTTATAGAATAACGAAATAATAAAATATTATATTAGTTATAATTATTTCATACAAATAAATAATATTCAATAGGTAGATGAATTTTATTGTGAATATATCATGACACATCCATAAATTGGAAATGCACACATAACTAAACTGATCAGTGTCAATAGTAGCTAAACCATATAAATCATAAATATAAAAACCTCAAACTCTATAATAATGAAGGATAATATAGAATAAAAAATGGAATGTCAAGAAAAAATTCCCAAAACATTATCAATATAAAATAAAACTACAATAAATGATGAAATATTAATTTGAATATGTGACACTAACCATCGACCAGAGTATTCAGAATTCTCATTGATTAATAAAAATCTAAAACCAAAACTAGTTTCAGAGAAAAATAGTCTATAGAAACCATGATATATATGTATGATGTGAGAAAACAATCCCAATAGGATTTCACCAATGAGCCCATAATTTTTTTCAAAAACCATCTTGAAACAATAATTTAAATGAAGGATATTAAAAATATTCTTTTCTTTATTTTTGAAAAATTCAACTCATAGGTGTTTTGATATCCTATTTAAAAACCTATTATATTCATTAATAATCCAAAAAAACTACCTTTAGAATTTTTTTTAAAACATTCTTTTCAAAACAACTTTATAAAACCTTTTTTTAAAACAGCATAAAAATGTACTTGAATAGTAACAAATTCACATTTAACAAAAACAATATAACAAAATATAATGTTTAGAATCCAAATGGTTAAAATGTACACCAAATAAATAGAATAAACAAGATTCATAAATTAGAATGGAAAGTGACATGTATGTAGTCACTGAAATATACTATTCGTCAATTTAGATGACACTAGAAATGATTTGGTGGAATCATCTACTGACCTATGTAAGCATCACTATTCTATAACTACCTAAATTCTCTCAACTAGCCTTAATGTTAGTAAAACCCAATTTTATTGGTATATTATATTAATGGGATCTATTTCCTCTAATTAGGACAATAGTGTAACCATTTATCATTCTCTCACATTGACAATATGGATCCCCATGATACTAATAATTCAATGTGAGTAAGGATGTGTTCATTATCAGACATGCACCAGAATGGAAAATACATGTGAATAAATATCTGAGGAATAAATCAATTCGCCCTTAGACATGATTTAGACTAACTCTGACATCCCAACATTTATAAATAACAATTATCCCATAAATTCATCAAATACCTTCAATAATAATACCACAATGATTTATTTTAAATGTGTGACCAATTTTGGGAAATCAATTTTCAGAAATCTTCAAACAATCCAATAGAATTGAATATTATTATTCTATTTTTAAGATATTATTGAAATATCCATTTTGAAAATGAAACCATATTTGATATTCCAATTCCTTATACAAAATAGGACTTCAGTTTCAAAACTAATATATATATATATATATATTGATTGTTACATATACATATATTTATATTAATATGAATAGACATATATATATATATATATATCAAAACCTAATTTGAAAATTTATTTTTTAAATCAAGTAACATTGAAACCCCCCTTTGAAACAATGTAAAATACTCTACTTTCAAACAATATAATTAAATTAATCCATAAAAGGAACAATTTAATTTCATCAACATATTATTAAAATATTATATATATGAAAAACAATTACCACCTAGAAAATAATTGAAATCACACATGAAACTCATGAATATAAAAACCTCATTTAATAAATAGTCAAAAACAAGGAATTTCTATGTTTTACCATGATGGACAGTGGAAAATACAATATTAAGTACCATTTACTTTAAAAACACAGAAAAATATTTGACATTTTCCAACAGAAATTTAATGACATATAATATATCTTTTGGAAAAAGCGAGTAATTCCCAAAGATATTAAGTTTTATTGATATTAATTTTTACTACCAACACTTTTTTTACCATAAGATATATCTATTGATAATGATGGTTCAATACCAACAAATCCTTTACCAATAGTTATATCTATTGCTTTATCATACTAACACCAACATTTATTTTCCTACACATAAATCTATTATTAATAATAACTATTACCAACTAATATATTACCATCAATAAAAATTATCACAACAACCAATTAAATATCAAAAAATATTTTATTAATAACCAGTTATATGAAAACAAATTTTTTATACAAATTGTTAATTTTCATGACAACAGTAAATTTACATTTAATGTGTTTATATCAAAAATGGGTCATTAATTGATTTCAATTTTATGTTTTATCCAAATATTAATAGTGTTTATATTTTTCAATGTTGTTCATTTAACAAGCATTTAAATATACTTTATAGAAAAAATTAAATCATTACGATATTTGATATATTTAAATATATCCTCAATAACCTCTCTATACATGATAATTTAATTTTTATATTTAAATTTAGTAAACATAATTAAATATCATCAAAAAAATTTCAAAAAAAATTATTTAAATTTTATAAATAAAAACATAACAATAAATTATGCAATATTATTCTATTAATAATTTAATTTTACATATTGAAATTAATAATACACATACTTAGTAATTTTATTATTTAAAATATCAGATGACACATTTTATTTGCTATTTTACTTATTTCATTTTAATTTTAAACAATTTATCCGCTACAGTTCTACAAGACACCCCAATGCATCCCCGATCAGTTTGCCCCATGTCGTCTGGGATTCACAACCAGCTTCAATACATTCATCTGCCTACGAAATCTTCACATGATCCAAAATTGTTACCATGGACCTTCCTGCAACATAAAATCCAATCCTTTTTGGTGCCCTACAAGGTACTGTGGAAACCCTAAAATCAATACGTGATGTTACTCGCTTGTCAATTCCCATTACGTTGTTCAGCATCGGCTCAAAGATTTTTCATTTGGTTTATATTATATCTCCTTCATTATTTTAATAAATCATCCTTTAATGCTTCACGTTTTTGGCCATTCTTCTATTTCACCATAGGTAATTTTTATATGAGCTTTTAATTTCTTCCGTAGCCCACTAAAAATGATGAAAAAAATAAAAAACTAATATTAAATTTTAGTTTGTTTCCTTTTATTATAGAAAGTATCTAGTTTTAGTTTCCATTTTAAATAATTTTATAATTAGTATTAAGTTTTAATAAGATTTATTAATACCTTTGGATGAGAAATTGAAGATATATCTTGTCATTATTTTTAGAGAAATTCCTTGGTAATGAGTTCTTTTTATTTCCCCTCTATTTGAATATTGAATGCTAGTTTTTTCACTTCTAAAAAAGGCCTCTCAACATGGATGTGGTTCATTGATGTTTTCTATGTTGGATGCTAATTTTATCTGGGTTTTCATTGAAGTTTCATGTTTTGAATGATTATTTCATTGAACTGAATCCAAATGATTAAAATGTTTAAAATCTATGTTCTTTTATATGAGATATCTCTGCTCTAATGAAACTGCTAATGTGTTTCAATACATTGTGGAGTGTAATGGAATGATCTATGTGTATTTTGGAGTTTATATCACAATATAAAGATGGTGGTATGATAAATCACCATGACTCTCATTCTCATAAGTGCACGATTGAGATTTTTCATACTCCGCCTAAAGGTATCAAAGGTAAAAGGTGCAACATCTATTGATGATAATTGCTTATTTATCATGTTGTATTTACTAGAAATTTTGTCTCACATATGCTTAATTGAGTACCAAATGGGACACAATGACATTATGATGAAGTTGGAAAGGAATTATCATTTGCAGTGTTGGATTTCAACTGATACAATAGTGGATTCATGTGTCCATACCATGGGAGGTCTGAACTGTACTTGGGAATGGTCTGAGTAGAGAATTGAATTAATAACATGTCCTGGTATCTCCTCTAATGTGTTTTTCATGTCAGGTTATTTGTTATCTCATTTATTTCCATGATGGGTTAAGCACATTACACCCTATGTTTTCAATTTATACTTCACATTATTTAGTAAATTTAAGAGGCGAATGGGTTGGGAAACCAACTCAAACCTCATTTAATAGTAAAATAAACATTGGCTTGGTTATAATAAGAGTTTTTTAATCCTCAAGAAGATTGTGTACTTTTTCAAAAGGAAAAAATATGCCTTGATAATTTCCTAGATTCCAGTGGGTATAGGTGGAAAACTACTAATTATGGTAGCATTATGATATTTATTTATGGTAAAAAAATAGCATTAATGGGTTTTCGTCACTTACCCTTGAAACCTTTGCTCAACCCTACTAGTTCAATATACCATACATAATATAGTTTATGGAGGCAGTTAAATAGACCCATCACCACCTTATGGGCACCAATGTAAGGCATCTGATCCCTTGGGTTAAAAAACAGGTTTTTCCATGTTTATTCCATTTTTTGTTCTGTTATTATTGTTCACTCTTTTTATAGTGGTTATTTGGGGTGGGTAACTAGTTCTAATGATAAATTATTCTTTTTAGAGGGGTTTTAATATGTTTGGTATGAAATAGATAGGTGGAATAGGGTTGCATGATAATGATGCTGCTAGAGCATCGATGTAGCTGAATATTGATTGGGTGTTGCTAAGAATCACTGGAAATGATTCACGCTTTTCCAGAAGAAACATAATCTTCACTTATTTGGATTTTGATATTATGTATTAGATTCACATCAATGGCATGACCTTCAATTCTAGCAGCTCGTGACATAAATAGTGTTGATGTTTATAGATATATTTTTTCAGTTCTATATTTCACTCGTAGGTTATTATACTATTTCAGAACTGTATTTTTAATATCATAGTATTTTGATCTTCTTTAATGGTTATGCTAAATGAATAACTCTGGATTATCATTGTAGACTATTCTTCATTAATATCATTATATAATATTCTACATTTTTAATATCATAGCATACGTCTCTAAAAAGTCTTTTGGGGGGAAAGGATAATTAAATCCGGATATGACCCATGTACCCTTAACAGGTCATGAGTAATTCATCTTCTTCTTCATTACTTATATATTAATTCAGTAATCTATAGAATTTGATCTAGAATTTCATCTTCATCATGATCTATCACATCAATGGAATCCACTAATTCTCTCAAACAACTACTCCTGGACATAGTCCTCAACCGCAGAATAAGTGATCGGTGGACCATATGTTTGGATTGATTATATCTCTAAAAATGACAGTAAATCCCCTTTTCAAGGTTGAACTAATTCTCATCTTTTACATAGATGTACAAGTTCCCATTAGAGAGATGACATAATCCCCGAATCAACTAGTTCTGTATTTTCATGAACTGGATGATTGTTCCATCAAACATAGGAAGCACATCTTTTATTGGTGCTTATCACATGGTATTTGTGTTGACCTTCATTAAACAATCAAAAAAAGTCCAACGAAGGGTGTCTTCTAGCATTGAATGGTCTGAAACATGAATTCCATAATTTTCATGGTGGTTTTGACACAATACTTCATTTTGAATGAATGATTTTAATAAAAGAAAATCACTACGTTGTGATCCACTAGATTCCGAACATCATTTGATTTTTATATATTCTCTTTGGGGAATGACACATGAATACGTTAGACTCCACACAAACACAAACACATTTCAATCAACTATTTAGTGGTTTTATATTATCTTACTATAAAATATCCATTGATGGTTTAAACATATATCCCATTTTAGATGTTTTCATGCAATAATTATTCAATTACATTATGCATGGTATACTATTATGTATATTTAATATCATAGTCGAATTTTCTTTATTACAGTCATATTAAGACTGTTTGAAATTAATAGTCATGAATTTTTTATAGATTCTATGAATATTTTAATTGTATTTCTATGTGATTTATGTGGCATTGGAATCAAAGGGAAATTATTTTAGTAGTTTGACATGGAATCTATTTGTCAACATATTCTGATATTTTCTAGGTTTCACCTCAAAGAAAATTTAAAGTAATGTTCAAGTTATTTTCTAGTTTGGTTTTCCTTTTTTCTTAATCATTGGACATAATTTATTTTCAAAGGTTAATTTCTTTACGATCTCCTTGTTACCGGCCCTTAAATTCTTGAGTTATATATGATTTTTCATTGATACTATAGAAATAGATTCTAAATCTATGACCTATGCAACATTTAGTGTGACACACAAGAGGTTCTAGACTGTCATCTCGCTGGTAAGAAACTCATGAAGAAGGCTAATAGGTTTGAAGATCATCAAGTTAGGTTTGGTCCATTGGTTATTTAATCACATTTCCATCCCAACATGATTTCACAAACATCCCATCAGTAGATGAAAACATATTATGGCCAACAACATATTGAACAAAAAAGAGAACAAAATAAATTTTATTAATAATTAAATTAAACTTTGGATTTTGTAAAAATATTACATGTATAATAATAAGTGGAAGAGGTAATAAAATGTAACTGAGAATATAAAAAGGGATATAAATTTGAGAATAAATTATCATAAAATAATGTACATGTCTGAAAATCAAGGGAGAATTTAACAGGAAATAGTCTTACAGATTTAATGTTTGAGGTCATTTTAATGATATGGGATGGATTGGGTTTAGTGGTTAAAATTATACGGTAAAAAGAAGAATTTTATGTTTATGAAATTCTAGACAGGTTAAACAATTTACTAAACTATGTGAAAACTGTAAAACCATCACTGGGAACACATGGATAGTCACTCAACTACGAACATATGTATTTTAGAAATATTCTAAAGATTAAATCACCTTTTTATAAACTATATATCCCACACATGTACTCCACATGGTTAGAATGAACCATTTTAGTACATTGTGATAATATGTGTTTCATTTAATTCCAAATATTTCAAAATAGAATGAGATGTTACTAATTGATAAGGATAAAAATAATTATATCTAGAAAACAATTTGAAAATTGATGGTAAATATAATACAACTATACCCATAATAAAACATTATTCTCTATTAAATTCACCAATTATAATAATTTAACACACTACAAGGAAGCTCATTAATGATAAATTACAACAAAATACTATAACAATCGATGATTCCATGGTACACATCCCTTTTAATAATATAATATCATCTGTTGTATGCAACATTTAGTTCTAACACACCACAACCAATAAAATTAGCCATTATGAATAGTAATTCCCACTTTTTAAAATTTTATAAATTTATTTTTCCAAATGGACTTATTTTATGGATTTGGATTATAAAATATAGCTTATGGTGAATTTTTGGTATTTTTCAGAAAACATTCAACTTCAGATGGACAGTGAATAGCACTGTATTATTGTTTTAAACAGACATTTTACTTAAATATATTTTATGTCAAAATAGATACATAATACCTATATAAGTACAACTTAATACATTGGATTCATTTTATAAATAAATTATAAGTGTAAAATATTATTGAACATTTTAATGTCTTTTGCACACCTTCTAGACTCATTAGAAAATTTGGATAAAATGTAATTCTACCACCTCTGTGAATTGAATTTCATAAATTTGAGGGACCCAGTTGACATCAGTAAGTAAAATGTTGCTCAATAATATGAAATTAATATTTAGTGAATAGTAACTTTTGACTTTTATTTACCACATTTAAATGTAAATAGAGTAATTAACGGTAAACATGATATTATCATTACCCTAACACATGTCCTAATTCTGGTGGATTTGTTTATTTCGACCAAAATCAACCTTAGGAATAAAATATGACCCTTTTGGTCCATTTGGATTATATTAGTACATTTATTATTATTTTATTTGAAGAGGAGTTTAAAGTGTCAAATTCACAGTTTAATAAATAAAAAATTTATAATATAGGGTTATACATAAAATAAATTCGACTATAATTATTAATTAGAAAGATAAAACTATTTCATACATAATTGTATTTTATTTATAATTTTTAGACATTAAATAATTAAATTTATTAATTACATAATGATGATGCATTACTGACCTTATAATGGAATTATTAAAATAATTTATATTATAAATATCCAAATAAATTAAAATTGAGACTTCGGAGGAATTACACTAATTTTGTATGTTAATATGAGTTTTTAAAACAAATACTACATTATTATTGTATATAATATTCCTAAAAATTTTAGGTTATACCAAAGGACATAGATAAGGTTATATATATCAATAAGGAACCACTAGGGGTTCTCTTGGATTTTTATATTATGTTTATTAACCATTTATTATAATAATACAATAATAAATTGTAAAAGGTAATGTATTTAATAAGAGTTAAATCTAAAAGATATGATCAATATGGTGACGTAAACCTATCTAAAACCTATTAGTTGAGAGGCTTCCAACCTAGCACCACTGTATCCATGAAATAAATCCTTTTGGAGCCATTATAAACTGAATATGATTGTATAATATAATAATATTTTAGGCTTTTCCAAAACTGATCCTAAAGTGTCTTATAAAAGTGTACTTATATTACTCTCAAAATCACACCTCCATGGCCATTTGGATCAGCTCACCCCTACTCCAGAATACTAAAAACTACCCTCACTTCAACCTAGAGGCCTTACAATGAACAATATCCAACCAAATGAGCTCTTTTCATCAACTCAAAAGGAAACACCTGAAGAAGAGGTAATAATTTCACCACATCTTGAAAATGTTCTTTTGTTCATGCACTTCCTCATTATTTGTTGATTCCATAAAACAAATCATGTACCTTATACATATTTTTATGATATTATAAATATGTTTCATCTCTATTAATTATTCTATCCATTCTATGAATGAAAAGTCACTATACCTGCATATGTAAGGATTACAGTACCCATGTCCTGGTGTAGTTTATTATTCAAAAACATCATTATTTGGATGGGTAAAATATTAAATATACCTGATTTAAATAACAGATATAACATGTAAATGAATATGTATACATGATATATAATCAGATTACAAATTATTTCACCACTAATTAGATAATATTGTTTCTCGTGCGTACGTACGGATCACCGTCTCCACGAACACAATAAAATTCATTCCCTATCATAACCATTCATGAATAATTTTCATTTTATGATTAGAAATAATTTTTAAGAACTAAATATAATTTTTTATATAAATCAAACACATCCTATACATAAATAACATTTTCTTATTTAACTAATCATATAAAAGAAAAAAATTAGTTGACACCTGAAACAATGATAGTACTGAAATATTATTAACAACGCAGTATTAGAAGATCATATATGAAATCATATTTTTGTATGTGGTTCTTGTATAATTTAATACCAATGATTTAACTATTATACAGAAGGTTAACACACACTATATAAAGGAAAAGTACAAGTTAAGTGTTAATTCTACAATCTATTCACTAGTTGAGGTTGTTTATACGTGAGTATTTACTTGGAACTCATTATCATCCAATTACATATTTATTCAAAATGAATTTCCAATAATTTTTACTATTTCCTATAATATGGGTGAAATTAATTTATACCATTTTTTTACTTTTTTATAAAATGTTTTGAGAGGAATTTTTGGGTTCTTTTCTAAAAAAGGTAATTTATGACATTTTCGACAAATTAAGTAAAGAATGTGTTTCGTCTTATATTGAGAGTGCGGATTTTTTTTCCATTATAGCACCTTCGAACATTACTTTACAATATTATAAGAATATTTTCAAAATAAATTTTTTCATTTATAATTATGTGACTTTTAAATGATTTCAAAATTGAAAGATATATTTTTCTCAAATAGTGGTGATTTCTTCTATGTAAACTTCCTTTGATAGATTTCACCCTAGTAAGAAGTTGCTATATTAAGATTCAAAATTCCATATTGTATTGATGGTTTTGTGATATGATTGACAGTGGATGTTTTATTTGTATACCATTCATAGTTTATGGATATTGTATTGACACTTAATATACTAGTTTTAATACCAATGTTTATATTATATTTATTCATTTTTATATAAGGAATACATTGGACTTAGTATGTGATAGGTGCAGCCCAATATAGCTCCCCGATGCATCAGTAGGTCTCGTGAGACAAACTAGTATCATTGAAAATGGCCTTGACAAAATCTTATTTGTAGTTACAGAATAAGGCCTTAATTTTGTGGTTATGATGTCATGCATTATGCATTCCATCTATATAAAATTTTCTATTGATATTACATTGGATTATTCGACTAGTAGAATAATTATGTGAATTAGTAAGTGGAATTAATTGATTTATATTGGCCATATTATTCTGATGTTTTAATTCAAAAGGCTTGGGTTTTATTCTTGTATGTTGCTTTAAAAGATTATGGTTATTTATAAAAGTGTACACTATATTGTTATCCATATTGTGCATCTCATCCCACCTATTTATATGTATTTTTTTCTTAGATATGAAGAATTATATTATGATTTTCATGTAGGGATAGTCAAAGAGACTTAAATGTGTTCAAAGGAGACACAATTTTGTTTCCTTTCAATTCATATGGTAATCTATAACTTTTTTTGGTATATTGAACATCAAATTCTACTAAACCAGAATTTCATTCAGTATTTGATCCCTTATGATCATGCCAATGTTTTTTATTAATGCACCAACTTTGGGTAACTAGGTCTAGAGAATTACCGTTCGTATCATATACTGTTTAGTACAAGCCTTGGAAACTATATTTGGAAAAACTCAAATTAGAGAACAATACCCTGAGATATCGTTTGAAGATTAGTATAGATGATAATCCTAGAATTTTGGTAATATTGAGATTTTGTCAGTTTTACAAGAAATACATCCCAGTCTAGATATGAGAAAGGAGAGGCAGCCCTAGGACAGATATACCTAGGAGTAAAAACACCGACCAGGTGTTTCTGGATTGACCTGGGGTACCCTAGTACACAACAACGGGGCATGTTTCACTCTTGGTTATGACACTCCAAGGGTATATTCTTAAGATAATTCACATTTTATTTAAAACCCATTATTTAGTATTTAAATGTATATGCCTCATCAAAGAGATTATTTTTATGATTATGTATTATATCCATAAACCATTCAATTGATGTTAAGTGTTTAACAAGTTGGGAATTATGTATTGCAATTCATAAAATTATCTATGTATTCCATTTTTTAGAAATGGTGCCTTGTAGAGGAATGGAAACTGTATCAACACATTTAATACATGTAGGGATTTCCCTCCAACTAACGATGAATATAGTGGATCTGGTGATTCAACTGGTGCTAATCAGCTTATCACCATACTTAGACACCTCACTCAGGTTATGAATAATATCCTTACCTGTATGGAGCACCCTGATCCATAATGTGGTGGATCAATGTTAGACCACTTCATGAGGAAAAAACCACCAACATTTAATGGGAATAAAAATCCATTTTTAATTGATCAATGTATAAGTTCCTTAGTGAAAATATTTTCAGGCTTTGGGGAGTAGCGAAATGGAAGAAGTTGTCATGGCTGTTTATCACCTCACGGGAGATGAAAATCATTGGTGTTCATTAATTAAAAATCCAAAGCAAGATGAAGAAGTATCACATATATAATGAAGGGAGATTAATGATATTTTCTTATAAAAATACATTCCTTGTGTCAATCAAGAAGATATGGAAATGAATCTTTTGAGTCTATAGAAAAAAGAGGATGATAATTTTAAAAAGAATGAGGTTATCTTTATATGGTTATCATGGAAAGCATTAGATTATATATGTTACCCAAAGAGTAAGACTGGTTGATTATTTGATGTGTTAAAACCATTTCTCCATCGAGCTTTAGTCTCATAATCCTTCTGATCATATGATGATATTATCTCATGTGCTGTCAAGATAGAAAATGAATTATCAAAGTCATATGCCTTTAATGAAAAGAAAATGAAGAAGAGATCTACTAAAAACAAGGGAATTGGAAGTAAGGGGGAAAATAGAAAATTCGAATTTCCAACCTATGGTAAATGTGGGAACAAACACCTTGGTACTCGCCTGAAGAGAATGTGAATCAGTTAAATGTGTTGTGAAAAAGGCCACCATTCTCATGATTACAGGGGAATGAAAGAGGTTGTCAATGTTAAATGCTACAAATGTAGTGAAATGAGGCATTATGAAACTTAATTTCCTATGCACCAAGGAAACATATCTCATAAAACACCAACGGCGAAAGGAAAATCTTATGCGATTAATACTACTAAGGTTGAAGCTCTTATGGACTTGGAGGATAGATATTTAATGATTTCCTTGAGTTTATGCATTGTTTTATTGGATTCTGGATCATTTCGTAATTTCATATCTTCTCTGTTTTCTATGATATTTTTTTCCCATTTTATATAACAATAGAGTTTTTAGCAAAAACACCAAACTGAAGTATCATCACAACAACGTGTTGTGAATCAGTTTGCATTAGGGAATAAAAAAGTTCTTTATCTACTGATCTCAACATCATAACCATGACTGAATTTCATATAATCCTCGATATGGATTGGATTCTAGACCTTGATGAAAATATTTATTGTAAGAATAAGGAGGTTACATTTTTCGATGATGATAAAGAGTACATTATCATTAGAGAATAAACATCATCATCTTATTCTTATTTGGATCCCCCCATGTAGCTCTACTAAATTCAATTATTGGGGATGATGAAAGTGAAATAACTATGGGTGAGGAAAGGAATGTTTAAATAGAGGATGTACCAATTGTTTAAGAATATATTGATGTATTTCTAGAGGATTTACATGGACATACTACAGAACAAAAAATTTATTTTTTAAATGATTTAATTCCTAGTTCAAGGCCCATATCAAAGGCCCCATTATAAAATGGCCACTGTGGAATTGGTGGAACTAAATAAAAAACAAGATGAATTAAGAAATAATGGATTTAATCCCCCATGTGTTTCTCAATGGGGAGAATATGTTCTTTTTATTAATAAGAAAGATGGGTCTATGAGGTTGTGCATTTACTACAGGGAGATCAATTCTATAACAATAACGAAATCCTATCACATACCTCACATTGATGATTTATTAGATCAAATTCATGGAGTTAAATATTTTTCAAAGATTGACCTTTGATCTGGATATCATCAGTTGTGTGTGAAGAAGCATGAAATTCCGAAGATAGCATTTCATATCAGGTATGAGGATTTAAAGTTTAAAGTAATGCCTTTTGGATATACTAATTCACCCCATGTATTCATTGATCAAATGAATAGTGTTTCAATGGAATATCTTGATGTCTTCCTAGGGGTATATGTTAATGATATCACGGTTTAATCAGTAATATATGAAGATCAAGAAAATCACTTACACAATATTCTATATACCCATAGAATAAATGAATTATATGGGATGTTTAGAAAGTGTGAATTTTTTTAGAAGTTTTATTTTAATGGACATATTGTCTCTAAGGAAGGAATCTATGCTGTACCTTCTTTGAAAATAGCAATACAAGAACCATCATAACCGATGTGTTTAACTGAGGTATACAGTTTTATTGGTTTATTATGTAATTATAGGAATTTTGTCCAGGATTTTTCTGGATTGGATAACCCATTAACCAAGATAACAAGTGAAAGGGTTAAATTTTTTTTTTAAAAAAATAATGTGAAGAATAATTTGATGAACTGGAAAGAAGATTAGTCAATGCTTATGTCTTGAAGCTACCTTTAGGGAATTATGGGTTTGTTATTTATGGTGATACTTCAATTAAAGGACATGGTTGTGTCTTTATGTAGAATTATAAGGTTATTTATTATGCATCACTCTAGCTAGAAATTCCTGAAAAATACACTCCTACTCATGATCTTGAGTTAGTGGCTATAATCATTACATTGAAGATATTCAGACACTATCTCTATTGTCAAATATGTGAGATATATACCGATTACAAAAGTTTGATGTATATTTTCCAACATAAAGAACTCAACATGAGGAAAATATGATGTCTAGAACAACTCTAAGATTATGATTTCACTATACACTCCCACTCGGGAAGGAATATAAGGTGGTAGATTCTTTGATTAGAAAGGATCATGGAGTTTTGAACAAGATGATAGTAGAAAAGGATCGTGTGTTCATGGATATAGTAAATATAAATATTGGAATAATCAGGGATGGTAAAACATCAATAATTTTTCAAATGGTATCCAATAAAATCATACTAGAAATGATAAAACGTTGTTAAAATCATGATGAGGAGTTTCAAAATAATATTAATGTTGTGAATGATGGGTGATTGATTGACTTCATTTATGAAGATAGAAGATTGAAATTTGGGAAGAGGCTTTGTGTTCCTAACATACCTAATCTAAAAAGGGAATTGTTGGATGGTGCTCATAACTCTAATTTCATTATACAACTTTATAGCACTATGATGTATCGAGATTTGATGGAACATTTTTTGTTGGGAAACAAAAAGAGCGAGATTGCTGATTATGTTTCAAGATGCATGGTTAGTGAAAAAGTGAAGGATGGAAGACATCATTCTAGAGGATTCATGCATCCTCTTCCTATCCCTGAGTGTAAATGGGTTGATATTAAGATGGAATTTGACATGGGGATACCAAAGACTTCTATAATGAATGATGAAATATGGGTCATTTTTTATCGTCTTAAATTGTTAGTTCATTTTATTGCTATAAGAGAGGATTTACCACTACAACATCTATAAATACTATAGGTTAATGATGTTCTAAGACATCATGGTGTACCCCTATCGATTATTTCTGATCGTGATCCCCATTTTCCATCACGATTATGGAAAAATATTCAGAAATTCTTTTGATACTGAAATTTGTTTTAGCACTACTTACCACCCTCATACTGGTGGACAATCAGAAAGGACAATTAAATCCTTAGAATACATGTTTAGATTTTTCTCACGTGAATTTTAAGGTATGTGGGATCAATATTTACCTCTTCTAGGATTTCACTATAACAATATCTTCCATTAATGTATTTATATGGCACCATATAAAGCTTTATATGGAAAGAGATGTCTCACCCCAACTTGTTGGGATGATGTTCGTTAAATAAAACTTGTAGTCCTAGATATTATTGAGGAAACAATTTAAAAGGTGACAATTATCCAAACCCACATCAAAGCAGTTCAATGTAGGAAAAATAGCTTTATTGATAACCAATTGAAGGAATTGTAGTTTAAATTTTGTGACCAGGTTTTCATGATGGTATCTCAATGGATTGGTGTTATTCGATTCGTTATGAAGGTTAAGTAAAGTCTATGGTACATCATTCTATTTGAAATTATATAATGAATTGGAGTTATAACTTATCATTTGGAAATGCCACCATGTCTCTCAAAATTTTATGATGTGTTACACATACAACTGTAAAAAAAATACATTCCTGACCCAATGCATGTACTCAGCTATGAAAAATATAATAGGAACCCAATTTGTCTTATTGCGAAGTGCTTTTCAAGATTCTTGATACCAGAGAACATGTACTAAATAACTGGATGACTCATCTGGTGAAATTTCTCTGGAAAAACAATAAGATGGATGGGGAAATGTGGGAACCTAAGGAAATTATAATGAAGAACCACACGAATCATTTTCTACTGTAGTATTCTAGATATTTTGATGACCAAATATTTGATCGAAGGAAGAATGAAACACATCAAGCTTCCACATTACACTTATCTTGGAATAATATAGTTTCTTATGTTGTATGAAACATTGAGTTATTACTCACCACAAACAATCAATCTAGCTGTTATGAGTACTAATACACAATTTTTTAAATTTAATAAATTCATTTTTTAAAATGGATTTCATTTTTGGATTCGGAATTTCAAAACTATCTTTGGCTGATTTTTTGGTATTTTTTTAAAAACATTAAATTATTGATAAATAGTGAAGAACACTTTGCTATTGTTTAAAACCAACATTTTATTTAAATAATTAATTATTTTAATTATATTTTTTAATGGAAAAATAGTTACATTATACATATATAAGTACAATTTAATTCATTGGAGTCATTTTATAATAAATTTAGGGGTATAACAATATAGTAAACATTTTAACGTCTTTTACCCACATTCTAGGCACGTCAGAAAATTAGCCTAAAATGTAATTTTACCACTTCTGTGAATTGAATTTCAAAAATTCCAGAGACATGGTTCGCATCAATAATTAAAATCTAGTTCAATTGGATGAATATAATTTTTTATGAATAGTAATTGTGGACTTTTATTTTCCACATTTATAAGTAAATAGGGTAATTAATGGATACAATTATATTAAAATTACCCTAAGAAATTTCCTAATTCTATTGGATTAGTGTTTTACGACCATATTATGCCTTAGTAATAAAATATGATCCTTTTGGTCCACTTGGATTAGATTAGGACATAAATTATTATTTTATTTAAAGAAGAGTAAAAAGTTTTAAATTCAATGTTTAATAACTATTACATCTTAATATAATGTTATACCTAAGTTAAATTTGACTATAATTATTAATTAGAAAGATAAAAAGAATTGATACATAATTTTATTTTATTTATAATTATTACACCTTAAATAATTAAATATATTTATAACACAATGATGATGGAGTAATAACCTCATTTGCGAATGATTAAAATAATTGATATTATAAATATCCAAATAAATATAAATTTATTCTTTTGATAAATTTAACTAATTATATTTGTTAATATGACATTTTAGGGTTGATTAAATAAATTATTTTAATAGTGATAATGTTTTTATGTCCTTCAGAAAAACCAAAAAATAAAATAGTGTCTAAATTGTCACAAATGAGTTTTTCAAAGAAATAATATATTATTAATTGATATAATATTACTAAAAATATAGGGATCTACCAAAGGACATATATAAGGATATAAATATCAATATTTTATCACTTTTGTTTCACTTGGATTTTTATAGTATGTTTACTAACCATTTATGATTATAATTCAAGAATACATGGTAAAATTATAACTATTTAACTAAGAGTTAAATCTAAAATATAAGGTTAATAAGGTGACCTAAACCTTTCTAAAACCTATATTTTGAGAGGTTTTAGACCCATCTCCTCCTTTTCCAAGAAATAAAATTTTTTGGATCCATTCTAAACTAAATATTGTTGAATAATAATATAAAATTTTCATCTTTTTCTAAAGTGACCCTCACCTCTCTAATAAAAGGGCACTTCCCCCTCTCTCAAATTATAACTTTCAAATCCATTTGTCTCAGCCATACACTACTCAAATATCCTCCCAAATACCCTTATAAATACTTATAGTCCTTACATTGATCTGGATCCAACCTATGGATCCCTTTTCATAAACAAAAAAGGAAACACCCGAAAGAGAGATTGTAATTTCACCACCTCTTTCAATGTTCTTTTCTTCTTCCAATCCCTCTTTATTTGTTGTTTCAATAAAAAAATAATAACTAAAGTAACATGTACATACTATGATGTTATTATAAAAATGTATAACCATATTCATTATTCTATCCATCTTATGAATGACAAGACACCATATGTGCGTACGTATGGCTTACCGTCTCGACGTCATGGTGTAGTTTGTTTATTCAAACACATCATTATTTGGATGGGTATAATAATGAGTATAAATAATGAAAATAATAATAATGAAATGTTAAGGATTCTGAATATATGATATCCCATGCAATTAAATATGATTTTTCTATCAATAGAATGGTATTGTCCCTCGTCCATACGTACTGATTACCGTCTCCATGAACGCTATAAAATACATTCCCCATCATAACCATTCAAGAATAATTTTCAATTTATGATAAAAATAATGTTTAAGAACTTAATATCATTCAGGATATGAATCAAGTAAATAATATCCATAACAAACATGGATTACATTACCAATCATTTAAACTAAAATGAATCAGTTAACACCCAAACCAATGATACTACTGATATATTATTAACAACCCAATATTAGAAGATCATATATGATATCATATTTTTGTATGTGGTTCTATAATAATTTAATAGAAATTAATTTATAAGTATATAAAAGGTTAATGTAATCATGATCGAGTAAAAGTAAAATGTAAGGGTTAATTCTACAATATCCACATTATTTGTTGTCATTTATACGTGTGTATCTATTCAGACCTCTTTGTCTTCCACATGTGTGTTTCATAAAAATGTATTTCTGATCTATGTTACTATTTCATATAATTTGGGATAACATCATTTAAACCCTTTTTTAACATTTTATAAAATATTTTGAAAGGAATCATTCCATAATTTTCCAAACTAGGTACATTATGTCCTTTTCGAGGAATTAAGGAAAGAATGTTTTCTAACTTATAAGGCGAGTGTGGCTATTTTCAATCATTATAACACCTTTGAAGATTACCTTACAATATTAAGTGAATATATTAGAAATAAATTTTTTATATTATAATTATGTGACTTTTAAATGATTTCCTAATAAGAACTGATATTTCCCCAAAGTAGATTTGATTTCATCTATGTTGACATCATTTGACGGATTTTACACTTGTTTGAAGTTGATTTATTATGATAAAATCATTCATATTGAATTAAATGTTTTATGAAATGTTTTACTAGTGATGTGTTATTTTTATACCAATCATGGATTATGGATAATGTATTGACACTTCATATGCTTGTTTTACTACAAATGTTTATTTTATGATTCAACATTTTCCATTAAGAAATTATTTTGACTTAGTATGTGACGGGTGGAGGCCGCTATAGCTTATAGATGCATTGGTATGTCTCATGAGACAAAAGTGTGTTTCAAAACAAGGTCTTGAAAAAATATAATTTTTAGTCTTGGAACGTGTCTTTGAATATATGGTTATGATGTCTGACATTATGTATTCCATTAATATGAAATCGGATATTGATATTTCATATGATTATTCAACTACTAGAATATCAAAGTGAATATGTAAATGAAATTATTTTAGTTATATTTTTCCATATTATTCTAATGATTAATTTTAAAAATATTATGTTTAGTCTAGTACATTTCATAAAAAATTTATGCTTATTTATAAATATTTTTGTTATATTGTTACCCTTACTAAGTATCTGAGCCCACCCCGTTCTATGTTTTATTTTTCCCAGGATGCGACGGATTATATTATGACTGACCTATAGTGATAGTCATAGGGAGAGAAATGTGTTCAATGGAGACACAATATTGTTGTTTTTCATGTACTATTTTATTTTAAAACTTGTGTTTGTATCCAGTACATCCAATGATACATAACTGATCGTTCTTTCAGGATTTGATCCTTTGTGATCGTGCCGATGTTATGTAATAATAGACTGACTCTGGGTAATAGGGTTAGGGCGTTACAAAAACTATGATCAATGGACTACACCTGAGAAAAAAATCTATTATCAACTAAAAAATGGCTCTAAATAAATAATCATTAAAAAAATACCACTTACGCCTAAAGAATTATGCAATAAAAAATTATGGAAACACCACAGTGGCTTTTAAAATATTCCTCCCTATCAAATAAGCCATATAATTGTCATGATGAATCAGATATAACTAACGGTGAAAATGGAAACACTAAAAAACACCAATTAATATTTATAACCGATTAAACCCAACACTAATCATAATACATAACATTCTGTTTAATATTTCATCAAAAAATGATACAAAACTAAACAAAATAGATGTGAGGACCCTTATCCATAATAAAATATGCATATGAAAAATTGGGTAAATGGAGGAAGGGCCATACGATGTTACAATGTCTAAAAGGCCAATTATAGAAGAAAAAATGAATAAAGGGTTGTATTGTAAAATGGATATTGGGGGTAATGAAGATAGACACCCTAAAAATGCTTATTCTAGGTCACTACGTAGATTCATACTATTAAAACTCAATTAACAATAATCATAATGATGACTAAACCAATAAAATAGGTTAAATATCATTAAAAATATCCATAGAAACACTAATCATTGGCGAAAAATCCTAATTCTACCATGATGACCTTATTGAGCACCTCATCTTGAAATGCGAGTAAAAAACATAAACTACCAATACCAGGGGAATTATATTTCGATTAATATTATTTAAATGGTTGTTAGGAATGATTAATATTTCATTAAAGGAATCTCCATAACACTCCACTATGAGTTTAGGTATCTTAAAAAGTTTTCAAAAAACTAAACTCGTGTCTTGGTTGATATTATAGAGAAGAAAACTCACAGTTATTATTTATCCTAAATTCCATCAGACTAATCAAGGATGAAAAATATAAATCACAAATGAATAACATAACCCTATAATAAAATTTTAAAACTAGAATTTACCATAGAAAAATTTAATTCCTCAAATCAAAAAACCTAAATATAATAAATCACAAACATAAATAATGGTTTGTCATTTCTTTTTAAACAATTTAAAAATTGTACACATTAATTTTGAATCCTATATAGCACCATTTTGAGAATAATGTAATGAATATAAAATCACGTTATTAAAAAAATTGTTCCAAAAATTTGATTTATTATAATTTCATATTAAAGACATTTTTTGTGTATCAAATAATCAATAGTATATAATTTAAAAAATTCATCCTTCAATTACTAAAATCAACTTCGAAATTCTAAAACAAGAAATTTTTCTCAAAGCATTTTTGAAACAACATTCATAAATTTAAAAACATAAAATAAACCATAAATACCATATTTTTATATCAAATAACCATCAAATTCTATCTAATAAACATTGACATATCATTAAAATTACAATATTATCTTTAAAAATAACATTCAGATTTAAAGAAACTCAATTTAATTAATGAATATTAAAAATAAAATCAAATATTAAAAATATCTTCTGAAATTAATAATTTATTAATGACAAATAATATCTACACAAAACCCAAACCAAATTAATCTAAATTGAAGTATAAATAAATTCCAACGGTTTAGTGGTTGTTTGTGGTTTAGTGACAATATTTGACAAAATATATGCCAATCATGTTATAGACCAGAGTGAGATTAAGATAACCCTATTTACATATACCACACAAATTATTAGGCCATGATTAAAAACCTGTAATATAATGGCCCTATACTTTTAATAATGTTATTAAATTAATTTAAGCATAATAAAATAGTATATACAAATAAGATTATAAATCCTAATCATTGTGGAAGATTAGGTACATAATTAAAAAACATGAATCCAAAATAAATAAAATATATTATAAACCCTATAATAATATCCTAACTTCCATTTAGCAATTACATATGTATAGGTTTATTTATGTAAAAATGAACAAAGGGATAAGCTAAAAATCCCACTAAGGGACATAAGTATATAAATAATGCAAATCCCATTGGAGAGAAGGCATAAAATGAATACATAGAAATTAATGGAACATGAATAAACATATAGAAGCATAAAATATAAAACAAGTGATCATATATTAATGGAATCATATAAATTTGGTCATAACATACATAGAGAAAAAAATATTATTCAAGGATAATTGAAAAGACCATTTGACATGGAAGAGTATGAGTCAACGATATCAAGTAATATCATTATACCCCTAGAAGCATGAGTCATGGTTATACACTAGAACATTGAACATTATAAATCACGAGACATAAAATCACCTAATAAATTAGAGTGATATCTAGGAACACCCATCATAATATGTTCATTAATATGTATTCCACCTGAAAAATCAATGTTTAAAATTTCGGATACCAATGGAATGAAATGGGAATCATAAGTATATTATAAGGCATAACCAATTTGTGTATTTTTATGGAGTCCATGAAATAATGGATTTCAAATAGACCTATAAATTTATATAGGAATATAATCATATATCATGATAAATTATTATTCACTGAATTCAAAACATGTGGAAATTTTGTTTGAGAAACATTGGAAATAAGCCAATTTATCGCAGTTTAAGGGAAAATTATCATGATTATTTAAAACATGATATGCATAACTGTTCATATAAAACGTCAAATTAAACAAGATATTTTTTCATTATAAAATGAGCGATTTTATAAAAATAATATCATTTTTAAAAACTAATTAGGTATGGTATTTTAAAATTGGAATGAAATTTGGATGTTCACATTGATGGGGCAGACTTATCGGGATGAATTGGGAAGGGAACCATATAAGACATTTATTTAACAAAAAATAATGTGTAATTGATCAAGAAAATATGATTGGGACATAAAAAAGAATTTAGGATGAGCACATAAATATAATTTTGAATTATATTGGGATAATGATACAGAAGGTGTCAGCTAAATGAAAAATGGATGTTCCGAATAAATCCCTTACCTTAGGTCTGAATCTATTCTCCACTTGACCATAATTTCCATAATATACAAATTAGACCCATTAATTAAAAAATTAATAATCCATTGTACATGCATTTTATTAATTATAATTGTATCATGTTCATTTATGGACTTTGTAATGATTTATAATATACAATTTCATTGTTCTAGGAAAATTCAATTCATTTGTTTTCATGATCGATTTACATGTATACATGTATGGAAAATCATGTAAAATGAGTGTAGTTTTCCAAAAAAGAAATTATATTTATTTCATGAAATTAAACTATATAAAACTATCTTAAATTAATTTTTTTTCTTATTTTAGGATAATTCATTAGATAAAATGAAAAGGATATCAATTTAAATTGTTTTAGCATTTTTTAAAACATCATCATGTAATTTTTATTTATTATTTAGAATTGTGAATATATAATAGTTAGATACAGTTAATAAATCTATAAAACATATATTATAATCATTGTTAACAATAAAAATGTTTTATTACAATCCCTAAAGGTGGATATGGGAATTGATAAAGTTTCATCTTTTAGTGCAATAAATCCACACATCACAGATGATGTTATAATTTTTAGAAAAAGATAGAGGTCAAGAAAATTTATGGTGTATTGTTCAATTAACACAATTAAATTATTGTACATAAATTACATTAGAGATACGATATTACTTAAATATGTTTAATTGATGATAGGGATAGAAGTTAAAATAAATAGAAAGGAATCTAAAAGAAAAAATAGGTTTTTACCTCTTGAATTATACTCATTGAGAACCACCTAAAGGGAATTGGGTTTTGTATTTTCCATCGACCAAAGGACCCTTTAATTGGGTGATGATACATGGGAATATAATTTTATTGAATTTGGACATTCTTCAAAAATTTGAATTTGGGAGTAGAGGAAGTGGTGATGGGTGGTAGTTATAGTGGAGGAGATATGTGTTTCTTTAATATTTTTTACATTTGTTTATTATTTTTTCTCAATACTTCAAATAATTATAATTATTGTCACTAAATAAAGTAAATAGTAAATATTTGTTCTATCAAAAGTCTCTTAAATAATTTATACATCGTACATAACTCTATATTTTATGTATTTAACATACATCGTAAATTATTATATTTCATTATTCCAAAAATATTAATCTATTTTAGAAAAATACCAAAAATTTACCCTAACCATTTAATGAAATTTAAAAAAATTAGACTACATTTTATGAAAATGATTTTATAAATATGATTAATTTAATTTTTAATTAAATACTTCATTTATTTGGATATTTTCTAATTGTCACTAATATAATAAATTTTGACGAATTAATTTAGCTCTAATAAAATAATAGTGTAATCATTCAATAACAAAATAATAATTTATGAATATACTTTATGAAATTTATTTATTTTAAAGTGTTATATTAATTCTTAAATTTGAACAAACACTTATGTTCCCCAGATATGTTAATAGTTAAATAATAATTTTTAGGATATTTATTTACATATTCCATGATATAAATATTTTATTTTGTCATTTATATGATGCCAAAATCTTATTAAAAATATCTTCAATATGATTTTATTTTATTGGTCAGCTTAGTATTTTTATTCTTCCCATTACTATTCCATACGTCATGTTAATATACCATTAGTTTACATTCCTTTAGATATATAAATACTTTTATTTTATGATTCCTTAATTTATAGAGTTTATATATTGTACTAAAGGTGATTTTATGTTATTTATTTATAAATAATAAATATCATAAGGAAATATCATTGAATGAATTTTTGGTTATTAAATTCTCCCCCTTATAAAATTTCTACTACAATATTTCATTTTGATAAATAAAGAGAATCATTTGAAAATGCATATACTTCATATTATATCAAGTTCTCATGATTCATATTAATTACTTTGGTTTTGCAAAATTACATTTATAAGGTAAGTAGACATTTAGAATAGAACATTATCTATACATTACATGATCTAAATTGAATTTTTCTTATAAGAGATATCATTTTACAACTCTACCAGATTTACATTCAATAGATGTAATGCATAATGTATGTTAATCATTAAGATGGATACGTGTAATACAAAATGTATATGAGACATGGTATTTGATAGATATATTTGATAGACCAAATTTTTAACAATATAAAAAATCTACATGTGGCTAATTTACCTTGGAATTATAATTCATTTCTTCCCTAATCAAATTATCCTCTTCTATAGAGATATGTGGAGCAAAACCCTGACTCCAATCTTATTCCCCAGGCCCCATTTATGAATATATTCATAGCACTTCTATCATATTTGGGATTAATTTATGTGATTATAAATAGTTTTCCCATTTTCAATCAATTAATTAATAATTTCTTGTCATATCACCTTATATTATCCAACAAAATCACAATATGTTAGTGTTATGTATATTTTACAATAAACGGATTCATGTGAATGTGTTTTGATTCCTTAGTGATGATTTTTTTAGAACATGACCAGAGGTAGATGTTGGTCTCATCATCCTTTTATGTTCATTGTACATTGTATAAAATTTTCTTCTAGTTTATTAACATCTTAATTAGATTGGAATTCATTTTTAGGATGATAGGCTATACTAAAGATAAGCTCAATTTTTAGAGCATGTTGGATCCTTTTCTAGAACATAGAGTAAAATATGGAATATTGGTCAAATTTAATAGGTATTGGAACTCCATTTATGCTTTTCCACATCTATGATGTAAATTAATGCATGTTTATCTGGTAGGAAGTCCTTTCAAATTATGGTTATTAGATTTGTATTTTTAAGACAATCTATTATATCCCATATAGCCTTATTTACTCAGTATGTCATTATACATCTGGTGAAAACATCCTAAGTGATATTTTCCCATATCAATGAAGGTATGGGTAATAGTTTCATTATACCCATATACTTTTTTCATTTTTCCTTCCACTATATACATACTAGAAACATTTATGTATATTCAGTGATATCCTTATTCGTATTGTCACACCATTGGTTCTCTTATAGATACTGATAGATCCTTGTTCTCCATAGGTGAAAAGAGAAATTTGAACTATGAGTTTTATTTAAAATCTCATTCTTTATATATTAATTGGATGATATAAATATTCAGTACTTAAATCTCAATATTCCTCTATCATCTATTTGAAAATTTGATAATTTTCCATTTCAAATTACTTCCACAAATTTTTAATTTCTAAATCATTTTATGAGAATTTTTTAATTTCTACATGATGACTGGTTGATAAATAATTTTAGATGGTATTTATGGTATCTCATACATAATTATTCTCATGTACATAAGTTGAAAATATATGAATATGGATCCTTGTATATCCCACCATTAATAATGTGTCAAGACCCTTTCTACTCATAGTATCCACCCCATTATGTTCATTACTAGTATTGCAGTGGAAGGAGGAGTCCTAATCCATAATGAGATCTAACAATAATCAATAGAACATATTAACCTCATTTTATGTGAATATATATTTGAGGCTCTTATGATCTATATTTACCTCACACTTCTATAAATAGGGATATTACTGCAATCCTTGTAAGGAAAAGATCGCAGATGTGAATAGTAGACCATGCGGTGGATCTTTTTGGTAATGAATTTTAAATATCTGTTATGTATAGACTATAAATTTATCATTTTTAATTATAAATACTCCCAATCACTTCCTTTCACCAACACAATACACCACAAAGAGTTCCTAACATTTTGGTACTTTGACCACTAGTGTATTGATAAAGCCTCATTATGATATATTTGAAGATTTCGTCACATTCAATCATTATAAGAAACTTAAATTCCTTCCATTTTATCATGGTTATTGTGATTGAATATAATGAAAAGTTCATCACAATTCATTGGTAAATATCAGATAGACTACGGATACTAGATATCAATATTATAGATTTTTTCCTTGGATACACATCTATTGAAATTATAAAAGTAGGGTCCATAAATATTCATTTTTTAATGATCACTTATCCCATGAATTAAACTTACTCCATATATAACTCACATTAACTATACATTTCAAAATGTTTTTCATTTTTTTATGTCATTTTGACAATATTCAAATGCTTCCTCAGTTCCTCCTAGAAATTAGAGTATAAAATAATATCCTTAATGAATACTACCACATATTTGTTGATGAAAGATATGTTGACATGAATCATTGTGTTCCTTAAAATTTCGGGTGAACTAGAGAGTCTGAAATGAATCCTTATGATGTCATACATCCCATACCGCGTTCAAAATGTTGTTTTTGGAATATCTTCATTCATTAACATTAATAAGTGATATCCCAACCAAAGGTCCACTATAGAGAAATGCTAAGATTACCATAGTTTATCAAACAATTCATCTATTTGTGGTAGGGGATTCATTTTCATTATCATGATTTTATTGACATCATGATTTCCCTTGAAAATGTGCATTGATACATCCTTATTTTTAAAGAAGAGGACTAACACACCCAATGGTGCGCACTCATCTGTATAGAACCCTAGTCTAGATTCCCTAATAATTTATTCTTTAGATATCTTAATTAAATGTTGGATATTATATATGGTGTATTAGATATAGTCTGATATCTAGTAATAAGTTCAATTGAAAAAAAACCAATTTATTAGGAGGATTACCATGCAATTATTTTTCTAACACATTATTATAATTCATTATAATGGACATGTCTTCATGCATGATCTTATCCTATGAATTATTCATTTGAGCCAGATATCCTTTTTCATAAGGAAACAAATTACACACTTGAAATAATGATTATAAAGCACAATAATCATACTCCTTACACTTGTAATGAATTTGAGGATTCCTTGGGATGTGAAAAGTGATCTCCATTTCTCAAAAATTATTGATGGATTTATCAAAAGATAACCAATTCAGTACCACTGTAAAATAAAACATTACCAATGGGAGTGTGAACAAATTTTTTGGGAGGTTTATTTCCCAAACATTAATCAGGGGGAGTTATATAATTTTGATGCAATAATTTACCCATTTTTAATTCACAAAGATAAATCAACCACCTTATTTTGAGGGGTGTTTGAATAGTTCTTATAAACATAAAATATATAAATTAATTAATTGTATCATAGGTGGTAATCTTGCCCTTCAATATTTGATTCTAGTTATAATCATTTATTTAATCTAAAATAGTGTTTGGGAGGAGAATTATTTTTATCTTTTAAACACACTAAATGGATACCAATAATAATAATGGTATAACTTATAAGTGAAATGTATATCATATCCAATAATTAAATATTTTCTAATATAGGTTATCCGTGGATATATAATTATCCATAGGATTCATTATATATTTATCAAGTCTAAATCATGAAATATAACTAGACGATGCTCTGATAAAAACTATAATAGACCCATTCTTATAATAATATTATTTCATGACATTAATCTTAATTAGCCATCAAATACAAACAAGGATCGTAATGTCTACTTCCATTGGATTATTAGGAACATAATTAAAAACATTGATATAAATTAAATAAATATTCTATTTAAACTCCCTAATTAGAACCTATCATTTAATAATATATTACATATTCATACAATAACATGGGGAATACATGAAAAAATGGATGTGGTAATCCTACCATTATGGGACATAAACCTATGAATAATGAAAAATAAACCGGTTATAAGGCATAATATGATGACATAAAAAGTCGTGGAAGAAGCACAATTATATCGAATAATATCATATAGAACATGGGATCATGGAATCATAGAAATGTGGAAATAAAATACCACAAGAAATAAGAAGGATTCATGGATAACCTCCAATAACATTCCATATTGATGATCATGAGTTAATGTTAGCAACAATGGTAATTTCATATGGAGGGGAATGAGTCAAGGATAACCACCCAGAGCACTAATAAAGATGACTCAATAGAATAATAATTTCCCAATGCAATGGGGAACTATCTAGGTGCACCCATCATAGAATTTTCATCAATATATGTGCCATAAGAAGAATCACACATAAGAAAATGGGTTATCCATATAAATAAATGAGTATCATTCTCATATCATATTTAATAACCAAAACAAGTAGCACATTGCTGTCCACAAAATAAATGATATAAATAATACATAGAAATTCATATTGTAATATAGGTATATATTAAGATAAATTATTCTGATATTAATCCTGAACATTTTTATGGAGTGACAAACAATCTTTTGAAATGAGCCACTTTATTGTGTTTTAGAGAGAAATTATCATGATAGAGTAAAATGGAATTGAAATAATAGTTCGTATAAATCTATAAATGGAATAATAATTATTTAATGAGATAATTATTCATTTAAAAAAAGTTAATAGTATATTAAAATTGATTTTGGATTTTATAAGTATATTGGAATGAATTTTGGAATATCCATTTGATTTGGCTTGCTTATGAGGAAGAATTGAGAAGGGAACCTAATGAAACATGTATTTCATAATAATATAAAGACAAATTGAGGGATCAAAATAATTTTGGAACAAAAAATAGAATTAATGGGTAGTATATAAGAAAAAATGATAATTAAATTGGGTTAAGTAGAGATAAAGTGTATACCGATAGAAAATAGTTGTTCAGAAAGAATCACTTACCATATTTCTGATACTGCATTTAACATGTCTTAATAACATTGGAAATAAAGATAGTTCCATTACCTAATTAATTAATAATCAAATTAATAAAAAATTTATTTATTATAATTTTATTAAATTCAGTTATAGCATTTTTTATGAGTTATGAGATACAATTTCATAGTTCTACTAGCAATTTCTTCCTTTTTTTCATGATCGGTTTACTTATATACATGTATGGAAAATCTTGTAAAATGGTAATATTTTTATAAAATAGAAATTGTCTATTATTTAGAAACTTATAGTATATTAATGGTCTTATTTATAATTTTTTTCTATCTGGGAGGATGATTCAATAGAAAAAATGTTATTGATAACAGTTTATAAATATTTTTGCATTTTTTCTATCAGTATAAACATGTTTTGTTTTCATAATATATATTTGTAAAATATAATGACTACAGAAAAATAAATAATATTTAATAAATATATTATTATCTTTTTTAATAATAATAATAGTGGTTTTATGATGATACATTAACTAATTAATAGAAATTTAATACTATTTAACCATCAATATGATAAATCAATGCATCACATAATATGTTTTTACTTTCAGAAAAAAAAATGGGTGGGGTTGAGAATTGATAATAAATTGTTTCATTATAAAAAATAACATTATAGTACATTATTGTTATTGTAGTTATCATACCATTTGAACAACTAGAGGTTAGTATAAAAAGAAAATAAAATAAATCAAAGGACATTAATAGAACATGAAACAAAATTTTCCTTTCCTCCATATATTTTTTTTCATAAAATCAACTTTTAGGATACAGTAGAAATCACACATGATAAAATTAAACCTTATAGAATATTAAAAATTCAAAATAAAGGCACCAAACAATTTTATAAATAAAAGGCATCACCATGGGACCATCACATCAATAAAAAATCATTCAAATCACACATCCTCCAATGAAATCCAATATCATCAAGACAACTGCAACGTCAAAACACTATTGTCTTCATCACAACACCACCACCAACATCAACAACACTATATTCATCATCAACCCAAATCATAATTTCCATATCCAGTGCATTTTGGAATTTAGAAACATCTACATCCACCTAAGTACATCATCATCATTGGAAAAAAAACCACCATCATAGAGAAACCAATCTAAAACCACTATGTAGGTCATTATGACTGAACCAAGAGATGATGAAGAAGAAATCATGATAGACACAACATAGAACAGATTCTTCCAACCAAAATAAAATACCAAAACATAGTAAGTACACCATGTTGTTCTAAGTAGGGGAGATCGGCGGTTTCAGGGAGCAATAACAGAGTTTGGAAAAGACAATGGCCTCGACAGAGAGATCATTTACATGGCCTTCCAATGCATTTTGCCACCACCACATCCAAAACATACAACACAAAAACCCAAGAAACACATATCGACATAAACAAAAAAAAATTATTTCCTTCTACCATAAGAAAAAATTAAAAAAACATGAACAAGGCTTGTTGAAAATATATATAGCAGTCTCTCAGACAAGATCTCTAATTCAAAAGTAAAAGATGAATTTGACACAGGGGGTCCCAGAAGGCCGATGACCGCTGAAACGTGTAACCCAAAACCACAAAATTGCCACAAATCTAGATACTACATAGAGTTTCAGGGAGGAATTTAGGGGTTGTAGATGTGGTTTGGGTGGCAATGGTATGTGACAACACAACATTAATTGGGACCACTAACCCCCAACATATAAGAAGACATCGTCAAAAGGTGAAACTCAGAGCACCTTAGAGAATATGAGGACTTACATAGAAAAGAATGAATTATGTTAAAAATATGAGAGGAGGGGTAGGATAGGAACTAAAAATTATACAAAAAATCACCCCTACCAATCACTACATAGAAAAACCCTATGTCTAGAGGGGAGAAGAAAGGTGTTTTGACCTATCGAATTTTTGTCAATAGAAACATCCTTAAGGAATGAGGTTTTGAATTTTATTGATACCAAAGAGCCATGGATGTGGGTGAGATTCTTGGTAATATTATTACAATGAATATATAAAATCAACAAGGCTTTATAGGTGTTAGATGAAGTGGTTGTGATGGTTGATATTTTTATTTGAAGAGAATTGTTCTGTTTTTTGAATATATTATTCATATATTTTTTATTTTATTAAGACTATGAATATTGTTGTATCATTAGACAAAATATAGATTCTATTGAATGTGATATTGAACCAAATGTTCATACGTAATCCAAATATCATTCCTAACTCAATAGTTTATGTATTTAGCATGTATAGTAAATTACTATATTTTACTACTAAAAATACAACTATTTTAGAAAAATTCAAAAAATTTACTCTCAGCATTTATTACATATATAATTCAAAAATAGGATTTATTTATCAAAATATTTATCTAAATATAAGATTTTTTTATAAAAATAATCATTTATTCGAAAAATAAAAAAATCAAAATTATAACTGATTTTATAACTCTTTGAAGAATTAATTATGGTCTCATAAAATAATATTATAATCATATTACAATAAAATATTAATTCATGATTCTATTTTATGAAAATTGATTTTATTTTAAATTCTTATGTTGGTATTATAATTGAAAATTAACATTTCGGTTTGAAAAAAAAATATCAATACTGAATTTATCATTTTTAAAGCATTTATTTACTTACTTTATGATATAAATATATAAATTTCTTATTTTTAATATGCCAAAATTTTATATATATTTGTATAGGGGAGGTAAATATTTCATTGTCCATGTTTATATTCTTAATGATAAAATTATAATAACAATGGACATGTCATAATTTTATTGGGTCAAATTATTTTATTTTTATAAATAGTTTTTATTACAATCATTCTACATTTATAATGTGGTAATTGTGTTATCTATGTAATTTGTAAATATTTATACTCAATGAAAAAATAATAAGAATATATTTTTCATTGATATAATTCAACATCATTGAATTTTACCTCAAGTTATTTTTCATGTTTATAACAAATATCTAAATATAAAAATAAAATAAGAAATATAAATAAAAAGAAAGGATTTGTTATTTAAAAAAAATCAGAATAAGTAAAAAAAATTAATCTCAAAATATTGTCTAAAATTATAACATACCATGGTTGAAATCATTTCATTATGAGAGATGTGGTGATTTAGGGTATGAATGATTCGAATTTATTCCACTTTGGATCATTTTTTGTTATAAAAAATAGCTTTTCTCACAAAACCACTAGAAATGTATGAAGAAAATATAAATCTTGTAGGATAGAAAAAAAATTACTTGGTTTACCCTCATTGGGCTAGGTCCAATTATCATACGATGGTGTTGTGTCAATGTTCCAAATCCGTAAAGGCTCCCATCCAAAAATTAGTACAACGTTCAGGTTTGATATACTATTCCACAGATTATAGCCTTTATAAGGATTAAGCTCTGTGTACTACATTCCCATGCTTCGCGCCTTATGTCTCTTTATCTGGCTTGCCACTTGTGGAAATTTTTATGGTAATCATCTTCATTCATTCACTTCTATTGGAAAAGAATCCACACATAGTTTATTTTATTTTAAATAAAACACAGTGTATGTACATATAGGTCCATTAATTTTCATGAATTTTTACATCATCAACTATAGGTAGATGCACTATTGAAGTCCATTTTTCAATTTTAGATGAAATCCATCTTTCTATGTACTATTAGCTAACATAAATGACCCTCACAAACTTATTTAATGGTTTTTAAATTATTCTTTAACATACTGGGAACCACTTTTATTCATCATTGTATACTGTACTGGCTATGGTGCGTGGACCACATGCTTTGTGAACTCCATCAAATTCCCCTTACCGCTTCTCCTCTAAAGACTGCATCCACCTTCACTTTCATGAACAACCTCTACATACCAACTCCACCATTGTTGTCACATACCACCACCAAATACCAAGTCTACAAACCTCCTCTATGATCCACTAATGTGAACCAAATGCTTCTGTGAACAACCCACTTAGTTCCTCCATCTGCATACTATTTCATCATTGTGGGTCTCATCATCCATTGAGGGATTGAGTTTCCCCCAAAAACCAATAGTGGAATTCACTCCACCTGAACTACTTCCCTTCATTAAATCAACTTTGTGAACCACTTTTCCTTTGATATACTTTCATATGTTCCATGCCTATTTACTCTATGTATCGCAACCATATTCCTGCACTTATTTTATCTTTTGAGGGATACCGTTTCCAAAAAAAACATTTGGTGAAATATCCTCCACATGAACCACTTTCGGATAAATCCTAATTCCTGGTGAAAAATGATATGCACTCTAATGATGTTATCTCTCACCTACAATCATTTTTATTTGCTCCCCATATATCAAAAATGATATCATCTTAATCAAATAAATAGATATTTACCAAATCATTTATTCGGTACAGCCTCTACTACATACTGATCCTCCTACCACAAACCACAACCATTTCAATTAAGATTATTTTCATTATGGTCTATGCACATCCATTGACCATATGTGACACCATTTACTTCTACCATCCCATGAAATTCCACAACTTCCACATACTTCATGTCCTTCCTATAAACCATTATTGCAACCCATTTTCAGTTTCACAACCCACTCTCACATACTATTTATGCTTCCTGGTTTGGGGTTGTGTACCATTCCCTGGCATGGTACATGGCCTATGTTCTATGATTTGTAATTCTCTTATTTTTAGGATTTCCATGGACATTATTCCCATATTATAGTATAATGAATAAAACATTTCTTTTCTAAACACAAATTTCAGAATTTGTGGTTTAAAAATTTGGAAAACATATGGATACCACACCACCATAAAAACCATTCTTCGGAAAACACAAACCATAATCATTAATATTAATTTTTGTTTTCCAAAATCACAATCTCATCGAAAACATAGAGTGAGAAGAAATTAATGGATTTTTCCTAAAAATTAATTATTAAAATATTTCTAGTATTTTGATGTATTGTTGATAACTGCAATGTCATATTTTTGAAAAAATGAATGATATTTGACAATATCATAAATAACATCATGTTGACAAATAATAACTGAAATGATATTTATATTATGTACTTGATGAATATTATATGTTAATTTCCCTTTTATTGGAATATTACATTGAAATTAATACAATAGGAATGGTCTTTGTTGGAATGTATTTTATATAATGTTAATGAAAGATACATCAACCACAAAGGTGTAGGACACCATCATAAATACTTATTTATTAGATATATCATGATTATGGGATAATTATAACCATACATACCATCTTGACTCATTACATTTCCATTTTTGGTGATGGAGGTGTTCTTAAGATGCTAGATGAGGATTTTGTAGAATTTGGAACTACAATATGCCATTCACATTTTTAATGTTTAATTCCGAATATGATTATGTGAATAATTGTTTGTGTTGATAGTGATTCGGGGATTTTAGACAACGATGGGACTTTGCAAGAAAAAAATTCATGAAATGAAATACGAATTCATGTGTTTTATTAATTCAACCAAATATTCAATGAATTTTGGAAGAAGATGGAATGTTTGAGGATTGAAATTTTAAACTAGTTCATCATATATAATTTATGGTACATTTTTAATTTAGATTGGAAATATTAAATTTACAGTGTGAATCAAGTGAGTTTAATCATTTTTATAAATATAAATTTTACTAAGTTTCCTTTTTAGACCTCATTCCTATCTATTTATGGGTTACATTGAATCCCATTTAGGTTTCTTTAGTTTGTTTCATCCATCATTTATCATTGGGTTTTTAAGGTTGATCATTAATGATATAATGTGAGTTCATCTCACAATACCCCTTATTTCCCAATATCATTCCCTCTATAATTCCCTACAATATTGTTTTTTGGATCCAAAATGAGTTTTTGTTTCATCTTATAGATACCTTTGTGTGTTTCACGTTGATCATGGGTTTCCTATTGTGGATATAGTTTTCAGATTGTGTCTTCTTCCCCCTCTTGGATGCAGTAAATAAGAATGATTTTTTGATGTAAGTGATTTTCGTTCCCTGCCTATTTCATATGAAATGTGTTGGAAATACAATATATTTCCATACATTGTGTGGATATTATAGTTACAAATAATAACAATAATTAGTTTTAAAATTATAATGGGATGGAAATGGGGTTAAATAGACAGTTTTTACTAATATTTTAATACTTTTGTTGTGATTTTATATGATTCATTCAAATAATAAAAATAGCTATTGTTTGGAGCATTGTTTTTTATATAATTGGTCTGTGTTAGACCCAATTTAGTTTTTTTGTCTCTCCACACCCTATATAAAATTATAATTAATTTATATATTTATAATCACTGATTTCTAATTGAAATATGGGTTGTGTGATAATATCCATGTTTTATGATAATGTGAAATGATGTAAACCCTTTTAATTATATTTTTGATGTTTGGATGAGATAATATATGTTTCTAAATTTCTATCCTTCAGAAACATGTGAGGTAGTGATGTAATATTGTTTCCACGGGGTTCGACCTGGGATGTGGTGATGTATAGTGGCTGAGAATTGTTGAAATTCGATGGTGGTGATGTGTAGTAGTTGGGTGGTATGGTGGTTTTGTTGTCTAACACATATAGTGTGTATGTTGTGATAAGTGGTTATTGTGATGATATGAACTGGATAAGATGAAGGTTTTTAATTCGTTAATGTGGGGTGGAAATAATATTTTTGGTTTGGTTAATACAATTCCTCAGTTCACTATGGAATAATTTATATTGTTAAAACTAAATTCCTTCGGATGGCAATTCTATAAATGTGTGATGGTATTGTGGTCTTGTAATTAGATAAATTCATCTCATTGTTAAATCATATAGTTTTAAAAATGTGAATGAAAAGGATTAGAAATTGGGATTTAGGTTAAATTCAATGAAACACTAAAAAACAAAAAACTGTAATTAATGGTGAGAATGTGTGGATTTTTGCGGTGTTTGTGTCATGAGTCACATATATTGGTGGAATAAGATGTGATGGTGTGTGTATGGTACAATGGTGAAATATTAATGTAGTAAATTGAATTTAATGTGGACTCCTATGTTTGGTATGGTATTTTATCTATAAATTGTGTATTTATATATTATTTCTATACATTACCACACACGTTGGATAATTATACTAATTCCCAACATATTTTTCTTATAGGTATTCTCTCAAAGACTTATGATGGTGGTGATATGTATAGATGGACTCCCCCTCTTCCCAAATATTTCTTCAATACTGATGATTGGTTTTGGTTTCAGATATGGCATACTAGTGATATGTTGTAATGTTATGAAGATGTGATACGTGGTGGGGGCATTAATGGTTGTGGGAGGGCATGGGGTTGATGTACAATATATTCAAGATACCATACTATTCTAGATATGCGTTGAGATGTGATGTGATACCCCATGTGTTGTTATATGTGATTTGGTTTCATTTCATAAGTGTCTTTATATAGGATGTGGCGTGATTGGCCAGATGTTTTCAGGATGGATATAATGTGATAATGACTAAAT
Organism: Viscum album; assembly: GCA_963277665.1. NCBI lineage: Eukaryota > Viridiplantae > Streptophyta > Magnoliopsida > Santalales > Viscaceae > Viscum > Viscum album. Next base: position 959,908,332 of record OY728146.1, read on the forward strand.
CTAGCACCAAATAATAGGCCTTACAATGACGAGGTTGGTATAGATTCATCATAAAATACATCATATATGGCGTGTAAAGATGTCATATATATATATATATAAGGTATGAGAGCACATTATGTTCAATGATTGGTTTTGAGCGTCTAAAATTAGAGGGAAAGTTGCATTAGGGAAACTTTTTGTATTTATAATAATATTTAATTACATTGGATGCATGGTTTTTTGAGAAAACCATGGTGAGGATTTGAATTATTATTTGACAAATTTATGTTATTGTTGTGTTGGATGTTTGTTTACTGGATTATTATAATTCTATTTTCACATGTGAAATATTATGATTGGGTATAATCCTACAAAGTAAACGTGAATAGTAACCATATAAATTAAAGGGAGTTTTTTGTTTTTATGGGGATTAATGGACTGATATTGATGTTACTATCTTTTTTTGGAGATTATTTTGAGTCACAGCTAAATGATTTTTCATTTAGTATTTTCTTGTATAAATTTATTATATTTTTAAACATTATTCATAAATTATGGTTTTTGGTTGAAATTTTTTTATATGATAGAGTTTCATTGTGTTTATTGAACCAATATATAATCCTATACTATAATAGATGGAAATTCATTCCAATTGTGATTTTTCTAACTCTAGGTTCTTATTGTAGTCTTGTGGCTAACTTGTGTTGGGAATAAGGGTTATTATATCTCTTCCTTCATTTCCATCCAAGAGGGTTAATCATGGGGGGAGGGGTCATGATGGAGTAGAAGTTTTTGTTTTGGTTGAGAAATGGAGTGGATTTTGGAGTTACCAAGCATGTAGATTTCATGGACTAATAGGGAAATATTTCAAGTTGAGTAAATTGGGGGACATAGGCTAGGGTAATTAGCTAGGAAAAAATATTATAGGCCCCCATGACCCAAAGCAAAATATTCAAGCATATCGAATGAGTAAGTGAGGTAGAAAAATTTTCTATGTAGATACATATGAGTAATATTTGCATCATGATTGATTTTATTTTATTATAAATTTGGGTAATCAATGAAAAATGAAATGAATTAATTAAATAACCATATGATAAAATTCAATGCTATCACTCGTTGGATTCCTCATTCCTTTTAAAGAGTTAATTCTTATCAATGTAGAAATTTTTTTCCTATGGATGGGGTTTGGAAATTGTATATAGATGATTGTTGAAGGAACATACTGTGTGAGGAAAATAAAAAATGTAAGAGATATTTTAATTCCATTAAGTAACAATTTTTGGGGATGTTTGGGGAATTTGTCTTGGATCTTGAGATGGAGCACTGGTTAGTGGAGCTCGAGATCACATTCATTCCGATTCGATCTCAATATGTGTTTTTGGGTACCAATATGAATTATTCACTTCTAGGGAGCTATAAATAGAGGTGGAAGATATATCATGATTAATAAAAAGAAGAAAATGTTGTGTGTCTTTAATTTTAGAATTAGTTCAATTGGGAGTTCATATCAATGAGGATGAATGCTGAAAATCAATAGGTGTTTGTATTCCATAAATTGGGAAGATCTAGTGTTTTATATAAAGTTATCATGTTTATGAACAATTTCCACTTTTTGATCATACTTTTTACTTATGGGGATTACATAGCATGAAATATCAGGTGGCTTTACACTCATTGATCATGTATACAGTCAGCCCATTTATGTTTTCGACATAACTTGATGTGAAAAAAGAAATATTATTTTGAGATGTTTATATATATATATTATTTTAAGATAAATAAAATTTAAATAATTTAATCTCTTGGAATATTGTATTAGGTTGTTGGGCATATGTGTTGATTCATTCAGGGTTTGGACCTGTGTAGTGTCAACTGCAGAAGATCTTTTATCATACATCTTGGGAAGGTGGATTCTAATAAATTTTGAGTAACACATAATTTTCATGATGTAATTTTAGGGTAAATTTTCATATCTATGTTTAGTGTTTGACTACACAGGGTACCCTATTTGAGAAGGGAATTCATGAATCTTTTTAGAAGGAATATTAGTCACATTTAAAGAAGCTTCATTAGGAGGGGACTCCAATGATGTTTCCATAGGAAAAAGAAGATGGTATTGATTTTTGGAACCCCCTTGATTGTTATTATCAATAGGGACCTAAAACAAATCATTTTCATGTAATTCAACAACATATTTTTAGAAGATCGTGGAATTTTTAGATTCATGCATTGGAGGATGCAGCGCTACCTGGGTGAGAGGTTTTTATTGAAACAAATTATTTATCATCTACAATTTTATTGATTTTTTTGATTTATTGGCCTCAAAATAATTTATTGTTTTTATTTTATTCTATAAATATGGACTATATTTAGAGGTACTTTTAGTTCTCTTTTTTTATATATTCTGATATGGTTCTAGGATGTTCTTTTTTAGGTCTATCTAGGGTAAATACTTGTGATATAATAACACCATTTGTTGGGAGATTTATTCATAGTAAATATATATCAATATGATTTAATACATTTAATGAACTACATATATTCAATACTAAAATTCATCATGTATTTACATAGGAAAATTTCGTTTTTTCAGTGTGGGGGACCTAATGATTGGTGTTCATTGGAATTCAATGTTAAAGGATAGTTAACATGAAATTGGATCCTTTCTATTCATAAAGTGTATCTTTTAGTTTAATATCATGTGGATCATATTCAAAGGGTTATAGAGGTGTTACAAAAAAATTTCCCAGATTATATCATGAAATAACCCGCATTATGCAATGTTGAGTTTGGGATAGTGTTTTAAACATATGTGTCGCCAATTTTGATGGTTCTTTATGGAATGAAACATCTATATTTCAATTATTGGATACATTAGGTTGATGATATCATTTATATGGGATTCATGTAGAGGATACTATATCCCCTAAGTGCTCTAGTGAAATTCTCTATGAATATGGTTGATAGTATAATATTTTACATCGACTAATAAAGGTTGTATAAAGTAATAGTAATGAATTGTTAACATCATTGGGGGATCGGTGAGCTGATAACTATTTTTTTGGATCTAATTATTTTATAATGTTTTAATTTTTGTTCGAACATCGTTATAAAAGGGTGAAGGGTTTGGAAATATCGAAGAGAATGTATGGTATAATAATTGACACAAAAATAACATGTTCAGGTCATTAAATTCTACCAACGCACTAGCCATGTACATGGGGATCCTGAAATCCATATTCATTGAGTTCATGGATATGTTTTTCATCATGTTCATTTAAGAGATATCGATCTACATGAATTAGAATTAGGGGAATGTCAGGTATCTCATAATTATTTTTCTTGTCCTTTTAAACCACCAACTATATGAAAATTTTTCTAAGTCTATGTTCTGGATTTGAGGGTTGAATTTCCCAGATAATTCTGTTTTGTGGTAGGGTCCGTGAGTGGATCCATAAAATGTCTATGAATTTCAATGTTGTATATCTCCAAAGAATATTTAAAGGGACCATAATTTTCATGGTTTGAATACTATTATTAATGTTTTATATCTGATTTATCTCGTGTTTCATCACTATTACCAGCTATTACTATTATGGTTCAAGATATTTTGTGGAAATATTTGTTCTATACTTCTTTTATTGACCATGCATAGAAATTTCCCAATGTTACATCACATCACAATCCTAACAATGGTGGGAAATTGGAGGATATCTACAATAATTCTAGTCGATTTATTATATGTATCTTGATGTATTATAGTGCAGTGATCTCTTATAGGTCTATTAAGTAAAATTACCATTATCATAACTATGATATCCATGATCATGATCCACATGTGCTTTTATTCATTTAACATCTAGAGACATCGAATCATTAGTGATCTATTTTTGGTTGTAGGGACCATAAAAGCCAAAAATATTTATTATACTAAAAAAATTTGAATCCATAACAAAGGAGGTGGTTATAGTTTCTTTATAATTTTGATGTATATATCTCATAGACTCCATTAATGGGGAATGATGTTACCAATTCAATTAATTTGGAGTCCCCTTAAGATATGCTTTGAGTGTCTTTCGATATTTCAAATATGAAAGAGGAGAGTGTTGTGATGTGTGATTAAATGTGGAAGATTATTAGAAATTTTTTTCATTAGCATAAAATTTTTGGCTCACCATTTATATAGATTTTTAATGAGTCTCAATGGGGAGACTCAATTTCCGAGGTGATGTATTAATGTGTTGGCCATAGTGATGATCTAGGGGGATGGTCAGATGTTGGTTAGAACCAGATGTCATTTCCTAGGGGATGGTATCAGTAGTGGTGATGCATCAGGGTGTTAGGAGATGAAAATAGATTCATATGATGGAATAGTGTGTGGAATATTTTTTAGTAATCCACCTATTCTTCTATAAGGTGACAGTGGTAGACCATGTTAGAAGAGGATTGATTAATTCCTTTGATGTCCACTAGTGGTAATGAGAGGATGTATATATTGATTTTTTACGATGTTACCCCATGTTATGGGTGGATATATCTCAATTTGGGGGAATGTTTATTGACTAACTAATTATGATACTTTTATAGTAATCTATGATACAGGTACCATTGATTTATTTCAATGTTTGTACATGGGTTATGTTGTCACTATTATTGGGGCACTAAGGACCATCTTCTTATATCAGGATTATCATTCTACCAAACATTTCTATAGGGGAATGGAAAATTATTTTGGTTTCATGTAATGCCTTATAATGTCATTCCACAATTAGACATATGGGATGGCTAAGATGACCATGAATAAAGATAACGATATATTTTGAGAAAACATCATTGAAATTTTAGAATTATGGTGACAACATCATACATTATCAGTTTTTCTTTTTTACATCATTTATCACTTACCCATTATCAGGTCTTTGTTTGAGTCATTTTATGTGAATCTGTTTCATTCTCCATTATGAAATATGGAGTTTAGGGATTCAAAATGTTTTTATCCTTATGTAGTGTATAGAATCCATGAGAAGATCTAGTTTGTCCATGAGTGGATGAGGGGAGTTCCTGAACATATTATTTCATATGTTTCATATAGATGGATCCCCTATGAGTTTTATGTTGGTGGCCATGGGTTCCTAATGTTTTCTCCTCGATGGGGTCGGTAGAGGTTTCAAAAGGCGTAGAAAATTTTTTCCTGGTTCATTTTACCTTTTGAGGAGTTGGAACTTGTTGGATTGGTGGAATATCAGTATTCACAGCCCCCACAGCTATATAGGACATATGATATAATCCATATGTACTAGGTCTGTCAATATATTCACATTTACTCACATACCTTGAAATAGATAGTGTTTGTTATTTATGACATTGTGAAATTCATGGTGTATTATATAGAGATCCAATAACAAAGAGTGATGTTTTTTCAAATATAAACCATCTGATTATTTCATTTTTATGTAGTTATGGGGTCTTAGATAAAAGTATGTTTGGGTGAGAGATGTGTATGTGTGAAAAACACATGGGGTTGTTCAGAGCCGTTATATGTTCTATTTTTCTTGATGATGTGATGGAAAGACCATAAAATTTTAGGAGATGTTTTGTTTTTGTGATGATGTCATTAGTGATAAATATTTTAGAATATGATGAGGGGAAAACATGATTCATAATCAAGATTCATTATACTAGGAAATGATTAAAAGAATGTTGGAAATTTGTTACTTCCCAATAATGATCATATATTGATTAGAACTATGGATTTTATTGATTCATGTGCATGGGGAAGGGTTCTATATTTTTTTGGTAGTTTATAGCTTGGGTTGTGTGGATGTTTATATAGGTTAATGGTTGTTTTTCTTTAATAGTTGTGGATTGAGGCTATTTCAATGTGTAATGGAGTTGTTCCATGATGGTTTGGTATTGTAGTTGTGTGTGATGTTTCATGAAAGGATGTTTTTTTGTGTGTAGAGTTATTGGTAATTTTTTGAATGATTCGGGATGACAAAGTTGTATCTCTTGTGATGGTTACATAGACCATCTCCTTTATTTTAGGTTATTTTTTAATGTCAAGAAAAATAATCATGTTAGTTGAATCTAATGTAACTATCTATACCTTTATGATTAATATTATTCTATTATTATTTTTGGAATTGTTTAGAGGAATCTAGTTGAGTGTTTTTTTGAGGCTAGCAAAATAGTAGGAAATTCACATTGTGAATGTGTAATTCGTTATTTTTTTAAAAAAATTTAGTGTTATGTGGTTAGTAATTCATGACAAGTTTTATGTGGCTATGATGTTCATGAGAGAAATCATGATTTGAATGTTGAATTCAAGACATTTATATTGTTAATATGAGGCACCATGAATTTCAAAAAAAAATGGAATGTTTGGGGATTCACTCCTTAAAGCCTACATATTAATTATATTTCATGGGAACATTATAATTCACATTAAGGATAAGTAACTTTTAGCAAAAATCTTGTGAGTTATAGAATATGTAGAATTTTAATTTCAGCCAAATTCACTCATAGAACCTTCATTTTTCGTGGATTACGGGTGAAATCAAGAGGACATTAGAATATTTTTATGTTCCTTTCTTCCATCATCAATCTATGGGATTTAACGATTTAGTATTGGCAATTTTGGGTGCATTATTATCCTATCCTATATGTTTCATTTTATTCATCACAAATTGAATCACTATTAATGTGTTGTTTTTGTACATGATGAGTTTGGGTTTTATTTTGATGATCCCTTGGAGTGGAACAGGTTGTTCAAGGGATTTCAACTGTGGAAATGTTTTTAGGTTGTTTCGTATTCACCATATTGTGTATAATTATTAAGAATGATTCATTGAACTTGGTGATACATGTACTCTACTAATTTAAATTTCAATATGTGGGGATTATATTATTTTTCCTTTATTCCGATGGATTGTTAAGGTAATAATAAAAAAATATAAAATATAAAATTTATGAGGATGGGGAGAAAACATATTTTTTAATTAACTTTTTATATTTTTATTGATATTTTATATGATTAATTGAAATATTGATATTCATGGGGTTATGATCCTTTTTATGGTTTAGCCAATACTTTTGAGACACATACTTTGTTGTTGTATAATCACAACTTTAATAAAAGGCTAAAGAATAATATGTTTCAAATAATTATTTTCCCATGGATTTTTATATTGTGTTATAAAAAAATGATGAACAATAATGTGAAATTACATAAGCTCGTGAATTTATTTTATGGAGTATGGTATTGTAATGACTTAGACCCCTCCGCACTAATCCTTTGTGAAAATCTACTGCATTGGTTGTTTTGGGAGGTACATATGGATTAATTTGAGAGATTTCCAAAAATTCAATTCTTATGAATAGTGGATCACCGAACGGTGGCTCACCAAATGGTTGTTAATATAACCGTTGCTCATAGAATGGTGGAACCAACGGGTGTCTCACCTAATTGTGGCTCACCAAGTAGTTAAACTGGATGATGTCTCCTTGAACAATGACTCACTGAATGGTGGCTCACCGAGAAGTTTCTCCCTGATTGGTGTCGTTGAACAGTGGCTCACCAAATTGTGGCTCCACATAAAGGGCCTCACAATGAATTTTCTCATTGAATGGTGATAGCGTGACACACCAAATAGTGAGTCAATTCCAAATGTTTTCCAAATTTTCATTTTCCCCATTTTCACATAGATATTCTAGTTTCACCCCTATGACATTTTATTTGATGTAAATCAAGTTTAATATCATTTATTGGAGTTATAAAAGTTTTTAAAAGGATATAAATTATATATTTAATATCCTAATGCTTCAGGGAAATTGAAATAATTAAACTGTGTGGTATTGGATATGATCTGACTTTAATGGACTTGAAACTGTTTCTTATTCCATTGATATACAATCTAGTTTTTTATAAGGCTGAGTTCCACTCATCCATTTTATAATGGGGGGAGGACAATTTTTCATCATTTAAGAGATGTGTTCCAATGCATTTTCCCCACTAGTACAGTTTTCCATAGAGATTTATGCTACTTGTGCACCCCCTGTATTGGTGCAAGGAGGAGTTTTGGTCGCCTGTTATCCAAGGTAGGAATTTCCTTTGTCTCTATTTAATTGTGTATCATTCGGGGTGGGTGTACATTTATCTCCTTTTGAATAGTGATTAAATAATTTTAAAGAATATAATAAGAAGGATTAAATGAAGATGGTGTGAGCGAGATGTTGATGATCACTTTGTTTTAAATGTTATCCTTGATCCATGTCATGAGTTGTGTGGGGTGTGTTCTTCTGAAAACCATGGTCGTTGGTGCTCTTTTGTTGTGAACCCATGATGATTTAAACTTATCTAGATGTTTCAATTCTTGTAAACATAAAATATTATTAACCACATCCATGTGGTTAAATAAAATGGATTCCATTGAAATAAAATTGCGTTGTAATCCCACATGAGTTACAAATGTAGAATTAAAGAATAGTGTGGATCAAATCAAAATAAACTATTCTTTATTTTCTTTGGTTGTGTGAAATGCATGGGGTTGTTGGGTGTTCTACATTGTGTTTCATTCTGTAGTGTGGTGTTAAGGTCAATAATGTGACATTGTGTTCCGGGTAGTACTAGCTTTGTGATGGAATATAATTTGAGAGAATGTTTTTTTGTGGAATGGATTGACATATTTTGTAGTGGAACCTATTCTAGATGTTGAGTTGGAAATGGGGCTACAGGTTTGGGTTGTGTTGTTATTTTTTGTTTATCGGTGTGTTTTGTGTGGTGTTTTAGTGCAGTTGGGCTGCTAGTTTTTGTTTTGATAAGGGGAATTATGTGGGATAACATTGATGAATGACGTTTGTAATGTCGAAATATGAATTGGTGTAAAATGGGGAAGAAGAACGAAGTGGGTTGTTAGCTGTGTGATCTATTACATAATATTTAAATAATTTTTTTCCTTTTGAGAATGGTTCTAGAGGGTTTTAATGTTAGTTTCCTTGGTAGGTATGAGATAAAAAAAATTAATAAAATAATAAAATCCAAATGACAATTGGTTAAATGATCTATTTGGGGTTATAATTCAACTTACGGAGGAAACCATTGATAATCATGATAAGTGCATGTCGTGGTTGTAGAGAAGGTTATTTGTCTATTTTTGATTCTTATATGTAATCTCATAGGATGGGCAATGTTTTTGTTTACCTATATTTATAAACTAGTAGTTCTTTGTATTTTCTATAACCATCCCACTCGTGGTGAGAAATATGTGCAGAACACCTCCATTGCTATAATGGAGGGTGTCTTTTTCAACATCTCGTTTGTAGGATTGATGAGTGGTTATTGGATCATCTCTACTCCATTTTCTAGGTATTTACCGCCCAAGACACTTCGGGAAGGCTTTTCTTGCTTGAGGTCTATTACTAGATCTACAGTATTGTTTATGTGAGTAGTGGTGTGTTACCTAGATGTATTGAGAATGAGGCCTGGCTGTTTTCAGTTAGGGTGTGGTATGTGTGAATCCCAAGAGTTTGTGAGAAATATTATGTTGTGGTAGTGGTCGAGGTGTCTATATATAGGATTTGTGTGATTGGTGGCCCATGTGTGTGAGGGTGGGGTGTGACAATGGTTATTTTTTAAGAGGTAGATGTGTTAGGATGTTCTAGTTAACTAGTGGTAAGTGGTTTGGGGTACCTCATAATCAATGTGATTATTATACTACATCACTAGAATTATTTAATTTGATTAGCATTAATTGGTGAGGTTGTGGTGGATAATATTCATTATTAGGTGAATTTGAGTTTCTTTTTTTCTATCACTAGATAATTATTAAGCTTCTCCCACTTGTTCGTGAGTGAAATTGAATTTTCCATACCGAGTATACCAATATGAAAACCTTACATATATAAAATTATTATTAGGCTACCTGGGAGATTATGTGGTCCATGATGGACCTAACAAGATAATACAATGGGGATATTTGTTGTGTTACTACTTACTTTTATTTTGGTATATACTTTGGAGTTTTCATAGTATTTTCCTTAATTTAAAATTAATAATGCATGTGTGATGGATTTTGGTTTCATTATATATATCATTCTTGGATTTCATTTTTGGTTTGTACATGTTATCTCTGGATATTTGTAACTATGAAAAGGGTAATTCCTCACATTTTTTTGAAATTTCTATACCCTCGTCATTGGTCTCCACCGCTGGGCCTATTGGAGGCAGGACATGAGAGTCATTATCTCTCCTTCATCATGATGAAGGACATCCATAACATGTTATTATCCATTCCCTCATCATGGAAAGGTGGGTTGTGATAAATTTTATCACAGGCTAATGGTTGAGAGATAGGATGGATCTTCGAGATTGGAAAAATATAGATTGGACGGGTTAGTAGGGAAATTGTGTTATGTGATCTTGTTGCATGACGCAGGACAGGGATGACAGGACATGACATCGAATTTTAGGTCCCCCGTAATCAGATTCATGAAATATGATCTAATTAAATATCCCTGTGAGAAAACACTAATTTCAGGGTATATACCCTAGAAAAGGTATATGAATCATAATAATGTTTTTTATATTTCGTACTGGGTGTTTCTGGGAAACAAAAATAAGCAATGACTTTAAATGAACCTTAAATAAATTACACACTACTCGGTCTTAAGAAGTTCCTTGTTTACCATTCTTCTATGGAACCCATTCATCGTCCACTTGTTGCATAGGATATGGAGGCACACCAGGACAATTTGGCCTATCATAATATGGTTGATCCAATGGGGGAGGATAAGCAGTTGCGTATGACACTTAATGCCTTCCAGTGGAAGATTCTGAGAAATTATGAGGGTAGAATGTCAAACATGGAGATGAAGAGTTGGATCAAAGACATGGAGATTATATTCAGCTTGATCTAGACTTCAATAAAGTAATGACTTCTTCTAGTGGTGGAAGATTTACCTTGGGGAGAGGAATGATACTAATGTTTCATGGGATGAATTTGAGAGGGAGTTATGCACTGAATTAATTTCTTCCACGAAGAAGGCCGGCAAGAGGCAGGAACTACACTCATTCTGGGAGGAGATTATTCCATTAAGGGAATTCAGGATAAATTTATATAACCTCATATGCTTTTCGTAGGATCTATTTCCATATGTGCAGTCTCAAGCGAGTATCTTATAGGAGGCACTCCTCCCTCCCTTTAGTGTGAAGATAATCCCTTCACCATACAAACATACTTTGAGGTTCAAAAGATGTCTAATGTGGTGGAAATGATTCACACGCATGGACGTCTTCAATGGGATGGATGTCAGTTGTTCTCTTTAAAGGGGAAGACAATTAGTAGAAATTATATGGCATCAGGTCCACCAAGGTTTCGGCCAGGTGGGAGCCGACCCCATCAGTTTCAGTTCCAAAACACTGGTCTTCAACATTTTTCTAGGTCTGGGTCTGAGGAGTTTTTATTGAAGGGTATATGAGCACCTATTGGGATTGTTTTTGTATAGAGATCAGTATGATTGAGGTGGGTAGGTATAGTTCCCACCTCAACAGTAGTTTCAAGACATTGTTTTACATTATTAAGGACAATAGCTCACTGTTACACCAAGGGTGGATGGTGTAGGGGGTGGTCGATCACAAGTTGCACTTCAGGTACCTCAATGAGGGCATGGTCGGGAAGGCATTTGATAGAAGAGGGGAATAAGAGGAGGTTATGTTCAATTAAAAATCTCAAAGGAAACATTTCTAGTGTGGATATAGATTGTATGGGGTACGATCAGTATTTAAGAACTCTTGCTTATGCTTTGTTTTATTTAGGATCATTATACTCCTTCAGTACACCTACACTATTCCATTCCTTGGGAAATGAAATATAATTAATTATCATTCCCATGGTTTTGAGAACACAAGTTGGGGGGTCAGAATAGCTTTTTTTATCTCTTCTAGGGATGTATACTGATGTTGGGGCCATATAACTCTAGTGGGGATATCTTCATATTATTGACAAAGCCATACGATGTCATCCTAGGTATGGACTAGTTTTTTTTGGGTGCATGGTATTATCGACTGCTTCATGGAGAATAATCATGTTTTCAGACAATAATGGCCATCGTATAGCTTTCGTTGGTGAGTAGATCTATCAGGTGGGAAGCCATTGCATGGAGACTCTCCTTTCCATGTTAGTCGTGCTGTAAGCGGGATCGAAGGACTTAATGATGGAGGGGACTCCTAGGGTAATTGGAGAGTTCATGGACATTTTTACCAAGGATTTTGTGACTATAACCACTAAATGTAATATTGAAATTGGGATAGACATGTAGCATGATGCTTCTACGATCTCCATGTCTCTTTATCAAATAACCCATTCTGATCTGTGAGAGCTGTGGGTCTATACTGATGATCTAATAGGGAAGTAATTTATCCGGCCTAGTGTGTCATTATGGGGTTCTCCGGTCTTGTATTTAAATAACGCGGAGAGTGGTATAAGGTTTTTATAAACTACCAGAGGATGATTAAGGTAATGCTCAAGAACTATTACCCTCTCTTGAGGATTAATGAACTTTTCAACTAGTTGAGGAGAGTGATTTTTTTCAAAATAGACATACTTTTCGAATATCTCTTATTGATCTAGAAGGAGGGTGACATCCTAAATATTATTTTCAGGTACAGGTGTGGGAGCATTGAGTTTATAGTAATGTAGTTTGATGTTATAAATGCACCATCCATGTTCATGGAGATCGTGAACTGTGTGTTTCATGTGTTCCTCGACCGGTTCATCATTGTATTTATTGATGACATTCTAATCTACTCAATTCCAGAAGAGGAGCATACCGAGTATCTCAAAAATATCCTAGAGATCCTTTAACCCCACTAGATATATGAAAAACAATCCATGTGCATGTTTTTGACATGGTAGTTTCACTTCATTGGGCATGTTGTGTATTAGTAGGGTATAGAATTAAACCCGTCGAAGGTTGAAAAAGTTGTTTTTGGGCTGCACCCATGAATGTGGAAGACGTTTTCAGTTTTCTTAGTTTAACAGGATACTATTAGATATCCATAACAGATTCTTCTCTAGAAGTATCATTTTTATTGGTTCTTAAAAGAACGGGCCATGTATTTTTTGTAAAGTTAGATGATTGGAACACCTGTTACCTATCTGAAGAGAAGTTTTATCTTTGCCGCAGTTCTCAGGTTTCTAGAGGAACATGTGATGTTTGAGTTGTTCTATGATGCTTAATATTTAGGCTTGGGTTTTCTATTAATGAAACAAGGGGGATTTATCTTTTATGGGTCTTGAAAATTACATCCCCTTGGACATTACTATGCCACCCAAGAACTAGAACTTACAGCGGCCATGTTTTCACTGATCTTGCAGTGGCATTAACTCAATGAGGAGTCCCTTTTTGAATTCCCAGATTAAAAGAGATTGAGGTAAATAATTTCCTAATGTGATAATAATTAGATATAGAAGAGTGGGTTGGAGTTTCCCTAGTATTACAATTTTGTGATATCCTACACCTCATAAAATGGGAATGTTGTGGTTGATTCTCTGAATAGGAATTCATAGAAATAATTGGTTTGGGAATCTGCAGACACATGGAGGGAAATATAAGAGTTAGTTTCTATGCACATAGATGTGGGAATTTATTGTGGTATAAGATTCAGGTTTAATATGATAGTATAGTCATCTTAGATGTAAAAGGTGGAAGAGTGTCATTAGGGAGACTCATAGGGGGATGTGATGCATGATCAGTTTAACTAGGTTGATTCTCTGGAGGGATAGTCGGAGGATGGTTACAATTGTATTTTGTTCTGGGGGAAACTATTTGTTTCAGTGGAAGTATGTGAGGAATTTCTCTATGTGTTTCATATATTAACCCTTGCGATACACCAAATAGATCACAAGATGTATCAAGAATTGATTGATCAGTTATGGTGGTCTGGGATGAAGTAGGTAATGGCAGAGTTTGTGGCAATGTGTTATCTATTCCAGTAAGTGAGAGATGAGAATCATGTTCCTGACAATTATTTTCTTCTTCTCTATGTCCATGAGTGGATGTGGGATGATATATTGATGGATTTATTCACAATATTACCCCGATCACAGGGATTATGTAATGAAATATGGGTAGTAGTGGATCGGTTGATGAAGTCGTCTCACTTATTAGCGATCAAGGATTCGTGCATAGTGGAGGCCTCAGCACAATGGTATGTGGTTGAGGTGGTTCAAAAAACATGGAGTTATGAGTTCTATTGTCTTATATTTGGATACAAAATTTTCCTCTCATGTCCTGAGAGGAGTGAATTATGAATTTTGAAATCATTTATACCACATCACTACTTTCCACACTCAAATAGATGGGCAAATAGAGAGGACCATCCAAATATCGTAGGACATGTTTTAGGCATGTGTTATAGACCATTGTGGGTCCATAGTGTGACATTTTAATTTGGTATAGTTTTATTAAAATAATATCTATGACACATCCATTAGCATGGTTTAGTTCGATGATTTATAAAGAAGATCATGACATTAAACCTTATACATTGCATATATTGGGGAATAAGTTGTTCTTGGTCATGTTGGGGTGCAATGTATGATAAAGAAGGTGCATCATGTCTGTGATAGGATGAAGGTAGAACATGAATGGTAGAATTTTTATTGCTTTCATAGGAGAAGGCCCATGGATTTTGATGTATGGGACCACATATTCTTAATGGTTGACAGTGTCTTTAATGTATCACATCTTCATCGGTATCTTCATGACTACTCTAATGTCATTGATTGATGAGAGTTGGATATCGAGGATGTGACAACATTCTTGGAGATACCAGTGGAGACCCTAGATAGTCAGGATAAGGTACTGCGTGGATGGAAAATTACCTTTGTTTGTGTGTTGTGGAGGCATTGTGGACTTGATGAAAGTACATGAGAAAGGGATGTGCATATGAGTTCCCAATACCTGGAGTTGGCTTCAATTTTTCTCATGATTCTTCATTGTGATGTAATTCTTGAATCTTTTTTTTCTAGGAGATGGTTTGTTTCCTTTTTATATTTTTATGATAAAATCCTGATTTTAAAGGAGGGTAGGACCTGATACTTAATCAACATGAATTAATGTGAATGTGATTAAACTCATTTAGGTGAGTGAATAACACATAATTCAGATAGTATCTTGACATTAAGGATGGAATTACTTAATTTATATGTTCGAGTCATGTGACTTTTGGGGTTTTTTGGTTTTTTGGGTAGTAAATGTCATGAAGGTTTTTTTGGATGTTGAGTTTTTCACTCCATCATTCAAAAAACAAAAGGTGGTTTATCCTTTTGAGGTATCATATGAGGTGGTTGTTTGGAACCCACCTCATCTTGAGATTAGATTGGAATTATTGAGGATGATAACTATTTAATAGTTATATGATTCAATCACCAAGAACCCACCAATTCCATTCCTTTTTCAAAATCTATAGTTTGGGGTGTTTTGTGAGGTAATGGTGGCTTAATTCATGAGTTTTTCAAAAATCCGTTTTTTCTGAATGGTGACATCGAATGGTGGTTTACCAAATGGTGGATCACAAAATGGTGGCTCACAATGCGGTGTCTCATTTATTGGTGCCAATGAATGATGAAACAAAACGGTGGCTCGCTAGAAGGTGACACTAAACGGTGACACCAAATGGTGACACCAAACGTTGGCTCACTAAATGGTGACCCACCAAACTATGACACAGAACTATATATCACCTAAAAGTTAAACCAAATAGTGGATCACCAAATGGTTGTTCAACAAATAGTTATAGTGACTGGTGATCCACCAAGTGGTGTCACACTAAATGGCGAGTCAATTCTGAATGTTTTCCAAATTTCATGTTTTTCCTAGTGTCAAATAGATTTCTCAGTTTCAAACATCATGTGTCTTATTTGATGTAAACTGAGACTAAATCCTTGTTTGGGTGTTTCTAATGTTTTTTTACATTATATTAATTAAATATTTAATATCCTAATGCAATGGGGTATTTTAAATAATCCAACTGTGTAGTCTTCAGAATGATTCAAATTCAATGTCCTTGAAAATGTTTCATGCTCTGTTGATATGGGATATGGATTTTCTATGGCTGATGTCCTCTCTTCTCTTTTCTCTAGTTCCACGATGAAAATTTCTTCCCAGATGAGTTGTTTTTCTGTAATAATGTCTCATGTCTAGTTTTCTTTGATGTTTTTTTCTACTCATGCACTGCCTCTTTTGGTGCGAAGAGGATTTTGGGTCACTTGTTATTCCATGTTTGGATTTCCTTCATCACACATTAATTGTGTATCATGTGGTCTGGGTGTACCATTTTTTCCTTGTGAATAATACTAAACCCATTATAAAGAATATAATAATAAATAATAAATGATGGGGGTTGGTGAAAGATGATTATGATCACTTGGTTTTATATGATATCCTTGATCCATGCCGTGAATCATGTGGGTTTAGTTCTTTTGAAAATCATTATCATTTTTGGACATTGATTTTGAACTAATGATGCTTTATACATATTGCTATTTTGAAATGATTGTAAACATAAAATCATTCTTACCACATACTTTTGTTTAAATAAAATATATGTCCTAGGATTAAACATGTGTTGTGATCAACTATGAATTATGAATGTATAATTAAAGGTCATTGTGGATCAAATCAGAATACGCCCTGCATGATTTGGTGTGATTGTGTTCTATTTATGGTTTTTATGGGTTTTTATCCTTGTTGGGTTTTGGTAGTGTTGTTCTATGGGTGGGGGTTTGACTTTGTGTGCATGGCAATACCATCATTGTAATGGTATCTATGTGTGAGAGATTTATTGAATGTGGAATCGATGAACTTATTGTGTTGTGGGACCGTTTCTGCATGGTTGTTGGAAAGAAGGGATAAATTAGGGCTATATCAGATTACTTGTTTATGGGTGTGATGGGTGTGATGTTTTCGTGCAGTGGGGATACATGGTCTAGTTGTGAGAGAATGAATTCAGCGGGATAACATTGAAGAAAGATATTGGAAATTTCCAAATACGAATGGGTGTTAAATATGAAGAACAAACAATGTGGGTTTTTGGTTCTTTGTTTTTTAATGGAATGATATTACTATATTTTATCATTTTTTGAATTTATGTAGATGTTGATATTGTCTGCATCCCAGGTGGGGATGGGATAAATAAATGAATAAATAGAAAAATGTAGAATGAAAAACAAATTAAATGAATTGGTTGTGGGTAAATTTATAATTTTAGAAGTGACCATATTTCATTGTGATACATTCATGAAGAGGTAGTAGAAAACGTGTTTGGTGTGGGATGATTTATTGTTTGGAATCCCATAGGTTGGGTTGTGCGCTTGTTTACCTATAATTATAATATTTTAGTTCCTTAGGTATTTAATACACACCCCACCTGTGTGGAGCACTATATTCTGAACACCCCCTTTGATATTGTGGGGGGTGACTATCCTAACATCCTAGTGGGAGGATGGATATCTAGTTATTGGCTCTTATATACTCTCTTATATAGGCATTTACCATCCAAGTCACATTGTGAAGGTTGTAATGGATTGTGGTTTGTCACCAGATCTATGATATTTATTGTGTGATTGTTGGATTTTTTCCCATGTGTCTCTAAGATGAAGCCTCGATGTCTTCAGGAAGGGTGTGGAATATGTGAATCTTATATGTTTGAAGGACGTATTATGGTGTCTTAGTGGCCCATGTGTCTATGGGAAGGAAGTGTGTGGTTGTTGAACCATGTGTGTGTGGGTGGATTGTGATAGTAGGGCTTGTGGTAGAGGTAGATGCATCAGGATATTATTATTAACTAGTCTGAAGCAGCCAGGGGTACCTATATGTTGATGTGATTATTATATTATATTAAAATACATTCAATATTTTTTGAATGATACTTGGTGAGTTTTGGGTGGATTTTATACCTTTTTAGGGGATTTTGAGTTTCTACATTATTCACACTATGGAATTAGTATTCTTCACATACTTATGCACGAGTGACTATGGTTTTTCCTACTTAGTATACATGTATTCTAAACCTATGTACATAAAATCTGTATTCTGTTTCTAGGGTGATTACGTGGAACTTTTTGGACGTTAATATCTTAGATGTTGGGGATGATTGTTATATCACTTTTTAGTTTTATTATGGTACATACATTGGAACTTATTTATATTTTCACCTGTTTTACTTTAAACATGAAAGTGGGATGTATTTTATATATTTTTCTTTACTGTATTTTTTTATGAATGGTATATCATATATCCTGATCTTAGTAACTATTAAATGGGTAATGCCTCTAATTTTTTTGGGATTTTATACCCTTGGTGAAAGTCCCCACCTTCGGGCCTATTTGGAATGAGACTCGGTGGTCATTATCTATCTTTCATATAGAGGAAGGAAGGCATCCAAATCATTTTATCCTATCCCTCATCCTGAAAAAGGAGGGTTTTGATGGGATTGTAATGCCATGGGTGGTTGTTATTGATGTGATAACCTGTAGGAAATATTGGGAAGTGTTGCGAAAATTTTCGCATTGGATGTGACTTGCATAATTGGGATGTGTGGTGGTTGATATGGGATATTTTTTGATGGTGGTGATTTATGGTGGTTGTGTTATGAAGGGATTCTATTGAGTGGATGTCGAGGTGTGGTTGTTGTGACATATTGTTGATATGGTGAGACGACAATGTTAAGGTGGTGATATAATGTTGGTAGATGTGTGATGGAAAAACTATTTATAGTGTGGTTATTTTAGTTCTACATTAGACATAGAATAATAATTAATACTGAAATGAAATTTCATGGGTTTAGAATTGAACAAATGTGTTATTGTTCATTTTTGTTACTTTTTTCTAAATTAATTTGAATAATAATTGAATTAGTTATGTAAATGTGTATTAAATATCAAAGTAAAATTGTTTTAGTAGAGTTTTTTTAATTGAGAGAATGATTAAATGGTAATTTATGGTGAAAATGTGTGGAATTGTGTGTTGGATGTCCTATTTGTTTTATTTTGTGGGGTAATTATAATGGTTGATGGGTTGTGGAGTGGTGTTGTGGATATGTATACTAATGTAGTCAATGTAGATACATAGGTTGTGTGATTTTTATTATCTATATATGATATATTTTAATGATATTTATTTTTACACCCAAACAATGTAGGATAACATTAAAAATAACCTATGGATTTTGGTTATGGTTGTTTTCCCCAAAATCTAGGTTGGTAAGGATATGGGTGGCCAAATACCCCCTCTTCGCCACTTGTCCATTAATTGTGATGATAATGGTTGGTAATGGATATTAACACTTGGTAATGTGGTCTGATATGAAGAGTATAAGATATGTGGTAGTATCATTCTTGGTAGAGGAAGGGACGATGATGATTTACTTCATGTTCATGATTCCAAACAAATTTGGTCAAGTGATGAGAAATTATTTAGTATCCTAGTATTTTTTTGGCGAGATGTGGTGTGCCAGCTCATGTTTCATTGGTTAAGATATACTATAATAGCATAAATTTATTAGGGTTAGATGTATTGCGATGATGAATGATATTAACAACATATGTTAGACCTTGTTAGGGTTGGTTATGTTGGGATGTGAATCGAACCCTGATAAAAGATGTGTGTCTGTAATCAGATATGTATGGAATGGATGGAATAATAGGATTTCCAGCATTGGGACATGGGGGTGTTAAATAAGCGTGGAAGTATAAATATCGTTCTTCTATGATGCTTACTATACTATGTTAATATATTGTATGTGGGATTTTTTTTACCAATCTATGGTGAGTCCATGATTGTTTTGTTAACCATTTTAGGTTTTTTGGTTTATTGGGATATTCATTAGTAAATGAGTACAATATATTTACATGGCCACTAGATACCATTGGTATGATCCTAATGAGTATAATTTTATTCTCACCCTATAAATATATACACACGATTTTTCTTGTTTGTAAGGGAAATTTGGGAATCGAAATACATGTTTCCTGGTTAAGTTAGATTAGCTATTGATTCTCTATAGAATATTTTTTCACATTGGTACACAGTGGTAATTAAACCTATCTCTCAAATCCTACATCATTATTATGGGAAATTAATTCTATATGCAATATTTTTATACACATGGTTCATATCACTATCTGCGGACCTACTGGAGGCATGACTCATGGGTAATTATACATCATCAATCATATGCAGCCTAAGAGGGGTATCCTTGGAGTTAGGGGGTCGTGAAAGTTATACTATTATGGTTATCAACATTATTTTATTTTATAAATAAAATACATTATTAATGTTTATAATGTTTTCTTTTATGTAATTTGAAACTGTGTTATTCATTTTCCTCCTATAATAAGTAATACAATAAAACTCTAGAATTCAGACAAAATAGGAAAATTGAAACCAGGAAGACCCTTAAGAAACTTTAACCTCATAAAAATACATATACGTGACAATACTATTTTTAGTGCTACCATTATTTAGTGATGATATATATATATATATAACATAAATTATAGGTTAAAAAGTATAATAACACCTCGTAATGACCTCTACATAGGTGTCATGATACCCTTTTGTGGGTTACCCTAATGTGGGTTACCCTTTTGTGGGTTACTCCTACATAGGTTACGCTTACATGGGATACATTTACATGGAAACATGAAACTCAGTAGTACCCTTAGGTTGTAGAACTCAGGATTATAGAGAAGCGTAGTTTAGTCAAATATGACATTGAGATTTTGGAAAAAATTTCATGGGGCCAATAAATAATCAATGATTAGTTCCTATAAAATAATAAATTTCCCCTTTGTAAGGTATCTATAGTACAAAATGACTCTATTTAATGATTTATCTATACCAAAACCACATGAAAATATATAGTCACCTAAAATTTGGAAGAACCTAAAATATCTTCATGTCATATACCATAGTTCATGGAACATCTACATCAATATTGGATTAAATTTAAAATGTGGCTACCAACTCCATATAATAATTACTATGCATACACCGTAGTGAACTCCTACAAACATTAGTTAACCCTTCAATGATAAAAATATTCTATTATTAATTATCAAAATATTATTCAAAATACATCAAACAATGATATCATCATAAAAAACTTAATAGATTCAAAAAAATTACCAATGTAGTTAAATAATATAAATAGAGAGAATGGTGGACTTGAAAACATAAAATAATAGTCATTTACAAATCCTAATCTATATTTGATCATCTAAATCTCTACCAAGGGGATATCATTTCTAAATAATTATTCTCATTCTAGAGTGTGAACAAAAATTTAGTATCCAATATTTCAGTAATATAATTATTATCTCTCAGTTTTCATCATATTTTTTTGGGGAATTAATATTCATTGTTGAACATATTTTTCTTATAAATCTCTAATATTTCTATTTTTTATTCATTGATTACTACTATTAAAATAAGAGAGCACAATTTAATTTTAATTTACTTTAAAAAGTAATGGGACTAATATATTTCAATTTATAGATTAACCATTGAAGAGTTAGTGTCTATTGCATCTGGTTTATTTTTATATCTAAAAAAGTAATAATATTGTTTTTTTATTTAGTTTTAAATGAAAAATTCACTCTATATTAACATTTTAAATATCTCATACATTAATATTGTATTATTTGTGGTTTTATTTTATTAATAATATTATTAAAAAATTACTATAATATTATTATTTTTAATATAATTTAATGATATTTTAAATATAGATTTTAAAAAAATTTATTTTGACTACACCAATTGTTGTCCTAGTGGAAAATATACATGTCCTGCTGATTATTTTATATTAAAAATATTTCTGAATGAAAATTATAAATAAATAACATTATTAATTTTATTTTCTATACATTAATTATATTTAATATCTATTAATATAATTTTTTGTTTTATATATTATAAAAAAGGCCCATCGAAGATATTTCACATTTTTATTTAGATAGTAATTATATGAATTAATGAAATTTTGGATTAGATGTTAGTTATTTTAATGTATTTTATCCATATAAAAATGCACATGAAATCTAGAAAGTATTAGAAAATTCAAGTGAATAGAAAATACATTTATTGACAAATGAGGTGATATGTATATTGAAGACGTTGAGAGATTGTACACATATACTAATAAATCTATCACTTAGATATTTACTATACTTATTTATATTTATAATTTGTGAAAATATAATGGGGTCACAATTTTTATAGATACATCATTCTAGAAAATTCTATGTGTTTAAACAAGTATTTTCAATGTAAAAATATCAAATATCCATGATGTTAACGATGTAAAAAGCATCATAATTGAGGATATCATTGGTTCTCTCTTAACATATGAGCTAACCCTCATAAGACAAGCTGAAAAGGGGGCCAAGGATGTATGAAAAAATGACTGAAAAATTTCTATAAATGTAAAGAACAATTAATGATCTGTTAATGACTTCAACATTTACAATATTTTTCAGATGATAAAATTTACATTAAAATTTTTTGGTCCACTCAAAAAATTTCAAAATAAAATAAATTTTTGGATGAAACATTCTTTAGTTGTAAAAAACAATAGTCACATAAAGAAAAATTCTTCCTTGACCAATAAAAAATAAAAAAATAAAGAACATTGTGTGAAATCATTAACTGGACATTCTTGGAGAACTGTTGAAGATTCGATTTAAACATATGTATCACATGAAAAATGTCCCAAGTGTCTCATGACACATGTTTTAGATGTAATTGTGGATGGGATTAAAATTTCAATTTCTCATTCTCATTCTCTATCATTTTATTAAAATTATTAAAAATATTATTCACCTCTTGAATAACTGCCCAATAATATAAATAAACTCCAATATTTTTCTTCTGATGTTCATTCAATATAATTGTTCAGAAATTGGAATAGAATATTTTTTGTTTCAAAAAATGATAAAATTTTAATAGAAGATGTGGATTTCCATTCAAAAATTTAATATGAACTAAATTTTTAGAACTTATAACTTTGAATTAAATATCCTAAAAATGCACTTTCTAATATTAACCATGGAGATGGATATTTAAAAAATATTTTTTTAAAACAATATAAAAAATTTCTATGTTTTTTATTTTTCATGGAATTATTTCAGTCTAATCTTATTATGAAGGTTAATTTATCTAGAGTGATTTTATAAAGATCATTTTTAATTTATTTTGAAATAGTTTTTTAACTTTCCAAAGAATAAATTTATAAAAATTCGTAATATGGTAATGTCAAAATCATTCATATTATGTCTTATAGTTCAAATAAAAAAATGTTCCATATATGTGATGAATTTAAATCATTGTTAGACAACTTAATCAAACCCAAAGTGTTGTAACAGAAGTGATAATTTCATAATTTTTTTTTTCAAAAAAGGTAAAATTTCACGAATATTCATTATATATGGATAAAAGGTTCTCAATTAATGTTTCTGTACTTCTATATGAATTAATTCATCATTAATATTTTGATGGAGAGATGTAACTTTTAAGGATTATTTTAAATGTAAAATTTTTTGGTATATTTTAAATTTACTTCCATAAATTTAAAATTTTTAAATATGTCTTGTTTGTTAAAGGATTGATGAAAAATTTACTATGTATTTGTCAATTATGTGATAGTGGAATCAAAATTACATTTGAAAATGACCTCCAAAATGGTTATTATTCTTATATAATACATTTATTAAACACATACCTCTTTATAAATTATTATATTATTTATTTAAAATTACTTGAACATAAAAAAATAATGTTATTATGTGAAAAAATAAAAAATTCTTGTATTTTTCATCAATGTCGTTGTCATTCTAATATTCACTCAATTTTTGAAACTCAACCGTAACTGACTACTAATATATTATGTGTAATTTTTGTTTAAATATTACAATTTTTTTACATTTAGTTCTTATAAAAAAATTAATTCAATATAAACCCTTATTTCCACTTTAAAATTAATAAAATTGGCCCACCTTGATAATTTTAGACCAAATTTGGTTTCTAGTACATTATCTACAAATTATATCATTTCAATTATCAATGATTTAACAAGATTTACATGAGTATTATTCATATCTTATATGAATGAGGCTTGTAATTTATCCATAAAAAATTTCATGAAAATAAAAAAAAATATAAAATATATACAAAATCATTTCAATTAAATGTGACCTTAGTGACTAATTTTATAACCAAGGCATTAATGCGTTTATTCTTCTCAAGGTTATCATCAATACTTTCCCATTCCTAGAACTACCCAATAATAGTATGTTCTAAAAAAACAAAATAGGTTCCTCCATGAATAGTTTAGGACTCTTTTTAATAAGATATCACATCCTAAAAAATTTTAGACATGCTATAATATACTACATACATTATCCTTCACAACATTCTTATAATACAAATTGTAGTCAAATGATCTTCTAGAAAAAATAAAGGAAAACCTTCCTAAAAATTTATTCATTAGATTATTTGGGAGTAAATTCATTATCCATGAAACCATGGTCAATATATGAATGTTTTTAGATGAATTAATTGCATTTTTTACAAAAACAAAAGAAAATACTTTATTGAATTCAATAAAAGGCTATATCTTTTAACGAGTCATTTATAATTAAATTCAATTATATTCTACCTAAATTTATTCTTTAATAGAGGATGATATTGTAAAACCTGGTTCAAAACATTTGTGAAATTCAATCATCTAAACTAATTAAAGACGTTATGGAACCCCCATCAAATCTATCATGTAATTCATAGTCCCAATCCAATGACAATACACTTTAGAATGTTAATGGTGATTCATAGTCTAGAATTCATACTAGAAGGATGATATTAATTTTGGTTGAAATTAATTATATTCTCTCTCATCTTTAATCTCATTTCCTTGAATATTCTATTAATGATAAAAATTTTATAATTTCCATGAAATATTGGAATAATCGATTTTAAAGAATTATAATCTGGACACTCTTGTAATGAAACAATATCATTTGATTATTACACCCATGTGGGGTATTGAGAAAAAATGATAACAAAAATATTAACTATAACAAGAAAATTCCAATTTATGAAGGATATAATCATGAATATTGTATTTATTATGTTGAATCCCTTAAATGAGTCATCGAACTATGCTCCAATATAATTTAACATGAATTCACTACTCATTTTATTATCAAATTATTCAAACAGATGTGAAAAGAGATTTTTAAATGGTTATATTTCTGACAAATATTTTTGAGATATAACCACTCATTTTTGAAAATCATAAATGTCTATATTCAATTTTCATGTTAACATATCCTTTATAAAATTTAAAATAAGAACCTCTCACAAGGAAAGATAGATTAACAAAATATATTTTAACAAATGAATTCAAAATGGGAATGGCTACT
Organism: Viscum album; assembly: GCA_963277665.1. Lineage (NCBI taxonomy): Eukaryota > Viridiplantae > Streptophyta > Magnoliopsida > Santalales > Viscaceae > Viscum > Viscum album. The sequence goes on from OY728146.1 coordinate 959,933,798, forward strand.
TCAACATTCTTCTCAAATCCCTTTCAAATGATTTCTTATTCAATAATCCTTATGGTAAAAAAATTTATATTTTTTTCAAAATTGATGAAACACATTATAAGGATTATTAAATATTAATGAATAATGAGTAATAAATGTATTTTATAGTAGATCATATATTCTTCTATAAATTTCAAATTTTTAAAAATTACAATGGATTCTTTTTAAACCAAAGTAAATGCACTAAATAAAATAAAAATATTTTTTAATGGTTCATGAAAATGAAATTAGAACACCCATTAGTATATCATATAATCGAAATTTGTACTAATTTATCATATAATACTATTAAATGAATAATAAAAGTAAAAATGGATGTCTACATTACATTATTAGGAAATATCCTGAAAACATGCTATAGTCATGAATTTGTGCTCTTCATAATTCAACTACAAATATATATCATTTAAAACCAACCATAATAATTTAATCTTTTATTATTATGTAACAAAAATCCATGAATTTGTTATCATATGAAAAAATATTCTAAAAAATATACATTTTTAGAAGGATACATTTTTAGGATGCCAACACGATTTTATACGCAGTTGGGATATGTTAGTTTTTATTCAAAAAAAATTTTATCTTGAAGTGTTGTGAATAAAATATTGTTTCACTTTTTATAGAAAAAGTATAAAACATATAATTTGGGATTTATTTTGACAACGTTATATAAAATAATCATTACATCCTTGATATTCTCCCTACATATTATTTAATTCATTTCATGTGTATGACAAATACATTGATCACTATTTCTAAAAATTCTCAAAAAAATTATTAAACTAATTAGATTGACATAACAGAAAACATTATATGAGATATCTTTTAAGGAAGTGATATTTACATTGACTATTTTTTAAAAATCATTCACATTGAATATATATTCCCTAAACCACTTCTTCTAAATGAGTTAGGCTTCATCAAAGGTGTATTTGGTTTGTTTAAATTTAAATACATTTCACATCTCCTTGGGATTCCTGAAACATTTTTCAAATTTTTTTAATATTATTAAATATTATTTCCAAATCAATTCTCTAAAAATATTATTACTTTTTTAATTTAATCTATGTATGATACTCAAAAAATATTTCTAGATATAAACAAGTAGATTGAATTTAAATATAGAATCCCATATATATTACTCCTCAAAAGAGTTATTATGTTTTTATCCCATTCTCCGTCATTGAAAAAAAGAGTGGGAGTAAATACACACCTAGTTCTACACTCCCATAGAATTTTCAATGTTTTAATAATGTGAAAGTTAGATAACATTAATAATGAAATGAATTTTGAAATATATATATATATTCTATGTGTTTACTTAATATTAGTATTATATAATGGATTTGATCCTCATATTCTATCCTACTACATTAATCGAGGGGGGCTGTTACTACAAAAAATATCCTTGAATATACATTATATTTTTAAAAATTAATTTCAATATTTAATGGTTTAATAGTATTTCCAATGATGTTATTTATGCTTTTCAAAAAAATATTGGATTCAATGTTTTAAATTTTCATATTTTTTTAATAACCTATTTATTTTTATACTTTATTTTTCATTATAAAAAATATTACACATTTTAAAAAAATTAATGATTAATTATTTTTTAATTATTTATTTTTATTTTTCACAAAACATAATTATTGATGATAAATGTAGATTTAATTTTTTCACATTATTCTCCAATGTTATTTTATAACCTCACGAATAACATCTTTTTTAATATCCTTATGAAAATAAATTTACACTGCACTGTGAATTTAAGTGGTATGTTTTATAAGGGGTTGGATCATTCATTGAACATGTATTATGGTGAAACACATAAATCCATGATATAGAACGACACTTTGACATGTATCATGATTCAATTATATGGTTTTACATTATGTTGGGTTCCATTTTGTAGGATTCCCCTATGTGTGTATGGATAACTATCTTGGACCCTTCTAGTGAATAATTTTGGACGATGTCTTATCGTATCCCACTAAAATATCATTCCAATATTTATGAAAATATATATAGAAGATAAACTACAGTAAACATTTAGTTATTATAAACAGGACCATATTAAAAATATACAGTATTCTATATTCAATAAACTTTTATTGAAAGAAGTTTTTAATTCCATAGCACTTTGTTATTCTATAGCAATCAAATTTTTAAAGAACCTCAAAAAGGATCAAGGTTGTATCCCAAAAACAATGTCACAACTACGTCAACTTTGATATAAACATATAAAATATCCTCTTTACATCATTGAATATAATTTATGTATATTTTAGAGAGACCAATTTTATGATGTAGTGATCCCTTCCATAGAAAAGAATTTGTTGAGATTATGAATAGATGAAATGATAGTTAGAATTAATCCATCATTGCGGTTTTTAGAATAATGTGTCTCAATGGATTGTATAACATTACCAATGAATATTAATCTTCTAAATAATTAAATTATTCTCCATGGAAACATTCCTTGAAAAAGTTTCTCTAACACCAACATGAATCCAAAACTTTTAATCTCTATCTAAGTGCAATTTTTTTTAAATATTCATCATTCTTATAGAGTATGATCAAAAAAATATTATCTAATAACACCATCTTATTATTCTCATTATTCCCATTTTCTCATCCTATTATTTAGGAATGTTGAGACAAAGGGATAATGATATTTCATCATTTCAATCTCCACTCTTTCAATTTATTCATGATTCATTCATAATTTCCACTGAATTAAGGGAACTTGTTTTACTAACAATATAGATAAAATCTTAAATGGGATATTATATTGAGGTTTTATTCATTACTATTATAGATATGTTTTCTATAGTATCTAGGCTCTTAATATAAAATTAAATTAAATTGATATTTTTGGCATCTTTATTACAATTTTGGATAATGGACTAATAAAATAAATTGTCAATGGATTTTAGTGGGATATGTCTGGTGTATGACACCTAATTTTAGATATAGAATCATTTTACACCTTCTATCATAACATCGGAGTCATTTTATTATATAAAAGATTTGTTTCGGGGTCTAAAATTGAATGATCATGGATTCCGGATTTTAAAAACCTAAAGGAATATTTTATACCATAAATATGGGATTTTTTTACATAAATTGTTTTGGACAGTTGCTACAAGAAAATTTAATGTTTTAAAAACAATATATATAATAAAATAGAACAATGTTTTTAATATGTTATTATCATATAATGTTAGTCATAATGTATTTTTTTTCAACACAAATGGAATTAGATGAATTTATGATGTAAATTTTCAATTTATTCCCAAAATAAGTAGGGTCCAACAAATATAACATCGTCCCGTGGTAATGATTTTATCATATCCTTTGACATTGCTCTTATCAATTTGTTGTATTAAGGTTTATGAATTTTAGTAAACCTAGAAATATGAAATATATTTTAAATTTATCATTAGGCTATCATTTTTTGGATTTCGTGTTTATGGATAAAATTTTCATTTTTAATTTGGATTTATTTGTGATGGATAAATTATAATCCTATACTGGTGAGTGATACAAATATTTATGATTGAGGATTTTGGGGGAGTATTATAATTATGTTTATAAGATGAATAGATATAATGTGTTCATCCATAGAATTAATTAATATGATTTTTTAAAACATAAATGAGGTATACGGATTATCTCCCACTATAATATCTATAACACGTTGGATTGATTCTTGATTAAATTTTCATTTTATTTTATTGAAAATATATTGAGTAGTTTATATGTAAAACACTTACATAATGTGATTTCAAATGGGTGGTTTTAAAAGATTCTCATTATATGTTTCATTTAAATGCTTTCAATGGATTTAGTTTTAATATGAACATTTTCACATGGAAAAATATTTTATATGAATGAGGTTATTAGAATAGATAATGTAATGTGTTCATAAATTATTATATGAGGCTATGTTGAGATAACTATGGTTCATTGAGCAGTATGGAGAGGAAGAATGGGATACAACCCAATGATGACTTCAATTATTTATTATTACTGATTACGAGTGTTGGGATTTTCATTACACATTATTCATGTAAAATTTTGGAACATGGAATTGTTATGACCCATGTAATGTAAATGATAATGTGTAAGGATTTATTTGGGAATGTTTATTGGTGTAGCTATATTTATTTGACAAACTATTTTGATATTCTCACTAAATATTTTATATAAAATTTGTTTACATGCTCTAATACTAGTGGTGTGTAATGGTATGTCTTTAGGAAAAGAAAACATAGATATATAATTTCCCCATTCATTAGAGCATGGGCGCATTTGTAGAGTTCATCTACCAAGATACATGGATGATGCATTTTTTGAACATCCCAATTGGTGATCTGTGACATAATGGATTTGTTTCCGAGGTTGAATTAGGGAGTGTATACTTATAGGTAATGGATGGAGACTCTTTGATTCTAATTCCATTCAATTTGGAATCATATACTTTAACATTTATCATCATATTAAAATCAGCACTATATTTTTTTGTTTTCGGATTGCATTGAGTTGTGTCATTGATGATTCAAACATCAATAATTGGATTAAAGGATTACTCTTTTGTTTTTTCTAGTTATCTCGGTTATTATAAAAACTCATCCACCAATTTTATCTTAAGATGTTGATATTTATTTCTATAAATTGGTATTTCAATTATGGAATCTATGTTTAGTAGCATTTTACACTTCTAAATCTAATGTTGAGGGATGTGGTGTTACAATTGGAATTAGTATTTTTGTCTACAATTTTGGATGGTTAAAATAATCTAGTACTGTTAGAACAAAAAATGTATATCAGGAAAATATGTATCTAACCACATTAAATTTATGATTATTTTACCATACTCTCTAGGTATCAGAGTGGTCTAATACGTTACTAGATATGTTTTCTTCTCTTCATTATGGGTTTACTAATGATTATTTTATATCATTAATTAATACATGTAATTTCCCACTTGGACATCATTATTCTTCTATTGTTCATGTTATTTTTTAAAATGGTTAATATGGGTTATTTTTGAAATTATTGTGTGATTAGTTCCTTATCATAGTAATAATTATTGTTAATAATATTTTTGGATTAATTTAGGCCTTTAGATACTAGAGAGAAATATTCTAAATGGTTTATTGTTTTGCATATAGAAGATGGAACCCGAATGATGTCATGGAAACTATAATGAAGAAGTTGTTGAAAATGTGGTTACACCTGAGCTACAAATGATCAAATACATTGTATATATGAACTATAAATTATTTAATGATTTTTAAATAGGAAAATAAAATTATAAACAATGGAAATTAGATCATTTTTGTAGTTTTGTAAAAAGATTAAACATGTGTTTCAAGGGGTTTCTAAACTTGAAAAGATTATGTGGGAATAAACATAATGAAGATAATATTCGATCTTCATGGAAAAATAGAATTACCAAAGAATAATTTGGAAATATATATATTGGAATATCATTCACACTAATAGTGGACTTTATCTATACCTAGAAATATGAATATGTAATTAAATGGGAGGATTTTGATGAATTTTTCGTTAAAATAATCTTACCACCCACATTGAAAATAAAAAAACATTATATTTCTATAGATCGATGTAATAAATATAATATATGATTGAATATATATATTATTTAAAAGAATTTGGCCATTTTAACTATAAATTAGTACCTAGTTATTTCTTTAATGTGGGTATATTTGATTCGGGGTGGAAAAAAATATACATTCTTGGATGATTTATTAATATAGTATAAATAATTTTGAGTTGGGTAACATGGATAAAGTTATGGAAATGAATAATATTAGAAATATGATGAGTGTTCCCATGGGGGCGTGTTACAACTCTAGTGCAGGAATTCAAAGAATGTGGTATTTCTAAACTCATAGATAAAGAGCACCCCAAACATAGATTACAAAATAAAATAATCTTTTTAACATATCTAACACGAAACTATGTTTTTTAGTGTGGTTCATTAACACATAAGATTAGAGAATATGCATCACTACTATTGAATTTACCCAAATATGAAATGAGATAATATATCAACATGTATTTTATTAATCTTCATAGATCAGAAGGTGGAAAATTCTGGACTAATCATCATTCATGGTACGCTCCAATGAAATAGTCTAACCAAACATGTTCGTATATATTGACATATGTGATTAATGATATTTCTCGAAAAACAACAGTTATTTAGTTAGCACCAAAATATGAAGGAAAGAGTTATCCCATGATACCTTTGTGATTTTTATATGGAGTTGAATAATATATTTTTAGTGAGAAACCATGAACCTTTATGGTGTAAGGATCCATTATTCTGATATACACACTAATTCATGAATTGTTTGATACTAGAATATAACTTTACTGAATTTCATCTAATATAGGTAAACAATTGGGTTACAAATGAATGTGATGCCTCAAGAAATGTGTATCAAGACACCCCATGGAAAACATGATTGAAGAGAAATTAAATTCTAATCTTGTTTAATTATTCTGGAAGTAGTTAAATTTCTCTTGGAGTATACATTACTATATATAGATAAATTTTGTTTAGTATTTATTATTGACTGTATGGTGGGATTAAAATATTACATCAATTGTTAGGATTGGAAGGTAACATTTATATCCTAATATGGATCATTAAACCTATTTTATGGAAATTTTGAAATATATATAGGCCGAATAGTATTGTTATGGATTTTTGTAGGAACCATATAAATATAGTTAACATCAATGACCTTGGGAGTAGATGTTTAAATTTGGAAATGAGATTTTCCTGAATTTTTTGATTGATACCTTGATTTTTTTTAACTCTTTCTATATCATACAAACTGAAAGGTAAGTGGAATTTAATACTAACATATTCTTTGGATGAAGAGTTTTTTATTTTCATTCATATAGAATGTCTCTTACAATGGTACTCAAATTAAACATTCATATTGTAGAGTTATAATGTAAATTATTTATCATTCCTAGTACATTTCCTTGGTCTACAAAAAATTTATTAATCAAGAAGATTGGTGGAACCCTATCTTTATGTTTTTATTACCATATGTAGAATCATGTTAATATAAAAAAATTAGTGTTCACTTATTTGAATATATTATATATGTGATTAATTAATAGGATTAAAGTGGTTCTAGAATATTAATCCCCATCCAGTATATCATTATTATTTGTACAGAAATGTGGATAACATAAAAAAATAATTTTACATTCACTAGGGATATTTTGAATATTTATTTTGACTGTCACATTGGCATTTCTATTGTATTTTATGGTTTTCTTCATCCGTTGGTACCTCAATAATTTTTTTTGTTATATTTCTTGGTTAGATTTTGATATACTCTTTAAATAAAAATGAACATGATGGTAAATTATAAATTATACTTAGTACATTGTGAGATCATTTTTGTGTCCTAATATTCCTAAGTTGCATTTCTATGTTCATGATATAATTTACCTTTGACATTTCATTTATAATTATGAAATAGTATTTGACCTTGTAATGATATAAGATGAAGTATCATGGATGACACGTATGAATTATTTTAAGGAATGGATATATTTAAAATTAGAGGGATATTATCACCACATTTGTCTTGATTTATCAAGATTATCTTCTCAAAAAAATTCTTCCAATGAATGGTGTTCCATTCAAATGGGAAGATGAATGTTAGAAATGATATTTTTTAATTTTTTAATTCCTATCACAAGAAAACCCATCTATATTTTTAAAAAATGGGTTAACAATAATGTATTATATTTTGATTAATATGGAATTGGAATTCTTTTTTTCTATATAGGGATATCATTTTGTGAAATATGGTTCAAGATAGTTGTGAGAACATGATTTTAATTATGTTCTGCATAATGTGGAATTGTCAAAAGTTGTGTATTTCTTAATGACTCAAATGAATTAATTATTTATACAAAATAATTCATCTTAGTTGAACATAATAGTTTTAAATAATTATTATCTTAGTGATTCATGAACATAAAATGTTAAATATAGATGGATCACGTCTATTTAATTGATAATTTACAAGGTATACACACTTATTAAAGGGAATTTTTTTTACATAGTTGGCTGGATGTGGTTTTTGGATGCTAGATAATGTTTCTATTAATTGGGTGCTATTTTTTCATTATGAATTTTTTTTTCACATTCAATGTTTTGATGATAAAAAATATGGGGAACTAGATTCTATTAATCATAAGATGAATTATTAAGTTATTTAGTTTGATTCAATTATTCATTATGTAAATGTCTCAAAACTGAGATGTATTTTTTGTAATAACCTTTCATCTAAAATTAATTTCCAATTGGTAAGAGAAATTTAACAGATTATTAATGTTTCCATTCAATATAGAAATACAAAATTATCTTTATTTCGATCCCATCATAAAGAGTTAACCAACCCTTTTTGAGTAGGTTTTTTATTTGAAATATGGATAAAATGTGTTTGGTTTTTCAATGTGGAAACAATCATTTTGTTTTTTGGTTTGATAGATTTAAGATTATTAATATATTGGATGTTATAGAACATACTATTGTAAATGTGATGAATCAATGGAAATAGGAATGGTATCAAACTCACGGTGATGTAACTATAGATGCAAGAGTTATTTAAAAAATAATTTTTATTATTTTAATGTATTCTAATAATAATCTTCGGTTTGAGAATAACTAGACTCAAAACATGATGGATTGGAAGTTTGATGTTCTTGAGGATAACATATTGATAATTTATTGATCGACTAAACCATTGGAATGACCATTTCATAACACTAAATGATTAATAAATATTTAGATCTATAATTAAAACAAAATAATATGATCAATCATAAATTATAGTTTATTTTTAAAATGATGAAGTCATTGTGGAAAAAAATCCATCAGATGTGGTGTGTCAATAATGAAAAAATATCATCCGAACAAATAACTAGCAAATTCAGTTATTGATGTCAATTTTTCATCAGATTAAAATTTTTATCAAAGAAAAATATGTTCATATTTTTTGATATAGATCTGTATCTATATATTATTTGAAAAATGATTAAAAAAGATAGAATTTTTGGGACTAATGAAATCTATAAGATCTGAGAATGATAATCCAAATGATGATAAATAAAATAATCAATCATGTTCATCGATAAAAATAAATTATTTCTTCAACTAGGTCATTCGAATAAGAAATCTGATGTTTTATCTAATTTTTTTAATTATAATCAGACATGAATTAAAATTTATTTATTAGAGTGATGTAGAGACATATTCCTTGGATGCGGGATGAAACAGATTATTCATTGGATACTACACATCATTTGACACGGTCTGGGGTAGATCTAAATAATTTATGGGATGGATATGTATTTCAAATATATTGGTGATGTGTTTTCAAGGGTATTTTTTGAATTCTATAACAGTTACAACAATATTTTTTGAAGAATTTTATTTTACTTTTAGCTATAATAGAGTATTTAAATGGGTTTTAATTCATATTTTTCAGTTATCCTTTAGCTCTATGATTTTATGGACTATTATTTCAAATATAATTATATGGTACAATGTAAGAGAATTTTTGTTTGTTTTATCAAATATGTAGTCATCATAATGATGAAAATCAAAATGAAATTCAATTCAAAAAGATCAATTTTGAAAATTTATTATGAAGGAAAATGTTGTAAGATGATTAAAGATAAATCATGATGAAAAGATAAGAGATGATTATTGTTAAAGAAGTCAAATATAGAGTCAAAATTATTATGAAATATATGTTTTTATAAATTTTCGTAAGCAAAGAAACTTTTCTGATTCTTGACTATATTACTCCATGCCATCCAAGGGAGAACATTTCACATTTTGAAGCATGAAATTATAACGTGTGTAGGGAGAAAGAGATCATGCTATGTATTTTTTGATAATAGTGGAAGATTATAGTAGGAGAATTACATAGGGGGTTTCCCAGAAAGAAAAATATGATGTTAGTCTTATTGGATCAGGCCAACCCAACAAACATTACTTCTGTGGAATATTTGAAGTGGTTCAGAATATTATCATTACAATTATTTTAATATCTATTTTTTCCAACGTAGTAGATAAGGTAATTAGAATTATCCATCATTATTATTATCTATATAATGTAAAAAAGTTAATTTCTTATCCACATCTATCTATATAAATGAAGATATGTGATTTGATAATTTACAAAAGTGGTAGTTGAAAATTCATCACAATAACATGTTTTCAAATACTTATTGAAGGTTAGATAACATGTTAAACACAATTTTTTTACATTATTTTTGTTAAATGAATCAAATTCACTATTGTATTATTTTTATTCCTAAGCATGTGTAAGGTCATATTAATCTTATTGTAACCACAAAAAAGGGTTTTTTCTTGTTGAATTTGTTGTATTGGATTATTTCCAATCCTTTCCATTAACAAGACAAACATATAGGGTTGATATATTTGTAAATTTTAATATACCTATATATGTATGAATATTTTTTTTTCACAAAAGTGATAAATCATTTATAAGAGGTTGTGGTTGTTTAATAATTAAGTATCAAAAATGAAAATTCTTCCACTCATTCACCCCATCCACCTCTTAGTGACACATTGATCTTAAGTAGGCCTTTTCAATTGGTATCAATGTTGAGGATCCTCTATTTTACTCATTGATGTTAATTTTTATGTGTCTTTGTGATTCATAAATTGAAATATGTTGATAATAAAATAATTTATGACTTTTATGGATTAAACAATTATATCTGGAAAGATATGATTTTTAACTTCTTTATGACTATTGTGTATGATATTTTGGATTCATATAAAAATGTATATCATTCTAATCATAAAATTAATTATCTTGTATATTTGCATTATATGAATATTTTCAATGATGGAACACGTGAGAATGATTTTATCTCACCAATTTATGAATATAAATTCCATAGTTTAATGGGTTTTTCTATAACTAAATGAAAATTCAAAAATATGAAAAATAATTATCAAGGAAATATAAAGGTGATGTGTGTAAATTTTCAAAATATGAGGATTAAATATTTTGGGCAGAAAATGATAGAATATGAATTTTTTGGTTACTTAATTATAATTCTCAATTATATTCAAATCACCATTAGCTGTTTTACAATGTTATTAGAAAGCTAAACTGTATTCCAAAACATCTGGAGATTTATTCCAGATAATATTGATGGAAAATTTACATCATTAGAAGATATAAATCCAGAAACATAGTATTTTGATGACCTCCATAGTACTATCAATACTTATGAAATAATAGAGGATAATTTTATAAGGGGATAACAATTATTGGGAAATTCATTTCAAGGCTATCAAAAAAGGAATGTCTAATAATATTATTGAAGTAGATGAAGGTTCTGATTCTAAATACATAAATTTGGTATTTATTAGTCATTATAAATTTTTATTATTGACTTCTATAGTTGGAAAAGAGGTAAAATAAATTAAAAAGGGTAACAGCCTATAATATTTTTTAAAATCATGAGTTTTTTAGAATTTTACTATGAATACCCCGAAATAATTAATTAACAAAATATTGATTATTAATATATTGATCTAGAAGATCATAGAATAAATAGAATGATAAGTCATAATCTTATTCCATGAAAAAATATATAACGTTTTCAACATAAAAATTGATGCTTTCATTGTCTAATAATGATGTTGATGAAGTCAATGAAGTTCAATCTATAAAATATAGAGATATTTCTGGGCAAAATAGTTTTGTTAAAATAATTAATGATGAATTGTTTAGATATAGTAGTTTTGAAGAAGAATATAATGTGAAAAAAAATCCACATAAGGAGAGAATTTTAATAATTTATCCAAATGATTGTAATTTTTTGAAAAATATATCAAATTATTGAAGATGTAAATTCTTAAAACTATTAATGATGAATTTAATTTAAAAAGATAGATATGTTACATGAAGATATTGGTTTTATGAAGATGTATCATGAGAATTAAATGAATGAAAATGACTATGTTGATGTAAATTTAAAATAAAATGAAGAGGAGTTGGAAAATATTCAAAAAAACATACTTAGTGTGAAAAGTGATTTAGAATTTTCTGTAACAATATTAATGATGTTTGTGAAGTATATTGAATGGATGAACCTAAGAACAATATACAAAAATGTTATTTCAAATAATTAATAGAAATATGATTTTGTTACTTTGATAAAAAATTATAGATAAATTTTTATTAGAATAAAACTAATACAATTGAGAATTTAATATTTTCCAAAAATCTGATTCTAAAAAAAGATATTACTACTTCTGTTTATGATACTTTTTAAAGGAAACGTAATTTGAAAGAGAATATTCGTAGTAAAAATACAATGTACTGGGATAAATAAACCTTCTAATGGGAATTTTAATAATGTATATATAAAACATTTTCACAATTCGAGAATGTATTTACAATTAAGAGGAAATTATTATTTTTATGGGTACTATTCGTATTTCAGTGAATATAAGAATAAAAAACAGATGTTTTGGTTTAATCAACAACATTTCAACTATTCCACGAGATACAAATAGAATTTAGGGGGGGACAATCCAATAAAAGGATGAAATCTATGATATCTGTTTTGAAATTTGAAAATATGAGGAATGGTTTAGAAATTATTTTTTTGAATAGGTGAAAAAATCTATATATTGAAAAATATTTTCTATTTTTTCTATCAGACAACAAATTGTTTATAAAAATGTATTGATGATAGCTATGATGGGAGATAAATGGATAGAAAATATATTTTTGTAAAAACATCACTTAAATCAGAAAATGATAAATGTCATTGGATCAGGTATAGTGGTTTTTCATCTCATATTATATTTTATTTCAAAATTTCGAGTAATGATATTGATTCAAAATAAAAATAGATACATTTTAAAAAACTGAATCTCATAGAATCTTGGGTGTTGGATATACTATTATTTGGTAAGAAATGTTAAAATATAAGAAAGCCTTTTCTTTTGATGGGATGAAACAAAATCTATTTTGTGTTTCACAGATATTTTAATATGGAAGTTATTTTTTTTAGAGAAAGTGGTTTTTTTAAAATATAGTGATATTGTTATGTTAATACTAAATTACAATGAAATAAAATTAAACATGTTCTATATTGTTGTTGTAAAAATTAGATGTTATGTAATTCTATATAAAGAAAATCTATTTCTGTATGAATGGTTGATTTATATTGTTGAGCTATACATAAGATATCATTCCATGAAGGATAGTTTCTTAGGTATTTTAAAATATTCATGAAGAATATTATGGGTTTGAGCAAATTTTTAAAATGGTTTAATTAAAAATATATTCACCATAAATTTAATATTCATAAAATTCAACACGTTTCACTTATTTATTATTCTATCTACGGGGAAATAAGAAAAAAAATATTTAAAGATATTTAAATCATTTAATACATTGATCATTTTACCTGAATTACTTTTTTTATGTATGTGAATCATAATTTTCATTCTCTAATGTTTTATAACTGTTTCATGAGATGAGATGATAATAAATGTAATTTTATTTTGGAAAAGATGACAACTGATTAGGGTTGTGAATACACAATTTAATATTTCAAACGATGTCTTTTATATCAGATATTTTGAAAAGAGTTCATTAAACCATAACAAAAAAAATAGTTCTTTAGAAAGGAAGAATAAAAGTTTTTTAAAATGCGATATACTATGTCACATGAACATGTTCTGTCTCACTACTATTGGTGGAATGAAATGATAAAAAAAATGTTTATATTCAGATCCAGTGTTTCTATATTACAATTTACAACATGAAACATTTTGAAATATAATAAAATATAAATAAATAATTGAAATACATAAGAGTTCTTAGGTGCCTTTGTGTCATAATGGAAAAAATGATAATCACTGAAATGTTTTACCAGAGAAGTGAATATTGAATATTTCATTGAAATGCTCTAGATATAAGGGTATGTAGATATTTCATTCAAGGTACAAGAATATTTCATGACCCTATTGAAGTATATGTTCTTGAAAAATATGGGTTTTATGTTTCAAAGACACATATATATGGGGAAGAAGTTTTTATGATATACTTGATATTATAAAACATGAGAATCATTAAAATTATTATGAAGCCACATGGTTGGATTATTCAGAATCATTTACATAAAATGACATGGAAGAATTTCATACAACATATAATATCCTCAAAAAGAAATTGGATGCTCAAAAAATTATTATTTATAAACATAAAAAGGTTTAATCAATAACAACATCAAAAGTTGTCAAAAATTGATCATTATATTGAAGTGTTTAGAAAAAAACTTAATGATGCTTTTGAGTATTCGAAAAAATTTCCGGATATAAATGAAGAGTTTGTCACATTGAGAAGACTGATATTTTGCAACTTATATCTCATCCAAATGAAAAACATGTAATTTGTACAATGTAGGTTTTCCTGAAAATTTTGATTTAGTATAGTTACATAATAATAAAACTGAATGATTAGTATGAAAAGGATTATCAATATTTGAAAGTACTGACATTGATTATACTTTTTCTAATGTTGAAATGTATAATAAAATTTATATATTTCACATTATTAATTCATAATTATGTTATAAAAAATTTTAAATGGTTGTGAGGTCTAAAATACCTAATGGAGAATTTGATAAATATTTCTATAGTGAAAAACCATGTCGTTTTGTTATTGGTAATGGTTGAATTTTATGAATGAAACATGAATAACGTATTGTATATGATAAATCAATCTCCAAGATCATGGTATTAATAATTATATACATTCACAAATAAGATAAACATTATGAAAGGAAAATTTTATATTTATTTGTACATCAATAAATGATAAAAGATTTCAATCACTATAAATTAGTAAATAGATCAGATTATCAATATTGTGAATGATGAAAAAACATGTGAAGGATTTTCTTAAAATATGATGAAATTTTCAGAAATGTACATGCATAGCGAAAGAAAATACATTATTGGGTTATAAATTACAAAAAATAAGAAACACGTATTTCAATCCCCAGAAATGTATTTTAAAGGACTTCATAATTATTTTGGAATGAATAATATAAAATATTATTTCACAAACATTGTGTGGGAACCATGTTGACTAAATATGGACATGTTAAGGAAGTTTACTTCAATTTTTTTCATAACAGATTATCATTTTTTAAAATTTGAATTCCCCATGAATATAAATTGTTTATATTGTCTCCATATACGAATGATTTCAAATTTCACTAATAAAGTCACACCTGTCAGTTGGAAAATTAATTATTAGGTAAATAAAAGACACAACAGATTTCGTAATCATGTATGATAGCATAGAAATATTCTATTTTTTGGATATTTAGGTGATGATTTGGAAGGAAGTGTTTCTAATAGAAGACCATAATATAATGGATTTTTCAATTAAGGGGAACATTTTGTATATTGGAAAACTATGAAACTGGATTTATTAACTCTTACCATGAATAAGGATCAATATTTTTATAACACAAATGCTTCCTACAAAACTTTTTAAGAAGGGGACATATTTTGATGTCTTACTTGTTGAAGTGAAGTTACTGCAATTCATCATTTGGGATAATAATATTTTTAGTATACAAAAAAATTGTAGTCTAATATTATCACTCAAGAACATATTGACATCAAACATCACTTCATAAAATAACATGTGGTGAAGAATAAAGTCAATCTAGATTATGTTTAAACATTGAATAATGTTGATGATATTCTCACAATACCGTGATTAAAGGAATAATTTTTTAAAAAGAGATTGAACATGGGTTTCCATACACATTCTCTCCATGGTTGTGATATGTTTTTTCTATCCCCTCTCTAATATTGTCTGAGGATACATTTTTCAAATGGTGAGAAAAAAATGTGTTCTAAATATGACCTTTGGTATGTTCTAACCATTTTAATGAAGTATATATTTAGTGTGAGTAGTGTGTAATCTGTTAAATTTGAATGTAAAAGTGTGAAATTTTTGAATAGATTTCAAATTTATGCAGGAGAGTTTTCCCTTCATTAATGTGTATGATATTTTTAATAATTAATGTAAATGATGTTTTTAATATTGAAGTTGTTTCATAATTCTATACATTCATACAAAATGTATTTGTTTTCAGTGATTCCTTTTTCAAACAATGATTTCAGATATGTAGGATTACAATTTATGATAATTCGTTAATTTATTAAGGTTATAATTTTTACTGACTTGTAAACCATTTTGGGGAAAATCCAAGGGGGTGTATTATTAGGTCCATGTTGGTTGGAAGGTATTTTTGGATTTTTATAGAATTCTATTCTTACATTTTTTGTAACTAGAAAAATTAGTTCATATTGTTTGTCTATGTGTTTGGATAAAAGGAGTACAATAATAAGTTAATCAGACATTGAATTATTAATATAAGTCATCAGTTTTTGTTTTCTGTTATGTAAATGGGTTTTGAGTTAAAGAGTTTTTTAGAATAATCATTGATGAAGTATTATGTTTTTATAAGAATGAGAAATCTAGCAGAGTCTGAATTTATCCATATTAAATTTGACGGTGATTTTCTGTTTTTTATGGTTCTAAAATTAGGAGGTAACCAAAAAATTTTATCCAATATTTGTAATTGGATTGGGAGAAAACTTGTTTTTCATTTTCTATGTGGTTCTAATCGGTTTGAGTTTTGGATGAAAAAAAAAGAAGATGATGAAATAATGGGATATCATAGAACATACTAATTTAGTTATTAAGAGGAAATACTAATATGAATTTTCTGAAAGCCATCAATATTTCATGATAAATAGAGATGTTTAGGAATGATGAATTTCTATGTAGCCAAATTATTACGGTCCTAGATCATTGGTGTGAGGATTAACAAATGTAGATATAATTTAAAGGCTATAATGTTTTTATGTTATTGTGGTCAAAGTGTTTCAGTGGTATTAATATAGCAATACATTATATTGGAAGATTCATCAGACTATCTGGTCCACCATTCAGTGAAATCTAGTAGATCTATCATTTGTTTCACAGCATCTGATTGTTATATATTATTGATGATTCTATTCCATTTGATGGGTTGTTCTACTGATTCAATAGAAGAACACTAATACCTATTGATTAAATTAATTTATGGTAATCAATGTTTCATCAGATGTAAAATTCTATCAGAGGATGATAAGTACAAATTTGTAGAAGTAGATCTATATTTGGTAATCTTCATGGAAAAAGGGTTGTAAATTATATAGTTGTTAGGACTAATGAAATGTGTTGTATTTGAGATCGATCAACCTATTTTAATAGTATAGTCAAACATTATATTTGATCTATATTAAATTTTTATTCAATTGGTTTAATGGAAATAAGACTCTAATATTTTTTCCAAGTAGTTAGATAGTTATTAGTGGTGACCTGATGTTGATACATTAATTTCATGTTGAGAATGATTTTTCTATCATGGGATCACACAAATAAGTTAATGAATAATGGACTTCAACATAGGGGGGTCTGAGTTATATTGTAACAATTTAAGAAAATGTTATTTTTATGGTATTGAGTTATTTTTGTTAAGGGTGCTTTTAAATTCTAAAAAATGTACAATAATTTTTTTGGAATAATAGTTTCATGTATTATAGCTGGTACGAAGCATTAAAATTGGAAGTCATTCAATTGTTTTCAATATATATATATACACATAATTTTAATTAATAATTATTTCAATCATATTAAATGTAACCTTGAATGGGAATGGAATATTTTATTCTTACATATGTTTTCAACATTATAATGATAATTGGAATGACATTTGTATCAGTCTAAGGAATTTTTAGAGAGTCTGAAGAAGGTGGTTGTTGTGAGATGATTTGAGATGTTTCAAGATAAGGTAGGATGTGTGCATATAAATTGATGAAGTAAATTTTGGGATAAAAATGAATGATGAATTTATGTTTTATGAAATTTTATTATATTGGAAATATATATATTTCCTAGACCATTCCACTGTTGTATTTCCGATAAATAGAAGGATGTACATTGTACATTCTGGTTGTTAAACTGTTCACATGTAAAGACTGAGATCGAAAGTTTAATGATTTGATATACGTAATATGTTTATCTGGTATTTTTTATATGCAATATTTATAATAATAATAAAAATAATAATAATAATGATGATGATGATGATGATGAGTTACCTAACTAAACTGATCCTTTGAATGTAGATTTCTAGTGAAATTTTTAATATGGTGAATAATGTTTTCCAGAGTATTATTTTCAAAAATTATAAGGACGTAATTATAGGATATAGTAATCTGATTGAGACATTAAATTTATTTTTTTATGAATTTTTTCATTGATGTTCTTACCAACATCTAGGTAGGAAAGATAATATTTTTTATTTAAAGAATTATAATTTTAAATAGTTATGGAAGTATAGAAACATGTTTTTAACTAACTAGTGAAGGATTCATAACATTGTTACACAAACATGTTTTACATCATTTTTTATAAGGGAAGAACATGAACTATATTATTGATCAATTTTATTCACAAGTGTAAGGGTATATCCTACTTGTTTTATCCAAATAAAAGTATTTTTTTTCAGCTGTATTTTTTGGAATTATATTTTCTAAAATAAATACCCAAGACTAGGTAATCATATTGAGTAGTATACCAAATAAATTACGGTTATTATTTGGATATTTTAATCTTTTTATTCCACAAATGTGATAAATATTTAACCAGAGGTGAACTTTTATTATAAGATAGGTAACATAAAAGAAAACAATATCAATTATTCAACCCTCCCATTTTTAGTGATAAATTAATCTCAGGTGGGCCTTTTCAAATTTATGTATTATATGTGTTGAGATCGAAATCATATAGAGAATTTTTTCTATAATATTATGACCAATGGAAGAGGATAATCATGATTTCTAATATTATTTTAAAATATACTTCACAAGGTGAGCATGTAGTTTTATTTTTAGTAATTATTTTCTAGGACATGATAAATTTTTTCAAAGAATCTCTCGTAATAAATTTTTACATAATCACCTTTTTGAAAAATATAATTGGGGGTACATTTTATGAATTTACAAAATATGGTAACTCTTTTTTAATCTATCAATATTAAATTATAGTGAATTAGTCTTATTAGGAATAACTAATTTCAGAGTATCATCATTAAAAATGGGATATTTATCATGTTGTTCGTATAATTTACAATGTGGTGAAAGCATATATAAAGTGGGTAGTTATGAAACCCATGATTGTAGACTATAGGATAAAATTTCTAGTATGAAATAAAGTAATAACTGAATTTCCAATACTAGTTGGTATGTTATAGTATATTCTAATGACATTATGGATGTGGGAAAAATTATTATTGATTTTTTCATAGTCCTATAGAGAATTTTATGAAAACCTGATGTTATTTGGGTAGTAGTGGATCCACTTAATAATTCATCACACATTATCTCTATCAAGGATTATAGCATGACACATAACATGGATGAACTATATATTTGAAAATTGGTCACACTACATGGACTTTTATGTCCAACTATATCTTACAACGAAACCCATTTTACATATAGATTATTTACATTATTATAACATGGTCATGTAAGTCAATTTACTATGAGAATAGAATCTCATCTATATATTAATGGATAGATGGAATTATCTATTAATACATAGGAATATTTCCGCGTAGTGTTTTTATAGATATTATTGGTTCATGTGGTGGTCATATACCCTTGGTTGTGTGATCCTATATGAGAATATGTCATAAAACAACAAATATAGAAAATATTTTTGGGTTTTTATGTTTGTCCATATTATTCTCGTATATGTTTGATATATGATTTGGGAGACATATTTGATCATACTATGTATTGTTATTGATATTATGGAGAATGTATGAATGATTTGAAAGTCTGTGTCTAGTATCCAATGTAGACCGAAGTCGTATGAAAATTATAATTACAGAACATATTGGTTTGGTGTTAGTGTCCATATTTTCTTGAAGGTGTCACTAAAATATTCTCACCAATTCCTTGGAAAAAATGTATGTTTTCACTCTCTTATGAGAGAATGTTTGAGTTTAGAGAAAATATTCACATGGTTTTGTACCAATTATTATTAATATAGGGATTATTAAATGTTTATAATGTCTTCCATGATTATAAAATATATTTGTATCATCTCAATCAATGAGATGTGATAAATTGTGATCATTTAACTACTAATATATATGTTATATTTATACCTATACAAGTACATGTTCTTGATAAATATGAAATGTTCCTTCAAGGGGGATCTTTTTTCCATGTGAATGTATTATGCTAGCATGGGAGGTTCAAGATGAGAAATGGGATTGTAAAAGGGATATATAGAAAAAATAGTTGGTCATGTTCCAACTAAATGATTATATAATCCTTCTTGCGTAACGAAATCCTAATGGTTGGGAGAATATAGAAAGCCTAATTTGTGGTATAACATCATTTATCACCATTTCGATGTTATTTGACTCTTTGGGATAGGTTATAGATGTATTTGGAGGTATAAGAATACAATACTGTGATGTTTGGATACTATAAAAACATACATGAATAATTTATTATGTAACTAGGGGTTCAAATTGTAAATAATTCATTCCATATTTAATAATTATTTTTTAGTTTTTAAAACCCATTTATAACATAAAATTAACTATTTCAGCATAAATTTGGTTTTCTAAGAAAATTAACAGAACTAATATAATTTATTAGTGTATGTATCTATAGTTGAATTGAAATAATAAATTATCAATTTAAATTGTAAATAATTACGGCCAATGGTTTATTAAATCTTCCTATGGTTAAAATTTTACCATACATTTCTACTTTATTTCACTCGAATCCTAGGATTTTCCTCGGTGATTTTTGGTGAAGCATGGAATCCATAATATATTGTCCACCAATCATTGGGATGTTATTAGTAGTGCCAATAGTGATTGTTTAGTTCATCATTATCTATTTTAACTCTTTTTATTAGTTTTTTTAGAACTGTATATTGATGTTTCATACATGGATTTATATGTTTGGATTTATATTAATGATATCATCTTGTGTTTTGGATGAGGAATATAAGGGAGGTGTTGATACATAGAATCATTTTATACCATTTATTAAAACATAATAGAAGTAATATCCATCTCTCTATATCTTCTCTTATATAGAGTGTTATATTGAATCTTGAAAAGTTGTTCATCTTTTTTGACTGTAAATCTCATGAGTATTTTATTTGGAAAACCCTTATTTTGTTATGATTTATAATTTATAAAATTGAATTTCATTTTATTTTTTAGTTAATTTTTTTCAAAACATATGACTTTCAAATGATAATTATTTTCATAGAGAAATATATATATTTGTAATGGTATTTGAATTAATCAAGAAATGTTTTAAAATTTCATTGTATGATTAATTTTTAAACATACTTGGTGCACAGTGATGACTGGAACAACTCAAATTGATATCACCAAATGACGAATCAATGAATGAAAAACAAAAATTGTCACTGTTCATAGTGTTATTGAGATTCAAGCAAGTGTAAGTATGTTCCATATAATAAGTACTCCATATAGAATTTTATATCATGTACATCATGAAATTACTATTTATGAAAACAATAATATGAGTAACAAACTACCAAATAAGAACCTCTTGTTAAAAAACATTCATGTAGTATTATACTAGTAACATTATAATTTATATGTAAATACAATTCATTGATAAATAATAAGAAATTTTTTATCCTATTTCATATCATGTTTATTCATTCATAAATATAGAGTTTAATGGAAATTAATTCAACATATTAACAATCTATATTAAATTTTAACATGTACCTAAAATAATAATAATAGATGAATAATTATCGTAGATTTTATATGAATTTTCTATCTATACAATCCATTCGACACAGATAGGCGATGTTTGACTGAAACCTTATGTCATGTACAATGGTAAACTACACTTGGATATATCATAGTTTTCAAGAAATTATATGGAGTAAATAACTTTTGTTTAGTTCAAGACACGCTATAGAAAGACTATTTAAAATTGGAACAAAGTATGTCTCACCACAAATCATGTCACTAGCATGAAAACCATGTCATCTATTTCGTTTAGTAGTGGAATTCATTCTAAACATGTGTGAAATTATTTTATATGATAAAAGACACTAATAGGTTGTATAATTAATAATATGCTTAATTTTTAGTTTTGATACATTTTATGTGAATCATAAATTTATTTATTTGAGAAACAAATTGAATGAGTAGTTGGTTTAAAAGACAGTTTACAGGTGGATAACACAGTGTGCATCTCTTTAGTAAAGATTTTAAATACTTATGATGAGACTTCCCAAGTCCATTGGAGTTCATATTGTATACAAAGTAAAGAATAAATAAAATATTTACCTTGTTAGTACATACCTTGTTGTCATCCAAAAATTTATTAAATTATATTACATAAATTATTATTGAAAACAACATTGAAACATAATTAAATTAACAGAATCTTGTATGTTGTCCCAAGTAGTAAGGGTATCCATATTTTTATATGGTCAATTATTACATGTATGTATCTTTAAATTGGATAAAACCATTTATTATTCATAATTACATAGGTGATGGGTATCTACATGAATCTATGTATAAATGTTAATTAAATGTATGAATTAATTAATTTAATTAATTTTAAAAATTTTATCATGAGAATAATGAAAAATGGAATTGAATTATTTCTATTCTAATTTTGTGGATTCATTGTATGTTTATGACATACCATGATAATATACTAGCCCATTTATATGATTTCTTAATTTATTTATTTTTATTAAATGTTTTTATTGATAAATAATTACATTAAATAATTGCATGTATGTGAAACCCAAAAATTCAAGTGTATTTATGGTTTAAAAAGAGAAAATTGTCATACTGAAATAGATACTGACTATATATTCCTCGATATGACTATTATGAAATTTCATGACATAAATAAAGTATTTTTTTAATTATAATGAAATTTTATATTTATATCATTATAGAATTAATGAAAATCATAAACTATTAAATACCATGTATTAATTATATATTAAGAATATTATTTAATTATAAAATAAACTATTCATTCAATAATATGTGTTGACCATCTGCCACAAATTTTCTCTATATGATATTCTCTTAGATATATCATGTGTTATATATTTTAACATAACCTATGGAAATGGTCACCTATGAAGACAAATTAAAAATGATTTGTGATTGTAAACATAAGTGATAATAATCAAATATCATCCCTTAGAATAATATGAGCATAAATAATATTTACTTATAGATAACTGAAAATAATACAATATTTTGGAATGTAACAAAATGTATAATACATATATATATGGTTATCAGTGGGAAATAAATGATCACATACATAATAATAGGTGGTTCTTTATTAGAGATATTCATAATACCGGGTCTCTAATTCTATTAACTTATTCATGTAATAAATATTTTAAAATATAATTATCTTGTTGTCAAGGATATATGCATAGGTTATATTTTATTATGGGAATGTGTATAGTAATACAACCAAGTTATATTATCACAGGATATTGATAGATGAATTTAGGGAATTGAAATAACATAACATCACCGATTAATAAATTATATAAATGAATTAATCATATAAAGGAATTAATAATCAACAATATATATAATCAACATTCCTTAGTTATTAATAAATATATTAATTAGAATAACAAGGTTACATATCATGAATATTTCCCCAATCAATAAATTAATTATAGTATATTTAACTATCCTTTAAAAAATAATCATAAAGTGTAATTGTATAACTATAAGGTTATAATTTCAAAAATTTGACTATTTATGGAAATCATGGGAATTTAATTAATACAATGTCATGAAATTTGTTGAATTTTTAGGGTAAATAAATTATAAGAAAAATTCTACCTATAATAGAAGATTGTTTTGAATGAAATTGTAAATGATGGATTTTTTAATTTTCAATACTGAAGGGAAAATTAGTATGAGGATATTTATAAGGTAATATATTCTGAATATATACAAAAAAATAAAACATGCCATGAAAATGAATCATATCTTAATCAAACAATGATGAGATACAAACACCCTTAAGTTATTAACAACATAGTAATAATAAGAACATGAGATGGATAAGATAAAATTTAAATATAATTAAATGAGAGAAATTAATTATACTAATAGGAAATATGTTTTTGAATACACCATATAAAAAGATATGGTGCACAATATCCAACATTTCTCATGGATTTGATAATGAGACAAAAGAACTCTAACATCCTTGGAACTATCACATTAAAACTCATTGAAGTCTATGATTTCAAATTAAATTTTAAATAATATAAGTATTTAATGTATCAAGATAAAATATACTAAATAATTATTATATACATTATTATAATGAAAACATGGGGTATAACCTGAAAATTGTCTCAATGTATAAAAATTTGAGACAAGAAACCATTGCAAACATAGAAAATTTTTAGTAGAAACACCTCAGAGGATATGATTTCAAATGAAACATAAATTAAAACGACCCATGATGTCATTATTTAAAAATAATTAATGAATTTTTTGATTCATAATTCTAAAAAAAACATTAATTATAGTAAGAATTATGTCATAATGGGTTAATGTTATAGAAAAAAGAAACGTAAAAACATAAAAAATATTAATTAAACACCCCAAGAAGATAAAATTTTAAATAAATCATTGTATTCAAATGATTATTACATTATCATGATAAAAAATAGGTAAGGGGAAGTCGATATAGTATTCTAATGAAAACATGTTATATAATTAGATATTTGTCTCATAGTGAAAATATGAAACATGAAACCCATACAATATTAGAGTGATTAGTGTCCAAAAAATTGATGTATATGATTTAATATGAATCAGAAAATTCCATTAACAATGATATTATAATGATAAAAAATATTTAAATGAAAATAGATACAACGGTACAAATAATACATGGTCATTAATAAAAGATATGTCTCAAGGGAATACATTTTTAGATAAGAAACACTTACATCATTTCCCCTCTTAGTAAAATGTTTTATAGCATAATTTAAAACCCATAAATATCTTAAAATAACAATTTAGTAACTTTTTATTATCAACATACTTATATATATATAATTTATATTTTTTTACATGTATATTATTTAGTCATTAACTATTTTAAATATCAAGTTTTAGTTATACTGATCATTTAGAAAATGTTTAAAATATAGGTGTTATTATTTATTCTTATCAGAAGAAAATTACTTCATACGTAATTAGAATTTAAAATAAAAATTTATTAGAATTCCAAATGGTACTGTTTCATTCTATGGATGTTAGGGTTAATATTCTTAAATATGAACTCGGTGATGAACATGTTTTTGTGATTTTTCCTGAACAAATTTTTCTACATTAACCAATTATTTTAAAATGATTTTTTTATGATATATAATATAAATTATATTTTTTTATAATATATAATCCAAAAAATCATCTTCATTCATTACTGTTTTCATTTTTCACGTAAGGTGGAAGATCGATTTAAAATTTAGAATACCATAAATGATTGATAAATATGATTATGATAGTGGTTTATTTTGGGTATAATATCATTAATATAGAGATATAATGAAATTTTTATATAATATAAATTTTTGTTTAATATTTCAGTAGTTAGAAATAAATTTCAATGAATAAAAATAAAAAATGGGTTAAGTAACTTTTTGAGGGTATTAGTTCAAAAAAGGCATTATTAATATTTTAATTTCTAATAGAATAAGTGGGTATTAAATTATATAATAATTTAAATCTTAATGTTATTAAATATAATATTTTTTATGAAATGTATTCATCAATTTTACACATATCACAATATAATAGAGGTAGTACTAAAAAATATGAGTTGGTTCATTATGGAAAAATTTGTTTACACAATGCATGAATAAAAAATGTTTATTCATAATAGAAAAAATTTATGGAAATTATTATTCATTCCCCCTAACTATGTCATGACCCGTCCTCGGGGCCCATGCCGTGACTACCCCAAATTGGTATCAGAGGATTCAGTTCTACCGCAGATCTTATAACTCTGATATTTTCTTTCTGTGAAGAAATAGTGTTAATGGTACTGAGTGTGGTTTTCAGTTTAGGGAGTCCAGTGTTGGTGCGGGCGATCGACATATCCATACACCAGGACCCTGACAACTGATTTCTGACTTTTTGCATGAAAACACTGATTACATGTGTGTTTACAGATGTTATTAAAAGTCAGATCACCAGGTATAAATCGTTTGACCATGTCACGTATGTTTCTTTCAATATTTCTTTCCACGGACGATCAGCTAGAGCCCCAAGAGATGTATGTACTGAAAGCTTGTCGAGCGACGAGGCTTCGGTAAAGGGTCCTCTTATAGTTGAGGCACCAGCGGAAGCACCGGCGGTACTACCATACGATGGGCCACCGATGCCACCAGCCCCAGCAGCAGAGAGTGCACGTCTCTTGAGCGTATTGCATGAGTTCCAGTGCCAAAGTCCACCTAGGATCAGGGGAGAGACGGACCCGCAGGTGGATGAGGATTTTCTGGAGGCTGTGGTGGGAGTTTTCTAGATAGTGGGTACACCAACGGACTTCATGGTTATTTTTTCTGCCAGCCTCCATCAGGCAGCAGCTGAGAGATGGTGGATCCACTTGTTCTAGTTTTGCGACGAGATTACCTTCACATGGTAAGTCTTTGATACCTTCTTCAGGGAGCAGTTCATACCAGTGACTCTAAACCCCAATCGTGTTCAAGAGTTGTTGCCATTACTGCGTGTTTTTCGATCAGTAGTCGAGTCATCTGTGGGCAGTAGACAGATGATGCAGAGGTCCAGGAGGACCAGACCTACAGGTGGTTGACCACATTACTTAGGGCCGGTAGTGTGAGACACCTAGTGGAGAAACAAAGATGGACCTGCCATGCTGTGTTACACGTGCGGCAGATAGGGTTACATGGCATGTGATTGTCCGACTCCTTGCATAGTTGATCCAGAGGCTTGGAGGTTCCACTGAGGTAGAATCAGCAGTTGGTGCTTGAGCAATATCCATGTAGTGGATAAGGCAGTTTTCACGACCCGTCCTCGGGGCCCGTGCCGTGACTACCCCAAGCCCGCCTTCCATAGGCCAGGGGTTGGCGACTAGCACCAAAGGCGTAAAATCCCGATAACTGTGAAGGCATTGCCTTTATAAAGAAAACAAGCACCACATAGTACAAGCGGAAGTAAAACACTAAGTACAAAAAGAAGAGCTGAAAAGTAAAAGGGGCCGGAAATACAAGCCCAACTGTAAAGTACAACTCGAAAGGGAAAAAAGCGACTGAAAAGTAAAGCTGCTACGCTGAGATGTCCACTGGTAATCCCACCTGAAGGGTGGGTACAGATAGCTCTTCTGCTCCTCGGGTCCCACCGTCTGCTCCAAGTATGACCCGCCCAGTGGTCTGCCTCTGGGTACCGCCTCGTCGTATAGTCCACCTCCAGGTACCGTCCAGTCCTCGAACACTCGGCCTCTGCCAGTACTGGCCGTCGTCTGCAACCAACACAACGAGGTGCGGGCATAGCCCGTGCAGGGGTGAGTATAACGATACTCAGTAGGGACCCCGAGACCCTCAAGGTCTCACTAAAACCAACAAGGATAAACACAAGAAGATCTCAACATATAAACCCTACTTAGGTATATGCCCATACATATACCTAAGTTATCATGTAACCCATCTCAATCATGAGGAAACACAAGGACTGTGAAATCGACGGATAACCACTACCCGGGTATATGCCCATACATATACCAAAGTTAGCAAGTGACCCATCTCAATCATGAAGTAAACACAAGGTCAAAAGTCTCAGCTCAAACCAGGATTTTCATTATCGAAACCGTAACTGCTGAAGAGCTCCGTCTCTAGAGTGTACAGTGGTCCTGTCACGACTCCGAGGCTGCCGCTCACTAACCTAGGACTGCTGAGGTACTCCTCCTGTCGAGTACTGCGGGTTTGCGGCCAACTACCGGGCGCTCCGTCCGCTGAGGGTCTGTCGCCAAATACCGGGCGCTACCCAGATAGCCTGCTGAGGTACTCCTCTTGTCGAGTACCGCGGGTCTGCTGCCAACTACCAGGCGCTCCGTCCGCCGTGGGTCTGCCGCCAAATACCGGGCGCTCCGTCCACTGGGCTAGTCGACTCACTCCAAGTCGAGTCGGTCAAGCAGTCGTCAGGTCTCAGCCGGCTACACGGTCTCCGTACTCTGCACGCTCGTCTCCACCGTCGCGGGTCTGTCGCTACAACCAAGCGCACACACTCCGTAGAGTATCGCGGGTCCGCCGCTACAACCAAGCTCTCCACCGCCAAGGGTCTTCTGCTGCATCCAAGCGCACCACCACTGTCAAGTACCACGGGTCCGCTCCACGAGCTACTGGTCGATACTCCAAGTATCACAAGGTCCCGCGAAGAAGTGTCTCAAAGGTCCGTCTCGTCACAGGGGTCTCAACGCAACAGACGGCGCGTCGATCGGACGCCCGGTCTGTGAGTTAATAGTCTTTTCGTCCCAGGGGCCCGGTTGGTTTCGAGTGCGAACCAATCCCGGCCGTATTTCAACTGTACCCCGAACTCCCATAGGGTAAACTCAAAGGGACCGTTACTCAACGTAACCACCAACGCCGCTGACGGCTCGTCAAGCGGACGTCCTGTCTGAAAGATATCAGCTTTCCCGTTCCAGGGGCCCGGTTGGATTTCGGGAACAATCCAACCCGGCCATACTCCGACTGCATCCAAAACTCGGGCGGAGTATGTCAAAAGTTCCGTCTCATCAAGAAGAAGTCAACGAAACAGACGGCGCGTCAATCGGACGCCCGGTCTGTGAGTTATTGGCATTTTCGTCTCCGGGGCCCGGTTGGTTTTTAAGGAAAAACCAACCCGACCGTACTCCACCTGCGTCCAAACCTCGGGCGGAGTATGCCAAAAGATCCGATTCACTAAGAGGAACACAACGCGACTGACGGCGCGTCAATCGGACGTTCGTGGCTCAAGATATGAGCGTTTCCGCTCCGAAGGCCCGGTTGGTTTCGTGAACGAACCAACCCGGCCGAACTCAAAGTAACCCGAAACCTTGAGTGCGATATATCGAAACGACAGACTCGATCCAAGGATCGCGTTGTCGCAGACGGTTCGTCATTCGGAGGTCCGAGGCTCAAGTTATGAGCCAAAAACCAAATCAGGTTCGAAACGGGGGGTCCGGGTCCGGGCCGACCCGGCCCGACCCCCCCCCCCCCCCGGGTGGCGCGGTGGCCGGCGGCGGCGGCCGGCGGCGGCCGGCGGCGGCGGTGCGGCGGCCGGTGGCGGCGCGCGGCGGCGCGCGGTGGCGGCGCGGCGGAGGCGGCGGTGGGCCGCGGTGGCGGCGGCGGCGGGCCGCGCTGGCGGCGGCGGCGGGCCGCGCTGGCGGCGGGGTGCCGCGAGGTGGATGGCACGCGGGGCTAAGCCCCGCGTTTTGCTGGAGGGGCGGCGGGGTGCCGCGCCCCATTTGTTTTAAAGAGCCCCCCCCCCCCACGTGGGGGGCCTGCTGGTGGAACCGAGGGGGCAGCCGGCCCCCTCCCTTTAAAGAAACGCCCCCCCCTCTTAAAGAGGGGGGTTTTCATGGTTGGCCGGGGAATTAAATTCCCCGGTTTTAAGTCATCCGGCCGGCCAGCTGGCCGGCCGGTTTTATCAAACGGGACCGGAATTTCCGGTCCCCTTCTTCGGCTTCCGACGCCGGCGGCCCGGCCGCCGGTCTTATCTTCCGCCGCGGCCCAGAACCGGCCGCGGTCTCTTCGTCCCGCCGCGGCCCGGAACCGGCCGCGGCGTTCGTCGTCCGGCGCGGTGCGACGGCACCGCGCCCCTCTGCCGTGCTTTGATAATCATCCAACGCGGCACGACGGCGTCGCGTTTCTGCTGTTTCTACCATGGAGCGTGCGACGGCATCGCGAAGATATTTGCACGTTCATCCGCGTGGTGCGACGGCACCACGCCACTTGCTTCCTCCCGCAAGATAAAAATCAACAAAAACGTTGGAGGGGGGTTCGGCCGTGTTCATGCGGTCCGGCCCCCCTCACGTTAAATAAAAACTCAACATGAACATTTCAAGCCTCATGTTAGACATGCCAGATCCATTTTCAAGAAAAGGAATAATTTTAGAATGAAAAAACAATCCCCTACCTCGGGTATAAGTTCGAGGATTTGACTATGTCCGCGGAAGTCGACGTCGCGGAGATCGGGTGTCGCGGTAGACGTTCGTCAAATCCGTTGACGAAGAGGCGCGTCCGAAGAAGTACGTCGTTGGCGAATCCTTGTACGCCGACGAAGGTTTTCCGAGGAAGGTGCGGTGTTCTCTCTCGTTGACACCGAAGACGAAGAAGAGCGGTGCGGCGTTCTCGATAGTCGCACGGTGACGGAGTCGTGGAATATCGGTGTCGATTCCTTTGACGTCGGAGTAAGAGTCGTTATCGAAGGCGTTCGTCGCGGAAAATCGACGCGGAAGAGATGACGCGGAAGAAGTACGTCGCGTCGCGGACACGGCGTCGCGGATGGATCGTGTTCTTCGGCGGAGAAGTTCTTCGTTGAAGAACGACGTTCTTCGCGTTCTTCGTTGAGTTGAAGAAGAAGAAGAAGAAAAGTTTCCAAAGCTCTCAATAAATCCTCCCAAGGGTAAAAGAAACTCAAAGAATAATATAAGCTTTAACTTATATTATTTCATAACATAACCACAAGAATTTCAAAGGTTTGAAATTCAAAATGGATAACTCTAAAATTAACTCACTTATTTAATATACATGAATTGTATAATTAAATATAAGTTAACTTGTCAAGCCATTAAGAGGGAGAGTGGGGAGTTGAAAAGGTGGGGGTTCGTGTGGGCCCCACCACACTTAATCCTCCCAAGGGAGGTTAAGTGGGTGTGGGTCCCACTTCCAACCTCCTTTGAGAGGTTTTAAGAAGTTAAAATAAAATTTGTTCTACACAAATTTTATTTAACTCAACCTAAACCCTCAAAAATTAACTTTCAACCCGCAACAAACGCAACTCCCGAAAAGGTCTCTTTAAGCGAATATCGGCGCTGCGAGTTCATCGGTGCCCTTGGATTTCAATTCCGAGCACCGGATCAAAAGTTAGAAATTCCCGCTCGTTCGTTCACTGAACGTACCCGATCCAAACTTCGGAAATTAATTCCGGGCACTCCGGGCCTCGGAATCAGGTGCCGTCAGAAACCGCGCTCTTGTAAAATTCTAAAGAAAATTAAGAAAAAATTTCCCTTGAATTTTACGGGTCTTTACATTACTCCCACCTCAGGGCTTTACGTCCCCGTAAAGCTACATCAAAAACTAGGGAAACAAAAGAGGATACTGAGCACGCATCTGAGCCTCCCGCTCCCAAGTGCTCTCCTGGAGATTCCCGTGCCGCCATCTATTGCGCACAAGAGGAATAGATCGCCCATGTAGGGCCCGCTCCTGGATGACATGGACCTCCTCTGACGTGGCCCGGACCATCTCTGGTCCCACAAGAGCTGCAAGATTTCTTCTTTGCCGAAAAGAGAAACCTGGTCTCATCCCCTGGATGAACCACATTCTTTGCCTAAAACAGTCAATCCTAACATGGATGATACTAATCCATACCAAGGATGACGTCGTAAGGCCTCGACGCTACTACTAAGAGATCCAACCGTTACTCTCGCCTCCAAGGGTTGAGTCACACTGTCGGCATCAGTGTGTGGTAACTGGGTCTCCTCCAGTAGATGTTTCACAAGTGAGGGTCAAGTCAACAGTCAACTGGAACCTCTTAGTAACATCACAAAAGAGGACAGGAAAGAAAACATCACAAAAGTATGCGTCTTTTATTATTGCAGCTCATAATACAAGACGCTACACAAAAGCAACATCAACATGGAACTAGAAGTACAAGAGACGTATCCACTAGTTCCTCCCCTGTCCACCTGCTTTACTGTTGCTCAAGCATTTGTCGCTGCCTCTATCTCGGTGGCTCTCCCAAAGCCTGCGGATCGGGAGTCGGACAGTCACGTGCCAGATGTCCCTTTTCGCGGCATGAGTAACACAACCTGCTCCTTGCACGGCTAACTCTGTTCCCACTCCGGGTGCCCTGCACCACCGGTCCTAAAACCCGAGATCGCCCAACTGATGGTCTGGTCCTCCTGGACCTCTGCATCATCTGTCTACTGCCCACAGATGACTCGGCTTCTGATTGAAAAACACGTGGTAAAGGCAGAATCTCCTGTACACGCTCGGGGTGTAGAGATACTGGCACAAACTCCACCCTGAAGAAGGTCTCGAAGTCTTCCCATGCGAAGTTCATCTCATCGCAGAACTGAAACAAGTGGCTCCACCACCTACCTGCTGCTGCCTGAAGGAGGCTGGTAGAAAAGATCACCATGAAGTCTGCCGGCGTCCCCACTAGCCTGAAGACTCTCACCACAGCCTCCAGCCAAAACTCAGCCGCCTGCGGGTCCGTCTCTCCCCGGAACCTGGGTGGCCTCTGGCGCTGGAACTCGTGCAGCGCGCTCAAGCGTCGTGCATCGCCTACTGCTGGTGCCTCCGCTGGTGCCTCAACTGCAAGAGGGCCCTGTACCGAAGCCTCGTCGCTTGACAGACTGTCAGCACGCTCATCCCTCCGGGCTCTAGCTGATCGTCTGAGAAAAGACATCCTGAAAGAAACAACGTAACACGATCAAACGATTATACCTGGTGAGCTGACCTGGTTTGAGCTGTTTTAAGGGAAAAAAACCTTTGAAAACACACACGCAATCAGTGTTTTCGTGCACAAAGTCGGAAATCAGTTGTCAGGGTCCTGGTGTATGGATACGTCGGCCGCCCGCACCAACACTGGACTCCCTGAACTGAAAACCACACTCGGTACTCTTAACACTATCACTTCACAGAAAGAAAGATCAGAGTTATAAGTTCTGCGGTAGAACCGAACTCCTCTGATACCAATTTGTCACGACCCGTCCTCGGGGCCCGTGCCGTGACTACCCCAAGCCCGCCTTCCATAGGCCAGGGGTTGGCGACTAGCACCAAAGGCGTAAAATCCCGATAACTGGGAAGGCATTGCCTTTATAAAGAAAACAAGCACCACATAGTACAAGCGGAAGTAAAACACTAAGTACAAAAAGAAGAGCTGAAAAGTAAAAGGGGCCGGAAATACAAGCCCAACTGTAAAGTACAACTCGAAAGGGAAAACAGCGACTGAAAAGTAAAGCTGCTACGCTGAGATGTCCACTGGTAATCCCACCTGAAGGGTGGGTACAGATAGCTCTTCTGCTCCTCGGGTCCCACCGTCTGCTCCAAGTATGACCCGCCCAGTGGTCTGCCTCTGGGTACCGCCTCGTCGTATAGTCCACCTCCAGGTACCGTCCAGTCCTCGAACACTCGGCCTCTGCCAGTACTGGCCGTCGTCTGCAACCAACACAACGAGGTGCGGGCATAGCCCGTGCAGGGGTGAGTATAACGATACTTAGTAGGGACCCCGAGACCCTCAAGGTCTCACTAAAACCAACAAGGATAAACACAAGAAGATCTCAACAGATAAACCCTACTTAGGTATATGCCCATACATATACCTAAGTTATCAAGTAACCCATCTCAATCATGAGGAAACACAAGGATTGTGAAATCGACGGATAACCACTACCCGGGTATATGCCCATACATATACCAAAGTTAGCAAGTGACCCATCTCAATCATGAAGTAAACACAAGGTCAAAAGTCTCAGCTCAAACCAGGATTTTCATTATCGAAACCGTAACTGCTGAAGAGCTCCGTCTCTAGAGTGTACAGTGGTCCTGTCACGACTCCGAGGCTGCCGCTCACTAACCTAGGACTGCTGAGGTACTCCTCCTGTCGAGTACTGCGGGTTTGCGGCCAACTACCGGGCGCTCCGTCCGCTGAGGGTCTGTCGCCAAATACCGGGCGCTACCCAGATAGCCTGCTGAGGTACTCCTCCTGTCGAGTACCGCGGGTCTGCTGCCAACTACCAGGCGCTCCGTCCGCCGTGGGTCTGCCGCCAAATACCGGGCGCTCCGTCCACTGGGCTAGTCGACTCACTCCAAGTCGAGTCGGTCAAGCAGTCGTCAGGTCTCAGCCGGCTACACGGTCTCCGTACTCTGCACGCTCGTCTCCACCGTCGCGGGTCTGTCGCTACAACCAAGCGCACACACTCCGTAGAGTATCGCGGGTCCGCCGCTACAACCAAGCTCTCCACCGCCAAGGGTCTGCTGCTGCATCCAAGCGCACCACCACTGTCAAGTACCACGGGTCCGCTCCACGAGCTACTGGTCGATACTCCAAGTATCACAAGGTCCCGCGAAGAAGTGTCTCAAAGGTCCGTCTCGTCACAGGGGTCTCAACGCAACAGACGGCGCGTCGATCGGACGCCCGGTCTGTGAGTTAATAGTCTTTTCGTCCCAGGGGCCCGGTTGGTTTCGAGTGCGAACCAATCCCGGCCGTATTTCAACTGTACCCCGAACTCCCATAGGGTAAACTCAAAGGGACCGTTACTCAACGTAACCACCAACGCCGCTGACGGCTCGTCAAGCGGACGTCCTGTCTGAAAGATATCAGCTTTCCCATTCCAGGGGCCCGGTTGGATTTCGGGAACAATCCAACCCGGCCATACTCCGACTGCATCCAAAACTCGGGCGGAGTATGTCAAAAGTTCCGTCTCATCAAGAGGAAGTCAATGAAACAGACGGCGCGTCAATCGGACGCCCGGTCTGTGAGTTATTGGCATTTTCGTCTCCGGGGCCCGGTTGGTTTTTAAGGAAAAACCAACCCGACCGTACTGCACCTGCGTCCAAACCTCGGGCGGAGTATGCCAAAAGATCCGATTCACTAAGAGGAACACAACGCGACTGACGGCGCGTCAATCAGACGTTTGTGGCTCAAGATATGAGCGTTTCCGCTCCGAAGGCCCGGTTGGTTTCGTGAACGAACCAACCCGGCCGAACTCAAAGTAACCCGAAACCTTGAGTGCGATATATCGAAACGACCGAATCGATCCAAGGATCGCGTTGTCGCAGACGGTTCGTCATTCGGAGGTCCGAGGCTCAAGTTATGAGCCAAAAACCAAATCAGGTTCGAAACGGGGGGTCCGGGTCGGGGCCGACCCGGCCCGACCCCCCCCCCCCCCGGGTGGCGCGGTGGCCGGCGGCGGCGGACGGCGGCGGGGCGGCGGCCGGTGGCGGCGCGCGGCGGCGCGCGGTGGCGGCGCGGCGGAGGCGGCGGTGGGCCGCGGTGGCGGCGGCGGCGGGCCGCGCTGGCGGCGGCGGCGGGCCGCGCTGGCGGCGGCAGCGGGCCGCGCTGGCGGCGGGGCGCCGCGAGGTGGATGGCACGCGGGGCTAAGCCCCGCGTTTTGCTGGAGGGGCGGCGGGGTGCCGCGCCCCATTTTTTTTAAAGAGCCCCCCCCCCCCCCCCACGTGGGGGGCCTGCTGGTGGAACCGAGGGGGCAGCCGGCCCCCTCCCTTTAAAGAAACGCCCCCCCCTCTTAAAGAGGGGGGTTTTCATGGTTGGCCGGGGAATTAAATTCCCCGGTTTTAAGTCATCCGGCCGGCCAGCTGGCCGGCCGGTTTTATCAAACGGGACCGGAATTTCCGGTCCCCTTCTTCGGCTTCCGACGCCGGCGGCCCGGCCGCCGGTCTTATCTTCCGCCGCGGCCCGGAACCGGCCGCGGTCTCTTCGTCCCGCCGCGGCCCGGAACCGGCCGCGGCGTTCGTCGTCCGGCGCGGTGCGACGGCACCGTGCCCCTCTGCCGTGCTTTGATAATCATCCAACGCGGCACGACGGCGCCGCGTTTCTGTTGTTTCTACCATGGAGCGTGCGACGGCATCGCGAATATATTTGCACGTTCATCCGCGTGGTGCGACGGCACCACGCCACTTGCTTCCTCCCGCAAGATAAAAATCAACAAAAACGTTGGAGGGGGGTTCGGTCGTGTTCATGCGGTCCGGCCCCCCTCACGTTAAATAAAAACTCAACATGAACATTTCAAGCCTCATGTTAGACATGCCAGATCCATGTTCAAGAAAAGGAATAATTTAAGAATGAAACAACAATCCCCTACCTCGGGTATAAGTTCGAGGATTTGACTATGTCCGCGGAAGTCGACGTCGCGGAGATCGGGTGTCGCGGTAGACGTTCGTCAAATCCGTTGACGAAGAGGCGCGTCCGAAGAAGTACGTCGTTGGCGAATCCTTGTACGCCGACGAAGGTTTTCCGAGGAAGGTGCGGTGTTCTCTCTCGTTGACACCGAAGACGAAGAAGAGCGGTGCGGCGTTCTCGATAGTCGCACGGTGACGGAGTCGTGGAATATCGGTGTCGATTCCTTTGACGTCGGAGGAAGAGTCGTTATCGAAGTCGTTCGTCGCGGAAAATCGACGCGGAAGAGATGACGCGGAAGAAGTACGTCGCGTCGCGGACATGGCGTCGCGGATGGATCGTGTTCTTCGGCGGAGAAGTTCTTCGTTGAAGAACGACGTTCTTCGCGTTCTTCGTTGAGTTGAAGAAGAAGAAGAAGAAAAGCTTCCAAAGCTCTCAAGAAATCCTCCCAAGGGTAAAAGAAACTCAAAGAATAATATAAGCTTTAACTTATATTATTTCATAACTTAACCACAAGAATTTCAAAGGTTTGAAATTCAAAATGGATAACTCCAAAATTAACTCACTTATTTAATATACATGAATTGTATAATTAAATATAAGTTAACTTGTCAAGCCATTAAGAGGGAGAGTGGGGAGTTGAAAAGGTGGGGGTTCGTGTGGGCCCCACCACAGTTAATCCTCCCAAGGGAGGTTAAGTGGGTGTGGGTCCCACTTCCAACCTCCTTTGAGAGGTTTTAAGAAGTTAAAATAAAATTTGTTCTACACAAATTTTATTTAACTCAACCTAAACCCTCAAAAATTAACTTTCAACCCGCAACAAACGCAACTCCCGAAAAGGTCTCTTTAAGCGAATATCGGCGCTGCGAGTTCATCGGTGCCCTCGGATTTCAATTCCGAGCACCGGATCAAAAGTTAGAAATTCCCGCTCGTTCGTTCACTGAACGTACCCGAGCCAAACTTCGGAAATTAATTCCGGGCACTCCGGGCCTCGGAATCAGGTGCCGTCAGAAACCGCGCTCTTGTAAAATTCTAATGAAAATTAAGAAAAAATTTCCCTTGAATTTTACGGGTCTTTACAGCAGTAGAGCTCTGGGAGCAGGTGGACAGGAACGGAACTAGTGGATACGTCCCTTGTACTTCTAGTTCCATGTTATTGTTATATTTGTGTCTTTGTACTATGAGTTGCAGTAATAAAATACACTTATCTTTGTGATGTTTGATTTCCTGTCATTTGGTTTGGTTTATACTGAGAGGTCCCAGTTTAAAATGTTGAATGAACCTCACTTTTGAGATTTCTACTATAAGAGACCTAGTGTCCTCACACTGATGCCGACAATGTGACTCGGCCCTTAGAGGTGAGAGTTACGGTTAGATCTCTTGGTAGTAGAGTTGAGGCCTCACGACATTATCCATGGAATGAATGCATCTTTCATGCTAGGATTGACTGTATTAGGAAAAGGGAGTGGTTCATCCTGGGGATGATACCGAGTTTCTCTTTTCGGAAAAGGAGAAATCTTATCAGATCTTACAAATCGTAGGAAAAGAAGGTGCAAATCATCCAGGATCGGATGAAGACTGCACAGTGCAATATGAAATTGGAAACTAGCGCCAGTATTATAGACTCAGGCATGTTAAATGTTTCAAGAAGAGGATACTTTAAGGAGAGATGATTCTGCGAAGCAGAGGATGTGGAGGCAGAGCTAGGAAAGCAGTATGATGTGGTGTACATTGTAACATGCTACAACTACCCACCTTAGTTGTCCCCGCCAGGCTCAGGGAGCTGGAGGGTAGTGGAAGAGTGCGACTGCATGCAGTTAAAGAGTGTGACCTAATGGCTCCAAAAATGATTCAAGGGATAGTCAGTGCCCACTACTAGCTACCATAGTAACAGACGTTGATATGAACCATTCCTTCCTTTCAAAAATCTTGTCCCATACCTAGAGTTTCCGGTATGCTGTAGACTTGACCCTCACTTCTGGAGATACCTTGGGAGAAGTCTCGATAATCACACTTATGCTGACAATGTGGTCAGACCCTCTAGGTGAGAGTTTTGGTTGGAATCTCTTGGTGACAGCGTCGAGGCCTTGCGATGTTGGTTTGAAAATGGAATGGGCAATCACAGTTCATACACAAATTCACGGTATTCAGAAAAAAGGCCGTGGTTTAACTACAACGTCGGGATGGTTTTTCCTAGGTCAGTAAAAAGGAAACCCCAGGCAGCACCGGATAAAATCATGCATAAGAGGCTGTGGTCGATCACTCTTCAGTCGGTAAACCTTACCCTCATGGAAGTAGTAGTTTTGAGTTTCAGTTCTAAATAGGAATTGAAGGCCTCTTGATTTCGAGGATGATGATCACGTCCTTATACGGGTCTCACCTCGACGAGGTTTACGGAGATGTGGCCAAGGCGGCATGTTATCTCTAAGGTTCAGTGGACCTTTTTATGTCCTCAGGAGGGTAGGCGAGGTGTCTTACCGTTTTACCTAACCACCACAGTTGCACCAGGTGCATGACAGCATCCACTTATCTTGACTGGGAAGATACGTTCTTGACCCGACTCATATCATCGACCATGGGGAGCTGGACGTTGGCGATGGGGTGACTTTCACGGAGGTTCCAGTGGGGATCGAGGATCAACAAGAGCGGATCCTACGTGGATGGACTATTCCTCTTGTTCACTTTCACTGGCAGTACGGGAACCTCTAGGTGAGCACATGGGAGCGGAAGGCTAAGGTGCGTGCTCAATAACGATTTTGTATCCCTAGTTTGTGTTAAAGCATTACGAGGACGTAAATCCCTGAGGTGGGAGTAATGTAAAGACCCATAAAATTCAAGGGAAATTTTTTCATAATTTTCTTTTGGATTTTACAAGAATGCAGTTTCTGACAGCACCTGATTCCGAGGCCTGGTGTGCCCGGAATCATTTTCCAAATTTTAGCTTGGGTATGTTCAGGGAAAGAACAAGCGGGTTTTCCTATATTTTGAACCGGTGTTTGGAATTGAAATCTGAGGACACCGATGAAATCGCAGCACCGATAATTTCATAGGAACACCTTTTTTGGAGTTACATTTTCTCGGGTGTGCTTACTAAATTTTGTGTTAAGTAAATGAATGAAATAAAATGGTGTAACCAATTTAATTTATTTAAAGTTGATTAACCTAATATAAATGGTTGAACTGGGACCCACTCTATCTTACTCCAATAGGTAGGATGTATTTGGATTGGGGCCCACACGAGCACCACTTTTTCAACATCCACGAAACCCCCATCTTTAATTAGGTAACGCACCCGCGTCCCCCTTTTTTAATGTAAGTCAACATTTGCGTTTAAACTGAATAATAAATGCCTCATTAATTGGGATGTTTAAACTCCTCAATTAAATTCAATAAATTGATTGATTCAATTTTTGAATTTCAAGCTTAAGGCTTGAGTAATAAAATAAGAGGTGGCTTATTTTATTATTGTTGGGTTTGTGTGTTTATT
This sequence comes from Viscum album, assembly GCA_963277665.1. Taxonomy (NCBI): domain Eukaryota; kingdom Viridiplantae; phylum Streptophyta; class Magnoliopsida; order Santalales; family Viscaceae; genus Viscum; species Viscum album. The sequence continues at coordinate 959,973,723 of OY728146.1, forward strand.
TTTTTGGGAGAAAAAGATAAGTCTTGAAGTTCTTCGTTCTTCGTCAAAGAACGCGAAGAATGCCGACCTCCGAGGAAGGTCAACAAGAACGCCGGATCCTCGGAGATCGATGACGCGACGTCGATGAATCTTTTTTCCGCGATGCGATGATCCCCCTTCTGTGATGAACCATCATTCTTCTTATTCTTCTGACATCGACGGAAGCAATACCATTCTGCCGCGACGTTCGACTTCCGTGACCCGACGACGTGCGACGTTAATTTCAAGGTAGGGGAATTTATTTGGTATTCTCCTTATAATTTGAGAAAAGAATGAAGAGCGTTGACCAACCATTTCCAGGTTTATCCGTGGATCGTTCGTTCTTGCGGGTTGATGTTGGGGTTGTTTGTTTTTGCCCGTGAATTATTTCTTTGTCGTACGTCGACTTTTTTTTTTGGCCGCTTGCTATCATTATAACGGAAGGATGTCGGACCACACAAACATGGATGACCCTCCTCCCACCTTGTTATAGATTATGTTGAGGCTCGAATGAAGGTGGCGCGGTGCAAGGGAACCTCGCGGAATCATGGTGAAATACGGCAAGGATGCACGGAGCCGTCGCGCTGCGCTGTTGAGGACGAACGAAACAGCGGCTACATTCGGGACCGTGGAGGCAATTCGAAGACTTCGCTAGTTGAATGTTGTGCTCGGATTGACGGATAATGACAAACATGGCCTCAAAGTCATTTTGAAGCCTCCACAGTTATGGTCGGGTCCCAGGAGGACCGTTGGTGAAGGCGGCGAGCAAAACGGACCACCGGAGCGCGTATGGTGGTGTGTGGAAGGTGGCGGCGGCGGCGGCATGCCACCGGAATGGAACCACCGTGGTTGAGCCACGGTGGCAGGCCGAACCGGAATGGCATAGTTGTTCCGGTGGTTGAGCGGCATGGCTTAAAGCCACGCCGGTTACGTCGACCATGGGGGGTTGTAACCCCCCCCCCCCCCCCCCCCCCCCCCGCACCCGCTGGCCACACGGGCACCTCACCGCGCCAGCGCCAGCACCAGGATGGGCCGCCCCGGCCAGGCTGGGCCGGGTCGGGCCGCGCCAGCCGGGCCGGGTCGCGCCCTGTTGGGACGGACCCGGTTCGGGCCGACCCAGGGGTCTCGGGCCGGGTCGGACCAGGCCCAAACCCACTATTTTCAAGAATTTTTCGTTCAAACACCCATATCTTGGGCTACGGACATCCGATTGACACACCGTCAGTTGAAATATGATCCTTGGATCGAGAGGGTCGTTTAGGTATATTACAACCGGACCCTCGGAGCAAAAACAATTATAACATGAGATCCGGATGTCCGATTGACGTTTCGTCGACTTTTTTGGATTCCTCTTGATCAGACGGATCTTTTGGCATACTTCTCTCATGGTTTGGACGCAGTTGGATAGTGGATGGGATGGATTGTACCTGAAATCCAACCGGTCCCCTAGAATGGAAAAGCAGATAACTTTTAGGTCAGATGTCTGTCTGACGAACCGTCAGTAGCGTTGGTGATCACGTTGATAAATGGTCCCTATGGGTATATCCTATGAGAGTTTGGGGTACAGTTGAGATACAGCCGGGTTGGTTCACACACGAAACCAACCGGGCCACTGAGACGAAAAGGCTAATAACTCACAGACAGGGCGCCCGATTGACTCGCCGTCTATTGCGTTGAGACCCCTATGACGAGGCGGTCCTTTGAGATACTTCTTCTTGGGACAGTGTGATACTTGGAGTATCGACCAGTAGCTCATGGAGCGGACCCTCCCGGAGATGAGCGTGCGGAGTACGAAGACCGTGTAGCCGGCTGAGACCTGACGACTGATTGACTGAATCGACTTGGAGTGAGTCGACTAGCCCACTGGACGGAGCACTACTTGTTTGGGTGTAGACCCATGGAGGATGGAGCACTTCTAAGTTGGGGTGCAGACCCATGGTACTCATCCAGAGAGTACCTCTGTAGGATATTAGGGGGGATGCACTACTGTGTTTGGGTGGCAGACCCTGGTGGAAAGCACTACTGTGTGTGGGTGGCTGACCCGCGTTACTCGACAGGAGGAGTAACTCATTAGTCTTAGGTTAGTGAACAGTACCACGAAGTCGGGATAGGACCACTATACACTCAAGAGACGGGGCTCTTCAACAGTTACAGTTTCGATAATGAAAATCATGTTTTGAGCTGAGTCTATGACCTGTGTGTTTACCTCATGATTGTGTTGGGTCACTTGATAATTTAGGTATATGTATGGGCATATACCTGGGTAGTGGTTATCTGTTGATTTTATAACCTTTGTGTTTACCTCATGATTGAGATGGTTCATTTGATAACTTAGATATATATATGGGCATACACCTGGGTAGTGGTTATCTGTTGATTTCATAACCTTTGTGTTTACCTCATGATTGAGATGGGTCACTTGATAACTTAGGTATATGTATAGGCATATACCTGGGTAGTGGTTATCCGTTGATATCATAACCTTTGTGTTTCATCTTGATTGAGATGGGTTACATGATAACTTAGGTATATGTATGGGCTTATACATAAGTAAGGGTTATCTATTGAGATCCTTATTTATGGTTATCCTTGTTGTATTTAGTGAGACCTTGAGGGTATCAGGGTCCATACTGAGTATCGTATACTCACCCCTGCACGGGATATGCCCACACCACATTTTGTTGGTTGCAGATGACGGGAAAAGCTGACAGAGGCTGAGTGTTTGAGGAAAGGATGGTACCTGGAGGTGGACCACACGACGAGTAGGTATCTGGAGATGGACTTCATGACTAGATAAAACTCGGACGAGGTTGGCGGGCGAGACTGTTGTGGAGGCTATCTGCACCTACCCTTCAGGTATGATCCGTGGTGGACGATCCAGGAGCTGTGTTATCTGTACCTACCCTTCAGGTAGGATCCGAGGAGGACAACCTAGGAGTTTCTTCCTTTCATCCAGTCATTTGTCCTTTTATATTGTTCTTACGTTCAGTTATAGCTGCACTTTCAGTTGGGTTTGTATTCTGGCCCATTTACTTTTCAGCACATTATTTTGTACTTAGTGTTTTACATCCCCATGTACTCTATGGTGTTTTTTTACTTTTATAATGGAAATTCCTTCCTAGTTATCGGGATGTACACCTTTGATGCAAGTCACCATCCCCTGGCCTATGGATGGCGGGTTTGGGGTAGTCACGGTACGGGCCATGAGGATGGGTCGTGACAAACTAAATTGAATTCAGTATAAAATAATTCTAATTTCCTTATAAATAAATTATAAAATTATAAATGGAAATGTAATAATTATTTGAATAAATATTGGGAAATAAGTACTCTTGTTAAGTAAATTTGTGTTTCCTTGGAAGGATCCTCATAAATGAATTTATTAGGATAATTTATTATGATAATATAATCTTTTAAAAGGAATAATATTATAGGTTAATGAATAAATTAATATTTTTAAAAGGGAAAATAATTTTAGATTTTACATGACGTTGGAGTGAGATAACCATTTTATAAGTTGTGGGAATGGATATTTTAAAATTATTTCAACATAGTATAGGAGGAGCATATGTTTTTCATGTTATAATGAATAACAATAGATAATAGTGTATTGGGGTATGACATCGTGTTGAAAATAAATTAAATATTATTTATTATTTTGTTATATAACATACTTTTAATTTCATTACTCTTAGAATTTTCACATTTAAAATTTTTCTTTTAATGTTGTAACTAGTTTTTAAATTAGTAATTTAATTTTTAATAACAAAAACAATTGGTTATATTAGATAATTTCGATGAAATTCTTGAAAATATGAAATCTATTTTACAATATAAAATTTTAATGTTCAAGAAAATCTATACGTAAATACTCATTTCAAGAAAATGTGTATTCTTAATCATAAAACATATTTGTTGGATAAAATTATCTATAATATTTATTTCAATATATTAAATGGTTCAATTAATGACTAAATTATATTTCATTAAAGTAATTCAAAATTAATTTTAACAAATTAATTTTTAATTAAAATAAAAGATAAAAATTTTATTCATCAGTATTGAAATATTAATTATGTTCATAAAATTATTGAAATAGGATTTATAAAATCAAAGTGGTATTTAAGAATAAATAATATTTCTTCTTCAAATATATATGGTTATCTAAAATATTTTGTAAATTTCTTGGTATTTCTGCAATAATTATAAAATAATTGTGTTGGTAAAGACAATATTTGAAATATTCACAAAGAAATTGAATATTTTAGAAAAATACAAAATTTTGATCTTAAGATAATATAAAAATGATTATTTGTGAAATAATGGTTTTTTCTAAATAAAATTCAATAAATGATATTATATTATTTGGTAAAATAATAATAATGATAACACTTTTCATATGAAAAATATTTTTTAAAAATATGGACTCAAAATTCACTTTTTTGATCATTTAATAATAAAAATGATTCTAATATATTATTCATTTAATAAATATATTATATCCAAAATATATATCATGTTTGTAAAATAATGTATTGAACATATAATTTTGGAAGTGTTAAATTTAAGAATATAAATCATTCTTATTAGTAACATAAAGACAAAAACTGAATATTCAATAATAAATTTTATTATAATTAAATTTATTTTTATTTCTATATTAATTTAAAAACAAGGTTACAACTATTTTTACACTGTAATTATAGAACTTTATTTTGATTTTATATATCATTACATGGTTCATTGAGGTTAAATGTTTCCTGTAAAGAATTATATCAAACACAATAGTTTTTAAAAACATCATTACATTTAACTTTCACATTATCACATTATACCGCAAATATAAATTGATTCCATGGTATTTTAATTTATAATCCCAGATGAAAATAGTTATGTGTTTATAAAATACACACCTGACTAAATAATATATTTTAAGTGATGTTTTATTCTGATTATCCTGTATTTCTCTATTTAATTTATCTTTTCTCTTATGATATAAATAAAAATAATGTTGTGCTTTCCTTTAACAATTTTGTTTTATAAATTCCTAAATATATTGAGAGGAATTTTTACAGACTATTTAATGGAAATCTTAATATGTGGTCATGTGTTAATGTATTAAATTTGATTATCCAATATTAGAAATTAAAATATAGTCTAAATCAAGTGATTGAATCCATATATAATATCATAAAACATTTGGTTATTGTTAGGATTATATGATATTGCATGAACTTTGTTTTATTGTTTCGATTTTTTTGGTTTTCAATTATCATTAAAATTTCTTTGTCATATCATCTTTTTCTACCCATGGATTGAGTCATTAGATTTGATAATATCAACAATCCCAACATTTATCAAAATTAACATTTACTGGTATATATGGATGAAATTTATCTTATTTCAAAATTTTTGTTGAACTATTTATATTCTAGTGAAATTAATTTCAATATTCCAAAATATACGAAAAATAATATTTTAGTTATTTTAATATATTTTATTTTTTGATTCATATGAAATTTTTGAAATGAAATATGTTCAATATTCATTAATTCTCCATATTCCTCAAATGTATATCGATGAGACTCCATCATTATCTTATATGGTATGGTGGAAGACTGAAATATTTTCATATTTCCAACCATTATTTAAGATATCATGCTTGGTATAATCAAAATATTTGTTACTCATTCTATTATCTAGTTAGGTTACCCACTGGGGAATATATGTTTTAACATTGGAATCCATTTTTAACATTTATTCTTTTAGTATCTTGCTATTACTAAAAATAAAATAGGTATTCATGAGTGATGAACACCATAAGAAAAATATTATATGATAATTATATGAACAATTTATCATAAATGTATCTTACTAATATAAATTATTTATTAGATTTATATGAATCTTAAATAACCTTTTAACAGTCTATGCTTCATTAGGCTTGTAACTATCATATTACATGAAAAAAATCCCTACAATAGTAAAAAATCTATAATGGATAGTAATGATAATGTGATTTACCAAAGAATATCCTCTCGGACTGTTTGACAAGGTGTGTATTCCTAGACCCACTCTTTGTACATGATAGTGAGGATTTGGATAATTTTATACTAGACTATCTCTTGGTGATTAACAATATGTGTATTTTTTTTATAAAAAATATACATTTTACAATATCATTATAGGGAAGTAATTTCCCTGATGACCAAATATTATCTTCATTAAAGAATCATTTAGAAGTTATCTTATACATAGTCATATCCCTTAGAAAAATACCTTGGGGTTTAAATGACGATATTTCAAAAAAAATCCCGAAAATGATTAAAATAATAAAAAAATAATAAAACTAACAAAAATGTTTATCTAATCATTTAAATAATGATCAAATTACCCTTATCAACCCTTAAATTATTAGCTATTATCGTCTTATCCTCAAATGTTATCTAAATAGTATTTCCACCACCACAATTATTACTCATGCCCTCACTCTATGATATGATGATTAAAACAAAAATTTTAAATAATTTATTTGAAGAAAAATGAATATAATTATATATAATTATAGAAGCCGAAGTACTCTAAAGAGCTGAAGATGGTTGGAACGTGACAATGTGAATCCATATTTGGAACCAGTGAACTGTTCCTCGGGTCCCGGAGGGGCGGCATGAAAAAAATAATGGGTTTCATGAAAAAAATATACCTCGTGCAAAAACTATGGGAATCAAGAATGTTTTTAGTATGGTGAATAACTATTTAATGACACCGCTCCGCATGGTGAACCTTCGCGCTTCTGATATCAGGGAACAGAATCGTTCATGCCAAACCATTTTTCATATAGATATGCGATCCCAAGGGCCTATAAATACAAGGCTTCCCCCATCGACATCGCCCAATGAATTTGAACCGCCTCTCTCACATGAAATCCCTCTCATGTGCTCACAAAGAAGATGTATCTCAGGTAATAAATTTTTCGCGCCAGGTTGCCTAGGGGTCCACATTTGTGAGAGACCCCTCGGGCTTTATCCTTGTCCAAATACCCTCGAATCCCTCACCATGTGCGCAATTCCATCAGATTGCGTGCAATTAGGTCTTTGGCGCCCAAATCCTTTTTCGCGTTGGCCTGCTTTATTTCACACCTAGCGCTCATTTGTGCACCAACCCAGAATTTTTAATGCACGCAATTCCTTTTGCGTGCTACCCCGACCCATTTTTCAAGAAATAATCCCTTTTGTGCGAAGACCTCCCACCTTGTGCGACCGGGATGTCCCTCTGTTGGACATCATTTTTGTGCGCCTCTCATTCCCACAATGCCTTCTCTCTATACTCATTACTAGTGCAACCTCCTAGGTTCGCACGAAGATACTTCAAATTCCCGTTGAAGGTATTTCCCGTTCTGTTGCATATCCTCAAGCTTCTTCGCATAGGCTCGCTAATGGATATTGCTTCATTGTATAGTCACGCTCACGTGGGCCCCTCGATGGTTTGATCTATGACACACCCTGACCAAGGATTTTCCTATTCCCTCTCTGCACAAAGGAGCGGAG